>OX638302.1:18759909-20051155 GCA_951812265.1 Taphrorychus bicolor
CATTCATTTCCCTTTTATAAATAGATCATTAGTTAATTGTAAAAAAAAAAAAAAAAAAAAAAAAAAAAAAAAAAAAAAAAAAAAAAAAAAAAAAAAAAAAAAAAAAAAAAAAAAAAAAAAAATGAATAATGACGACATGCAATTTTACAATGAATTTGCAATAGACATTTTCATAGGATGGGAAACTATAAGCCTGTTAGAATCCCAAACTTTAGCAGACTTTCCAAAAGGGTGATTGGTTTTAGATGGTTGCTTATGAAATAAAAAGAAAAATATACAATTAACTAATAATCTATTTATAAAAGGGAAATGAATGTGCACAATGGTGAATGTTCTAAATTTTACTGCTAATCAACGTAGTACTTTGTAGCTTCTGAAGTGGTAACGTTAATTAAAGTTCAAACACATACCTGAGTCTTACTTGTAAGCACTATGCATTTGCTGGCATGCAAACGAACAGATTTCTGGACACATCTACTTACTATGTAGTTTTTGGTACTCTAACTATTCGCATAACATCAAGCCTTTAGAAGGTTTTGAAGCCGAAAAACCTAAAACCCTCCTTTCTTTAGAGATTTGAAGGAGACTGTCAATCTGCTAACAACTTCGAGATGCTGTAGCACAGAGAGGGGTTTTATACGTGGGAATCACCCGGGAAAGATCAACTTTGTAAATTGGTGTAATTTAACTAACTGAGCAGAGAATGAGGGCAAATATGCCGAGACGTAATAGTATTCAAATGTGACAACTTGAAAAGCTTTTATGACAGCCTGAAAAAACGTGACGTGACAGCTCACCAGCTCTCGGGCAGTTACCTGGCTGGTGGTACTATTGTGAGATGTGGAGATATAAAACACATGATTATCACAACTAGATTAAGTTAACATTTTATTTACAATATTGCGCTTTCGCAACAAACACTCCGTACAAATAACATAGCAAATTTCTATTAGTGAAGGTAAGCTGCCTGTGACACTAAACCCTTCTTTTTTTCTTTTCAATATATGTACATAACAAACAAAGTAAGCAGATTTGCGCAAATCTAGTCCCAACCCCATTCCCTAGGAGTATCGTTGCGAAATCTCTCCCCGTCTGTGGCAACAAGTTGGCAATTTTCCCCCTGGCTTTTCAGTTGCGATTTTCCCATGATCGCGGCGGGAGTTTTCCCTTTTATAGGTTCGTCGGGACTTATAAATTTATAAACCCTCTCTGTGAGATATAATTCGCTTGCGGAATAAGTGTTGATATGTGATTTTCGTATGCGGTGATTTTGAAACTTGCACCTACTAGAAAAAGTTTTACTTTTAGTTAATAATAGTGGTGGACGATTTTATGAACCCAAACCGTTTATTGACATTGGTGATAATCGGAAATGAGGGAGGGTGATTAATGCAAAAAAGTCAACAAAGAGAAACGTTTAAATTCTGTGTGAGCAAAATGATGAGTACTCTTGATGGCATAGTGCCGAAAAAGGTATCCTCATAGGGCCCTCAGTCTATTGGGGTCTTCGGGGAATGTTCAACAGACCTACATGACTCGTTGGTGGTGGCTCAATATGTGCCATTCGGGCGGAGCCCCTCAACAACCTACCTCAGATAATGTCGTTAACGTTAACGGTGAGCTTTTATTTATTATTCACTTATTTAAAAAATAAATAATGGTCACCCTTAAAGTTGGACCAACCAGTTCCTCGCGCTGGTAAAGATTTATTTTCTATTGAAAACGAGTGACGGTTACAACTACATAATATGAACTACCGGAGAGTTTCGCTCGAAATTGAACCTGGATTGGGTAGTTAATCTTTTAATGCCAACGCTCGGAAAGTAGTATGAAAAATGTTTTTGGCAAACGGTGCAGGATTAACGGATTACAGGGATAAAGGAAGTTTCGGACATACAACGCTAAAAAGTATTGACTTGGTAAAAAACAAAAACTTTATTTTTAGGGTCGGGCTCACTCACAGCACACTCTCCAGACTATGGATTCGCCTCATCTCCTAGCATCAGGGAAGCTGCCAACGCTTTGGTATCTGCATTGCAAAATAGTTCCTCACCACCACCCCCTGATGCCAACGTGGCCAAAGTGTTATTATGTTGGATCCAACAGGTAAACCTTAGCAACTTAACTATTTCCATCAAAGAAAACATCCCCTCATAAATGAACCCAACAGCGCACATAGCAAAAATTTCTAAAATCTTATAAAGCCCGCCCGTGTCCTAAACTTGCAAGAAATTCAAATTATTCAGGTTAAGCAAATAGTTACGATGTTCTGAAACGAGAGAGGAATAATTTCTAGAACACCTGGGTCTTTAACATGAATATTGCCAAATGCGCTCGCTGGGTCTGATTTATGAGAAATTAATTCTTAAAGTGGAGGAGCTGGGGCAGCGGCACTAAGAGGAAATGAGAGCTAGTGTTTAGAGGCTTGCTCTATTGTATGCCACCTGATATTCTTTTGTATCGGAATAATGCAGACTCTAATGGAGGCCCTGCAAACCACTGTAAAACTAAAAATCGATATTCCTACGTCGAGAATAGCCCCGGCTTGCAATTTTGTTTAGAAATAGCGGGAAATTGATATTAGAACATGACATCCGAAGCAGGGCCAAATAAACTGCATCCGGGAATTTATTTGATGGATTACTATTCTATTATTCTGATGGAGCACCACCTCTAGGAAGTGGGATTTGAATTTATATAACCATATAGAATAGGTAAAGCCAAAATTGTGTTTGGCACAGGCCCCAGGAATTAACTGGAACGGTGGGTTACAAAGTCTCAAATTAAAAGCGCTTGTGTATGACCGCATCTCGTTTATGACGTGACCTCCCATTAGTTTTGCCTGTTTAGCTTTTATATCGTTGCGCTACAGTGAGATTTTTTTTGTTGAAATTCTGTTAATGTTTAAATTTTACTTTCAAAAATTTAAACTCGGGTGGCTGCTGCCAGACGAGTCTGGCAAAATTTCGTATTCCGAAAGGGCGACGGCTGATAAATTTTTAATGCGGCAAACCGCGTTTTCGACACTTGGTAAACTGTTTCTGTGGAAGTTTCTACCTCTTGCGGAAGGTTTATTTTGTTTTGTAGGATCGTTAAAACGTTCTTTGCGACATATTTATTGCCTTTATAACCGGTTTATTATGTAGTTAATTTCCTACTTGAGATTCTAAATGCCAATAATTATTGATGCACATCCTTTATGTTAGTAGCTGCAAGCTTCTATTGGAAATCTTCATCTTCTGGATGGTTCGATTAGAAGCAGTAAGTCTCAAAATGTCATTAAAAGGAAGTTTAATTGAGCCAGAAACCTTTTTTTTGTCAACTCAGTTCAGGTTCATTAAAACGGAAACCCCCACTAGCAAGCCTCTAATAATCGGGTTATTATAACCGGGACCATTGTTCATCACCCTGGTTTTTAATCGATCCCACTTCTTTCAAGCCAGGCGCAAAAAGCTGAAACAAGCACATGGAAGCTGGAATAGACGGACACGAGGTCATAACAAAACGAGGACTCTCGTAATCACTATTATTATTAAAAAAGATGTCTTTCCTCATTTTCCCTGTTGTCATGAGAGTCACGTCCGAAATTGCACCAAAAATTGCGGAGCGAGAACGGGAGGGACAGGAGTTTATCGTCAATAAATTTACGTCTCCTCAAACGAGACCCATAATTCATTGATACGAACCAAGAAAAGTGGTGAAACTTTGACGGTAAAATATTTTTATGAGCTTTGCTTGGCCGGGTGTGCAATAATCGTTGTGTTATGGCCACGACTAAATCACTAAGGCACGTGGGAAAACTGCTGAAAGCCTGTAAGCGATGAGGGCTTCAAGCTCAATTTTAATTTAAGGTTGACGGCAAGCCTTCAGCTTTTGTGTTCAATTTTTATAGTCCCGACTCCGCCTTAATTACTGTATGAATAATTTCAGTTCAAATGAGACGGCTCGGGTCTACTACAACTATACTCGTTCGCGTATTGTTAGTGCTGAAGCTAAAATTTGAATTTGACTCGCGTCAGATGCAGATTTAATGAAATCCATTTCTTGTTAGTTGGAATTCTTAGTTGTATGTGTTAATGGAATATTTCGCCTCACTTTAATACTGAAAAAATTAAGAAATATAAAGTTTCTTCATTCCCAAAATCATTCATAAGGAAACACTCATGATTGATTATTCGATTTTCTAAATCGATTATTTCTAGTTATGGACAAGCCTGATTCAAAAAAATCAATCAAGACATAATGCAAGACAAGACATAATGCAATATAAAATTTATTTTTGTCTTGTCTCTGATGTCAAAATTCGTCAAGACAAGACAAGACAGTGTCAAGAGAACGTTACATCTAGTCTCGAGTCTTGTCTTGTCTAGCTCAGGCGCCATGTATTAGTTAACAAGTTAACAAAATGACAAAGCGCCTGAAAATGTATATTTAAAGTCTCTGCGGAAATTCAGGTTATAATTAGGATCAAAATCGGTTAAAAATTATTCACTTCATCTATAAATGCAAAATTTGATTTTTATTTGAGAGTCACGCTAGGAGCAAAGCCAAAATTGTAAAAATTTGGAACCCCCATGGAGTATGCTGAAGGAGGCCCTTATAGATACCCAGGAGCTAGACATAGGCTATACGGAAAGCTCTGCCAGACAGCGGTGGATGACGGATGAGATCCTACGACTTATGGCCGACAGAAGAAGAAAAAAGCCAAGTTAGGAAGAACTGAGTCGAAGGGTGGGAACAGAGTGCCGGAAGGCAAAGGAGCGTTGCTTAACAGAAAAGAGCATTGAAATCGAGGCACTACAAGATAAACACGACTTGTTCAATCTGTTCTATCTTCACAAAAAAATCAAGGAGTTTACCAACACGCAGCGTAAACAGCAGCAGAGTGTTTTGAGAGATGCCAATAACAGAATTTTGGTGGGCGCTGAACAAAAGATAGAACGATGGGACGAATGTGCGAGGACCCTCTTTAACGATGTTCTACCCAAAAAACCTCCTAAAGGTGACGCTGTTAATGAATCTAGCCCTGGAATCACGAGAGATGAAGTAACACGCGCTATCAGCTTCAAAAAAGCGACAAGGCCGTGGGACCTGACCAGGTGCACGCGGAAACGCTCAAACTCATTGCGGATGCAGATGGCCAGGGCTGGCCCTCCTCACCTCTCTTTATATCAGACTGGAGGAATACCAGTCGGCTGGCTATCGACGTTCATCACCTTACCCAAAAAACCGAATGCTTCCCAGTGCCTGCTTGATGTCCCATGTCCTCAAGGTATTCCTCCATATCATCCACACACGTATTTATGCCAGATGCAAGGGACAGATTGGTAGCACGCAGTTCGGATTTAGGAACGGAATGGCTACATTTACACTCAACGTTCTGACGAAGTAGTGCAGGGACATGAATATAGATATATACGCATGTTTTATTGACTACTGTAAGGCTTTCAACTGCGTTCCGCACCAGAGACTTGCTGAGATACTCAAATACATTGGTGTTGACGAGAAAGACGTGCGCATTATAACCCAACTATATTGGAATCAGACGGCGGAATTGGAATCAGAAGTCAGAATAGAGGGCAAAACATCTGAAGAGGTAGAGATTCGGAGGGGAGTGAGACAGGGTTGTGTTCTGTCGCCCCTTCTTTTCAATATATAATCCGAAGCGATTTTTCGTGAAGCATTATAGGATGTGAGAGAGGGCATCAAGATCATTGGCATTTGCGTTAACAACATACCCTTTGCTGATGACACGGTCGTACTTGCTGACAGCCTACCACATCATGATGAACCGTATTGTCGAGCATACAGCACGGCCTACAAATGAACGTTGCTAAGACCAAGATTGTTATATTCTCCAAGAGACTAAAACTACCAATTCTCAGAATTAACAACGCGGTTGTACAACAAGTCTCGGCTCTAAAATACCTTGGCGCGCTCGTCAACGAAACCAATGACCCTAAAGTCGAAATTCTTACAAGGATCGAACAGGCTAGACGCTCATTTACATCAATGAGGAGCTTCTTGGCTTGTTGTGATCTGAGTCTGCAGCTGCGTGTGCTACGCTGCTATCTTCCCGGTCCTTCTATATGGATGCGAAAGCTGGATCTTTAATGAAGCACTGGAGCGTCGGATCAACGCTTTCGAGATGTACTTATATCTACGTATTCTGAGAGTATCCTGGATAGACCGAGTAACCAACGAAGAGGTAATCAGGCGGATGAATAACGATAAAGAACTATTAACAACAATACACATCGGTCACGTTGGATCGCCAACCTTCGGAGGGAGACGGCGTTATAAGAAGAAGAAGAATGTATAAAAATACAAATTTGAAGAGTTTGCAGAAATTAGCCAAAATCTGTTTAAAAAAAGCTTCTAAAAGTTCAAACTAAAGGTTTCTGGAAAATTTCAGCTTAGGATTATGACCAAAAGTGGTTAAAAATTTACGCAAAGCATCCAAAAGTTCAAATGTGGAGTCTTTGGAGATATTGAAATTAGAATTAGGACCACAATCGTTTAAAATGACAACTTTATAAATTTAACTTTCTATGTTTTATGGTAAAGTCAAGCTAGCATTAAGTTATCCGAAGAAACAGGTTCTCCGAAGAAACAGGTTCTCATCTTCATAATTTTCAGTTTCTAAGGAAAGTTTTAATCAGCCAGTTTAGTTCACATCTTCTTCCTTTCTCTCTCCTCTATTTCTTCAGGTTTATTTAAATTTTCTCCATTCAATATTTACAATTTTCCAATGTTCAGATTTTAATTTTCATTAGTATTTCCACATCATAATTTCAGCATCTTTATCTTCGGTTTCTATTTCCTATTGGAGACGTAGCAAAAATAATGAAACTCCTCTTTTAATGAAGTGCTACCTTAACCATATGATCTGTTACTTCATGTCTTCCTGCATTACCATTCACTCTTCACTATCCTCCAATGTTTAATTATTTCAGCATCTATATCTTCAGATTTTCAGTCAGTTAACATGTATTCAAAGTTTTAAAAATGCAGATTAAAAGTTTCTGACCAAGTTGGGGTCAAAAGTGATTAAAAAACTAGACAGATCATCTACAAATGCAAATTTGAAGTATTTGGAAATATTCAGGTGAGAACTAGGAACTAAAATCGATTAAAAGTGAACCACTTTATCTAAAAATGTAAATTTCGATGTATTATGAGAAAACGTGTAAAAATAGAAATTTTGAAGGTTTGGAAGAACTAAAATTAAGATTATGGCCAAAGTCAGTTAAAAATTACTCAAAACGTCAAAAATGTAAATTAAAAGTTTCTGACCAAATTCAGGATAGGATTAGGGTCAAAAGTGAGTACACAGAGCGTCTAAAATTGCAAATTTGGAGTCTTTGCAAAAATTCAGGTAAAATTTAGGGCTAAAATTGTTTAAAAATGACCCATCTCATCTAAAAATGACAATTTTGATGTTTTTTGAAAAAGTCAATCTAGGAGTCAAGCCAAAATAAATAAAACATAAAATGCTGTTAAAATACAAATTTAGAGAGTTTGGAGAAATTCAAATTAAGAATATGACCAAAATCACTAAAAAAATACTCAAAGCATCTAAAATGCAGATTTAAAGTTTCTGGGCAAATTCGGGTTAGGATTAAGGTCAAAAGTGGTTAAAAAACTGTACAGAACTTCTGAATACAAACTTGGGAGTCTGGAGAAGCTTAGTTGGGATTGGGATCAAAAGTGAAATTACATAGAGCATCTATAAAGGCAAATTTGAAATCTTCCTTTCTCTCTTTTAATAATGACACTCCTCTTCGCAAACTGCTTCTTAGGTCAGTTCGTGTTCAAAAACTGTTACTTTTTGAACATCCTCGGGTACTTCTTGAACTTGATATTTCGAGCCTTTAGATTTTTCTTCAAGAATAACTGTCGTGACCCTTTTTCAGCTTCCTCTACAGTGACAATTTCTGTTCGTTCTTCTTTGATTTTCTTCTTTAGAATTCATTTCATAATCTTTTTCTGATGGATACCTTTCTCAATAATAACAGTTCTTTGTATTTGCTCTTTAATTTTAGATTTTTAGATTTTTCTTGGTTATCCTTTTCTATTTCATTATTAATCATTTTTGACATTAATGTCGTACTGAAATCGTTGTTTAAGGCTTTTTGCTTTTTCTTCTACAGTAACAATTTATTTAAATTCTTTAAATTTAATTAAAAAATTAATTTTATTATTAATCGTTTCTTTATTTTTATTTTAGGTACTTTTTTTCGATTACAATTATTGTTCTCTCTTCTTGAGAGGGAGGTTAGAATTAGGACTAAATCAGGAGGAGAAAATCAGGTTAGAATTAGGACTAAAATTGCTTAAAAATTACCCATTTCGTATAAAAATTAAATTTTTTATGTATTTTGAAAAAGTCAGGATAAGATTAAGGCCAAAATACATAAAAAGGATTCATTCAAAGCATGTTTAAATACAAATTTGGAGGGTTTGCACAAATTCAAATAGAGATCATAGCCAAAATCTGTTAAAAAAACCAAAAAATTCAAACTAAAAGTTTCTGGAAAAATTCAGCTTAGGATTATGGCCAAAAGTTGTTAAAAGTTTACGCAAAGCGTCCAAAAGTTCAAATTTGGAGCCTTTGGAGATATTGAAATTAGAATTAGGACCACATCAACACAATCGTTTAAAATGACAACTTTATAAATGAACTTTCGATGTTTTATAGTAAAGTCAAGCAAGCCTTAAGGCCAAAATCAGTGAAACATGATTCAAATCAGTCAGTTAACATTTATTCAAAGTTTAAGAAATGCAGATTAAAAGTTTCTGACCGAATTGGGGTTAGAAAGGATTGGGGTCAAAAGTGATTAAAAAACTACACAGATCATCTAAAAATGCAAATTTGAAGTATTTGGAAATATTCAGGTGAGAACTAGAACTAAAATCGATTAAAAAGTGAACCACTTTATCTAAAAATGTAAATTTCGATATTTTATGAAACAGTCGGGCTAAGATTAAAGTGGGATTGGTTAAAAATTACTAAAAGCGTGTAAAAATAGAAATTTTAAGGGTTTGGAAGAACTAAAATTAATATTATGGCCAAAGTCAGTTAAAAATTACTTAAAACGTCAAAAATGTAGATTAGAAGCCTCTGACCAAATTCAGGTTAGGATTAGGGTCAAAAGTGGATAAAAAAGTTACACAGAGCATCTAAAATGGCAAATTTGGAGTCTGCAGAAATTCAGGCTAGCTTTAGGACTAAAATTGTTTAAAAATGACCCGTCTCAGATAAAAATGACAGTTTTGATGTTTTTTGAAAAAGTTTTAAAAATTAGGCCAAAAGGATTATGGCCAAAATACGCAAAAAATGAAAGACCGATAAAATACAAATTTAGAGGGTTTGGAGAAATTCAAATTAAGATTATATAAAATCACTAAAAAAAATACTCAAAGCGTCTAAAATGCAGATGTAAAGTTTCTGGGCAAATTCGGGTTAGGATTAGGGTGCTTTTACCACTTTTGAGTGGTTAAAAATTAGTACAAAACTTCTGAATGCAAACTTGGAGTCTGGAGAAGCTCAGTTAGGATTAGGATCAAAAGTGAAAATACACAGAGCATCTAAAAAGGCAAATTTGAAATCTGGAGAAAATCAGGTTCAAATTGGGACGTTCAGTTCAATTGCTTAAAAATGACCCATTTCGTATAAAAATTAAAATTTTTATATATTTTGAAAAAGTGAGGATAGGATTAGGGCCAGAATACGTAAAAAGGATTCATTCAAAGCGTGTTGAAATACAAATGTGGAGGGTTAGGAAAAGTTCAAATAACATTAAAGTCTAAATTTGCTAAAAGTTACTCAAAGTGTCTAAAAATACAAATTTGGTGTCTTTGGAGAAATTCGAGTTAGAATTAGAACTAAGATCGATTAAAAATGACCCACCTCATCAAAAATTAAAAATTTTATGTTTGTTTTTTGTGAGAGAGTGATGCTAGGGTTGAAGACAAAATTAGAAAAAAATTGTTGAAAATGTGAAAATACTACATTGGAAGTTTTAGAGATATTCATTATGGCCAAAATCGGTTTAAAAAGTCTCAGAGCGTCTAAAAATGCAAATTAAAAGTTTCTGGATAATTTCAGGTTAGTATTAGGGCAAAACCGGTTAAAAATGCCAATTTGGAAATTATGGAAAAAGGAGGTTGGCATTTGGGTCAAAATTGCCATAATCTATTAAATATCGGCACTAATATGAATTTCGTTATACTCGGTGTTTTTTTAAGTGCGTGTGCTATTACTCACTCCAAAAAGGCTAAGGTAAATCGATTTATTTCATTTTATTTTTATATGAGTTAAAATTTAAACTAAATCTATTATGAATGTATTCGTTCTCGTAATGTTTTCGTATAACTTTTTTTTGTATAACTTTATTGTTTAAAATATAAGATAAAAGAACTCAACTGACGTCAAATGTTAAATGCTCAAAACTCGACACGTTTATTTAATAATATCGGGCACTATAGTTTCCAAGCGCAATTTTGGTCTTGTTCAAGTTTTCAACGCCAGAAAAATAGGCCAATAATTTTCAAAATTAATAAAAAGCTGCCAACGATGTGAATAATGCCTTTCATTCACATCGACTAGCACAGAACACGAAATTAATTTCGGCCTGTAGAATTTTGATTAACTTATTGCTCCCTTAGCTAGAGCAAAACTAATAACAGAGGCGAAAATTAGAGCCTCAACATGTATTCATTAAATCCCTCGAACCATGAACTGTTAAAATTGTCAGTGTGCCCAAGTTAAACAGACCGTGCAGGCTTAGGACAATAGGACTACCTTAACATGCTTTGCCGTTGAGTGCGCCATGCAGATAACCCCTTTGATGGGCGAAAGCTTTGCTTTAGAGACTTAAGTGTTGGTTATTCGAACACATACATTACTTATTAGGCGTCGGGGATAGTGGGAACAAAAACTCGGTAACGATAAATTTGTTTGAGCAAACCAATTTGTAACCCAACAGGGCCTAAGCTTTGTTCTCTAGGTCTCAAGGGAATAAGATAAGTCCCGCTAGTTTATTTTCGAAGTCCGAGATTTAGGCCTGTGCTCTTACGCGCTGCAGTTCCGACGAGATTTTTGGGATAGATGTAGGAACTGAGGTATTCCCGACAATCCCCGCAGTGCCTTGTGCTGACAAAGCAGTCTAGTAATTTGCTAGCAGGAATTTTGCTTATTCAGTAATACCATGTTTTCAGGGAAACATTAGGTTAAAGTGACATAGGTCGCTATGTTGTTATCCATCGATCGAACGTCGTTGGCTTGTTCTAATAGAGATTCTCCAACCTATCTGAAAATAGTTTCACAAAACACAATTTTCTAGTCGTCGGCGAGTTGTCCCCAACAGACATTTTATTTAGGTTTTTATATAAAAACATAAGACACGATGTTAGGCACTTTGTCACAATTTATTTTCGTGTCAAGTCTCGTGATGTTGTGTGGAAAACCGTGTTCCAATTAGTTTCCAGAATTAAACTGTGATTAGTGAATTTCTGGTGAATGACCGGTATGGAGAATGGGCATTTTTGCCCAAATTCCTCTTCTGACGAAGAAGACGAGGTCACATTTCTGTTACGCTTCAAGCCCCCACCAACACCTCCAGCGAGACGTCGCAAACCTACCCTAACTCCCAAAGGATGGGACGTGGTCATAGAAAAGCGCAATCGTGACGTTTCTACTCCTGAGTCTTCGTCAGTATGCTCAAGCCCTAGAAGATTTAGCTTTGAAAACGTGTCATCTGATAGTAACGTCCCTCCTCAAGTCCCACCTCGTTTTAAACCGTCGGCGCCACCTCAAGACCAGGTGGACCATTGGTGGATGCCCAGAGAAGGGTAAGACAACTTTTAGCGTCACCCAAAGCACTAACCTCACCGTCTATTCTAGGTTCTTTAATGATAGAAATTACTACAATGTTTTTCCGGATGTTGGCTTTGGTGGTAAATATGTTGGTTGTGATAGTGTGCATGTGTTATTTTTTTACTATTAACTTATCAACTCTTGTTGATCTAGTTACGTTTAGTTTTCCGGCTTTTGCTTTGTTTTCAGGTAGTTTTTTTGTGTGTGTCAAATTCCACATGAATATCGGTCACTCAACACCGGCGTTGCGAGGCTGTTCATCCAAACCGTTTTCCCCTCAGTCATTTCCTGAATTCCCCCGCTTAATTTATTTCATCTGACAATCAATTTGTGAGACATCTGCTATAGACTCGTTTCAAAATCAGCCCGTTCTCTTACAAGTCGGGTGTAAAATCGATATATAGGACGGTTGTTTGTGTTCGCCAAAAAGGGAACGTTTGGCACAAGAGTTTATCATTTGTAGCGAAAACAGGTGTGGAAGTTGTGTGCGACATGATAAGAAAAACATTTTGTGACAAGAGAGTTTCATTGTTCTCCATCACCGGGATCTTCATTGTTTTAATGTCACCTATATGAGTCACCAATACTCATTTGCCATTTTTTTAGTTGCGGTCCTAACAGGATTTTTTCAGTAAGGCCTTTCCTCCCCAATTTTTGACCCAAATTGCGACCAGTATATTCTTCCAAGGAAACAAGCAGATCATTAAAATTAGGTATTGATAAGTTTAGTAAATATTCCACGAACAGCTTAATAAGTGACAACCCATCAACATGTGGCCATATGGAAATTACTATGACATGGAATAGATTATGTAATTCTTTGACCAGCTCAAATACTTATCAAACTCAATGATAACCTCATGAAACTAAAATCAACTTTCCTGTTTACCGAGCTCTAACTAAGTTTGATCGTTATAATAACAATAATCTAACACTCATACCGAGCAAATAATGACCTAAAATTGAGTTTCTCTGTTGTCTGTCCCATTTCCCTGGTCTTTTACAGCCTTCCATTACAAACTTATCACGTTAGCTTCAATACGTAGATGATATCGTCTCAAGAAAATGGTTTTTCCTTTAGTACCGCCACCCGATCAGCTAGCTTACCTGAGGGGTGAACAAAAGACACCCTGACACCGTCAATTTTGATGTTTTTTTAATTTTCTTCTCTTCAAGCAATAAGAATCAAGACATCAAATTCAATTGCTCCCGGGGGTGCCGTAAACTTTATAAAGGCTGTGGTGGACTCTTTCACACCTCGATTGTTACGTTCTTTTTTTGTTTTTTTTTTCGAAATAGTTTATAATTTTAGCCACATTTAGGAACGAAAAACACACGAAAAATATCTTGGATGAATCACATTTCTAAAAAAAAACAATCTTATTGAGATTATTTTACACATCCAAGGTGTTGGTTTGGTGACGGAAATGACACACCAGCACATGCGTTATTTGTTTGTCAGCGATGGACAAACGCGAAACAACTAGCGGAAGAACAAATAGGAACAAGAATAAGTAAGGACAATGTAGCAGGCTTACTCTTGCTGTCTAAGAAATGGTGGAAGGTAATGAAAATGATCAGGACGAGAATGGTCGCAAAATAGCAGCATGAAATAACCAAAAGAGAACATGACAATCAATATTCTTCACCGCCACCTGAAGAAATTTTTGACAACGGTACCAGAGTGGAACAGGGTGAAGAAAGGGAAGAGTTTTAGTGGAAAATCCGCAATATCTGCTGAAGATCATACAATCCATGGGGTCGGGAAAAGAGCATTTTCCAACCTCTATATAAAAAAAAAGTTAGTTCAGGTTAGGACGGATTAGATTAGTTTAGGTTCATTTGGTTACACGAGACGAAGCGGCCCGTCAGAGCCTTTTTGGTTTTTCAGCAATTTCCCATGAAAGATCCTTCTAGGTTAGCTTTTTGACTTTTAGCTTAGTTTAGATCAGCTCAGTTCAGCTATGTCTTTGCTTTGGTTAGGTTCATTCCGTTATGTTTTTCCTTTGGATAGGTTAGTTAAGTCATATTTTCCTTTGCTTAGATTAATCCAGTTATTTTTTTTTTGACTAAATTACTTAAGGTACAGTAGGCAGTACAGTATTTTCAGTTCTTTTAAAACGTATTTTATTTCTATAGTGTTTGATGCCCTGCAGGATCACTTACTACAACATTAAGATAAATCTACCTGTTTGGCA
The DNA here is from genome assembly GCA_951812265.1 of Taphrorychus bicolor. Classification (NCBI taxonomy): domain Eukaryota; kingdom Metazoa; phylum Arthropoda; class Insecta; order Coleoptera; family Curculionidae; genus Taphrorychus; species Taphrorychus bicolor. Next base: position 18,773,989 of record OX638302.1, read on the forward strand.
ACATTGCCAATATTATTTGTCCCTGCTGTAATTGTCTAAGAATTTTCGCATTGCATTCGAAGTGAATTTTCATGATTTTGATGATAATTTTTTCGTTCAATAGTTGTTCTTCAAGAATTTTTATATTCTAAACTCTTCTATTTGTCGAAAATCGAGGGGTGAAAAAGTTCACTAGACCCATATTGTCCCGGAGTTTGTTTTTAACTCGAGAGATGTGAACATTTTTATTTTGGCTTGTCACACAACCCTACGCACGGATTTTCGTTTTGACCATAACCCGGAGTTATAGCAGGCCATTTCTATTTTGGAAATCAATTCTCAAACGACTTGATGATAAAAATTCAAAATATCATCTGTCACCAAAACTAGCAAAGTGTCAATTTGTTAGAGACCTTTGTATTGCTGACGGGTAACCTATATTAGAGCTATAACGTACGTCTCCCATGTAAAAACATAGTATATTGTGCAACTATATAGTGTCGAAAATTGCACACTTCACGGTTTGGACACACATTACTTTTTGTACGAAGACCTGTGCAACGCAATCAGAAGCGGGTGCAAAGTGAACTTTGTAACATATTTCATTACTAACACATATTTCATTACTGACATTTGAACAATGCACCTTTCTAGCAGGATTTACTGAAAGTAATGAAGCCGCTCAAAACAAAATGATAATTTGGAACCCAACCAGAAAACAAACAATATAAACATATTAGTTCCGGTTAATTAACAAGAACAAAGCGGAGGGATAATGGTTCATTTTATTTTATAATGACTTCTTTGCTTTAAACGATGAAGATCCCATACCAGGTTGCGATGAGGCCCACAATTGAGCTTTTAGTCATTTTTGCAAAACGCTTATTTTCCCATTTGCTTAATGTTCTAACGCGTACTTGGCATAGGGCAAATAATTAATGGTAGACTTTAATGAAGGTCTCGCCTGCCAGGAAACCCAAACTACGTCCGGAAGTTAATTATAAATTTTATTATATGCACCCGGAGTTTTACTAAAATTGCCGTTTCCACTAAACATGACCTGAGGCTAATTTCTTAGGGCCATTTTCTTGTGGTTTAGTAGTGTCAGATTTACTATTATAATCGTTATTGAATAGGTAGATTTAACTATACGTCTTTGCTTTGCATCAGAAGGTGCTGTTGATTTTAAAGTAGCAGTTTTCTCATATTAAAAGCAGTGGTTGTTGAAGTGATTTAGTACTTACCATCTTTAATGCGAATTAACCTTACAGCATATTTTACATAACGCTGCATATTATGTGTGTGTGTGACGCATATAAAGGCCATATCCTGACTTTTTCAAAAATCATTTTAGTCCAGAACGTATTTCTTACTCCGACACAAACCCAATCGAGGCTGTCTCTAGTCAAATCCGATTCCACTCCTACATACGCCATATCCAGACCACACTCTGCGACCGTATTAAGCCAGAGTTATGAGCAGACCTTCACTCCGTCATCCCGGAACGTGGTAAGGCCTCCAAAACCTCTGCCGAGGACTTGCTTTAGGCCAAAAGGTGCGGATCATGCGGGAAACGAACTGAAAAGGGTTAGTAATTTACAAAAAAAAAACGTGTCCTGCATTTTTAAGGCAGTTCGTGAAATAAAAGCTTTGGAAAGGGCTGAAATCTCTCTCTTTCTGTCCCTCCCGCCTTATGCAGTCGGAATAATTTAATTTGCATTCCTGCTGAATAGCGAAACGTTCCTCGCAGGGCCGGAAGTCTTTTCAGACCCGCAGAAGGGCTTTGTTGAATAAAGACGAAACCGCCGAATGTGTTGGAATATCAGGAAAAGTTTCTTATGAGGTAAAAAGAGAGGAGCTGAAATCATAGACGTCATTATTATTAAGTTATAAGGTGGCTTCTAGTGATATATAATTATGTTTGTACTTACTTGTTATTAATAGCTAATTGTTTGCAAGTTCGATGCTTAAAACTTTACTCACTTGGGCACTTTCAGGATCTATTCAAGCGGCAGGAACTTAACGCTGTATGGGCATGTTAGTAAGGTACCTGCTGGCTGAAGAAGGCTGATAGGGAAAGTTTTTGTTGATTCAGGTCACAATGTAACGTGTCTTAACGTTGTAGCTGCCTATAAGAAATGGAATGGTATTAAAACAATGTGAAATGAGTTTCAAACATTAGTAGAAGAGTAAAAAATGTAGCACTTTGTTTGTAGTATGTTCGATTCGATTCCGAAACGTAAATATGAATAAAATTTTTCAGTATTGGTAATTGGGACAGGTTTTCGCTTATATTATGATATAGATACAATCGCAATCGAAACTATTAAAATGTATGCATTTCTAACATACGCCATTCTGTTCACAAAACCCGTTCACCAATTTCTTCTTAGTTATTGTAGGACCAATTAATTGCACGTACGACATAATGCGTAACACGTTGAAGTTTATTATAGAGATTATGTCTTTTAAAGGAACATACATCTCACCTTACGCCATAGTTAGTTCTATAATATTTACATAACAATGACGGATTAAGTTCTTAGTCATACCCAAGGAAACAATATGATATTTGATATTTGAATATGCCCGTAAGCATAACAAAAATATCCAACTTATGTTTTTGAATATAACTGTCAACTCTATTAAAGCTGCGGATAAAAAGTATTTTTTATGCGTTGTAGTTAAGCACACACCATGGCTTTAGTGAAATTCCAACATTTTATAACTATTTTTTTCTTTTTCAGGTTAGTGACGTTTCGTATCCGAACGGGGTAAGTTCTTACTAATTTTCATAAGATATCCACATATTTAGAGTCATGATCTCTCCTTATTAAACTTATTGAATGTCATCCCTCGTGAACCTATTTTTTAAGTCTTTTTTAGGATGCTCAGTTGTGGTTAAAAAATAAAAAATTTGCATTGGTAAGTTATTTACTAAAATATTTGAGGTAAAACTCCTAGTTCGTACACCACTGTCAATAAAATCCGATTACATTGTTGTGTATATGTCGGTGTTATTGCTCCGAAATTAAATTTAAGTAAAATTAAACCACTAATTTAGCGTTTAGTTTATTTTAAGCGATCCGCCAGTTGCTGCTGTCGCCAAAGTCTGATGGTTTTAAATCGGGCTCGTATGCGGACGCGTCTCCGCCTCGTCGTCGTATTCGTATGTAGTAACATTGCCACCGTACATGTTCTTCTTTTAACTTGCAGTACAGTGCATTAAGGCACTATCAATAGTACTTGACTTTATCAGGAGTTTCCGTCCACAATTAGCTGTGTTCGAGTGCTGTTTTATATGGTGTGTCTGAGTGGATTATTAGCGGACGACCAGGAGCTGCAAATGTTAACTTAAAGGTAAATACTAAATAGAACCTTCGATAAATCCTTCCTGGCTTTAAACTGATGTCCTTTATACTGGAATCGTCAATAACTGACCAGCAACGTCCATTCTTACAAAGATTTAACAAACTGGGATAGTAAAGTGGCACCAATTGTGCTAGAATTGAAAGCAAACACGCGGTAAAGCTTGATGGGAGACTTTACGACCCCATTTCAGCACTGCTGATAAAGCTCACTTTCTTGTTATTTTTCTTCAAAACTGTAAATTTAAAACAATGTTAATGACATTGAAATGATTATTATATTAAATCATAAAGTCAAATTGTAGATTCAGTGTACCGTGAACGCGCTCCTCTAAACCTAATGCATGTGGATTTGTTTATTTTGCATGCACGTACCGTCTGGCTAATGCTCCGAAAGTGAGGGGCGCGGCTCCTTTTTCCGGAGCCCCGAAATACATTTCATAAAGCGATCCCTTGTGCGCTCAGGGTTCTTCTTTATTAGGTGTTAGGTCCTATTTGCAGCCTTTATAGGGGTTGAAATGCGTGTGTGGAGTGGAATTAAATAAATCAGTATTTAGTATATAGATGTGGATTAAAAAAAATATTGTTCTTTTATACCGGGTGGTATAAATAGAAGTAACAAAGCCGTGAATCGAGTCTGGAGGTTAGCTGTTTGTAATTATAGTGTTTATTTGGATGATTCAGTTCAGGCTGATATTATATAGCGACAGCGTTAATTAAAAACGTGTTTGTACATTTTCTGCCTGTCAATAAGACACTAAATTAGAGATCAAAGCGTCTTCCAAGGCGTTAAATTGAGACTTTATCTTGAATAAACCCATCTATATGGGGCGCTAAATAATTAGCTCTCAGCCCTATCATCGGCCAAACAACGGAGAACGGGAGCTAAAAATACACCTCGAGAAGGGGAGAAAGACGACCTCTTAATCAGCAGTAAAACGTTTTATTTAAGATATTTCACATAAGAAGTTAAAGCCCCTTCTCCCCCTAGTCCCATCATATACATGCCGGCTACATAATACATACATACTATAACTAGTCATGTTCGTGACATGTAAGGAATGTTTAGTTTGTAAACAGCGAATATTGATATTACCGAAACGATAAACACGATTAATGGCTGGAATGATAAATTACAGTTCACAATTCCTTGAGCGTGAATTAAATTATGCAAATTTATTTCACTGATGGAAATAGCATTAATAATAACTATTTGAAGTTATCATCTGAAAAAGGCTTTAAACAAAGTAAATAATTATTCGGGGTACATACAAAAACATTTTTCAGACAGTGGGAAAGTTTTGTAACTGGTTTTTACCTTTAGGTTGAACCTTAATTAACAAGGAGGGGCGCGAAACCGTTGCAAAAACTCATCAGGTTCGTTGGTCAATTTACGTGGATTAAATAAGACATTTCAGTAATCGTACCACGTCATCGCGGTACAGAAACACCATAAAAAGTAAGATCAAGTGTCGCATTATAATATGAACAAGGTGCGTGGAATATTGATGGAAATTCTAATAATAATAATATCTTATGTTCACCACGTCCGAAAGCAGTCTTTTAAGGTTCCTACTAACACACCATGTTTTTACCAAGATTGAATTTTCCGATACGGTTTCCGCAAATACCCCAAGGCAAACTCGTCCGGCTTGAAATTCTTGTTCCGTATCTGTCAGAATCAGATCTTTGTATACAGGCAGTGGAGGAAAAATACACATCAGTCCCATAAAGGTTGTAAGATAAGTCGTTACGTCGGTCTTTTTTTCCTTTACTGGTTTCCTACTGGAAAGTGTTGATCATCACTAATTGATTTTTGTTTTAATTTCTAACGAATTATAATTTTCTTCTTCAATAATGCTGATATTCAAGAATCAGATTATTGGTAGATAACGCAGTTTGTTGACATAATGGCGAATGAAAATTTTCTGTATTCTTGTAGTTTGTAGATATGTGTAGGAGTATCATGACTTTCATTTCCTTTTATAATTTTTTTGAGAATCAAATCTTTGTAGACAGTTAGTGAAGGAAAAATACACGTTAGAACCATAAAGGGTTTTTGCAAGATAAGTTGTTACGTCGGTCTTTTTTCCTTTGCTCGTTTCCTCCTGGAAAGTATTCATTGTCGCTAATTGATTTTTGCTTTATAATATATATTTTTTCTTTGTTCAGTAATGCGAGTATTCAAGAATACGTTATTGGTAGATAACGCAGTTTGTTCATATAATGGCGAATGACAATTTTCTGTATTCTGTTAGTTTGCAGATATGTGTAGGTGTATGACTTTCATTCTTTTTACGAATTTTGTGAGAATCAGATCTTTGTAGACAGGTAGTGAAGGAAAAATACACGTTGGACCCATAAAGGGTTTCATTTGTTTTTGCAAGATAAGTCGTTACATGGATTCTTTTTTGGCTCATTTCCTCCCGTAAAGGGTTCGTGGTCGCTAATTGATTTTTGTTTAATCTTTGTTTTAATTTCTAACAAAATATTATTTTCTTATTTTCAATGTCACGTCAATAGGACTATTCAAGAATTTAAGTATTACCCACTTATTTTTCTCATCTAGTTACTTATGAAACCTTCATTTTTTTTATACCCATCTCTTTTTAGGACATGTTGAGAAGTTACAATAAATATTTCAACGTCAAAGTTCCAAGGCCTACTTGACGACAATAATAAGTGAATGGCTTAGTGGTAGATAAGAACGTTTGTTGACATAATGGCGAATGACATTTTCCTGCATTCTTGTAGTTACGTGCGTAGTGTATGACTTTTTATGAAGTTATCATTTTTTTTTATTCACCAAAGACAATGGAAATCCAAGAATCTTCATTTGGCAATGCATCATTGTCTACCACCTTAAAAAGCTGTCATTAAGTCGAATAGTGCTTTAATTAATAACTTTCAAATTGCCCTCCTTTTTGGCAGTTATTTCCATTTTCCAAATTGTGAAAATGAAATATGCAAGGCATTCCAATGTTGACTAATACCCGCTTTTCCCGATCGACATTCCAGGAGCTTGCCGCATGACTGGCAGCCAAATAAAAGAGTGGTCGTACGAAAATAAACGGGAGTTTTGCAGGAAATTGTTCCCGCACTTCTATCCTTGCGGATTCCCGTATCACGTGTGTTTATGTTTACCTCATGCTGGTTTAAAGCCGGGAATGTGTCATTGGTTACCCTACGCAAAAATCTCATTCTTAATCTATTTTCAGAGGTTGTTGAAACAAACTTAAAATGAGGGAGGTGTGCAAAAGTGGAGCAGTAGTGGCGGCAGTTGTGGCAGTACTCGAGAAGCAATCTCGTCAATACCCGCAAACCCAAAAGCCGCCGCCGGTGCCCCCGAGGAGTAGTCCCTCGAATTCCCTGACTCGAAATAGCCTGATAGCGCGGAAGCAACAGGAACACACTACAAACATAATAAACACTAACAACCAAGATTTTATAAATAGAAACACTCAAGAAACTCCGGTAGATGAGAGCAATTTCGAACTGGCCGTGCAGGATTTTAATACGGTCGCCGAGGACGTGGAAAAAACTTTCAGTGACGATGCCACGGCCAAACATCACCACAATGTCGTTGTGAAAAGCGAGTGTTTTACGAATAGCGCCCTTAAGAATAGTCTTGGCACGAATCTGTTTTCGAAAAAAGTGGAGAAGGAAGGGGTACAAGTGAACGGGGTTGGCAGTGATTTTAGAAGAAAGAATTGTCTTACCATTGATCTGAGAAGCGAAGAGGATGATTACGAACAAAGCCAGGGAGAGAGCAAAAAGACTGAAGGAAGTTTAAGGTATAGTAATTTCTCAATTGGTAATTAAAATCAGCTTGACTGGTGGTACATTAGTGCACGAGGCCTAGTCTTGGAAAAGTCATCGGAATCTGAAGAGCTTCTAGTGGTGCTGGGCTACGAGGGAGATGAAATCGATAGTGACAGTTTGGAAAGAAGCAGCGAAAGTGAAGGAGAACTATATGTGAATGAAGGTTTAGCAACGATAACTGAGGAAGAGCGTGTTAGTGGCAGCAGCGCTCCTTCTTCAAGAGGTAAGTCTTTAGAACCTAGATATCCTAGCTACACAACTATTGTTTCGGATCTCCTACTCAACAAAAGGTACAGATCAATTTAAATGTTTTTAACCAATTCGAAGAAAAGTGCTTTTCTTTATGGGAGTTTTTCGAAAACATGATTCAATGATGGCGTCTGTAAAACCAAATAAAAACCACGGGCCGTCTGTAAACGGACCGCCAATAGATATAAAACATGTGTTGCTGATTTAGGTTCGCTGGCGCGCGAAAATGTTAGTTTTGATTCGGTTTTAATGTGTGGAGGCAGGGGCGGATTTGATTTGCAGATGCTCAAGCTAAAACTGAGGTTTAGGCTAATTCTGTCCTAATATTATGTCAGTCCTTTCACACAATTATTTGAGCTTATCCTCAAGTTGTTAGTCAATTGCAAGACACTAGCAGATTTTTCAAGTGGACCATCCAGTATATTTTATAAAGTTTTGATTCATGAAAATAAGCCGAATTCAAAAAAAGAACTTATTGGTTTAGTTGTGCCAGGCTCTTTCCAGGTCTTTGTACGATTATGCTACATGAAAGTGGACATTTCTGTCACGTCCAGGGGGGTCTATTTAGCGCACATTGAACTAGTTTAATAATGGAAATAACTAATACGTTTCAGTTACAGAGGGCAAAAAGAAAAGGAAGTTTATTGACATCTAAAGGTAACAAGTCACTCTATTCTACCTCATTTTGATAAAAAATCATTTAGCATGTATAATGAATGAATGTCAACTTTATTCCACATTTCCTATCGCAAACTAATCCGATCCCTCTCTGACTCCAGTTACCAGACTATCTTAACTTTCTTGACGGCATCTGGAAATATTTTAGAGAAGCCATTAGTTATTCGTTCTCTTCTCTGACGTCCGATTTAGCTGTCTTATTGCCATACAAACTGTCGTTCCTGATTCTGATTTACAATTTTGTTTTTATCCACGCTTTTCTTCGGAGTTTTAACGAAGAAAAAAATATAGCCTTTTAACATCGCTTATTACAACATTTCTTTCGTCGTGGTTAATAAATAGGGCAAACTCTCCCGTTTATTCTATCCCTGGCAATCGTCCAGGTTGTAAATCCAAAAATAGCCACCTGATAAACCAAATCTGAGGCATGTAAAGTCCTGCTTACATCGGCCAGAGTCCGTCAGTCCACTTGTGTTTTTTTTTCTACTACTTGTTTTTGTGGTTGCTTCAAGTGTAGGTTTAAAATAGGGTTGTTGAGGCAGTCATGCACGGCAGTTCCAATGGTATGTTGTTGATTTATTGTTAGTAGTTGCCAAATAATCTTTGCAAGACAGAAATTACGAAACTCGCGTTTAATTTGATAGAGGACATTTATTTTCTGACATCTTCTTGCCCCTGGAATGTTTTTCAACAGTCTCTGTCGGTAATTGCAGCAGTTAGAAAAGGTCTTAAATGCGCCACAATCCTCTAAAGCCATTACTCACGCCTAACAATTTTACCAGATCTAGTTTTTTCTAGCTTCGGTGATCCAATAAGAGGTAAAACAAGTTTAGATTCTTTTTGCCGTGTTTACCGAAAACTTTTACGTTAGAAGTCGGGAGGAAAAATTTTCCTTCAGAAAGTTTTAGGTCCGGGTTGGCTCACTTAGCTGATTAATTTTCTTTGTCGCCCTTTCCAACATCTTTTTGAATAGATTTATTCAATTTATCATTGAGTTCCTTTAGGGCTCTTTTATTCCGAATTCCAACAATTTTATAAGTTATTTGTCGCATGTTACCCCCTTTTCGTCTCACTTAGATAAAATACAAGAAGCTAAAGAAACTTTTTAATCAGTTCTCCAACTGCTCTGATATTAATGATTGGTACATGATTCATGCTGATTGATTTGCCTTTACAAAATTTTAAATAAAATCGGAAGAACAACAATATTTTTTTAATTATTTAATCGTCTAGATGGGTTACAGAGAGTTTTTTTCCTCTAATCTATATGATGAGTAGCACATAAAACGAATATTGGAAGTCACATTTGTGTGAAACTTGTATGGAGGTAAAGAGTAGCATCTAGTATCTAGCAAAGATACTTATTAAACGGTTTTGTGGATAGAATAACGAAGGAATTCTATTTGCAGTGTATGTGCGTCTTTCTGTGATGTAAATTATAGCTGGGAATTGTCTTAAGCTTCTGTCTCTTAGCTTTTTTGCTGATCACCATATTATTCAGAATTAAATTTCCATGATTTGGTGATAATTAAATCGAAATTCGAAAAGGAGAAAAACACTCGAAAAAAGCCAAAAGCTCACTATTGTCTACTGGTTAGCATCTAGAAATACAAGATGATTTTGGTCAATCGAACACACCTTCACCATATTATTCAGAATTAAATTTTCATAATTTAATAATAACAAACTGGAAATTCGAAAAGGAAAATAGTAAGAAACAGCTAAATACTCTGCTTAACACACTGCTTCACCATATTATTGAAATTTGAATGGAAGAAAAACAGTTGGAAATAGCGAAATACTTGCTATCGTCAATTGGTTGGCATCTAGAAATAAAAAAAAAAACACTGATTTTGGTCAAGCAAACACACTTTCATCAAATTATTCAGAATTAAATTTCCTTGATTTGGTAGTAATTAAAATCGACATTCAGAGAAGGAAGAAAAACAGTAGGGAACAGCAAAAAACAAGTTAATATTGTGAACAATCTACTTCACCATATTCAGAATAAAATTTCTTTGATTAGTAATATTTAATTCGATATTCAAAAAGAAGAAGAATAGTGGAACATACCAAAAAACTTATTTTTGTCTTTTGCTTGGCTTGAAATACAAAACCACTGATTTTGGTGAAGTAAAAACATACCTTCACAATATTATTCAGACTTGCCATACAGTACACTAATTGAACCTCGTCTTTGCACATCTTGCACTTAGAGGCAAGGTCTCTGGAGGATGCATCCAGAAAACTTATTATTATTAATAGGTAACGTATACGCCATATTTCAATATGGCTGTTAGTTTCCCGAATTTAAGTACGTTTTTGTTCTTCTATAAATGGTTGTGGGTTTTCTATAAATGTGAAGGCTTCCACCGCCGGTCAAAATACATTTTAAACTGTATTGTTATATTGCCTAAAGTGTAAAGTGTACAGGTATATCAAATTCTGGTTAAATTTAAGTTAAATTTTCTGTAGTTTCTGGTTTAAATATAGGCATCTGCCTTATTTTTTGCCTCGTTTTAATATATATAAGTACCTATATCATTTTAGGATGTGGGGAAGATGACTCAAGCATCGAGGATGAATCAACTCTAAAAGATCGCAACCAAGGTTGGTCCGGAAGCACGTCTAACCAGGAAGGTTCCACCTCAGATATATCCTCAACCTCATCGGAAAGAACCGGCACTCTAGGAGGTAGTTGCTTATCAACATCCAACAACTCATAAAGCATTCTAACTTTCAATTTTAACATAAAAAAGAGAACGGCTCTACTAGATGCACAAATGACTTCCAATGGATACGTAAAGAACCTTCCCCGTTGTCCCCCCCAAGGTCATCCCCGCAGCCTCGTTTGTCACCGGTAAGGATGGAGGACGAGGCGACTCATGACCTTCCTCCTCTATCGAAACCTCCAATCTCTAGATCATTACGCGATAAAACGCCTAAACGATCATCGACTGAGCGTTCAGGTCAGGTTTCGCTGCATTGCCGATGGGCACGTGTTAAACTGTTCCACTGTAGGTCCATCAGCTCCGGGCAGCTTGGACCGTCGAAGACATGGTCACTTAAAACGGGAAGAAAGAGACCAAAAATCTAGATCATCTCACGTGAAAAGCCCTCCAAGATTGGAAGACTTTCAGTCAAGTGGTGCGTATTCGAATGGCTACTGTTGTCCTCCACCTTATGAGGGATATTTTGAAAGCTTTCATAGAAGACATGAGAGGTACGTGGCGGCCTGTAAAAAGTGTTTCATTCTCGAAAACTGCTCTGTTTAGGTCAGACCCGCAGCGTTACGGCAGTAGCCCGATGCTCATGGAGCACAGAGAGCACAGATTTTCTGATAGGGGTAGTCATCCCGATATTTACGGAGACTGCTCGAGATTTAGGCACGAAATGTCGTGTTGCGCGTATCATTTAGGTCCCCCGCCATGTTGCTTTTACGGTGGGGAACGGGGGTACCACTGGACACCTCCTTCTTATACTAAGGTAGAACTGTCAGCTCAAAGCATCCTGCGATAGTAATATTTCTAACCCTGAATATCCCTGTTTAATAAGGAGAGATAGTCTTAGTTGTTTTTTTTTCCTGTAAGCTCCTATTGTTATGTGAATGTTTTCATTTTTAGCCAGGAGAACAGGATGAAAAGTTGCGAAAAATTCAGTTCGAAAAAGACAATCTACAGCTGCAAGTGCAGGTGCTCACCGAACAGATCGAAGCTCAATCGGATAAAATTTCGGATCTGGAGAAAATGCTGCAGGAGAAGAAGTCACTGTTGTCTGAATCGGAAGAAAAATTGCAGAGGGTGAGTGAGTGCAATCTTCAGGGTTCTCTACAGATTGTAGAAATGTGTGAGATCTCTGATATGTATCAATAAAACTATGGCATTTATAAGACATTTTTAACATAAATGTATTAAAATTTTTCATATAGGAAATATTGTCAAGATCGTCTCTAGAGACGCAAAAGTTGGAACTAATGTCCATAATGAGCGAACTGAAACTGACTGCGGCAGCACTAGAAAGGGAGAATATAGATCTACGCAGCTGCCAGTTTAACAATAACGCCGATGGAAAAAAGCCGCCTCTGGTGCCTCGGCTGAGTTCGTCTTCGCAACCTCAATTAACCTCAACACCTCAACATTCTAGTCAGGTAAGTTCTTTCCGTACATTCAAAGTTTTACTGGTCAATTTTCAGCACACTCGGACCAGTGTTTGAACATTCGAAGACCGATCGAGTATAGTGGACTTTTTCACTTAAGGCAGCCAGATATCTGAAGAACTAGTAGGGTACAAAAACCAACGGTGGCCCACATTGTACAAAAGAACTTATTTTAGGCACATATTTTTACGTATACAGGACCAGAAAAAAATGATGTCATATAATGGTTTTTTTATAGGACGCCCTGTAATTTTGTCTAGATTTTGAAAGATCTTAGAGCTCTCAATTGGCTTTGAAAACTTGACATCATTGTCGGCAATTGTTGGGATACCCTGTATTTCCCATTCAGAATTGTTTGGCATCTTAGTAGCCAAATAATGTTCCTACCCATCCCCCTTTTGCTCAAGTGAAGAATTGGCAACAACGTCAAATTTCCAAGGCTAACTAGATGTCAAATTGTGAATAGATAATACATGATACCTCGCTCATACAAGATATTTTCAGTTTATTAATGAATTTTTCTAAAACTAATGCAGACAACAATGTCAAATTTCTGGGTCTGGTAGGAGCTATCAGATCTCTCAAAATCTAGTAAAATATAGTGGATGTCCTATTTAAAAATTACACATTATGTGACGTTACAGTTTTCTGGGTCACCCTGTATATGAGAAAATATTTTTCTAAAATAGACTCTTCTGTACAATGCGGGTACTCGTTGACATGAAATCTTTTACTCTTCTAGGTTCAAGATATCTCGTTGTCTAAAGTTAAAAAGGCTACCCTGTATACCTCATTCACTTATTTTTGACATTGTTACCTATCTCATTTCAGCACATGTTGAGAATTTACCATAGAGATGTCAGTCAGATTTCCAACGCTAACTTGATGTCGATAATAAGTGAATGGTTTATATATCATTTAGTTACCAATTTCAAACCTGACTGAAACTACTCTACCTCAAAACTGACTAGAATATGGTGCTTGATACAAATGTCATAGTCAGATTTTCAAAGTTAATAACATATTTTTGTATATAGGGCGTGTTCATTTGAATACGTCACCCATACCTCATTCACTTATTTTTGTCATCTCGTTACCTTTAAAACTTTAATTTTTTCTTATACCTATCTCTTTTCGGCACATGTCGAGAAGATACGTTAAAAATGTCAAAAGAGAAGGATGAAAAACAAAAGTCCATTTACTTTGATTTTCATCTTTTACTGTCAAAAATTCATAGCCTACTATATGACGTCTTCTAATGAACACGCGGTATATACGACTTACTTTGTAGGGCTTGAGGGTTTCTCCTTCTCCTAGTCCCGTCGGCATGGCAACAAGGAACGCTGACCTATCTCAGTCATATCAAAATGAAATACATAGGCCAAAGGTTAATTTACTCATGCACAATGTGAACAGTTAAGGTGAATGGATATTAATAATTGTAGACTCCCCCTTCAAACTACAAGCGTCAAATTGACGTACAATATGGAAGTTTGCCCCGTCAGCAATTCCTGGCCAATGGCAGTTCCAATGGCGCAGTATTTTCCGTGGTGGACAGCAACGCAAATCCCCACAAAAAAGGGGTGGCTTTCGGTAGGAATAGCAGTTTACAACATCTGCACATGGTGGTAGGGGCAGGCAGAATGAGGGGTTTCTCGGTGCCCAATTTAGGTGATATAGCTCCGGTCGAGTTTTGGTGTCGCAGCCTTCATCGGTTTCTTTCTCTTTACTAAAACAATTCTTCTTCTATTATATTAACGATATCAGTAGTCCCATTTACTATACAATCACGGACTTCAATTGCTTTCGAATGGCTTCATATCACTTTTCTTTCAGTAGCAATTCAGTTTTCTTTCACACACACAAGTTGATACTAGAGCTATTCACTTAACCACTGATTTTGTTTACATTATTTATGGCTTTGTGTGTTGTGCAGTCTTCAGTTTAAACTGGATTACAGTAGTAACTATTAAACAATTTACAGCGGAAAACGATAAAATTGTTGGTGAAGGACCAGTTTCGAAAGAGGGTTCCCCCGGTTCACCCACGTTGACGTTTAACAAAAATAAAGGTATCAAAAAGATTTTTGGGAGAATGAAACGCTCGGGGTCGGGGAACTTGGAGGATTTGCCACCGGGAGTCGGCGAGTTCCAACGGGGCGGAGTACGGGCTACAGCGGCAGCTAGACTGGGGTGGAGCGAACCACAGCTGAGTCCAAAGTAAGTACTTTTTGTAGAGGGCGTCATAGTTACAATTTATGTAAAATTATATTTATTCGGTCTAAACCGATAGCCCCAAAATCCCCCCAACTTTCTGTACAATGATACGGTCAAAGCAATAATTTTGAAGAATTTGAAGGTTGTGGTGGATAGCTGGTTTGGGATATAAAAATTGTGAAGGAAGGATTTATAGGCTTGGTTTCTATACTCATTTTTTTTATTGAATTTCAGACCAGACAAGCCGTTCGGTGAATGGGACACGGAGAACATTTGCGACTGGTTGCAGGACCTGGGTCTAGACCAATACGTTCCGGAGGCGAAACGCTGGGTCAAAAGTGGACAGCAGCTACAGGAGAGTTCCATTAACGAAATAGAAAAAGAACTGAACGTGAAAAATCCTCTGCACAAGAAAAAACTCCAGCTAGCACTAATCGACACTGCCGAGAACTCATCTAGCGATCCGTTCTTATCTCAAGCGGGCAAATTGGACACCGCTTGGGTGCTACGTTGGCTGGACGATGCGGGTTTACCGCAATACAAAGAAAACTTTCTCATTAATCGAGTCGATGGGCGGGTGCTGCACCGGCTAACCGTCGACGATTTAGCTTTGCTTCACGTTACATCTCTCCTGCACTTGGCCAGTATTAAAAGGGGCATTCAGGTCTTGAGGGAAAACAACTACGAGCCTACATGTTTGCAAAGGCGGTCTCTACCTGACGATCCAGAAAAACCCATCCCCAAGCAGATTTCTTTGTGGACCACGCATAGGTTTGTATATACCTGCAGTAAACTATATCTAGGGCAACTGTTACAAGTTCAGTATAGTACCACTTTTACAAGTGAAGTTTATCTATTTGAAGTTTAAACTCCATATTTGACATATATTGTGTTGTGTTTGAATTTTAGTTCGATCCGTATTATTTGCTACATAGCCTGAAGCACCTTAACACCTTAATGAAAATAGGTAAAAAAAAGGACTTGTTATGTTGTTATGTCAATGTTAGCTATTCTCGAATTTTTCGTATCTGATTTTAATTGCTTGTAATTAGAAATAAAGAGATATAAAAGTGGTGTCAGGAGTGGGATTGAGCAATGAGCGAAATACCCCCGAACTGCTACAGGCTCTCTCAAGCTTAATCGTCAATGCAGTACAAACAGCAGCAACAAACGTTCCGTCGCCGCCAGCCGGTGATGCGTCTGAATCGAGTACATATGCTCGATCGTCAAATAAATCACCAATTTTTTCGATGGACCAATACCGCCCCACCCAGGAGTTAATGGTACAAGATTACTTTAAGCGATTTGATTGGGCCTTGCAACTATCCAGAATCCCTGATGACGAACATAGTAATTATGCACGAGTTTACATGGGCGCGGAACTCAATAGTGCGTTAAAATTTCTAATCAGTCCCCGTTCTCCAGAAAGTCTGTCGTGTACAGAAATTAAATCGACTCTTATTAAACATTTCGACCGAAGTGAAAATAGATACCCTGAAAGTATAAAATTTCGGGAAATTACCTAACACGATAATGAAACTGTCGCACAATTCGCCTTCTGTTAAAGGAAGGATGCTATTGAGAATACTGTGTATTTTTGGATATAATGCTCATTGAATAGCTCTTACATGGATTGCAATCTTGCCAAGTGCGTGATGTGGTTATTGCGAAGAATCCAGTCAGCTTTCCAGATGCTTACAAAATCATACACGAGCTGGAAGCGACACACTGCACTTCAAACAAAGTGAAATCTACTGTAGAAGTACCCGAAACCACCAACAAGTTTATTTACAAAACCACCAATAAGACGTGTTCAGAAGCTGATACAACGCAAACCAATGTCGAATGCTCAGACACCCGGGATTCCGTCGGTGCGTCATGGATCACCAGGCCAGTATGGAAACTCTCGACTCAGTTGTAGTGGCTGTGGAGGTTCTCACTTACGTAGTCAATGTTTCTACTTTGACAAAAATTGTAAAACATGTGGAAAAAGAGGTCACACAAGTGGTGTCTGCAGGTCAAAATTGCAACAAACTATTTCACAGTCCTCTAGTTCAGAACAACCTGCTGAAGCTTTTAGTTCCGAAAATATTGGTTACATTGATTATTTCAGAAAAATCAATGATATTTGTGCTTCCAAAACAGCTGATCGTGATATAATTAAAGTTGAAATTGATGGACGCGTAGTGGAGATGGGACTTGACACGGGTGCACCACGTGCCATAATCAGTGAAAGATACCTCGATCAATCAAGCCCAAGTTTTCATTACTGAGATCCGACAGACAATTTGCCAGTTAGACTCGTCATAGAATAGTCTGTCTGGGACGTCTCCCTGTACAAGTTAAGATTGGAAGAAAATTGCGAAAATTAAATTTTTATGCAGTAAAACGTAACTTTGATGCTCTACTAGGACGAGACTGGATCGCCCACTTTATAGACGAAATAGATTTTCCCAAACTCTTCTCAGAACCTGAGCAAGTCAGTGCAATATTAACGTCACTGCCAAATTTGAAAGAAGAAAACTTGTCTGGATCGTCTACTGACCAAATATGCAGATGTTTTCAGCGGCACCGCCAGTCGTGTAAGCTTCGGCAAAGTCTTCACTAATTGGAAGATGTGAATAAGCATCTGTAATGATGCAGATTACCGTAAAATACCATTTCAGAAATCAATTTTTAGCCGTTGGTGCTATGAAAACGCTGTTTTCGACCTTTTAAACGACTGATAAACCATCATTTCGCAAGCTCTAATTGTGTCCATCCCCAAACTAGTTTCGCCGTTTACGGCTTGTCAGTGAGGCTTTGACACAACCAGAGCTCACGAAGTTTGGGTACACGTGAGCTCTGGTTGTGTCAAGGAAGGAACCAATAAATTTTCATGGACTACGCCTAAATAAAAGTAAATGCGTTTTTGGAGCAACTACGATCGACTTCTTTCGTAATTCATAAATTACAGTTCATTCATTCCAAGCTTGTCCACGAGAATTCGCCCTTTGCGGGACATGTGCTTCAGAGAATCATTCACGAGGATTGCAGACGCCGAAAAAGCATATGAAGACGCAGCAACTTCTCATGCCATATGATCCATCTCTTCCCTTGATTTTGGCAACGGATGCCAGCCGAATAGGTCTTGGTGCTGGTTATCACACAGACTTAGTGATGGACGTGAACGTCCAATTGCTTACACAAGTAGGACTATGAACTCAACCGAGCAGAAATACACTCAAATTGACAAGGAAGCACTTGCAATCGTATGGGTGGTACAAAAGTTTTTCTTTTACTTCTACTCATGACATTTCACGCTGTACACGGATAACAAACCACTGTCGCAAATTTTACATCCAGAGAAGTCACTTCCTGTGCTTTGTATCAGTCGTATGGCAAATTATGCTGATTATCTTGCACATTTTGACTACGAGGTCAAGTACAAACAAACTAAATTGAATGCTAATGCAGAATATTGTTCTGGGGTTCCTTTACCGGCGTTAGTTAATCGTATTGACCAAAGAACCTGGAATAGAAATGAAGAGGAAGAAGAATTGGATGACTTCGACCATTTCGTCACAAGGCAAATCCAGCAACTTCCAACTTCTGCGGAAAATATTGCTCGAGAAACTACGAAAGATCCTCACCTTGGAAAAATCTTTCGTCTATTGGAGTCTGGACAAAATCTCGCTCGTGCCGGGTACAAGTCGCCCGAGCTGGAATACAAGCTTATCGCAAACTGCTTGGTTTTCGAGCATCGAGTTGTTGTACCATCCAAACTTCGTCAAGCGGTTTTGAATGACCTACGTACAGCACACAGGGAACTGTTAAAATGAAGGGCATGGCTCGTTCTTTTGTATATTGGTCCGGAATCGATAGTGACATTGAGTTGATCGCCAAATCTTGTAGCCACTGTGCAAAATACGCGCATGCGCCACCGAAATACAACGAACACCACTGGGAATATCCGCATGGTCCGTGGCAGCGCATTCACCTTGAGTATGCAGGACCTTTCGCTGGGAAAATGTTGCTCATTATCTCTGATGCCTACAGTAAATGGCCGGAGGTTAAAATCACAAGTAGTTCATCAGCGACTTCCACAATAATGATGTTCGACGAAGTGTTCACAGTTTATGGAGTTCCCATTACGGTGGTCTTTGATAATGGAACACAATTCACTTTGGTCGAATTTAAAGAATTATTGCAACAAATCGGAGTTAAGTTCCTCACACGCACAGCACCTTATCATCCTTCAACCAACGGCCAAGCGCAAAGAAACGTACAAACCGTCAAAGATCACCTTAAAATGATGGCTACAACATCCGGGTCCTTGAGACAGTATCGGAAGGCTCCCCACTCTACTACAGGACAATCTCCAGCTCAGCTCTTCCTTGATCGTCCTTTGCGAACTCGCCTTGATTTACTCACACCTGCAGAATTGTACACAAAAATGACGGAGAGGCAACAAGCAGCTTTCGAACCTCCCTTCCGTGTTTTCCACCCAGCACAAGCGGTTTATTTCTTATCTGGAAACCCTAGAATGGATAAATGGATACCTGGGACAATTATTTCAAGCCAAGGAGATATACGCTACGAAATTGATTATTTTGGAAAACGCTTCAAGAGTCATCTTCTGAAACCAGCTCAACGACTTCCGAGGGGATGCCTGTAATTCCTGCAATGAACCGAACCGAATCACCTGTCCTAACTCCTGCAAGTCATAGACGAAATGGCATCAATTAAAAATAATTCACCACTGACTGCAGAGACACCATCAGATAGAAGTGCGTTCTCTAACCACACAACCAAAACATTAAGCACTCCACGTAGATCCTTTCCAATATGAGGCCACCACAACGATATTGTAGGGACTTCGGTCAAGGAATCTTGCGAAGCGATTGCAAGTACAACTCGCACAGGAGGGAAGAAATGTGTTTAAATTTTAGATCGATCCGTATTATTTGCTATATAGCCTGAAGCACCTTAACATCTTAATGAAAATAGGTAAAAAAAGTACTTGTTATGTTAACGTCAATGTTAGCTATTCTCGAATTTTTCGTATCTGATTTTAGTTGCGTGTACTTAGAAACAAAGAGATTTAAAATATTGTATTATTTATCTGTCAAAATCTTTTGTTCACCTTCAAACTAAAGTTTATACTGAACTTGTAACAGGGAGCCTTAGAATTCAGTTTGAGTTTTAAACTTCAGATCGACAAAATTTTGCATTTTACAATAAAAAAATGAGTTTTTCAAAAAAAAAAAAGAGAAAATAATCTACTATTTGAGTTGATTAGGTTATTTGTTTCATCTGCCAAACCGTTTTGCCTATAATGTTTAATTTTATAGCATTTTGGACTTGGGCTATTCTGCGACTATTCTTATCCTTAATTTTTCGTAAAAATCATATTGACATTGTTGAAAACGTTGTGGTTTTCTTTAGAGTGATGGAATGGCTAAGAGCGGTCGATTTAGCCGAATATGCCCCTAATCTGAGAGGAGCAGGTGTCCACGGCGGGCTCATGGTATTGGAACCAAAATTTACCGCTGATTTATTGGCCTCTTTACTGTCGATACCACCCGGAAAAACGCTGTTGAGGAGACATTTGAATACACATTTCAAAGAGCTACTGGGGAAGGACATTATACAGGAGAAGAGAGAGCTGGAGGCCACCATGGGTTATACACCTTTGACGCCCAGTGCAAAGTTGAAGGTAAGTGTTGCGATAAACCAGAATAACTGTTAGACTTTTTCGCGGGTTGATGACAGTTGAATCACTTCTGAAATTGACAAGGTTTCGATTTTTTCGTTCTTCTTCAAGTGCCATATCAGGTCTCCTTGACGTTGGCAATTACTTAGGCAAGTTTTTCTCGATTCTGCGCCAATCGAAATAGTCTCTCTACGCTACGTATACCGGTCCATTCACGGATGTTCCTCAGTCAGGAAGCCTGTTTTCTTCCTACTCCTTTACTTCCTTCCACTTTTCCCATCATGATCAGTTGTAGGATCCTGTATCGCTCGCCTCTGAAGACATGTCCAAGATATGAGATTTTCCTGCACTTAACTGTATTTAGTAGCAAACGTGTTGCGTCGCCCCTGTTTAGTACCATTTCGTTGGTCAGCATAGCTGTCCAGGGTATTCTCAGCATTCGCCGGTGTAACCACATCTCAAACGCTTCTAACCGATTAACTGTAGCGGCTTTAATGGTCCAGATCTCTGCCCGTACAGCAACACCGACCATATGTAGGATTTTACCATTCTCTGCCGTAATTTTAGTGGTGTCATTTTCCGGAATGTTGTTCGGGCTGTCTCTATTCTACATCTTATTTCTCTACCTGGATTTAGATGTTCGGTGATATAACATCCAAGGTATTTAAAGTGGGTTACTACTTCAGTATATATTTTTCGTACCGATTTGTAGGACAGTATCAGGATGTGGTTGTCGACTGAAGACCATAAATTTTGTATTGTTGATATTTATGTTGAGCCCCATTTCTTGTCCTTCTAGTTTTTCATTCAGGATATCAGTGTCGTCAGCATATCGAATCGTATTTATATTATCGTATTCTCCATTGATTTGTACTTCCATTTCTTGTTCTTGAGTAGCCCGTTTAGAGATTTTATCTGAATATACCGGATGACACAAGAATTACTAGCCAAGCGATAACTCTGGTTAAAAGAATACTAATATTTTGAAATTTTGGGGATGAATCTAGTAGCTTAGTACCTACAAATTGCATATAAGTATTTCAAATTGGCCATTTATGGATCATTTATTTGTGGTTCAATTTCTCGAAAACGACTGGTTTTACTCAAACACTTTAGACAATTAATGTATAAAATTGAATAAGGAATCCAAATGTTAGGAATAATGTGTTTCCATTAGAAGTTTTGGAGATAAATGTCTTCGAAAAATCAACTTTCCACTTTTTTTTTATGACGACTTGGAAAAACTTTGTTTAAATGTTGGTTGGTAGAGAACCTAAAAAATACTCATCTGTGAAATCGAGGCTGATTGATATTCATTTGTTTCCATAAAAATCAACATTTCTTATTGATGATATGGAACGTTCGGGCGCGGTTTTCTCGAAAACGGTAAGAGGTAGGCATACACTATGTTACATATTAATAACATAGAATTCGACGTAGAATCCGAAAATGAACAAACATATAGGGTGTTCCATTTGAAATAATAAAAGTGACGTCACTTCCGGTGAAACCGGAAACTCAAACTAGTCATACTTATGTGCAATTTGTAGGGACTAAGCTACTATATTTATCCCCAAAATTTCAAAATGTTAGCATCCTTTTAACCAGAGTTATGGCTTGGCTAGTAATTCCTGTGTCACCCGGTATGTCAAAAATCAGTGGTGACAGTATGCAGCCCTGTCTGACGCCTCGTAGAATTTGGCTTTCTTCTGTGAACTTTCCGTTTAGTCGTAGCGTCCCTGCTGTTCAGCTCCATGTTCCTTAAGATGTCTATAAGTTTTCTGTGTTGCACTCTGTCGAAGGCCTTCTCGTAATCAACGAAACACACAAAAACGTCTTTGCGCTGGTCACGGCATTTTTGTAGTAGTATGTTCAGAGCAAACAGTGCATCTCTAGTTCCTAAAGCGTTTCTAAATCCAAACTGGGTCTCATCCAAATCTGCCTCACATTTCGATCTCATCCTCCCGTGAATAATCCTGAGAAAGACCTTCAAGGTGTGGCTCATAAGGCTTATTAGTCTATACTCACTGCATCGTTTTGCTCGTTGTTTTTTTTTTTTGGAATCGGAATGAATACGGATTTCAGCCAATCTTCCGGTATGTCTCCATTTGAATACGTTATTATGTCTATTCAACTGCTACTGAGGCGCATTAATTCATTCAATGAGAAGGCGTTGTCTAGTGACAGCCGAAAAGGTGGTTTTTTTTGGGCGCCAAGACGAATTACTTTGAATTTATTCAAGCCCCATCCACCGCTCAATGCTGCCTTTAATGAGCAGATATGAAAGCTTTACGCCATATTTGATCTCGTCTTTTTCTCTTTTTGCAGGTACCTAAAAAGTCGCAATTTTCATTGAAAAGGAAGAAGAGCAAAGGAGAGGCAGATTACGGCGATCTGGTTTGCCCGCTGAATCCGGACAAACAGTCAGGTGATCTGAATAGCTCTGCTTTTAACATGGGTGTAAGTTACTAACTAATTAACCTAGAATCTTACATTATTTTCTTCTATTATCTTTTAAGATCCATAAGAAAAGTAAAAAAAAAATCAGTAACTAATAAGTTTTAAAATAAATTAATTTGCTTTTTTCACGCTACGCCACCCAAGATTCCCGAAATATTGATCATTCATTGTTGATTGACTTTTCGCCTTGTGGCTCAAAGTTGGGGTATTTAATAGGTACTTAACACCGCTCATCATTTTTAACGCTTCTATTAGTCACTTTACGGTATTGTTTGATGTACTATGTAGCTGTACTAACTTTACTAAACATCAATGGAGTTTCGTATAACAAAGATTTTTTGTAGTAGTTTGCTGACTTATTAGGCATTTTGATGGTTTATCGTTACCCCATGTTTTTTTTTAAATATTGCAGAATGTTTTAGAACATATGTAGAAGCTCTAAACACTGGTAGTTTCTTTAGAATGTAGAGCCTTTGGTGCTGAGCATCTTCAATAGAACTATAGTTAGTGCAGTAGGTACTGGTTAGTACAATACTGACAACAAAATACACGGTTTTATAACCCAAAAAAGTACCAGTTTATCCAGACTGCTATACCAGACTTTATTTTTAATTCTATTATTGAGTGAATGCAACAAAGAAAAGACATTATCATGTTTTCTATATTTGGGCCACACGTAAACCTACTCTAAACGCCACTTCGTCTTAGACTAGTACGCCTAATATTAGAATTAGAAGCTAAAATAATAACTGGTGGTGTGGGCAGTGGAATGCGCTTCTTAGTATTTTGTAGCTATTGGTATATTTCACTCACTTTGTGGTTAAGTGAGTCTCCTAAAGATTCAAAATTATTGATGCAACTCACCAATGACAATTCGATTCGTGAAAAGAACAGTATTTGTTTTATTTAAAGCGCAGCAAGGATCTTCAAAAACTTGTCATTGGGAAGTTACACCTAACGAAGCAACACTCTATTTAATCAAACCCTTGTGAATCTACAGATGATGAAGAAGGAAAACCTAGAGGCAGAGGATGCCTATCATCGCGTTGAAAAATCTCCCGCGACCAGATCCCTTCCGGCCTCAGTTCGGAATTCACCAGTTACCTTGAGACATGTTTAAAAAATGAAAAATATCTTTCATTAGACTGACTTCAGTATGTCACTAAGAGGTATCACTTTGGAATGGACACTACGCGTTTTTGCGCAAAGCAAAACTGCTCGTATCCATTCCGTGGGGCAGTATTTCCAGGACCTTGTTTCGAGGCCTGCTCGGTGTTTGAAATCTAAGTATTACTATTTATAACAAGTAGTATTTTATATTAATATATCATCCAGTCTTCCCTCAGATTTGTGTAATAATAATAATAATAATAAGGAACTCACCTGCCTTAGTAGAAAGTGTTAATTGAACGTATATTGTTGTTGAAATGTTTACCTTTTGCGTTTCTCCCATTGGGTTAACTGTCGTAATCGTTTGATGTGCCTTTTGAATCTTGACTCAAATAGCTCAAAAAATTGTTAAGTCTACTTTTACGCCAATTTAATTTTATTTAAATTTGGCAACAGCTAAACTGGTACCACGAAACAATCACATTTTTTAATGTTAGATTTGCTATTGAAAAGGTATATTTTTACACACCTTTATTATACATAAATGATGTAGTGTGCCCCATATTTAGTTTACTCAAAGAATAATGGCTTGGCTCTATTTGGTTAAAGCCAGTAAATTATACAGGGAGAGTAGCGTAAAATGTGTATGTTATATAATAATTGTTATTATTATACATAATTAGAAATAATATTCACAAAAAATAAACATCACCGTAGGGACATCGTCAAGTATTTTATAGATTTTCGCCTTTTGAAAATCTACCTAAGTATTCAGCGTTAGAGCTCAATTTAGTTAAAATTTCCAGCGTCGTTTTTTTTGTATAGACGTGCGTTGGAAACCCATCCTTTTTGGAGACAATATCGATTAAAGTTTTTGAGACATTTACTTGTGTTGCAGCTGAAAAGTCTCAGTATTTGACTGTGGTGCCAAAAGAAAACAGTTTCTACTTATTATTAGCTGTACGATAACTTATTAAAAGTTAATCCATAGCGACGGTAGATTCTAGAGATCTTTATGAACTGACCAAAAATGTTAATTTAGATTGTACTGATAATAATATTGTAATGTAATTTAAAATAATTTTAATTTTAGGTAGCAAACTATTTTTCAATTTGTATCAAAGCCATAGACAGTTTCCATATCAGGTGGGCACAATATGGCAATTTGGGTGAATCACACACGTACCGATTAAGTTTTATGTAATAACCAATAGCAGCAGCTTAATTTTATGTCAAGTCTGTATAGGTAGCACCAAAAATATGCATTTTGTATTGTAATGTGTATAATTAATGTATTTATATGATTATTTACTTTTTTTCTTATAATAATAATGATAATTGTTTGGATTATAGATATTTTAATAAAATGTATCGCGAGTCGTCAGAATATAATTTATCACATACTATTATTCTTTAGTTTTTGTGTTTTTGACCGGCCATTTATTTACCCACTTAAAAAATTATCTGGCATTGGTGCACAAACACGTAGAGATAGTGGAAAAAGACATTGGAGGAAAGAGTGCCACAAAAGAGACAACCTTATCAGAGATGTTTACCATTTATTTGGTACTTCCACCTACCTCGAGTTGAAGTCGCTAAAAACGGGGATTTTAGCGATGGAATGACCGGCGAAGTAATTTTATTATTTAGACGCAACATGGCAAAACAATGTTTTTGAAGAATAGATGATTTTTGTTTAAAATAAAATTCCTTTGTCGGTTTCCTTCCAATAAAGAACGGTGGATGTTGACTTACTCTAATAAGGGAAATTGGCCGCCAGAAACGTGCTTGAAAATGTAGTGTAAAAGAAAAAAGTAGTTGTCATTAGACTGGGATTCTGGATATTATGGTGAAGCCCACTGTATGCTTGTCCGATAGTAACCGGTGAGGAATAAATATGGTGAAGGACAATAATGCACAACTCTGATGCTGGAGAATATGGGTCATGTGCAACACTACAACCTTTCAATCTCTCGACAACTACTTACTACTATGCTCTACTAATACCAATCTGCTAGCAGTCTCTTGCAACTGCAATATATAGTCTGTTACATATGAAAAAGCTCTAATAAAGGATAAAGGCAGAGGTGTGATGACACGTACTGTGACGAATTAATAAGTCGAATAACGAAGAAAAACAAGTTACAAGCAGTCAAACTTGAGAATTGAGAAAAAAGTCGGCATACCCCCCTCCTTTGGACATTCTCGGAAAATTTTTTTGTGCTCTTTTTATTCGAAAGACAGCCTTGCAACCCCCTTTTTTCAACTCTTTAGATTCTTTGGGATTTTTGTTTGACTAACTAATAAACGCAAACGCACAACCAGAAAGATTCATTTTGACGACTTTTGAAATCGACCTCCGAAGGGATCTATCTCCGAAAATATTGCACCTACGGAACTTCCGATGGTGGGGGGTGAAAGAGGACATCAAGAAAGAAGAGGAAAAGACAGTTGGATTCATTCCGATCGGTCGAGGCGTTCTCAAGTTACAGGCGGTCAGTGAAGTTCTTACTGACTTTCTCAGTCAAAATGGTTAGTAGGTGACAGCGGAAATTAACCATTGTCTAGACAACGTGGAATTTCCTCTGAATTTTTTTAAAAATTATACTCCTCTTATGGGAAAATTTATGAATGAAGGAAATATTCGTCAAAATTTTGCAAAAAGAGGGCGTGGCACTTCAAAAAATTTTCGCGCTATTACCTTAAAAAAGTCAGTCAGATTTCCAAAGCCTGTTTCATGCCAATAATAAGTGAATGATCTCTGAAATTATTGAACCAATGAGGATATCGGTTGGTAGAAGGAATAGAACATAGAACATGGAGGGGAACAAAAAACTGTTGGGGTCACTCCAATTGAACCACTCGTTCTAAGGTTGTAGGCCGTCAAAGTTGGAATTTAAGGAAAAAAAGGAAGATACCTCCTTTTGGTTATTTAAAAAAATGCATGTTTTTTTTTTATTTATTTTTGATCGAAATAAGACGATTTCAATCCCCTATGAACATAACAAATTTAATGCGGATCAGAATAGCCCCGTGAGTGAGTTTTTTAAAGGAAGTAAAAAAGTCGATTCTAAAAGTGCTCAAAAATCGACCACCGAATGGGTCTACTATCTCTGGTATTGTTGAACCAATGGGACTCCCGTTGGTGGGCGGTGGAAGGAGACATCGAGAACTAAAAACCGTTGGGTTCACTCCAATCGGTCCTCTCGCTATAAAGTTATAGGCCGTCAAATTTGGAATTTGAGAAAGAAGAAGACATATCCTTTGGTTATTTAACAAAAAATTGGACATTTTTTATGCTGTTTTTGATCGAAATGAGGGAGTTCAATCTTCTATGAACATAACAAATTTTATAAAATTCAGAGCAGTCCCATAAGTAAATTTTTTAAAAGTGGTAAAAAAGTCGATTCTAAAAGATCCCAAAAATCGATCACCATAGAGGTTTTGTCCTCCAAAATTATTGAACCAATGGACCCTCTATTGGTAGGAGGGGGAAGAGGACATGAAGAAGAATAACGAACTGTTAGGTTCACTCTAATGGGTCAATTCGTCAAAACACTTATAACCCATTAAAGTTGGAATTTGAGAAGAAAGAAGGCAGTTACCCAAATTTATAGTTATTAGCTTATACCTCCGAAAGGATCTATTTCCAAAGTTATTAAACCAATGAGATTTCCATAGTAGGAGGTGGAAGAAGACATGGAGAAGAACACAAAACTGTTGGATTCACTCTATCCCAAAGTTGCATTTTAGAAGTTATATTTAAAAGAAAAATGTATTTTTTTAATATACATTTTTTGGTCGAAATGAGACGACTTCAATCCCCTATGAACGTAACAAACTTAACAAGAATCAGAACAGTCCTGTAAGTGAGTTTTTTAGAAGTAGTAAAAAAGTCGATTCTAAAAGTGCCCAAAAATCGACCACCGAAAAAGTATATCTCCGAAATTATTCAACCAATAAACCTTCCGTTGGTAGGAGGTGGAAGAGGACACGCAGAAGAACAAAAAAAAAACCGTTGGATTTACTCCAATCGGTGCACTGGTTCTAAAGTTAATTTAAAAACCTCCCACTCGGTACTCGAGGCAATTTTCTTGATATTTTCGTGGATTCGCGACTATACGGGGTGTTCCTTAGAAAACGTTATCTAGAAGGCTATGAATTATTGACAGAAAAGGATAACTTAATCAAAATAAATGGACTTTTGTTCTTTCCTTCTTTTTGTTTGACATTACAAAGCCAACTAGGTGACGTTTTTAAATGAACACCCCCTGCAAATACACAAAACCCATTTTTGACTAGTATCTCAATATTTGAATAACTTATTTCTACAAAGCCATTAAAAAGTCAATTTTTAACAATTCTAATTACTTCATCTGTGCTTAGCGTCCTTTAATTACTAATTTGAACGTTTGGATAGCAGGTGTAGGACAAGAAAGCTACTTCACTTGTAAGAAATCGCCAACGTTTCGACCTTTAATTGAGGCTAAAATACAATAAATTGTATGTACGTTGGCAGTAAAAATGTATGTATAAATTCTATCACTAGCTTTTGTCTGTTAAAAAATAGCTACATGAATGCACACAATACCATTGTCAGAGACCTGATGTCTACCAAAACGTTTCTCAAACAACATCAACAAATATTAGTCATGCGCTTAGATAAAGGGTGATTCGACATTTTTAATGTTGAAGAACGAATATTTGGCTTGTATGAATGATATGCTCTTGAAGACCGAGAAACATACAGTGTGTCCCAAATTGGTCTTCCATGTATTGGAATCTAGGAAACTATAGGAGCTACGAAGTCGGTTAAACGGGGAAAGTTATGGATAATTATGTTAGTAATGTAATGACAAAAATGGGATGGCTGTAACCAATCCGGTTTTTGAGAAATTTTTGGAAAAACCAAAATGGTGCATTTTTAAAAAACTGTTTTAAGTCCTTTATTTTAAAAGATAATCGAAATTTGTGAAAACATCTCTGAAGAAACTTTTTGAGGGGAATACACCTGTAAAGGTAAAATTTCGATACAAAGTTTCTGTTTACTGGAACCATTATCAACTTCTGTTTTCCTTATGACGGTCATATTGGATTTTTACACTTGTTTACAGGGGACAAGAAATGCGTTTCAATAATGTATGACAACCCTAGTAAGATTTTATAGTATTTTAAAAAATCAAGAAAAATATAGCATTTACTATTAGGCCATGGATTGGACTTGACAATAATATGTGCTTATTATCGCAAATGCTTAAAAACATTATCACAATGGCTGTAGAGGTCACCGAGCAATATTTGTTGAATGCAGAGTTTCTTAAGAGAGAAATTACTTAAAGTGAGGAAAATTTTGACATGGGAAATTTCATTTTCAAGAAAACAGAAATGAAGGAAAAGTTTTATGAACAGCTGGACGGCTCGGCAATGGGTAATCCGGCTAGTCCGGTGCTGGCAGGCTTGGTGATGGACCACCTTATTACAGAGGTACTCAAGCGTATTCCATTTATCAAGCATTGTATGTGGATGACACTATTTTGGGCTGCCCCAAGAACAGGGTACCAGAGCTTTTACAGTATTTTAACACTTATCATCACAAATTACAGCTTATTGTAGAGACAGAAGTAAAATCTACATTGCCATTTTTGGATACCCTGGTTGTGAGGCGGGACGATGGTACTCTTCTAACTAGGTGGTACGTAAAGCCCACTGCCTCAGGTAGAGTCGTGAACTATTTGTCTTCGCATGCTGCTAGCCAAAAGCTTTCCATCATTAAAAAATCTCTTTCAAAGAGCTGTTAAACTTAGTAGTGATGTTTTCCATAAGGCGAACATAGACATAGCTAAGAACATCAAGAATATGGAATGAGTATCGTCATAATATTACTCCTCATCTCAACCCCAACCTCGTGAGGGGACATTTTCTAGGTTCCCATATGTTAAGGGACTATGGGATAAAATTCAATATCGGCTAAAACGCATCAATCCCTGTATAAGTTTTGCATACTACAACACCAAAGATATTAGCCAAGTGTTTTCGAAACTCAAACATCGCGTTCCTGCCTCTCACTGCTCTGAATTAATTTATAACATACCATGTATAAATTGTGACAAGTGTTACTGAGACATGACACGACAATATTTAAAGAGCAGACTATACCAACATGAGTATGACTGCAGGGAACTTAAAAGACAAAAATGAGAAAAAATCGCACTTCCCAACATCATTTCGTGTTTAATCAAGATTTCGAGTTCCCGAATACCTCAATCCTAGATCGGGAAGTCAATTACCGAAACAGAGCAATCAGCGAAATGGTCTACATCTACATTAACGACAGGGTCAACGAGAGAACCGACACCCAGAATTTCAGTGTCTTGTATTGTAACCAGTTGCATCATTTGAAGGATCAAAATGCGTGAAAATAATTAATTTTCTTTTCCGTCATCTTTTCTAATAACATAAATAATATAAATAACTATAGATCCTATACATCTCTTTTGATAGCACACAGATACAATATACTCGTTGAAATCGGCTAAACATTAAAAATATTCCTGGGCCACCGATATCTGTCTGTTTCCGTTCCGTTTAGTTGTTGGGTTCCTCTTAAGCCGTTTTGTGGTCCTGTGGTACATATTTCGTCTAAAGTGTACTATAAGTCCGTAAATGTGTAAGTACCGATATGGTGCTTTATTTTAATTTTCATAACAAGCTTCTCTGATTGAAAAAGGTATGCTCGACACATCTTTTTTCTTTTTTTTTCTTAAGTGGGCTTTTGCAACTTATATCTCCAGGGTATTCACGGATCCCATATAATAGATTAGGAGAATTTATTTTTTACTCATGTATTGTGTTTTAATTTGTATACTTTTGTTCGTCGTTTTTCTTCTTTGTAATTGTGCTTTTTACTGCCAATGTACAATTTATTGTATTTTAGTCATGAGGAAGGCCTCAATTAAAGGTCGAAACGTGCCGATTTCTTAAAAGTGAAGTAGCTTTCTTGTCCTACACCTGCTATCCAAACTTTCATATTCTAATTACTATTAAAAAATAGCGTTTTTGGTGTTAAAATTAATGTTATCTAAATTTTAATTTATAATTTTTAGTGCATTTGTAGAAAAAAGCTGTCAAAAATGCTCTTAAGGAAGTGGCTTAAGATTTGCAAAATTCACTTCGTTTGATTTGAAAACTTTCCCATGTGCTCACTTGTCACAGTTACATCATAAACAGCACTTAAAGAGTAACCATAAGTGAAAACTGCATTAAAACGTAGAGCTCTTTTTCATTTCCTATTTTTACGGTATTTACAAATGCAGATTGAATTTTTCGCAGTAAAGAACGAAACAAATCGTTGTTCACCTTGTGAAAAATGGGTCTCCTAGTGCTGCTTGATAACGTATTTATTAGCCGCTCCGTTCCGTTTGCCAGAAAAATAGCAGTTTCTATTATTTCACTGCTCTATTGTTTGCGAAAATCTGGCCAGTTTAATAGAAGTAATGTATAGGTATTGTTCGGTTTATTTTTAGTAAGAAAATGTAATATGTACACTTGACTGAAATTGAGTTGGATGAAGCATTCGTGTTTACGACTAACGGCTTATTCTCGTGCAAAAATGATTAGTTTCTTAGCGAAAAAAAGGCGTTTACAACAATACATATGCCATGAATACGCATCAATGACGTAAAACAAATAATAGCATAATAAGTTTCGTGTGGATCCAATTACACTAAAGGGCGAAGTGAATATATTTATTAGTAGGCCAGCTGAAACGTCTGAAACCCAATTACTTACTCCGTTATACGAATTAAAAATCTATTTCAGGCGCCCTAGCTGTCGATTTTAATGAAAGAATTATGGCAGCCTGATGCGTTAGATACATAGGAAATACAAACATAATGGGGCTCTGAAATAAAACTATTCAAAGCCCCAAAAGTTTTAAAAATACAATCGATGTTATAGGTGATGGAGTGACGTTTCATTAAAAATACCACATTTTCTACTTACGTATATCCGAATTATATATTATTTGAAAGTGGTTCTTTAGCGCACGCGATTGCAGATGAGGAAACGTTGGGTAGGAATTTTTTCCCACGACCCCTTACGAAAGCAAACATAACATTCGGAGATGGAAGCCTCGAAAACTAATGCTAACACACAGCCGTGCGTTAGGAATTACTAACGCACAATCGTGCGTTATGAAAAACTAATGACAATGTAAAAACATGGACACTGGGTAGTGAAATTCTCTGTCAGAGCTAAAAATATAGTACAAACCTAGTTTGTATTACTCAGCAAGTCAAAATATATTCTTGGCCCTAACTGGGCATATCTTATTTGGCTATAAAAGGTGATAAAAGCAGCAAAAACAAGTTATTTAATTCCGACGATGACATTTAGCAAATTGTGACAATCACTCAATTTCATATAATCAAAATAACCGACATTAGTCCTTTAATTCATGCGGCAGAGCGTAGCCTAGCAGCAACATTTTGCAACTTCAATCACAAAGTCTGGGATTCAATTCCCAATCCGGCAGTTTTTTTAAATTAATTTTTTTTTAATACTTTTAAAAATACTTACTCCCATTAAAAATTAAGGTCAAAAATTAAATTAAGATCACAAAAAAAAATTAGAATTAGAATTATATAAAATAGTAAATAGTTTTACAAAAAATAGGCTTTGCATTTGCCTATCCTCCAACATATTTAAATAAATCATTAAAATATATCAAAGTGTGCCATGACAGAGATGACGCCTGGAAAATTTCGTTGATTGGTTGGCGCTTTCTTTTGTTTCAAATTTGCACTTGTCAAATATCGAGTGTTTTGATTTAATGAGAAAAAGACAATACCTTTGTGTGGTATGGTGTTGTGTAGTAGATAATGGATAATTTTAGGGATAAATATAACATGGCAAGAATAGCTTAGGTATTAAAGCTGCATCCAGAAATTGCATTAGGACCAGGGGTAAAAGTGGTCCTTCCAAATTTCGATAACGTCCTACTTTCGGGTAGAGCTGGCAACGCTGAAGAGAAGAAATATTTTTAAAGCGTTTCTCTTGGTCAACTTCCTTAATTAGATTTTTGTGTTAAGCAGCTACGATTTACAGTTTTTGAAGTACAGCCGTGCTACTTTAGTTGCTCACCCTGTATATGACATCTGGTCGTGGGAAAAATACTCAACTCGCAAGAAAGTCCCTTATCACACTCGCGTGCGGCGTGACTGCCTTGTTAAGGGTTACTTTCTTAGCTTGTTATGTAAATAACTATTTCCTACGAGCGCATGTGTAACAACTTTGTGATTGTAAGTGGCGCCATCTGACGACGGCAGGTGCTTCCACTAGGGCATGATCGTGAAGCGAACCAAAAACCAGTTTTGTGATTGTGTTTAATTTACAATTTTTACATATTAATCATCAGGGCGGTTGTAATAATTGGAACCCTTATTTGTTTTGTTTGTAATTTTCAACATGACGGTGTCTGCATGCAATTCTTATGGAGTTTATATGAAAAAATGTAAACAATGAACAATGAAAAAAAAAAAACGCAGCGTGAATAATTCTACGACTGCCTCGAAAATGAACAAATGCGCACTACTAACTATACCGTTGAAAGGCGCACATTGCAAACAGTGTGCGCAAAATGCACATTGCGCAAGGTCCTGTACAGAAGCGTGTGCAAAGTCCACTTATGATTGTTTTGCACACGCCTTGCGTATATAATACGAATGATCATTTATGAAGCAAATTCGCAATCGTAGAAAAAGTATAGTGCGCAACACGTACAAAAATCACTCTTCACCTTAGAAGAGGTAGACCAGAGGAAGTAGGATACGACGCCGGCGTCTGTTACCAGTTTGCTCCAATCTGTCAAATGTGAAAATGCCAGTGAAGTAGCATTTGTATTGTAGCACATAAGAAAATATTTTATTAAAAATGATAATGGAACTAAATTACTATTTGTAACATTATTAATATTATTAGCAAACATCGACTTTCTACTAAATAAATAAAAATAATTGTGGACTAATAGTTTTTGATAACCCTAGGATTACATCTCCTACGCCACTGGAAAAACTGCTTAAAAATTTAAATAAAAAAACTGTCTACAAGTTACAGGATTAGAAAAATATTTCCCAAAATAGCATTATTGACTTATTCACTGCGGTATATACTAAATCATATTTCAAAGGATTGGATTTGGATGTAAAATAATTGGTTTTAGAGTTATTTGAGATAATTTAATTGTTGCTGAAAAACGCCATTTTCTGTTCACCTGTGAAACGTTACTCCAGGCTCCTTTCTATAGCCGCTGCTATTACAACCGTACGCTGCACATCCCACCATTGTAAACAACACAATTATTTGTAATATTAAGGTCTTGCAAAATGCAATTTATTGCAAAAAAACACATAGCCAACGAAACGTTTGGTTTTCGCCTTAAACATGACGTATCATCATTTTTGGTAACAGCTGTCAATGTAGCGGAGAATTGCGAGCGCGGATTTCATTACTCTACTAATTCTGAGCTCTTCACACTCTTGAAAAGTGCAATTTTCAACACTAGTTGCACAATGTACTATTTATGTACACTCGTGCGATAAAGTGTCACTCTCAACCTCAACTCGCAGATGCGATGTGAGCAGTAAAGAAACTTGACCACACGCGAATCAGAAAAACTATTTTTGTTTTAATGGTTGGCACGTAGGCTTCTGGATTCTTGGACCCTTGTGGGTCCAAGAATTCCCCAATCAATTCCCCATAGTACATGCTGCGTGCCGTACGATATCTCTGACGGTTAGCCGCAGAGTTTCGACACGGCGAGCAGCATGTACAAAGCAATAATGCAACTTTCTTTTGCTTTTCTTCAAGTAACAGTACATAAAGAAAAAAACTGCAACAAACTTCGAACCAAAACTGTACATCGTTTTGTGTAATCTGATGAAGGCACCAATTTGTGTCGAAACGTCATTAAACAAAGAAGTTAGAAGCACCCGCTGTAACTTATTTTAATCAGACAAAAGGACCAGAACCTAAGATAACAACCAACCATATTTTTGTTTTATTGCATCCCACATAGCATTAAATGAATATTTGATATCCATTGTATATCTAGTGGATATCCCAAATAGGATAACGTTTTGGGAAGTCTATTGGATATCCATGCAGCATCCAAAAGCGGATAAAAAATTACGTGAGCGGAATTGCCTCTCTGGTGGATACCCAGTGGACATCTTATGAATATCCAGGGCTGGACAATGTACAATAGGTGTAATTAACCGATTTTCCTATTTCTTTTTTATAAAAAATGTGAAAAGTTTCTATACTTCAATAATTTAAATAAAAAAATATTTTTAATTGCTTACATCAGCTAGAAGTGCTAGAATGTTCATTTTCAATTAATTCAATTTGGCATGTAGATTGTACATTTATTTTATATATTTTACGGATATGTTGGGTTTAACTCCAGCCATTCAACTGGTCGCTATTTTTGCTTACATTTCTTTAAGTATACGATTTTTTATTATTATTTTAAGTTATTTTATTCGTCTTTAGCGGCAAGATTTAAATAGCAGCTATTGATTAGCGACATCTATTAGATTTCTTGCGAATGACGCATTGACGTTTCTTTGACATGTGACGATTGACAATAAAGATAGAAAAGTAAGAAACCATGCGGATCTTTTATAACTAATTTTAGCTAGACTACCTAGTTTTAACCTGAATTTTTCCGAAGGTTTCAAAATTGCATTTTTAAAGCCTTTTTAAGTAATTTTTAACCGATCTTGGCCCTAACTTTAACGTGATTTTTTCGAAAAACACCAAATTTTTATTTTGAGTCGTCTTCAGATAAATTTCACTTATTTTGCACCAAAAATGTGTTTCCAAAAACAACCAAATAGAAGAGTTTAATCAGTTTTGCCTAATTTTGTCATAAAATTGAATTTCTTCAAAAAACATGAAGACTTGCATTTTTAGACGCTTTGAGTCACTTTTAACCAATGTTTGCCCTAATCTTAATCTATTTTGTTTTCAAAAACTTCAGATTTGCATTTTTTTGTAGTTTTAAGTCATTTATAACTGATTTTTAGCCCCACCATACTTGCATTTTGAAAGGTTTTTAGTCAAATTTCACTTATTTTGGACCAAAAATGTAACTTTACCAAAAATAACAAATTAGAAGAATTAATCAGTTTTGTATGATTTTGTCAAAAAATTTAATTTCTTCAGAAACATGAAAACTTATGAAAACTTCCATTTTTAAACGCTTTTGAGTAATTTTTAACAAATTTGTGCTCTGCTCTTAACCTATTTTTTTTTCAAAAACTCCAAATTTGCATTTTTTATCGTTTAAGTCGTTTTTAACTAATTTTTATCCCTAATTCTTACCTGATTTTTTCGAAAAACACAAAACTTCCATTTTGGGTCATTTCCAGTCAAATTTCACTTACTTTGGACCAAAAATATAATTTTACCAAAAACAACAAATTAAAGATTTCATCAGTTTTGCCTGATTTTTATAATATATAAGTAATAAAATTGAATTTCTTCAAAAACATGAAAACTTCAATTGTTAGACGCTTTGAGTAATTTTTAACCAATTTTTGTCCTAATCTTAATCTATTTTGTTTTCAAAAACTCCAAATTTGCACTATTTGTACTCTACAAAACATCAAATAATTTTGTTTACTTTGGTATAAATTACATATTCTGATTTAATCAATTTAGCAATCAATATTGGATGGTTTGTCTCTAAGCAAAAGCTCTAGTAGTCAGTTTTGGCCACTCTGAGATTGTATAGTCAATAAAAAAATTAGAAAATAAAGTTTCTTTCATAGGAAAAAAATAAGGATATAAAAAACCAGATAATTCTAATGTTCTTTTAGTGGAATTTGTAACTGGGTGTCAGCAGTTAAATAACCGCATTTCCTTTAATGAAATTTGTGTAGTTTTTATTGTTTAAATTTTGATATGTGATTTCCAGCAAAGTCCTTGATTTTGAAAATTAAATATCCAACGTGTTACTATTCATGCCCTAAATGTTCAATAGAAAGCAACTTTAACCGAAATATGTCTTTTCTTGACTGCAATAATGTAGCAAAACGTACTGATTACTCTTTTAGAGCAAGAACTCAAATTTTTTTTTGTAAACCATTATAATGTGACCTATTATAATTCAAAGATAGCATACCCCAATCAAAGTGCATAATTTATTTTTACCATTAATATAGAAAAACTAGAAGCGAATGTACAGTTTCATATTTGTATGGACATCCACTGAATGTCCACTGAGTGTTCAGTGGTGACTGATGAATATCAGTAGTATTTTTTGAACATCTAGTGGATGTTCATAATGGAAGTCCATTGGATGTTGGATCGGGCGACAAATCTACATCCACCGGATGTACGATGAATATCGGGTGGTTCGGTGCAATGGATATTGGTTGTTCAATGGATATCCATTGGATATCATTGAGGATATCCATACCCACAAGTGTATGTCCACTGAATATCCATTGGATATCAATTTGTTTTGTGGGATGAAGCCTATTATCTAGATCTTTAATTTTGATTTAGTTAGTTAAGGTGAAACTGAAACTAGACTATTTATTGATTGCATTATTTTTTAACATATATAATAGTATATTAAGATACAAGTTTCATAACACAGCGCATTGGCGCACCAATCCATGTTAGCAAAATTGTGCATCCATCCATCAATGGATGAGTGCGACAATGGCGTTAGGGAACGTGTATCTCATACTATTTTATGTAATAAGATAGATTAAAAAGAATAATAACTAAAAATAAGTCATTATTTCAAACGTCTAGTAATATTGGTTCTTTAAAGTTAATTTTTGCCGCGTGTCATTGACGTTAATTTTGACTGAATATTAATTGACATTTTCATAAAACGCTGCTACTTAACGTTAAATTTTACAGCCGCATTTAATGCGGCTGTAAACGCATCGCTGTCAGTGTTTTAATAACGAGCTTAACGAACCGAATTACATAATAGTTATTTTCCTAACAAGTGCGCAAAGTAACACTTTCACGCACGCGACTTTCGTTCACGTCGTTCGGGCAGCAGTCAATTGCGCGAAAGACACTTTGCGCAAGAATTAGGAACAACATTTTTTCTACAACGATATAAAAGTCCAGCTGCCACTAACATGGAACATCTTTAATGATTTTATAAATGATTAAGCTTCGCAGTTCTTTTCTGCTACCCCTGTAAAGACTTTTGTCGCACGTGTCCTATGGCAACCAGTAACTTTTTTTTACACTGCTATGGGCGACGTGCGAGAAAGATAACAATGAAAATATGTATCAGTTTGCATACTGTCAAAATATGACAAGGTTCGCGCATTACTGACAGTATGCAAACTGACATATTTTCATTGTTATCTTACTCGCACGTCGCCCATAGCAGCGTAAAAAAAAGTTACTGGTTGCCATAGGACACGTGAGACAAAGTCTTTCCCGCACGCTGTCAATACAGGGGTAGCAGAAAAGAAATGTGAAGCTTAATCATTTATGAAATCGTTAAAGATGTTCCATATTAGTGTCAGCTGGACTTTTATACCGTTGTAGAAAAAATGTTGTTCCTAATTCTTGCGCAAAGTGTCTTTCGCGCTCTTGACTGCTGCGGCAGTCGCGTGCGCAAAAGTGTTACTTTGCGCACTTGTTAGGAAAATAACTATTTACTAACATCAACTTTAACTTGAGATCCATACCCACAAGCCATTCAATTATTATCGTTGTCAAGTAGGCTGTCAAAATTGACTTTGACATTTTTATCTATCTTCTCAACATGTGCTAAAAGGAGATGGGTATAAAAAGTTGTAAAAAAATCAGGATCGTATTTGAAAAATCAAAAATCACTCAAAAAGGAAACGTCGAATTTCAATTTGCTGAATGCCATATCAAAAACTGTTCTAAAGCGCCTTAAAGTGTTCTTACTTTTTATTTAGCAACAACCATAATGTGACTATTTATTAAAAACAAGATCGTTACAAATTCGTTTTTTTTTGCAAAATTCCAAAACGCCTCAAAATTTTGCCACTTTTAAAGTATATATGTATGTATTCTTAGTAAGCTCCAAAATGCTCAACTCTTTATTTAACCAAAATTTTACCTCTTGCCGTTTTCAAAATTCTCTTAGTGGCCTTTCTTATCTCGGATGCGCTGTATAGTGTTACATATTGAATATTAAATACATCTAGAAAATGACTAAATTGAGAATATACAGGGTGATTTCAACGTTGGAGTCATCCTTTCATTAGCGACTAAGAATAATATTTTTTCCTTGTCGCTTTTTCAAAATTGTAAAATCAATGAAGATACAGAAAGTTTTATTAAATTTATTATTTTTTGTCAAACCTCTTGAGGGAATTACGCAAATTTTTGTAGGGGTCAGTAATGCAATTTGATTAGAATTTGCCATAAAACTAGTTGCACTTTAAATTTTGAAATTATGTAACAATTCATTTAGGTAAAACTATAAAAATGCATTAATAGATTTTTTTTTCTTTCAAAAAATAATAACGGAACATTTCTTTTAGAACTGAACAATGAATTCAATACTATTTCATTAATAATTTATTAAAAAAAATCGGTGTACTCAGCTTACTGTTTTTTTTTTATTCAAAAATATTAAATAACTTCTTATATGCGCGCTACTGGTAAACCCAAAAATATTTTATTTATTTGAAAATTCCTTCTCACTTAGCTATTAACAGCTATAAAATTCTCGAAAAAGCGCTGAAGGAAAAAAACTTATTTTTTGAAGCCCTATTAGCTGGTAAAAGGATAATTCCAACTTTGGAATTCTAAATTTGTTTATTTAGACCGGGTTTATCCAACTTCTTATAGTGTTGGATAAATCCGATCTGTGTTATATTCGTGACCGATCATATTCTTAATTTTCGGATATTACAACCCCTATAAACAAAATATTCATGGTAACGCTTGTTGAATAGATTGTTATCGACAAAAATTAAGATAACAATTGCGACTAATAAGAAGTTGGGTAACCCTGGCCTTACTTCTGCCACATACAAATTCCGGACAAGTACTGAGAATATTCATATTATCTGTATGTGCAGCACATTATAAGTAAATATGAACGCATATCCACAGCGTATCCATAAAATATGCATTGAAAATTATGATAATCATTTTGATATCGCTGGAGGTTTGATAAGGATTTTAAATTGTCTTTACGTGTGGTTTTAATTTTGTGTAAAATGACTGGTGTTATGACCTTGGTTCGTTCTTTTTTTTTTGATGTCACCATAACGATATTTGACTGACAGCCGAAACCGGTTTGCCTAGGATTACACTACAGTGTGCGCACTAACTAGGGAGAAATCATTTAAAAAGTCATTTAGTTGGCTGTAAAAGGAAAGGATAAGGAAACCAAAGTCCATTTGCTTTGATTACGCCATCCTTTTCTTCAAAATTTGCTTTGTCTTTCCCCAACCATCGAGGGCATTTCGTCCGGGGTGCTACCTAAGGACTCACCAGTACGACATGGTAAGCTCGTGCTTTATACGTCGGGATTCTAGTACATATTTTAGGATTTGTGTTTGAGGACAACTGAAAAAGCGGTGAGATGTTACGAAGGAATTCGACTAGTGCTGCCACCTGTGAGTAGGTGGGTGAATCAAGTGTATGTTCAGACACATTGCCCTACTGGCGCCGCCCATGCCTTTCGCAGGTAAATGGCACTGATATACAAATGGGACGGTCCCTCAACCCAAACACAAGGGAGACCGGTGCATGCAACCCCTATGCGAACCGTTCATCGGCATCGCGTATTGTCGTCCGTTTCCGATCATAAACCCGGCGCCAGACGCACCGCACCGCATTTTCAAACGAGCGCCGAGCGCGCTTTTCAGTTTGTGTTTTGGCTGCATCTACGATGGAAGAGGAGCTCCGCTGCTTCGCTTGTAAACAGTTCTTTAACAACCCGGTCTTGCTGCCGTGCTACCACGGAATTTGTCTGCATTGCGCCCTTAATCTTCAGCAACCCGCCAATCAGACGACCGCCACTGCGAACTCGAACAATGTGTCCGAGAATGCCGAAAGTGTCGCTTCCGGCTCTTCCGGGGACTACCAGGAGTCGGACAAGTTGTCCATCCTAAGCGAAACGGACAGCGGGGTGGTCTGCACGTCCCGACCCAATTCCTACGTTGGTACCCCCAACGGAGTGTTGTTCCCT
Organism: Taphrorychus bicolor; assembly: GCA_951812265.1. Classification (NCBI taxonomy): domain Eukaryota; kingdom Metazoa; phylum Arthropoda; class Insecta; order Coleoptera; family Curculionidae; genus Taphrorychus; species Taphrorychus bicolor. The sequence continues at coordinate 18,814,943 of OX638302.1, forward strand.
AGCGCGTTGTCCCTCGCGTGTCCCCTTTGCCATAAATTAGTGTACTTCGACGATAACGGTGCTCACAACTTGCCAAAGTACCGAGTTATGCAAAGCATCGTCGACCGGTACGGAGAACTCAGAAACCTCACTTTGAGATGTCAGATGTGCGAGCAGGAACCCGCCAAAGAGGCCACGATTATGTGTGAACAATGCGAAGTCCTATATTGCGATTCCTGTAGGGAGTCCTGCCATCCTTCTAGAGGTCCGTTAGCTAAGCACGTGCTTAGCGAGCCGAAACGCGGTGGACCCAGTGTGAATAAATCGAAAGACGGGAAATGCCCGGAACACCCGGAAGAAACTATCAACATGTACTGTATGGTATGCAAAATCAGTGTGTGCGCCGTGTGTCTCATGGACTCTAGACATAACAGTCACGACGTCCAGAGCTTGGTGGTTATGTGCAAGGCCCAAAAGGTATTTCACTTTTTTTTTTGGCTAAACTTAATCAGAACCAAGGCCGCATAATATATAGGGGGGTGTTCATTGGCATAGCGGATATTCATTTAAAGACGTCATATAGTTGGCTTGGAATGTATGAAGGAGCAAAAGTCCATTTACTTTGATTATGTCATTCTGTCAAAAAATCATAGCCTTCTAGATGACGTTTTCAAATGAATACTGGGGTACGTTCAATCAGATCGGTTCACTTTCCATTCCCCCTCCTGCCTAATCTTAATTTTAAATTGGTCGCCCCAAATCCGTTCGTTTTGTGGATTTAACGTGATCAGGCAACCGATATTGAACAGAAGTTAAATGCAGGCAATCACGATATAGTGCCTCGGCATATGATTTATATGGGCTGCTAATGGCATGCATTGGCTGGCAAAAAGAGTATCATGAAGGCAACGGCAGCTGCTGCCGAGTGTTGTACTTTGGTTAAGCATTTACATGTTAACGAGGTGTTGTTTGACGGCTTCTCTTTTCTATGGTTCAAAGAGGCTCGTTTTAGACTAAATCCTGTCATTTTCAGTACCTAGATGCAAGTATTAGAATTACGATTAGCAATATTATAAACTAAATATGTAAAACGTCCTTGCAAGGGGTGGAAACCGAGCAAATGATGATACAATATTCCGAATGATCCAACAAAAATTTAAGGAAGAAAAACGACAATTCAAATCCAAATTCAAACACAGGATTATCCCAAGAGCAATCTAGTCGACTAAAAAAATCTATAACCCTGGTCCAGGGTTCACCCAAATCTATGGTGTTCCAAAAAAATCAAAACCGCAGGTGTGTCTTACACCAATAGTTTCAACCATATCTTTATAATTACATATTTACGAAAATATTTTAATGACACATCATTTTTTATTTTAATTGTTGAAAATAATTATTCTTTAATCGTACAAATAAGTTCTCAACTCACTGCTACTTCTTGACATGGTTTCGGAAACATTCACTGAAACGTTTCTTACCATCCCGGAAAGCTCCGATATTCGAAAGTTTCCAAAGCGGCGTGCCCAACGCTAATAATTGGCTCTCGTAATAATTTGCTAGTGACAGTAAATGTAATTGTAATGCATCATGATGCTGTTTGCTAACTGTTCCCGAATCCCGACCAAGTTTATTCATTTTTTGAAAAACGATCATTCCCAACGACCTAGTATATTACATCTGGAGAGACTCTCCTGTTTTACAGTTTTAGCTCCCTCTTTTTAGCGGTGAGTTCCAAATCAATATGGAGTCATTTCAGGCGAATGGACGTCACCTGACGTCTTACGTCAAATAATCCGAAACTGCATTTCGTCAATTGATGTGACGATAAAATATGTCATGGATTTCTTAAAAATCTACTTCCTGCCAAAAAACGGGACCATTTTTAAGGAATTATTGGCTTTTGTTTGTCTGCTCATATCTCATAGGTCATTAGTCAATCCAGAATTACGTCATTTGGTACGTGTGCCTCTCAGGGCACTCAAGGCCGACCAACCTATCAAAATATCAATCAAAATTTGGTGATAATCATTTTTGATTTGAGATATATTTATTTAACTACAAATTACCCCTAAACCCCCTAATCTACATTTAAAGTGTTGCTTGTTGAAAATGTCCTGTTTACAGCCCCTTTTCTTACAATAAAGATTAGCTATTACACAAATGACAGTTGTGAATATGTATTGCAGTTTGAAGATCAGACCGTTCCAGAGATATTTCAGTTGGTTAGTTTTGATGTGGCAATATCGGTGAGAATGGGAGTCACATTGGAGAAAAGACCACTTTAGGAGTATCTGATAGATTAAACTTAACTTTTTCATATTAGGTGAAGGAATGTAAAATTTGAAAAGAAAAATTAAAATTGCGAAGAAAGCACGAATCCACCTGTAGTGGAAAAGTCGTTACTTTTCCACTACAGGTGGAAACTTCTTGTTTGTCTCGTTTTTTTTTAATGTTATAAAGTCAATTATTTACTTAATCGTACACTGATTCCACTTAGTCATGTCAAATTGTTTTTAGCCCTGATGATGGCAGAAAAAGGACTGCCGAAAAGTTGGTGAATGTTACAATAACATCAGCATTAAAAGAAATTGTCCAATTGCTCGTGTTTTCTTCGCAAGTAAAACCAACACTGGACGTAACTTTATCAACAAAAAATTAAAATAGTTTTTTCTTCTCGCAGGTGAAAATACAACGTTGCCAAATGTGGCTTGAAATCAAGGAATAACGGAATTGATCTAATTTATACCCCAATTCCTAGAATCTCGATTACTCATTTTAATTTACTTGCGTAATCAATTAACAATTCAAGAGCATGCTAAAGGAAAGTTTTGGATTCTCAGAGTACAACTATTTCGCCCATAATTGCCCTCTATACGTAATAGATAATTTTTTAGATAAAAGGTTAAGCGACTTAGAATTCCATGTTTGACGAAATATGCAGTTATCTCATTTAACTTAATATAAATAAAAAAGTACCCACTCTTAATAAAGCTACAATCAGCACATTTCTTCATTGTTGAAGGAGAATTAACAAGTCATTTTGTTAGTTGTCTTGACACTTTTGTTATGAAGTGTGAGGGAGAGGGGTATCGTTGACTGTTTTCAAAAACCCAACAACTCCGGAAGCTTATATTATATATACCACTCAAGTCATGTGTCCTCCATGAACAAGTGTGCTCCTTTCACACTAACAATGACACTCCCATACACTTAAAGAAAAATAATATATCCCCAAAAAAAAATATTTCTGGCCACTTTTCGTTGTGATTAAGAAGGTTCACTATTCATTCAGGAAAGAGATAAAAGAAAAAAAACTTCATTTAGAATGTTCTGCATAACTCTATACCTCGGAACGTAGCAAAGAAGATTTCTTCGATAACTAAAAATTTTCAATTTTTTTTTCCTCGATCAGGTTAAAGCCAGAGAGCTTTAGAAGGTTGCATGCTATTAATATCGTCAAACTGTCACAAAGAAACTGATTTTTTACGCCTTAATATACCAGTGAAATTGATGTAGCTTGTTATAGTAGCAATAATTCTAGTGTACTACACACGGCGGCGCTATTCGCCTTTTATGCAAAACCCTGCAAATACACAAAAGCCTAGAACATTCTTAGAAGAAAAATATTTCATAAGAGACACACAAAAAAAGGTCGTAAATAACCGCGTTCTATATAAATAGAGCAATAAATCACTCGTGACAGTCCCCACGATCACAACGCCGCTGCGCCCGGATAGACCGCGAGCCACGAAGGTCCAACCTCCAATGTCGCTCCGCCTACACAGCCGCCGGTCGCCGTAACATTGCCCTCCTCCTAAGGCTGTTCGTCCCGAACAGATAGAGTTCCATGGTATCATGCTAATCAATCCAGATGAACAACCTTCATCTTTGAGCTGGGGGTCCGCTAGATTCTATGCTACCATGTCATTAATCTTTTTAATGATTGTATAAGGCCCTTCCCAACTTTGGCTAAGTTTAGGCGACTTACACACCTTTCGCCGCGGATTGTATAGCCATACCAAATCACCATCCTGAAAGCCGCGGAAGTTAGCCAGTAAGTCATATCTTGCTTTGGCTCGATCACTGGAGATCCGCAGTTTATTCCTGACTTGTTCATGAACATTGTTAAGCCTGTCCTTGAGCTAATCTTTTTCTGCTATTCCATACATGAAATCCGAAGGAAGCCTCATTTACCTTCCGAACATCACTTTCGCCATCAAAATGAGTGGTAGATGTTGGTCTCAATCACGCTGATGATCTGCCACCATTTTAGATAGGTGATGCTCCATGGTCCGATTAAATCTCTCCACCATCTCATCCTACTGTGGATGCAAAGGAGTTCCTGGATACATGACCTTCTGGAAAACAGCCGATTCAAAATTTCGGCCCTGATCAGAATGAAGTTCGAGAGGGACTCCAAATCTGCAGAACATTTCATTTACTAGCACCGTTGCCACAGTCGCTGCTTCCTGATTAGACAGAGCGTACGCTTCAGGCCATTTAGTGAATTAATCCATGGCGACCAAGATGTATTTGTTACCGCGACATCAATTGCTACCCTCTGGAACGGAGCACCTATAGTGTACTGCACCATTCGGCCCCGTGATCTTGTTGGAGGTCCTTTTGTGGCACAACAAACTTTGCACTTGCGGCACCAAGAAGATTCGAGGGCCTTCATGATATTTCACCCAGTAGAACCGCTCTTTAATTCTTGCCAAGGTTTTATTGAACCCAAAGTGACCTCCACTTGTTCCGTCATGCATTTTCTGTTGTACATGCGATTTTCTGCTACCAGGAACCACCTTTTGTCGTGAGTCTTTGCCAAGAGTATGATTCCAATATCTGGATAATTCATTTGTTCGTCTCGAAGCCACTGTGTGGTCCAGCCATCATTTATTTCCCCCGACGTCCTCCTGACAGAAGGAAATCCCTCACGCTGCTCAGTTCTTTGACAATGCCGACAATCTTCTTTACACGACCATCTAGACAATGAATCGGCATTTCCGTGAGACCTTCCTGGTCGATGTTCAATTTGGATCTTCTGTCCCTTAATGCGTTCGGCCACTGCAAGACCAAATTATTAACTTTAAAGATCCTGGGGGTGTTCACAGGCCCGGTCAATTGCCCCCTTACCTTGACCGGAATCAGTTTTCCTGGAAACTAGGGCGGTCTTGGTGGCCGCTCGGTCATCTAAACGACGGCGACTGACTTCTTGCCCTATTACGGCAGTTACTCTTGATGTGACCCAGTCTGCCGCAGATAAAACATTTTATGCCCCAATTGTCTGTTGATCGAGGAATTCTTCTCAACAGGGCTTGCATATTGACTGCCATATCCTTCATCGCTTCGTGCAAACTTGCCATGGATTCAGCCATAGACGTAACCTCCTCGTCATCGCAAGTTGCCATTCTTACACGTGGAGAAGAACTAGATGACACTCGTGACGCCTCGAATTCTAAGGCCCGAACTAGTGCCTCGCTGATATTCTTGGGCCTTACTAGGCGTAAGTGGTATCTCATGACACTATCCAGAACTTCCTCGATGAACCTTTCGACGCCAAATTGCGTTTGAAAATATTCAGGGGCTGATGGGTATGCCAGGTGAATTAGTCTGTCTATGTTCGCCTCAAATTGGCTGCAAAGTGCTACCACTAATGATGTAGCTTTCTGGGGCTCGGACCAGCCATTAGCTTTTGCAGCAGCCTCAAATTGGGTTTTATAAATTTTTCAGTCCGTAGTACCGTCATTATCGGGAAGCTCAATTTTAGCGTTGGCTGTGCTAAAACTCTCTGTAGACACGTTGTCGTTCTCAAGTCGTTCCCGGAATTCCCTTTCTAGCTCGAGAACCTTCTGGTTGACAGCTTCGAGTTAACGGATTGCATTATTCTTTCTTCCAATTGTTGCTCCCTAGCTGCGAGATGGTTCAGTAATTCTTCTTTGAACCGTTTCTGTTCTTCCTTTTTTTGTAGATGACGTCGCTCCTGTACTTGATCACGTCTTTCTTGTTCCTCTTTTTGTTCGTTATAACGTTTTTCCTGCTTCCCTTTTTTGTTCGTTATAACTTTTTCCTGCTCTTCCTTCTGTTGTTGCATAAGGGAGAGCAGGGTGGCAAGTTGATCCCAGCAAGTAACAATATTGTAAACAATGCGATATGATCTTCAACCTTTTATTAATGTGATTCATAAGAATCATCCATAAATCAAAACAATGTCAGTTACTGTCCAATATAATTTCTGAACAGAAAATTCTTTATCAGAAAACGTCATATCAGTATTCTGATGATAGAGGGTCCACACGCTTAGTCAAAATCGTAACCAACCAGAATGAATAGCATGTTGAATGGACAAACCTTAATAAAATATCTAGTAATAATTAGCGTGGAGTGGTCGTCTGGACGTCATCACGTTCAGGACATGTCCCAAAAATCGTGGCTTATAAAACATTAAGTTCATAAACATATTACAAAACAGACATCGACAGAGAACTATATAACATGGATCTAGGGCATAGGGATGGGCCCATATTTTATATAGAACCACTAATGGAAATTGCGAACTCTTTGGAGCATTCTCTGGAAATGTATATATACATATATACTACACATAAGTATTCCACTCAATTTCATATTTTGTTTAATAAAAGACATGGCACAGACCACTAGATGCTAGGTTGAAAATGGGAGAATAATTCATTAGATATGTTACCGACTGGGAGACCTGACTCAGTAAGTGCTTTTTACAGCATTGTCGAGTTGCGAACCTAAAGTGCTTTAAGGGAGAGCTGCTAGTTGAAATTTCCATATGCAGAGTCAAAATGATTGGTTTTTGTAAAAAGCTTTTTAGTTTTTCCATAAAAGGCATATAAAAAAACGTGAATAGGAGAAAAGAGATAAACAAACGTCTTATTGCTCAATCATGAAGAAACTGAAAACCTGTTTTAGTAACTCTGCATATCTAAAGTTAGATTTGTATTGTTGTCCTTAAAAGTGGAGGTAAATCTCTAATGACAAGCTTCGCGCCCTTGAATCCGTACAAGTCATCAAGTAATCGTAACTAGCATGTAATAGCATCCCTCTTAAAAGGGTGAAACGGAATTTGTAATGTGAAGGGAAATTCAGTAATATTTTATTACATAACGTAAATCAAGTTTCTGCGTTGCTCACCTTTACTAACAATTCAATAGTCTTTTTAAAATAAATTTATAGACATCTCCAGTGGTGCAGAAGAAATGCAGCACAATTTGTGTCAAAATGAAAACTTCTATTGGATATCTACAAAACGACTAGGTATTTCAGGATTATTTTGCTTCTATGTTCCAAAATCCGTCATATTTAAAGAGCGAAACCACTATGTACTTCCTGAACGATAATGATCGACAACATACTGCACAAATAAGCATAACCCAGAAAGTTAATGGTAAAGTCTGTGTGTTGCATACCAGCTTGACCCTGATGGCTTGTCACTTACGTAAGATCTTGCCTCATAAACCTAATCGTTTATTTTCAAAATAATAATTGTAGTATTAGTTCGAGAATGACAAAATTTTACTATGGAACTATTTTAAAAAGAAAAAGTCACAGTCATTTCCTATTCATCAGAGACTCTTCTTCAACCGGCGCGTGAAATTGTATAAAAGGCAAGATTTGGGTCAGCATTTTTCCAATAGACACTGATTGTGTGACATTACTAAAATTACTAAAATTAGTGATTTGGGAAATAACAACGGCACGTTTCTATCAGAAAATAGGGTCACAGCTATATGGCATAACTTGAAAAAGTTTGAAACGATTTGTCCGATCAGAGATCACACAATAAACTATTTTTTTTTCGTTCACAAAAAAACTTAAAACAAAATATAAAGGCATCTGATACAGACTAACAATCAATAAATTTAAAGATTACCTTGGTACAAAAAAAAATCCAAGTACTTGCCTTCTTATCTGCGGGATAATTTAGGACTAATCTTTAAATAAATATGAAATGAGGCCTTGGCTGGAAAACATTGTTATGCACATAAACAAGTTGATAAATGGTAGATACCTGGAACTTTAGCATCTCGTCACTTTTTATAACCACATGAAACGTCACTGCTGTGTTCCACCTTTTTGTGCACTTCAGTGAAAGCATTGTATGATTTTCTATAGCAATATGGTGTATTTACATTTAGCAAAAGCTGATCTTTCTACGTTAAAAATTTAAATAATTTATAATTCATATACAAAATCATGTTTCATAGATTTTAGCATTAAAAATAAAATTTTATACGATCGATAAAGGCTCAGGGTCGGTCCCAAGGTAAACGAACCTATATACCTATCACCTGAGGCAAGGCTTTCTCAATAGCTAGGAACGAGTCTTGGTACGTCAAAACATACCAAGGTTGCCTCACGTGGCTGCTGTGGTAGCATGACACGAAATTATAAATGAGGGAACACCTCAAACAATGTATGGACGTTGTAAATGCAAATGCACGATATCGAACAGTTAAGTAATCACACTGGGAAATTTATGGTGTGAGATTTACATGAAAGATTCCTCGTAAATGTGTCACCTGTGTATAGTAGAGACGGGAGTGGTTCAAACTACACTTGAGCTTTTTAAACGTTTAAAAGGATTAAATCTATTGTTATCAGCGATAATGAAAAGCACAATCTCTGCTTTCGTCGATACATAAATTGTGTGTTTGAAAATAAACTCATCGTATTGATTTTTCGTATTAGAGTAGTCTATTATTAAGGCTTGGAACGAAGAAGTTTTATTCATAGATATCCTTCTGTCAGAAAAAATACAAAAATATACAAGGTGTCTCAGAAAGGTTGGAAAATTACGCAACTAGAGGTACTAGAGACTAAAATAGGTCCAAAAAGTTAATAGTTTCCGGGATACGGTGTCAAAAGTACAGTTTTTATTTATTTTTTTTTTTATTGCATGATTTCATAATTAAGTGCAATTAATTGCATGCAATAATGAAAACTCTATTGAAGATTATCATAAAACGGTTTTTTCTCAAGTGAGAAAACCAAATTTTCAGTACAAAAAAATCTCATAACTTATTTAATCAAAGCCCAATCGTCTAGAAACAAAAAAGGTACACCTATTAAAAGTCTCTAAAATTTTATATTCTACGAGATATTGAAAACAACTAGAGTTGCGAGATTTCTTATCATTCGTAGGACACCCTGTATACGCAATGTGTTAGGTACGGGTTAAGTATTTTATCGATTACAACATCCATATAAGCCAACACACAATTAACCTCTATCAGTGGTGATTAATACATACTTCGGACAGGTGATTAGTTACAATATGTCCATGTTTCTAATAGGAATATTAATGGGTTCTTGTAAATGTTCAATACCAAGGATTTGAAAATGACAAACCTGTGTAACACTGTAAACCACCAGTTATCATGTGACATACGTTTTACTTTCCAATTAGAGTGAGACGTTTTGTCAGTTAATCGTAATAAATTATATTTCCACTGGCCCTCTAGACAACAAAATCCCAGTAGAAATTTTCATAGCAAATTCTCCCTTTAAGAGCCAATGCAATTAAGCACTTAACACTTAAAATTTAAGAGAAATTGATCCGTTTAAACTGCCATTTAACGTTTAAGAAACAGCCAATCAAATTTGAAGAAAATCCTAGAGAAATTGCATGCAAATTGGAATTAGGGATACGATTGGAATCATTTTTGCTCATTCCTTGTCACCCTCTATAAATCAATGGGATAACTTCGCTTTTAACTTCACAGATCTTAATGCTAAGCCCACAATCCTCATGTACTGTGGATAGGACATATGGACTTAGCTTGAAGAAGAGCTTCAGAGCATCCTTAGGCTTACAAAAAAAAAACGAGAGGTAACTATTGTAATGGGAGACTTCAATGCCAAGATTGGAAAGGGCAGCTGTGGAGAGTATGTTGACCAATTTGAATTGGGCGACAGGAACGATCGAGGAAATCCAATGCTGCAGTTCTGTATCGAAGAGGAATTAGTAGTCAGTAATACGTTGTTCAAACTCCCGAAAATAAGGCTATACAAGTGGATGATAACGGGCGACAACACAGAGCGAATAATTAGAAATCAGATTGACTGCATGGAAGAGCATAAATTTTGTGAAAACATACCCTGGAGCGACCATCGGAAGTGACCACAACCCCATAGTAATGAATATGTATGTGAGGTTAAAGAGGATATAGTCCCAGGCACAAAACAACAGTTTAAATATCCGAAGTATACAACAACCAGAAGTCGTAACTGCTGTAACTAATAAGGCAAATGGGCTGGCGGGTATAGCAATCAATGGTAGAACTGTCAACAACATCAGGTACGCTGACGATACCGCTCTAATAGCAAGCTGTCTCAAAGATCGACAGAGACTGGTGGACAAAGTAACATTAGTTATAGTAAACTGAGAAGACTGCTGACAGCCCGAGATCTATCTTTGATTTTGAGAGTGAGAATGGTGCGGTGTTACGTCTTTTCAGTATTGCTATATGGTCTTGAAGGATGGACACTGAACAAGGAAACAGCGAAGAGACTGGAATCGTTTGAGTGGTGGGTGTACCGCAGAATGTTAAAGATCTCCTGGATGGACCGCATTACGAACGAACAAGTTCTGGAAAGAATGGATAAGGAAATGGAAATTCTTTTCACAATTAAGGGAAGAAAACTAGAGTTTCTTGGGCATGTTATGCGTAATTCAAAATATGAAATTCTGCTGCTCATCTTCCAGGGGAAGATCGTGGGACGCAGAAGCGTCGGTCTACGTAGAATTTCCTGGCTACGTAACCTGCGAGACTGGTTTGGCCTCTCATCTGTCGAACTATTTCCGACAGCTGCCTCTAAAGTTAGAACAGCCATGAAGATTAGCAGCCTCCGAAGGAGAAGCTAAAATCAAGAAGAAGAATGGCCTTAAATAGCATGCGCGTTAAATGCTAACGCCGTTTTTAGATAGCGGCTTTAGAGAGTATTTCCATCCTTGGTTTTCTCATTAAGAGTGTAAGGATGGGAATACCAAAGAAGCAAGTTTCTCGGGTAATCGGTCAGGGCATCAAAAGAATAAAACTCTTCAGCTACCAAGCTTTCGGCAGTACTTTTATTGCCTTCTTCAGGGCTACAAAATTATGTTTTATGGAGGACAAAATTAATGAAAACAATGAAAATAACTTACTGCTACAACTAGGGGGTGTGCTGCTAAAAATTGGTTTGTTATCTTTCTTTCATGTCTTTTATTATCTACAACCTGCTGTCAGAATAAAACACGGCGGGAGAAAATGACAATGTGTGAATCGAGCGTATTGTCGACATTGTCTACAATCCATCAAGGAACAATGTCGTGGCCATTCGCAGGCCGATAGCCAACACTACAAGCGGCACATTTCCTCCGTTGGTACTGCCCACAATGGCGCAAACAAACCATCCATGCGATAGAACGCAGGTATAAACAAACAACAAAAACAAACCCCAGGACCGCTCGGCTTTATCGTTCCAAATCAAGTGTAAAATTAGTAGCAGATGCGATGTGGACACACCAGTGATGGAAAACATCCCCCGGGATGAACATGAGGAGTGGGGATCGACCAGTGGGGAAATTAAAAGAATCAAGAAATGTCATGGGTGTCGTCAACGTCCTCATCTTGCCCTCAAGGATTTCTGGGCTTGCACATTTGTATCAGAATGGAATAGATATTGTTGTAGCAGTAAGTGATTTTCATTGTTTTCATTAATTTTGTCCTACATAAGACACAATAAAAGTACTGCCGAAAGCTTGGTAGCTGAAGAGTTTTATTCTTTTGATGCCCTGACCGATTACCCGAGAAACTTGCTTCTTTGTAAATTCTCCGGTCGAGACACTCACCATATTACAACGATGGGAATACCCTTAGAACGGCCACCAAAATACGCTGTGAATCTTAAATATGAAATAAACCTATTTAAGAGATTGTCGAACTGTAACAAATCTGGCACCCAACGTGGAGCCTGGAGAAATACCATTTCATATTCAGTCAGATCATTGCTGCTTAGTATACAACTAACCTGCCAGTAATCGTGTTCAAGAGTTCAAGCACTGTGTCTATGACAGCAGAAGGCTGATCAGCTGTCTAGATCGTAATACAATAGACAACAAGTAGACCATGATGCCTTAAATGTGCCTGAAATACAAAGATGTCTTACAGGGTTCTAATACGGTACCCATACGTTTAAAGCGAAGTTTAAACTAACAGTTTTTCTTTGAAAAACTAACATCGTCTGATAGAATTAACTTACTTTTTTATATTAAGTGAGGAAGAATGTACTTTTATACCTTATAGCTTCGTGTCTTCCTATATATCATAAAACAGTTATAAATTGAATAAATGAATCATCAAACTCATCTCAATCAAATCAATGATCTCGGAGATATGGACATAGTCAACAAAAGTTGATTTTTCACTAAAAGTGGTTTGGCCTGTTTTTAAGTCCGCCATTTTTAAGGTACCCATATTAACCAAGACGTTACGTTGGTGGGAGGTGAAAGAGGACATCAAAAAGAACAAGAAACCGTTGGATTCGGTCCACTCAATCCAAAGTTACATGCGGTCAAAGTTGGAAACTCAGAACAAAGAAAGACCCCATTTGGTCAATTTCAAAAAAAAATTGAACATTTCTTGCTGCTTTTGGTCGGAATGAGGCGATTTCAATGTCCCTATAGAGGAATGAAACAAAATAAGAGTGAAATTAGTCCCATAAGTGGACTTTTTTCTAAATGCTTCCAAAGCACAGTTTAAAAGTGCCTAAAGATCTTCCATCCAAGAGCCCTATGTCCCGAACTATTGAACTTACAGGACTTTCTTTGGTAGGAGGTAAAGGATGGCATCAAAATGAACAAAAAACAGCTGGATTAACTCTAATCGGTTAACTCGATCTAAAGTTACAAGTGGTGAAAGTGGGAAATTGTGAAAAAAGAAGAAATACCACACCCCCCCCCTTGGTTAGTTTAAAAAAAATACAGATTTTTTTCGCTCTTTTTGACCGAAATGAGGCGATTCCTTTATGAACGAAACAAACATAATAAAAGTGAAATTAGTGGACTTTTTTTGAAATGCCTTCAAAGCACATTTTAAAAGTGCCTAAAGATCTACCAGCGAAGGGTCTATTATCTTCCGAACTATTAAACCTACAGGACTTCCTTTGGTAGCAAGTAAGAGAAGACATCAAAAAGAACAAAAAAACTGTTGGATTGACTCCAATCGGTCCACTGGTTATAAAGTTACAGGTGATCAAAGATGGAAATTGAGAAAAAAGGAAATACTCCTCCCCTTTCGGTAAATTTGGATGTTAATCATGACGCATTTTTATCGTTAGAGAACATCAATTGGCGAATCACAACTTCAATTCATTTGACGTAACACGTCAAGTGAAGGCAATTCAAGCAGATATAGCCGCCATTTTTAAGGTACTCATTGCTAAAAAGGAGGGCCAAAACTGGTGGAACTCTCCTATCGACCTTCAAACTAGAGAGCCTCAGTGAGTCAATCATAAATTGTCAGGTTTGTTTACTTCCAACATGCATATGGACCACACCCAGCGCGCGTCGCGAGGGGAATGAAAAAATGGCCGCCGAGTCGGGTAATTGGTGAAAACATGATACATGCACTTACCTGTGATACGAAAGATTTCTGTCCCAATTTTATAACTAAAAGTCTTACATATGCCGCAATATCTCACCATAATGGTAAAATCTTTAATAAAACACCAAAAAATCGCACGAAACGTTCGAAAGCACTGTCTCAACACACATTTAATTGACAGCACTGTTGCCAATTCGTCAATTAAGAAGATTTTCTACCTATGTTTTGATCGTGCTGTACGGCTACATTTGGCTACACAACATATAAACATATGGGTTATATAGTTGGACCCTGAGAGCGGGCAACATCGCACCCAACCTTTAGAAATGATGTCAGACAAAATTTTGTAAATATAGGACTCTAGTTAATTCTTCCTCTGTGAACTCTCCAGATTGTCATATAAATCTAAAATATGTCATCTGTCAGATTTGGAATAGATGTGTCAGCTTTCACTTATTACCTACAATAAGCCTTTTCGGAAGCTGCAATAATGATCTGGACCCTTTGCAGAGTAGTTTGTGCATATCTATTATCGCCATGTCAGAGACTTATATACTGTTCCTCGATTATTTATATAAAATTACAAATTCATACTTTTTGAGCCATTCATATGCTTTGTTTGTTCATTAATAGAACTAAATTAAATCACAGCAAAACCTTAATGGAAATATTTCATAATTGAAATATTTTGTTTTGCTTTTACTTTGTTAAAAAAAGTATTAACAGTTCTGCTGTATTCTATTGGTTATTATTTCAATATAATCACACTGCACCCGTCAAATCATAATATGTTGAGAGGGGGGAAGAAATGCATAGTAATGGTCTAGGGAAAGGTTTGTGAAAACACTATGGGTAATTCTCTAAGGCAGCTGCAGACGCTTTAAATTTAAAGGAGAAAATGTGTAGGAAAATAAAACATATGAAAAAGTGAAAAACATTTCTCTATCAAGTTCCTCAAGCTCTTTCCTTCTGAGTAGCATCTCAGGCTCTTTCCTTCTGAGTAGCATAGAGAGATCTTGATAAAGATAAACAAAAGCTGCTAGAATTGTCTTCAGATTCTCCATCAGAAGCATTTTAAAGAAGTTGGTATTCTTTGGCCATATGTTAACAGACGCTACAATACTATTTTTGGGCGCCAATTGTAATGGCTTAAGGTGCTATAATTACCTTCTCAATCTAAATAAAAAATTCCTTGAAAGTCAGCTTTTCAACATTTATTCTGCTGTGGCGTTAAACTAATGGTTCTAACGCTAGTCTTACCAACTTGAAATAACTAGTATAACAATCAAGAACTATAATTCCTAGTGATGATTAATATTCCTATTATTTCACAGTCGTTACACCACAACAAAACAAACGCATATTTCGTCCGGAATATTAATCATGCTGATAGGATTTTATGGAGTATTGACTTTTTGATGTCGTAACCCCGGCCATGTACTGAGTACACAGATGTTTGGACAATGAAATATTGAGTGTTTTTTGTCAGAAAATGGGTATTAATTAACCAGATCGAAATCAAATGGTTTATGAGTCGCGGTCCAGTTCCTAGATAGTTCGACTGGCAAGGATGTCTAGTGTATAATTAGGACCATGTATTCAAAAATAGATACCTGCTCTTGTAACCGCTTTGTTGTGAACTTAAATAAAGACATGAAAGACGAACATCAATTATGCTCAGTCGGACACGGTCGCTTTCGGAAAAACCTTGTCAATGCCAAAGAGAATTTATTGACCTTCTCCTTTAGAGTATATGAGCTTTAGGGCAGTTTTTACATACAGTTTAATTATGCATATTTTCAAGATTTGTCTGCAAGAATTTCCTATATGTTCTGAGCATAATAATAATTGCATTGTCAATTAATTGTGCTTTGATTGAGACCTAACTCTCCTTTTAACTTGATGAAGTGTGCAATATTAAGTTATCAAGACAATTGAGTGATCTCTACTGCTCCGGATGCAACATGCAATAAATAATTATGCCTCTTTTTATAAAACCTGTATGACCAGAACTCGCTATCAAACAAAACTGTGACAATTAGCCAGACATATTTTAATTTTAATTTTTCTCTATAAGTCTACCTTATAGAGAAAAAAATTTGAGTTTTAAATTAGAGAAAAATGCCCAACGGCATCTTCTCTATTCCCATCCTTCAATTCTGATTCTTAAAACAAAGGATGGGAATACTCTCAGAGCGCACCAGAGCTGTCATCCTGATTGTTATTATGGCCACACTCTCATTTTAAGGTTAAAAAGAGTGTTAAAAAGGAGAAAACCCAAAAAACTCTTCATCAAAATCATTTTGACTCTCGTGCTTGTCAATGCACCCAAGTACGAGATCACCTCTACAGGCAGATAAGTTTTCTATGGAGGTTATCGTGAAGATTAAAGAAGTTGCAACTATCTTTCGGAGGTAGCAAAACTTCGTTGCTCGAAAAACTAACACGCGTTATTGTAACCCTACGAATCAATAAGAAAAATATTCCAAAACGTGCTCTTCGAGCCATGTTAAAAAGTCTTTTGGAGAAGCAAAATTGGGTTGGTATTGACGGATGTTTCGGTCTTTATAAGTAATGTACACTGAAAGAAAAACTTTTAAAGAAAAGATTGTTTACTGTTTTGAGGAAAAAGAAAAGATATGAAAGGTTTGTGACCTGAAATCCGAATTGAAAAATATAAGGCAATTTGCTTTGAGGAGTTAACCTCGTGTTTTTCTCAGTGTAGGAAGTACAGCCACACCACTGCTGAAGAGGTGTGGCAAATAACAAAAGTGCCAACAGCGAGGATATGTTACGCTTCTCTGTGTTAAGTCTTTACAAGGAAGTAGGTTTCTCTGGTAATCGGTCTGGTGTTGCTATCCCTTAACAACAAGAAATGTCTGCCAATACTCATCCTCTGTCTTCTGAAATACTCTCTCAGTACGTGAGTACTATGGTATTGGAAAGTTGAATATGTGTTTCCCTAAGGTCCTTTTCCACTTGTTTGAGGTTGTTTATTGTCGCCTCTATCTCAAGGCTTAGTGTTCTCCTCTGTGCTCTAAGCTTGCAGTATTCGATTTCCTGCTCCGTTCTCGCGTCTCTAAATGTAATGAGGTTAGCATATACAACATAGCAAGAATATGCGCCTGTTTCGAAGTGAGATGACCTTGTTGTTTAATTTTGCCCATTATGTGAGGAGTGAGACTCCTCTGTGACCATACTGTTGTAGCATGGATTCATAGAACCCTATCGTTAGGCAATGTCGTGGATATCTCGACCGACATATCAAACCTACTTCTCTGTAAATTCTCCGGTCGAGATACCCACTACATTAAGTATTAAGGAAAAAAAAATTGACAATTCTGTGGAGTCAGTTCTGAACGAAATATCCCGCAATAGTATCCTATACTGATCCAATATTCTTCAACATTTTTTATTTTGCTGGTAACCTTTGCAGCTTGATAATTTCGTAGAAAACCCATTATTGGAGCAATCATTATACCAAAGCCCCAAACAGCACCAAACAGACTGTATAATATTTTTAATTTGCAAATATTTTAGTAATTACCGGTTATCGCAGGTTCCTGTTAAATTATCAGAATACTTTGTATGAGAGCAGAATCTTGTGCTCCTGTGTTATGACCAAAACCGCTTGAGGTACAGGATGGAATCGAACAAAAAAAAAAGTAGGAAAAAAGAGACTTTGACTCCGTTAGAGGTCACTTTAAGGGTACGAAAAGTGCCTTAACTGAATCTGATTATATCGATACAATTCTTCTGTTTTCTGAGGATGTGGCGGGGGTTCAGAAAGCCATTAATAATCTGCCCAACAAATTCTTTGAAGGTCTGGGGATGGAGCTCGAGAGTACTTATTTTCATGTCTTTCTTCCACTGACATATATTACAAATGCCTGTTCCGTCGACGCTGTTTCCCAATCAAATCAGAAAAAAAGCAAAAGACACAACGTATCAAGCTATATGCTATTCTAACTACTCACCAATTTTTCAAAGGTTTTGGAGGCAGTGATCTATACTATAGTTCATTCAAAACTAAGCCGGATTCAAAGTAAACAAAAGCTACATAAAAAAAAGCTCTGAGGAGTTATTAGAGGGTGATAGACAAATGGGTCACATCGACATGTCCGACATGATCACTACTAGATAATTGATGACTCTCTAGAGCTTTTGTTTTGGTGTAGTTTTTGTTAACTTTGAGCCCGAGCTTGGATTTGAACGGACAATACAACAATGCTCCTTTGCAACAAGGACGTGTATTTTGTTAAGGAAAAAGCCGGGCTCGTGGCAACGTTGCAGGGGAGAAAACTATCGTGAGGGCGTCGCGAGGAAAGGGGGAGCGGCGACTGACAGAAGACAGAAGAAATCTCTCGAAAAAAGAAGTTTACACACGTTGGCACGTTCATGTTTCGTTTATGCAAATATCGTTGTTAAATTGCATTTTATACTTTAAAATAACTTCTAAATCATTTGAAAGTTCTTGTGTTTTATTTGTGTAACGACAGTCGCATCACAGGTCCCTGGAACTGCACTTTCAGGGTGCTGCTTCTCTCAAATAAACAATTTGATTTTCGGCCCAAGTGCTGAACACAGTTGGCTGCATTTAGTACATGCGCGCACAAAAAAGTTGCAAAAGTTTTCTTTGATCTTTCGAAGGCTTCTTCGATCATACTTTGTTGCTTGGGTTTCTGCAGGGGTGCTCTTACTTAAGTCCCTAGGCACCGTGAGGCGGTTGGTGGTACAGTTGATGGAGTGAATTGCCTGTCTCAGAGCTGTCTTTTGGATCCTGTATTGTTGAACGTGAATAGCCTTTGCGGTGGCTTTCCGGATTGTTTGGCTCCTACAATCTCGAGAAAATGCAGAAATGGTGCAAAAAATTATGCAATAGCAATGCCCTACCACTCAGTGCCAATAAAACCGGATAATCATGGTTCTCAAAGAATATTAACAGCGTTTCCCGGTAACCTCTATACTGCTCTGAGAATATTGCCATCCTTACATTATTAATAAAATACTTTTCCTTCTTCAAGTTCTTATTGAAAGAACAAAGGGTGGAAATACTCTAAAAACGCTCTAGAGCCAGCCGAAAATGCTGTAAGAAAACTAACTCTTGTACATTCCTCACAACAAGTCTATACCTGAAGTAGACAACATAAAGTTCCTTGGAGTACACCGGGTCTCATCCCTGAATAACAGTTTTGTACCTTATTGCGAAGACACGGTACTGCCCTTGGCTCAGAGAGTCACTCTGGTTACCATCAGGTGGTTCTGTTCAGTCATAACATACAGTGTTGTGTTTGGGTGCTGGCTAAGTTTTTCTTGACCAAACATGCATCATAAGTATATGTAGACTACACTTTAGCCAGCTAAACCTGAACTACCCTGACTGTGTCTGCTCTATTCTTTAAATCGTTGGAGGTTTTTTGCCAAAAAACATTTAAAATCTTTTTCACACAAATGCTGATTTCTATTCACAAGGAGCTGTGGAAGTCTGAGGAGACCCCTGGCCTGTGGTGACCAGGAGTCTCAGTGTTCGTCTGCATAAATCCACTTTCTTTGGGGGGCTTCATAAGGGCTCCCACTTATATAGGGACATAGAACAAGTATGTGTAGAAGACACATTTTTTTTTTAAAGGCTACGTTGCTAAGGTATTAGTCTCAAATTTCTTTTTAAATTAAAAAACCTTTGTTTTTTACCAATGCCGCAATACAGAATATAGAAATTTTGAAAATATTATTTAATTTATTGATATCTTTAGTTAACAGAAGGTTGACGTGACAGGAAGCTTAAGAAGGGATAGTTTAGGAGTGGGTCATCATAAATCAATTTACGATCAGAGTCTCCCAGCTTCCAATAATAAATAAAAAATTAAATAAAAAAAATGTTTCAAAACAAAAAAATTAAAAAAAACCAACATTTTTAGATGTCCTCTATACCCACCTGTTCTATGTCCATTGAGTTGTGAATCATCCTGTATATGGCAATAAAGCCCTTTAATCTTTTGCCTCGTGCTTTGACTGGTTGGGTGGTATATATGAGTGGGTATATGTAGGTACTGGCAAAAATCAGTTATATCAATGATTGAACATAATATCAAGTGGTGATATGCTGCCTCTAAAGAGGTCAACATGATTGATATTTCTATTTTTATCATAGATATTTCTTATCTATTCTAGTAGCTCTTGTATTGTTGAATGCACAAAAATCCCGTAAAGAAGGCTTCATCTCCAGGAAGTTTGGTAAATTTAAAGCAATTTTGTAAATAATAATTTCCTCCCAGCCCGAGGTAATCGAACCCATGCAAAATAATATGATACCTATGTTTAGAGAGTTGTTCGCCCGCGTGTATATTATGCAGATACACACATGTAAAAAGAAATATACAAATCACGTTTATGTTGCATTTTATGTTTATTTTAATTTCCATCAGAGTAAGCTCAAAGCCTTTACTCCCGGTGAATCCCAATTATCGTTCTTCTCTGCTCTATTATGCGAGAGAGGAAATAAAATGAATCGCCAGAAAAAAAACTGATTCAAATCCAAAATTACAAAGCTCGGCTGAGCCCTTTTTTTCGGGGCAGCATTTGGGGCTGAATATTGCAGACAAAAGCTTTGACCGAGGGTGTTTTAGTGTCTGCTGCCGACTCGACAATAGTTTGATGTTTGCCTGGCTAACGATAATGCAGAACAATGGAGCCACCCTGTCCGGATTCCGTGTGGGTTAATGTTATCTAAAGGTGACAAGTTACTGTTCTATGGCAAATATTAGTTCGGGAGTTGTGCCGGAGATCTGGTAATTGCTTAAGCCAACTGTTGTTTGGTCTTGCAGACTTTGATCCGAAGAGCAGATGATAAATTGCGAAGCCGAAATGGGCGTCGCAATTTATCATGTGTTTTAGTTAAAATAAAATAAACTTGGTTCGCTCAGCTGTTTCAACTAATTTATATATTTTTACAGAAATGTTTATTTTTTCCTTTTGGCTGTGGGTAATGTAAAAAGCTTGGAAAATCATAAAAATGACCTCGCTTTAAAAGCTTTTAAATAGCTCCAACATTTACCAAATAGGTGCTTTTAGAGGTGAGCGAGGATTGCACGGTTATACACATAAAGCATTTCACATAAATTATAAAAATCCAGCTTCTTGGTTATGTCTCTATACACCTAAACATAAATATTTTGGTGCTCGATAAGCCTCTACCTCGTATAAGGAAAATGCATTATCTTATCTATAATGCGCCATAAATCACCAAAATGTAACAAATTATGGCCCATAATGTCACTTTGCGCCTCTCCGTTATTACATTGTTTATGTTCCTAATAGAGCTTCCAGTCTCGCTTTTACGTCCTTTCTTCTTGGCTACTTTTTGTTAAAAAATTCTAGAGCCGATAACAAGTCATCATAATAAGGGACTGACATTACGCTTAACTAATGACCTACAGTAAATAAATCGAGGATGGCCATTAAGGCTGGCAACATTGAAACGATCAATTTCAATTATAAAGTGCATCGGGAGTATTTGCTCTGCTCGAAAATTTATTGGAAACTGTAAAAGATCATTTAAGTAAATTATGGTTTCATTAGGTTTAAACGAAGCTCATACATAAGCCATAGGGAAAAGGTTAAAGAACCTCGACTTTCGGCACCGATCAGCTTTGTTAGTTCGTGTGCAGAGTGGGACCTTCACAATCAAAACTTTTCTAATAAAACTTTAGGTGCACTTATAAACCAGAACTCTATTTTAGTTATTTAAAATCCTCAGCTGCATTAGTGCTTCTCCATAATTCAGGCTCATGTAGGAGAAACCTGATAGATATACGCAAAACAATTACAAACACTGAGCTGGCAGCATTAATCATTAAAACCGCCGGTTGGATGAACGTGCCTTATGTGTGTACATGCTCTTTATTTTTTCATGGTTAATTTATATTTATAGGGGAAGGTATGAAACAGTAAAAAATAGTTTTGGAGCTGCAAATAAAAAGGAATTATTCTCGTATCTTACTTAGAAATCTTGAGCTACGACGCAAAATTACAAAGGAAAAACAGCTGTACCCACTAACCTTCTTATTTTTAATGAAGAAAGGAGTTGCTAATGGCAACTATAAGGAGCTAAGCAACCTAAAAATATCATTATTATTTAAGAAGAATTTGAAGTGTCTATTGAAGAACCTATTGAAGAAATGGCTGAGGATGTTCACGAAGTGCTGGAAGCAATGGTCATCAAGAAGATGGAACTCGATTCAGGAAGACCAGAGGAGTCAAGTTTAAATTTACTGAAGCAGTAATATCAGAAAAAAAGGAAAGTGGTGTAAAAATTGCAACACACCAAAGAAAAGAAGCCAAAAGGGCTGCATCAAATCACTGTTATAAGCAAAGGTGACGTTAAAGTGCCCCAATCCATCGTATAGGCTGAGAATTAGCCAAAGTTGAACAGCCTATTTAAGTTACTGTAACAAGCAAAGAAAAAGAAGAAGTTATAGGAAGTCAAGAAACTAAGAGTAGCGTTAGCCACCCAAGTCACTATCAATAATAAAAAAGGTGGTTCTGTTCTGGTACAGAAGAAATCACTGAAAATTTGATCGTTGAGAATCAGTGGACTAGCAATGAAACATGCATGTGAGGAAGTCGTAGATAAAGGATTGTTCAGAAAAGGATACCAAAAAAATGCCAGTATGGTTAAAACTGCTCAAAAAAAAAAGAAAGCAGCATGAAACAATAGTTAGTGGGACAGCAGAAGCTCAAAAAAATGAAGAAAATCGTTTAAACTTGAGTAAAAATTTTCAAATCGGAGGTTTTTCTAAAAAAAGGCGTTAAACTTTGTGTTAAATGTTGGGTTGTAGGATATGAATTTATTCACAGAACCGACAAAATATTTGATGGAGGTATGTAACGATAGGAATGCAACGATATCCAACAAATGCCATCGTTAGTACCTCGCTAGTAGCCAGATGGTATCTGCAAATTCCCAGGATGTTTGCGTAATAGATGCAGTTTTGTGCTGTCTAGATTCACAAAGAAGTTGTCTATGTTGGCCTTGAGCAAAATGGAAAAAAGAAAATGATATGGCAATAATGAAGATGTAACGGAGATCGTCATCAGAATAATTGAAGAGAAAGAAAGCAATAGATGTTACCGCGTAACAATGAAGAAATAGTAAGAAACCTTGGAAAACTAGGAAACAAGCTGTCGATAAACTGCCTGGGGAAGTAAAAGAAATAACCATAAGGACACAGGAGCTTTTAAAAGCGATCTGGCTTTGACATGGAGGCCACCTTCAGCGTCAAATCTAGTGCGAAGAGCAAGTATCCAAATTTTGATAAAAAAAAAGAGGAGAAAGAAGCGTCTTGAACACCATATTCATCCACATTCATGTCTTGAAAACTGCAAAAATTTGAGTGGCAAAGCTTCAGACACTGGGGTTAGCATTATATTTTCAAAAAGTTGTGTTATTAGAATATTTTGGAATTGATGACTGCACTTCACCAACTGTGAATTGCGAATTCGCAGCCTCAGCTTTCAGTGTGGCCATTTTGGAATTTCTGAGAGGAAGAAAGAGGAGAAAAGAGCAACTTGTACTTGACACTGGTGGTGACTGCAATTCAGCAATTGTGAGTCCAATTCACAGCGTCAGCTTCCAATGTGGCCAGATTGAATTCCCAAGCCGAAGAAAAAGGAGAGAGGACCACGTTGAAGACCATATTCAATCGCATTCGTGTTGTTTTTTCTTAGAAACTGCAAAAATTCTAGTCGCAAAGCTTCAGACACTGGTGTTGGCATTATGATGTTAAAAAGTTGTACCATTAGGACATTTTGGAATTGATAACAGCAAATCACCAACTGTAAATTGTCACAGCCTCAGCTTCCAATGTTGCCATTTTGAATTTCCAAGAGGAAGAAAGAAGCATTTTGAACACCATGTTCGACCGGATTTATGTTATTTTTCTTACAAACTGCAAAAATTATAGCGGCAAAGGTTCAGACACTGGTGTTGCCAATAAGTTGTGTCATAAGGATATTTTAGAATTAATGACTGGAATTCACCAACTGTGAATTGCCAATTCGCAGATTCAGCTTTCAGTGTTTCTCTTTTGAATTCCCAATAGGAAGAAATATAGTCTTGAACACCATATTCAACCGGATTGATGTTGTTTTTCTTAGAAACCGCTTACATTTGAGTGGGAAAGCTTCAGACACTGGTATTGGCATATAAAGTTGTGTCATTAAGACTTTTTGAAATTGATGAGTGTAATTCACCAATTGTGAATTGCTAATTCGCAACCTCAGGGCCGAAACCAACTCTTATACTTTCAATATTACTACTTATACTTATACTACTCAATATAACTTTGCTGCTAGAATAATATACATCCCGGATCCCTCCAATAAAAGTTGATAGGCCCTGTTGAGTATTTCTGATTGTTGTTTAAAAGAGTCAGAATATAAAGCCATAAAAACGGTCAAGTTCTTTTTGGTATTTTGGTAGGTTATTAACCAATTATTGCTACAAAATGCTGAAATTTGTCTTTTCAGTTAGGTGGTTCAAAATCACTAAATCACAAAACTGAGATCTTTGGCATTTTAAAGACCACACATCAAACACAGATCACCTGCTAATTCTTAATTTTATATAGAAAAGCCTTTACCCTACTAATTTGAGCAAGGAAGGACCTGTCGTTTCACAGCAGCGAACGAAATATCATTATCCAAATACAAACAAACTGGTTAATCATTGAAACCTGAATGGTACACGAAGTAAGGAAAACAATAATAATTATGGATACTTTCAATATAACGTCTATTTAATTCAGTAAATTTCCCAATTGTCTCGTCTTTAACATAAAAAAACTTCCCGCATTAATAATTCCGCTTATCTACAAAAAATCCATTTAAGCCCTTATTAATCAAACGCCCTGCCAAGCAAATGCAAATGCCCTTAATGGGCAGCAATCTACCATAAGTCCTTTGTTGAATTAAGAGTTCATCTCACGGAATGTTGATATAAATTTCAGGGGACAAGGTAATACACAATTCGCGTGACGTGTGTTCATTCCCCCCTCTTGCGGCACCATTTGGAATACGGAATTCATCAGTAGTTCTTATTACAGTTATTAAACCGACCTGAAGGGAAAATTGGGCCCATAAGGTGGAACATGTGCCATCTGATTTCTTTCAGAAATTATTATTCTCAGTTATGAGCGAGGTCTGTATTCATAATTTGTCATTTTAGAAGCGGCTGTCAGGATGGTGGAGTTTTGAACGTGAAAAACGGCGGGATTTAATCAATGGCACGTGAGTGTGGAGGGTCCTATTTATGTTTCGCTCTGTTCAAAATCAGGAAACGGTGAAAAAGAAGAAGACAAATATCGGACTGTGTAATAATAGCCGGAGCTGAGCAAGCAGCTGCCATATCGAATTGCTGAAATCGCGCCGTACTGAATAAATACTATCCGAACGTGTCCATATGGCACACACGCGATATCTTTGCCGCTTTGGTTACCATAGGGTTATATTGAAGGGTACAGTTACATTTGGTTATTGGATTTTCTGTGCACGGTGTTGTGGTACTTGATAAGATTGGGACACAGGATGGCGATCTGCCCAATGGGAGGACATTTCAAAAGGAAATAAGCCAGCCATTTTTCGAGATATTCGAGCTCCAGCGCATATTACTTATAAAAGGGTAATTTTAAACACACAATTGAACTTACAGTAAATAGATGGCCCCTGGAATCCGGCAACCCAACATACAGCCTGATATAATCTACGGGTTATCAATCATCTATACAACATTTAGGACCTCTTCTCCGTGCTGTGTGACTTTATCAACGAGATATAAAGCATACTAATGGATTTTTATCGTTTGCTTAACGAAGTCATGAACTTTATAGGTCAACCCTACAAACGTGGCGGTTTAATAAACCTTGACAGCGCTTGACAGCACGGTTACCCTGGCGACCGCCTGCGTAGCCAATAGAAATTCAGTTCGCGCCTCAAAGGCTGATAATGAATTGCAGGCTTACGTACAACCTTAAAAAACAGTCTAAAGAAGATTTTTTAAATTGCCATGAGACTTGATTTGTGAGTATTAATCTCTGCATAACAAAAATTTCCACTTCTTAAGTTATAAATTTGAAACGAAATTTTTGAGGTTTTTTCTTTTTATCGTGAATTAAACTGTCGGAGACAACAACGGGCGGTGAGAGCAGCAAACCTCGCGTTTTTTAAGTTTTGTGGTGGTATTTGACCTGACTTTGACATTTTTATCGTATCTTCTAAACATGTGCTGAAAAAATATATATACAAAAAATTTATATTTAAAAGATAATTAATATTTGAGATGCAAAAATACGTAAACGAATTATAGGTAGCGTTGGCTGCAGTTTCCGCTTTTAAGGGTATAAGAAACGACTAAACGCATTCTTCCGAAACCATGTCAAGACATAGCAATGAGGTCAATTTGTACGATCGGCACATTCTGACAAATTAAATTAAAAATTATTTGGCTTTGAAATGTTTTGATAAGCTATGAATAGCCCACACTTTAAAACTAAGTTCAAATTCGAGTTTCTCAATGCCAAAACCCCCCAGTTCCAAAATTGTGTCCAATCCGAAAGCGTCGCCCGAACAGGAAAATTTGTCTCAGTAGGGCGTTCAAGGTCACGTGATCAGATCACGGATTTCGGCGCTCTGAGTGAAAATCCGAAAGCGTCATCCGAACAGGAAAATTTGTCTCACTAGGGCACTCAAGATCTGTGACCAGATCACGGGTTTCCACGCTCTGAGTGACCATCCGAAAGCGTCACCCTAAAATGGACATCTGTCTCAGTAGATCACGTTACCAGATCACGGATTTCCGCGTTCTGAGTGACAATCCAAAATCGTCACCCGAACAGGAAAATCTCTCTCAGTAGGGCATTCAAGACCTGTGACCAGATCACGGATTTCCACGCTCTGACTGACAATACGAAAGCGTCGCCCTAATATGAAAATCTGTCTCAGTAGATCACGTTACCAGATCACGGATTTCCTCGTTCTGAGTGACAATCCAAAAGCGTCACCCGAACAGGAAAATCTGTCTCAGTAGGGCACTCAAGATCTGTGACCAGATCACGGATTTCGGCGCTCTGAGTGACAATTCGGAAGTGTCACCCGAACAGGAAAATCTGTCTCAGTAGGGCACTCAAGGTCTGTGACCAGATCACGGATTTCCGCGCTCTGAGTGACAATCCGAGAGCGTCACCCGAACAGGAAAATCTGTCTCAGTAGGGCATTCAAGATCTGTGACCAGATCACGGACTTTGGCGCTCTGAGTGATAATTCGGAAGCGTCACCCGAACAGGAAAATCTGTCTCAGTAGGGCACTCGAGATCTGTGACCAGATCGCGGATTTCCACGCTCTGACTGACAATCCGAAAGCGTCACCCTAATATGAAAATCTGTCTCAGTAGATCACGTTACCAGATCATGGATTTCCGCGTTCTGAGTGACAATCCAAAAGCGTCACCCGAAGAGGAAAATCTGCCTCAGTAGGGCCCTCAAGACCACGTGACCAGATCACGGATTTCGGCGCTCTGACTGACAATCCGAAAGCGTCATACGAACAGGAGAATCTGTTTCAGTAGGGCATTTAAGATCTGTGACCAGATCACGGATTTCCACGCTCTGACTGACAATACGAAAGCGTCGCCCTAATATGAAAATCTGTCTCAGTAGATCACGTTACCAGATCACGGATTTCCTCGTTCTGAGTGACAATCCAAAAGCGTCACCCGAAGAGGAAAATCTGTCTCAGTAGGGCCCTCAAGATCACGTGACCAGATCACGGATTTCCGCGCTCTGAGTGACAATCCGAAAGCGTCACCCGAACAGGAAAATCTGTCTCAGTAGGGCACTCAAGATCTGTGACCAGATCACGGATTTCCACGCTCTGACTGACAATCCGAAAGCGTCACCCTAATATGAAAATCTGTCTCAGTAGATCACGTTACCAGATCACGGATTTCTGCGTTCTGAGTGACAATCCGAAAGCGTCACCCGAAGAGGAAAATCTGTTTCAGTAGGGCACTCAAGATCACGTGACTAGGTCACGGATTTCCGCGCTCTGAGTGACAATCCGAGAACGTCACCCGAACAGGAAAATCTGTCTCACTAGGGCATTCAAGATCTGTGACCAGATCACGGATTTCGGCGCTCTGAGTGATAATTCGGAAGCGTCACCCGAACAGGAAAATCTGTCCCAGTAGGGCACTCAAGGTCTGTGACCAGTTCACGGACTTCCACGCTCTGACTGACAATACGAAAGCGTCGCCCTAATATGAAAATCTGTCTCAGTAGATCACGTTACCAGATCACGGATTTCCTCGTTCTGAGTGACAATCCAAAAGCGTCACCCGAACAGGAAAATCTGTCTCAGTAGGGCACTCAAGATCTGTGACCAGATTACGGATTTCCAGGCTCTGACTGACAATCCGAAAGCGTCACCCTAATATGAAAATCTGTCTCAGTAGATCACGTTACCAGATCACGGATTTCCGCGTTCTGAGTGACAATCCGAAAGCGTCACCCGAAGAGGAAAATCTGTCTCAGTAGGGCCCTCAAGATCACGTGACCAGATCACGAATTTCCGCGCTCTGACTGACAATCCGAAAGCGTCACCCGAACAGGAGAATCTGTTTCAGTAGGGCACTCAAGATCACGTGACCAGATCACGCAATTCCGCGCTCTGAGTGACAATCCGAAAGCGTCACCCGAACAGGAAAATCTGTCTCAGTAGGGCACTCAAGATCTGTGACCAGATCACGGATTTCCACGCTCTGACTGACAATCCGAAAGCGTCACCCTAATATGAAAATCTGTCTCAGTAGATCACGTTACCAGATCACGGATTTCTGCGTTCTGAGTGACAATCCGAAAGCGTCACCCGAAGAGGAAAATCTGTTTCAGTAGGGCACTCAAGATCACGTGACCAGGTCACGGATTTCCGCGCTCTGAGTGACAATCCGAGAACGTCACCCGAACAGGAAAATCTGTCTCACTAGGGCATTCAAGATCTGTGACCAGATCACGGATTTCGGCGCTCTGAGTGATAATTCGGAAGCGTCACCCGAACAGGAAAATCTGTCTCAGTAGGGCACTCAAGGTCTGTGACCAGTTCACGGACTTCCACGCTCTGACTGACAATACGAAAGCGTCGCCCTAATATGAAAATCTGTCTCAGTAGATCACGTTACCAGATCACGGATTTCCTCGTTCTGAGTGACAATCCAAAAGCGTCACCCGAACAGGAAAATCTGTCTCAGTAGGGCACTCAAGATCTGTGACCAGATTACGGATTTCCAGGCTCTGACTGACAATCCGAAAGCGTCACCCTAATATGAAAATCTGTCTCAGTAGATCACGTTACCAGATCACGGATTTCCGCGTTCTGTGTGACAATCCGAAAGCGTCACCCGAAGAGGAAAATCTGTCTCAGTAGGGCCCTCAAGATCACGTGACCAGATCACGGATTTCCGCGCTCTGACTGACAATCCGAAACCGTCACCCGAACAGGAGAATCTGTTTCAGTAGGGCACTCAAGATCACGTGACCAGATCACGCAATTCCGCGCTCTGAGTGACAATCCGAAAGCGTCACCCGAACAGGAAAATCTGTCTCAGTAGGGCACTCAAGATCTGTGACCAGATCACGGATTTCCACGCTCTGACTGACAATCCGAAAGCGTCACCCTAATATGAAAATCTGTCTCAGTAGATCACGTTACCAGATCACGGATTTCTGCGTTCTGAGTGACAATCCGAAAGCGTCACCCGAAGAGGAAAATCTGTTTCAGTAGGGCACTCAAGATCACGTGACCAGGTCACGGATTTCCGCGCTCTGAGTGACAATCCGAGAACGTCACCCGAACAGGAAAATCTGTCTCAGTAGGGCATTCAAGATCTGTGACCAGATCACGGATTTCGGCGCTCTGAGTGATAATTCGGAAGCGTCACCCGAACAGGAAAATCTGTCTCAGTAGGGCACTCAAGGTCTGTGACCAGTTCACGGACTTCCACGCTCTGACTGACAATACGAAAGCGTCGCCCTAATATGAAAATCTGTCTCAGTAGATCACGATACCAGATCACGGATTTCCTCGTTCTGAGTGACAATCCAAAAGCGTCACCCGAACAGGAAAATCTGTCTCAGTAGGGCACTCAAGATCTGTGACCAGATTACGGATTTCCACGCTCTGACTGACAATCCGAAGGCGTCACCCTAATATGAAAATCTGTCTCAGTAGATCACGTTACCAGATCACGGATTTCCGCGTTCTGAGTGACAATCCAAAAGCGTCACCCGAAGAGGAAAATCTGCCTCAGTAGGGCCCTCAAGACCACGTGACCAGATCACGGATTTCGGCGCTCTGAGCGACAATTCGGAAGGGTCACCCGAACAGAAAAATCTGTCTCAGTAGGGCACTCAAGGCCTGTGACCAGATCACGGATTTCCACGCTCTGACTGACAATACGAAAGCGTCGCCCTAATATGAAAATCTGTCTCAGTAGATCACGTTACCAGATCACGGATTTCCTCGTTCTGAGTGACAATCCAAAAGCGTCACCCGAACAGGAAAATCTGTCAGTAGGGCACTCAAGATCTGTGACCAGATCACGGATTTCCACGCTCTGACTGACAATCCGAAAGCGTCACCCTAATATGAAAATCTGTCTCAGTAGATCACGTTACCAGATCACGGATTTCCGCGCTCTGAGTGACAATCCGAGAACGTCACCCGAACAGGAAAATCTGTCGCAGTAGGGCATTCAAGATCTGTGACCAGATCACGGATTTCGGCGCTCTGAGTGATAATTCGGAAGCGTCACCCGAACAGAAAATCTGTCTCTGTAGGGCACTCAAGGTCTGTGACCAGATCACGGATTTCCACGCTCTGACTGACAATCCGAAAGCGTCACTCGAACAGGAGAATCTGTTTCAGTAGGGCACTCAAGATCACGTGACCAGATCACGCAATTCCGCGCTCTGAGTGACAATCCGAAAGCGTCACCCGAACAGGAAAATCTGTCTCAGTAGAGCATCTAAGACCACGTGATCAGATCACGCATTTCCGCGATCAGTCGCCCGAAAACGCCATTTGTTACCAAAAACCTTAAACAGTAAAAAAAGTAATATAAAGAATGTCAACTGTATGAAGCCAATGGTCTGTCAAAGACGGTTTTTGGACGATTTGTTTTGATATTGGTTGCTTACAGCTTTTCTGGCCAATCTCTGAGACTATGACGTCACCATGAGGTAGTGGATTTTAAAACTGACAACCTGAAAATGTCACCCGAATATGTCCTCTCAGTGAGCGCTCGATCAGTCGCTCGAAAACGCTATTTGTTATAAAAAACCCTAAACCATAGAAAAAAGTAATATTTAGAATGTCAACGTTGTATAGACAAAAGTTTAACTTAGACGATTAATTGGTGATGGAGCAATGGTTGGTTTTAATTAGAGCGCTCGATCAGTACCCGAAAACGCTATCTATTATGAAAAACCCTAAACCATAGAAAAACCCTAAACCATAGAAAAAAATAATATACAGTAAAGTAATATACAATAATGCATTTTTGCGCTTTAAGCGCTCCATCAGTCTCTCGAAACCGCTATTTGATATTAAAAACTCTCAACCATAGAAAAAAGTAATATATAGCATATCAACTTTGTATAGACAATCGTCTAATTTTAAAGTAATGGAGCAATGATTTGTTTTGATTGGTTGCCCACAGCTTTTCGCGTCAATTCTTGAGCCAATAGCATTAGAGTGAGTCAGTGAGTTCTGAAATTGACAATCTAAAAATGTCACCTGAACATGAAAACCTGTTTCAGGCCACTCGAGATCGCGTTACCTGAACATGACTTCCGCGCTATGAGCCTTCGATCAGTCGCACGAAAACGCTATTTGTTATGAAAAACTCTAAATCATAGAATAGGGTATATATAGAATGCCAACTGACGTGTTCCACGATAGTTTCGAATTATAGCGCCACGCTCTGGAAGTGATTTAGTTAAGGACGATGGTTTGTAGAATATTATTATTATGTTGTAGTAGTCAATGGATATAGATTAAGCCTGGTATTACTAAGGGTCTAGGTAAATAAATAAAAGATCGTTAAAGTACCTATATTAAATAAATACGTCGGTTTTTGTGCCACACATCGAACACGGATGGTTGAATATCTACTCGGACGTTTTTGTAGTTGCGATCTTTTAGAGGCCAGTTGACCGACAGTTAGGAACAAAGTTAGAAAGAATACAAAGTATTAAAAATAGAGAATACAAAAAATACCTCTAACTACATTAACGTCTATGCCAAATTTGTCCGCTTTGATTATCCCTTGGACCATGCCCGGGTTGCCAGGGTTGAATTGCTTCCTCTGCAATTGTCAATTATTGCAAGATAAACTGAAAAGAGCTGGACTCAGACAGGATAATGTGGTTTTCATTTTTCTTGTTAAGTTAGTAAATTTTGGAAAACAGGTGACTAAAAAGAAGCAAGGGGATTCTTCAGAATAAGAAGGGGAATTCTGGGATCTGTTCTTGGTGAACGAACAGTGACTTTAAATAGAAAAGACTATCTGACATCATGCAGTATTGTCGTATTAAAATAAAATAGCCTTTTAGTTTTGTTACATTATTCCTAATAAAAAAAAACGACCACTGGGGAGAAAGCAGTCACAGGAGAGTTATTAAAACTATTAACCAGCACGACGAGACGCCCGAAATTTAAGCGAAATAAGAGGAAAATGCTAATAAGCCATTTTAGAACACTATTAATTGGATTAGCTCGGAATATTCGTAGAACTCATTTAGCGTTTTCAGACAATTTAAAATTGAAAATGACTTTTAATAATAGTGTTATTGCACTATGCAGAATGTAATATAATATTCTGTTAATTAACCCAGGTCGAGGCGTACTTCCTGCGGCTAACGTCAGCAGCATACCTTCAGGTTTCAGTGTTTATCTCAACCAGTTTTATAAGAGTGCCGTAAGAGCCCATTGGGAACTCAGTGCTGATTTGCCACATTTTGGGTTCCATAATGTTTTGGATACCAAAAAATTTAAAATATAATAAATATAATACATATAAAAAAAAATATTTAAACAAATGTCTTGAGATTCTCATATCAAGTAGCAATGACCAGCTGAAAGGTTGTCAGATTTTAATTTTTTTTCTGCAAATTTATATATATTTTATATACATTATATTATTTATTTATATTATATGGAAAAACTCTAAAACAGAGAAAATATAAACTGCTCTCTTTGTACGATCACATCGACAACGTAGCAATACAGAAACCCCCGATGCAGAGCGAGGACGTAATGGAAGTTTAGTGGTTTAGGTATGTTTTTTGTTGTTACGAAAACCGGTT
This sequence comes from Taphrorychus bicolor, assembly GCA_951812265.1. Taxonomy (NCBI): domain Eukaryota; kingdom Metazoa; phylum Arthropoda; class Insecta; order Coleoptera; family Curculionidae; genus Taphrorychus; species Taphrorychus bicolor. Next base: position 18,847,951 of record OX638302.1, read on the forward strand.
GTTCGAACGAGCTGCATCGCAGTCGGGCTTTATTGGAAGTTGAATGTTATATCTCGGCCTTATTGGCTTCAAAACCTCGTCGCAGAATGAACATTCGCCTATGAGGATCAGGAAGTTCATCACATCAGCATCGCTGCACGTAGTTCCATTAGAAATAGCGCCGTGGGAGAAAAAAATATCGAAGGTTCTTCATTTCGTTTTTCCAAGCGTTGTTTGCTGATCGAGGGCATTAATAAATCACAAGGGTCCCCACAGGCGCACAATGTTCGTAGCAGGAAATCAGATATTTGCCTAAGCTTCTGCCTCGGGAAGAGCATATAAAACTTGAAACTTCAGCGATGGAAAATCAACATTGTAAAAGCTTTTACCGTCCCATTGAAAGTTATTTGCATATTGCACACTAGTTGTCTGGACTGATTCGTGAATATTAAGCTTTCATTATGTTATTAAAAAATACCTCTCGAAAAAAACAGCTTTTAAACTTAAATCCTCCAGCTAAGGGAAGTGTCGAAACTTTTGTTACGAGGATGAAACTTTTCGGAAATAGTTTTAAAATTGAAATTGCTGAGCGTGAAATGTGATGTCATTGACTTGCTGAAAACGGCGTCAGCCTGGTGTTTTAAAATCGGAATTAGAGCGCTCGTTTTTTGGTAAGAGAAAACGAGTTTTAATTAATTTATGGAAGTAAAATAACAAAACTCAAAATTGCCCAAAAATGCTGCCGCCGTTAAAGGCACCTGTCCTACTCCATATCTGGTAATATAGTAAGTGAGCAGGAAATTTCGGGTGTTAATTTGGTTTTTAGATGCGGAACTTTTAAGCAACTGCTGATGGCAATTAATTTACCGTTATACTTTTGCCAATTAGTTCCTTGTTGCAAACAGCTCTCGAACCTTTGAAGCGGAACTTTCTGAAGGGAAAAGTTTACCCTTACAAATGCATAACAACTAAATTTTTAACTACCTAATTAATAAAGTAAGTGCATGCTTTCGAAAAGTTTCTCTGCGACTACCTTTAATGTAATGAACTAGAACTTTTGTGCTGGAATATCTAAATTAACTAATTTAATTAATATTCCTAAGTTTGCTTTTGCAGGACCTTATACACACAATCAGCTGTTTATATATTTTCCATTCATTAATTATTGCTATCCAGTTAGAGTAGGAAATATGCATGCGGATTTTAAGTGGATGACAATAATAAGTTACATATAATTTTTATATTTATGGACTAAATGGTGAAGGTCATCTACGTTGATAAAATGTAGTTTTTACTTCTTGGCAGCAATTTACGTATCTTTCAAATCGTTCTTGACAATACGTACTATTACAGAAGTTTCTCTTCCTAATGGCTCTCATTAACGACAAACCTGACTTGAGATAATGAGCCATTGTTCATTTTAAGGTCGTGTGCGAAACGCCGTGAAGTTCTTGGAACGTGGAGGGCATCGCAGTATTGCACGCAAAATTGCATTGTCTAGACTAACTGCTGTTGCATTTTGTTTCGGCGAGATAAGACGAGTTGTTTGATGGCGTTAAAACCAGGTGTTAGTGTTTAGTATTCGTTATTAAGATAACGCGGTTCAGGTTGGCCGCTCGAAGTTAATATCAGTTTCATGAGCAAGCTATTTAAAGAGTTTCTGTTCAGTGTGATGGTCGCCCAAAACATAAAAAAATAAGTTGCTTCTTACTCTCTTAGTTTTTTGCTATTTGTGTACTTTGCGAACAAGAGTAAAAAAATATGTAACAATTATAGTTTTCCCACTTAGAGATCTGTAACATTATCTCTGAAACTACAGATTTAGAGTGAAAACCCACATTGCGTCTTTAAAAATGCTTTCCTTTGGTTAGGTTAGTTCAGGTTGGTTTAGATACGCTTTTTTTCATAAAGTTAGTGCAGTTTTACTTTTTTTGATTAGGTTAGTTCATGTTAGTCCCATTATGTCTTTCCTTTAGTTAACTTGGATGGTATTCGCCTCAATTTTGACGTATATTTACAATCTCTTTTTTTTTGGTTTCTCAGTGAAAAACTAATGTAGTCCATATTATTTTTTTGCTTTAATCTGTTTTATGCCATTATTGAAAAAAAAAATAAAAGAAAACTATTAAAAAAAAACAAGCCATTATTAAAAAAAAAAACAGGCAAATCTTGTTGGCCACTAACAACTATTTGCCATTAAGGATTTTTTGGCATCTTAGTAGCTAAGGAATATTCATTTTTTTATTTACCCACCTCCCTTTTTGCTCGCTTTGCAGCTGCCGACTGCTTTCTGAAGATAATTGAACTTATACTATATGGCCCCTAGAAACCGGTAACATAACATAATCGCCCCATATAATCTCCGAGTTATCGATAAAATATACAAAATTCAACAAATTTTTGGACCACATTAGGTACTGTTCCTCGTTCGGTGTGAGTATCAATAAGATTTGGAGCAGGGTTTTCCTCATTTGCTTAACGTAGTCATGAATTCTACAAACTCTATAAACGTGGCGGTTTTGTAAACCTTGACAGCACGGTTACCATGGTGACCGCCCGCGTAGCCAACAGAAATTTACTCCGCGCTTCAAAGGATAATAGAAAATTGCAGGCTTACATACAACATTAAAAAAAGTAGTCTAAAGCATTTTTTTTTAAATTCGCATAGGATCCCATTTGTAAGTACGTTTGTCACTCTGTCAAATAAAAATTTCTAATTCGTAAGTTATAAATAATTGCACTTATAGATCTGTACAGAGGGAGGTTTTGTTAACTTGAGAACTAGTAGGGCAAAAGATTTCGTTTCAACGGTGACCTATATTGAGCAGAAGGGCTTATTTTGCGATTTTTTTTTTACATATACAGGCTGGCCCAGAAAAGTGTAACGTCATATAACGTAATATTTTTAGAATAGGACACCCTATATTTTTTACTAGATTTTGAGAGATCTTAGAGCTTTTACTTGGCCCTGAAAATTTGACATCGTTGCCTTCCAGTAGTTTAAGAGAAAATGGAAGAAAAAGTTGAGATGATTTTGCTTTATGGCGAATGCCGTAGAAGTATTGTTGATGCTGTTGCATTCTACGTTGAACATTTCCCAAACAGACCTGCTATCTCCCTCGCAAGTTTTTATCGTGTCTTAAGAATTTAAAAGACATGGGAATGTCGAAAATCCGCATTGGTTAAGAGAAGTTAAACATTAACGGTTGGTGACCAGTTCATTGGCCCCTATTTCATTGACCGAACATTGGATGGACCGAAATACCAACAGTTCTTAGACCAACATTTATTGGTTTCACTTGAAGATCTATCTCTTGAGCAACTGAGAACTATGTGGATTCAGCACGATGGGTGCCCTGCCCATTACGCCAGAACTTCCCCTGAAGTTTTAGATAGGGAATACAATGATCGCTGGATTGGAAGAGGCGGCACCTAGATTTTTTTTGTGGGGGCTATCTTAAAGAAAAAGTCTATCAACTACCACTACACCTGAAAACATAATGGAACTCATCCGAGATGCTTGTAGAGATGTAAGCAGAAAAACTCTCCTTTTGTGCTACGAATCATTTAAAAAGAGAGTTCTTAAGTGTATTCAGTTTGACGGAGACCATTATGGACATTTGTTAAAATAAAAGTTTGATAAAGGTTGTGAAAGTTCATTGATTTTGCGTTGGTTGCATCATTGTTTTTGCGTTTATTTAATTTCTCCTCAACTTCTGCAGGTAACGTTATCAAGGGTGGTAGACAATGATGTACTATTAAGCGAAACATCTTGGACTTCCATTGTATTTATTGAGTTTTTTAGACGACGTTTCGAGCAGTTGAATCTCTGCTCGTTTTCAAGTGAAACTTGAAACTACTGACTGTAGGTCGGCATTTCGGTCCAAATTTCTTCTGTAATCAATGTCTTGTGACTCTCATTGATTGGTCAAAATATGAAGTCATTTGTTTCCTGAATTCACGTGTTCGTCCAACAAATGCTTAAAATTGAGTTTGGCTGCGACTCTTCTTGTACGTTAACTATTCTAACTCTATGGCCCGTATTTATTCTCGACGCCTCATACTCCAATGCCCGAATTAATGCCTCATTTGCACAGGAAGGACGAGTCAACCTCAAATGGCATTTCATTTCACTGTCGCGAACTCCTTCAATAAACTGCTGGACTGATAGCGGGTCAAGGAAATTAGAGGGAGCAGCAGGATATGCTAATCTTGTGAAACGCTCAATGTCCGCTCCAAATCCCTGTAGGTTTTCGCCTGGTTTCTGCTGCCTCATCCGTAGTTCTGTCTGGTAGATTATTTCGCCATGCGCATTACCAAACATCTGCTCTAACGCCGCGGCAATTGCGTTGTAATTACACTTTTCAGTGGTCGACAATGTAGGCATGATGTCTGCAGCCTTTAATCTCAAAGCTACTAAAAGTTCGGTAGTCTTGTCCGAATCTGTCCAGCCATTTTTAACTGCTGCTGCCTGCTCAAATTGGTCTTTATGAATGCTCCAAGAAGTAGTGCTGTCGAAAACTGGAGGCCTAGTATTGTTTAGTCGCTCAACGGTTGAAGATGGTCCACTGTGACGTTTACTTCATGTATGACTTGATCCACGTCTTGTTTGACTTCAGTCATTTTGGTTGGGACAAGTTCTTGCAACTCGCTACGACCATTCGTTAGTGCTTGAAACAGAGCAGCTTGATTTTTTCTTTGTTCCTTTATCTCAAGTTGTCTCTATTTTTACTGTTCTTCCAGAAAATTCCTTTGTTCTCCTTTGTCCTTCTTCAGCATTTCCATAAGTGCTGCCAGTTGTTCATCCATGATTTTTCTCGTAGAGCGAGTATATGGCATATAGAAAACACCAAAGAACTTGCACTGTCCCTACCACGCGAAATTCCCCGCGCGCGACGACTCCTTTGTCTTGTAATTAAAAGTTTGACGAAAATTATCCCACTTCTGACACCAGTTATTACGGGATTCGAGTTCCAATAATTTATCGTCAATTAACTACACACTTTTATTTACTTTACTACAACAATTCGCACTGTTCGCTTGTCCGCTTATTTCGCTTATTTACCGCACTGCACTATCTATTCCATCCCATCTCGCGCTGCTCGATGGTTTATATACCCGGCCTGAACACACTCTCGTACTTTCGAGAACGGAGGCGATTGTTCCCGGTTCTCTTTGGTCTAGATGGGTTTGCGATCGGCGCTTGGCGTTGCTGCTTCGGCTCGAATCTCTGTGGCACGACGCCGACGGTCGGGCGTAACAGTCACATACTTGCACATAACGATAAACTCAGACGTTTGGCATCACTGTAAATATACTTGGAGAGTTTTCGCAATCAATTTCGACTTAAACTGTGTTAAGGGGCCAACACAATTTTTTTTTCTTTTAATCCGTTCCAATTCCGACATCAACTTTACACGCACCTAAGAGGATTCCTCCTCTTCTTTCCCCCTATTTGACTATTTGACACAAACGTCTATTTGCCATTTAGGACGACTTTTTGGCATCTTAGTAGCCATGGAATGTTCATTATTTTTTCTCTACCCATCTCTCTTTTACTCATGTCAAGAATATTGGCAAACAACATCGTAAGTCAAATTTAAAATGCTAACAAGACGCAAAACAAAATATGTTTTAGATTTTTTTTAAAACTGTTAATAGAAAGCTGGATATAGTCCAGTTCAAACAGATATTCATCTAGTCGGCTAAGAATTTGGCATATAAATGACATATTTACTTAGATGAAATAAGACAAATCTAACAATTCCGTAGCCTGCTAATTAGATAGGTGAATATCTATTTGAAATAGACCATAATTAATAATTACAGATAATCGCGAATGATAACTACAGATCAAACAGCGAATTAATAATTCGCAGTTTTTCTTTCAAAGCAGGCACATACAAAACAAGCAACTTCAATCATGTCCGAAAACTTACAAAATATGATTGTTCTTTAATTAATCATTAATACTCTCACTATTTTTTTAAGTCTTGACCTTTTACGCCTGCCTCAAAAAACTTTTAGTTAAAAAAATCAATATCAGCTGCAGAAAGTTAGGTTTCTTGTTTCGTATCGCCTCCTACCCCGTTAGTTGTTTTGGGGGAACCTTTTCCATTTGTTTTCCGACAATTTAAGTAAATATTTGACATTAGTTGGTAACAAACTAAAACTTGAAGCAATTTCAGCATAAAGCTATCGATTAGGACCTTTCAATTTCAAACAATTCACTATTAAATAATATTTATTCAGGGCCACCTTATGCGTCAATCTCGGGTTAATCTTTTATGAGTTTATTTGATATATTGCCAGTTGTTTTAACAAAAATAACTGAAAAAGTTTTTCAGTCAGTAAAAGAAATAGGACAAATAAGTATCATAATAATAATTTATAAGACAGCGGAGAAAGAGATGTTCCATTTTTTAAATCAATTTTTTTTATATTTTAGGTAAGTTCCCGCTCAGAGACTTTGTTGTCGATGTATTGTTGCTGACAGGGAAGAATTACTTAGGTAAGAGGAACTAGACTTAGAACAATTAAAAGGTAAACAATGGATAGAAAAAACTGAAAAATAGTAGTCTTGTCTTTTTTAAATATTCTGCTTATCTTCTTGATTCAAAATTTTAATTATTAAAAAACATACAGGGGGTTAAGTAATGTATATTATGTACCATAATAAAAAAATTTATCTGAAATAAAAAACCAGTTTATCCCGACCACACTATAATATAATTAATCTCTATTCACATGTGAATAATGGATATTATTCAGTATTAATAATACTAATCTGAATATTGAGTTGTCATGGTAACGAAACATGTCATAGACAACTCAAAAAGTAAACTGCTCTAAACATGACATACCACTGGTTCATTCACATAATTATCCTTCTGTTAGGATGCATTGAGACAAATCTAGGTTATAGTGTCTCTTTTTCACTAAAAAATGTACTTTTCATTGAAAAATACTTAAAATAGGCCATAAAGACAAGTAATTTACCGTTCACCCTCGTAGCATTGAAATGAACATGCGCGAGCGACTAAACCGTCATCTATCGGCGCATCAAACGTCGCGCCGTCGATTAGCGAAACCAGTCGTGGTCGTGGTTTTAAAATTGTGAATTATCTTTGTGGCACCTATAACCCATAGTATTGAGAAAACCCAGAATCTCGGTCGTGGATAAAGTATAGTATTCAACTCGCATTTAATGAGCATTATTCTCTCGGGCAACTTGTGCCACTTGCTTCGCTCGTGGGTTCAAACGTTACACTCGAGAATAGCGACTCTCATTTAATAAGAGTTATTCTTCATTCTTCGCCCACGAGCGAAGCGAGTGGCACAAGTTGCTCAAGAGGAAAACGCTCATTAAATGCGAGTTGAATGCTATACATTATCCACCACCAAGATTCCGGGTTTTCTCAAATATGATAGGTGCCACAAAGATAATTCACAATTTTAAAACCACGACCACGAATGGTTTTGCTAATCGACGGCGCGACGTTTGATGCTTCAGATAGATGACGGTCTAATCGACCGTGCATGTTCATTTCAATGCTACGAGGGTGGACGATAAATTACTTCATTTTATGACCTATTTTAAGTATTTTTCAGTAAAAAGTACATTTTTTAGTGAAAAAGAGACACTGTAACTTACATTTGTCTCAATACATCCAAATAGAAGGATAGTATTGTCGTGGATAAACTATTTTAACTTTTATCTTAGTAGCTCTTCTGGTAATGGTATTATTTATTTCGGTTTCACACGTACTTCCTTCAGTTTGGTTTTTGTTTGGATTGCTATTCTTTGCCTGTTTTCTAGGTCATCAATAGCCATGATTATAAATGTTCCTGTTTTTGCTACAAGAACAAATAATTCAAAAAATGATAATATCCAGTAGCACTCCTGAAGAATTTAAAAGAAGAAATAAAGGAAGCCGAGTGATGTGTTTCAAAGAAAATGGAAGTTATACTTGGGGTAAAACTTGTTTATGCCCCAATTTTGCTGGTGTGTGTATCTCAAAGAATCATAAAGTTATGAAATATCTTGAGATCGGTTTAAGATTAAAAAAAATGGATTGGACTATCATTTTAGTTGGAACAAGGTATCTGACAACTTTATAGGACTATTGTAAAAAATAACGAAGCTGGTATCTCGTAAACAGTTAAATGATGGAACAATTTGACGCTGAAGCTCAAAACTCTTCTTCTGCGCCCATAGCCTGATAATCCGTTTTAAGTGACTTTCAACAAAGGCTGTCCCATCAAGGCGTCAACACTAATTAGTTATTGTGTTCTATCCATGCAGTAACCATATTGCACTCGCGTTCTCAATAAAATGCCAGTCGGTTGCCGCAGCAATGACATTCAATCGCGCCTTAATGGAAAAGTTGCCTCTACATTAATCAAAAACACCAAAGCCCCATTAAGCTTCTATAAACTTTGACGCAAACTGCATAAGGATTCGCCTAATAAATCATGTTAAATTAAATTATACAATATACGCGCCGTAATTGCCTATTACCAACGGGTAACACGTAAAAATGGTGAAAGTAATAATGATCTAATCACAGCTAACAATATCCCAGGATGGTTACAAATATCAATTACGTTAGAAATCCCGCTTTGGCTAAAGGCTTGAGTTAACGATAAGAACTTTATTCTCTCGGGGGAACCGATGAAGAGGTCAGTGGCTTGTCTTTTTGTAAATGGGGTCAATAGTTACAGTAATGTTTTATTGTGCCGGTACTTGTATGTCCAAAGCTGTAAAACCCGCAGAGCAAACACTAAACGTTCAACCTTTACCCTTTAGAATGTTATACCTTGGGATGGACTTGGTTAAATGAAATATTACCATACCAATTGAATTTACTGTGGGACTATAACCTTTTGAGCCAAAACTGGTAGTAGTAATAAGAGGGAAATTAAAGTGTCTGATACATAATGTGTGATAATGGTACAAAAATGACGTCCACCAAATTATCAAGAAGTATACTCATTTACCTTGTTTTCTTTCTCTATACATAAAAATAGGAGCAAAAGTTACATTCTGGCCATTCTGCATATTTAACACTTAGAGTTTACCTTCCGGTCAACAATTTTCTTGTTACTGTAGATCTTGGTGCTGATAAGTGTTGAAATCAGTCAACCAATGATATAATACAAATTTGTACACGAAGTACAGGTACTTCTTTCATTCTTCATCTATCTACATGACAGCGCGAACCTCTTCTGTAAACAATGATTTCCCATCATCATTTGTTTATTCGCATGATCGTCTAAAATGGGACACTCTACACATAATTTTGCATTACAATAAAGTATTTTTAATTGAATATCGTTGGCTAAATCTCGTTAAGTTGTATGTCAGGGTCGCATATTATTTTTCAGCTATGTTAATGATCAATTAATTAATGTTCTCAGGCATAATTACTGTTGAGTATGCAGGGTGATTTAAAGATTACTAACCAAGTGATTAAGTGTATTTCTTTATTCAAATCTCAACATTTACAAGCAATAAACTAAGGGTGACTTTTACAACTATTTGTAAACTTCAGTTTGAAGTTATGACGTAGAAGATATGACGTAGATTGCATTGTTACAAAGGTTGTGTCACTCGCCTACGGCTCGAGTCCAAACCGTCACACTCGTGTGAAAAGTGCAATTTTCGACACTAGTTGCACAATACTTTTCACTTAGTCGTCGCATAATGATGTTGCGAGTTCTCCCACCAGGTTGGCGTCCTTTTCCACGCTGTTCAAGTTGTTGGTGTCGGTTATGTGGGTAGTCGAGTTGACGGTATATCTGGTGGTTTTCAATTTTTCCTACCTCCTGAGATTTTGGATGTGAGACACAGCGATCTTGAAGATCAGAATTTCATCAGGATTGGACAGGTAGACCACTATATCTGGCTTATTGTGGTATAGGTTTTGCTCGGTGAGGATCTTGGTGCCCGCAGTGACCCTAATGTTTCTTCCGGCATGCTGAAATTCCTAGTTGAAGGTCGCCCGCCCAAATTGCAGTTTTTTGTGGCATTTGCCTGGTGCTCGCATGATATTTAAGATGGTTTTTATTATGCAGTACACAACATAATCGTGTCTTGTGGTGTAGCTTGGCGTGACGCAGGCACTGGCTTCATGGTAGGCCGTTTCATCGGTGTCGCAGCCTCTACTGCATTTCTGCTTGACTGGTCTGAGGCTCAGTGCCTCCTCCTCCATGAGTCAAGGTCAGGTGCACTGAAAGCGGGAAATGTTATTTTCCTGGTCTCTTTAAGAATCAGCCTGGGATGGTTCATGTTGCTCCACCATTGCTCTTCGAGGCGGCTCATGTATTTTGCATGTGCCAACCTCACCGTATTTTGGCAGCACTTCCAGATGTTGTTGGCTTCCTGGACGTCAACTTCATATAGTCGCAGTACCCATTCGATATCTGAGAGTGGGTTCCTCCATCTGCCCGTTCAAACCGCAGCAGGCAGTCCTTCATGTGCTGGTGTTGTGTCACATAGATTCCTCTCCGTATATAGGTTAGTTCAGTTTCATGCTCGATTGATTTGAGTCCCAATCCTCCCCTATAGGTGGGTAGGTATAATGCGGCATTTGATGGCATCTTTCCTTTCACCATGTGCTTCAGCAAGTCCTTCCTGACGGTGCCGTCCAGCGCCCTGCACCTTTTAAGTGTTGAGCTGCGTCTCTCATCTGGTGTTATGTTGGCGGTGACGTATACTACGGCGGGAATCACACAGGAATTGATGACAGCCACTTTTTGGTGTTTAGTGAGTTCGGATTCCAGAATTTTATTGAGTTTTGTGTTTATGTTTTCTTCAATACGTTGGAAATTGTGCATTGTATCCTGTATCAGTTGATCCAAGCCAAGGTATCTACATCCGTCTCTCACTTGCAGCAGGAATGGTGCTCGATCGTCCCCGTCCTCGTCTTGGGCGTCCCTGGAGTACTTGCTACGTGCAGGCTCAGCCCCACTTCAGCTGCCGCTTCTGCCAATTTCTTAGACATGGCGTACATGCTTTCCCTGGTTGGTGCGTGGCATTTTATATCGTCCATGTACGCCAGTACTTGGTGCTTGCCCTGCGTTTTCCTCACTATTTCTGGGTCTGTCTTAGTCTCATTTAACTACATAAAGCTGCTGCGAGGAGAGTGAACAGCAGCGGGCTTACTGAATCTCCCTGTAGAATCCCCCTTCGAATCGGGATGTGGCTTGATCTGTCCCTGTCCAGGTGCACTGCTCATTGACCATTGTTTTACTGCGGTCTTAATGGCTTTCTTTATGTTGGTGTGGAGCGGCAGCGCATCTTTAGCCACTTGTGGTAAACAGTGTCATAAGCCTTTGTAAAATCATTCCACGAGGAGTAGCTGTTCACTCTGTTAAGTCTTCCGGCCAGTGATATACTCTTATACAGGAGTAGCCCGTGCGTGGTGCCCCACATGTTGTCCTGAGCAAGCTGTTCTGGAGGAAGCGCCCACTGGGGGAGTGCTTCTTTTACTGTTCGTGTCATCGCCGCCGATTATATTTTGTAATCTGTGTTCAGCAGCGAAATGGGTATGTAATTAGCAGGGTTGGTCGTATCTCCCTTTTTGTGGATAAGCACCACGCTGGCTCGGATGTCCGCTTCCAAGAATTTCTCTCTGGCTATCAGGATATTCGTTATATCTCTCTGAGGTACTCCCCTGTCGCTGGTAATGCTTTGAAAAGGAATACAGGAATTCCGTCTTCTCCGGGTGCCTTCCAGGGAGTCGCTTTGGTCAGGCTCTCTTTCAAGTGCCGTTTGATGTTGTCGTCTGTATGTTGGTGGTGCCAGTCTTGTTCTCCGGAATATCTCCTCAATTTCCTGAGCCACTTGGTTAGCGTTGGGGTGTTTTCGGCCTGCTTTTTGTAGAGGTGCGGTAGAAGATTTCCGCATCTTCAGTTTTTAGTCCCGCAGCAACGCCTTCTCCTGGAGCTCGCTCCTGGAGGGCCTGTAGGGATGGTCTCTGGTGGTCTGCTCTTCGGAGCCGGTTTCTGTTTTCCAGTAGCTTCTGCTCCTGGAGACGTTTTTCCAAGATAGTCTAGAAGTTTGAGGTGCCTGTTTAACTTTCCTATTTTCCCTTCCGTTGTCTTAGAGTCATCCCAACGGCGTAGATAGCGTTCTTTATAGCCTTACGCTTTTGTGCTGGGGTTAGTTCTGCCTTTGGCCTCGATTTGGGTTATTCAGTCACCCAAAACCGAGATGACCATATCGACCCTCGTTTTATTAGATGGTCTTATGAAGAATTTTTTCAGCTTTGCCCTCCCGGCACAGGTTGTTTCTCACAACTTTTCGAAAGTTGCTTTTACGTTCTTGCATTCTGCACTTTCCTCGGGCAGAGGAGATGTCGGGGGTATTGGGGATTGGCCTTGACGCCCCTCACTCATAATCTCCTCCATGCTCGAGCTCGGACCAGGGGCTTGGTAAGATTCCGCTGCATCGTTTTCTTCACGTAGCATCGCTGCTATGTTTTGTGCAGTGGGGTCCTCTCTGTATTCTGTCTCTGTCTCTGGTTCTTTGCTGTGCTGGCGGCTGCTGTATACCTTCGTCGGTTTCAGCTGAAGATGGTAAGTTTTCCTCCTCTATTTCGGAGCTGCTGCTGCGGCTTGGCCGTTTCGCTCATGCAATATACGTCGGGGTATTTATCCCTCAATTTAGTAGCCATAGCTTTTATGGTTCTGCCTGGGAAGTTTGCCTCTCTAGCTTCTAGTCTTGCCGTGGTCTTTGGCTCATTTCGGTTTTTGTATGCTCTTACCAGCCGTTTTACCTCATCATCAGGCTCATCATTAGATCGTGCCAAGTTGTTTTGTGACCCATTTTTCAATTCTAGGTACTTTTTCTTTATTGCTGGCACCGTTCTACCAGGTATTTGTGGTTGAATTTCCTCTATTTTTTGCCTAGTGAGTACGCCGGCGCCGTCTTGGCTTTGCATATGCTGTGTTAATATGTCCAGTTCGCTTGGTTTCCATGTAGCCATGTTGCGATGTTGTTATTTATTTTGGTAGAATCGATATACGGTGGTATTAACGCGGTCAGTACGTACATCAGTCATCGGTCCAGTACATCGGTCAGTACATCAGAATATGATTCTTCCTAGGATGTGTGTTAAGCGGAAGATGCATTTTCAACGACATGTTAATCCACTCTTAATTACTTACTGCTTCCATATGTTATTTCTAAGTGGAACACAAACACAAGAGCAATACAGAGCTCCCTGGGAGTGACGTTATGGCAGAAAGCTTGGAAAGCAAGTTTGTATAGGTAGACCTAAAAACCTGAACTCAACCTCTAAATGGAGCACTGTGTATAGTTGATTGGAGATTTTAAATATTAGTCAACCTAAATTCTACAGATATTCAAATTAATTTTGAACTAAAAAGAGCCTTTTCCAGTTGTTGCGGTTGCCATCAAAACGTCATATTTAAATTATTATTCTCAAAAATTAGAATCCTCCCTACGTCCCCGATGCACTCTCACGAAAGCACTTCCATATCCCAAGGGACGTTTCGACTAAACAGCCGCTATCTCCGCAACCGAAGCACTAACATCAGGGACCACGTTTTTACATCGTGACTGAAAGAACGCTGGGGATTATAAGACACATATTGTTTATGTAGTTGCGGTGGTGTTGTGGAGTTCTTATTGTCCCAAGGAAAAGAAAAATTTATACCGAAAATTTCAAGCTCTGATTTATTTCGCAAACAATTATTAAAACCTCACGTTTAATAAGGCTCACTTTCTTGGGATCTAGGGGTTGTTACCCCTATAACATGGCATTTCTCATTAGAAAGAAGTTGCGTGTCTGTACGAAATAATTTCACGCCACTCTTTCACGTGAAGTTAAAATCTGACATATAAGTGCATTTTACCTATTGCAGCAGTTTTTCAAATGGCTTCTAATTAATACAAAAAAAGGGAAACCATCATGGATTAACAAATGGCAGCTTTTTGAATACTAATTAATTTGTGCCCCTCTCTCTCTCTGTTGGAATTTAATAAAACCTCAATAACCAAGCTCACGGTTGTGACGGCGCCCCTAAAACAAACGGAATAGGGAACATATGCACGCAATTCGAATAACGAAATTTTTGGTTACCATTAGCTTATTACGTTTATGCCAGGAAAATTGTATTTCCTTCCCTCGTTACCTGCCCGGAATGTAACCCTATATACCGCACGCGATTATTTTGTAATTTTTGTTTAATCGTCCGTTCGGTGGTTTTTAATTTTCCTTCCACTGCATTTAATTTTGTGTCTCTACTTTCGTACACGAGACGCGCCTTTTGTGATTGCTTTAGCTTCAGCCCCTAAAAGCTCAGTTCCTGCGCTTTATACCATATTCCCTAGGGCTATAAAATGTCTTGAGCGTTGAGGGCAAAGTGAAAACACACTAAACCCAAAACTACTTTACATCTAGTAACCAATCAGTCTTCGAAAAACGGGGACTTTCAATTTTCAATCTCAAAATTTTGTCAACAATTTATTTTATTTTATTTTGCATTCTGGCATGTTTATAATGTTTAAAACATTTTAAAATTTGATTGTTGCAAAGTAAAATTGAAATATGTCTGATAGTGGATCAGACAATGAGTCGAACAGGAACAAAGCTACTCTACCCCTCCTAACAGGAGATCCCCACGAGAAGCCAAATCAGGTTCTAATACACCAGACTCCAGGAAGTCCAGGTCCCGATCTAGATCTGCACTATCAATAAGTTTCTCAATTAAAGTCTCATTTAGGTCATTCAAGGTCTCGATCCAAATCTAAACGCGTGTCTAGGTCTCGCTCGAGGTCAAAATCAAATAGTGTAAATCACTCAAGATCCCCTTCGAAGGAAAGACAAATCTAAGTCGAGGTCAAAAAGTCGTTCTAAATCAAAGTCGAGAAGTCGATCAAGAGAATCAAATACTGCGTCCAAATCAAGATCGCACACTCCAAATCAGTATCTAGCAGTCGATCAAGATAGAGAGGATCAAATAATGATGTGGAATTAAAATCAAGGTCAAAATCTAAAAGCATAGATCGCTCCAGATCTCCTTCTAAAAAAAGATTATAGTCAAAATCAAGATCTAGATCAAAGTCAAAATCCAGATCTAGATCAAAATCTAAACTCCTCGCCAGATCACCAAGTGCATCAAGGAGTAAATCTAGGTCCAAGTCTCGTTCTAAAAGCAAGAGCCGATCAAGGTCCCACCGTGCAAATTTGGAGATTGACGAACAAATATCAGGGAGTGAAAAAGACAGTGATAGTGGCGATGAAGGAAAATCAAAGAAGAAAAAGGGAATTATTGATTCAGATAGTGAAGATGAAGTTGTTATTGAAAACAAAGGTATAAAATATGTATATAATATATAAATCGTTCGCGCTGTAAGTCGCGAAGCCCCAGTCGTCTGGGGACGAAGAAAACGAGGACGTCAGACGTGTAGGAGACGATAACGAGGATGACAAAGAGAACGAACCCGAGCAGATTCCAGAAACTAGAACCGACGTTGAAGTACCGAAGATCGACTGCGATTTCTTGTCGGTGGAGACGAGGCCGTTCGATGCGGAGACTTCTGAAGACGAAATTGGTGAAAAAGAAACTTTGGATGAGGAGGGTCGAGCAAGGCTTAAATTAAAAGTGGAAAACACTATAACATGGCGGGACGTTCTGCGAGGTTCGTGCGTTGATCAGACGGTTCCTACAGCCTTCATTTAGGTTCTGAAATTTTCGACAGACAACCTTTACAGGGTGACCACAACCAATTTATTCATCCGTCAAGGAACTGGTCTCCAAGGTCAAGCGGTTTTTCGTACGAAATTCAGTCTCCGGCCTCATTCTACTGAAAGTTTCACTCACAGAAAGATGAAGTTGTCACTGGCCGATAGAAGAAAACTTCTGGTATTAAGATTTTGTCTCAAGTTGGAGTGGACCCGGATAACGATAGAGCTGAGCGGCTCAAGAAAGAAGAACTGCAAAAAACGGCCCGCCCAGACAATCGTTCAGGGAAGAAGAGGGTAGCGACGACGAGAGAGCTATTTCCATTAATGCCATTAAAAATAAGTATAAAGGAAGAGCTACGGCGGCTGCTGCTAAAGCTCCAATATACTCATCTGAAGAAGAATTTTCAGATCTGGAGACCAGGAAAGCCCGGAAGAGCGATAGGACGAGGGTTGCTATCGGCTATATATGAAGGGGCCTATCTCCGAAATTATTGAACCAAGGGGACTTTGGAAAAACTGTTGAATTCACTCCAATCGACTCACTCGTTTTAAAGTTAAAGACCGTCAAAGTTGGAATGTGAGAGAAAAGAAGAAAATACCCTTTCGTTATTTTAAAATTTTTTCTTTCATTCTTTTATGCTGCTTTTGATCAAAACGAAACGATTTCAATTCCCTAAAACGTAATAAATTTATTACGAGTCAGAGCAGTCCCGAAGTGAGTTATTTAAAACTAGAAAAAAGTCGATTTTGAAAGTGCCCAAAAGACGACCACACATTGTACTTACTTTTAGTACTCCATTCTGATAAAAAGTTAGCGGACAATTAAATGATTTTTATTATTGAACACACCCTATTACACTTACGTACTATTTCTAATAAGCCTAATTGCCACAGATAAGCGTTTTTGTTTGCGGTGATTAAGTTCATTAGAAATAGAATATAGTTGTAATAGGGTGTGTTCAATAATAAATAAAAACACCTGCACCTTAACAGACTGTGAAGGTTTTTATGGCCGGTCAAAATAAAGTATTTTCCGGGCTTTGAATCGGTGGTCAAATGTAATTTCTTTCTCATATATCGTCCACAACTGCTGCGGACATTATCTCTACAAATCGACAGTGACTGATTAGACAAATGATACCAGGTGAACATTTCCAACATTATCAGAATTCAAAAAAAACAAATAATATATATAAACAATTTAGAAGTAGTAAATTAAATCAGAAACTACGATAGGCATCAAAAGAAAAAAGTCTGGATTAATTAAGATATTAAATTAAAAAAAAAAAATGTCGAAAATAGGCAGATTTTTTAAGACATAAATTTAAAATATTTGTAGTTTTAGATCAAATTTTTTCAATAAAAATTGATTTTTGTCTCTTTGGAGAAGCTTAATTTGGACGAAAACCGTATAATAAATAGAAAAAGCTGGAATCATAAATCATAAATCGTAAAAAGAAAACAATAAAAAAATGGAACTACGTAACTTGCTGGAAAAGTTTTAATTTTGATGAGTCGTAGATCGATAATTTTGGCCAAACTTGTAGAAAGCGCGATAGAGAATAAGAATGGAAAACAAACAATAAAAAATAAAATTTTAAATGAAAAATACCAAAAAACACCGATGAAAAAATCTAGAACAGGCAGCAATTATAGAAAAAAACTTGTCTAAAAACAGGTAAATAGTTATAAGCACAAAATTAAAATATTCCTAATTTTAAATCAAAAATATTGTAATTTTAAGCCAAAATTATTTAGACTTTCTAAAATTTGTAAAAAAAAAAGATTATTTTTGGGACCAAATATTTTTCAGGAGAAAATCAACTTTTGACTTGTACTGTAAACGTTCTATTTCGGGCAGAAACGGTATAAAAAATTAGAAGTCATTAATTGTGGAAAAACACGATTTTGGACCAATTCTAACTTAGAGAAAAAGTTAATTTTTGGGTCAAAAAGAATGAAAACCCCACCCAAAATTCAAAAACCCAAAAATTCGTTAAAACATAGAAAAAAATGGTATTTTTACTATAGAAAAAAAATCCATAATCCGTTATTATTGAGGAAGGTGTTGTTTCAAAAGTACTAAAAAAACCAATTTTTGAAAAAAAATAACGTCAAAGAGGAACGAGCATAATTTGTTTCAGTAGAGGGGGTTGGAAAAGAGCATGTGACTACAGTTGTTTTATAAAGAAAACCTGAGGAATAGGTATATCAAATTCAAGATCTACCTGAGAATGGTTAAGTAATAACAGTTTTTGAGCACAAAATACCTAAGAAGAGAGTAATTATTAAAAAGATCAGTTTCTAGAGGAAGAAGGCAAAAAACTTGAAACCATGGTCACTGTAGAAGAGAATCAAAATTACCAGAAGAAATGCTCTATTATCTAATCTATTTCCAAAATCATTGAACCAATGGGACTGTTATTGGTGGGAGGTAGAAGGGGACACCGAGAAGAACAAAAGACTGTTAAATTTACTCCAACTGCTCCACTCGTTCTAAAGTTATAGCCGTCAAAGTTCAAAAGTTCAAAAGAATTGAATTTGAGAAGAAAGAAGGCATATACCCACCATAAAATACTTTCAAAAATAATTTGAATTTTTTATGCTGTTTTTGAATGAAATTAGACGATTTAAATCCTCTATGAAAGTAACAAACTTAACGAGAGTCAGAACACTCCCTTAAGTGAGTTTATTAAAAGCAGTAAAAAAGTCGATTTTAAAAGTGCCCAAAAATCGACCACCTCGTTCTGCAGTTATAGGCCGTCAAAGTTGGTATATCAGAAAAAAGAGCCATATACTCTTTTTGAATATTTCTAAAAAAACTTTGGAACACTTTTATGCTATTTTTGATCGAAATGAGATGATTTTAATCCCCTATGAACGTAACAAACTTAATAAGAGTTGGAGTATTCTCGTAACTGAGTTCTTTAAAAATATTGAACCAACATGGCTCTTTTTGGTGAGCGGTAGAAGAGTTCATCAAGAAGAACGACTTACTCCGATTGGTACACTCGTTGAAAAGTTACAGGCGGTCAAACTAGATATTAAGCAAAAAGAGGGAATACACCACATTTTCAAATGTTTTAGGCTTGGAAAGTCAATGCTGATGACACAACTTATGAATCCGCATGACAAAAGGAAGATTTTGCACAATATTTGATAAAAATCGACTGAAATTAATCATCCATGTTGCAGCCGGACCGTTTTACGCCTTTGTAGGGTAAGGAGCAAACTATTGCTGAAAGATTTATTTCATTGAAAAAAAGGACGTTGAAAGTACTTTAAACCAGGTCAACATTAGGGTATCTAATTACCATAAAACTTTTTTTCTTTGTCAAGAAAAATATACCAAGTAAGGCCTGATTTTCAACTTTGTTTTGAGCTTGGGAATTCCATGGTGAGGACAGCATTTATGTATCAGAATAAATAAAGGAAGAATTTGCTAAATATTTGATCAAAACCTAGTGAAATTGGTAACCCATGTCGTAAACAAACCTTTTTTGTGCCTTTGTAGGGTAAGAAGAGGCTAGCACTGTAGATCTACTTTATTGAAGTGCGCTTTTAAACTTGCGCAATATTAAGTTTAGTCCTAAAATAAGCCAAAAATCTTTTTTCTCTATCAAGGTAAATATACCAAGTGACACCTCGTTTTCCACTGCTTTGAGCTTGGGAATTCAATGGTGGTGACAGAATTTATGTATCCGCCTATTTAATGCAGGAGTTTGCTAAAAATGTGATAAAAATTCTCTAAAATTGGTAATCCATGTTGCCAAAAACATAATTCATACTAAAGAACAGTGTTGATGGATCTATTTTGGTAAAATAAGGTCGATGAGGGTAAAAGTAACGCCTCATTTTCAACTTTGCTTTGAGCTCGGGAATTCCATGGTGAGGACAGTATTTATATATCAGAATCAATAAAGGAAGAAATTTCTAAATATTTGATCAAAATTTACTTAAATTGGTAACCCATCTTGTAAACAAACTTTTTTGTTCTTTTGTAGGATAAGAAGAGCACTGTAGATCTACTTTATTGAGGAAAAGAATGTTGCACTTTTAAACTTGCGCAACATTGAGTTTAGTCCTAAAATTAGCCAAAAATCTTTTTTCTCTATCAAGGTAAATATATCAAGTGACACCTCGTTTTCAACTGCTTTGAGCTTGGAAATTCAATGGTTGTGACAGAGTTTACGTATCCGCATATTTAAGGGAGAAGTTTGCTAAAAATTTTATAAACATTCTCTAAAATTGGTAATCCATGTTGAAAAAAAAACATAATTCATAGTAAAGAACAGTGTTGATGTATCTATTTTGGTAAAATAAGGACGTTGACCTTTTAGGCCTAAAAGCGTAAAAGTAACGCCTCATTTTCAACTTTGTTTTGAGTTTGGGAATTCCATGGTGAGGACAGCATTTATGCATCAGAATTAATAAAGGAAGAATTTGCTAAATATTTAATCAAAATCTACTGAAATGGGAAACCCATGGTGTAAACAAACTTTTTTATGGCTTTGTAGGCACTGTCGATCTAGTTTATTGAAGAAAAGAATGTTGCACTTTTGAACTTGCGCAAGATTAAGTTTACTCCTAAAATTAGCCAAAAATCTTTTTTTTCTATCAATGTAAATATACCAAGTGACACCCCGTTTTCTACTGCTTTGAGCTTGGGAATTCAATGGTGGTAATAGAATTTACGTATCTGCGTATTTAATTTAGAAGTTTGCCAAAAATGTTATAAAAATTCTCTAAAATTGGTAATCCATGTTGCAAAAAGCATAATTCATAGTAAAGAACAGTGTTGATGGATCCATTTTGATAAAATAAGATCGTTGACCTTTTAGGCTTAAAAGGGTAAAAGTAACGCCTCATTTTCAACTTTGTTTTGAGCTTGGGAATTCCATGGTGAGGACAGCATTTATGAAGAATTTGCTAAATATTTAATCAAAATCTACTGAAATGGGAAATCCATGTTGTAAACAAATTTTTGGGGCTTTGTAGGGTACGAAGAGGCTAGCACTGTAGATCTACTTTATTGAAGAAAAGAATGTTGCACTTTTCAAGTTGCGCAACATTAAGTTTACTCCTAAAATTAGCCAAAAATCTTTTTTTTTCTATCAATGTAAATATACCAAGTGACACCCCGTTTTCTACTGCTTTGAGCTTGGGAATTCAATGGTGGTAATAGAATTTACGTATCTGCGTATTTAATTTAGAAGTTTGCCAAAAATGTTATAAAAATTCTCTAAAATTGGTAATCCATGTTGCAAAAAGCATAATTCATAGTAAAGAACAGTGTTGATGGATCCATTTTGATAAAATAAGATCGTTGACCTTTTAGGCTTAAAAGGGTAAAAGTAACGCCTCATTTTCAACTTTGTTTTGAGCTTGGGAATTCCATGGTGAGGACAACATTTATGAAGAATTTGCTAAATATTTAATCAAAATCTGCTGAAATGGGAGACCCATGTTTTAAACAAACTTTTTGGGGCTTTGTAGGGTAAGAAGAGGCTAGGACTGTAGATCTACTTTATTGAAGAAAAGAATGTTGCACTTTTGAACTTGCGCAAGATTAAGTTTACTCCTAAAATTAGCCAAAAATCTTTTTTTTCTATCAATGTAAATATACCAAGTGACACCCCGTTTTCTACTGCTTTGAGCTTGGGAATTCAATGGTGGTAATAGAATTTACGTATCTGCGTATTTAATTTAGAAGTTTGCCAAAAATGTTATAAAAATTCTCTAAAATTGGTAATCCATGTTGCAAAAAGCATAATTCATAGTAAAGAACAGTGTTGATGGATCCATTTTGATAAAATAAGATCGTTGACCTTTTAGGCTTAAAAGGGTAAAAGTAACGCCTCATTTTCAACTTTGTTTTGAGCTTGGGAATTCCATGGTGAGGACAACATTTATGAAGAATTTGCTAAATATTTAATCAAAATCTGCTGAAATGGGAGACCCATGTTGTAAACAAACTTTTTGGGGCTTTGTAGGGTAAGAAGAGGCTAGGACTGTAGATCTATTTTATTGAAGAAAAGAATGTTGCACTTTTGAACTTGCGCAAGATTAAGTTTACTCCTAAAATTAGCCAAAAATCTTTTTTTTCTATCAATGTAAATATACCAAGTGACACCCCGTTTTCTACTGCTTTGAGCTTGGGAATTCAATGGTGGTAATAGAATTTACGTATCTGCGTATTTAATTTAGAAGTTTGCCAAAAATGTTATAAAAATTCTCTAAAATTGGTAATCCATGTTGCAAAAAGCATAATTCATAGTAAAGAACAGTGTTGATGGATCCATTTTGATAAAATAAGATCGTTGACCTTTTAGGCTTAAAAGGGTAAAAGTAACGCCTCATTTTCAACTTTGTTTTGAGCTTGGGAATTCCATGGTGAGGACAACATTTATGAAGAATTTGCTAAATATTTAATCAAAATCTGCTGAAATGGGAGACCCATGTTGTAAACAAACTTTTTGGGGCTTTGTAGGGTAAGAAGAGGCTAGGACTGTAGATCTATTTTATTGAAGAAAAGAATGTTGCACTTTTGAACTTGCGCAAGATTAAGTTTACTCCTAAAATTAGCCAAAAATCTTTTTTTTCTATCAATGTAAATATACCAAGTGACACCCCGTTTTCTACTGCTTTGAGCTTGGGAATTCAATGGTGGTAATAGAATTTACGTATCTGCGTATTTAATTTAGAAGTTTGCCAAAAATGTTATAAAAATTCTCTAAAATTGGTAATCCATGTTGCAAAAAGCATAATTCATAGTAAAGAACAGTGTTGATGGATCCATTTTGATAAAATAAGATCGTTGACCTTTTAGGCTTAAAAGGGTAAAAGTAACGCCTCATTTTCAACTTTGTTTTGAGCTTGGGAATTCCATGGTGAGGACAACATTTATGAAGAATTTGCTAAATATTTAATCAAAATCTGCTGAAATGGGAGACCCATGTTGTAAACAAACTTTTTGGGGCTTTGTAGGGTAAGAAGAGGCTAGCACTGTAGATCTACTTTATTGAAGAAAAGAATGTTGCACTTTTCAAGTTGCGCAACATTAAGTTTACTCCTAAAATTAGCCAAAAATCTTTTTTCTTTATCAAGGTAAATATACCAAGTGACACCTCGTTTTCAACTGCTTTGAGTTTGGGAATTCAATGATGGTGATAGAATTTCTGTACCCGAATATTTAATGGAGAAGTTTGCCAAAAATGTTATAAAAATTCTCTAAAATTGGTAATCCATGTTGAAAAAAAAACATAATTCATAGTAAAGAACAGTGTCGATGGATCTATTTTGGTAAAATAAGATCGTTGACCTTTTAGACCTAAAAGGGTACTTTTTTTTAAATTGGTCATTCTCTAAATCAGGCCAAAGGCTTTTCGTTTCCGCGGCGCCACAGCGTCCAGGAACAAAGCCGACATCACGAAACTCAACACCTCCACCATCGGACATTATTTTTAGTTCATGATCTCCAACGTTACAGCTTTCTCCTTCGACGAACGATTGGCCACAAATTTCAGGCACGACCGGCTTTTATTTTGTAACTCCGTAGATCGTGAGCGGTACTACGCGATTTTTAGCAGTCCGTTTTGTTTGGTTCACGAAAGTACTGCGAAGCACGGTCATTCGTACCGCGAATAGTAATAGTACCTACCATGGAGAACTGAGTTTTAGTTTAGTAGGTCGTGATTTGTGCAGAGATGTGGGCGATCGCGATGGAGTGATTTAAACTGTGGAACTATATAGCTGCAAGGTGAGAATGTAAAGCCACTACTAATTCATTGATTAGATTTATTTTTCGGTGATTTACCCAGATTGTTCATCCGGTTTACTTATTGGCCATGTTATAGAAGTTTTCTATTTCTTTCAGAAGTAGCATGTCCAATAAGCATGTCAATGAATAAGATTTCACACAGCATTAAAGTTGCCAAAATCTAAATTTAGTTGCTGCTGTAAATTCTTTTTAAGTGGCATTGCGACAATTACTTCATCGATTTAAATAAGCGTTTTGGTTATTATAGATAAAGCGCCATGCAATTCTAAATTAAATTTAAAGTAACAAATTCTACGGAGTTAAATGGTATTGACTATAATTTTAGTTGCATTGCCAGTGATGATTCACATTCAGACTAATCTTATCTTTTCGTCCTTCCCTGACACTATCTGAACAGATAACCGCCATAGTTTTGTTTTAGGAAACACCTTGGGACGCAAACAACGTAAAACGCCCTCGACAACTACAAGACTGAATTCAAGCTACTTTAAACCTGTGATATTTTTTAGCGTGATTTTTACAAAATATTTCTATTTATTCTTATATACGTAACTATAAACTTACTCAACTCAAAGAAAAAAAGAAGGAACATATTGTGGGGAAAGTACCCGCAGTATAAATAAAGATGGATTTCCTATCAGAATTCGACGAGGAAATGGCAAAGAATGACACGTACGACTTGCAGTTTGGTAATAAAGTGCAGAGAGTGGGGAAGATATTTTCATACACTTTTTGGAGAACTAAGATCAACGGGGAAGTTTTCTGGAGCGTCCAAGGAAATAACAACGACGGATCGGCCTGGATAGCCACTCAGTATTTCGGCAAACCTGAGGAAGCTAAAAGGTATTTAAATATCCCCATTCTATTACGCTATCTATAACGCAGCTTTAAAAACAGATATCAACAAGAGGTAGTCCTGCACCACCCGACAGAAAAAAAGATTAAAATGGTCTACACATCTCCATGCACCAAAGGCATGAACTGCATCAAGATTTCCAGGGCTATCGTCTACCATTTCAGAGATGATACTAACAGCCTGAATTTTGAATTCAGGATCACTCGGTTGAAGAGGAGGCCGTATCCCCAGAGGATGATGTGGTAAATACGATGACGTGATACCAGTCCTTGCCTAGACTTCATTTCATAATAATCGATTCAGGACTCATTACTCTGCCGCCGGTTCGTAAATTAAAACGCAAGTCCTTCGGGCCCGAAGGTTATGAGAATTTCAATTAAACCCTAACTACGTTCTGATTGTATGGCAAAATCGTAAAACTGGTTATGTATTGCTCAAGCATCTACCGATTATTGCTTTGTGCGAGGGCCTTTGAAATCCCTTGTGAAAGCCGCCGTCGGACGTAAATTAATGACCTACTCCATTTTTTTCAAATTGAAAAAAGTCGGATGTAGTTTCAAAAAATTGCTCACCACTTCATTAGTCGTCTGTTAAGCGACTATTGTACAGTGTTTAGAGATCACTTTTTAGAAGGTTGGCGGTTTGTTGCAATAGCACACTTTTACTTACGGTTGATTTGATTGTAACGTAAAAACTAGGCTGTTTTTAGTTACAAAACTGAGGTGTTACCAGACCATTACGATAGAAGTAGCTTGATTAAAATACGTGAGTTTTATTAGGCTTTGTATGAAGAGAATGAACACGTTGTGCAGCTTACCCATTGTTATCAAAAACAGCATCCATTCTGTCTCTAGTTACCATTACTTTTAAGGTTTATTTTTTTTGTGCTTATCTATAAGGTAGTAGTTAGCCAGATAAGGAAACACCGTGGTATGTATGCATGTATGTGGATTGGGTTTAGTTAATTTTTAAACCTCCTGTGGTGGTTTAATAAAAAACATTTACCATTTGGTTTAATACAAACCAAAGTGGCTTAATAAAATCTGTATGAACAGAAAACTATTTTGTTTCACTCGTTATTTAGCACACCAAATTGGCGTTTATCGACATACCACTAATTATTTAACATTTAGCAGAAGCGAAAATAACTTTCAATGTTCAGAAGCCTAATTGGCAAGCATCTCTGGGTTAAGGTCGCAGTTTTTCAAGGCTGTATGTTGTACGCAAAACGTACGTATCTTTTGTCAATTTGCCAGTAGTAATTTTTTGGCTACGGCATGTAAATCTGGATCTTATGTACATTTCCTCAAACCACAAAAAAAACTATCAAAGAAGTCGTAGTTTAACAGTTGAGCTTCTAATGTAGCGAACACTAAATCCAAATTATGTATCCCATAAAATTACGTTTTGCTATGGTTCGAGGCTTCGGAACCTAAATAACTAAGAGGGGCTTAACGTAAGAAAAACATTCCTATTCATTCATATACAACAAAATAGTGTGATAATAGCGTCCTTGGTGAAGCAAACCTCAGTGAAATCGTAGGTTTAGGACAGGGATGAAATTTTTCTGTTAGCAAAGAGACGACGTTTCAACCCTTGTATTTGGTCTTTTTTCAGGCTGTAATAAAGCAACGACAACCCAGTCAGAAGTGCAATTGTAGCTGTAATTTAGTGACAATTGCACTGCAGCTTTAATGGATGAAGGAAATAGTCAGAAACAAAATCAAGACAGTTTCTTTTTTGGAACTGCAGATAGCGGGTGTAGGACAATTAAACAGCTACTTCACAGTTGCGAATGCGCCAACGTTTCGGTCTTTATTTAGATCTTCTTCAGGGCTAAAAGATATGGTAAATGAACATTCTATAAAAACACTCAATGCATGAACAAAATCATTAAAAGACATCGATCACAAATACACACAAGCACATCGATAAAAATGCATAAAAGTACATATTTACCAATTAAAAAAATTAAAAAACAAATTTAACAGCTAACAAATACACTTAACTTTCTACAATAAAGATATAAACCGTGCATCTGTCTGTTATGTCTTTATTGTAGAAAGTTAAGAGTATTTGTTAGCTGTTAAATTTGTTTTTTAATTTTTTTAATTGGTAAATATGTACTTTTATGCATTTTTATCGATGTGCTTGTGTGTATTTTTGATCGATGTCTTTTAATGATTTTGTTCATGCATTGAGTGTTTTTACAGAATGTTCATTTACCATATCTTTTAGCCCTGAAGAAGATCTAAATAAAGATCGAAACGTTGGCGCATTCGCAACTGTGAAGTAGCTGTTTAATTGTCCTACACCCGCTATCTGCAGTTCCATCGTATTGGAAAGGACACAAAGCACACATATTATTTTCTTTTTTGTCACCCGGTTTTGGCACTAAAGTTCATTTATCGTTTTCACTGGACACTTGTAACTCCTTGATTATATTTTCAGCGTCATTTTTTTCTCAAAGCTTCTTCAACAGTTAAGGGATTTTCCGAGGGGTGTGACACAAGCAACAGGGCAACAGGGACACCTCTTAACATTACCAAAATTATTTAAAATAATTTTCAGTAAATATAATAATTTTTGAGTAAAAATTGTAATTTCTAAATAATTATAATAATTTTTCGATTCACTTTTATATTTTATGGTGATTTTTTTTTATTTTAGAAGTAATATTGGTAATTTATTTTAATTCGAAGTGGGGAATTTTTAAATAATTTTAACCTAATTCTACCCTGCTTTTTTTCAAAAATTTTTAGTTTGCATATTTAGACGTTTTAACTCACTTTTCGGCTATTTGACTCTATTAGCACGTAACTCAAACTTTTCAAATAACTTTAAATTTTTATTTTTTAATACTTCAAGTCAATTTTAACGATTTTTTGGACTGACTTCCTGAAAAAAAAAACATAAATTTTTATTTTCGGACGCCTTTAGTAAATTTTCACTTATTTTGGTCCCAGAATAAAATTTTATCAAATACAACAAATTAGAATATTTAAATAAATTTTGCCTGATTTAGTCCTAAAGTAGAATTTCTTCAAAAACATAAAAAGTTTCCATTCTTAGACAATGTTAGCAATTTTAATTAATTTTAGATCTAATTGTATACTTCGTATTTCAAAAATTTTCAAATTTGCATTTTTAAACGCTTTAACTCATTTTTTAGCAATTTGGTTCTATATATATCTGAACCTGTATATATCTATACCTGAACTAACCTGAATTTTTCAAAAAACTTTAAATTTTATTTTTACATGCTTTGACGCAATTTTAACGATTTTTTGGGCTGACTTCCTCGAAAAATAGATTATAAATTTTCAGTTTGGAACGTCTTTAGTAAACTTTCACTTATTCTCGTCCAAAAATTAACTTTACCACAAACAACAGATTTAAGCTAATTTTGCGTGATTGCGTTTTAAAATAGAATTTCTCTAAAAACATCAAAAATTGCATTTTTACACGACGTGGGTAATTTTTAAATAATTTTAAACCTAATTCTACCCTAGATTTTTTTCAAAAATTTTTAGTTTGCATTTTTAGACGCTTTAACTCACTGTTTGGCTATTCCACTCTATTAACACGTTACTCGAGCTTTTCAAATAACTTAACATTTTTATTTTTACACGCTTCGAGTCAATTTTATTGATTTTTTGGGCGGACTTCCTCGAAAAACATTTTTTTTTTATTTTTGAACGTGGTTAATAAAATTTCATTTCCTTTCCTCCAAAAATTAATTTTACCACCAGCAACAAATTTGAATACCTATGTAAATTAGTTTTGCCTAATTTAGTCCTAAAATTGAATTTCTTCAAAAACATAAAAATTTTCATTCTTAGACGATGTGGCTAATTTTAATTAATTTTATATTTAATCATATTTTTCAAAAAAATTCAAATTTGCATTTTTGGTCGCTTTAACTCAGTTTTTAGCTATTTGGTTGTATTAGTACGTATCCTGAGTTTTTCAAAAAATAAACATCGAATTTTATTTTTACACGCTTTGACTGAATTTTAACGATTTTTTGACCTGACTTCCTCGAAAAGCATTAAATTTTAAGTTTATATGTCTTTAGTAAAATTTCACTTATTCTCGTCCAAAAATTAACTTTACCACAAACAACAAATTTGAATATTTAAGCTAATTTGGCGTGATTGCGTTCTAAAATAGAATTTCTCTAAAGACATAAAACATTGCATTTTTAGACGATGTGGATAATTTTTAAATAATTTTAAACCTAATTCTACCCTGGATTTTTTCAAAAATTTTTAGTTTGCATTTTTAGACGCTTTAACTCACTGTTTGGCTATTTAACTTTATTAGCACGTTACTCGAGCTTTTCAAATAACTTAAAATTTTTATCTTTACACGCTTCGAGTCAATTTTAATGATATTTTGGGCTAACTTCCTCGAAAAAAAATTTATTTTAATTTTTGGACGTATTTAGTAAAATTTCATTTATTTTACTCCAAAAATTAATTTTACCACCAACAACAAATTTTAATACCGATTTAAATTAGTTTTGCCTAATTTTGTCCTAAAATAGAATTTCTTCAAAAACATACAAATTTCCATTCTTAGACGATGTTGGTAGTTTTATTTAATTTTAGACCTAATTATGTTTTTCAAAAAAAAAATAAATTTTGCATTTTTGACGCTTTAACAAATTTTTTTAGCAATTTGGATCTATTAGTACGAATGCTGAGTTTTTCAAAAAACTTTAAATTTTATTTTACATGCTTTGACTCAATTTTAACGATTTTTTGGGCTAACTTATTCGAAAAACACTAAATTTTCAATTTGAGATGTCTTTAGTAAAATTTCATTTATTTTCGTCCAAAAATTAATTTTACCTCCAAGAACAAATTTGAAAAATTTCTTCAAAAACATCCCATTTTTAGCAATTTGCTTCTATTATTTCGTATCCTGAGTTTTTCAAAAAACTTCAAATTTTATTTTTACACGCTTTGACTCAATTTTAACAATTTATTGGGCTGATTTCCTCGAATAACACTAAATTTTCAGTTTGGGACGTCTTTAGTAAAATTTCACTTACTCTCGTCCAAAAATTAATTTTACCACCAATAACAAATTTGAAGACTTAAACTAATTTTTCGTGAATGCCTTCAAAAATAGAATTTCTCTAAAAACATAAAAAATTGCATTTTTACACGATATAGGTAATTTTTTAACAATTTTAGAAGCAATTCTACTCTGAAGTTTTTGAAAAATTTTTAGTTGCATGTTTAGACGCTTTAACTCACTGTTTGGCTATTTGACTCTATTAGCACGTAACTCGAACTTTTCAAATAACTTTTTTATTTTTATTTTTTAACACTTCAAGTCAATTAATGATTTTTGGGGCTGACTTCCTCGAAAAACATTTTAATTTAATTTTTGGACGTCGTTAGTAAAATTTTATTTTTTTGCTTCAAAAATGCATTTTACCACTAACAACAAATTTGAATATCTATTTAAATTAATTTTGACTAATTTTGTCCTAAAATAAAATTTCCTCAAAAACATAAAACGTTCCATTCTTAGACGATGTTGGTAATTTTAATTAATTTTAGATCTAATTATATTTCTTAAAAAAACATCAATTTTGCATTTTTAGACGCTTTAACTCATTTTTAGGAATTTGTTTCTATTAGTACGTTTTTCAAAAAACTTAAAATTTTATTTTTACATGTTTTGATTCAATTTTAACGATTTTTTGGCTGCCTTCCTCGAAAAACACTTTCAGTTTGGGACGTCTTACACGCTTTGCCTCCATTTTTTAACGATTTTTTGAGCTAACTTTCTCGAAAAACAAACATTAAATTTTCAGTTTAGACGTCTTTGGTGAAATTTCACTTATTTTCGTCCATAAATTAATTTTTTTCCACCAACAACAAATTTGAAGATTTAAACTAATTTTATCTGATCGCGTTTTGAAATAGAATTTCTCTAAAAACATCAAAAATTGCATTTTGTTCGCGATGTAGGTAATTCTTAAATAATTTTAGACCTAATTTTACCCTGGATTTTTTCACAAATTTTTAATTTGTGTTTTTAGACGCTTTAACTCACTGGTTGGCTATTTGATTTGATTGGCTCTATTAGCACGTTACTCGAGCTTTTCAAATAACTGAAAATCTTTATTTTTACACGCTTCGAGTCAATTTTAATGATTTTTTGGGCTGACTTCCTTGAAAAACTTTTTTTTTTATTTTTGAACGTCTTTAGTAAAATTTCACTTATTTTCTTCCAAAAATTAGTTTTACCACAAACAACAAATTTGAAGGTTTAATCTAATTTTACCTGATTGAGTACACAAATAAAATTTCTCTAAAAACATCAAAAATTGCATTTTTACACGATGTGGCTAATTTTTAAATAATTTTCGACTTAATTCTATCCTGGACTTTTTCAAAATTTTTAGGTTGCATTTTTAGACGCTTTAACTCATTTTTTTAGCAATTTGGTTCTATCAGTACGTATCCTGAGTATTTCAAAAAACTTCAAATTTTATTTTTGCACGCTTTGATTCAATTTTAACGATTTTTTGGCTGGCTTCCTCGAAAAACACTAAATTTTCAGTTTGGGTCGCCTTTAGTAAAATTTCATTTATTCTCGTCAAAAAGTAAATTTTACCGCAAACAACAAATTTGAAGATTTAAACTAATTTTACCTGATTGCTTTCAAAAATAGAATTTCTCTAAAAACATCAAAAATTGCTTTTTTACACGATGTGGGTAGTTTTTAAATAATTTTAAGCCTAATTCTACCCAAGATGTTGTCAAAAAATTTTAGTTTGCATTTTTAGACGCTTTAACTCACTGTTTGGCTTTTTGACTCTATTAGCGGATCTTAGACGATGTTGGTGATTTTAATTAATTTTAGATCTAATTATATTTTTAAAAAAAGTTCAAATTTGCGTTTTTAGACGCCTTAACTCATTTTTTTAGCAATTTGGTTCTATTAGTACGTATCCTGAGTTTTTCAAAACAAATTTTAACGATTTTTTTGAGGTGACTTCCTCGAAAAACATAAAATTTTCAGTTTGGGACGTCTTTAGTAAAATTTCTCTTATTTTCATCCAAAAATTAATTTTACCAAAAACAACGAATTTGAAGATTTAAACTAATTTTAACTGATTGAGTTCAAAAATGTAATTTCTCTAAAAACATAAAAAATTTCATATTGTACACGATGTGGGTAATTTTTTAACAAAACTTTAAACCTAATTCTAGCCAGGATTTTTCAAAAATTTTTAATTTGCATTTTTAGACGCTTTAACCCACTATTTGGCTATTTGACTCTATTAGCACCTAACTCAAGCTTAAAAGCTCGAGCTCAAGTAATTTAAATTTTTATTTTGACAGGCTTCGAGTCAATTTAAATGATTTTTTGTTCTGGCTTTCTCAAAAAACATTATTTTTTTATTTTTTTATTCTGGACGTCGCTAGTAAATTTTTATTTATTTTTGTCGGTCGATTTTCAGGCACTTTTAGAATCGCTTTTTTTGGACCATTTTTAGAAAACCTCTTTAGAGGTTAATTTCATTCGAATTGAGTTTGTTACGTTCTTAAAGGATTTCAATCGTGCCATTTCAATCAAAAACAGCAAAAAAAATTTCCGAAATGTTTTTGAAAATGTCTAAGGGGGGGGGGGGGGTATAACGACTTTTTTCTCAATTCTCAACTATGACCGCCTGTAACTTAAGAACGCCCGAACCGATTGGAGTGAATCCAACTGTTTTGTCCTCTTCTTAATGTCCTCTTTGACCTCCTACTATCGGAAGTTCCGTAGGTGCAATATTTTCGGAAATAGACCCCTTCGGAGGTTGATTTTCAGGATAATTTTAGATACGCGTTTTTGTACCATTTTTTAAAATCTCTTTAGAGGTTAATTTTATTCGAATTGAGTTTGTTACGTTCTTAGGGGATTGCAAACGTGCCGTTCCGATTAGAAACAGCAAACAAAATCCGAAAGGTTTTTGAAAATGTCGAAAGGGGGGGGGGGTATTACGATTTTTTCCTCAATTCTCAAATTTGACCGCCTGTAACTTGAGAACGCCTGAACCGATTGGAATGAATCCAACTGTTTTGTCCTCTTCTTGATGTCCTCTTTGACCACCCAACACCGGAAGTTCGTAGGTGCAATATTTTCGGAAAGAGACCCCTTCGAAGGTCTATTTTCGTGCTTATTTTGACTATTGGTTCTTATCGATTGTTCGTAATTTGACTATTGAATAAGTCAAGTAACTCTAGTCTTATTATTTCCATCTGTAGGCATTTTTTACAGCGTTCATTTGAGGTACAAATACTACATTTCTCTTCAGAACAACCTTTTGCTGTGGAAATAGTGAACAGATTCTGTACACTTTAATATTATCACTGTATCATATGCACCGGGTGCGGTGTTTCTGAACGGTGCATATTGTGTTTGCACCCGGTGCATTCGAAATATGTCGGGATTGTCAAGATTTAGGAGACATAATATGTTTCCCACTAATTGAATGTATTATTTGGATTTTCAAGTTTTCTTTTATTTTATAAACAATTCTTTAGGCCATATAAAAATATTTTAAAGCAAAAAACATCTTGGATGAATAACTTTTGACAAAAAAAGATTATCAAACATATGAAAATTCACATAATGCGAAGCAAAAACTCTTAAACTATCACAGCAGCATATATTATTTAACCTGAACTAAGTTTTTCTTGGCTATCGCAAGTTTTGGGTCAAGAAAGCCACAATTTGCCTGCCATTAGAATTCGTCATCTAGCCGCCTATAAAATTCATGTGTTATTTTGAGGCATGTCGTGAATTAATTCTTTCGATATTTTCGATTTGTAAAGTCAACTGTCCGGGGATGACACTGATGACTCCAGAGCGCTATGAAAGTATTCTCATCCTTTGTTTTCTTGATAAGAATGTAAGAATGGGAATACGCTCAGACCTGTCTCGAGTGCTTCCACCCGAAATGACAGCTAATAAGTAAGTGTCATGTGAACAAGTGACGACATGCCTTTATAAATCTGTTCTTTTCTATCAAAAAATCATAGCCAACTAGATAACGTTTTATAATGAACACCTAATATTTTATACAGTAAATATTCGTCAATTTTAGCCAGGTAAGGAAACCAGGTAATGTTTACCAAAATTTTGGCGAAATTGTTTCAAAACAAAAAATAGCGAAATAAAACCTGCAATTAAGCTTTATATTTTGGAGACATTATTATCATCAAGAAAAATGCTGCTTTATGACTAAATCATGGCAATAAATGATAGCTTTTATGGGAAATTTTTATGACCAATGACTAAATAATAACCAAATCCGATTTAAATCAAATTTTAATTAATCGAACTTGTACAGAATGTCAATACAAAAGATGTATATTTGGCTCTCAAAAAAACTGTGACCCTGACGGATACAAAATTAATAGACAGTAAATAGGTATTATTCTTAATGAATTATATATGATAATTATGTAGTAAGGCAGACAAGAATTTCAATTTGTTCTAATTGCGGGGAAGCAGGATAATTTCTATTATTATATAAAGAATGTAATAATAACGTGTATAAACGAGAATGGATTCTAAAAATGGCAACACACCAGAAGTACTCATGACCTAAGAACGAAAGTGAAATCCGCTTTAAAGAAATTGAATTTGTGCCACGTATGATATATTATGCAGCTTTGAAAGTTATAATTATTGTGAAGAATCATTACTCACCGTGTCGGTGGTAATGCAGCGGGAACCGTCTAAATTGAAAAGATCCTCCATATTTCCTCGCCAACAACCCACATGACATTGTTCAGCGAAATTGAAGTGCGCACTTTGTGCTTTCTATCAACACTTCAGGCTTTGCCGCAATCCCCGATGCTGCGGCCCCTGTTCCCTGTTATTTCCCGTTCCCCAAGGGCCCCATACGTAATCGTGATAACAGACTGGCAAAAGTTATCTGCCAGTGGATCGTGAACGCGTGGAATGTGAAGAACTTCGCTTGACATCGAGGCTTTTTGACATTTGATATTAGAGTCTGTACCTATGTCTATCTTTGGGTTTTTGAGCCTTTTTTTCTGCTTTTTCTTATTGCCCCCACGACAGTGAACTTTATTACTTAAGACTCTAAACCTGAGAGAATTTTGCGTGACGTTAGCCATAAACATCCAGCCATAAACTTTTTAAATTCTCGTAGAATCACCCATGGCCTAGTAAAGTTATAGGCTGCAGTTCGGACAATGATGAAAGTAATTTAAATGTATAAATATCATTCAATAATTTCGGTGTTAAATTGGTGATGCTCGATTAAGGTAGTTGAGAGATCTTAACCTACCGATCCTATAGAATGTTTTACTATTCGAGGGGATAAAAAAAAATATATCTATAAGGCCCTATATCTATTTTTTTGGAGATTTTATTTTTGGAGTTCCAATATTATACATATACAGATCGAGTAGGAAAAGTTCAAGGGATGTTCTCATACATAATTCATAGAATGCTTCACCGTCTGAGGGGTTGAAAAAAATTAAAAACTATAAATAAGATGTTAGTGTTGTTGCACTTCAGGAGCTCCTGGACACTTTTAGTGTCCGCCTTCTAAAACTAAACATCTGTACTTCTATCAGGGGAGAATTGAGGGATGTTTTAGTACCCACCCCATAGAACGCTTCACTATCTGAGAGGTTGAAAAAAATAAATAACTATAAAAAGATGCTAATGTTATCGAAATTCGGAGTGTCCTGGACACATTTAGTGCCCGTGTTCCAAAGCTACACATCTACAGTTCCATTTGGGGAGGATTAAGGAATGTTTTAGTATACACCCCATAGAACGGTTCACCGTTTGAGGGTTTGAAAAAAAATATAAATAGGATGCTAGTGTTATCGCACTTGGCAGGGTCTTGGACACTTGTATTGTCCACGTTCCAAAACTAAACATATACTCTTATATTAAGGGATAATTGAGGCATGTTTTAGTACCCACCCCATAGAATGCTTAACCGTCTAAGGGGTTGAAAAAATTAAAAACTATAAATAAGATTGTAGCTAGTGTTATCGCACTTCGGGTGTCCTGGACATTTTTAGTGTCTGCGTTCTAAAACTAAACATCTATACTTCCATTAGGGGAGGATTGAGGGATGTTTTAGTACCCACCCGATAGAATGCTTCACCGTTTTTAATTTTTTCAACCTCTTAGACGGTGAAGCATTCTATGGGGTGTATACTAAAACATCCTTAATCCTGCCCAAACGGAACTGTAGATGTTTAGTTTTGGAACGAACTTTAGAACTTTTCCTACTCGATCTGTATATGTTGTTATATGTAGTTTTGAAATGCGGACACTAAAAGTGTCCAGGGCATTCCGAATTGCGATAACACTAGCATCCTATTATACCCTCAGGCGGTAAAGCATTCTATGGGGTGACTACTCAAACATCCCTTAATCTTGCCCAAATGGAACTGTAGATTTATTGTTTTGGAACGCGGACACTAAAAGTGTCCGGGACGCCCTAAAGTGCGATAACACTAGCATCTTATTTAGAGTTTTCATTTTTTTTTCAACGCCTCAGACGGAGAAGCATTCTATGGAGTGTATAATAAAACATACCCTAATCCTCCACAAATGGAACTATAGATATTTAGTTTTGGAACACGGACACTAAAAGTGTCCAGGACATTCCAAATTGCGACAGCACAAGCATCCTATTTATAGCCTTTAATTTTTTTTTAATCCCTCAGACGGTAAAGCATTTTATGGGGTTGGTACTAAAATATCCCTTAATCCTGTTCGAATGGAACTGTAGATGTTTAGTTTTGGAACGCAAACACTAAAAGTGTCCAGGAAGCCCTAAATTGCAATAACACTAGTATCTTATTTACGGGGTGTTCATTATAAAACTTTATCTAGTTGGCTGTGAAATGTCAAAAGAAAAGGATGGAGAAACAAAAGTCCATTTATTTGGATTATGTCATCAGTTTCTGTCAAAATTTCATAGCCTGCTAGATGAAGTTTCATAATGACCACCCCGTATAGTTTTTAATTTTTTTCAACCCCTCAGACGGTGAAGCATTCTATGGGGTGTGTACTAAAATATCCTTTAATCCTGCCCAAATGGAACTGTAGATGATTAGTTTTGGAACGCGGACACTAAGAGTGTCCAGGACGCCCTGAAGTGCGATAATGCTAGCATCTTATTTATAGTTTTTAATTTTTTTCAAACCCTCAGAGGGTGAAGCATTCTATGGGGTTGGTACTAAAACATCCCTACATCCTCCATTAATGGACGTATGGATGTTTAGTTATGGAACGCGGACACTAAACGTTTCCAGGACACTCCGAAGTGCGATAACACTAATATCTTATTTATTTTTTTTTAACCCCTCCGCAAAGCATTCTATTGGGTGTGTACTAAAACATCCCTTAATCCTGCCCAAATAAAACTGTAGATGTTTAGTATTGGAACGCGAACACTAAAAGTCCAGGAGGCCCTAAATTGCGATAACATAAATATCTTATTTATAGTTTTCAATTTTTTTTTAAACCCTCAGACGGGGAAGCATTCTATGTGGTGTGTACTAAAACATCCCTTAATCCTGCCCAAATGGAACTGTAGATAACTAGTTTTGGAACGCCGACACTAAGAGTGTCCAAGACGTTCTGAAGTGCGATAATAGTAGCATCTTATTTATAGTTTTTAACTTTTTTCAACCCCTCAGACGGTGAAGCATTCTATGGGGTTGGTACTAAAACATCCCTAAATCCTCCCTTAATGAAAGTATGGATGTTTAGTTATGGAACGCGGACACTAAAAATGTCCAGGACCCTCCGAAGTGCTATAATACTGGTATCTTATTTATAGTTTTTAAATTCTTTCAACCCCTCAGTGAAGCATTCTATGGGGTGTGTACTAAAACATCTTTTAATCCTGCGCAAATGGAACTGTAGATGTTTAGTGTTGGAACGCGAACACTAAAAGTGTCCAGGAGGCCCTGAATTGCGATAACATTAGTATCTTATGTATAGTTTTTATTTTTTTTAAATCCTCAGACAGTGACGCAATCTATGGGGTGTGTACTAAAACATCTTTTAATCCTGCGCAAATGGAACTGTAGATGTTTAGTTTTGGAACGCGGATAAAAATGTCCAGGACTTCCTCAAATGCGATAATACTAGCATCTTATTTATAGTTTTTAATTTTTTTCAACCCCTCAGACGGTGAAGCTTTATATCCGGTCGAAGTTGGAAAATTCAGAAAAAAGAGGAAAGTACTACCCACTTTGAGCAATTTCAAAAAAAAATTAAAGACACTTTATTTACTGTTTTTGATCAAAATGAAACGGTTTCAATCCCCTAAGAAGGTAACAAACATAATTCGAATGAATGTTGTTTAAGAATCGCCAAAAACTCGTATTTACATGAGCCGAAAGATCGACCACCGAAGGGATTTGTCTCCGAAATTATTGATGCCAAAGGGACATTCGTTTGTAGGAAGGGAGACAGAGGACATCGAGAAAAGCAAAAATCGTTAGATTAATTTCAATCGGTCTATTCCTTCCAAAGTTATAAACTGTCAAAGTTGACACTTCAATTCTAAACATTTTTTTGCTGTTTTTCATCGGAACGGCACGCTTGCATCGCCTAAGAACGTAACAAACTCAATTTGAATGAATTTAACCTCTAAAGGGGTTTTTTGAAAAATGGTCCAAAAACGCGACTTTAAGTGCCTAAAAATCGATAACCGAAGGGGTCTATCTCCGAATATTGCTCCTGCAGAACTCCAATCGGTCCAGGCGTTCTCAAGTTACAGGCAGTCAAAGTTGAGAATTGAGAGAAAAGTCGTAATACCCCCCCCCCCCCGTTTGGACATTTAAAAAAAAAAAACGAGAAATTTTTGTGGCTGTTTTTGGTCGAAATGCTACGTTTGCAATCACTTAAGAACGTAACAAACTCAATTTAAATGAAATTAACCTCTAAAGAGTTTTTTTTTAAATGGTCCAAAAAGCGATTCTAAAGTGCCTAAAAATCAGCCACCGAAGGGGTCTATCTCCGAAAATATTGCACCTACGGAACTTCCGATGGCAGGAGGTGAAAGAGGACATCAATAAGAGGAACAGTTGGATTCAATCCAATCGGTCCAGGCGTTCTCTTTTGAACTTTTCCTACTCGATCTGTATATGTATCAGTTTGGAACTCCGAAAGTAAAAGTGTTTGGACACTCTTAATGATTATAGATATATGGGGCCTTATAGACAGTCTTTATTTATCAGTATGACAGTCTATATAGATATATATCTAACTACCCTGATCGAGATTACCAATTTAACACCGAAACTAATGACTGATATTTATATAAATTACTTTCATTATTGATTGAACTAAAGCCTATAACTTTAGTAGGCCATGGGTGATTCTACGATATTTAAAAAGTTTATGGCTGGACGTTTATGGCTAACTTCACGCAAACATGAGAGAAAGGTCCTTGCTGATACTTTAAAAAATGTTAAATATAAACTTTAAATAGGTTGTGAGGATGGAAACTGCCTGAGGTTGTTTTGCAATTAATTTATTATTTTTCTTCTGTCCAGCTTTAATGACGTCATTCTGATGTCAGCAATGGTATTCCTATGAAACCATGTCTGGGTTTAAACCCTGATGATACCACTGGGCCTAAGGTGCTCATCGTGCATGCTCTAACCAAAATGTACAAGAAGTACAAAAGTTGTCAACAGGTGGCGCCTGAATTGAGGCTGCCAATACTGTCAAATAACTGACAAAATATCCTGCCATCGCCCACCAGCGAAATCTAGCGGATAACTTTCTGTCTTAGCTTTTTATAAATCTCTTTCAGCTGTATTATATAAACCATTCACTTATTATTGCCGGCAAGTAGGCGTTAGAAATCTGACTTTGACATTTTTATCGAATCTTTCAAACATGTGCCGAAAAGAGGTAAGTATAAAAAAAATAAAGGTTTCAAAGGTATCGAGATGCCAAAAGTAAGTGAATGAGCTATATTTCTAGGTAAACTTCGTATATATACTTTTAGCAGCCCAAATTATTAAAAAATACTACATTATCAAGTAAATAAAGGCGAGCACTTCACAAATTATCCGGTAGTCCGCTCTCCACTCATCGTATCTCAAAGGCCTGGGGCTTATATCGTTCCTGTTATCCGTAACGTTACGAATAACCCCCGTGGGGCCTTTCTTTGTTTGTGGCAGCGAAAATAAGAACGATGATGTACCCACCTTCCGCTTTCGTATTATTTGATCCATTAGCCGGGGCTAACGTTTTGTCTAATAATGGGTTTACTGGATTTTGTCCAGAAGGCAAATGTTACACCCCTGATCTGAATCATTGATTTTGCTCTAAAAAGATTAGAGAACACCAAACGAGGAATGAGAAATTTCTCCTATATAGAAACGTCGACATTGGTTTTATGTTTCCAGTTTCCAATATAATTACATCCATTAATCCCTAAATGTTCATGTTTATTTGATAAACCTAATGGTTTGAGGTGGAAACTAAACACCAATTTTAGTAGGATTAAAACGAATTGATGTATATTCGCATCGCAATTTAGCTTTGAAAACAACACGAATTTGGGCTTAGAATTATTAATGCCTTTATTCCGCCTCAACATAAATTCATTAATACTAAATAATTTGAATATGTAGCCATTTCTTTTCCTTATAAAACAGCCTTATTTAGGTAAGAAAAGCGGGCGGAAAGGGATATAGAGGATTATTTTTCTTTAACTGTTTATACCGTTCTGTAGGACCCATACACCATCAACAAATCCCAACACGCAATCCCCATATTAAGCTTTTAGGACACTTTCGTGACGAAATATTTGTTAAAGGAGAACCGAATTATTTAAATGAGAGTGTCAGCTCACCCTTAGACCACGTTAATCAGGGTTTCAACTTTCGCACTCAATTTTATCTGAAAAATTGCCCCACAGCTCTAAACTGCGAATCTTCCGACATATTCCGAACTCAAACCGGCGAGCCATTGTTCTGTAGTCCATTCAGGTATTCATTGGGGAGCGAGCAGGTTTATTAAAATGGGAAAATTAATGTGTATTAGGGTTTCGCCCTTTTCGGCTCTTAAGAGTGCCATAAAATTCGGACGTTTACAGGCGGAAGGTCGGACGCCCTACACCTCGCCGCTAATTGCTTTGAATTAACTACTGCAGCTTATTAGACATGGGCCTTTATTATTAGTTGTTGGTTCTTCTGTTAATACAGGAAAAATAGATTCGTGAATTTTTAAAATCTAGGAAACAATAATTTCAAATTAATAAAAAAATTAAGAACTGATCACTTCTCTCAATCAAAGCACGTTTTAGAACGTTTCATTTTTTTTTAAATCTCCGTTGTAGCATGAGACAGATTTCAGCTTAATGGGGGACTTTGCACGCTTTTAATTGGATTGCCACGGCCATTCAGAGTGAATTTGTCGTGTACGTGGTTACGACTGAGTAATCAAGGACTTTAAAATTCTCCCCTGCCGCTCAAGCCTAAACTGCATCCTTTTAGGGGAAAACTTTTCTTTCGCTTTCATAATCACAAAAATCAAAATAATAGGCCGCCCTTTTAAGTTAGAGATGCCGCTTAAAGAATAGAGGATCCGAAACTCCGAAACATTCCTAAATTCCCTTTGAACTTTAATAAGGAAAAACATTTACATAATTTTATTTCGAATAAGAAACAGAAATGAACGTAAATAATTTGCTGTGTGTAACCTGATATAATCTGAACTAGTGTGACTATATGCCATAAAAGCTGATTTTAAAATTGCGTCACAATCAACCTGAAGGCAAACGAATAGGAGTGAAACCAGGCCATCATAAGTAAGTTTTTTAAAAATGTCAAAGGGTGATTTTAAAAGAGTCTATGCCCAAAACCACAGAACCAATAGCAATGCTGCTATATTAGGTGAAATAAGACACCAAGACAACAAAAACGCGTTAGATTCACTCCAATCGGTCTCTTATTGCTCAAGTTACAGAGATTCAAAGTTGGAATTCGCTAAAAAAGAAGGAATACCCCTTCCCACTTTGGTTAACTTGAAGAAAATTGAGAAATGTGTTTTATGCTGTTTTTCATCTGAATGAGACGATTTTAGTCGTCTCTGAACGTAGCAAACCAAGTTATAGTAATAATTATACGGTAAGTTAGTATTTGAAGATGTGTTTTCTTTTGGCGGATTTCTAAAGGGTCCAAAAATCGACCATCGAAAGGGTCCATATTCAAAACCATTGAACCAATGGGACTGTCGTTTGCCGTATCTGAAAGAGGACAAGAAAAAGGGAAAACCCTGAAGAAGAGTACTACCTACAATCATAGCCTGAAATATGGCATAGGAATTTCCGGACACTCTGTATAGAGGGTGCCCAAAATTATTCTGTTCTAGACCGAAAAAAATTACAAAAATTTTATTTTCGTCCTATAAAAAATATAGGTCTTTAAACGCTTCCAGTACGTCACTGGTTTTGTCTAAGTTTTATGTTCTCTGCTTAATTTGAAAAATAGTTGGTAACTTGCAAGAACTTTGAATCTGCAATCGTTTCCTAAACATTTGCGAAATTATAAATATAAACACACCAGCTAAGGTTACAGAATGAATAGATGTTATGTTTATGAGTCATTCAAACATCGTCTTTATCCC
Source organism: Taphrorychus bicolor (assembly GCA_951812265.1). NCBI lineage: Eukaryota > Metazoa > Arthropoda > Insecta > Coleoptera > Curculionidae > Taphrorychus > Taphrorychus bicolor. The sequence continues at coordinate 18,889,958 of OX638302.1, forward strand.
GAGCCATCGTCACTGGGCTAAAGTTTGCCTTCTTGTACCCCTTTGTTGCTATGTGAGGTTACAGAGGTGCTCTCTACTATTGAGCTTTCCACACTCAGCGCCCTCAGTTTCTGAGTGAGTTTCTTGCTTGTTTCCCTGATCGGTCTCATTTGGCGCCTTAGTATTCTCTCGGAATTCGGCAGTACCTTGGCCTTCAGTGGTTATACGTGACTGTTCACCATTGTAACCGGTTATGAACCTGCCAACTCTTCCAAAACCTCTTCGGCCTTCATCTTCTCTTACCTGGGGAAATCCACCCCGCTCACTTTCCTCATTCTTGACTGGATAACTTTTTGGATTTGATTTGCGTGACGCTTCCATAGCTGTCCTGTCGGTAGTCTGGATAAGTAAACCGTGTTTGGTGTTCGGACATCGTAAATCATTACTTCTTCTCCCTCCTTAAATTTTCTCTCTTCTAGCAAATCTTGCCTCCATTTTTCTCCTCCCATTGGGCTTCACTGTTTTTTTCGTCATGGTTGTCATTATGGTTTTTCTTTAATAAGTCCCATCTGGTTTTCAATTTTCAACCAAACATCAGCAATGCAGGTGCAGTGTTCTGTATTGCGATATGTTAGTAGAAATCTCGTCACTAAGGTGTTGTTCGGTTTTGGGGGTCGCCTCTCACTGCTCTGATCTTTGTCTTGAATGTTTTTACGCTGTTCTCTGCCGCTCCATTGTTCTGGCTTGTGGTGGAATGGTTATGTGTTTTATTCACGAGTTTATTCGCAGACACAAATGGTGTTCCATTCTCCGAGCATATCGGGTCTGGCAGTCCAAAGATTGCAAATGACGTCCTTAGTTTATCTATGATGTCAGCAGTTGTTCCATGTTTGACTTGCCATGCTTCCAGCTATTTGGAGTATGCATCCGTTGCGATTAAATATTCTACGCCATGGTCTCAAAGCCATCGGCCATGGTTTTATCCTCGTGGGCGGCTGGTCTCTGGTCTTTAGACACTGTATAATTTCTCTTTCCAGCTCTTTATCCAGTCCTCTCCACCACAGATAGGATAGCGCTATTGCTTTGGTCTTGATAATTCCCAAATGCGCAGAATGCAGCTCTTTGAACTCTTTTGCGGCGCCTTGGGGATTACTAGTCTGTGGCCCCACATTAGACAACTGTTCTGCTCGTAAATTTCGTCGCTCCTGCTCCAGACTGAACGGAAATCCCTGGCTGCACTCCTCAGTACATGGTCTTTCTTGGTCTCTTGGGCTACTCTTGTGTTATCAATGGGCTATTCCAAAGTTGTTCTAGCAAAGTTCAAATATTTCTCCTCCTCCCACTCTGCAATGATGTTAGTCTGTCTGCTGGGAAGCCTAGAGAAAAAGGTTTTTCAAGTTAGTATCAGGTTATAAAATGGTTTATCTTAATCATCCCTCATTTCCTCTTAGAAAAAAGGATAAACCTTTGCAGTCTATCTCTTTTCCTTAATGGTATTTCGTATTTGTGTTCGCCAAAAATACCCAGTAATGGCCTATGATCCGTTCTAATTGTGAAAGACGTTCTCAGTAGGTATTGTTCAAAGTACTTTAATCCGAAAATTATGGCCGCTGCTTCCCTGTCCAGCGTTGCCACATTCTTTTCAGATGAAATGCATGTCTTTGATGTACAGGGTGGCCTAATTTGGGTGTTTTAAATGGGAAACTCCTAAATTAATAAGAATATTAAAAATCAAAAAGTCGATGCCGGGGTATTTTTTCGAGCTAAATTCACTGCCGCAAACAGAAATCTACTATCGTCTTTTTAATAGTCTAGTTTGGTAAAAATGGTTTCTACATTATTAAGGCACTTTTTTGAATAGATTCCAATGATGATTTTTTAATTTTTAAAAACTTAATGTTTTTTGAGTTATAACATAAACTTCTATTTTTTTTAAATATAACCTATAACTTCTTTCTACTTTATTGGAAAGAGGATTTTCTTCTCTTTAAAATGACGTATAATATGTTAGGTTTTGCTTTGAACTCATATACTTTTTTAATAAAAATTTCTTTTTGGAGTAGTAGGCCATGACGCGATGATGCTCCGATGCCGATGTCACGGCCATCTTGTTGTGCAGCGGTCACTGCCGATATTCCGCGGCTGGAGAAGTTTAATAATCTCGTAGCCTAGATAGTTCAATAACGTTCATTAAGTTTTACCCTTATAAAGACGTAACGAAAAAATGTAATTTCAATCTTTTGAAAATACGATCCAAAATTTCATGAAAAAGTTATTTGAATGGATGAGACTTATGTTAGCAGTGCAGGTATATTTAACAGAAATAACGAATATCACTGGTCTGACGAGAATCCTCATCAAGTCCGAGACATCCGTAATCAAAGTAGATTTGGTTTTAGTGTTTGGTGCGCATTGCTCAACAATAGAAAAGTCGCGAAATATGCGACCAGATTCCGTTAAATGATAGAAATTCCTATTTTCTGTAACAAGATGGCGCACCCATCCACAACTCACGGGTTATTTCAAATTTTTTGACGGAAAACTTTGGCAACAAATGGATAGGAAACAAAGGACCTATCAAGTGGCCGCCGAGATCGCCAGATTTGACACCTCTAGATTGTTTCTGTCGGGGTCACTTAAAAGATAAATTATATAGGCTCACAAATGAAAACATGGGCCAGTTACAAAACAATTTTTTGAATTGTTTTAATTCAATTTCAAATCTGCATATACAAAATGCCATTCAAGGCGATTCCAGAAGGTGCCAATTATGTATCGATAACAACGGAGGAACTTTTGAACATCTTTTGTAGTTTATTGTTTGTTACATTATTTAAAATAGTTGTCATTTCTGTGTCACATTTTATTTAAATTAAAAAACCAATATATCTTGTTGTTAAAAATAGTAAGTGAACTTGTTATTGGTGTGATGTTTAGTCTTGAAATTCAAATAGTTATGTTTTTGCACCTTTAAATTTGCTGCTAACTTGAAAATATTTTGAACTAAAATAATGATTATATGATACCAATATTTTAAAAATAATAAGAGAACAAAAAACACTTTCTGTTGTAGTCGTTAGACCAAAGATATTCAATGTTTTAAAAGACATGTTGGAAGTGTAATTTTTAGCTAAGTTCGGCCGACGGCAGCAACTTAGAAGTATAGTCATCGGACGCTGAGAGTCGGGGGAACGCATTGTTTTGGTACGCCATATTAGAATATCTCACTAACTCACACAAGAGCTAACGCGTCATCGCGTCACGCATCTAATGCGTCACGCGTCATTGTCAACTATTCCAAAAAGGAGTTTTCCTTAAATAAAGTCTATAAGTTCAAAGTAAAACCTAACATGTTACACGTCATTTTAAAGAGAAAAAAATATCTTTTTACCAAAGTAGAAAGAAGTTATAGGTTGTATTTAAAAAAATAGAAGTTTATGTTATAACTCAAATAACAATGGGTTTATAAAAATTCAAAAATCACCATTGTAATCTATTCAAAAAAGTGCCTTAATAATGTAAAAACCATTTTTACCAAACGAGACTAATAAAAAATTACAAGGTATTTTCGAAAATGGCGAAAATTGAACTTTCATCAACTGTAAGAAAACAAAAGACGATAGCAGATTTCTGTTTGCGGAAATGAATTCAGCTCGAAAAAATACCCGGGCATCGACTTTTTGATTTTTAATATTCCGATTAGGTTAGGAGTTTCCCATTTAAAACACCCAAATTAGGCCACCCTGGTCGCTCCATTCCACTCATTTCTGGGTAGTAGAGCACTGCCGACAGTCCTTCTTGGCTTGCAGCTGTAATTAATATTATTTCTTTGCTGGGATCAAAATGAGCAAAAACTATATCTTTTCCTATTATTTTCTTTAGTTCATCAAAGGCAGCTCGGCATTTGCTGTTCCAATCCACTTCCTTACCACCTCTGCTACTTTTCTTTGTTAATAATTCATATATTGGACTCAAAATTCTTGCTAAATTTGGTGCAAGTTTCTGGTAATATTGCACAAATCCATTGAACGACCTTACTTGAGTGATTGTTTTAGGGTTGGGGGGCCTCCATAATAGCTTTCACCTTGCTGCCTGACTTCCTTAAACTTTCCTCGCTAATTACTGGCCCAAATATTCCACTTCGCGCTGAAAAAACTTGCATTTATCTTTTCTTACCGTCAAACCCGCTTCCCGGAGTCTTGACAGTACCATGTTCAATGTTTCTACATGAGACTTCATGCATGGTCCCGTTACCAAGATGTCGTCACAGTACACCACAACTTCCTTTATTCCCTTGAGTATTTCCTCTATTTTCTGTTGAAATATGGAACTGGCTGGGGTTATTCCAAACGGCATTCTCACATTCCTGAATAGACGTACGTGAGTGTTTATTGTAGTAATTTCTTGAGCTTCATCATCTAGGAGAAACTGTCAATATGCTTTACTTAAATCCAGCTTGGTAAACTGCTGTCCTCCACTCAGCTCCGCGAAAAGTTCTGAAATTCGGGGTAAAGGAAAACGATTTGTCTTGTCCCAGTACCTGTTCAGTGTTGATTTGAAATCTCCACACATATCTGATGGTTCCATCTGACTTCAATACCGGTACAATAGTTGTTGCAAATTGAGAAGCTTCCACTGGTTGCAATATACGTTCTTTTACTAGTTGTTCCAAGTGTTGCTACACTTTCTTCTTGTTTGCTAGTGGGATAGGCCTATGTTTGAGAAAAACTGGTTTGGTTCCTGGTAAGAAATGCAATGAAATTTTACCTTTTTTATAAGTACCCAATTTATCTGAGAACCACTCCGGAAACCTTCTGCTGTAATATATCCAAATCTTCTACAGAAAATGCATTTAACTCTATATTAAAAAGTTTAATAGAATCTGGCCCTACCAAATCAGGACCTTTATTGTTGACCACCTAATATCTAACATCTTTCTTTAAACCATTAACCGCTGAGGGTGCTTCAAAGTATCCTACGGGTCTGACCAAATCTCCTGAAAAACTTCGCAACACAATGTCACTTTCCTTTAAGCACTGATCATGAAATTTTTTTATCATTTCATGATCCTTGCCATCAATCTTAGTTTTAATTTTAAAAGGTTTTACAATTATGTGACCAGTTATATTGAACATATCTCGATACTGGGTTCCTATTGTCTCTTGGCTCTCCTCCACCAGCACGTGTCGGTCTTAGTCTGCGGCTCTGCATGCACGCTGCCTGCATGTGTCCCAGTCCGCCGCACGCTCTGCATTGGAACTCTGCATTCCTGCATCTCGATCCGCCCTGTGTCCTCCCACAATGACGACAGTTGCTTTGCCCGGGTCCCTGCAGCTGGCATTTGGTATTGTTTTGGTTTGTGTTATAACCTAACCTGTCTGAAAATTATTGACTCCTCCCCCAAAATGAGGTGACTTTGACGTTTGTGGCATTGACGTCTGAAAACTCTGGCTCCGGTGGTTTGACAGTTGACGATGACCGGTTGGCGCACCACTTTGTGTTCTGGCTTGACCTTTGCTTGCCACGACGGTCTCCCTCTGCTCCACCATTTCCACAATCTCATCCAAGGCGTTTTCTGTGTTATCTTCATATAATCGGTTTAGCACTTGAGCAGAGCTAATCTGTCAACAAACAAATCTGTCTCGAATTCGGACGTACCTTTATGTCACCGATTCGCTTCAGTTTAGATTTGCTTTATAGAAGACCTTCTCTCTCGCCATAATGACACTGGAGGGCTAAATTACTTGCTCAACAACTTGGACAGCTCCGCATACGTCTTCTCCTTTGGTAGCTGGGGGCGTGTCAGATCTCGCAGCAATTTATAGGCATTGGTGCCAATAAGACTCAGTAGAGTCGCGACTTGCACCTTCGCGTCCTCTATTTTATTTGCCTGGAAATATTGCTCCAATTTCTCACCATTTGCCAATACTCCACATCGGGCCTAAATTCTGCTATTGTTCCTATTAATGAAGACATTCTTCCAAATATTTCACGTGCTGCGGGCAATGGCGGCCACTTACGCTCACGTTGACTTCAGTTGGCTCCTGCTCAGGTTCAGGCATCCATTAACATCGCCGTCCTTTCAGTATCCTCGTCGCCAATTTGTTTTGTTTATGAGTCAATCAAATATCGTCTTTAGGTATCAACGAATATTTATTCACCAACCGAAATCGTGGACATTATGATACATTTAACAATTATTGTAAAAAGTCAAAAATAGGAAACATTAACTAGAGACGGACCGTCTCGATCGAGGTATGGAAGGGAAGTGGCCTTCTCACTGTTGCCAACCCACTCCACTAAAAAATCCCCCTAACTGCCTCTAAAAAATACCTAGAATTCCCTAAATTTCAAACAGTACTACTAATTTCTTCAAATATATGTATGGGTTTGTTCCAACACGCCAGAGAACCGTTCCAGAACCGTTAAAAAATCATTATGGCCAACACACTGGTAAAAATTCCAAATTGAAATAAGCAATTTGGATACCGTAGAAGCAATTTAAAAAACCTTATAAGGTTTGTTCCAACTTGCCGAGGAACCAAAATTCTTGCAGAACCACTCTGGACAAACACATTGGTTTTCCCAACTTTAAATTTATATTAGTGAATTGACCAGAATGATCTTTGAACCATTCCGGAACTGTTTCTTGGTTGGTTGGAACAAACCTAATAGTACAAAATAACATTTCTTAATGACAAAAAATATAACTACGTATTGCGTCCACTTAACGTGACTAAAACTCTAATCTTTGGTAAAGCTACTGTTAAGAACGAAATTATGTACATACCTACAACTTGTATTTTTAGTGTTAGTAAAGCAACAGTTTCATGTTCAACTTATTTATATATGTACACTTACATCTGAACTGAGAGTAAAAGATCTCTTTTTAAGATAACCAAGAATACATTAAAAAAGTTCTTAAAAATCTCAAATTAACCAAAAATCTTTAAAACAAAACTTGAGAATGCTATTTTGTGTACATCTTTATCTATAAAAGTGTTCTTCTTTCATTAGTTTGCAATGATCAGCGGTCACTTCAAAAAATCTGCAACAGTTGGTTATACAAGTTTGTTTCTTTTCTGGTTTTTTACGTCTGTTTCAACAGAAAATACGCTTTTTGTTTCCGCATTCCTAGTCGTTTTTTGGCATTATGCGCCGCCTGTGCAAAATTCCTAGATAATTTGTAAAATTCCCTTTTTCCCTTTATTTATGGAAAATCCCTAGAACTAGGGAAAAATTCCCTAGATTGGCAACACTGGGCCCTCCTCTGTAGGATTGAACTTGCGCCTGTGCGCGAATATGACTAGTCTTGTACCTTGCGGTAACATTAGTGGCGGGACATTTAAAAAACTTCAAATCTCATACATTACAGATGTAAAATACAAATTGGCTTTTTCTTGTTCAAAGTTGTAACTCGCTAAAAGTAAGGAATACCACCCCTTTGGTCAATTTGAAGAATATTTCGAAGAAGTTTTTCATGATGTTTTCATCTGAATGAGACGACTTCAATCGCTTCTAAACGTACAAAATCAAATTTGAGCGAAAGTTATACTATAAGTCAGTTTTTTTAACGATGTTTATCTCTAGCTGATTTCTAAAGAAACCAAAATTTAGAATTTTTTTGTGCTGTCTTTTATCTGAGTTAGGCGACTTCAATCCTCTCGGAACGTAGCAAAAGCAATTTGAGTGAAGTTAGTGCTTTAACGATGTGTTTGTAAAGCTGATTTTTAAAGGGTCCGAAAATGGACCATCGGAGGGTCTATCTCCAAGTCTACTGAACCAATAAGAACCCTCAGACCCTTTATTGGTCTGAAAGAGGACAAGAAGAAAAAGAAAAAACCGTTGAACTCACTCCAATCCACCAAGTTATAGTAGAGGTTCAAAGTTTGAGATCGCTAAAAAAGAAGTAATACTCCCCCTTTTGGTCAACTTGAAGAAATGTTTAAAAAAATGTGCTGTTTTCCTTCTGAATTAGAAAATTTGAATCCTCTCTAGACGTAGCAAACCGAATAAGTTAGTTTTTTAACGATGTATAGGTAGAGACAGATATTCAAAGCTGATTTCGAGAAAGATCGACCATCAAAGGAATCTTTTGAATCAATGGGACGGTCGTTTCCGGTATCTGAAAAAACAACGAAAAAACATTAGATTCACTTCAATCGGTCTTTTCAGATTTTTATTTCAGAAGTTATATTTCAAGTTGTAGAGTTTCAAAATAATATATAATAAGATGATCAGTGATGGGGGATGGTAGGTCATCAAGGAAATGAAAGCAGGACGCTTATTCTATAGGAAAGAGTGAAAGTGAAAGTAAGAATTGCTGGCCAATGGAATTCGTCAACAGCATTTTTTGACCAATCAAGGTTGTCAAAATTCTCACTTTCACTTTCACTTTTTCCTATAGAATAAGCGTCCAGGAATAAATTATGGTCCAGTAGATGACAGGTAACGTGTGGGTATGTACAGGGTGGCCATCGAGGGATGATCCATTACCTTATCTCGAAAACTCTAATTGCTATGGGAAAAATTCAAATGCAAAAGTTCTATAATTTAGTAAATAGTTTTTAATTTGTATATACAGGTTGTCCCAATTTTGCGCATTCACTACCAACTTTCTTATTTTAAATTAGACATGACCTTTTTTCTTTCATTAGTCGATTCTATGTTGGATTCTAAGACTTTTCTGTAGTTATCTATCTCTTATAGTTTTTGAGATATTTTAAATTAATTTTTTTTTTTATAAAAATTTACAATTGAAACAAGGGCTAGTATTTGTTTTTAGATGCAACAAAAAAACTTTGATTTTTAACTGGTATGTAAACGGTATTTATAATTTTTGCTCACCTTGCTTTATCCATATACAGGGCGTTCAAAAACTTTGACCAAATATTTCGATTTTTGAGGCGCAAAAAGTCATTTTTTTGAAATGGAACGTCCTACATATTACCTCTCATACTGAATAACATATATTTCCTCTACATTTTTTTATATTTATGACCTATACGAAAAATCAACCGTGTTTGAGTTTTTGATACATATTTATAGTGGCGAACATTTTGTTAATGCGACCTAACTTTAAATTTAGAGCTGCAATATACATTTACTTATTGACACATTATACTTACTACAGATGTTTACGAAAACACCAACTAGGTCGTGATACAACCAGGAGTGACAATTTAAAACACTTACTTTTTTATAAATATTAATTAAGATTGAATTAAGGTGGAATAATATCGGTAATTATAATATTATAGTTTTATGCCACGTAAAATGATTATAGCTTAACGCTAAATCACTTAATTTTACAACTAAATTATATTTTCAACATACCCTCCGTAATTGGCTATTCAAGTAGTGTATATTATTTCTAATCTATTGATAGAATTGCGAATAAAATTTGATTGGTTTAGCCGAATTATTTCATCGCTAGTTCTCTGCTTTAGAGTTTCGACATCACTTACTTTATTTTTATAAACAACATATTTTAGACGTCCCCACAAAAAAAAATCTAAAGGTGTCAAGTCGGGACTTCTAGCCGGCCAGTCAATAAAACCATATCTTCCTATCCATCTCTGAAAATTGGCTTGCAAATATTCAATTACTTCTCTCGATGTATGATACGGGGCACTATCTTGTTGATACACAAGATTATTTTTAATGTCTTCGAGTAATGCGTTTATGAGAGGAGCTATTTCATTACGCAACAAGTTTAAGAACCTTTGGCCGTTTAAGTTTTCGTTATAAAACACCGGTCCAATAATTCTGTCTCTTATTATTCCGCACCACACATTTACACTGGAATGTCCTTGTTTCTTAATGGGTTCATCTGTACCAAATTTTGCCTCATCGGTAAACATGATATTAGGAAACAAATTTTCTTGAAAATATACATCCATAATTCTCATACAATATATTTCTCTGTTTACAAAGTCATTTTGAGTCAGTTCCGGAACAGGTAAAAATTTGTATGGATGGAATCGGTTCATTTTAAGCTCTTTCTGAACATTGGTTCGGCAAATTTGCAAATCTCTGGCAGCATCCCTTTGTCAGTTTTCTTCATTTTCTTGAAAGTAGAGCAACACATCCAGTTTCACGTCTTCTGTGAGAACGGTTGGTTGTCGATTTTTATTTTTATTTTGCAGCGTATCTAGTTCTAAGTCTTTGCAAATCCTACTGAAAATTGACCTTGTCGGAACCCTTCTGTTAGGATACAACAGGTGGTATTCTCTTAATGCCAGTTCGGGGCGTTTATTATTTCTAATATAGCACTCGTAAAGTCTTAGCCGCTCTTCCGTTGAATATACCATGACTAGGTAAGTTTAGATATATAAATAACAAAAAAAATACGTAGGTTTACTGATAAATAGTAACTGCCAATAAAAACAAGAAATAACAACGAACTGGAACAATAACGACATGAACAATAATATCAAAAACGATAAACAATAGTTTTGCGACAAGAAATTCACAGAAGAATATTACTCAAACATACTTTCAAGGTTTTAAAAATAACAAATTGATGATATGATGACAATTGATAAACTGTCAAAATATCGAGCCGTTTCTCTGTTGTTTTAAATGGCCGCTCAATGATAATCATGGCCTACTTGGTGTTTCCCGCAAATGCGTATATGTGAATAAAAGGTTCTGCTTCCTTCGACGTTAGGGCGCATTAATAAAATTTTCGCCACCACAAATAATTATCGAAAACTCAAAAACGGTTGATTTTTCGTATAGGTCATAAATATGAAAAAATGTAGAGGAAATATATGTTATTCAGAATTAGAGGTAATATGTAGGACGCTCCATTTAAAAAATTTGACTTTTTGTGTCTCAAAAATCGAAATATTTGGTCAAACTTTTTGAACACCCTGTATATTGATAAAGCAAGGTGAGCAAAAATTATATATTTAAAGAACACCGTTTACATACCAGTCAAAAATGAAAATTTTTTGTTGCTTCTAAAAGCAAATATTAGCCCTTGTTTCAATTGTAAATTTTTAAGAAAAAAAAATGTAAATTAAAATATCTCAAAAACTATGATAGATAGATATATATAGATAAATACAGAAAAGTCTTAGAACTAGATATAGATTCCACTAATGAAAGAAAAATGTCATGTCTAATTTAAAATAAGAAAGTTGGTAGTGAATGCGCAAAATTGGGACAGCCTGTATATACAAAAACGAAAAAATTAAAAACTATTTAGTAAACTATGAAACTTTTGTATTAGAATTTTTCTCATAGCACTTACATTTTTCGAGATAAGGTAGTGGATCATCTCTCGATGGCCTCCCTGTACATTCGCTTTTGAAAGATCACTTCGGAGTGACAGCTGACACTTGACTGGTTGGAGACGTTAAAATGACAGTGGACAGCATGAGGGTGAAGCCTAGAGGGTAGTATTTTATTGTTATAAGATCCTTTTTTTATCTAGTTTTCCGAAAAAATTGACCTTAGATTTTCTTATGGAAATTTACGTAGAAAAGTGCTAGAAATTGTGCTCGAACTCTCGTTACATATATAGTTACATATCATATCATCGTTACATACATAATTGTGCTCGAACATACGAGTTACATATATAGTTTTATTTGAATTTGGACTAGTACAACATTTCTAAATAAGGGAAATCAACTCGGATATCGCATATTTTTGGCTATTGTTGCGAACTCAGGGTTCAATAATTCCAGTGTAGCGATTTAACACGAAAACACTATTTATTTATCCCACAAATACACACAAGTACAATAATTCGTCTACTAAATAACTCACTACTTTATAGCACTCGATATCCTTCTATTATCGTTTAGTACTTTAGCTTACCTATAGCTCGACTAAATAAGACTGCTACTACGGCAGCGCCATTCGCTTTTTATACAAAATCCTAAAAATACAGAAAAGCCTAGAACATTCTTAGAAGAAAAATAATTGATAAGAGACAAATAAAAAAAAAGTCGTAAATAGCTGCGTTCTAAATAAACAGAGCAATAAATCACTCGTGACAGTTTCCATGCCGCAGCGCCCGGATAGGCCGCGAGCCGCGAAGGTCCAACCTCCAATGTCGCTCCGCCTCCCAGCGCCGCTCACCGTAACAGTACATAAATTGGGGGCTATATTAAACACAGTTGAGGAAAGCTGCAGTATTGCAGAAAAAAAAATAACTCAATAAACCTGAACTAACCTGAACAAACGTGACCAAGGCGCTCAGAGTTAGCTAATAATTCTCTAATGACAACTCTTATGATCCTAGTCCCTTTGAGCTTACCACGGAAAATGGAAGCAGTAAGCCGTTTAAGGCAAATCATGTTCCTGAGACGAGATGAGAAAAACTGCACCTTTATTGTGGGGCTCCGAAAGCCCGTTTTATGTATGTATAGCCAAGAGTTTCAATTTATGTTAAAAGTTTTCGTTCTGCACGTATCGAGGGTCCCTTTGGCGGTGTTTGCGGTTGCAGCAAATCCTTTGACTGAGTGCAACTAAATTTAATATCAGGCTTCGTCGGAAATCTTGCAGGGACTCGATAAACAATACAGAAACCTCAGAAACTGACAGATGCAAGTCTTGAATAATTACACTCTCTGGGTTTGGGTTCACGTTTTACATTATCAGCCAGAAACAGCCGGAAAGTAAAACTTTTTTTTAATTTTTTTGAGTCATAAAGATCTCTCAAAGGCCTTTTATGATATTTTTAATTAGTAATTTAGCTGTTCCAATTTTAATGTTCTGAAAGCTTTTTCAGAGCCTTGTCTCATCTTCGCAGCGAGAAACAAAGAAAAGGAAACGATAAAAAGCTCCCTATAATTGCGTTTTGTTTCGAATTAAGAGCTTTAGTCATTTCCAGAAGCAAAAATCATTGATTTGTAGATAATAGACGTATATCAGTATCCATCATAATATTACGTCTTTCAGTATTAAAAGCAAACTTGTAAACAAGGGAACATGAATTTCCTTTAGGGGCTTCTCTTAAAACTTCCAAGAGTCCATGATACTTTAAGTATCGGTCCCCTAGTATTTGTCTTCTGTTGTTGGGCAAATTCATCAAAAACCAGGGAGGAAATTGATAAAACGCTAAGGATTAGATAAAATTAAAATGGGGACTAGGAAGTCACCTTCGTTCTAGGCCGAAATACGTCCAGAATAATTTATTGGAATTCCTGCTCGTGTGTTTTGCATAAGATTACGCCTAAAAGTTACAAATAGGGGCCGCGGAATGTAATCTAAATCTGATAGGGAGGCCGACCCCAAGTTTAAGAGGTTAAAAAAGGTCTAGGCCCTTGGGCGCTCTAGGGTTGAAGCACTGATAGAATCTCAAGTTTGTATCACCCAAAGTAACGAGATTCCCAAACAAAATTGATAAGAACGAGTTAGGAGGGACAATATGTTATTGATTTTAAGTGCTGAAAATTAAAGTTTGATGACGAGATGAAGATGAGATGGGGAAGCGGGGCATTTTCCTCTTATTGTTATCAAAATTACCTTTCGCTACTAACAATCTCGTCTGATTAAACGAAGTTTAAATTAAGACTGGCAGCCGAGACGAATCTTATACGGGGTTTACACTTAATCCATCATCGCAGCATGTCAGGCCTAAATTGTTGGCAAACTTTTGATTCATTTTGTCGGGGACATAATGGAAAGAAAACAAATCTTATGGTTAAAATGTTACAAAAAAACAGTAAGGAGATATTTTTATGGTATTCCATCATCAAGGTTGGGTCATCTGGTGATAATTAATGAATTTGCATTTGCAAGTTGGAAATACTGCATAAAAAAGGCATAAAAGGCTTAAAATCTCCGAGATTATTTGCACCATGAAGACTTTCTCATTGTCCCAATTTGAATAAGAATTTGTTTGAACTTGATTTCTACCTATAAAAGCGAGAAATGAACGGACCCCTGCTTTTACAAAAAATGATTAATGGCTTAATAAAAAGTGTGGAATACCTGATTGCGAATGAAAACTACTGAAAAGTTGCAATAGCCATTAATTAAAGTAAAACTTACCCGCTGTAATTAGACTGGAAACTGAACACTAAGCAAATGATGGCCTTTGTTGGTTTTCCAATAGATAACAAATTAACCCCCAAATACGGTTATTATTTTTGAAGACGTGATTAATAGTTTTCTTTGATTTATTTCCAGTCATACCCGACGTTTAATTAGACCGTAATTTGTGCAGTCTCAGGTTTCTGTAATAGAGCTAATTCGGCTTCAAAGCGTAGAATATAATAAACGGGCTTCTAAGCCGGAGTTAAATGTTTCTGATTGAGGTCACGTACATGCTTTTGCCACTTTTATAATAAATACTCTGAAAACTGAAACTGGTTAATAATAAATGTTTTAATGTTTTTTGTGATTTGGCAACAAACACCACCCTTTAGAAAAGTGAAAAGAACGCATTTGGATTTAGAGTGGCCTGACTGAATCATTTTTTTAGAGAAATAGAATGTATTCCTTTTTAAACGCGTAAAGCGATTTTTTTTGGGTTTGCCTTATTTGAAATATCCTGGTTCTAAACCTCACGTTTAGTCGATTTAGAAAGCAGCCATCATTTCCAGCAGGATTTCCATTAAAACCTGACCTAATAATAAGTGGAGGAAAACTCAATATCACACCGAAATCGTGCATTTGCCTAAGCACATAATTGACAGTAAAATATTCAGTAGGTTGTGAAATTACCGGTTTTTCAATGGGCTGGAAAATACCTTTTTGCTTGATTTATGGCTGGCAGCAATCCAGGGCGAGGACACGGAAACTATAACCCTTTTTCTCTGGAATAAAAAGCAGACTGATAATCCAGACTTAATTTATGTTTCTCTGAGCTTTCCTCAACATTAAATTATTATCCACTGATTTCTTACTGTTTATAAGTGGTTGCACCCGTGTGCGGTTTGTCGGCGTCAAATAGAGTTGCCATATTTGTAATCGTTAATAAGCAATTAATGGAAACTGTTAAAATAGCAGACAAATAGTTACAATGGTCGATTTTTCCTAATTCAATGTAAACTAATTAAAGCTATTTAGCTTTTCCAGCAGTTGTTAATTTAATCGCTTGTCTGTCGAAATTCAATTTATTGCCAACATGTTGCCGGCAATTGGAACGAAAAACTGCAGTTTGTTTAGCCTTTTTTTAATACTTTGCACAGCTTGCTCGTGATGGCCCTAATAGGGTTTGATTGATTGATCTTTTCGGTTGTTTCCATTAAATTTCAACCAAACAATGGATTCTCATCGATACATTACCCCGCAGTTTGTGCATGTACGTAAAAAAAGTTCCAGACAGATATTGATCAAAGAAACGCAATATCAAACCAGGAACGAATTTCAAAAAGACAAAATTGCGACATCGCTGAGAGAATCTAAGTTAGTTATTGCTAGACGTCTGAGTGCCGTGCAGTGCCGATATTGTCGCAGGATTAGGTCGATATCGGATATTTGGTTACTACACGTCTTCAAAAGCGCGGATTTATAAATATTTAAACCTGACAAAATTGCTATTCCAGAGCCAATCCTATCACATCTCCAATTAAAACAGCGGCGTCATTCCCAATGGAAGATTAAAAAGAAATCCCCTCGTTAATTAAATCCTATACGGTTGTGCCATAATATGTCGTTCCTTTTTGTAGGCGTTTAAGCAAATAATCCCTTCTGATTTTAACAAAACTGTGAGAAGCTTTTAGCTTTGAAGCTCAGTTTAACGAGCAATTACTAATTTATTTTTAATCCTTCGTTTCAGGGAGCAAAATCATGTCTGATGGTTTACCAGTGCATCGCTGACATGTAATCAGCAAGCTTCCATCGGCCGCGAAACGTGTCTTTGAAAATAATTCTCTGGTCGTTATGCATAACTGTCGGTATCTATGACAATTGTTTTGGTTCGCAGAAGATTTTGTATCCATGACGAAACCGCCAAGTGCATCGCACCCAAAGTAACAGTTCTGTGGTATATTCAGTTTAGTTCAGGTTAGATTTCGGACATGCAAAGAACTCCACTCTAGATGGAAGATCTGCTTTTAGGGTATAGATAAATCTGGCTTCAAGAGCTTCCTGACCACGTAGAAACTTCGTCAGATCTCGATTTATCGACCTCACTCACTCACCTCTTTTAGCACCCTCCTTCCAATTTATCAGACTCTCGTCCAAAAGCTGGTGTTCTAATGCGGCTTTAAGTTGCTGCTCTCATATGCATCTTCACCAACACCTATACTTCTGCTATTCTTCGTTTCAACGTCACAACCTTAAAATTTTCAACCGCTTTACTGATGGTGTTCACTGCCAAACCACTCTTATACATTGGTTATTGGTTAATACTTTCTTCAATAAATAACTTCGATCTTCACAGCTTCAGGTCACACGCAAGTGGGAACATTCCTTGAGAGCAAAATGCTATTGCAAGTGCAGATTTCAGAAAAAATAAAGCTTCACTTAGCAAATGTTTCAGACTTATTAAGTTGTAATATTTCCTCAGAGAATTTCAATTTTCCAAAATTCAAAAGCTACATTGCAGATTTCCTGGAAATGATTCAGACTCAAGCAGACTTCAAGTGTCGAAAAAACTCTTTCACACGAGTGTGAAGAGCGATTTTCGTACGTGTTGCACACTATACTTTTTCTACGACTACGATTTTGCTTCATAAATGATAATCCGTATTATAAAATATATGCAAGGCGGGTGCAAAACAATCAGAAGCGTATGCAAAATGGGTTTTGCACACTATTTTTTTATGGCACCGTGCGCAATGTGAAACTTTGAGTAGGCAGTCGTGGAAAACGGTATATTGTGCTACTAATGTCGAAAATTATTCAGACTCGAGCAAGAGATGATCCAGCAGAAAGGTCTTGGGAATCGAAATTGGGCTGCAATTTTGCCAACAGTGCAATAGGTCAATTGTGCAAAAAATAGTATATTGTGCAAATAGTGTCGAAAGTTGCACATTTCACACGAATGTGAAGAGTGATTTTCGTACGTGTTGCACACTATACTTTTTCTACGACTGCGATTTTGCTTCATAAATGATCATTCGTATTATAAAATAAATGCAAGGCGTATGCAAAGCAATCAGAAGCGTGCGCAAAATGGATTTTGCACACGATTTTGTATGGAAGCCTGCGCAAAGTGCACTTTGCGCACGCCACTTTGCGCACGCTGTTACGAATGAACGCAATATACGATTTTGAACGGTGGTTAGTAGTTCGCATTTGTTCATTTTCGAGGCAGTCGTAGAAAATGGTGTACTGCGCGACAAATGTCGAAAATTGCACTTTTTACAGGAGTGTGACGGTTTGGACGCGAGCCGTAGGCGAGTGATACAACGTCACCAAAGTGCGATGAGTGATTTTCGTACGTGTTGCTCACTATACTTTTTCTACGACTGCGATTGTGCTTCATAAATGATTATTCGTATCATCAAGAGTGATTTTCGTACGTGTTGCATACAAGACTTTTTGTACGACTTCCATTTTGCTTCATAAATGATCATTATGATAAATTACATGGAAGGCGTGTGCAAAGCATTCAAAAGCGTGTGCAAAGTGGACTTTGCACACGCTTCTGTATGATAGTTGCAATTTGCGATTTTCAGCGTTAGTTAGTAGTGCGTATTTGTTTGCTTTCGAGGCACTCGTAGAAAGTAATATATTGTGCAACTAGTGTCGAAAACCACTTTTCACACGAGTCTGAGGGCTTGGACACTAAGCCGTAGGCGAGTCATACAATGTCAGCAGAGTGTTGCACACTATACTTTTTCTACTACTGCGATTTTGCTTCATAAACGATCACTCGTATTATAAAATATATGCAACTCATGTGCAAAGCAATCAGAAGCGTGTCCAAAATAGACTTTGCACACGCTTCTGTATGAGCGCGTGCGCATTATGAACTTTGCGCACGGTGTTTGCAATATGCGATTTTCAACAGTAATTAGTAGTGCGCATTTCTTCATTTTCGAGGCAGTCGTAGAAAATAGTATATTGTGCAACTGATGTCGAAAATTGCACTTTTCACACGAGTGTGACAGTTTGGACACGAGGCGTACGCGAGTGATACAACGTCATCAGAGTGTGAAGAATGATTTTCGAAGGTGTTGCACACTATACTTTTTCTACGACTGCGATTTTGCTTCATAAATGATCATTCGTATTATAAAATATATGTAAGGTGTGTGCAAAGCAATCAGAAGCGTGTGCAAAGTGGAATTTGCACAAGGTTTTTTATGGAAGCCCACACAAAGTGCACTTTGCGCTCGCTGTTTGCAATATGCGATTTTCAAGGGTAGTTAGTAGTGCGCATTTGTTCATTTTCAAGCAGTCGTAGAAAATAGTATATTGTGCAACTAGTGTCAAAAATTGCACTTTTCACACGAGTGTGAGGGTTTGGATAGATGAGATTTTCTATGAAGGCGAGTCATACAATGTCACCAGAGTGTGAAGAGTGAATTTCGTACGTGTTGCACGCTATACTTTTTCTACGACTGCGATTTTGCTTCATAAACGATCATTCGTATTATAAAATATATGCAAGTCATGTGCTAAGCAAAGTGGACTTTGCACACGCTTCTGTATGAGAGCGTGCGCAATGTGAACTTTGGGCACGCTGTTTGCAATTTACGATTTTCAATGGTAGTTAGTAGTGCGCATTTGTTCATTTTCGAAGCAGTCGTGGAAAATAGTATATTGTGCAACTAATGTGGAAAATGGCACTTTTCACACGAGTGTGACGGTTTGGACACGAGTCGTAGGCGAATGATACAACGTCACCAGAGTGTGAAGAGTGATTTTTGTACGTGTTGCACACAAGAATTTTCCTACGAATGCGATTTTGCTTCATAAATGATCATTATTATAAAATACATGCAGGGCGTGTGCAAAGCAAACAGAAATTTGTGCAAAGTGGAATTTGCACACGATTTTTTATGGGAGCCTGCGCAAAGCGCACTTTGCGCACGCTGTTTGCAATATATGATTTTGAACGGTAGCTAGTAGTGCGCATTTGTTAATTTTCGAGACAGTCATAGAAAATAGTATATTGTGCAACTAGTGTCGAAAATTGTACTTTTCACACGAATGTGACGGTTTGGACAAGAGCCGTACGGGAGTGATACAACTTCACCAGAGTGTGAAGAGTAATTTTCGTACGTGTTGCACACTAAACTGTGTCTACGACTGCGATTTTGCTTCATAAATGATCATTCGTATTATGTGCAAAGCAATCAGAAGTGTGTGCAAAGTGAAATTTGCACAAGATATTTTATGGAAGCCCAAACAAAGTGCACTTTGCGCACGCTGTTTGCAATATGCCATTTTCAAGGGTAGTTAGTAGTGCCCATTTGTTAATTTTCGAGGCAATCATAGAAAATAGTATATTGTGCAAATAGTGTCAAAAATTGTACTTTTCACACGAGTGTGACAGTTTGGACACGAGTCGTAAGCGAGTGATACAACGTCACCAAAGTGCGATGAGTGATTTTCGTACGTGTTGCACACTATACTTTTTCTACGACTGCGATTGTGCTTCATAAATGATTATTCGTATCATAAAACATATGAAAGGCGTGTGAAAAGCAATCAGAAGCGTGTGCAAAGTGGATTTTGCATACGCTTTATTATGGAAGCCTGCGCAAATTGCACTTTGCGCACGCTGTTTGCGATATACGATTTTGAACGGTATTTAGTAGTGCGCATTTGTTAATTTTATATTGTGCAACTAACGTCGAAAATCGCAGTTTTCACACGAGTGTGACGGTTTGGACACGAGCCGTAGGCGAGTGATACAACGTCACCAGAGTGTGAAGAGTGATTTTTGTACGTGCTGCACACTATACTTTTTCTACGACTGCGATTTTGCTTCATAAATGATCATTCGTATTATAAAATAAATGCAAGGCGTGTGAGAGCGTGCGCAATGTGAACTTTGCTTCACGTTGCAGCTGGATTTCGCAAGATGTTGTTGAAATATGTGATTTGTTGGGATATGCGGATTTGGAATATGCGATTTTCAAGGGTAGTTAGTAGTGCGCATTTGTTAAATTTTGAGGCAGTCGTGGAAAATAGTAAATTGTGCAACTGATGTCGAAAATTGCACTTTTCACACGAGTGTGACAACAGTAAAATAGAGTAGCACTACTAGTAAAATACTACTAGTAAAATAAATAGGTAAAAGGTGCAATAAAGCAGGTGAAATGGGCACTTTTGGACTGTGACAATGACATTTTGTTACTAAAAGGTATTTTAAAGGTATTTTTATTAAAAGTTAAATTACTAGGAAATTATATGCAACATCATATATGTTTTGTGTCCTCTTTATCAAGTTGAAAGAGGTGAATAGCGGGTGTAGGACATAAAAAACGCTTCACGTTTGTGAAATTGCCAACGTTTCGACCTATGTAGAGGTATTCCTCTGGCCTAAAATATAATAATACATACTTATAGCAGAACCATAAATAATTGCAAGTCCTTAACATAACAAGATTAGTTTTATATAGTCGGTGTTTTTTCCTTCTTTTCTTTTCCTCTCCTTTCCCCTTCATTACCTTTTTCCTCTTCTCTTCCCCAAAATGAACAGAATTGACACTAATATGATTTAAGATAAAAATTAAATGAAAAAAAATAGAAAGGAAATGACCACAGGGCCGGAATAACATTTAACTCATTCACAGAAAAAAACCACTTTTTTTTTCTTTTCTTTTTTTGTATTGAATTTATCTTAAGTCATATTGATGTCGATTCTGGTCATTTTGGGACACACGCTCTTCACCTCTTTCAATTTAAATTATATGCAACACGTACGTAATGCGGTTTTGCATGACTCTCGGTGGCCTTCAACCGATTCGTCGCATAAAGCCTTACATTACAAACTAGTTACATAAATAGCTATTTTAAACAGGATCCTACGCTTTTAAAAATTGTTCAAATAAAAAAAGCTGTAGGATACACTGAAAAGTTTGTATCTAAAGTACATTAATGAAATGAGCTCTAATGTATTTTAGAGTTATGATTGAATTTGAAAACCCTCTGTAGCAGAATATGTTTCTAGCGGTGACGTCACAACTTCCTTCCTTTTCTACCATTTGAGTGCTGATTGCTACAAAAATTTTTTAAATTTTTAAGTCAACTTGTTGAGTGGGAAGTTTATTACCATCAGGGCTCGACAAGTCACTATGGCTTGACACAACCGACACAGTTACATTTACTCTGAAAAGGGCGCTCAATAAAAGAACAAAAGGTCTTTTGAGTTAAGGTACAAGAAAATATGTGACACGAAGAACTTTTATTAATTTTGAAAGAAACGTAGAGGTCAAAAATGGTATTTGATTTTTGTCTGCTATGATGTGTTATACAGGGACACAGCCTGAACAACCATACAGATACTTTCAAACTACTTTTACATCTCCAGTTCAAACTCCATGTGAAGTTAAATCGGAACGACACTAAAAGAAGTTCCATTTCATGTGTGCACTGCAAAAATTTTCTGACAGTGTTCGATGTTCTAATCTAATCGCCGAGTGTTGAAAAAGTTCAATTTGCGATTAAAATGAAAGCACATAGATGTCCTCATAATTTTTATCCAAAATGTTTAAAAACTTAACTTGTAGTAGGTACCGAGTATTTAAAATCAAGCATCATAAGTTCATAATTTTTAAATTATTGGCAAATCGTTTGTCATCGACGCCTATCTTTTTCCATTTAATGCTGTGTATGAATTTAATTTGTGTAAAAATATCACAATTTCAATGAACAAATCTTGATTGTGATTATATATAGTTTCCTTGTCCGCCTTAACGAATTTTAAGCAACATTCCAATAACACAAGCAAGAAAAGAACCAATTTCCACCTCATTTGACGCCCGAATTAATTTCAATTTTTCTGTTTTTTTTTTATTTTACAACTCAAATTAATTCTTCGGGATGTTGCAGTTTTTCTGCTTTTTTTTTTAATTTACAACTCAAATTAATGCTTCGCGATGTTTGCAATGGAGGGCAATTTAAACTTTAAAACGAAATGTTTTAAAAGCCATTCGACGTTTTCCCGTAATTTTCGAAACGTCGGTCGGTCGCCAGATAAATAGGAAATGACATGCCCGTCTGCTTTATTTACCTAATAACCAGGACCGATTCGATAAATTCGTTTAACGAGATTCGTCTGCCACCGAAACTGAAATTTTCTCGTTTTAGTTTGGCGCAGCTAAATATCAAAGTTTCGAAAATTAAGTGAAAAGGCGATGGACGTTTTGCGAAATGCAGACTACAGTAATTCCCTTTTATGTTTACAGCCACTGAAAGTGGCAGGCGGACCCTTCCTTTTTCCGATTTGGGCCAAAGTAAATTTTCCGGAAGGTAGTTAAAACACATGTCGACGGAGTGAACCCTGACTATTCCGAGGAGATATGTGGCGGTTTTTGGGTTTGGAAATGTGTTGGGCAGTAAAGATAAAGGAACATCTTTTGCTATTAACAAGAGTTACCAAATATTCTCCACATTTAACCTAATACCTATTATAAGGTGTAATTTAACGCCTTTAGTGCTAAACGCACACCTTCCCAAAGTCAATCAACTCTATAATTGAAAGGTAGCCCGGAAGATGCGGCCTCTAAAGAGACTTCCCCACTCCTCTTTTGTGCCATTACGTGCCATTAAGACTCCATTAAGATAACTTGAAAGTTATTTATTTTTACCGTATCGTTATAACACTCAATAGTCCTGAAGTGGAAGTAAGGCATTGGAAGCAAGGCACACGATTTATTTTTTTTGCATTTGCTAACAAATTTCCTAAAGAAAGTTTTCGAATCGTCATTAAACTAAACGAGATATTCCAAGAATTTTAGTTCAGCTTCAACATTTTAGGCGTGATAAAAATTTATGCATATAGAAGTAGGAGGTGTTCATTTAAAAACTTCATTAAAAACTTCATCTAGTTGGCTGTAAAATGTCAAAAGAAAAGGATGAAAGAAAACAAGTCCATTTACTTTGATTATGTTTTTTTGATATAAAGTACCCTTCTAGATGACTTTTTCTTATGAACACCCCGTAAGTAATTACGATGAACAGCTCTATTCCAAGCTCCAATCAATATCTGGCTGAAGTGTGCAAATGTGTTATTTACGACAATAAACTATCACAATACCTAAACTTAAATATTTTGGTAAACAATTTAAAATAAATTTAGAAAAGCAGAAGAAAAAATTCACAAAAAACGCTATGAAAGGCAACCAATGAGAAAACGTGGGAGCTTTGTTGTGTTCAATTCAAAAATTTTGTTAATTTTTAAAGATCCCGCCTGTTTTGCATGTAACATATAATTCGGGCATGTTCGGATGACGGATATCCATCTACGAGCTCTACGAGTACGCCCGAAGAGTTTAAGCGTTTTCGGGTGGCGGCTCTGGAACGCTCTAAGACTATTCCCCTCCTTTGCTTTCTTACTCGGGGTTGAAGGATGGGAATACACTCAGAGCGCCCTACGGCGCCACCCAAAAACGCAAAAAAAATATGGAAAATTCTCTATTTAAAATTAGAGTGCGTATTATAAGATTGTGACCATGAAGGTGATATCGTTTTCTATTGGTGTCGCCAGGTTTTTCCAGATTCTTTTTGTTATAGATAGTGTTTTCGGCTGGCAACTTGAGGGCAGTCTGAGAGTATTCCCATCTTTAAATTCTCATTGAGAAAACCAAGGATGGGAATACTCTCAGAGAGCGTCAGAGCCCCATCCGAAACGGCTAAAATTCTTCGGGCATACTCGTAAACGGCGGAGATAGACATCTGTCATTCGAACATATCCGAACTTCAAACCCTGAAACGGATTATCGAAAATTAACTGAATTTTAAATGGAATGTATTTTCGACTAGAATGTTCACTAGAGAATCATAGGGCAGAGGCAGTGGAAGCATCTGCCGTCGTCCGATGGCGCCACTTGCACATGTACACAGTGCCTTGAGCAAGAGAGGAGACCAAGTTTCATTCGAACTCGTATTTCTGCCTGGTTTGAGGTGCATCGTACTAAAGAGCACCAATAAGAGCGACACCTGTCTATGGTTCCTCTGCCTGATAGAGAATTGAGTTTGATACTCTGCTGAACGTCGTCTCCAGACAGTATAGGTACGAATCTCGATCATCTGTCTGTGGGAAGCGCAACTTCGGCAGAAAACTGGTTTGGTTTCACTTCACTATTATCTCGCATGCCCTACTGGAAGCACCTGCCGTCGCTCGATGGCGCCACTTGCATATGTACACAGATCCTTGAGCAAGAGAGGAGACCAAGTTTCATTCGAACTCGTATTTCTGTCAGGTTTGAGGTATACCATACCGATGAGCTGCAATAAAAGTGAAACCGGTCAGACAGTATAGGTACGAATCTCGGCCATCTGTCTGTGGAAACCGCAATTTTGGCAGAAAACTGGCTTGGTTTCACTTCACTATTATCTCGCATGCCCTAGTGGAAGCACCTGCCGTCGTCCGATGGCGCCACTTGCATATGTACACATTGCCCTGAGCAAGAGAGGAGGCCAAGTCTCATTCAAACTCGTATTTCTGTCAGGTTTGAGGCATACCATACTGATGGGTTTCAATAAGAGCGAAACCGGTCTATGGTTCATCTGCCTAATAGAGAAATGAGTTTGATACTCTGCTGAACGTTGTCCCTAGACAGTTATAGGTACGAATCTCGGCCATCTGTCTGTGGGAAGCGCAATTTTGGCAGAAAACTGGCTTGGTTCACTTCACTACTATCTCGCATGCCCTAGTGGAAGCACCGGCCGTCGTCCGATGGCGCCACTTGCATATGTACACAGTGCCTTGAGCAAGAGAGGAGACCAAGTTTCATTCGAACTCGTATTTCTGTCAGATTTGAGATATACCATACTGATGAACTCCAATAAGACCTAAACCGGTCTATGGTTGCCTGATGGATAAATGAGTTTTATTACATCGTTTCTCAAAACAATTGTGATGTCTTGCAATTCTTTTAAGAACTGATAGAACATAATATGCCATGTTATATGTCATACGACTGAAATCAGGAAAATGAGTTCTATTTAGGTAGTAGTCAAATAGTGGGCACAAAATCAAACGATCTCGCTAAAACTGAGGCAAATGTGTTGTGATAATGGACTCCAGAATCCCATAGGAAATATGCAATGTGTAAGAAAACAAATGTTATTTGCTGAAATAGTACCTACAGCATATTACAATGAAATAAAAACAAAATAATTTTTTTGGTTTTGTGACCTGAGAAATATATAAAAATTAATAAGCGTAATAAGACCAGCGATTCACCGATATCATTAAGAACGTTCAAACGCTCTGTCACTTAAGTCTTTAGTAAAACCCAAAGAAAAGTTAACCCCGGAAATAAGTATTTCCGATAAACAGGAAGAAAATATTAATCCCAGAATACCCTTACTGTTTTAAATAACATAACACGAATACGTTTGCGGGTTCTGTTCGAACTCCCTTAACAAAACAATTCAGGAACGGAAAGGAGGTTTTTTGTGTTAAGGCAGTTAGAACGGGTGCAGTGTTGAAGTTGCACTATGTAGGTAAAACTAGAAGATAAGTAAGATTAAAATAAGTTACGAGTAGGTCACATACGGACTGCACTAACAATATTTCTTATAGAATCACTTATCTCAGGTGGGCTCTCAAATTTTGGTTCAAATTATGAGTCGAAGTTCTAAGACTCTTATGGTGTTATCCAGACAAAGCAATTTTTATAAAAAAGCTACAAATATTTGCTAGGAAATACGTTACCAGGGATTGCCTGTTTAAGTAGAAAATAGCATTTGGGATAAAGTTCACCAAGAATGAAGAAATTATAGGACTACTTCTACATCTCAATTTTAAAATCCACGTGAAATCCCAAAAAAAAATATTTTACAGATGTCGCTTAGTTTTAAAACCCTCTATGTCTATTTCTATTTTTCCAGAAACCCAAAAAGAGCCACAATAATTAATTAATGATTCTGAATGATGATGATTTTTGCTTGTCTTGGATAGATATAATAATTTTTTCATCCTCCTCAAATAGCAAGGGTCTGCAAAATCTACGTCGTCTGTTAGTTTTGTAGCATGTAAAAGTGCCTATATTTTGATTAAAAACAAAAACATCAAATTCCGCTTGATCAATCATACATTAAGCGCAAAAAAATTCAATTTTGTCTATTTGTCAGTCCTCTAAATCTATTTGAAAATTGAAATTTTGCAACTCGATTATTTTTTCATTTGCCTGATGGGAAATCACAAATGTATTTTCCATTTTATTCAATCCAGGCCAATCAGCTCACGCAGCAAAAAATTTATTAATTTTATTCCGAATAGTATTGTGTTAAATAGATGTCCTGAATCAATTCGCTGCTTTTGAGTTTTCATATTGAAGACACAATTTTTATACCTGACCCGGTATTTCCTTGTAAAGCTCATATTAAACAAGAGCCTGATGCGGGTGTGCAATAAATTTTGCATCGAAGGAACGACAGAACAAAGAAAATGTAAAGCATTTCCGCATGGAAAAGAATGAA
The DNA here is from genome assembly GCA_951812265.1 of Taphrorychus bicolor. Lineage (NCBI taxonomy): Eukaryota > Metazoa > Arthropoda > Insecta > Coleoptera > Curculionidae > Taphrorychus > Taphrorychus bicolor. The sequence goes on from OX638302.1 coordinate 18,916,457, forward strand.
AATGGACGAGTTTAAAATAACTGCGCTATTTTCCGACTCAAATTATGTGAGGATTTGCAAAGGAATTTTACTATTGAAAAATATCTTTCTTAGTTATAATTCAACGCGTTTTTATTGCAACAAGGCTCTTTTTCCACCAGTATTGAAAATACCAACATAGGTGGAGGACTGTTGTCTTTATGTGCACGATGCAGATTTTTCTCTATTCACATGCTCCAGGGCATATCGGATCAATGTTTATCCAGTAAACTAAAATAAAGTAATTTTCTTCACATGACCGAGCTGAACGATGCATTCCACCGTGAAATTAGCAGTCTATCATACGAAATATACTGCTGTTTCCCTTGTTGCTTAAGACAAAAATGTTTTCCCTCGAAAAGTAAACGAATACCAAATTTAATAATCTTAATCCCGTAAAAGGGCGTTGTCTCCTACTTATCTACCATTTACAGGGAAGGTGGAGACAAGCCATTAATGTTCGTTATTAGGTAAAGAGATTTTGAGCTTATATAGGGGCGTTCACGGATCAGCTCACTGATTCGATAACTTCCTCAAGGATTATGTTTGTACAATGGAATTAGTTCCTGTCCAGTGGCTCTAGTATTCAACAAGCTCCTGTCTATGTTATCAGAGAGTGTTTTATGTACACATAAAAAGATTATTTTTTTTATTTAGACAAGACCGGTCCCGGAATAATGAAGGGGTTTAAAGTATCCTCCTGCTCCATCTAATTACTACGTCGCCCTGCGACCCTTTACAAACGTGACGTGTAGCAGCTCTTCTAGCGAACAGACCATTATATTCTTTTGTACCTCTCTCTGTATATGCAAGCTGTCACTGAAGTGCCATCCAGGTTGTACATATACTAGATTTGAAGAGATCATTACGTTCCCCCGTTTACGGACGTGCTATGATTTATCTAGACAAACGATCGAAAACAGATTTACGTTCGGTTGATATAATTATTTATGAAGGATTTCAAAGTACAAACTTTATAAGTCGGAGACACTTGACAGATTTATTTGTCCCATTTGTACAATTAATTCCAGACGATGCTTCCGGCCTTGTTTGAAAAATCTCCCTCAGGAAGTTAAAGTCCCTTCTTTACAAAATGACGCTTTGTAATAAATCAGGTCTCCAATTTAAAAGCTCTAATTGAAAATTATAAACCTCTCTTTATTTTTGTAGAAACACACGAAAAGTAAACCAAATCGGTTTAGAGTTAAGTACTAAGTTGCTAAAAAGAGTGACTAGAAGAAACATATACTTATCTATCTGTGCCATTGACAACTTATTTTTAAATAACTCTTAAAGAGGTTTTAAATCGATATGTAAAGCTAAAAACGTTTAAAAGAAAAGGAAAATGCAGGATTTTGGACCTTGATTACGAAAGTCACAATTTAGATGAATAAAAGTGCGAGAGATGGAAATAACAAGGATCGAGGTAAGTAGTGAGAGAGCATCCTCCTCAGAAATACCCAAGCGCAAACTCCACACACCATCCATTGCCTCACCACCATTACCCCCTCCACAAATACTGCATTATACTTATATTAGGATTCAAGTACAAGACTAATTTGATTTACAAAGTATAAGCAGAGGGATATTATTAAAATTAGTATCAGTGAATTAGTTCAGTTGACACCAGTAGTTGAAGAAGATGAAACCACAGAACCCCCAACTCAATTTATGGGATTGACACCATTAATTGAATTAGATTTGAACTTACCAAATAATGAGATAATTGATTTGAACAATGAAGACATAGAGAGTTTTTGTGTCCACAACTGATCCAAGTCTAGACTTACCAAGGCCAAATCATTTTATCAATTTGATCACTGCACCTTATCCAAGTGAAGAAGACAGAAACGATTTTGATATGGAATATGCAACTAAAGAACAACAAAATGAAGAAATAGTGGCTTGTATCATTTGTTTTGAAGAAGTGAATGAAGCCTGTCACCCAAATATTTGTAATCATAAATTTTGTTTGCATTGTATTATAAGATGGTCAGATAAATGCTGTTTGTCATCGTTGAAGTCAAAAAAATGTCCATATTGTCGCTAAAGTTATTCTTATTTGATTGGAACTACAAAAGATGTAATAAGACGTGTTTTTACATTGAGCAAAAATAAGTAGCTATAAGTAGTTCTATAGTTTAAGGAATTTGTGAAATAAAACATTACAATGGTTTTGACTCAGTGTATTTCTAAAACCAAACACAAATTGCTCTTAACTACTACAATTGTTACAAAAATAACCCATCAATTGCCCTTCGCACAACTCTTTAACTATTAAAATTAATTTCTCAACAACCATTTTATTAAATTTCTGAATTAAATGATGAATGAAGTGACCAACTATTTAAAAACAAGCAATTATTAATACATATTAATACACACAAAAAAATAAAAAGAAAGACGTTTGACGTTTGACGAAGAGGTAGTTGTATGTTTTGCTGCCTTGTCCCAATTTCCGCCGATTTCTCCTACATCGTGAATTAAAAAGAAATTAAACTTCTGGATGAATGGATCCATTAGTGTTTGTGGGCATAACTTCATTGCCTATTGCAGAATAGGCATGCCTGAGGTGGCATTACAGAGGACAGGGGTGTAATAACACATAGCACATTTTAAGTCCATACTATTATATTCTAGGGCCCGTTTGTAATGGCAATTAACAAATTTAAAGGTCCCACTATATAATCCAATAGAGTGGTTTTCATTGCACATAAAACATTATATTGACACACAAATATTGAGGTTATTTGCGCATATGTTTGAAAAACGCAGAAGCTTCTTCTTTCATACCACTTTTCATTCACTTCCTGGTGTCACATCACTCACTTTCACTTCACCCACGTCTGCAATTTCTGATGAAAATTCCTCCTGAAAAGGCCTTTTTTTTTGCTTTCGTCAATTAAGTTATGAACTAATGTAATCTGAACTAACCTGAACTGACCTGAACTGTTTCGCATGTTACCTCGCATGCTAAGCTTCAATCACTGTGCCTTGTGCGTTGCCCACTCTCTGTCTGTCTGAACTGCTCTATCGTCAGTGAAACCGTTTGTGAAATCGTGCCATTTATTCTTAATTGGATCTATTTTGTGTTCGTGTTTTGGTTTTTAATTGTAAGTAATTTTGCAGTGTAACATCCACCACTTTCCCCAAAATTACCATTTTATCGTATATTACTATTAGAGGACCATATCGTCAATTAGACCTGATGGAAATTGACTTTGAAAGCGAATTGGACAAATTTTTGGCTGACGAACCGCAAACAAAAGAAGACTTCTCTAGCACACTGTTCGTTTTGATGGAAATTGACACAAACCTAAACCAGACAGACAGAAAACTTTTAGACATTTTAGAAGTTAATGACATATCACTTATCAACTACTGGTGTCAACTTAACTAATTCATTCATACTAATTTTAATAATATCCCTCTGCTTATACTTTGTAAATCAAACTAGTCTTCCACTTGAACGCTTATATAAGTATAATGCAGTATTGGTGGCGGGGGGAATGGTGGTGGGGCAATGGATGGGTATGTTAAACTGACAGAGCAGCGTTGTATGCTCTCATAGGTTTTCGGAGGAGTTTACTCTCTCATACGTTTTTGGAGGAGGAGTGTACGCTCTCATACGTTTTCGGGGGAGGAGTGAAATTGGGAGGAGGAGGCTCTCTCACAAATCCTCTACTAAGGCAACTAAAATGCATGAGAGAGTTACAGATAAAGTTACAGTTTATATGAATCAAAATCGGATTAGCCTCAGATAAGTTAACAAAACAAGACAGAAGTCACCTTAGGTTTAAATCACCACTAAAATATCTACAGATAATATAGATGAGTAGAAGATTGTCAAGGTATTTACTTTTATCTACCAATGAGTATACTGAATTACTTTAAGTAAATACTTTCCAAGTCGTTTTTTTTTGTCAAAGTATTTCAAACTCTTCAAATCAAAGTATTGTCATGAGATACGGGTTCCAATAATTTATCATCAATTAACTACACACTTTTATTTATTTTTAGCCTTCTATTTACCAGCGTCCCATCTAGGTGAGTTTCGTACCTGACCCATCTATTGAGTGGCGGAATAAGGTTCTTTATCAATTGGCCATTGATATCTTCAGCATCCCATCTAGTCTGTCATCCATGAAGCACGCATGGTGTCCCCCTTAAGTTTCAGGTTTCTTTTCTGGGTTCCAGTTGTGTTTCGTAGCTGACCGATTTATTGAGTGGCGGACTAAACTTCTTCGTCCCTTAATCATTGATATTGTTACGGAATACGGGTTTCAATAATTTATCGTCAATTAACTACACACTTTTATTTACTTTTAACTATAACAACACGATTAAAATACAATTACCTTCTACTAACAATTCGCATTGTTCGCGTGTCCACTTATTTACTACACTGCACTATCTATTCGCTTCTATCTCGCGCGGCTTGCTGGTTTATATACCCGGCCTGAACACACTCTCGTACTTTCGAGAACGCAGGCGACTGTTCCCGGTTCACGGTTCTCGTTTAGTCTAGATGGGTTTCCGGGGTCGCGGTTGGCGCTCGGCGTTGCCGCTTCCGCCCGAATCTCTGTGACCGATGGTCGGAAGTAATATTCCCCCCTCTTAGTTGTGATCGTCCCGTACAAAGAAATCTCTACGACTGTAAATCTTGAACTGTTCAAGATGAACCACTTTCATCTTTGTTCTAAGGGTACGTTGGATCCTGTATACCACGTTGTTGACCCGTTTGATGACTGTATATGGACCCTCCCAACTTTTTTTATTATTTTTATTTTTACATATTTATTGTAATTATTATGTGGTTGATTATACAACCACACCAAGTCACCTGCTTTAAATCCTGCAGAATTCGCCCTTAGGTCAAATCTGGCTCTAATCCGATCGCTGTCAATCTTTATCTTTGTCCTCACGTTTCGATGGATTTCCTTTAATCTTTCTCGAAGTTCATCAGTATAGTTCTGGACATCTTGCACCGGTTCTTCTCGTGTTCCGTACCCAAAATCTACTGGAAGACGCAGTTCTTTACCAAATATAACTTTGGCAGGGGTATGTCCTAGCTTGTTATGCACTGCACCTCTGTAAGCCATCATTAGAAGAGGCAAAAATTTGTCCTGACCTTTCTGGTGGTCCGCTACTATTTTGCAGAGATACTGTTCCATGGTTCGATTGAAACGCTCGACCATGCCATCTAATTGTGGATGGGGCGGAGTTGTCCTTGTTTTGTGGATTCCATGATTTGAAGTTCCATGATCTTCTTGAAAAGTTGCGATTCAAAATTCTGTCTCTGGTCCGAATGCAGCTCTAAAGGCACGCCGAATCTACTGAAGAATTAGTTAACAAAGACCCTTGCCACGGTGTTAATTTCCTGATTTGGTAGTGCATAATCTTTAGGCCATTTACTGAAATAATCCATGGCAACTAAGGTGTATTTGTTGCCATGGTTCGTTTCTGGAAAAGGACCTGCCACGTCGATCGCAATTCTTTCAAATGGAACGCCAACATTATATTTCTTCATTTTCCCCTTGTTTTTCTTTGGGATCCTTTTACGGAGCAGCAGGTATCACAATTTCTGCACCACTCTTCGACGTCATCTCGGCAATACACTCAGTAGTACCTTTCCCGAATTCTATCTAGTGTCTTATTCCCTCCAAAATGGCCTCCAGATACCTCATTGTGCATTACTTTTTGGTACGACAAGCTAGAGCCTGGCATTTTTCCCGTCTGGGCTTTCCCAAGTCCTCTTCAGTAAACCATTCTGAATCGCCAAGGAATCCCATTGAGCCCACATAGCTTTTACTTCCGGACTTTTATCTGCTATGCCCTTCCAAGCAGGTCTTTGATTTTTCAACTTCCATTGACGTATTAACCCTACAGCATTATGGGTTGTTTGTTCGACCTTCATTTGTTCAGTGGTCTAATGTTCGTCGACGTCAATCCTGGTTCTCCTAAGAATGCTTGGTCCTTCTCGTTGTTCTATTCGTTAGCAGTGTCCAACATTACTAATGATAAAAAATGCAAAGATGGAGCCGTGAGAATATTTAGTTCCTGAAAATATGATTTACACTAGTTCTTGGATGGATTGCAACCATTGTCCGGAGAATTCTTTTTTGACTTACAAAGACTGTCTGACCCTGCTTGATGAGATTAGAATAAGAATGGATTGAGTGCATGCCATATAATACAACCTCATGGTGTCCAAAGAAGTCACATCGCGGAGCCTCCAAATAAGAGCACAGCTACTATTCAGCCTTAAGACAAGAGTGTCACAATGCGCATCCCAACTGAGGCGATCATTAATGTGTATACCCAGAAACTTAATGCTATCAGCAGCTATCAACGACCTCCCAACTACCCTACCTACTTTTTTTAAAGTGTCCAAGACCTGTTTTAGTGGTATTCAGCTTGAGGCTCATTCGACCACACCATTCTCTCATTTCATATATCGTTTGATCGTCACGCATGATACAAAGCACCCGAGGCCGGACGCCTCAGAATCACTGACGAATCATCAGCATACTGGCAAACCAAACCCGATCCGATGCCATCCTTAAGCTTATTCACATAGATGAGAAATAAAAGGGGCCCAAAATCGACCCCAATTTACATCTGTCATTCTCGACAGGCAACATTAACCATCATGCAAGACACAGACAACCTGCTTTCTGCCCCGCAAATAAGATGCAATCAATGCTGAACATTTACTCCTCATCTCATAAGACTTCAGCTGCTGTAGCAGCAGCTGGTGACTAATAGTGTCATAAGCCTTGGATAGATCGAAATAGAGTCCAGCCACCTTATCACCCTCATTCACACTCTCACATATACAGTTCACAGTGCTGAAGATTGCCAATTCCGCTCTCCGTCCCATATTACAATCAAGGTCTTTTATTCTAAACAGAATCTCCATCTCTAGCTTCTGAAACTTCCCTTCTTAATACTGAGTGATTTGTCATTAGCCTCCAAGAAGAACATTTCTAGAATTCAAAATCTTACACTCCACAGTAACCAATAGCTTCTTAAGGCCTCTTTTCCTACCTTTATTTACTTCTTAATCTTCTTCGATTAATACTTCCACCAAGCCACCCACCCGTGTCGTTTGCCATTTGGGACATTATTTTAGAACATTATAGCCTTCAACTAACTAAATAGTGAATGTCCTCTTTAAAAATTTGGTGTAAATAATTCCTCACTTTTTTCTAAATGAATAAAAGTTTCTTAGGATCAAGAAATGTCCTTCGTCTTCGAATGGAAGTCGCATAATTTTTTTTTATTATTAGATGGTTCATGCAAATTTTGATTATTATCTGTGTCTTGATCTAAAGGTTCTTCCTTCTTCCTGTTGTGTGACCTCTTAAACGGAGCATTTCAAACTTCTTTGTAGTATTAAGTTAAACAATTTGTCGATAAAACTTATCGAATGCATAATGACTTAAATAGTATTCAACCAATTTTCCTTAGTAAATGCCTTCTCAAAGTGGAGAAAATAAGACGAATCGCTATAAATGTGTTATTGTGACAAATCCGGCGAAAGAATCGAGGATCCTCTTCCATTAAGGCCATCGATCACCGTGTGAAAGGGGATTAAATAAGAAATTTTGATTGAAATCCATGTTAAAATCTTCCTCACATTTTATGGAATACGGCAAAATCGTGTACCTAATCGGTACTCCTGAAGCTCAGATAAAACTGTTAAAAAAAGATAAGCGACACGCAAGTTGAAATTAAGCAAAAGAAGTCACGGCAAGGAAACGATAACGCCTTGTGTCTCCATAGAAACGCCCTTGCATCTTTCAGGAAGAGATTTGCCGGAAAATTCGTTCAAAATTTCCTTCGTCCCGTCTGGTGCTGGTGCAGTTTCCCCCCTTCTGGAAGCCGACTTTATTTTCTTAAATTATCGCCCTGGTGGCGCGAGATTCGGTGCATTTGGCTTTGCCGGTAAATAAAAACACTTGTAAAGTCAAGGGCGTAACAACACGTTTTGGTAACTGTGCAACTGACTCAAAATGCACGTCTAGCTCTCCTAAAACACGGCAATAGATCACGTAAACTCCACATAGTCAAAAACGTATAAAGAAAAATTTTCCAGTGGATCAGCAATTTTCGGCGCCCCTCGAAGTGCATTCATGCAATGCAGTTTCGCTGGAAGTTTAACAAGAGCGGCAGCTTCAAGTACTAATAAATAGTAATACGATTGACGTCTTGCTTTTGCTTGTGTTATGTACGTATGTTGTTCGTAAGCCTGCCACTCATTATTAGCTTTTGCGACAAGAAATGATTTCCTATTGGTCAGGGAGACGGTCGCCCCGGTAACCGCGCTGTCAAACCGTATCAAGGTTTATTAAATCGCAGTGATTCAAGGGCTGCTCTCTAGAATGCATGACTACCTTAGGCTAACGACGAAAATCTAATAATATGCTTCAAGTTTTGCTGATATAGATCTCTGTGGCTACTCTCGCATAGACTGAAATGGTAAAAAGTTGCAATAACTACACAAATGGCTTATAAAAAAAATTATAAGTAACAAAGCCCACAAGTTTATTGTTCTGGCAATAATTTTGATCGAAACCAATTTTAAGTAGTCCATTTTTTACCATTCGACTTTTTTTCCATAATTTTTGTCCTGGATTTTAAAGTTTTCTACATCGAAACTACTACATGGATTATTGCAATATCTGCGAAGCTGAGATAGAAAAACAATGGTGGTCTCGTCCATCTGGAAGAAAAAATTTGTCCTGAAAGTGCTTTTTGTTGGATGTGTGTTTTTGCCATCACGCCTTGGGAGATATGAAAGCGAATGGGGTCGACCCCATTGACTGCGGAATAGTTATGGCCCGAAAAAATGTCTTATGAGGGCTAGACTCCGTTACGCAAAAGATGGTCCCGAGGCCCTGTAATATTAACAGGATAACTAAAACTTTCGCCTGGAAAAATGCGCCGCCTTTTCCGGGATTCATAATTTACTCTGCCCTATTCTTATTCTCGCCTCAAGCGATATACTCCATCTAAAATTCAGACGCTACTAATGGTCTGGCTTATTACGCTTGAAGAATCTTCTTTGCTTGGAAAATTCCTAGAGTTGTTTGTTTTCAGATTTATGTCACGTTACCTCACCTTTGTTTATGCTTAGTCTTAATTACCAAAGGGCAAAAACTTTCCTCTCTTAAACCTTAGGTTTTGTCAACTTTATGCACGGAGGATTTAATTTCCATGGAAACGTTCATCTGCGGTTACGTTTTTCAGAAGCAAGTTTGGGTGTTTATTAAACTTGATTTAATAGTAAGGAAACAATTCTGTCCTCATGGTCAAAGCAACCACTTAGTTATGCGAATATGCATTAGGTGAAGAGAGAGTGACCGACGACCGACAAGGCCCCATTGAAACTTTAATAACGTTCGAAGGGCGGATTACTGTCCTCAAAGGGCACCTCATTGGGCTACTAATGTTACAAACAGACCCAATTTCGCTGACATAGGGCTTTCGGAAATTCGCTGGTACTGTAAAGTTTAGAATGCCATTTGCACACCTAGATTGGATTTTTATCATTTGCATGAGGTCAGAAATTTCTGTGTCCTGTTGGGGACAAAACTTTGCTTGCAGCACCAGAGGTAATGATAACACTTCAAAATTAATAAAGTTGTATATAGCAAAAATAATAATAAATTTTGACAATACAGTGTTGAATGGGAATAAAAATGACTCTTTGTACATCTCGACTTTAAGTCCAAAAGGTGTCTGTTAGGAAAAGTGACATTGTCTTCATTTAAGCGGAAGGAATAATGTTAAATTTGAAAATAAGCGTAACACAAATTAAATTTGCACGCTAAGTGCCCCTTTTTTCCGAGACAAAGACATAATTGACCCGCTCAAGGCAGAGGGTGAATTTATTGTGTAATAACTTTTCTCATTGGGGGTGCAAATTAGATTTTGTTTATTCAGCAAGTTGAGAACGTTAGCTTAAGCAGGAGTCGACGTGTGCATGCGTCATGGAAAATATAAAAATCATGTATTTATATAGTTATGTACGTTAGATGGTGGTTACAGGGTTTTTAAAACAAAAAAAAAAGGTTCCATTTTCTTACATGTTTTAGTTGATTTCTCAGTTATCCAAAAAATGGTTCGGCTTGGATTTGAACGCACTATAGATTAGTCATTTTTCTAGGTTTATAGGATATATAAATTTGTCAATATTTTGACTGAAAAATTAGATGTTTAGGTTTGTCTTAAAAAGTTAAGAGAATGTGAGAGTATCTTGGCTCTAGAGGGTAAATAAAATGTACTTTTAAAAAATATGATGAAATTTTTGTTTCGCACTCTATATGTGCACAACAGCAATTTTACCTCGAAGAGGCCAGAAATCTTGTTATTTAAAGTTGCGCTAATTAAAAAGTAAAAACCACATTTGGTTTCTACCATCTGTTTGCACCCTTTGAAGGTTTTAATCTTTTATACTTGTTGGTGTTATTCTAGAATTTCTTACTTTAATTCTGGAGTAAAATACCTACGTCCCCTTTGAACCTGTTCAGAAAACAGAATAATTAAGAATTAAAATATATATATATATATATATGTATATATATATATTTTTTTTAAAGGATGATCGTACAAAAGTATCTCTTAGACAAGTTATTCAATTCCAAATTGTTAAGCAGGATAATCTTACTAAGTATCTCATAAACAATAAAAGATTTCCATAAGTGAATTAGAATGTTGTTTTAATTGAAAGAGTTTGCTAGAAATTAGTATAAATCTGGATTTATCTGTGATAACATAAAAAATTGACAAAAATCTCGAGAACGGTTAGAGATTCAGCTTTATCAATTCGACAGTTTTTTAGTTAGAAAAAGTTATCTAAAAACAAGCACAAACCTTGTAGGTTTATTTGGGAAGACCGCAAAAACAGCAAATATTTCAGGAACGGTAAGAGATTCCAAGAGGTTAATTTGACTGTTGTCTTAATTGAATGAGTTTGCTAAAAATTCGTAAAAAAATTGGATTTATCTCTAGAAAGGCAAATGATAAAGCACTGATTTATGTGTAATAATATTAAAATTGACAAATATCTCCAGGACGATTAAAAATTCAAAAATATTCGTTTGAACCGTTTTTTTTTAGTTGGAAAAAGTTATCTCAAAACAAGTACAAATCTCGAAGGTTTATTTCTCAAAACCACAAAATAACCAATATCATCAATTCGGCAGTTTTTTAGTTGAAAAAAGTTATCTCAAAGCAAGCACAAACCTCGAAGGTTTATTTGGCAAGACCACAAAAGGTTTCCAAGAGGTTAATTTGACTGTTGTATTAATTGAAAAAGTTTGCTAAAAATTAGTAAAAAACTGGATTTATCTCTAGAAAGGCAAATCATAAAACACTGATTTATTGGTAATAATATAAAAATTGATAAATATCTCCAGGACGATTAGAAATTCAAAAATATGCATTTGAACCGTCTTCTTAGTTGGAAAAAGTTATCTCAAACCATGTATAAACCTCGTAGGTTTATTTCTCAAAACCAGAAAATAACGTATATCTCAGGAATGCCAAGAGATTACAAGAAGCGAATTAGAGCGTTATCTTAATTGAAAGAGTTTGCTGAAAATTAGTATAAATCTGGAATTATTTACGAAAAGGAAAATCATAAAACACGGATTTATCTGTGGTAATATTGAAAATTACAAATATCTCGAAGACATTAAGCGAAACATCTAAGACTTCTACTGTCTTTATTGAGTTTTTTACACGACGCGATGTTTCGAGCAACGGAAGCTCTGCTCGTTTTCAAGTGAAACTGAGCATTAAGCTCGGGGCTACTTGCTTATGTACTAACACAGCTAACCACGCCCACCACTCCTATTGGCCGGTACATCGCCACCGTCGCGCGTCAAGCGACCAGCACTTGTCCGCTGTATCAACGGATGCCATACCGAAGAGACGTCACAACTTGGTTTACTAAAGACGCCCTCATTGCTTACTAAAGTCTGCTTTCTTAAACTTTCGTTTCTTCCAGTACTTTTCCCTACGCTCGATTTTGGCTTCCGACCACTTAATATTATGGTGTTCGGACCAAGCGTGCTCTGCAATTCCCGATTTTGATGTTTCTCCTCTTATCGTATGAGTTCTGTGTTCCTGAACTCTTACATGCAAAGGACGCTTGGTTTCTCCTATGTACGACATGCCACACTCACACGGGATCTGATATATACAATCTTTTTGTATATATCAACGTATTTTGTAAACGAAAGTTTAAGGAAGCAGTTTTCATTGGAAGCAATGAGGGCGTCTTTAGTAAACCAAGTTCCGATGTCCTCTTCGGTATGACATTCGTTGATACGGCGTGCTGGTCGTTTGACGCGCGACGGTGATGACGATCCAGCCAATAAGAACGGTGGGCGTGGTTAGCTGTGTTAGTACATAAGCAAGTAGCCCGAGCTTAATGCTCAGTTTCACTTGAAAACGAGCAGAGATTCCAGTGCTCGAAACGTCGTGTATAAAACTCAATAAAGACAATGGAAGTCCAAGTCTCATATGTTCAATCCAAAACGTTTATGTTCCTCTTTATATAATAACTGATATGTAGATAAACACCTCGTCTATTGAATCAGTTTGCCAAAATCTCGCAAAATTATTTGGCATGCGTCATTCATCCTTATTATTGCCCTTAAGCCTCTTAATCAATAAGCCACTTCAATAGACGAAGCTTAGATTAACCATCAGGAGCAGCATGCAAATTTCCACCAATTATGGATATTAATCACGGCGGAAGCTATTGTTCTGTACGGTTTCCACTTTGCAATAATCCGATGAGCCTTAAACCGGAGTGCAAATTGCTTTTCAATACACACTACTTGAGGTGTCTGTACAAGGCAACTAAATTTTAAGGAACCAATGGCATAAAGTAAAATTTGGGTCAGGACAAGAAGTCGAAATCATCGTCAACTTATAGTTGTCTTTGTGACTTTAATTGGTCTTTTTGATGAACAGGTAATAAACGTGAAAAGGACGTCGTTTCCATGACTCGAGGGAGACAAGTGGTAGCTCAAAGAGTGAACTTTTTCTACTTGTCTTTGTTTGCGTCAGATAGGAAAAGACAGCTGTCGCAAGATCTGTTCTCACAGTAGTCAGATACCTATTTCTCATTCACTTATTTTTGTCATCTCGTTACCTTTGGAATCTTCTTTTTTTATACATCCATCTCCTTTCAGGACATGTTAAGAAGATATAATAAAAAAGTCAGATTTCCAACAACTACTTGATGTCAGTAATAAGTGAATGGTTTATAGTTCACACTGATTTTAACCAATCAAAGCCCTGCTAGTAGTTGGCAACTAGTTTGTGGTCGCTATGAGAACTCTGAGAACAGGCCTGACGTCGATTTATTATTTTTTTATTGTTTAGTTACTGTTTAGATCTAAATTCATCGGAAGTTGTTTCGGGTGGAGCAGCTCATTTCAAAACTCGTTCGCTTTAATAACAAGGCAAATTTCGTTTGCAGGCACTCTATACGAGTTGCAACAAATAGTGAACGCGCCACGTTTTAATGAAAGTAATGAAATTTTCCAGCCGACCAAACACGGGTAGAATTAGCACGATTTTCCACCGGCCAGAGAGAGGGTTTCGCGTATATGAGGGGGCAAGGGGGTAGGAGGAACTTTAAACTCGGGGGTAGCTTATTTAATTATGAAATTTCGTGCTCCAAAGGGCAAACCGGATTGTCAAATGCGATTTCCTGCCTTCAGGGGTTCAGGTAAACAGCAAAGACTTGCCGTGAATGGAAAACTCGATCAAACGTGCGTAAGTCATGTCAGAGATCACTGTTAGTTGCTAATTTGTCAAAAACGGTGAAAAAATTGGTTTGACTCTTTACTCTACAGAAATATGTGCCGACTAGGAAGTTACTTTTGCTCAAAATTTCACGAAATTGTCTTATAAACTGAAAGATTTTCTAGAAACAAATATTGTAGGAATGGTTTGTATAAAAGAGTGCTAACAGAAGAGGTCCTTAGAGAGCGAGAACAAACAAACACAAACTTATGAATGAAGGAAAAGAGTTACAAGAATAAATTAGAAGAATTTTTTTGAGTTATTTATTAACAAAGCATATGTCTTTTGCATTTTTTGGGAACATTTTGGGTTGCATTTTTACTTGTAAGTAGAGTTATTGTTTCTAGAATGTCCTAAAAATTTGCCATTTCTCCCTCAAGATCTTCACCCTCTGAGAGAAGATCCCGATCCTGCGATTGTGTACAAAAAAGTACCTTACCATGCCTTGACAAGTGATTTTTTATATGTAGTTTAAAGGTGCGAATTTTAGTGTCTTTTTAAAAAAATTTTGGAGATAAAAAGAGCCATTAGTTTGATCTATTAAAACCAGTTGTCGAGGTTAGAGTAATCTAGATACTTTACTACACTCGTCTTATGCATAAAGACATCGTTATTACCGAAAAACATAAAACGAAAATACATAATAATCTCTTCTTGATATTCTCGTTTATTAATATTTCTGGTTTCAAATATTATTGACGACTTTGCAGCGTAAATGAGCACTGAATTTTTTTCATGTTTTTTTTTTCTTTAGTTTTAGTTAATTTTTCAACAATTTGTACCGTTTTTTGGTTACAAATATACCATAGAAATGTTTTTTTTAGGTCAGTTTCAGGTAAGAAATGTAAAAGTCAAGTTTTTTAACAAAATTTGTCTTTTAGAATTTTATTCGTGTCTTTTAGTATCGAAAAGTAACTTTTCATTTGATTTTTCTTCCATTTTAATTAATTCCTTAGCAAGTTTGGTTCATTTTTCGGTTTTACATATAGTTACGCAAATTCTGTTGGCACTGTTAAATTCTTGAATCCAAAATAGATAAAAATCGGGTGCAAATTAGCTGGCTCATAAAATAAAATAAAAAAATTAAATAATTTTAGGTAAAAAATGTAAAATTTAATGTTTCCTAAAATATTTCTTTTAAAATTTAATTGTTTGTTATTAGCATCAAATAGTAACTTTATATTTGATTTACCTTCCATTTTAATTAATTTTTTGACAAACTTGATTAATTTTTTGGCTATAAACACCCAAATTCTGTTGACACTATTAAATTCATGAGTTCAAAATAGCTGAAAATGATGTGTAATTTGCCTATCTGGCTCAAAAAATTAAAAAAGGTTTTTTGATTAATTTTAGGTAAGAAATTCAAATTTTAAGGTTTTTGTCTTTTAGAATATTATTGATGTCTTCTAACGTCGCGGAGTAATTTTGTTTGATTTTCCTTCTATTTTCATCGATTTTTTGGCAAATTTAGATCATTTTCGCTTATATTTGTAGTTACACAAATTCTGTTGAAACTATTCAAAATAACTGAAAATGAGGTGTACCTTCGACTATCTGGCTTGAAATATTAAAAAAAAATTTTTGATTAATTTTACGTAAGAAATGCAAGACTCAAATTTTTAACAAAATATGTCTTTTAGAAGTTTATCCGTGTCTTCCACTTTCAATTTTTATTTTTTATTAATTCTTTAGCAAGCTTAGTTCATTTTTCGGTTAAAATCGGTTAAATAGCTGAAAATCGGGTGCAAAATCGTCTATTAGCTGGCTCATAAAATTTAAAGAAAAATTGGATAATTTTCAGTAAGAATAAAATGTCTTTTAAAATGTAATTCGTGTATTTTTAGCATCGAAGAGTAACTTTATATTTGATTCTCCTTCATTTTAATTAATTTTTTAACAAAATTGATTAATTTTCGGCTATTATTAGTTAGTTACACAACCTGGAAGTTAGTGGAAACTGATGTGTAATTCGCCAAAAGTTTTTTGACTTATGTCAAGCATAAAATACAAAAATCTAATTTTCAAATGAAATTTGTCATTTAGAATATTATTGGTGCCTTGAACTTATATGGTCTGTTACTTAACCTGAACTAACGATTTTCTTTCTATTTTCATCGATTTTTTAGCAAATCTTGTTCATTTTTCGCTTATATATGTAGTTATACAAATTCTGTTGAAACTATTAAATTCCTGACTTCCAAATAGCTGAAAATCAGGTGTTTCTTCGCCTATCTGACTGGAACAAAATAAAGTTGTTTTGACAAATTTCAGGTAAGAAATTTAAAAGTCAAGTTTTTTTAACAAAATTTATCTTTTAGAATTTTATTCGTGTCTTTTAGCATCGAAAAGAAACTTTTTATTTGATTTTTCTTCCATTTTAATTCATTCCTTAGCAAGTTTGGTTCATTTTTCGGTTTTACATATAAATAGTTACGCAAATTCTGTTGGCATTATTAAATTTTTGAATCCAAAATAGCTGAAAATCGGGTGCAAATTTGCTGGGTCATAAAATTTTAAAAAAATTGGATAATTTTAGGTACAAAATGTAAAATTCAATGTTTTTCATAAAATATTTCTTTTAAAATTTAATTGTGTGTTATTAGCATCGAAAAGTAACTTTATATTTGATTTACCTTCCATTATAATTAATTTTTTAACAAACTTGATTCATTTTTTGGCTACAAACACCCAAACTCTGTTGACACTATTAAATTCATGAGTTCAAAATAGCTGAAAATGATGCGTAATTTGCCTATCTGGCTCAAAAATTTAAAAAAGGTTTTTTGATTAATTTTAGGTAAGAAATTAAAATTTTAAGGCTTTTAACGAAATTTGTCTTTTAGAATTTTATTCTTGTCTTTTTAGCGTCGATGGTTAACTATTTGCTTGATTTTTTCCATTTTAGTTCATTTTTTAGCAAGTTTTGCCAATTTTTTCTTTATAAACATAGATATGCAAATTCTGTTTGCACCAATAAATTCTTGTTCAAAATACATAGTGGAAACTGATGTGTAGTTCGCCAAACAAAGTTTTTTGACTTATGTCAGGTATAAAATACAAAAATCTAATTTTAAAATGAAATTTGTCATTTAGAGTATTATTAGTGTCTGCTAACGTCGAGAAGTAACTTTTTATTTGAATTTCCTTCTATTTTCATCGACTTTTTATCAAATTTAGTTAATTTTTCGCTTATATATGTAGTTACACAAATTCTGTTGAAACTATTAAGTTCCTGAATTCAAAATAGCTGAAAATGAGGTGTACCTTCGCCTATCTGGCTTGAAAAATTAAAAAAGTGTTTTTTGACTAATTTTAGGTAAGAAATGCAACCCTCAAGTTTTTAACAAAATATGTCTTTTAGAATTTTATTTGTGTCTTCCACTTTCCAGTTTTCATGTTTATTTATTCTTTAGCAAATTTAGTTCATTTTTCGGTTATAAATATAGTTACGCAAATGCCATTAAACCCTGACTACCCTAACCTGGCACCATTAAATTCCTGACTTCAAAATAGCTGAAAGTCAGGTGTTTCTTTTAGGCAAAGTTGTCTTTTAGAATTTTATTCCTGTCTTTTTAGCATCCAAAAAGTAACTTTTTATTTGATTTTTCTTCCATTTTCATTGATTCTTTAGCAAGTTTGGTTTATTTTTCGGTTTTACCTATAGTTACGCAAATTCTGTTGGCACCATTAAATTCCTGAAAACAAAATAGCTGAAAATCGGGTGCAAATTAGCTGGCTCAAAAAATTTTAAACAAATTGGATAATTTTACGTACGAAAGGTATGTTTTTGAGGAAATATGTCTTACAATTTCATTCGTGTGTTTTTAGCATCAAATAGTAACTTTATACTTGATTAGCCCTCCATTTTAATTAATTTGTTAACAAAATTGATTCATTTTTCAGCTATTACTAGTCACACAAATTCTGTTGACACTATTAAATTCTTGAGTTCAAAGTAGCTGGAAATGATGTTTAATTTTCCTATTTGGCTCAAAAAGTTAAAAAAGTGTTTTTGATTAATTTTAGGCACGAAATGAAAATGTTTAAGGTTTTTTAAAGAAATTTGTCTTTCAGAATTCTAATCTTATCTTTTTAGCGTCGAAGATTAACTTTTTACCTGATTTTTCCCATTCTAGTTAATTTTTTAGCAAATTTGGCCATTTTTGGTTATAAATATAGATACGCAACTTCTGTTTGCACTATTAGGTTCCGGAGTTAGCTCGAAAAATAAAAAAAAATATCTAATTTTATGTATGAAAGGCAAAAATCTACTTTGCTAATGAAATTTGTGATTTAGAATATTAATGGCGTTTTTTTTTTAACGTCGGAAAGTATATTTTTACCTGATTTTTCTTCCATTTTAGTTCATTTTTTAGCAATATTTTGCCCATTTTTTGGTTATAAATATAGATACGCAATTTCTGTTGGCGCCATTAGGTTCCTGAGTTAAAAGTAGCTGAAAATGAGGTGTCACTTGGGCTATCTAACTCGAAAAATTAAAAAAGTTTTTTGGCTAATTTTAGCTTATTTTGGGTAATTTTAGGGGATTAAATTCAAAAAATTTGCTTTTTTTCAGAAATCTTATGTTTTATTTCACAATCTGTCTGTTATACTTTATCAGTGCCGAGTCTCATAACGGTAAACTCAAACATTTTTTAAAATCTTTTTCCTGAAAATTACAAAAATCTAGACACTTTGTGAAATTGACGACGAATCTTCTAATTGACTCTTCTCATATTCCAGCAGTTCACGTCGGCATAAATTGTATCCTAATATGAAAACGGGTGTAAGAGTATTAAATTTGCAAGTTAAGTGCTTTTTTATGAGAAAGAAACATAATTGAGCTCTTCAAGTCATGGAGCGAATTGTGTGTAATAACCTTATATCCAATGGGGGCGCAAATTGGATTTTGTTTATTCAGTAAGTTAAGAACAGTCGTCCCATAAAGAAACGCTTCGTTTCGCAAAAAGTATAAACAGTAGCAGAAATTAATACCGAGTGTAGCAGTGTATAGAGCTATCAAACTTTACTACTTCCGCATTTCCCGATAAACGTCTCGATTTATGGTGGATCGAAAACTCGAAACCTGAGGGTAATAAAGCGGACAAACGATTGGAGGCGATGTTCATACAATAGTTTTACGGATATTTTACGGTGAACATAAAATTTTAAACGGCACGTCTCGTTTCTCTTGGTTACCCAGGATTTAGGTGGCAGAATTTAAATAACTTGGTTTTATGGCGCCGCTACAGAAGAAGAATTCTCGTAAATTGTCCATGATTAGAACACACGTGTACTTCCACCACATCCAGAAATGTTTAGGCATTCACTTTGCGCCTGAAGTATTACTGGAAAGTCCGACCTTTAAACAAGCAAACGTGAGGAAAATTCCGAAAAAAGAAGGCTGCGTGATAAGATTTCCCATTATTTCCACAATCGAGTGGAGCGAATTCTTAAGACAGCAACTTTTATCATTATTTTTCTTTTAAACGATTCCCTACGTGAGCTACGAAAGATCTGACATATTTTTTTGTTTCAGACGGAGCTGTCCCATAATTTGCAGCAGCTATCCGAAAGGGCCAAGTCAACAACGGAGTTCATCCAGAGACTGAAAGGAATGAGCGATAAAGTGAATGTAAGTTTTCTATAATATTCTCAAAAATACGAGTTTAATTCTCTTAGTCTGGAAACCACTTTATTTTGGTTTTTTTGTGTTATATAAGCTTAAACGACGGACAATAACGTTTTTATGGCTACTCACCGAATGAGTTTATCACTTTAAGCCGACGTGGATAAAGGAAAGAAGAGAACAGATAACAAAAGGAAATGTGGGGCTCCGGGGTACGTTTCATCCTCGTAACATTTTTTCTGCCCTTTCTGCCTAACAGCCAGCGTAAAGGGGATGAATTTTCTAGAGAAAACATTGATGTTTTAATGTAATTGAATTTTAGAAGATATGAAACCCTTTAGAATAACAGTCGTGTCGAAATCGTTTGCTTAAGTGTCGGTTTTACGGAAATGAAAAGGAGAAAACCTGTAGAAACGCTATATTAAGTAAAAATGAAGTGAAACGAAACTGCTGAGCTATTACTATCACTGCGGCATTGAAGTGACGCTGATTTGTAGTGTCAAGTTTGATCTCATTTCGCCCCTGACTTATAATAAAATATAACTGACGTACACATTATTTATTTTAGGAAAACTGTGAGGAATTTGAGCAAATAGTGTCGGCTCAATGCGAAGCCCTGATACAAGCGATCCAAGAGCGAAGAGACAAATTGATAGAATGCATCAGGCAGGACAAAGACGTCAGAGTTAGGGCACTGAAAGAGCAAGTCGTCACTTGCACCTCTCGTCTTCAACAGACCACGGCTTTGCTCCAGTTTTGTATCGAAGCCCTTAAAGAGACTGACAGCACTGCCTTTTTACAGGTAGGTACTTAGAGGTTTTACAAAAAAAAAACTACCCATCTCAATTACAAACAAGTAGGTATTTAATTTCAGCCCCTTTGGTTTTTTTCAAAAACATGTTTGATTTTTTTTCTCCCGTTTTGTATCGAATTTAGACGATTTCAATCCCCCGTGAACGTAGCAAACTTGATGCGAGTCATGTAGTCTCGCGAGTTGTTTAAAAGTAGTAAAATAGTCGATTCTAGAGCCCAAAAATCGACCGAAATTATTAAACCAATGGGATTTTAGAAAACACTTGAGTCCTTCCTATTAGTGGGATTTTATTTATAAGAGCCTTCAGGATAACTTTTTTAGTCCTACATAATTGTTAGGTAAACACCTAACAGCGAGCTGAGCGAGATGGGATCGAATAGGTAGTGCAGTGTAAGTAAATAAGCGAGAAGTGCGAATTGTTAGTAGAGAGTAATTGTGTTTTAATCGTGTGGTAATAGTTAAAAGTAAATAAAAGTGTGCAGTTAATTGACGATAAATTATTGGAACCCGTATCCCGTAACAACTGGTGTCAAAAGTGGGATAATTTTCGTCAAATTTGTCGGACGACACAGGACAAAGGAGACGTCGCGCGCGTGGAATTTTGCGTGGTAAAGACATTGCAAGAACTTTGGTGTTTTCCACATGCCATATATAAAAATCTACGACAAAAATCATGAATCAACAACTGGCAGCATTCAGGGAAATGCTGAAGAAGGACAAAGCTGAACAAAGGAATTTTCTGGAAGAACAAGAAAAACAAAGGCAACTTGAGAAAAAGAAACAAAGAAAAAATCAAGCTGCTCTGTTTCAAGCATTAACGGATGGTCGTCGCGAGTCGCAAGAACTTGTCTCAACCAAAATGACTGAAGTCAAAAAAAACGTAGATCAAGTCAAATAAGACGTGGATCAAGTCAAACAAGACCTGGATCAACTCAAACATGAAGTAGAGATGAAAATGACGGAGTTAGAAGAACGGTGGCGGACCTGGTATCAATCAAGGAGCAGGTTACAGAAGAAATATACACCAAAATTCCGACCTACAGAAACCCGGATCTTGTTTTAGCTGCAGCAGAATGGGCCATTTTAAAAGGGACTCTCGCGTTCGACGGGAAAAGAGTCATAACCTAAGACCAGTCAGTGTCAAGGGCCGAACGCTGACTAGCCTCACGGAAGCCCCCAGGATCATTAGGATTGGACAGCTTGGAAGAAGCCTCACCATCCCTGGCAAAATTCAACATCGTCCCGGCAGATCTCATGGCAACGCAGATACATTATCACGCAGGCCTTGTAAAGGGGAATATTGACACTGCCAACGAGTAGAACAACGAGAAGGACCAAGCATTGTTAGGAGAACCAGGATTGACGCCGACGGACACATTGGAAACATTGAACCACTGGTCAAATGAAGGTCGAACAAACAACCGATAATGCTGTGGGGTTAATACGCCAATGGAAGTTGGAAAATCAAAGACCTGATTGGAAAGACATAACAGATAAGAACCCGGATTGGAAGGACATAACAGATAAGAACCCGGATTGGAAGGACATAACAGATAAGAACCCGGAAGTAAAAGCTATGTAGGCTCAATGGGATTCGTTGGCGATTCAGAATGGTTTACTGAAGAGGACTGAAGTAGACGGAAAGATGTCTTGCAAGAAATGCACAATGGAGTGTCTGGAGGCCATTTTGGAATGAATAAGACCCTGGGTAGAATTAGGGAAAGGTACTACTGGGTGAATTACCGAGATGAAGTCGAAGAGTGGTGCAGAAATTGTGATACCTGCTGCTCCGTAAAACGACCCCAAAGAAAGATTAGGGGGCAAATGAAGCAATACAATGTTGGTGCCCCATTTGAAAGAATTGCGATCGACGATGGCAACAAATACATCTTAGTTGCCATGGATTATTTCAGTAGATGGATTGAAGCTTATGTGCTACCAAATCACGTAACTAACACCGTGGCAAGGGTCTTGGTTGACAAATTCTTCACTAGATTCAACGTACTATTAGAGCTTCATTTGGACCAGTGACGGAATTTTGAATCGCAACTTTTCAAGAAGATCATGGAACTTCTGGGAATCCGCAACACAAGGACAACTCCGCTCCATCCACAATCAGATGGCATGGTGGAGGGTTTCAATCGAACCAAGGACCAATATCTGCGCAAAATGGTAGGGGACCATCAGAAAGATTGGGACAAATTTCTGCCTCTTCTAATGATAGCTTACAGAGGTGCAGTGCATAAGATGACAGAGCATACCCCTGCCAAGGTTATATTTGGTAAAGAACTTCGTCTTCCGGTAGATTTGGTGTACATATCACCAGAAGAACCAGTACAAGATGTCCAGAATTATGCTGATTAACTTCGAGAAAGATTAAAGGAAATCCATCGAAACGTGAGGACAAAGATAAAGATGGCCAGCGATCGGATGAAAACCAGATATGACCTAAGGGCGAATTCTGCAGGATTTAAGGCAGGTGACTTGGTTTGACTGTATAATCCACAAAGAAAGAAAAGTCTCTCAAGTTGTCTCCCAAGTTGGGAGGGTCCATATACAGTGATCAAACGGATGAACGACGTGGTATACATGATGCAACGTACCCCTAGAGCAAAGATGAAAGTGGTTCATCTTGAACGGTTAAAGACTTACAGTCGTGGAGATTTCTCTGATCGGGACGATTAGAGCTAAGAAGGGGGCAATGTTACGCCGGTTCACAGAGATTCAGGCCGAAGCGGCAACGCCGAGCGGCAACCGCGACCCCGGGAACCCATCTAGACTAAACGACAACCGGGAACAGTCGCCTCCGTTCTCGAAATTACGAGATTGTGTTCAGGCCGGGTGTATAAACCAGCGAGCCGCGCAAGATGGGATCGAATAGATAATGTAGTGTAGGAATTAAGCGGACAAGCGAACAGTGCGAATTGTTAGTAGAAAGTAATTGTGTTTTAATCGTGTTGTAATAGTTAAAAGTAAATAAAAGTATGTAGTTAATTGACGATAAATTATTGGAACCCGTATCCCGTAAAACTATTTTTGATCGAAATCAGTCAATTTCAATCCTCCGCGTACGTAACAAACTTAATAGGAGTACCCTTAAGTGAGATTTTTCAAAGTAATAAAGTCGATTTTAAAAGTCCCAAAAATCGGCTACCGAGGGGCCTATTTCAGGATTTATTGAACTTTGGTGTGTGGAAGGGGACATCGAGTAAAACAAAAAACTGTTAGACTCACTCCAATGGGTCCACTTATTCTAAAGTTATACTATAAAAACAGCATAAAAAATTGAAAAAAAAGGCCTCCTTTTTTCTCAAATTCCGTCTTTGACAGCGTATAACTTTAGAAAGAGTGGACCGAATCCTGTGGATATTTTCAAAAAGGTTTTGAATTTGTTATGACGATTGCAATCACCTATGAAGGTAACAAACTTAATACGAGTCAGAATAGTCCCGTAAGTGAGTTTTTTAAAAGTACCGTCAAATGAGGTGAAGTCGATTGCGCGGGGTGATTTCGACCAAACACGTTTTTACGGCTATATTTGCCGATATGGCAACAACGCCCAAGGAATCAGCTGTTTATTGTTTACAATCGAATACTTACTGTTCTAACAAGTAGTTTTTCTGTAGTGCCACTTGAATTTTAAAAGTAAGTTGTATATTAGTTACGAATAACTGAAATGCTAAATTTGCCCAATATATAAAATATGTAAAATAAAAAATTCGTACAGACGACTCTATAATCAGTAGAGTCGTGATATTTACCTTAGGTTTTAAGGAATGTATTTAAGAACAGGTTTCATGAAAAAAATTACTATTTATTTTTTGATCCTAGAAATTGCACTCTTTATTAGGAAAAAACACAAAATAGCGGGGTTCAGTCGATCATTTGAGTTCAAAATAAAATTGAGAGATTGTGAGGTTAGAATTGAGTAAATTTTGCTGTAGGTGTTTTTTACACTTATTTCAAGTTCCGACGATTAACTCGTGATATGAGGGGTGGGAAAAAATGATATTTTTATTTTTCTAGATGCCCCGGATTTATAAAAAAAAAACTCGGGCATTATGGCAAAAGGAATTACAACCCCGAATATTTGGAGAGAGCACTCGATGCAGTGCGTTAGGGCTGAATGAGCATGCGCAAAGCGTCAGAACTTTTTGCAGCAACATTAAACAATCATTTTCACGGCAAACATCGTTTGAAATACGGAGGTCAACCTGTTTTTGCCAAAGAATCGGAAAATTTATAAGTTAATGCACTACAAAATTGTGCAGGGTGGAGTTTTCCACTAAAACCAATTGATGTTAGGCGTATAACTCAGCAATATCTTAATAAGCGTGGAATTATAGAAAAGCGATTTGTCGGGGAAACATGGTTCCACGGGCTGATGCAAAGGCATTCTCAACTCACTATGAAGCTAGCGGAAAACACAAAAAGAGTGAGGGCGGAAATAACATATGAGGTCGTTGAAGAATATTTTAGAAATGTGACTGACACAATCAGAGATGTCCCAGCACAAAACATCGTAAATTACGATGAAACAAATTTCGTAAACGACCCAGGGAGTGTCAAAGTGGTTATGAAAAAGGGGACTAAACATGCATACAGGACACTTGATATCTCCAAAAGCAGCACAACCGTGATGTTCGCAATGGCTGCTGATGGAACCAGGCTTCCGCCGTATACAGTTTATAAAGCTAAATACATTTATGAGGGCTGGAAGGAAGGTGGATTGCCAGGCGCTCTATACAATCGGTCGACGAAAGGATGGTTTGATTCTGAACTATTCGATGATTGGTTTAGGACGGTGGCCATTCCGTATTTCCACAAATTAGATGGGACTAATGTAATCATAGGAGATAACTTGCAAAGCCACATCACCATTAGTGTAATTGAAGCATGCGAAAATAACAACATAAAATTTGTGTTACTCCTCCCTAATTCGACCCACATGCTGCAACCACTAGACGTTGCTTACTTTCGTCCACTTAAGGCATCATGGAAGAGGAATCTAGAAGAATGAAAACTGAAAAATAGGGGTGTTTTACCCAAAACTTTGTTTCCTAGGTTACTGAAAACCGCTGTGCTGGGGCTTGGGGACCGCGAAAGTAATAACAGTTTGGCTGGATTTAAAGCATGCAGGCTAGTTCCTTTTAATCCTGATGCAGTCTTTGGAAAGATAAAAAGAAAAGAACCTGCTACTCAAGAAGCACAAACATCACTGAACGAGACGCTTATAGATTATCTATACGACCTCAGGACTGGTCCTACTGATGTTCCAAAGAGGGGGAAAACACTAGATATAGCCGCTGTTAAAAGCGTAACCACAGAAGACATGATACAAATAGATAGGAAAAGTTGCAAACAACCTAATCAGCGGCCGCGGCGTAAGCACCAAATCAGCGACAGCGAAGAGGAAAAAGAAGTAGAGACATTGGAGATGGAATTCGATGAGATGGAGAAACAAAACTTAAGTGAACACGACTACGAAATTGGAGAAAGTTCCGCTCACCCTAAAAATACTCTTGATTCCAACGTTATATTTGATTCAGGGGACTTTGTCATCGCAAAATATCAAACCAATAAGAGAGACCGATTTTATATAGTAAAAATTATTGATACAGGGATCGAATCGGGGACTGAAATAGTTGCGAGTGCATTGCGTAAGCAATCATCCAACAAGCAAGTTTTTTTTATTTTTCCGATCATTCCTTGATGAGTCTGTAGTAAACAAGGATCAGATCATAAGAAAAGTGGCTCTGAAATCAGTAAACAGAGAAGAAAAGAGAGGAAAATATATTTTCGCGCTAAAGGATGATAAATTGGCGATGCTCCAGTAATACGTTTTTTTTGCCTCTTTGTTTTTTTTTATTTATACCAAAAGATCTAAGTATCATTATTTATGCACAAATTGTTTTATTTATTATTTAAAAAAAGCACATGTTTTATTTTGTCCTTTTATATGTTCCTAATAGTTTGTGGATTTTTTTGGCTGTTTTAAGTGGCTGTGACCCAATAAAATACGTTTATCTTTCGTTAAAATGTGTTTTATTTTGCGGACTTGCCGCCAACGTACGGCAACATACCTACACATCTGTATTAATATATATTTTTTACTGATCGCTTACATATGGGTGATCCACTTCACCCCGAACCTTGGGGTGAAGCCGATCGCACTTTCACCAAAAATAAAAAATCAACCCTTTAACCTACGGCCTTGTTCCAATGATTAATCGATAGCCTAAGCATCGACAAATAGTAGATTATGTCACTAGGAGTAAAAGTGGGTCTTTTCGTGCTGAGCCCAGAGATTGACGGCCGAAGCGAAGCTGAGGCCTGCAACTGGGCGAAGCACAAAAAGACCTTTTACTCCGAGTAACATATACTATTTTTTTTTCAAGCATGCAAGAAATAAGAAATCTATTTATAAGTGGTTCAGTTTTGCAATTTTCTCTCATCCTCTTTAAGCGGGTCTAGGTACTTACCCAATTGTGAATATTATAAGTAAAATACATAGAATATGTTAGAATGGTGGTTTTCAATGTTCAATGGTTATAATGTATTAAATAATAACCAATGATTATGGTAAACTAAGAATTTGTAGCATTATTTTCAATATTAAATTAATAAATGTCACATTGACAGATAAATATGATTACGCGCATGACATTTAACAGACGAATTCAGAATTCGAGAACTTATGCGATTTCGACTAATAACGGTTTCGGATGGTGACTGGTCGGTCTTGAGTGCTCTGAGAGTATTTCTGTCCTTTGTTTTTTCAACAAGAATGTAAAGATGGCAATACACTCAGATCGGTATATCTGGTGTCATCTATTATTAAAATAATTTTGGTGAATGAAAATCGTTTATATATGCGCCACCATGACACTAGCGGTGACTTTTGACTTTACTTTTACTGCCTAGGACTTTTTTGCTACTTTTTTGGTCTCAGGATTTGAAAGCCCACTTTAGGTGTTCGTATGGAGAAAACAAATGACGTACTTTTAGTCCGCTTGAAAAAAAAATATATTTAAAGTTTCGTTAAAATATGTTTGTGCGTTTTTAAGTTATTTAGAAAAAACATAATTTTTTGATCGACTTTACCTCGTTTGACGGTAGTAAAAAAGTCGATTTTTAAAGTGGCCAAAAACCGACTACCAAGATGTCGATCTCTGAAATTATTCAACCAATGGGACCTTCGTTGGAGGGAGGTGGAGGAGGGCATCGAAAAAAACAATAAACTGTCAGATTCACTCGAATCACTCCACTCGTTCTAAAGTTATAGGGTGTCAAATTTGGAATTTGAGAAAAAAAAGGCAAGCAATTGGATATTAAAAAAAAATTGGAATTGTTTTCATGCTGCTTTTGGTGAAAAATGAGACAATTTCAATCCCCTGTGAACGTAACAAAATCAACCTGAGCCAGAGTAGTCCTGAGGCAGGGTAGTTAACTTTTGTTGATGGGAGTTGGAAGAGGACATCGAGAAGAACAAAAAAACTCTTTGATACACTCCAGTCCGTCCACTCGTTCTAAAGTTATAGACCGTCAAAAGTTGAAAATTGCGAAAAAAGAAGTCATATAGAAATTTGTTAATTTTCAAAAAAAAAATGAATTTTTTTTTGCTGTTTTTGATAGAAATGAGATTATTTTAATCCCCTATAAATGTGTCAAACTTAATGCGAGTTAGTGTAGTCCCGTAAGTAAGTTTTTTAAGTCGTAAAAAAGTCGATTGTAAAGGTACTCAAAAATCGTCGTATATCTCCGTAATAATCTCCGAAATTATTGAACCAATGGGATGTCTGTTGATGGGGGGTGTGACTGGGAGGCCATTCCACTGGTGGAGATTATTGTAAGGAGTTTTTCCATCTTAAGTTTTACGCTACTAGAACATTTTAACGGCAAATTCTGAAACGCCAGTAAATTTTACACCAAAAGAGTTCGTCAGTAAAACAAACAATATTGAACAAAAAAAAATTGAAACCTAGAGAAAAATCACTCTCAGAATAATAGGAAGAACTGAGTCGCTAAAATGAGGCACTAACACGTGCTTTTATAAAAGCAAAAAATATAGTTCTTAAGTGGATGTATTAACTTTACATACTTCTTATTAACATATTTAAATTTTTTCATTAGGTGGGCACCATGTTAATATCTAGGGTGGCCAACACTGACCATTCCTGGCACAAAGAATGGTCCGCTCCTAGAGTGTCGCCGCACTTCGATCTCACCCTAGACGACAAATCGGTTTTGAAGGCCATAGAGCAGCTCAATTTTATTCAAATGAAACGTAAGTATGCTCCTATTCCATTATTAATATTATTAATTATTGCCGTTGTTAATCATTTTATACTTTTCAGAATTTTATTACTACGGTTTTGCATTCTCTATGAGAATTTACTGAAATTTACGTGCCTCATAATAATTGAGCCGAATTGAATATAATATTCAAAACGTTGATTAAACAACGCTCTGGGATCTTGTTTCTAATGGTCACATTTTCAACAATACTGCCGCAACATAATAATATGGCATTAACAAACGCGTGTGTATCAAACCGTACTAAATTATGCAAATAAAATTTCAGTTTTGCAGCAATTAGCTCCTATGCAGCAGCAGAGAGTATATTAATTTTGTACCGTTTTGTATAATTTAGCATTCATAGACGGGGAGGAAAGAGTTCCGGCAGGTAAATGGGCATGTAAAATGCTGAAAGTCGCATGGGAGTCAGTGATGATACTTTATTTTCGCATGAACCTTATTTTCTAGTTAACGAATGCAAATAATTTACTCCTGCGGGGTTTAAATTTCATCAAAACTTTGCTTCTTGGTAGGATTGGATTGGGCAGACGAGTCTTATAAACAAGATGGTCACTTCTACTATGCTCACCATTTATGGCATCCCTACTTAACAGTTAAAGCTGCAAACTTCGCACGAAGTGTACATCAATCTTTTCTTTCCACAACCATGACAACACTTAGTCACATTCACACAGGTCAATTAGTTCTTTCCATTAAGTTTAACATTATTGGACGTTAATGTATAATTAATGTGTTAAATCAACTAACGTTACATTAAAAAATTTCAACGAGAAAAAGCATCAAGTATAGAAACTTAGAACATTCCACCATTGTGAATAAAATCCAAAAACGATTTTAACTAGCAATGATATGGAAGAAGAAAAAGCATACTAATCTCAAGTATTGCGTGCAAAAATCCTACCGGCTGCGCCAATTAAAGATTTGGGCTACCAAGTTGTATTTCACATAGATATATATGTAAAAAAAAAACATAGAACTGCTAGTAGGGGCAAACCTTAACCAAATATCGATCAGCATTAAAAAATAAATATTTTCAAAGTAGAATTTTTGGAAACATCTCAATGGGGAGCATTCTAAAAGTAACTAGCCATTATTGGAAATTTGGTGTTTAATTGAAATGTCCCTAAACTCGTCTCGCCCTCCCGGCCTTGTTGATTTAAAAGCCTAAAACTGCAACGATACTATTGAATGAAATTTAAATAAATGGAAATTCTTCACTTTAGCCCCGGCAGCCCCTACAATCATACCGGAAGAATGCAGCGCGGAAAATAATTCCGTAACAATAGCCTGGCAGCCTCCGCCCCACAGCCACGTCGAGGGGTACGTTCTCGAGTTAGACGACGGAAACGGCGGGGATTTCAGGGTAAGTCAAAATGTCCGTTTAATCTCCATTAATTATTGAATTAGTTAATTTGCATCGCTCGAGGTGCGAAGGGGAATTTCAAACTGTTTTGTGTATCTGCATAACAAATTCCGCGATATATGCTCGGCATCGAACGAAATTGCGATAATAACGTCGAAATTATAGACTAATCCGCAACCGGTAGGTAATTTTCCATTAAAGTTTGAGGTGCACACTCGATAAACAGGTGTAAAATTGGCTATTAGAATCTCATTAATAATATAGGTGGGCAAACAAGGGAGGCGCCGTGCAAATAGGGGCGCTTCAGAGGTTTATTATATCAGTTCAAAAGTGTGGTTAAATGTTTAGAGATGTGAATTTGATTGTGGTCTAATTGCCATATTATGTGGTTGGTTGGTTCATAATTGAGGTAGCAATAAAACTGTAAATTGTATTAAAAAAAACTGTTTTTAATGGGTTGCAAGAGGAATGACTTGTCTTGCTATGCATGACCCCAGTTTAGTAAAGAACTGCTCAAATTTACGCAAGGAAACATCTCTAAAAAAATCTTTGGAAAAATTACATTTCCAGTCTTAAAAGTTCCCAAGGCCAAAAAAACCTAAAAAAATTGAGGTTCAACACACACACATAATTTCTAAAGACCAAAGAGAGCACTTGTATTATATAAAATTGTAAACATTGACTGGAGGCGTTTTTGTGGACAAAATGGCGATTGCTAGATTACTTGAATTTGTGGAAACTCGGCTTACTCAGCCATTATTATTATTCTAAAGTTATTATATGTATTCAATCCACGTCTTCACCCCTTTCCGCTCTTCAGTTTTAGGTGAAATGAGCTATAAAATTCACTGTATTGAAAAAATATCAAACCTACTGAAGCGTGCATATCTTCCCCATAAAGATGAGATAAGGCATTCATTAAAATTTCCTATATAGCTGTCAAATGATCTATCATTTACCAATTTTTGATAGCAATGCATCTTATAGTCATTTTAGTTTCACAGCGGTTCTGGTTCTGGTTGACATAAAAATGACAGACTACATGATTTTTAACCAAGCTGGGGCATTATTCTATAGGAAAGAGTGAAAGTGAAACTGAGAATTTTGACAACCTTGATTGGTCAAAAAATTCCATTGGCCAGCAATTCTCACTTTCACTTTCACTTTCCTATAGAATAAGCGTCCTGATTGGTTGAAAGCTTAGAATAGGTAGACAGAGGAAGTAGGATACGACGCCGGCGTCTGTTACCAGTTTGCTCCAATCTGTCAAGTGTGAAAATGCCAGAGACGTAGCATTGATATTGTAGCACATAAGAAATTATTTTATTCAAAATAATAATGGAACTAAATTACTATTTGTAACATGAGTAATATTATACGTAATATTATTAGCAAACATCGACTTTCTATTAAATAAATAAAAATAATTTTGAATTAATAGTCGTTGATAACTCTGGGATTACATCTCCTACGCCACTGGAAAAACCGCTCAAAAATTTAAATAAAAAAACTGTCTACAAGTTATAGGATTAAAAAAATATTTTCCAAAATAGCATTATTGACTTCACTACGGTATATATGTCCTAAATCATATTTCGAAGATTTGGATGTAAAATAACTGCTTTTAGAGTTATTTGAGATAATTTAGTTGCTTCTGAAAAACGTCATTATCTGTTTACCAGTGAAACGTAACCCCAGGCTCCGTTCTAGAGACGCTGCTTTCACAACCGTAAACTGACCATTGTAAACAACACAATTATTTATAATATTAAAGTCTTGCAAAATGCAATTTATTGCAAAAAAAAAACACATAACCAACGAAACGTTTGGTTTTCGCCTTAGACATGGCGTCTCATCATTTTTGGTAACAGCTGCCCATATAGCGGAGAATTGCGCGCGTGGATTCCATTGGTTTACATTTTCTAAGGCGTAGAACGATGCATATATCAAAAATGGTGGAATGCAGTGTACACTGCGGCAATACTGTGGATCCGCAATATACGCAATATCATTTATGTAACCAGTTACGAAAAGTCCGATTTTGTGTAACGAATGAATGTTTGCGGGACGAGCGCAGCGAGTTCCCGCAATTTGAATGAGATACACAAAAAAGGTTTTTCGTCACGTGTTTCATACAAGATTTTTTCTAATTTTGACTACAAATACCTACTTAGAGAGAGAATTATTATTATTAAACTTCAATATTTACTTTTAAACCACATTGTATCTACTTAATACCGTAAAACTATAGCAACGGTGTGCCACAGCCGAAACCTGCAACTGGTGGTGACACCAACTTTTCATCACTAGTTACGAAAGATTTTACTTTTCGTAACTAGTTACGAAAAGTAGGACGTTACGTCACTGTCATCAGTATTGAAAAGTGCCACTTTATATGTCAAAATTAGAAAAATATCATTTTTGGTAACAGCTGTCAATGAAGCGGAGAATTGCGCGTGCGGATTCCATTGCCTACTTATTCAAAAGTTGAAAGTCACCTGGTCTGTCATTTTTATGTCAACCAGAACCAGAACCGGTACGAAACGAAAATGACCCTATATGGCAAACTTTAAAGCTGGATTTATAGTTCCGTATCAGTAAGACGTAAGAAGTAAGGCCGTAAGACTTAAACATTGCGATTAATTATTTATGGATTCCGTTAGAAGTAACGTTGTGCCTATTGTACGCCAGCGCAGTTCAATTTTATAATTTGTCTATGTTGCCAGATTAAGCAGCATTTGTTTGATTGTTATTGAGACATTTCATTTGTCCCGTAAAATTTCCGCCTTTTTTCAAGGTATTATCAAGGTAAAATGAACGTGACCGCACACCTTTTTACTTTTATCTACTGCCTGAAACATAAACACGTGCATCCATCGATACATTCGGTTGAAGTTACTGAAGGTTACATGAAGATTACATCATTTGATTCGAGTTTGGCTGTCTAAAACAAATGACAATGACAGCTGGAGGCAACCGATCGCTTTCTATCGCACCCGAGGCCGTAAGAATAACGTAAGAAACAGTGCTGCCAATCTGGAAGTAATTACTCCATTTTGGGTGTAATTTGTTTTTGCGCGGGTAAAATGGGTACCGGGGAATATAATTCTAGTAATTAACTGGATATTGGAGTAAAGATGAGTACAATTCAGGCACGTATTAGGAGTGAAAGTGGGTAATTTTGGTAGAGCAGATTGGCAGCACTGGTAAGAAATGAAATAATCCATTTCTTACATCCAATACCTAGTACGTCCCCGTGTGCGGATATGGGGTATATTGCGGATTTGGCGCTGTGGTTTAATTGGTTGAAATTGAAGTTTCTTGTTAAGTGTTGCCAAATTTCTGCATTCTTATTAAAGTGATATAAGTTGTTGGATAACTAGTGGAAAAAAGCACAGTTACTATTGGGAATTCAAATTAAGATCGCAGCGCCATCATGAACTAATCTCTAGTACATCATTTCCATAGTTACCAGACAAATGCCATTCTTTCGGCTAATGGCAGATCAAGATTATGTACTACAGAATACTATCTAAAGTGTTTTCCGGGCTATAAGGCCGTGGTCCAATGGAATTGCTTCCTGACGTTTCGTCTACTACTGCGGCAGACATTATCAAAGGCGATGAGGCAGTGGGCGAAGTGATCGCCCTTGCTTCCCGACGATGACTGATTCGACTGTAGCACGCTCCGTGGTATTTGTACCGCCGCTGTCGCGATGCAGTGGTGGGGCCGGGGTGGGGGCGGCGGCGCGGGGCTTCGACGCGCTCGACGTGTGTCGCAGAACTCGCTTCCAGTCTGCATTTAGAAACGTAATTTCCTCCTTCCTGTTAAAATTGTTTTCGTGTTTGAAGATCTCAATGGCTTTCCTCGTTAGTCTCGGATAACAGCGCTGTGATTGATGTAGGATATCCACTTCATTAAAAAGGATGTTGTGACCTTCAGAGAGAGCGTGCTCTGCTACTGCTGACTTTTGCGTTTGTCCCAGCCTGCAACTCCTTTTGTGTTCTGTGATCCTCGTGTTGACACTGCGCTTTGTGGTTCCAATGTATACAGAGCCACAGCTGCATGGAACTCTATACACTCCGGGTGCTGATAGGGGATCTCTGCGGTCTTTAGCCGATCTCAAGCTCTGTTGAATTGTACGAGTGGGTTTAAAGACAGTCTTAACCTTGTGCTTTTCCAGTAGCCTGCCGATCCTGTCCGTGACTTTGTGGATGTATGGTAAAGTAGCCCAACCGCGCTTTTCTACATCATCTCCCGTTGTTGCTTCCTGTCGCTCTACATTCCTTGGGCGCACGGCTCTATCAAACTCCTGCTTGCTGTAACCATTCCAACCAAAGGCTCTCTCTAGATGCTTCATTTCTCGTTCCAATTCAGCTGGCTCACAAATTTGCTTGGCTCTCACAGACAGAGTTTTAATAACTCCCCTTTTTTGTCTTGGATGATGTTTTGATCCGTTGTTGAGGTATCGGTCAGTGTGTGTTGGTTTTCTATACACGGTATGTGCAAGCTTTCCATTCGGCCTCCTTGCCACCAAAACATCCAAAAACGGTAGGCGTCCTTCCTTTTCTATCTCCATAGTGAATTGGATCTTCGGGTTGATAGAGTTTAGGTGTAAGAGGAAGTTTTGAAGCTCGCTCTTTCCATGGCTCCAAATAACAAAGGTGTCGTCCACATATCGAAACCAGCACCTTGGCCTCTTTCTTGCTGTAGCCAACGCCCTGGCCTCGAAAATTTCCATAAAATAGTTGGCTATTACTGGACTAAGAGGGCTGCCCATAGCTACACCATCAGTTTGTTCGTAGAATTCTTCCTTCCATTGGAAGTATGTAGTGGTTAGGCAATGTTGGAACAGCTTAGCAATATCCTGTGGAAATTCTTGATTAATATGTTCCATGGCTTCCCTAATGGGTACCATTGTGAAGAGCGAAACAACGTCGAAGCTAACGAGAATATCCCCTGGAGAAAGAGTCAAAGAATGCAGTTTTTCGACAAAATGAGTGGAGTCTTTTATAAAGCTGTCCGTATTTCCTATTTTTGGCTGCAACAGTTTTGTCAGGTGTTTGGCAATTTCGTAGGTCGGGCTTCCTATGGTGCTCACGATGGGTCTCAGTGGCACATCGGGTTTGTGGATCTTCGGCAAACCGTACAGCCTCGGTGGCAAGGCTGCCGATTTTTTGAGCTTGGTTATTTCATCCGATGCCACGTCCCTTATTAAATTGTTGGTAGCCTTCAGAATACGGGCGGTTGGATCACGAGTTAGCTTCTTGTAGGTGGTAGGATCTAACAGTGTCCTGATTTTTCCTTCGTAATCTGAAGTTGAGATTACTACTGTTGCGTTTCCTTTATCTGCTGGTAGAATAAGAATGTCCTTGTCTTCATTCAAGGCTTTCAGAGCTTTCCTTTCTGCAAAGGTGAGTTTGCTTTTTGGTGGTTTTGCGCGTAGTAGAATTCGTGTCTCCATCCTTATCTGTTCAGCCGTCTGAATTGGCAGCTGACGAATTCCGCTCTCCACGTTTGCTATGATGTCTTCCACAGGTATCCTGGATGGTGTTATGGCGAAATTACCTCCCTTGTTTAGAACGCTCAACTCATCTGTTGACAGTTGTTTGTCGGTCAGATTGACTACAATCTTGCGCTGACTCTCCTCGGATGTGGACTTTGTTGTATCCGACGAATTGTTGTTAGCACCTAGTTCGTCAAATTTCTTCTTTTGTCGGTTCGTTGCGGCGGCTTGGACTGCAATCCTTCGGTCATGTGTTAGACGATCCACCTTTTTCCAGTCGCTCCAATGCCACCTTTTGGCTAGTTCTAAATTAACAAAAAGAAGTTTTTTGTCATTAGATGCAAGATCTCTACGGGTCTCATGGATCCTTTCACGGAGGAGCGATTGTTCGGTCCTGTTGTAAATTTTGCTCGCTTGTCCGGATCTGAAGGTTCTTTTTATCCTCAGAAACTTTGGGATGTTCTTGGTGTCACGGCATCGTAGTAGAAATGCCAATGAACTCAGGAGCTGTGCTTTCTTCTTGCGGAGGTTCTCCAGTTGTCGAATCAGTCTTAACGTAACCTCCCCGTAGAGGCGTTTTATCAGACACGTTTTGTCAGCAGTAGCAGAGCACGCTCTCTCTGAAGGTCACAACATCCTTTTTAATGAAGTGGATATCCTACATCAATCACAGCGCTATTATCCGAGACTAACGAGGGAAGCCATTGAGATCTTCAAACACGAAAACAATTTTAACAGGAAGGAGGAAATTACGTTTCTAAATGCAGACTGGAAGCGAGTTCTGCGACACACGTCGAGCGCGTCGAAGCCCCGCGCCGCCGCCCCCACCCTGGCCCCACCACTGCATCGCGACAGCGGCGGTACGAATACCACGGAGCGTGCTACAGTCGAATCAGTCATCGTCGGGAAGCAAGGGAGATCACTTCGCCCACTGCCTCATCGCCTTTGATAATGTCTGCCGCAGTAGTAGACGAAACGTCAGGAAGCAATTCCATTGGACCACGGCCTTATAGCCCGGAAAACATTTTAGATAGTATTATGACCGGCCGTGAAAGCCTTCACAGTCTACTACAGAATAGTTCCAAATCGACCGTCAGAGGTCGTAACGTAACACTTCTCTTGAAACTAGAGTGCCTGTAATGAGAGTGTGGCCATAAGGACTTGTCCGCCATGTTTTTTCCAAGATTAACATTGTTCTTATGGGCGAAAGCCTTCAAATGATTTTTTTTCAGACAAACGATGAACTTTAATTCTTCCTTCCTACTAATAAGTAAACGCTTTAGTTCAAGATACATTATGAGCAATTGAAAATTGTTGAAGAATTCACAAATTCCCACAACAACCCTTTTAAGTACAGGTAATTTTTGAATATCCCTGCCACGTTTATCCATCATCGAGTTGACGTACTGAGTACTGACAGACGACGAAATTCCAAATTGCTCTTAGAGTATTCTTGTGCTTAAATTCATATTGAGGAAACAAAGGACGGGTATATTCCCAGGGCGTAGTAGGGCCATAACCCGAAAATGCATCAAAACGCCATATACCATATATGTCAATCTGACCCTCAGAAAATGTAAACTAATGGAATCAACTCGCGCAATTCTCCGCTATATGGGCAGCTGTTACCAAAAATGTCGAGACGCCATGTTTAAGGCGAAAACCAAACATTTCGTTGGCTATGTGTTTTTCTGCAATAAATTGCATTTTGCAAGACTTTAATATTATAAATAATTGTGTTGTTTACAACGGTGGGATGTGCAGATTACGGTTTTAAAAGCAGCGGCTATAGAAAGGAGCCTGGAGTTACGTTTCACAGGTAAACAGATAATGGCGTTATTCAGCAACAATTAAATTATTTCAAATAACTCTAAAACCAGTTATTTTACATACAAATCTTCGAAATATGATTTAGTATATACCGCAGTGAAGTCTATAATGCTATTTTGGGAAATATTTTTCTAATCCTGTAACTTGTAGACAGTTTTTTTAATTAATTTTTTGAGCAGTTTTTCCAGGGGCGCAGGAGATGTAATCCCAGGGTTATCAACGACTATTAATTCACAATTATTTTTATTTATTTAATAGTAAGTCAATGTTTGCTAATAATATTACGTATAATATTACTAATTTTACAAATAGTAATTTAGTTCCATTATTATTTTTAATAAAATATTTTCTTATGTGCTACAATACCAATGCTACGTCACTGGCATTTTTACACTTGACAGATTGGAGCAAACTGGTAACAGACGCCGGCGTCGTATCCTACTTCCTCTGGTTTACATTTTCTAAGATCTGACCATTGACTTCTGACTTTGGAAAAAACATGGCGGCACCAATAGAAAACGATACCACCTTATGGCCACACTCTGATTACAGGCACTCTACTTAAAACGCCAATAACGAAATCTTTGACATTTGCCATATGATTTTAGAGGTCCGCGTAGAACGATGCATATATCAAAAATGATGGAATGCAGTGTACACTGCGGCAATACTGTGGATCCGAAATATACGCCATATCCGTACATGGGGACGTACAATTATTGCTAAAGTCTTACGGACTAACTACAAACGAAATTGTTGAATTCCAGTGTTTCATTTTTCTCACTGCTTACTCTAACTTCTTACGTCTTACTCTTACGGAGCTATAAATCGGCCTTAAAGTCTACTTTAGTTGAACTTTCTGGAGGTGTGCAAACAGGCTTTCAAGTCTGGTAGCATTGCAATTCTTATTAGCGGGTTTAACTACCAGTCGAGTTTAGCTAAACCCCACAAAAATTGCAATTTGTTTCAAGAAAAAAACTAAATTATTTCAAAAGTATCAGTCATGCATCATAGTACCTACTACTAATGAGAAAGAAGTACTTACCGCAAAGTCTGAGGTCAAGGTGTCTCAATGGACTCCTTTAATTATGGAGTCTCAGAACAATTCCTGGCAAAAATTTCCAGAGATTCTGGAAATATATAAAGGGGGGCCAAAACTGTAAAACAGGAGGGTCTTTCCATTGTCATTTACCTACTAACTGATTGGATTATGGCTTACCTCTCTTCCGTTTAAAACTCAAGAACTGATGAGACATAGTCAGGATATAAAATTAAGCCGATAAAGCCTCTTTGAGTTCGATTTCCTAACAAAATTATGTCGAATTCGAATTAAAAATCTTCTTCGCCCCCCATTTTGTGGTTCTCCAAGAAAACAAATTTGACATGACAATGACAGCATTGTCGCCTGACGGCTCTAGAGCGCTTTGAGAATATTTCCATCTTTTCTTTTCTCAGCAAGAATGTAAAGGACGGGAATACTCTCACAGGGGTCAAGAGCGGCCACCTGAGAACGTTGTGAAAGATAGTTGGCCGGATGCTAGATGTCGCGACGGTCAATAATCTTAGTTCGTCCTGCCTCCACTAAGTAGCAGCATTTAGGTTTATAGATTAAAATTTTATTTCCGCGCGTAAGTTAAAGCAAAAAAAGTACGGGGTGTTCATTATAAAACTTCATCTAGCAGGCTATGAAATTTTGACAGAAAAGGATGACATAATCAAAATAAATGGACTGTTGTTTCTCCATCCTTTTCTTTTGACATTTCACAGCCAACTAGATGAAGTTTTATAATGAACACTCCGTATGTAAAGCGTAATACGGCAGTATGTGAGGACAGCGCCCAAATGGCCCTCGTTTGCTTATGCACAACTATTGTTATCTATTATAATTAATTCTTATTTTTTTTTGTGTCGCTTAGGGGCTAGGTAATAAGAATGTATGATGTCACATTAAATTTCATTACTCAACAAATCCAGCAGCAGCGATGCAGTTAATTTTGAATTGAAAAAGGCAGTAAAAGTATGCTGCAAGAATCATGTCTATCAGCTCCTCAATAGGTCAAACAAAAGGCAGATGTCCCTAAAAAAAATTGATTATTTTCAGATCTACTTCTTCTTTGACAAATAGATTGCAGAATTATAAAACCACTGCCATTAAAATGTCAAGGATTGAATGTCTATATTTCAATAATGCGTCATTCACCATTTTGTTCACAAAACTTCCAGTCTATGTTTAAAAGTTTATATACATAGTGCATATCCAGTCAGTAGATACTGTAAGTACAAGGCTGTTGTAGATACCCAATTCTGACAAAGAACCTACCGAAAAATTAGTTCCTCGTTCTTCGGCGTTATCATATACCTACTTATAGAAACGTTTTCATAGAAAAGTATCAAACGTACGTAATATACTAAGAAGTGATTTTGCAAATAAAATGGCAAATGTTTATTTATTAAAATCTATGGCAACTCATCCCGTTAAATTTTTTTGTGCTTGGTTTCAATTCAGGCATCCAATTATCGTCTTCACCCTTATATTATTAACACTCACTTTATTAATAGTCCCCTGAAAGAAAATAGCTACACTATACCTAGACGTCTGCTGAAACGTCTCTCGAATATCAAACACCTGAATGAACTAATTCCGAACTATTTGGTTGGGTTAACGTCTGCGAGAACTCCACCATCAGTGATGGTAAATGTTTGAAACTTTGTCCTAAGGCCTGAGGTTTTATTTCTTTTTTCCGTTGCAGACAACATTTTATTAAGCACATCGGTATATATTAAAATCATTACTGTCCCGAGGCATGGGCGTAGCCACCGTGGGGCAGAGTGGGGCACTTGCCCTCTCCCCCTGGCTCAAAGGAAAAATAAAAAATTTTAATTGAAAAAGAAAAAAAATTCAAAAATTGAAATACTTGAAATCTAAAAAAGTACATTTCAAGTTTTGTGCAAATCGGTACATATCAAGAATGTTATGTGCATAGAACAATTTAGCAACTAATTATTGCTACTTCATACACGGTTATAATGGCCACTTTTCGCAAGCTTTGCGAGTAATTTTTGAGTGTCCAAATAAAACCATTTATTTTTTTGCGTTTTCTTGGTTTTGCCCTCCCCTGGAGAAAATTCTGCTCCGCCCATGTCCCGAGGTATTGTAACAAAAAAAGCATCACCGTAACATTTGTAACAAAGAGACAAAAACAATTTTATTGAACCTCTGGAAGTGGAACGTTTGAGCACATCTGAGCAAATAATTTCATTTAATTACACAAATGAGCCGAAAGAGCAGGGACACTTCTGGAATAGCAATTTAGTCCCGCTTTAAAGTGAACATTATGTTCTCACGAGGCAATTGTACTAAACTAAAACGATTAAATTAGGCGCAAAGAGCGGTATAGGTGAGGCACACTTCAATTTCTACTTGGGTAATTAATATAAGTAAATCAGAAATGACGTCACTAAGGCAATTTTTCTGGAGAAGACGGAATATAGTCGGTATGAAAACGTTGCAAGTTCCAAGAAAAACAAATTTTTCTGTTATAATAAGTCTATCTTAATTTTACTCTCTTTGCATAAATTTGTACAACTACACCCTTCTTTTCACAAGAGCAACATAATCGAGGGGGCGATAAGGGTTGTCGTACGTACTCAAAATTTACGATCGGGATAAGATATTCTCGTGCCAAGCAGCTATTTATGAATATTTTCCGTCCATGTTTTCATCGCTGATTATATCAAACAGATTTTCTTAATTAACAAATTTAATTTAGGCTTATTTCATATTCCATGACTTATGATGTACCCACGTATATGTGAGTTCATTTCTGCGAAATAATGTAATTAAAGCTCTCATACAGTGTCAGTCAAAGATTTAGCTATTCGAGTTAGGGTGAGGGGGAGAACAGTGGCGTCATAAAACGGTATCAAAGTGTCGCCGGAGAGCAAGATTAATGGTGCATATCGACATGTTTGGTCCTTCTGACTCATAAATAAAGCGATCGGATGGGGATAATGCAGTTCGGGGGTCCGATATTAGAAATAATTGGGTATTAAATTTTGCCAACTGCACTAAATCGCTCGTTTTTCCTCTCCACACAGGAGGTGTACTGCGGCATAGAGACCATCTGCACCGTGGACGGTCTTCACTTTCACTGCATGTATAATGCCAGGGTGAAGGCCTTCAACAGCTCAGGAGAAGGTGATTATAGTGAACTTATCGGTCTACAAACTGCTGAAGGTATTGTATAAGTAGTTGTAATGCCAATTTAACAGACCACTATAGCTTTTCAATGATTTTGCAGTGGCATGGTTTACCTTCGACCCAATCTTATCAGGACCGGGATTGCAGTACTCCGATGATAACACCACAGTAACAGGGGAGGGGTGGGAACACAGGGTAGCTTTAGGCAGCGTGGGTTTTAGCAGAGGCGTTCACTATTGGGAATTCACGGTAGACAAATACGATGCGGATACAGATCCAGCTTTTGGAATAGCCAGGATAGATGTAACTAGAGACAAAATGTTAGGTATGTTTTATTAATTAAATATAATTAATTATTACATACAATGCGTAAATATCAGGCAAAGACGACAAAGGGTGGGCAATGTACATCGACAGGCAAAGATCGTGGTTTCAACACGCTGGGGCCCACGATCAAAGGGTAGAAGGAGGCATTCACGTGGGTTCAACCATAGGAGTTCTACTGGACTTGAACCATCACACTCTTCAGTTTTACGTGAACGAGGAGCCGCAAGGGGAAGTTGCTTTCAGGGATCTATACGGCGTGTTTTACCCCGCCGTAAGCCTCAACAGGGGCGTAAGCGTAACGGTGCATACAGCTTTAGATCCGCCATCAGATTCTGACGAAACGTAAATGGTAGATTTGCAAATAGAGCTAATAATCTTATAGACTGATATTATCAGAGGATCGTTAAGATGTGCATTCTTGGATTGGTAAAAACTATCCGGATTTTGAAATTTCTAGATGTATCATATTATTATTATTATTACATGCGTCCTTAATAATATTCCTGATTGATGTACTTACGAGAACCACCGTGTATATTTCACTTCGAGATAAATGTTAAAGGTTTGTACTTCATGTTATTACATTATTATACTGAAGCATTTCAAATTATTATACCAATATTGAATCTTCACTAACACGAATGGCATTTG
The DNA here is from genome assembly GCA_951812265.1 of Taphrorychus bicolor. Lineage (NCBI taxonomy): Eukaryota > Metazoa > Arthropoda > Insecta > Coleoptera > Curculionidae > Taphrorychus > Taphrorychus bicolor. The sequence goes on from OX638302.1 coordinate 18,958,951, forward strand.
TTTCTGAAAAAAAAACATTATCTATCTATAACTGTACCACCTCAGAAGCAAATACAATTTGTAGCTCAATTACATATGTTGTAATTAAATATCATAACAATATTTATCGATCAGCCATTTAATTATACAGTAACTGTGGATGGGCGGCTTGCAACGACTTTCCTTCTCTAAGACAAGAAAAATAACAATAATTTTTGTTATGATCGGTATATGCATATACCGATCCAATTTAAGTAAACCCTCTTGAAAATAAGGCAAACTCTATCAACCCAAGCAATATAGCAAAAAACCAACAAAAGGTAATAATAGCTATTTATGTAACCAGTTACGAAAAGTCCAATTTTGTGTAACGAATGAATGTTTGCGGGACGAGCGCAGCGAGTTCCCGCAATTTGAATGAGATACACAAAAAAGGTTTTTCGTCACGTGTTTCATACAAGATTTTTTCTAATTTTGACTACAAATACCTACTTAGAGAGAGAATTATTATTATTAAACTTCAATATTTACTTTTAAACCACTTTGTATCTACTTAATACCGTAAAACTATAGCAACGGTGTGCCACAGCCGAAACCTGCAACTGGTGGTGACACCAACTTTTCATCACTAGTTACGAAAGATTTTACTTTTCGTAACTAGTTACGAAAAGTAGGACGTTACGTCACTGTCATCAGTATTGAAAAGTGCCACTTTATACGTCAAAATTAGAAAAAATAATTTAAGTACATTCAAGGAAGTAAATTAACACCAGACTTTGTACGAACCTCTATTTTTGCGATTTTATGCAGTTTTATGTAGCCTGTAGAATAATTTTAAGGCTTTTTTCTCCGCCTTAAACTAAGGCTGAATAGTCTTCGTCATCCAAACACCCGATCACAAAAATGGTACGCCAACAATATAGAAGTACTATGTGGTTCTTTATTCTTTTCCCAGAGCTGGGACGAGATTGACAACCAAATATCAAATCAACAAAAAGCGACGTCCATTCACGCTTACCAGTTAACCATGTTGACGTTTTCAATTTTTTACATATCACGCCCTAGTTAGTATAGAAATTTAATTATTATCAACTGGCTTAACTTAATTATACAAAGGCAATAACTGAATTGTAATCTTTAAATAACTAAAGACTGACTGTAGTTTTATTCGATCTCAATTTGAAACTAATTTTGACTTGGCTGCAATAAAATCGTGGAAAAATCTAGTCGCAATCAATACCTAACGCTGCACGCTATAGTTTGCGTTTATTATATTTCCAATTTAATTCCGCCATTTAGGAGTGATTCCAGTAATACTTAGAGTTACACTGAACAATTACATTGTTTGTTACTTAAGAGCATTTGTTATAGTTAGTTGTATTTAAATAATTTAATTTTTATTATTATACTTGTATAGGTGCGATATATTATGGAAATTTTATCATACAATAATACTGTACTTCACATCTTTGTAAATAAATGTTTATTTATATCCCATAGCGCAGTTTTATAACTCAAGATCTTATTTTTATGCTCTTTGAAACCGATGTTTTGATACCGGATATTTCCCCGCTGTATCTGGTCAGCTCTTTTCTTGGCTCTCGTACCTAAGGACATAAATGCTTACAAATAACTCAAGAAGAAAAATAAATAGACTTACCGCTCCCTTTCTGCGAATTAGGGCTTTTCTGAACTTAAGTTTGTGCTTCACCCTGGGATTTCGTAATTCCTTCTTTCTGTGAGGTGCGAGTCCCCTGTTCTTTGCCATTTGGTATGTTATAGCACGTTTAGCTACTTCTAAAAAAATCCATTAGCATCAGCAATTGAATAATTTGACTTAACAAACCGTCATTTCCTTCTGCGACCTGTGATTCTTCATCTTTAGCTATTTGGTCGGCATCTTGGCTGACTTCGCTATCAGAATCATGTTCCCCAATCTTAAAATGAACTGACTTCTTGTTGCTCGTTTCATTTCCTTCAGCGTCCAATTTAATCTTCTTTCTTTGCTGACCTTGATCACTGTTTTGTCTTTCGTTGCTTTGGGTCTTTACAATATTTTGTAACAGTTTTAAAGTCTTCTTTCTCTTTGATTTCAAAGATTCATTTGCTGAAGTGTTATCCTAAAATTAAGTTTAAATAAACTGGTTTTCTCTTAAAGTTACCAAGACCGCAATTCCGATATATCGAACTTATACAGACTGTTCCGCGACTCGACCGACAAGCTTGCAACAAGTATTCTATGAGTTTATCTGATAAAAAAAATCATATTAACTATGGGTCAATTCGCTTTTGTTTCAAAGATATTGAAAAAAATTATAAAATACCTATTAATGAAGAACCAAAAAATTATTTATTTAAATATTGAAAAAATAGAAAAAAAAAAATAACAAAAACTGCTCAAAGCGCGATCCGCCGTTTTCTATACATGCAGCTACCCTGTTGGCAATAGAACGTTGCCAATTAATGTCGGTTAGTTCGACACGCAATTTGTGGCCTCAATTATGCGGTTTCTTAGCTCTTCTCGCGTATCTGGCTTACCTTGACTATGCACCTGAGTTTTTAGGTGGCCCCACAAAAAAAGCCAGCGATGTTAAATCTGGCGACCTAGCTGGCCAATGTATGGGTCCATTTCGTCCAATCCACCTATTGGGATAGTTTCTGTTTAACAATGCCATTACTTCTCTACCATAATGTGGAGGCGCTCCATCTTGTTGGAACCACATGTCTCGCCGAGTTTCTAAAGGAATATCTTCTAAGTAACCCGGCAATTCTTCTTCCAAAAAGGTCAGATAATCACGGGCCCTCAGAGCCCCTTCGAAGAAGAATGGTCCGATAAGAGAGTTATTCAACAAACTGCACCATACGTTGACAGAAAAACGATGTTGGTGTTTCGTTATAACAATGCCATGTGGGTTTTGATGGCCCCAAATGTGCTCATTTCTGAGTTAATAATACCGTCTCTCGTAAATAGAGACTCATCCGTAAAATGTATGTAAGGAATAAGTACCAAGTTATTGTGCAACCAGTGACAATATCGCAGCCGATTTTGTAAGTCATCAGGCATTAAATGTTGCACCTTTCGTAAATGGAAAGGATGAAGTCCATCTTCGTGAAGAATCCTCCATATGTGATTTTGACTAATTCCGTGTGAGCGCGATATTGTGCGAATACTTGATCGCGTTGAATTGCATTTAAAGCAACTTCAGAGTCATGGTTATTTCGAACTCTTTCTACACGACGATGTGGAAAGGATCCTGTATTCCTCAAATATTGCATAACGTTTGAAAAAGTAGAATGGACCCGATCTAGAAATCGCGGGTGATACACTCTCGCTGCTGCATGTCCATTACCATCACAAAAACCGTATACGAACCCCATATCGGCATATTCCGTGCTTGTAAAATGGGGCATGACGGACTGCTAAGTTTGAAACCCGAATTATTATGACAGAACTATGACAGCGGGTTTTTGTTTTTAACAACAGGTGTCTAGTTTCTTCACAAATATGTAATTAACCTACTTAATAAAAATAACTGAATGTGTTCCTATTTTCTTCAATATCTGTGAAACAAAAGCGAATTGACCCATAGTTGACATTAATTTTTTTATCAGAATAACTCATAGAATACTTGGTACAAGCTTGTTGGTCGAGTCGCGGAACACCCTGTATATTATGTACATAATTAATAGACATAAACTTCTTACCTCTTTGTGAACACTTTGTTCCAAGAATAGAGATATTTGCGGTTTTATCACTTCTTCGAAAACGGGTTCTACTTCGCTAAGTAACTGACGGTATTGAAACAATCGTTGAGTGACAGGGTGGTTTTTCAGGTTGTCGTTACAATGCAGTAACAAATACATATAAATATTAATGGCGTAACTGAAAACAAGTAACCAATTGAAACCCAATCGCAGGTACTAGTTGCAGTCTTGCTTACTTTAGAACAAGTTGATAATGTGAGTAGACGAAGTCAAGTGCTTTACCGTGTTGGATTTTGCCAGTTCTACTAGCTTCAATGATGGGGTAAAGGTAATCTGCAGCACATCTTAAATTTGCTAAAATAACAATCATGCAGAATTCAAATAATCAAGAGATCTAAGCATATTTACCTTTAAAATCATTTTTCAACATAAATAGTTCAGGTGATTCTTTTTTTAAATTCACTGGTTTCTCCTTAATATCACCAGGTTTTCGCAAATCAGTTTTTCTCTTTGCTATTTTGGCAGCTTTCTAAAATTTGCACCTTTAGAAAACTCATCCACAAATACAATATAAGAAAGTTATAAAAATATCCAAAACATTGATGAATAAAGAAAGTTACAAATACACCCAATAATCACAAAGATGAACAACATTTAGCCCTACCTTAGTGGAATATGTGTCAGCAGAAAAATCACCAACTAATTTTGTCATCAACTGATTTTGCAATTCATTTGCTTCATTTTGTTCCGCTTCGGCAGCCAGAGCATCCTTTCCCTGGAAGCCTCCATAATCAGGATCCACATAATCGGCCCCATAATATTTCCGTTTTTCTTTACCCCAAGCCCTTGCATCTGGAATATCATCATCTTCATCTTGACCTTCCACATCACTGAGGGCAATATCGCTTTGATTATCACTCTCTGAATCATCATCAGATCCTACACCAAACACCTCTACCTGAAATAAAAGTACTCATTGTTCTAGAAACCTGCTTCCACAAAACAATATTAAATTTTTAATGATTCATTTAATGTCTGAATACTTATAAAGATTTTAAATGTTTTTAGTGTTCACAACAAAAAAGTTATATGCTAGATATTTTAAAAAATAAACATTTTAACAAGTTTATAGTTGATCATTTAAAACCTACCTCACTATCAGATTGTTCCTTAAATTGGTGCTTCTCTCGATAAGTTTTAATATGCGGGTCATCATCAGAGTTGAAATCATCCTCCTCATCTTCAAACCTAAATTACATTATGTAGCAGAAGTATGTACATACTTTCTTCAATTTTTAATTTTATAAATGTTACATTGGGTGACAATTAATCAACTCAGACCACCATTTTAGACAGTTTGACATATCAAAATAAAAATTTTAAACGTGGATAGGGTTGAATAAGCTACACAATGTAGTGAAAAAAAAGACAGAACAAGAAAGATATTATTCAAACCAGATGGTAACCAAATGATATTTATTTCTACCCTAGAGGTGGGTTTATGCTCACGTAAGATGTATCATGTAATGTGTTAGATGTATAAAGTTGAAAGTGAGGATAACACATTGAGGGTTTCAATCCCCATTTATGCTCATGTATGGTTTTAAGATGTAACATGTATCACATAAGAAATGACCTTGAAGTTGGTTAACTTTTAACTTAAGAAATAAGAAGTAAGAAGTCTTAGGTAAAAACCATACTTTGCATGCATCGCTGGTTAAAACGTAAGGTGGAGGCATTCAATGACAAACATTTAATATCTTTGGTTCCCCAATAGAGAATTATTTATGACAAAAGTGAGCCCAACTTTATAAACAAAGCATTGAAAGAATGTGTGGGTGACAATTGCCCATATTATGAGCAATGCTAGTGGTTTGTTTTTGATCATTCCCATATAAGTCATAGAAAATACTAGGTATTAATAATAATTTTTCAGCTGAGGAATGTGAAAGAAGATGTAACATAAGAAACAAATATGGGGCAGAGAAGAGAAATATTATGGCCCAAAGTGGCTTTTTCAAACATCTTAAATTTGAACATAAACTGCTCAATAATCCTTACTTCATACATGTTACATGCTATGTCTTAAGTGAGCATAAACCCACCAAACACTTTTTGGATTTTAGACTGGAGATTTGCAGATTCAAATCAGTCCAAAGGAGGGACATTGACATCCAAAGGAGATACCATGACCTGCATCACAGTTTCTAAGCAAAATTTGGGGGCACAAGAGGGTCAAATTTAAAAGAAGGGTTTAAGAGGGATGGATGTCACCATTCACGAATTCTAGATAACGGAATTTAATAGATTAGCAAAGCTAAGCTACTTACATATTGTTCCAGAATTATTCTGACAAATGAAATGAACAATATCTTTATACAATATAGAAAAATCTTACATTAAAAACAGTTAAAAAAGTAAAATTGTAAAATATAACGAGAATCGGAAAGTAGTTTATTTTTTTATAATTTTAGGTTAGGCGGTTAGACAGTTTGGAAACGACCACGTGGTCTATAATTCGTTTATGGTCATCCCAAAAGGTGTTTATATCGTCTTCTCTGTCGGTCTCATATCATTTAAAGGACGGATATTTGACGAATGAATTGTCTCCATGACAGAAAATGACATTAGTGACATATCCAGACGGGTGTGAAAAGAACGCCTCATTCCAGCGCCTGTTTCCGCCGATCATTACCGAAGAGTCATTGGCGTGCGATCTAGCGGCGAAGCAGTTCTGCCGTGTTGTCACATCTACAATACTCCCCTTAAGTAGAGGCTTTTGCTGTAAAATCCATACCTAAATAATAATTTATAGGTACCTATATAGGTATTCATGTAGAACTTCAATTACCTTTAACCTTTATGCAATAAAAACAGTTTTTGTGTAATGTTAATTTAGTTTATATTATTTACACTTACCTCCTAAGATGATGCGTTAAAAAATATACCTTTGAATGAAAAATTTCATTTTATACACTTTTGAATGTGGGAATTTCAAATGTCTCATGCATTTGGACAAGGATAGTATCTTTCTACCGTTGCAAAAACTACCACTTGCATGCCGTTGTGGCCGACCTATGACATCATAAATTTACGCGTGTATTGTGATTTTACTTAACATACATGTGATAATTAAGTGCTCTTATCTCCTAAACCTTTGAGTGTGGAGACTCCAAACTTGTCACACACTTAGGCAATGATAGTACCTTCCTACCATTGCAAGCGCTAGCACTTGCATGCCGTTGGTGCCGAGCTGTGACTTCATGAATTTACACGTACATCAAAATTTTACCTACCATACAATGGATAATTAAGTGCTCGTATCTCCTACATCTTTGACTGTGGGGACTTCAAACTTGTCACACACTTAGGCAATGATAGTACCTTCCTACCATTGCAAGCGCTAGCACTTGCATGCCGTTGGGGCCGAGCTGTGACTTTATGAATTTACGCGCGCATCAAGATTTTACCTAACATACATTCGATAATTAAGAGCTCGTATCTCCTACACCTTTGAGTGTGGGGACTTCAAACTTGTCACCCACTTAGGCAATGATAGTACCTTCCTACCATTGGAAGCGCTAGCACTTGCATGCCGTTGGGGCCAAGCTGTGACTTCATGAATTTACACGTACATCAAGATTTTACCTACCATACAATGGATAATTAAGAGCTCGTATCTCCTACAGCTTTGAGTGTGGGAACTTCAAACTTGTCACACACTTAGGCAATGATAGTACCTTCCTACCATTGCAAGCGCTAGCACTTGCATGCCGTTGGTGCCGAGCTGTGACTTCATGAATTTACACGTACATCAAAATTTTACCTACCATACAATGGATAATTAAGTGCTCGTATCTCCTACATCTTTGAGTGTGGGGACTTCAAACTTGTCACACACTTAGGCAATGATAGTACCTTCCTACCATTGCAAGCGCTAGCACTTGCATGCCGTTGGGGCCGAGCTGTGACTTTATGATTTTACGCGTGCATCAAGATTTTACCTACCAAACAATGGATAATTAAGTGCTTGCATTTCCTACATCTTTGAGTATGGAGACTTCAAACTTGTCACACACTTAGGCAATGATAGTACCTTCCTACCATTGCAAGCGCTAGCACTTGCATGCCGTTGGGGCCGAGCTGTGACTTTATGATTTTACGCGTGCATCAAGATTTTACCTACCATACAATGGATAATTAAGTGCTCGTATCTCCTACACCTTTGAGTGTGGGGACTTCAAACTTGTCGCGCACTTAGGCAATGATAGTACCTTCCTACCATTGCAAGCGCTAGCACTTGCATGCCGTTGGGGCCGAGCTGTGACTTCATGAATTTACACGTACATCAAGATTTTACCTACCATACAATGGATAATTAAGAGCTCGTATCTCCTACACCTTTGAGTGTGGGGACTTCAAACTTGTCACAAGGTCAGACAATGATAGTACCTTTCTACCATTGCAAGCACTAGCACTTGCATGCCGTTGGGGCCGAGTTGTGACTTCATGAATTTACGGGTGCATCAAGATTTTACCTAACATACATTCGATAATTAAGTGCTCGTATCTCCTACATCTTTGAGTGTGGGGACTTCATACTTTGTCACAAGGTTAGACAATGATAGTACCTTTCTACCGTTCCAAGCACTAGCACTTGCATGCCGTTAGGAATGAGCTATGACGTGAAATAACATGAACCTATACCTTCATTTGATAATTGAGTGGGACCTCCTACACATCTTTATTGAGTGTGGGAACTTCTTACGCACTTATAGCTTTCCTACCGTAGAACTTGCTTGCTTAGGAATGTTTGACAAATGTTTAAAATGTGAGTGAAAAACTGAAACCCAATAAAATTCATTTCTCAAAACTGCGAGTAAATATAATTCCTTATTGTTTGATGTTATTCTTCTTGAAGTGTAATGTAGTCTTAATCTGATGACCTCCACGCTCGATAGATATCCTCCTCCTCCTCAGTCCTTTGCCCTCGAGAGAGCTTGGTGACATGATGTATCAATTATCTTGATTGTCTCTTTCCAGGCAGTTCTACTCTGTGCCAGGTGTGCTGCATACGGCAGACTATGGCCCACCATGTGTTTGACTTGGGCCACCCATCACTTTGATGATCGCCCACGCGGTGGTCGTCTTTCTTTAACCCTTCCTTCCACGATTAGTCTTTCCATCGAGTCTGTTTGTCTAGAAATGTGTTCAAAATACCTCAAAATTGATTGACTAACTTTTGTGACTAATCGGGTTTTAATATGTATTTCTTCTAGTATATGGACACATTAGTTCGGTGGGCCGTCCAGGGTATTCGCAGGATTCGTCGGTAAATCCACACTTCGAAAGCGTTTATTCTCTTTTTGTCCGACTCTTTTGACGTCCATGTCGCAGCTGCGTTCGTTGCGATGGCGAAATATGATTGAGCATGCTATTCGGAGCTTAGTGTCTCGGGTAATTGCATTTGATTTCCATATTTTTGTTAATTTAGTTGTTGCGTTTCTTACTATGGCAAGCCTTCTTTTGATTTCCATTTCTCAACCTCCCAAATTTGTGATAATGAAGCCAAGGTAATTAAACGTGTTAACCACTTCGAAACTTAGCTTTTTCAACGCTGCTCAACCTGTCTATTATGTCCACTATTTCTTCCTTTTTAGTTACGATGATCAAGGTATCGTCAGCATATGTTAATTAATTATTTTTTTTTCTAATCTATTTTTTTTTCTTCTTCCAATCATCACTCCACCATCCCAGTCTTCTAGCACTTTACGCCTGCGATGTATTCGCCATATATTTGGTGATAAAATGCATGCTTGTTTTACTCCCCCTTTAGTTGAGAAACTCTCAGAGTATGTGTTGTTCACCCTATAACTTCAGGTGGGTTTCTTTCGTACAGTTGTTTTATTAAATGGACAAGGTGGGGAGGAGTATTCCCATTTCGAGAAGAGTAGTCCACAGCGACTTCCAAGCAATAGTATCAAGAGCCTTTGAATAATCAACAAAGCGTAGGTACATCTCTATGTTAAATTCGCGTGCTTGTTCGAATAGTTGACGGACATTTAAAATGTTTTCTTTAGTGCCCTTTCCCAGTACAAATCCTGTACTGAAATATTATGCTGACATGCGGAATTAATAATTAATGCTATTGTTCTATAGTTTCCACACTCTAATAGCGACCGCTTCTTGTAAATTGGGACAAAGATGGACTGGCACCACTCATTCGGCCATTTTCCGGCCTTCTTCTCACCCATTGCCTTTGCTATTTCAGCTGTTATAGCATCCACTCCAGGAGCCTTTCTATTCTATAGTTTTTTAATAGCTCTCTCTACTTCAGATCTAAGTATGTCCGGTTCTTTCTGGAAGCCTTCCAAAGCGGCAGCGTTTGTTTAATTACTAGTGTAACCACTAAACACCCGACAGCAGTAGCGTCTCCATACCTCAGCAATTTCGATAGTGTTTGTTGCAGCATTATCGAATTTATCCTGGATCCTGGAATATTTGTGTTCTAAAATTGAATTCGCGTGAGAGGCATCTGACCTTACTAAACAATTCCCAGGATTCGTTGCAGTCAGCGTGTTGTTCTCCTTCTCTGCATATGTAATTTATTTGTTTATTTTTATCTTGTCGACAGTTCCCACGCCCAAAGGTGTAGGAGATACGAGCACTTAATTATCAATTGTATGGTAGGTAAAATCTTGATGCACGCGTAAATTCATGAAGTCACAGCTCGGCCCCAACGGCATGCAAGTGCTAGTGCTTGCAATGGTGGGAAGGTACTATCATTGCCTAAGTGTGTGACAAGTTTGAAGTCCCCAGACTCAAAGATGTAGGAGATACGAGCATTTAATTATCCATTGTATGGTAGGTAAAATCTTGATGTACGTGTAAATTCATGAAGTCACAGCTCGGCCTTAACGGCATGCAAGTGCTAGTGCTTGCAATGGTAGGAAGGTACTATCATTTCCTAAGTGTGTGACAAGTTTGAAGTCCCCACACTCAAAGGTGTAGGAGATACGAGCACTTAATTATCCATTGTATGGTAGGTAAAATCTTGATGTACGTGTAAATTCATGAAGTCACAGCTCGGCACCAACGGCATGCAAGTGCTAGCGCTTGCAATGGTGGGAAGCTACTATCATTGCCTAAGTGTGTGACAAGTTTGAAGTCCCCACACTCAAAGGTGTAGGAGATACGAGCACTTAATTATCCATTGTATGGTAGGTAAAATCTTGATGTACGTGTAAATTCATGAAGTCACAGCTCGGCACCATCGGCATGCAAGTGCTAGCGCTTGCAATGGTGGGAAGCTACTATCATTGCCTAAGTGTGTGACAAGTTTGAAGTCCCCACACTCAAAGGTATAGGAGATACGAGCACTTAATTATCCATTGTATGGTAGGTAAAATCTTGATGTACGTGTAAATTCATGAAGTCACAGCTCGGCCTTAAAGTTTAAGTGCTAGTGCTAGCGCTTGCAATGGTGGAAAGGCACTATCATAGCCTAAGTGTGTGACAAGTTTGAAGTCCCCAGACTCAAAGATGTAGGAGATACGAGCATTTGATTATCCATTGTATGGTAGGTAAAATCTTGATGTACGTGTAAATTCATGAAGTCACAGCTCGGCACCAACGGCATGCAAGTGCTAGCGCTTGCAATGGTGGGAAGCTACTATCATTGCCTAAGTGTGTGACAAGTTTGAAGTCCCCAGACTCAAAGATGTAGGAGATACGAGCATTTGATTATCCATTGTATGGTAGGTAAAATCTTGATGTACGTGTAAATTCATGAAGTCACAGCTCGGCACCAACGGCATGCAAGTGCTAGCGCTTGCAATGGTGGGAAGCTACTATCATTGCCTAAGTGTGTGACAAGTTTGAAGTCCCCACACTCAAAGGTATAGGAGAGACGAGCACTTAATTATCCATTGTATGGTAGGTAAAATCTTGATGTACGTGTAAATTCATGAAGTCACAGCTCGGCCTTAACGGCATGCAAGTCCTAGTGCTTGCAATGGTAGGAAGGTACTATCATTTCCTAAGTTTGTGACAAGTTTGAAGTCCCCACACTCAAAGGTGTAGGAGATACGAGCACTTATTATCCATTGTTTGGTAGGTAAAATCTTGATGTACGTGTAAATTCATGAAGTCACAGCTCGGCCTTAACGGCATGCAAGTGCTAGTGCTTGCAATGGTAGGAAGGTACTATCATTTCCTAAGTTTGTGACAAGTTTGAAGTCCCCACACTCAAAGGTGTAGGAGATACGAGCACTTAATTATCCATTGTTTGGTAGGTAAAATTTTGATGTACGTGTAAATTCATGAAGTCACAGCTCGGCCCCAACGGCATGCAAGTGCTAGTGCTTGCAATGGTGGGAAGGTACTATCATTGCCTAAGTGTGTGACAAGTTTGAAGTCCCCACACTCAAAGATGTAGGACATACGAGCACTTAATTATCCATTGTTTGGTAGGTAAAATCTTGATGTACGTGTAAATTCATGAAGTCACAGCTCGGCCTTAACGGCATGCAAGTGCTAGTGCTTGCAATGGTAGGAAGGTACTATCATTTCCTAAGTGTGTGACAAGTTTGAAGTCCCCACACTCAAAGATGTAGGACATACGAGCACTTAATTATCCATTGTATGGTAGGTAAAATCTTGATGTGGTGGGAAGGTACTATCATTGCCTAAGTGTGTGACAAGTTTGAAGTCCCCACACTCAAAGGTGTAGGAGATACGAGCACTTAATTATCCATTGTATGGTAGGTAAAATCTTGATGTACGTGTAAATTCATGAAGTCACAGCTCGGCCTTAACTGCATGCAAGTGCTAGCGCTTGCAATGGTGGAAAGGCACTATCATTGCCTATGTGTGTGACAAGTTTGAAGTCCCCAGACTCAAAGATGTAGGAGATACGAGCATTTGATTATCCATTGTATGGTAGGTAAAATCTTGATGTACGTGTAAATTCATGAAGTCACAGCTCGGCACCAACGGCATGCAAGTGCTAGCGCTTGCAATGGTGGGAAGCTACTATCATTGCCTAAGTGTGTGACAAGTTTGAAGTCCCCACACTCAAAGGTATAGGAGATACGAGCACTTAATTATCCATTGTATGGTAGGTAAAATCTTGATGTACGTGTAAATTCATGAAGTCACAGCTCGGCCTTAACGGCATGCAAGTGCTAGTGCTTGCAATGGTAGGAAGGTACTATCATTGCCTAAGTGTGTGACAAGTTTGAAGTCCCCACACTCAAAGGTGTAGGAGATACGAGCACTTAATTATCCATTGTTTGGTAGGTAAAATCTTGATGTACGTGTAAATTCATGAAGTCACAGCTCGGCCTTAACGGCATGCAAGTGCTAGGGCTTGCAATGGTAGGAAGGTACTATCATTGCCTAAGTGTGTGACAAGTTTGAAGTCCCCACACTCAAAGATGTAGGACATACGAGCACTTAATTTTCCATTGTATGGTAGGTAAAATCTTGATGTACGTGTAAATTCATGAAGTCACAGCTCGGCCCCAACGGCATGCAAGTGGTAGTTTTTGCAACGGTAGAAAGATACTATCCTTGTCCAAATGCGTGAGACATTTGAAATTCCCACATTCAAAAGGGTATAAAATGAAATTTTTCCTTCAAAGGTATATTTTTTAACGCATCATCTTAGGAGGTAAGTGTAAATAATATAAACTAAATTAACATTACACAAAAACTGTTTTTATTGCATAAAGGTTAAAGGTAATTGAAGTTCTACATGAATACCTATATAGGTACCTATAAATTATTATTTAGGTATGGATTTTACAGTAAAGCCTCTACTTAAGGGGATTATTGTAGATGTGACAACACGGCAGAACTGCTTCGCCGCTAGATCGCACGCCAATGACTCTTCGGTAATGATCGGCGGAAACAGGCGCTGGAATGAGGCGTTCTTTTCACACCCGTCATATCCAGACGGATGACGTTTGCCCGCTAAGTGCAGCCCACTTGTCAAATCGAGCCCCATCCCCACGACCTCCCATTTCAAATTAATTTCAAAAGTTTCAAGGTGACCTTTCTCCTAAACCTAAACAATTCGGATTCGCTCGCTTTATCCATTGAGTCTGTTACTGTTTGCCTTTGCCGGTTGCTTCTAATCTAACGATCAAATTATTCAAATTAAAAAAACGGCCCCAAAATGTCGGCTCCGCAGAGCGACGTCGAAAGAAGGAAACAGATCAGTGTGAGGGGCATTGCAGAGATCGACGATGTTAATGAAATCAAGAAGACCTTTAACCGGCACGTTCACTACACCTTGGTAAAGGACCGGAATGTCGCAACTACAAGGGATTATTATTTCGCCCTTGCTCACACGGTTAGAGATCACTTGGTGTCCAGGTGGATCAGGACTCAGCAATATTACTATGAGGTTGATCCAAAGGTAAGGCCCCTTTATACTTGTATTTAAGTCCTAAGTACTTTTATAAAAATCACATGCTCAGAGTATGTCTTCCATATAGGATAATAGACAATTAGGACAATTGTAGCAATAGCTTCAGAATTATAATGTTTTACATTGAGACTTTACTAAGACCTAGTAAAGTGAGTGAAACAAAATTCTTCACAAACCAAAGGCAAGCTATAACAACAACATTTTGCACCCCAAATTGGTAGATTTTATTCTTATCTAACATTGTAGACAGCAAGTAGAAAAAACATAATTTGATATCCCTACCAAACTTTGGGTGATAGCTTTGTTTGTCAGTTTAATTGTGAACCACTTTGAATTACATGTTTCCAGATTATAAAACAGATTTTCTTTTGAATGAAAATCTGTTCTGAAATTGAATTTAGCTCTTCCAAGATCTTAATTTTATAGAGAAATGAAAATTTTGTGATCCGGGAATGTATGCATATGGCAATAATTCTAAATCAGTTTGAAATCAGACTGGCAAACAAAGCTATTGGCATGCCAGATGAAAATGTTTAATTACTAGGTGCTTACCTCACCAATAAATAAGTGTTTTTATTTTTTACTCAAATTCACATGCATTTATTTAGTTCTACTAAGTGATATGCAATTTATGAGTGTAATCAGCATTATCATTCATGATAACCTATTTTTTCGTTTATTTGTTATTGCAATGTTTTATTTCGAGTAGGTGAAACTCATGTGAAACTCTTGTTATTATATATATTTTTTGACAACTCACAGTCAATCCCACTCAACTCAGCACATATCTCTTTTTTTTTATTTCTGTTACAAATTCTAGTGAAATGTAACCTGAACTAACCTGAACTAAGATGAAATAATGTTATTTCTAATAAACTATTTATACAAAGTAAATTTCTTTAATATTACTTCTACTAACAGAATATGAAATAAGTATCACAGTGTAAGTAATTAAGCTTAAACTGGTGTGCATAGTTCAGACCTCTCTCAGGCTAACAGGCTAAATATTGTCTGACAAAAAAGTAATTTATTGTAACTATGTATATCTCCAATTTAAAAAATAAAATTATATAAAGCCTATAAATAGAATCATAAGTGATAAAATTAATCTGTACAAACATAAGGAATTTTTTTAAGCTTCAAGTCTAATGGTAGTCATTATGTTGAAATTTATGTGCCACTAAAGATATATGTGTATAGGCATTGGATTAGATAACCTTTCCAATAAAGCTATAGTTTCTATAAAGAAACAATACCTAAGCTTGTTAATCGGCATATTTTATTCAATAATGCAAGTAATTGCTGACAGAACATGGTAGCATATAAGTTTAAAATAAATATTTTATTACATCGTACTAAAATTGGTATCTGGGAATTTGGAACTTATCCAAAACTCATCTGGCGACAGTCTTTCTGGACACCCAATTTTCGTAAGCACAAACAAACCAATAATGAAGGTCTATGGCCTTTAAAAATTGTTATTTACCAACGAACGCACACACAAAACCAGAACTTCATCATTTTTATTATGTAGTATTTGAGTAGGTACTTATCTAAGCATAGAATTGGGTGTTTCTTAAACCCTATTTCGCCTTATAATCGTCTTTCAGAACTGTATTACGCAGTTTTTCTATTCACTTTCCTACAAAGAATTACGCAAAAATGTTAATCATTATGCTGATATTTTTTTTATGGTTTACAGAGGGTTTATTACCTCTCCCTCGAATTTTACATGGGCAGAACCCTGTCGAACACAATGATTAATTTGGGCATCCAATCCTCATGCGATGAAGCATTGTACCAACTTGGCTTAGACATAGAAGAGCTAGAGGAAATGGAAGAAGATGCGGGGCTTGGGAACGGAGGTCTAGGTCGATTGGCGGCTTGTTTTCTAGATTCTATGGCCACGTTAGGCAAGAGCTTTTTAATGTGATTATGGAAAGTGTTACTTGATAAAGCATTTATTTAGGAATGGCAGCTTACGGTTACGGTATCCGATATGAGTATGGTATTTTTGCACAAAGAATTATTAATGGCGAACAGCAGGAAGAACCTGACGATTGGTTGCGTTTTGGTAATCCATGGGAAAAGGCTAGGCCCGAATACATGCTCCCTGTTAATTTCTATGGTGGGTTTTAAATCTCACTGCCTACTTCTGTGGTTTTCACTTCATATTCTCACTATCTAGGAAACGTTATTGAAACTCCAGAAGGGCAAAAGAAGTGGGTGAACACCCATGTAGTTTTCGCCTTGCCTTATGACAACCCCATTCCCGGATTTAAAAATAATGTAGTCAATACTTTAAGACTGTGGAGTGCTAAGAGCCCAGCGGATTTCAACTTGAAATTCTGTAAGTTACTATTTGTCTTATGAACATGCATGTATTGAATCGGGGGTTGTGACTGTTAGAACTCTGTTTGTGTTAGTTACGTAACCTTTCAGTGCACACAATGTGGGGCGACAAATATTCAAATTTCGTCATGCAGAGAATCAGAAAGATTTTTGGAATTCACGGGGGTAATTGAATTGTATATTACTGTGTGCAACTCAACCACAATATGGTCTCTTTTTAGTACACATGAAAATTAGTTGTCACTGCTTCACTTGCTCTTTATAGAGGGTTTAATAATTTTTAGTCAACGATGGAGACTACATCCAGGCCGTGATTGACAGAAACTTGGCTGAAAACATATCCAGAGTGCTTTATCCCAATGATAATTTCTTTGAAGGCAAAGAACTTAGGTTGAAGCAGGAGTACTTCATGGTGGCTGCCACCTTGCAGGATATAATACGTCGCTTCAAGTCGGCTCAGTTTGGAACCAAAACCGCTACAAGGAACAACTTTGACGAGTTCCCGGAAAAGGTAAGAAATTTATATCTGGGTTTAGTATTTTCTTAACACAGTTTCTATGTGTTGGCCTATTATTATGTCTCATTTTCTTTATTTACTCCTTATGTTAAAGAGAATTTAGCTTATGAAAAGATCTCAACCACGTATAAAATTGAACAGTTGACAGCAACATTTTGGCTGCAACATTCAGCCAGAACTGAATTCGTTAAACGTGTTCTCACTTTTTCTACCCTCAAAGTAGAACAGTGGTGTTAGAACAATAAAATTATTGTATAGTAACTAAATAACTTGCTCCACGACAGTATAAACTATCTACACAGTGGATTATGGGTATACTTAATCGGGACAAAGCTTATCAGGAACAGGAGAGATTAAAAATTTCACTACTTAGACAGAAACTGTCGTCGATTATCGATGTCTTTCTCAAGGTGGTTCTAGCACTAGGGTGAACATTTTTGTATTTATAAAACGTTTATTATCTATTTAAAAAAGTTTGAAGTAATTCACACAGTCACAAGTAATCCTTCAGAGTACTGTGTCATTATGGTAATATACGAATTGCATTTTTATAGGTTGCAATTCAATTAAACGATACTCATCCGTCTCTGGCTATACCTGAACTGATGCGCCTCTTAGTAGACGTTGAAGGCTTGCCCTGGGAAAAGGCCTGGGAAATCACACGCAAAACATGCGCGTATACCAACCACACTGTACGTTCTTGAATTATAACTGTGTCTTGATTGTTGGTTAAAATGGGAACCATTATTAGGTTCTTCCGGAAGCATTGGAGCGGTGGCCAGTGTCCTTGCTGCAGAATATACTCCCTAGGCATTTAGACATCATCTATAAGATAAACTTCCATCATCTGCAAGATGTTGAGAAGCGCTGGCCCGGAGACTGGGACAAACTGAGGAGCATGTCTCTTATCGAGGAAGACGGCGAGAAAAGAGTCAATATGGCTAATTTGAGTATCGTAGGCAGTCACGCGGTGAACGGGGTGGCGCGGATTCATTCCGAAATCATCAAGGACGATCTGTATGTCTCATCTAATATGTTCAGCAAAAAAAAACTCTAACTTGCCTTACAGATTTAGAGATTTCTACGAATTAACACCCGAAAAATTCCAAAACAAAACCAACGGAATTACGCCACGTCGTTGGCTGTTGCTCTGCAATCCGGGCTTGAGCGACTCTATTTCGGAACGTATCGGGGAAGAGTGGATCGTGCACTTGGATGAATTACAAAAACTCAGAACTTTTGCCAAAGACGCCTCCTTTCAAA
Organism: Taphrorychus bicolor; assembly: GCA_951812265.1. Taxonomy (NCBI): domain Eukaryota; kingdom Metazoa; phylum Arthropoda; class Insecta; order Coleoptera; family Curculionidae; genus Taphrorychus; species Taphrorychus bicolor. The sequence goes on from OX638302.1 coordinate 18,977,202, forward strand.
GGGCCGTGATGAAGGTTAAGCAGGAAAACAAACTGAAATTAGCTCAACTCCTAGAGAAAGACTATGGTGTTAAGGTTGGACATTGAAATTGTTCTTTTTTCTTAAATAAAATTTATGACTTTTTAGGTGAATCCGGCTTCAATGTTTGATATACATGTGAAGCGAATTCACGAGTACAAGCGGCAGCTGCTGAACTGTCTTCACATTATCACGCTTTATAATAGAATAAAAAAAAATCCGTCCGCCAAGGTTACTCCTCGCACCATCATGATTGGGGGAAAAGCTGCTCCTGGTTACTACACGGCCAAAAAAATAATTAAGCTGATTAACTACGTGGCTAATGTCGTTAATAATGATCCAATTGTTGGGGACAAACTAAAGGTATTTAGCAATATGCTTCATTTCATATTTAGAGTAGAATTTTGAGACTTATCACATGTGTTCTAATCGCTTGTGTAGCCACCTCAAGAACGGTACAACGATGTAAGAAAAGTTGCTGAAATATACCGTTGATTTCGATTGCCCCAGTTTTTACCAAAAACGTTTGAGCGATGTACGAGTTCATGATTCATATTTACAGGTAATTTTCCTGGAAAACTACAGGGTAACCTTAGCCGAAAAAATCATTCCCGCTGCCGATTTGAGCGAACAAATCTCTACTGCGGGGACGGAAGCGTCTGGCACTGGCAACATGAAATTCCAGTTGAACGGCGCGTTGACCATCGGTACGCTAGACGGTGCCAATGTGGAAATGGCCGAGGAGATGGGCAACGAGAACATTTTCATCTTTGGCATGACTGTGGATGAAGTGGAGGCACTCAAGAAAAGAGGTGAGATTCATATTTAATTTAAGTACAAATGCGCTGTTGATTTATGTCCCACAATCGTTTCGCCTCCGCTCCCGCCTTGGTTTGAGGTAGACTTTTGCAATGGGCACATTCATAAGTAAGTTCAACTGATTTAAGTTTGTCGGGTAAACAAAAACTGGATAAGAAAAATCTTAGGGTTATAAACAAATGGTTCACACCTTCATGTCCGAGATGACCATAGCTAATGGCGACTTTGACAAGCAAAATTTTGAAGAACCAGAGATTTTGAGAGATAAGCAATTGTGTGGTATACGTCAAATCTAGAGTTGAAGCTTTAGGTAGAGTTCAAATTTGACTTGTAGAAGTGACACTAAGGGGACTTTTACAAGTTGAAGTAAAACCTCAAATTGAAGATAAAACTCCAGATATGACCTACATTGCATTGTTTATCTGTCAGGTAAACAATGCAATGTACGTCAAGTCTGGTGTTTTATCTTCAATCTGAAGTTTTACTTGAACTTGTAAAAGTCGCCCTAAGTGCCACTTGAACGATAACAGCCGCAAAAATCCTCTTTTGGAGGCCGCAAACGAAGACAATGATAATGATAATGTCTTCCGTAGTTGTTCTTGGGCAAGAAATGTGTCTCCATACTTATGACGAAAAAACTTCGGCGTATTCTGCAAAATAGCCTTGAAAAAGAGGTCAATAAACGTTGAAACGTCGGCAATTTCTGTGTAAAGTGAAAGTTTTTATTCACTGTTCACAATCACACCCACTATTCGCCATCTACTTTCCTAAAGGACGCTAATCAACCCAACCAATATACTCATTGACCGCTTTATTTCCCTATAAATTTAAAAAATAATACTTCGCTAGGCGAGCCGAAAAAGTACTGAACATACAGTCTATAATCTAAACGTCGCCGCCTCGCAGTGGTCTTTGTGGGGCTTTCTTGCAAACTCTGCATATTCCCAATAACAAGGCCTAAAGCTCTTGAAAAGTTGCTGATAGTAACACGGCCATCCTGCGAAAGAGCGTCCTGGCGCCCTCTTTATTTTGGTTTGATCTAAAAAGATTCAGGAACAGTAACTCTGTATAGACATTCTTGTTGCTGAAATATTAGCAAATACAACATATGCTATTTTCAAATCATCTAATAGTACATATTCAGAGTTGCTATTTTTTACGTCCAATAGTGTTGCCATTAGTTGTTTTTCACCACCTAAGAAAACTGGTCTTAGAGTTTTTTCACTAACTTATATGATTGCCTTCTGCTTCTCCTACAAAACCTAAGGGGACTGCCCTCAGTTTTCTCTTCACAACTTAAGGGGATTGCCCTTAATTGCATTTACAACCTAATGGGATTGCCATTAGCCTGAAAACCTAAGGGGATTGCCCTTAGTTTACTCTTTACAACCTAAGGGGTGTGCCCTTAGTTGTCTTCACAATCTAATGGGATTGCCATTAGCCTTAAAACATAAGGGATTGTCCTTAGTTTACTTTTCACAACCTAAGGGGATTGCCCTTACTTGCTTTTACATTCTAATGGGAGTGCCATTAGTTTTTAGTAATAATAATTTTGTTCCACTTATGTGAGGTGGGATTGCCACCAACATAATTATTTACACAATAAAAAATTGTTAAGTTAGTGGGATCGCCACTTTACTTACTTTTTTGCCCATGTGTTATGAAGACTATGGCCTCAGCTGCTCATGTGCAGCCGTGGTAGTACGTTGCCCCTTCTTATGAAGTCTCTAGTAGGGTAGCACTGCCTGGACGGTGTAGGGACCTTTATATTTTGGTTTTAATTTGCCTCCACCTGCTAGTTGTGAGTCTTCAAGCCAGGTGATGGCTATGACATCACCTGGCTTGAATAGAGTCGCACAGCGTCGAGTTTTATTAAATTGCTGAGCAGGTCGGATGGCAATATTATTGATTCTGCTTCGGGCTTCTACAACGGTTTCGGTAGATATCTCAGCATCCAAGATTTATCATCCTTTATATTTTGGTTTTAATTTGCCTCCACCTGCTAGTTGTGAGTCTTCAAGCCAGGTGATGGCTACGACATCACCTGGCTTGAATAGAGTCGCACAGCGTCGAGTTTTATTAAATTCCTGAGCAGGTCGGATGGCAATATTATTGATTCTGCTTCGGGCTTCTACAACGGTTTCGGTAGATATCTCAGCATCCAAGAATTGTCGAGTAGCTCCTAATTTTGGATTTCTACTAAATGCAGTACAGTAGGCGGAAAACCTGTCACTGAATGTACTGTCGAATTCAGATTGTCTTCAATCTCTGGCAAGACAGTAGTCCAACTGCTTTCCTTTTCCTGATTAGGAGTAGCTCGCAACAGATTGAACATTGTCCGCATCACACGTTCAATTTGCGCATTGCCTCGTGGTACACCAGTAACAATGTGATGAAGTTCTATTCCTTGAGCACTAAGAAAGTGTACAAGCAGCAGCTCGGTCTGCAACAATACATTTTAGTTTTCCTAACTCATCAAAGACTGGTAGCAGTGCACGTATCGAACATTCGGATGTTTTTTTTGGTATTGGCTGCAATCGGCATAACTTTGAAAAAGCGTCAATGATTATCAGGATTTGTGTGCATCCATTTGACGGTACTGATATATACTCTGTTCAGCGAGGGTTCAATATTACGTCACATTACTCATCTCATTTCATTAAAAAAAGATCGCAAAAAAACAGGCGTATTATTAGTTCTTATTAATAATAAAACCACCAGCTAATGTCAGTTTGACGCTTAATGTCAAAATGTCGTCATAATTTAGAAATCCGAGTCCAGCTTTTGTAGAACTAAATATAGAAAGGAAAGATCCGCTTTTAAGGGATCATGTAGAAGGAGCCACTGTGTGAAGAAAAACGGGAGAAAATTTCCATGATAGTGGAGAAACAAGGAGTTACAATCGACGAAGCTGCGGAAGAAATTCCATCAACATACGTCCCGAAGGAACTATCAATTGTTGAAAAGAAGCCCCTGTTCCTGAACAACCACCTACTGGTCCACAAAAATATCTTACCCTGGTGTCACCTAAAGGCTAGATCCGCTTCTGTGGAAATGAATAAAACTTTAATCAAAATTAGCGAGGTGTTTGACTGAATCAACTAAAGAAAAAATGTGGAAGAACGGTGCATACATGCGACACAGAAGCAAAACAGCGGTTAGGTGTCTTAAAAAAATTGCCCACACTTAGATTATGTACTTAATTTAAGTTATTTATGTTGCATGTCTTATTATCATATATTGCATTAATTAAATTCTAAGAAAAATTTCAAGAATTGAATATACAATAAATGCCTAACAGTTTTTTTTATCAAATTAATGAATTCATGCGGACACGTATTGAACTATTCCGCAAAAAAGGGTGCATTCGAACGAAAAAAGGAAAAATATGTTTGGCGACCAGACGACAAGTGTTTCTGCTTATTGGCTTTACAACGCAAGTTGTGAGCACTACTAGGTATAGTAAGCACACAAAAATACTCAGAATAGCTTGGGCCGATTTTGTCCATATCTTATGATCTACATCCATGGCCGGGTGAATCATAGCAGGTGTATATGGTAAAGCTGCTGCGGATACTCCTGAATTAATACCCGAAATGGGAAAACTTTGCAATACGTAGCACAAAAGGCTAAACTGATACATTCCCGTGTCTACAAACATAAATTGACATTTCGTTCAACTGACATTTTATCAGCGACAGACGTGTTTTTTGGTATGACATCACAATTTATGACGTAATATTGAACCCTCGCTGAACAGAGTATAGTACTTCTAATTTCTCTTGAGTGTTACGTCATCGTTTACTACGTAACCACAATTTTAGGGTATGTCTTAATTTGATACATATGATTGACGCCTTTTTAAAGGTAAGTGCACGTATTTTCTTAATCGGCGTTAATGGATAAGTTAACCAGTTTATTTTTTATTTTTAATAAGTGGTTTATTAGTATATATTATTTGAAATCAACTAAATAAATTACCTGCCTTATGTAACTAAATTATAAATATATAAACTAAACTACTAAACTATAAACTACTAAACTATAAATAATTAAGAATAATTTATTTATTTGGTTTTCTGACCGCGTCAGGACTTAGTAGGTATGAAACTAATTAAATTGGGAGTAGTACGTTTCACTTTATTTTTGTTCAAAATCACAAGCAGCCTAAAGAGATAGCATCAAAGGAACTCCGATTATTAACATTTTTCTTTAATGTGATATAAAACACATCTACAATAAATATTGCTTTACAGCAATCTGTATTAAAAGGTGGGTACTAAATTTTTACTGCAGCGTAGAGAGCTTAAAAAAGCAAGTACACAGTTGAAATAAAAAAAAAACGAATAAACAAGTAGGTCTCAAAAATACAAAAATAGTGATCAAGTTCAAACAAAAACAAGTTTCTAGTGGCGCACTAATTGTTTCGGAGCAATGTAGATAAAGCAAAAGCAGCACATTTGGTGTGTGCATGATGAGTAGTAGAGAAATAAATAAAACAGGTTTGGGAGAAATAATAAGATACGTTGATGTAATCTTTAAAAAAACTCCCAATTATTTTAAACAAAGTACAAACGTTCTAACGGAGAACAAATAGCTAGAAGCAAACAAAAAAGTAAACAACATTTCGAAAAATCGCTGTCTAAATAAATGTTATTAATTATCGAATTCTTCCTCGGATTCACTGTCTTCATGTCGAAGATAGTTTTTCCATAACTCAGGAGTAACCTGCAAAAAGAGTTAGTAAGTTAAGTAAATAATTTTTTTTTAATTGAAAAACGATGCTTTTTCCAACGCATCGTTCCATAAATTTGAAACGCTCTCGTTTGTGATTCGATGAACAGCAGTGATTTTCGAATCACAATATCGCTTACACTGGGACCATACCATTTCGATGGGGTGAAAATGACAATGTAAGGAGGTAATCTTAATACACGATGACCATTTTGAAATGACAGTTCGTCTATTCTGAAGGAAAAAAAAACACCAAAACTAAATTCACTAATTGTCATTATAAAAGAGCGATTTTGGATTTCCTACAAATATTATAATGTAAAATACCAAACGATATATTTACTCCAGCATGTTCTTTTTTCCTATACCTAAAAGCTTAGCTTTTATTGCAAAAGGAGAAAATGTAATGTGATGCTGCTGCAACCATTCTAATAGGCAAGGTTTGGACCAGGTTTGATTGGGTAACTTTTCCACTTGCATGGAGTGGTAAGAAGCATTGTCCATAATTATCGGTGAGGGTTCCTCCAAATTAGGCAAAACCTGTTCTGAAAACCATTTTTCGAAATTTGCAGAGTTTATCGAGTCATGGTAGTTGCCTGATTTACTTCCCGCTTTGAATATTAGGCTGGCATTCTGGATAAATCAATCCTCTGGACCAGCATGCAAAACTATGTATCGTGTTCCTTCTGAGGATGACTTTTCTCTAATCAACTTGTCCTAAATGCTCCTTTGAATGATGCTTAAGAAATAGATTAACATTAATTAATAGCGTTTATATACCTTTACTAAAAGCCCATGTTTCATCTACAAAAACCGGTACTCTCTCAAAAACCTTATCCTTTTATGTATAATATTTGGTTGTTCCACTAGATAAAGTCAGTTAGATATTATACACTTCGTCCACTTAAACGTAAGTTTTTTTCAAGCACAAAGCCAGGGAACTGCAAGGAATTATAACTTGATCTATATTTTGGAGGTGGTTATGTAAAGACTGGAGTTTAACATGTTCGTCTGTAATAAAAAAAGAACTCAATAATCTTCGATATCTGTCGTGGAGATTGTTGTTTTGTACCTGCTGCATAGATTCGTCCCCTTATTATATGCTCGCAGACACAGATGTTGTAGTGTTTTCTTATACAATGTAGGCTCTTCAACAGCGTGATCTTTACTCGCTCCATTAGCTACAAGTCTCTGAATTGTTGCTAGGGACACACCTAATGCCTCTGCTACCCTCTAGAAAAATAATTATCAGATTTTTTTAAGTATTATTATTTGCAAGTACTTTTTATCCCATAATATGCTTACGTACATTTATTACACGGCATCTGAATAAGTAGAATAAATGATGTTAAGCATTTTGCGTTTCTTGATTCGATTTAACAAGAATCGCCGCGACCGTTTTGGCGGACTAAATGGGAGCAAAGCGGTAACTTATAGCAAAATCTATGAAGCTGCGTTTCGGAATATTTACGCATATGCATATTATACCTGTTTTTTACTTCTCCGTTGCCGTTTTGCACCCACAATTCAACCACACCGCTTAGATTTGTCTCCCAAAGAAAATATGCCGTAACTAGTCTTTAATTTTAACGATAATAGGTACCTACTACTTATGTACTGCATTTAAAGGTACCAAACTCTCTCTCATCTCTTCTCGTTGGAAATATTGAATTCATATCAATATTAACACTTGTTCACCCTCGGAGAATGTTTTGCCCGGCATTTTTCGATTTAAGAGCAGACAGTGTCAATGTCAAGTTTCAATATTCTTATCCGACACATGTCGGTGACGCAAAACTTTTGTCTCATACGTTTAACGTGAGATAAAGTAATATGAAAGAGTAATGACGTAACACTCAAGAGAAATTAGAAGGACTTTAGGCTCGCATGATCAATATGCCAGGTCTCCAACATAATATCTTGAGGTTTCTGTCCTTACTGCCAAAATCCACGTCGAGGGCCGGTGTGCGATTTGCCTAATATATACGCCGTGCAATTTTTTATGTATTTCTTTAGACATTGACCCATTTTTTGCAAAACACATGTTGGTACATTAATGGGATCAGCATTGACTTTTTCGGATGCTTTGTTGTTTTCTTCCTTATCCATCAATCGACATTTATTTTGATGATGTCCTTGGTGACCGCATTTGAAACAAGCTGACCTATTTTCAGTGTGGATGCGAGAAACCTTTGTGCCATGTTGTTCCCTGATGGATCGGGTTTTAATGGGTCGTTCATGCCTAAAAGTTCTTAAACGCCGGGTGTCAAACTCGCTGAGTAAGAGCAATAATTCACGTTCATTTGTAGGTTTTTGAACATGAATTTCAGAACGGGGTTCGTCATGATCTAAACCGTATTCTACCATGCTTAGCTTAATATTCCAAAGTAACTGGTAAAATCTGTTTATAGCTCGTATTTTCTGGTTACCATACCCGACTATTTAATGAAGCAGCAGTTAACGCACGAGTGCCGGGAGTTTCTTTATCAGGAAACGCGACTTTAAGGTCTTGGCAAAAATTAGCCCAGGTAGGGGCAATAGGCCTCCAGTCGCAGACTTATCGATAACCTCAATGTCTTAATGCCTCTCCAGCTTTCGCTAGCATTAAATAGTAATTTACGTCACAAGTCCAGTAGGTGACTTGTTACATTACGAGGTTTTTACGGACGAGGCGACGTCAGGAGCCGAGTCCGGAAAGTTATACGAGTACTGTAACAACACCTAACGGACGTGTATCGTACAATATTTTATTTCATACTGTTTTTATGACTTAGAAATAAAAAAAAATAAAAAACGACCACGTAAGAATTTGGTTTATTTGGCGGTGTCTGTATTATTGTCACTGTCAAAATTCATAATTCGAGAGCTACAGTTACGCTATTTATGATACCCAAATAAACTTGAAAATATGTAGCCACTAGTTTTAAAACTTTATTATCACAAATTATTTCTTATTACTACATACGAGTAATAGATGTTTCTCAAATTCTTTCGAGAAGTCTTTTCCTAATGGTGAAAATGATGGAGACGTCAGCCTTAAATCATCAACAATGTGCTTGTGTTTCTTCAAATATATTACTTTGAAATATTATAATATATACTCTACTGCAAATATATTACTCTGCTGAGCATTGGGGAGATTTTTGAATTTCACTAAATAACTTAGAGGCTTCTTGCGAATATCAGGAATTGATGGTTGATTTGTTTTAATGGTTTGATTTAATTACAAGTAATATCAAACGCCGTAACTACTGCGCACAAATTTTGACGTCGCCAACTGAGCATTTGACAAAATCTTAATCAAATTTAAGTAACGTAGTATTTTATATTAGACGGTAGCTCTCTAGCATCGATTGCCTAGCAACCTTTACCAGACTTGTCCGGTAAAGTTTCATTTACCGGCCTCAAATCGATGAACGTAGGCACTTTTGTCCGGATCATAACTGGTAATTTGAAAGGATGAATGTCCTTATGAATACATGTGGCCATTGTAAATATCAAAGAAACTGGGTGTTGATCTAGCTGGTCGAGAAAACTCACTATTTTCCTGCTGAAACTAGTTAAGAGTTTCCTGCCACTGAATTTTGCGGCGCTTTGGTGTGACTTCTTCATCCCCATTCACTACATCAATCCCCCTTCTGATGTTGCCCACTTCTGCTGTCCCACTTGGATGGCTTTTTAAAAGTTAAAAGTTTAAAGTTTATAACAAAAACTCTAAATATGAACAAATTGAACGCTTTAATTCCGTATAAATTAACAAAATAATACTTCGCTAGGCGAGCCGAAAAAGTACTGAACATACAGTCTATAATCTAAACGTCGCCGCCTCGCAGTGGTCTTTGTGGGGCTTTCTTGCAAACTCTGCATATTCCCAATAACAAGGCCTAAAGCTTTGGTTGAAAAGTTGCTGATGGTAACATATATAAAACTTGAGGTAGAGTTTAAACTTAACTTTAGAAGGGACACTAAAGTGCTAATCGATGATTAAGATCACTGATGACAAGTCTTGACAGGGATTGTAGTGACATCAATTGCGCGAAGATGAAAGTTTGATGACGATAATCATACCTTGCTACTAAAAAACTTAATTAAAATCTCTTTAGGCTACAATGCTTACGATTACTACAACGCAAATCCTGAATTGAAGCAAGTGGTAGACCAAATTCAGAACGGATTCTTCAGTCCGAACAACCCCGACGAATTCAAGGATTTGGCCGACATTTTACTGAAATACGACAGGTTCTTCCTGCTGGCCGACTACGACAGTTACATTAAGAAGCAAGAGGAAGTGAGCGCAACATACCAGGTAATCAAATCATAACGGTTGTGTGACAAAATAGTAGTAAAATCCGCATAAATCCTTATTTAAGTTGGTGCAAAATTGGATGCAGATCGTAATGACCTTTAGAATTTCCAAAATGTCCACTACTTTTCCGAAAAAAAAAAACAAAATTTACTAAAATGGTTTTTATTTTTTCCGCAACTTGTTTGAAACGATATTTTAATTCTAAAACAAATTGCACATTCTCAAGGGCTAGTTCTGTTCATGCTCTACAAGTATGTACTGTTTAGTTTTTAGACCGACGTTTCGACTTTTCTGGGGCATTATCAACTTCAGTTTTTTACATTTGAAGGCCAAAAATTGCCAAAAAAAAAAGCCTAAATCCACAATTTTTGCGTTCTTTGATTTCCTTTTGTATTTATTTATTATAACCGAATTTATTTTTTTCTAGAACCAGGCCAAGTGGTTAGAAATGGCCATCATGAACATCGCTACTTCGGGCAAGTTTTCCAGTGACCGCACCATCATCGAGTATGGCCGAGAAATCTGGGGCGTGGAGCCCAACTATCAGAAGCTGCCCGATCCGTCGGTTCCTAGAGAGTTGGCTTTGAAGGACGAAAAATAGAATAATTGTAGGGAAATAGTGAGTAAAATTTGCAATAAATATATAGATTATGGGGATTTGCCAGGGGCTCCCAATCGGGTCCTTAGTTGCAGGCTCGAGAGTATTTTTAAACGCTAAAAAAATTAATAGCTTTTGGTGCTATATTACTATATTAGTAAAGATATACTTCCTTTGGGCTCTAAGTTTTATGCAGAATCGATTTTATTTTTGCAGTTTGTGCCTCTAAAAACCGTTTAAAACTCTGCTTAAAAACTTTTTTAGTTATTCAGTTAAATTTGCCTTCGTAAAACGCTTTCTCTATAAGATCAAACAACTTTTTTTTTTATTTTTTTTTAAGTAGTAAAATTTAGGACTTTGGTTTATTTCAATTTTGCCGTCGTGTGTGTGTCTCGAATTTACAATATTCTATCAATTTATTAGAAACTAGAAACAACTTACTATGAGTGTATTGTGCCATCTACTAACAATTTTAACTGTTCTCTCTGTTTTAGAGCAATATTACATATGTTGAATGTTTGCTAAGTTTATCTTAAGAGTTTTTGTATTTAAGAAAGTGTATTATTTAAATACTCATTTTCCCGATTATGCATATGTTGTTTTCTTCCTAGATTATTAAAAATATAGGCACGTTTTAACGGGTTTTGTTGATTTACCTTTGGAATTGACGCATCAGCGTTTCCATTTCTCTGCGCTTTCATTTCAAATTAATTTAAAAAAAACTTGCTGATGTTATTTCTGCCACAACACTCAAGAAAATTTGGTTCCAGCAAGCTGTTTAATGTAATTTCTACAACGCAAAAAGAACTTCCTGTCTTTTTAAAATTGTTATTTCATTTTGATATCAAAATCTTCGACATCAATAAATCGTTGGCCTAATTATGTAGATATTTATAAATATCCAAATTATGTAGATATTTATAAATATCTACATAATTTGGAAATTTAAATTACTAGCTTACCTACCGAAACCCCCTAACTAAAAAATATCCTGATTTCACGCGAAAGACACGTCATCTCGCTTTCCTAATTAGAAAAATATCGGACCGCATGGGGTTACGGTCAATGACGACAATTTACGTCACGGCGGCTACTCAAAGCATCGGAAAGAGACACAGACAATGCGAATCTTTATCACGCTTTAATTGGGTTCGTGTAAACAGAAGTCGATACAAGCAGCAAGACCAATTAATTACGATGAAATACATTTTACAGTTTTTCTACCAGGGTCGTTCTTTATGAACGGTTTCGATCCATAAACTTTAGTTTCCTGCGGGGTTCCATGATTGCCCTACTACGTAAGTGTTTTGCCTTGCTCTAAGTTAACGTAATATCAATTACGAAAATTTTAGCGTAATTATTTTTGATGAATTGCGGTAGTGGAACGAAGAAGCCTGCACTCGTAGAACGACGGCATAATGAATAAGTCGACTTAAGATCGGATCGAAACTGCTGAAATATGGGTTTTCCCCCAAGGAACATTGGATTTCTTGATTGTTGCTTAATAAAATGAATACCATTTGGTCAAGACCAGGTCACTGCTACGTATAGATTAGTGTCGATTAGTGTTCTATCTGCTCTATATAGTTTTAGAAGACAGTGTTCAGCATGATGGCTGGAAACGTGGCTCTCATGACGATGATTGGTTGTGGTTTAGCAGTTGTTAACTATTGTGAAGGTAAGTTGATGTATACTTTTATACCAATTGCTGTGATGGTTTAATTCGTTGTCTCATTGCTTGTTAGTAACTCAAAAACAAAGGGATAGTTACCTATTAGGTATCTCTTTGTTTAAATCGTACTTTTCGTAGGGGTATCTCAAGCACAAAGTTTCTGAAAATTTCAGTTTTAAATCACTTCCTAATAAAAATACATAGAAAAATTAGTAGTTCTTATATGCAAATAGTACACAGTTATCAGCGCATATACCTAAGTACATGGCACCCAAAATTCACAAAAGCACATATTTTTTTAATGGGTTTAATTAAAATTATTAATGCAGCCAACAACTTTCGACATCTCCCATTAACAAATCACAAATATGACTTAATTAAAGAAGCAATGAAACATTTATCGCAACATAACTTCATTAGGTGTACCGGAAAACCATTTAGACAGGCCGTAACTTTTTTTATTACCACAAATACAATTGTGAAATGACCAATTATCTCTTTTGTAAGCCACAAATAATCCCTCTAGTTTTTTCAGTCCCTTGCTAACAATAACAAACCAGTAGACTGTTTTCGTGGAAACGCTCATTACTGCCATTCAATGTTTCCATGAAAACTAATTCCAAATTGCAGCAAAGTTTCGGTTAATTATGAAACGTCAATTTGGCTTTATAGACTGGGAGCCAGCGACCGTTTAGTGTTAGTCATTTTAGAAAAACTGAAAATGTTCTCCTCCGCTTAATTTGGTATCACAAATAAGGAAATGGATCTCCAGCTGGCGCACTTTCGGGGGGTGTAGCTGCGGCAGCCTCTTCGACACGTAAAAAAATAATAGAAAAAAACCTATTTTAGAAAAGCTGAAACTTTGTAGACATGTTTATTATGTTGTAAACAAATAGAAAAACGTATCCAGCTGACTTGAGAGTGGTGGATTATGCCCCAGCTGCTCACGTCAACAAGTGAAAAATATGCATTCAGTGAACTGATAACAGAAAAGCTGAAATTTGGTAAACTACTAGTTAACTTAACAAATGAGACAAAAAAATATCTAGCTTTACATTAGTGGGGAAAAAGTGTCCAGTTGCTGCCATCAAAGAGACAACGCTATCCGCGTGGCCAACTTGAGCTGCATCTTTGATTTTATCAGCTAGATACTTGGATTCACTCCTATCGGTCTAGGCGTTCTTAAGTTCTAGGGGGTCAAAGTTGAGAAATGTGAAAAAAGTCGTAACACCCCCCCCCCCCCCTTTGGACATTTTCAAAAAAAAATCGGATTTTTTTTGCATATTGCATCTACGGAACTTTCGATGGTGGGAGGTGAAAGAAGACATCAAGAAAAGGACAAAACAGTTGAGTTCACTCCGATCGTTCCAGGCGTTCTCAAGTTACAGCGGGTCAAAGTTGAGAAATGTGAAAAAAGTCGTATTACCCCCCTTGGGACATTTTTAAAAAAGAAATCGGATTTTTTTTGCTGTTTTTGATCGGAATGGCTCGTATAAAGAGGTTTTTAAAAATAGTCCAAAAACGCCATTCTAAATGTGCCTAAAAATCAATTTCCGAAGGGTCTATCGCCGAAGATATTGCACCTACGGAACTTCCGATGGTGGCAGGTGAAAGATGGCATCAAGAAAAGGACAAAACAGTAGGATTCACTCTAATCGGTCCAGGCGTTCTTAAGTTACAGGCCGTCAAAGTTGAGATATGTGAAAAAAGTCGTGACAAATTCCCCCCTTTGAACATTTAAAAAAAAAATCGGATTTTTTTTTTGCTGTTTTTTGATCGGAAGGGCACGCTTACAATCCCCTAAGAACGTAACAATCTCAATTCGAATGAAATTTCACCAAATGCATATTTTTGACATGTTCACGTGACCAGCTGGGGCATAATTTCCCACTCTCAAGTCAGCTGGATACGTTTTTCTATTTGTGGGCAACATAATAAACATGTCAACAAAGTTTCAGCTTTTCTAAAATAAGTTTTTTTTTATTATTTTTTTACGTGTCGAAGAGGCTGCCGCAGCTACATCCTCCGGAAGTGAGCCAGCTGGAGATCCATTCCCTTATTAGTGATACCAAATTAAGCGGATGAGAACATTTTCAGCTTTTTTAAAATGCCTAACACTAAACGGTCGCTGGCTCCCAGTCTACTATCATGGCTTCATGTTCTCGATTATTCTAATTAAATAGCAATAAAGTCCCACTTTTTTGCCTAAAATAAATTTATTATCCAAGGACGTTCTTAAGATACAGCTTTGTTCTTAAGATAAACCACAATTCGTAAATCTCAAGCACAAAAAAAAAATCCTCTTAATCATCGATTTTTAGCTTTCGGTCTGTTTTTTCCAAATTACACGCCAGTGCCGTCACCTTCGCAGCACCAAAAGTACCACAATTTCTTGAGGTCATCGACTGACGTACCTGCTTCCAAAATTTCACCTACCAGTTACGAAGGCTTACCTGAGGCAAATCCGGATGTTGAGACTTTTGATGTGACAAAGGGTATGTATTTGAAGACCTATATGATTCGAAATAAATGTTATAAAAAGTCATGCAATAAGAAAATATGTACTTATTTGGATGAACAAGGTAGTCTTGACGAGAGTGTAGAGACAAGGTCTTGTCTAGATGAGAGCATTCTTTTTCTGTAGTACTGCTCTTTATACAAAACTCTTAGGTCTAACTGGATCAATACGTAGTAAGCTTAGTCCATCAACTTTGGACTCAAAACCAAACTCTTAACATCTGTACCTCGCTCACTCAATGGAACTCTCGATATTAGCCTATGTTTTCAGTTGATCCTTCATATCAATATTTCCTCAAATCTAGAAGTCTATTTTTGTCATTCTTTTCTGCTTAGGTATTTTCGTGTTAAGAGGCGGAAAAGGACATCGAGAAGAACAAAAACTGTAGGATTCACTCCAATCGGTCCATTCATTTTAATGTTACAGGCCGTCAAAGTTAGAATTTGAAAAAAAAAAATGCATATACCCCTTTGGATATTTTAAAAAAATATATGTTTTTTTTGTGGTGTTTTTACTCGAAATGAGATGATCTCAATCCCCTATGGACGTAACAAACGAGTCAAGGTAGTCCAGTAAGTCAATTTTTTTAAAGTAATAAAAGAGTAGATGTTAAACGGTCCCCAAAATCGAAAGGGTCTATCTACATTTTTAGCTTGTTGTTCTATCTGAGCCTTTAACCATTATTTTTCTTTTACGTTTAACTATGACGTCCACGCACCACCTTGAATGGTATAAAAGGTGACTAAATTTACCACAAAAAGTAATATTTGCCAAATCTATATCACATTCATATTTATAAGTCCTTCAAAGAACAAAGGAGAAGGATGAAGAGCACTGTGTATTTACGCGAATTGTGTGGCACAGGGTGGTATAAAATATTATTATTATCGTAGGTAAATTTGGATTCCCATGGCTGAGTCCGCCTCAAGAAATCAGTCGCAAGGAGAACTATAAAGCTACTCAACATGGTAAAAAAAGGGGTAGTACCTACGACTACGACGGCTCTGATTACCCGGACTACGATTCCCAGGGCAATGGTTGTGACCACGATTTTAATGGTGATGATGGTAAGTTAGGTAGGTAGAAGACTTGGTTAG
Organism: Taphrorychus bicolor; assembly: GCA_951812265.1. NCBI lineage: Eukaryota > Metazoa > Arthropoda > Insecta > Coleoptera > Curculionidae > Taphrorychus > Taphrorychus bicolor. The sequence continues at coordinate 18,992,964 of OX638302.1, forward strand.
AAAGCTAACGCTGGTAAATGCTAAAAACTATCGGGTATTCAAAAAAGAAAATTACTTAATTATCGTTTTTTTCTAATATCACGTAGCCTCGTGTGTTATCCTCTTTCATCCATTAATCTTAACAAAAATATACAACTCTATTGAGCACACACATCCAAAAAGAACTCGTATCAAGCAGATAGTTTCTTACTGAATGATTCCACTTTTCTGGCTTTTTTTTTGTTACTTGGTACTAGTGCGAAGCAAAAGATGCACTTTTTTTTCCAATTTTTGGCCTGATTTTCCAAAAACACCCGAAGCTAGTTTGGTATCGAGTATTTCCGGAAATTTGGCTTCTCTCACTCTCTCATGTGATAGCTCAAATTTTCTGCAATAGACTAAAGAAAATCGGTTGAAGACATGGAAAGCCATAAAGCAGATGAAGTCTTTTAAGAAGACTATGAGTTAAATTTCCGGTTCTCTTTCGCAACACCTTGCGAGTCACTCGGAGACTGTTAATTCAGGATACTAAAACTAGTCTCCTGTCTTAACAGTCTCTGATATCCGACGTTTCGACAATTCTACTGTTATACGTTATGATCGGGGTATTCTTTTATATTACAGCTAAGTATTGCTTTATAAATCTGCTACCCCCAAAACTATCAGCTTGTAAAGGAGTAGAGAAACACACTCAATTTTCATCCTTTTTAGTTTCCAGAATTTTTTTATTTAAATTTCTTATTAATAATGTGGAGTCAATTAGCCGTTTTTTTGGCAATAGAACAATGATGTATCAAGAAAGTGGACGTTTCAAATACTAGTCAAAATGAACATAGTTAGATTTTTGGATCTAACTGGAGAATAGAAATCTTTCTGGAGAATAGAAACAAGTTCTTGTTTTAAAATACGCGACGTTTTGAACTTAAAAAGCCTCGATGAGGATTGAAAAACACAATCGAAACATCGGCGTATTTTGAAATAATAACTGATTTCTATTTCGTCTTTCGTCCTATACTCGAAAGTCTATCTGTAACCATTTCAATAAAAAGGACGCTACCAACACACATCGACTAGTTAGAATATTAATTAAGTTAAGTATAAACATTTTAAATTTGTTTAATTTGAATGAAAATTATTCCAATATAATAAAGTAAATGGGATGAAACGATAAGCTGATAATTAGTGCTCATGAACCGAAGTATTTACTCCTAAATTGAACAACAATGACGACAAAAGAGTGGAAAAATGACGTTTTGGGCATCATTTAGGTGGAAGAAAATAGTGAAAAGTTTTATTTTACATGTTTTGACATATTTTCATCCCTTCTATAATTTGAAAGAATTTTTACCAAAATCTTTGAGAATTTATTTTTGCTAAAGCTTTCAAAGATCTACTCTCTTTAAAATTGTTGAAATTTTTAGATTTTTGTCTTTTTCTTGAAAACAGCAGGTCTTCAATATGTATGAATGTAAATAGGTGGTATGAAAAGGTCTTTGAGAACTATATAAGACAGAGCAATTATAACAAAGCTACCGTCCACAGTTCTCGAACAAAAAAAAAAAGTGCAAAATTTTTTTCTTACATTTGGGCCACCCTTGCTCAGTTGCTGTTAAAAATAAAAATTCAATTAGTATTTTAAAATGTAGCTACATTCTTCTACTTTTTTACCTCTTATTATTAATTTTCGGATAAATGTTCATCGAAACGAGATACAAGTTGTCAAAGTCGGCGATGTACGGTTTTGATCTCGAAATTTAGGTGTTTAGACCAGTTCAAGAGCTCCATATGCTTAACATAAAAACTTCAGTGTCTGCTGTATAAAGCTAAACCAACGATTCCTTTCCTTAGGGCAATGGTAGTTTTATTAGTAGTTATATGACAAAGTGGTTTTTGATTTTGTTTTACATAGTGCAAGGTGTTCCAAAAAAGTGGCAAAAATTACATTTTTAGGAACCACTGATGCTAGAAACCTAAAATTTCAGTTATTGCTCCTGTTATACAGGGCAACATCCTGTACAGCCATATAAAAACTAATTATTTAAAATAGTGCAGTATACTTTCCCTCCAAAATTTGCTCATAGCCGATCAGACGCTTTATTCCTGCTTGAAACCTAAGATTGTAAGAATACAGGAAACTAAGAACCTTAATAGACGAGCTTTATATTTTTTTTCTTTGTTTTTATGAAATATTACAACCACAGAGTTGACGAAAATCTAATTTGAAGGAAAGAAAATTATATTTCTTTAAGATTCCACAACTCTATCAATACATAGTGAAACTTGTAACCAATCCTAGTTGTTCTAAGAGTGGTGAAGTTTTTACAAAGTTGCACAAGACTGCTTATCTATATACCTCATTCACTTATTTTTGGCATCTCGTTACCTTTGAAACCTTCATTTTTTTATACCTTTTTTCGGTACATGTTGAGAATATACGATGATACGAAGTCAGATTTCCAACGTCTACTGACGGCAATAATAAGTGAATGGTTTATACATACCTATAATATGCACCACTTATTAACAAAAAGTAGATAATATGTCAAAGATTATTTCTTATTTAGAATTTTACCCCTACTATCGACGTCATCACCACAACTTCCACCCCGATGGATTTTTTTTCGGAAACAATAATGGTCCTCACGGTCGACCTACCACCAAGGCGCCAATCAGGCCTACCACCAGGGCGCCAAGCAGCCGGCCATCGAGCAGTACCACCTCCACTACTACTCGCCGCACCGTCACCACACCCAGAACTGTAAGAACTACCATTCCTCAAATCGACATTAGAATAGGGAATTTCAAAAAAAGAGACGTAGATCCACTATCTTATCCATTAAGCAAAAATCAATAGGTGTCCGTTATTGGTTTGTCGTGTTACTCCGGAATTGCTCAATCTTTTATGTGATTAATTTAAGACTATAACTTATTTCCTTTTGTAAATAAATGCAGTAGATTTAGGAAATATAACCAGCGAACATTATGATCCAGGGATGTTTCAATTTCCTTAATAAATTCGTTTATTAAAATATAACAAGCTCAGCTATATAACTATTTTGATAATGAACAAATATTAATAAAATATACAACAATTACATCAACAACAAAAGTACCTGTACATAAAACCCAGACAGAATAAATTAAAAATCGACAACAGCTTCAAGAACTCTTGACATTTTCTTGTTTTTGTCAACAAGGCCTAAAAAGTGACCATTGGCCATAACTCTCACTTTTGAGGTAATTGGTAGAGCAGAACCTTTCAGCGTGCGTTGAAATCTTGCCACGCCCTCGTACCTACAAACGATATTTTCTAGCCGATGCCAAGAAGGAATTTTGCGAAAATACCTGAAGATATTTAGTGGCGCTGTTTCCTGGTAAGTAGGAACTAGAAGAAGAGGCTCCATAGAATTTGAGGTGACCAAGTGAACTCCCTGAGGGTGTCCTACAGGGATGTACTGCCAGCGAACGAATTGGTTGGTTGTCTTATCCAGTCTTCAGAGAAATCCAAGTTAGTGTGTGGAATTTTCCTGAAATGATATAATGACTTACCGGTAAATTGAAATCCATCCGGATTCGAGAGGAGACTCTTCAGACTCAAAGGACAAGGCCAAGTAAGGCAGGCCATCGATAACGCCAACAGATATATCTGGGATTTTAATTCAGGTTTCAACTTATTGTATTCAATATTTTCACCAGAGATACGTACCATTAAGCAGTTCGCTTTCAAATAGAATTTGAGCAGTTGAAAAGATTGGTAACTCTGCTGTTTCTTTAGTGGCGTTCAACACTACCACCCGATACCCCCCAGAAGCCAAATCTCTTTGAGCAGTAAATAAGTAAACTAATTTGAATATTTCTAGAGCAACTGCCTGGAAAAATCATTCATCTGTCGGTCTAACCCTTTATGCCAAAATTTTTGTAGGTACCTTGAATACCCCTGGTAAGTCAATACGCTGCACCAAACGGAAATTATCAAGATCAGCATCGACGCAACAGACGTCCACTGAGGCATAATTGACGAAGCCCAGGCAAGGTTTCTTTGTTGCCGGATGGACAAATGACGTTAAACAGTTAGTCCCATTGTGGTAAAAGGCCCCAACGGTTTTAAATGAAGAGGGGCTTTGAAGCTGTACTAAACGCCCTGGGGGACCTAAAATGTTTCAGGTTTTTTTCTGACTATTCAAAATAATCAGGCTTACCTGATCGTGGATCTAATTGCTCCAAATAAAGGTAGTCCTCATCTCCGATAGTCATTTGATGAAGGAACTCTGGCTTAAATTCAAGTTCTATATTTTCACCTAAAATTACACATATTCATTTGCCTCATTGAACAGTGCACCAAAATAACCTCACCAGCTAAAATAAAGGAGTTTGCCTGAGAACTCCATTCAAAAGTTTTGAAGACGTTTGTTTCGTTTTCATTAGAAAAGCTCAAAACCCTGAACGCATGATCCTTGCACCGCAATCCAAAGATGTCATAAGAACTCTCAATTTTCATAACTTCCTTATAATATTTGAACAAAGATCTTTCCTCTGAAATAATAAAGAATTATACCTTGTACTAAATAACTTGAACGTCTTATACCTTGGGGTGTGTGATCGAGAACCATTCCCAAGTCCAGAAGACTCTTAAATTTTGCTTCCAGATCATCAAGGTTTCGCAGTTTCGTTAGATTATACATTAGACGAGTAAGATTTGTATTGTTATATGAACTATCAACTATAAGGTTGTCTACTGAAACGTTCCCCAAGAACATTACCTCCGAATTCAGGATGGAGTTTTCTTCCTTGTAGACCTAGATTATGTAAATAAGAACCACAAAACTACTGACGCATCAAATGAACTAACCTGATCATCAATCAGGTCGTTGATGTCGACCCCATTTACCAAACCCTTCAGCCACAGATTGAAAAATTTGACGGGTTGGATGAAAGTCTTTTTGCCGGTTATATTTTGAGGAATATTCGTTAGCATCACTGTTGATTGGTTGAATTCTTGATGGTCATTGAGTTTTCCTCTTAAACTAAAAAAAAAGTACAATGCAGAGTTATACACTGCATATATTTTATTATTGGTACAAAAGTTTTAGTTCTATCTGTAGGTAACTAGCAGATGTAAGGTAAAAAAAACACACTAGAGGCTATGTGAGGATTGCCAACGTTTCGACTTATATTACGAAGAAACTCCCACCACTTATGTTCATCTCTAGTAAAGGAAAGGGCTTGAAATCGGTCATGCAGAAGTGCGTAACCTTATCTATAGAGCTACATATATAATTCCCAAAAATAATATTTTCAATGCAGTAGAAAATTTTACCTTAAATATCCTTTGAAAGAAGCAGCTTTAAAGCTTTTCTTCCCATTAATCCTAAAAGTGCCAGTGCGCAAAATCGCATTTTCAAGCCAACTTATAACGTCCACGCCTTGAACATTAACTTTGTGCAGGAGCTTCAAGTCCTCCACGTTGAGGTCGGTGATGTTCTTCGGCCCCGTCACCATGTTGGGTTTATCATAACACATGACGTCATGTTGAAGGTTTAGACCATTGACCAAGACATCAGCATTGAGATCTGCAAGTGATTAAAGTTCACTTTTTCACTGTCAAACTCCACATGAGGTTAAAAGAGAGATTTTGATCCGTTCAAGTCAGTAATTAAGCCTCAGCGATGATATAAGTTTGAGATGTAAAAGTGACTCTTAAATCCTTTTAATAATCCAAAACACCCAAACTTTGTTAGATGAATTCCAAAAGGAATATTGGAAGCTCTTAATTTGCTGACCCATAAGAACTGAATTCGGAAATCTCCTAAATTTTCTGATCCATAAGGAGATGCATGTATTAAAGAAAATTTTGCTGACTCGTTAGAAACTTTTGCTGCAAGGTATGCAGGGTGATAGCTGAGAAAGCAAAATTCCTGAATCTCGGGCAGTAAATCACTTCCTGCAAATTTGTAAAAGTGAAATGTGTTTTCTAATATGTTAGGAATATTGCTGCTGGCCGTTATAGCTAAGACTGGCCATCGTATGTAAATTTTGTAAAAATCGGGCAAAAAATCACTGTAAAATCCGCAAAAGTATGATTTTTTGGTGAGCCGTTGAGATTCTTGCTGACCGGTGTACCGACCTGGTGATAATTGATGCTTTATTACTCAATGTGTGAAAACTATTGTGTGAAACCTAATTTTTTTTTAAATCATTAAAATTAAGATTTTATGCTGACCCGTTAGAAATTCTTGCTGACCGGTATGTAGAGTGATAGATACAACTGTACCAAATTTATTGGTTCAAAAATATCCTATTTACGGCCTCGCAAAATTTATAAAAGTAATATTTTTGCTCACCCGTTATAAATTCTTGCTGACGCGTATGTAGGTAATTAAATATTTATAGGATCAATGCCATTATTACGAAATTCGCACACAATATGTAGAACAGTCTCAGTTATCACCATGCATACCGGTCAGCAAATTTCTGTAATAAATGCAATTTTTGTGGATCAGCAAATCAGAGATACCCCTGAATTCAGAATACCGGTCTTCAATTCTGTATACCGGTTATCAAACCAGTAATACTCTGTATACCGGTCATCAAACGAGTCAGTAAAACTATGTGTATCGAATTCAGTTCTAATGACGTTTCTTCACACGACCTATTCAGGGTTAGCTATTATCCTGTATACCGGTCATCAAAGGTGTCAGCAAAAATACGTGTATCGACTTCAGTTCATATGAGTCAGCGTATTAAGGCTACCCTGAAATTTATTTATTGAATGTTTTAACGTTTGAAATGTTTGCTGACCAGTATGTAGGTAATTGTAGAATTTTGTCCCAACTTTGTTACTGGTCGGCAGGTCAGCCACTTTACAGCCTACTTAAAGATTTACAGGATCGATGCCCGATTTTTACGAAATTCGCACACAATATGTAGAACAGTCTCAGCTATCACCATGCATAACGGTCAGCAAATTTCTATAATAAATGCAATTCTTGTCGATCAGCAAATCATACCCCTAAATTCGAAATACCGGACTTCACATCTGTATTCCGGTTATCAAACCAGCAATACTCTGTATACTGGTTATCAAACGAGTCAGTAAAATTATGTGTATCGAATTCAGTTCTAATGACGTTCTTTCGCACGTCCAATTCAGGGTCAGCTGTTATCCTGTATATCGGTCATCATAGGTGTCAGCAAAATTACGTGTACTTATCGAATTCAGTTCATATGAATCAGCATATTAAGGCTACACTGAAATTTATTTATTGAATGTTTGAAATGTTTGCTGACCGATATGTAGGTAATTGTAGAATGTTGTCCCAACTATCACCATGTTACAGGTCGGCAGGTCAGCCACTTTTGAAGATTTACAGGTTTGATGCCCGATTTTTACGAAACTCCCACACAATATGTAGTACAGTCCTAGCTATCACCATGCATACCGGTCAGCAAATTTCTATAATAAATGCAATTCTTATGGGTCAGCTAATCAGGGATACCCCTGAACTAGGAATACCGGTTTTCAATTCTGTATACCGGTTCTCAAACCCGCAATATTCTGCATACCGGTCATCAAACGAGTCAGTAAAATTATGTATATCGAATTCAGTTTTAACTTTTTGTTCTTTTGCACGACCTATTCAGGGTCAGCTGTTCTCTGATCTTGCATATCGGTTATCATAGGTGTCAGCAAAATTAGGTGTATCAAATTCAGTTCATATGAGTCAGCATATTAAGGCTACTCTGAAATATTTATAACGTAAAGTACGGCCCATGTAGAGAAATTTCAAATTGAGATTGTCTTGCTGAAATGTTTGATGGCCGGTGTTATACTTGACCCCAAAATATCAGTGAGGTGAAAGTTTTGAGATATTAACTTACAGGACCGTAATTCACTTATTTTCAGACCAATTGCTTCAAAACTTTCACCAGACGAGTAATTTAGAGTCAGCTATTATCCTTTATAGCGGTCATCAAACAACTCAGCAAAATTACGTCTAACGAATTTCAGCATATTAAGATTACCCTGAAATATTTTGTGATAATGTAAAATTTAAGATATGAATAAAAAAGTGTAAGTTGCTTACCTCTAACCTGGACCTCGTCGAAATATACCGGGTTTTCGAATAACTGCGACACGTTCTGTAGTAGAACCAACTTTGGTAAGTCGTCTATTACAATACCATTGAGGGTCTCGGTGGTTAACAGTGGGGTTGTGACATCGGTAAATGATAAATTTTGAAAGCTGTACCTCGCCGGAATAAGCTGTGGTTTAGATTTGCTAAAGTAGTTTTTTGCCAGGAGATCCAGCTTTATCGCGTCGACGTATTCCTAAAATTTCCTTTTTACTTTGCAGACACAAACTTCACAACATTTTTATACTTTAACGTAGACCGGAGCATTAAAGGTGGCATTATTAACTCGCAGGTCTTCGGGGAGATGTACGGTTTGGTCCACAAACCAAAGGGAATTCTTCAGATCCCTTACAGATATATCATTAAAGTGTCGTACTTTAGGGCCTTTGCCAAAAACTACATTTCCTGTAATAATAAAATAAATGCGGGTGTATGTTGGTCACTCTGAAAAAAATTTTTACCTTCAATTTTGAGATTCTTGAGATATTTACTGGACATTGTTGAACACAACTTGTCAAAATCCACTCCGCTGACTTTGTTATGGATGCTTAAAGCACCTTCGATGTTCAGTTTGTCTTTGAATATCTTGTTTTCAATAAATATAGAGTTACTGGCATTACTTAGAACTATGTTGTCCAAGTCTAAATTTTCAATATTTCCTTTTAAATTTAAATCTGTTTCTATGAAAATATTTTGTAGTACTGTGGCGTTGTTAAACCAGTGGTCTTCATCGATTTTCACACTGTCTTTGTAAATGCTGGTCAGATTTTTCCTATTAATATGGTCGTCCCCTATAGTAACATCTCCAAGGACAACCACTTCATCATAAATCATGTCTGGCATTACGAAAACGTCTTCCTCAGGTGCTCGCCCTAAGCTGACCAAACTATCAAAATCCTGTGCTGATATGTTGTTCAAGTTTTCAGCAAACTTAAGGTGTGCGATGCTGATATTATTAAACAGCTCCAAGCTACCATTAATCGTGATATGGTCCTCTAACACATCCTTAAGGAGGGAAACTATTTGAGAGTTATCATCAGGGGAAACAATCAGATTATCCACATGCAGTTCCTTGAAGTGCTTTACTCCGTAAGCTCTGAAGGCAGAATTTTCAGGTTTTACGAAATTGTTTATTATTTTTGTTAAATTTTGACCATTGATGGTTCCATTTACATTCAAAGTCGTCACGTTTAGACTTTCAGTGGTAAGATTGCCTTTTACCAGCAAGCCATTGTGGGAGTCGGTGTAGTCGGTGTTATTACTGAATATCCTACAGGAAAATAAAAAGTTAAGGTTAAGACACAACCTATCGCCTACTCTATGCTTACCCATTCAAGGCCTCCATCTTTTCAACTTCCCAGCATCCTAAAAGGTCCTGATTGCCACTAGTTGTTAAAACCTGCTTCTCAAACTCTTGCAAATTAATTTCATTGATTTTCGACACATTCACTACTCCTTCAATATACAAATCATCCACGAAGATTTTTTCTCCAGTAATAATCTGAATCGAGTCTGCTGAAATTTGTAGCCAATCACGTGGGTCTATGCCGTTTATCTTCTCCACCCCCAATCGGTCCAAGATCAAAGGCTCGCTGAAGTTGAGGTGGAAATAAATTTTTTCATCAGATAGTTTGAGACCTCGATCTAAAATATCTGACAAGGTTCTTGAAATGTTGTCAAGGGACACGAAATTTTTTGCTTTGATAAAGTCCTCCAATTGAACGTGTCCGTTTATAGTGACATCCCCTTCCAACTCGTAGTTTTCATTCTCCATCACTAAGGGATTAAAAGGTTTAAAATTTTCCTCATTAATCTTGTTTTGTCGGAAAATCAATTTGTTCATGTGAAGGTCAACAAAAGACTTGTTGCTCTTTAAGTACTGCATTTCCGGTGAATGTGTTAAAAGAAAAGGTAATTCACCATCTTCATTCACTGCATAGCTGTTCAGCGAATGCTCAATCCACAAGTTCTCAATGTATAACTCGTTGGGGAATTTAACATTCTGACTTACTGTGACGGTCTGGTTGGTATTAGTTAAGACGAAATCGTGGGGTAAACGTTTCCCCGATAATGTTCCCTCAAGATTCAAAAAATCTACAACGACAGAATCAGCTTTAAGAGGTTGCTCCAGTACTTGGTTTCCAGTCTTTTTCAAAGCTTTGTCTGCCAGCATTGGGATATACACCCTGTTCATCAACCCACCAATCTTTAATTCTTTCAGTTTCAAATGTTTGATATAGGAGATTTCCTTGAGGAATTTGTCTTCTTGAGGTGTAACATTAGCTGTTAAGCGCTCGACTATTAGTTCAGAAGCTGTTAAATTGCCTTCAAAGAATTGGTCACCCTCAGAAAGCAAAACAGCATCTTCAGAAATTCGAATGCCGTTATTTATATTTGTGTCAACATTAAGTCCCCCTTTGACAATAGTTGGGTATAGGATAGTTAAGTTCTCCAAAACAATATCCCCAGAAAGTGGAACATAATCATTGAAACTGCGATTATTTAGTTTGGATACCAAAATGCTGTCAACTTCTATATCGTTGAATTCAATTAAATCTCCATCTAGATCGAATCCTTCATCAAGATTAAGGACATTATCAAGCAAATCATCTATAAGATTTTCGTTTAGAGAAGTGGTATTAAGAGCGTTGCTGATCAACGTGTCATTAAAAACCACCTCTTTGGCGTTAATGTCCAGTCCTGATACCAAACTTTCCAGCTGTTGTACAGCTTCTTCTAACTGAATCAGGCTGAAGTTGGTTTGTGTTCTGGCTGCAGACGACGGCATCGTCGGCTCTTCATCAAGAGATAGGACCTCCTGAAGCGTTAAATATTTTCAAATTGATAATGCATTTGTTAGTACGTTTATCAAACCTCATTTAAGTCTCCCCGAAAGACCTCTCCAACCATAAAGTTGTTCATTGGCTGAAGAGCTGACAGGGTGTTCTCGCACCAAGACAGAAGCTGAGAATGTGTCTCTTTTAAGACGTTGGGAGTAGTGAAATTGAACGAAAAAATGTTGGTGGTTTGATCGCATTTGTCGCAAATTATAACTAAAAATAAATAAAGTTCCTTTGAAACAACAAATTCAAAGAATTCAAAAATAATCCAAAATGGTGCGTCATGAGTATCGATATCAAAGATCCGGCATTTAATGCTCTTAGTTTGGTGAGGAGCATGTATTTATCTAATAGTTTTTGATCTATAATGTGATATATAACATCACTGACATACCTAAAAGGTCTTTTCCATTTAAATTAAACGTATGAAGCCCTTTCGCTCCTGGTGCATTCACCCTGACTCCATTGAAATAGACATCACTCTTGGAGAAATGCCACCCATCATATTGGAACCCCTCAATCCCCTCGTCGGTTAAGGCAATTAGTGCAGCGTTACTAAAATCCTATAACGCACATCTTCACTCTTCATCATCAGTCTTTATTTGAATGAACTATACCTGTATAGGTTGCCATAGCACTGCGCCAGTTCTAACTATTTGAAATGGAATAAAATAGCGATTCTCGTATTTGTAGATCACCGAAACATAATTTTTCGATCCGCTACTGTTCCCAGTTCCAGGCTGTGAGTTTGTGATTTTGGAATGTGAATGAACGACAACCAGAAAATGTTGATTTTCGCCGTGCAAACGTGACGTGAAATACTTGATATCACTACCACCATTAGTTGGCAATTTTTGGAAAATTTTAAAACTGTTATGTTGATGATCATATCTCAGGATCTCAGAGTAAACTAAATGATCTAAAATTAGTAATTTTGTGTCAACGTTAGACTAAAATATTAACTTATTGTTATATACCTGTATGTTGTTCGATATTGACAGTAGCCAAATAATAAGATCCATGAATACTAAAAGGAATTACTTTTTTCACGCTTGGCAATGCTACTTCTTGCACATGATCAAAATGTCTACCCAGCCATTGATAGATCTGTACTCCAGATGACTGAGTTATGGACAAAAAGGCAAAGTTGTCTTGTTCCCTGTGTAAATTTTAGCTTTATTCATACCATCCTCATAACAAAGAGTACATATTATTACCATAAAACTACATGTTTGGGTTCGAAAGTTTCAATTGTCTGAAGAGGTATCAAACTATTTTGAGGGACGTTGTACTCAAACACAGTGACGAAATGACTATCTCCCAAAACTAATAAGTTCAAGTTTTTCAAGTGAAGAGCCGCTATATTTGTGGAATATTTCTCATCACTTTCAAAGTGCTTTTGATAAAAGGTTTCCTGCAAAATAATATAGAGAGAAATAAAAATAAAGTGTGAACATGCGTGAGATTGGTAAATGCTTAAGATAAGGCAATAATATCAAACTCCCCTAATTTCGATAATCATTTTTTGTCATTACAGATTAGTCAACGTAATAATGTGCTGACTTAGTATTAAATACTAAAATTTGTGGTAAAAATTACCTTGTGTTTATAAACCAAAAGGCGCCCTCCATTTTCCAGAACTGCTGCGTACGTTTCATTCCTGAATGTGAATAATCGTACATCTTCAAGGTTAGCTGGAAGCCCTCCTTCAGGAAATAAATCTACGAATTAGAAAGAACTTATGGAAATGTCTAATATTATTGATCAAAAAAAAGTATTACAACTTTACTCATTACTAGTCATTAGTGGCACATTTTATTCCACGAATTTACAATCTAAACAATTCTTAATCTCAATACATTTAAATGTCCCATTTTTTTTACGTATATGTGTGAATTCAGTTTTTCGTGTGAAACGACCTTTAGTAGGAGCGCTTTGCTCTTGGCGCCATCTCTGATTTGATTTTCCTTTTCACGCATCCACGCGCAAGCCTTAACGAAGACGTCAGCTTTGTCGCAGTTATTCCTTCATTCTCCCATAAAGGTTTAGGTAAAAAACGAAAAACGACCCTGGAAATGCTCTATTTGGATCGAGAATGTTCCTAGTCACCTGGACTATATTTCGAGGCTAAAGCGTTGGGCTTAAGGTTAGTTTTCAATGTCTATTAGGTAATTTCTCGATATTTTCTGATAAGAACCCGGGTCAAAGATTTGACCCGAAAAGTTTTAAAGGCACAGTTTATTACACGAATTTACAAACCCTACAATCTAAACAATGCTCTAAACTGAATACATTTAAATGTCCACATTTTTTGAACGTGTCACGTGTGAATTCAGATTTTCAAATAAACCAACTCTTAGCCTGAGTAGTGCTTTGCTCTTGCTCTTAGCGCCATCTCTGATTTTCCTTTCCTTTTCCTTCATTCTCCCATAAATTGATATTTTAGACAAACAACGATCCTGATTTGTTGCACTTGGATAGGGGGTATTCCTAACCGCTGAGTTTAAGGTCAGTTTTTATCATTTTACCCGTATTTTCTGATATGAACACGTTTGTCGCAAAATTTAAAGTGTTAGCGGGTGCTAAGTACCCTGATTCAAATCTGCGAGGCAAATTTGAATCTATTTGATATGGATAAAATGTAATTTACTAAAATTCGTCATATTGCTTAACATCATCTATCTGATCTGCACCTATATTTTCTGAAACGTCTTTTCAGAAATGAAAGTTTGTTTTTCCGAGAAGCTTTTGAATTTGGAAGACAAAAGTTCTCTTCTAATGACCGAGAAGATATGGACAGAGCCAACAAATACCAAGATTAAAAATGGTATCGGTTTTTGGCCGGAAGTCCGCCATTTTTTCAGGAAAGCCGGAAGTCTGCCAAGATTTCCATGACGTAATGGTGTCGTCACCGCACGTCATACAAGCGTCATAGCGGCTTAATGCCGCGCCGGATAATGACTGTCGATTGAACTCGATTGTTTTTGGTTCTTGTTAGCTTGGAAATTAAGTTTTAAAAAAGCTCGATATTCCATTGGATTGGAAATAAGAAATAAGAAAAATAATGAGAGTGACAACTGTTTTGCAATAAATTGACGTAAGACGTCACAGAGACGTCACTTCCGCCGAAAGTCGTCATCGGTTCAAAGGTTCCTACTGCTAAAATGGGGAATGGGGGGTCAAAACTGTAAAACGGGAGGGGTCTCCAGATTAGCTCGATGGTCGGCAGTGTATTTTTTTGCATTTGCTACTATTAGATAAGTTTCACACTGAACTTTTCGATGTTCTATATGTTGATAGTCTAATTTTAGTAATTTTTTCAATCTCTGAATCACAAGCTGAAAAACTAACGTTTCGGCGTTAGTTTCAGTGTAAAACCGCCTTTAGGAGCCCACACTTTCATGACGCATTGAAGGCAACCACCTACCCCCGCAAATTCTGCAACCAGCAATACATCATTTTTATTGTTTGTTTTTGTTATTATGTGATTTATTGACGATTGGCTTTGCCAGGCTTTGGTTTAATATCAAGGAAATAATTAATATTCAATCAATTATAGTCTCATGTAAATTTATTCAATCTACTAGAGATATATAACAAAATAATAAAATGTCAAGACTTGAAAAATAAACCTTGCAGATAAGGGACACGAGAACAATTTCTGTATTAGCCCAAACCGGTTCTCAAGAGTTTGCAGTGGTGGTAAGTAAATTTTATTATTTATAAGATAACGTTTTATCAACTCATAACCAGACAACACGTTACTAAAATTATAGTCGTGTCGTACCGGGTGCGTCAATGATGGAACCACAGCTTGTACCTAACATGAGTGCCCTAAGTCAGGAAATTGAGACTTCTACTAAGAATCTACTAGAAAACCTGCAAATCCAGCTGGATGAACTTGAATCCCTCCAGGCCATGTTCTACAATCCTGGTGAAATTAAATTGGAAGATATTGGGGTGTTTCATGACATCAAAGACTTTGTCCTGGGACGAACAAAGGTGGTACCCTCTTGTCTTGGTTTCACTGTGAATGTTCCCATTAACGACAGCAAGTTTGAAATGTGTGTGAGTCTTTGTCATGACTACCCTTCCACTGTACCAGAAATATTTATAAGAAATTCCGAGTTAAATCGAACTCAACATGTCGAGCTAAATAAAAAAATTGGTGAGTAGGGTGTCCCTTTTCCTTTGCAGAATTTTTATAATGATGTTATCTTTAAAAAATGCTGCAAAAGTGGCTTATTTACTTAAAATTAGTTTGTATAATTGCTTTTTCTGTAGCTTAACAAAATGCCAGGGTTCAAAAAGATGGATTTCTGTGCCACTTGCCTATTCCCTATCAGCCTTGACTGATTGTCTATCATTCTCATTTGCACTTTCACACCACCTTGGAACATGCAAATATGCTGATTATGGTAATCTAATAGTCCAAGTCCCCTGCATTTCTCCATTGGGTGAAAAATGTTGCAATGTGCACCCACGTTTTTTGATTACCAGATGACAATTTACCTTATATCTTCGAAAAAAAAATTGAATTATATTTAATTAATAGTGGTTTACATCCCTTTTGTTCTTCTTTTGAATTTTTACTATATTATATAACTTTAAAATAATGTTGCTAAGTTAAATTCACTGAGAGGTAAAGGTAGGCCCACATCAGTACTGTTTCTCAAAACATTGCAACATTACATATGATATCCCTGTTGTTACGATGAAGATTGCAGAAAGAGTAGGTGAATTTAAAAGTTGTTATTGACTATTTAATTTTAACAATCCTTGTAGATTACTTCTGGTTGATTTGTTTTACCCCCAATTACTTGTGTGAATTTTATCAATAAAAAACGGAACTCAACTGTGTATGTTTGTTGCCTGTGAAACGTTTGAGGCGATTGCCCTGAGGATGCAACAATAGATTTCTCTGAAACGTTGACATTTTTAAATAGTTGACTTCCATTTTTCTATTAGCACAATTCTCGATATTAATCACAACTAATCTAAAGAAATTAATGTTTAATCTATCAATAATAGGCATTTAATACTGAATACATACATACAATATTTGCAATGTTTGTGTTTGGCCTGACAACGCAAATTTGCCAAGTGCTTATTGATAAAAAATGAGCTCAACTAATGTGGATTTAACCAGATATTTACGTCTTTATATCGATACAAGTACATATTATACACTAGAGATAAAATTTTAATTTTTCAATAATTGAATAAACTGAATGACTTGACAATTTTCAAAAAACGCAAGTCAGCCTACTTTAGACAGTCAAGTTAGATTAGCCACAACTTATTTTTAGAATAATACAGGGCAGACGAAATATTTCCTTATTACACAGGGTGTAAATAAAAATTATTTACGAC
Source organism: Taphrorychus bicolor (assembly GCA_951812265.1). Lineage (NCBI taxonomy): Eukaryota > Metazoa > Arthropoda > Insecta > Coleoptera > Curculionidae > Taphrorychus > Taphrorychus bicolor. Next base: position 19,009,288 of record OX638302.1, read on the forward strand.
CTCTATTTTCATCAAGGGCCCTTCAAAGTTTTTCCGCAGATACATCAAATTTTATCTGAAGACAATCAACCTTTCTTGCGTATCATAGTAATGTCGTTTTCTAGGCCTATTTCATTATGTAAATACTTTTTAGGGGAGTTTCTCTCTGAAGTAACAAAAGGCGAACCTTGTATATTCAACGCGATCTCCTGGCTCCAAGACAACGCTCTAGATTATTGCAAAGTGGAGAAACCTGAATGCACAAAGCAGATATGCAGTAAAGTCGATCAAGAACAAGTTCGATATTGGATATATTCGCACCATATTTATAGGTACAATCCCTCGGGTTTTTGTGACGACTAACGGAACACATAATATTGCAGTAAAACTAAAAGGAAGGCCCTAACAGACCTCGCGAATCAACTGAAGATTACCGGGTTTGTCATGCCTGGGAAACCCGGGATAATATGCGTGGAGGGAGATGCCAGTGACGTAAACGAATGGTGGCAGACTGTCAAGAGTATGAACTGGAAAAAGATATTTTGCAAGGTAATGACAATAGCACCACACTTCACAATTTCATTCAGATTAAACCTGTGCTTACTTGATTGACACTTACTGATATGATTGCTAATCTAAATAGCTATACTCTGTTCAGCGAGGGTTCAATATTACGTCATAAATTGTGATGTCATACCAAAAAACACGTCTGTCGCTGATAAAATGTCAGTTGAACGAAATGTCAATTTATGTTTGTAGACACGGGAATGTATCAGTTTAGCCTTTTGTGCTACGTATTGCAAAGTTTTCCCATTTCGGGTATTAATTCAGGAGTATCCGCAGCAGCTTTACCATATACACCTGCTATGATTCACCCGGCCATGGATGTAGATCATAAGATATGGACAAAATCGGCCCAAGCTATTCTGAGTATTTTTGTGTGCTTACTATACCTAGTAGTGCTCACAACTTGCGTTGTAAAGCCAATAAGCAGAAACACTTGTCGTCTGGTCGCCAAACATATTTTTCCTTTTTTCGTTCGAATGCACCCTTTTTTGCGGAATAGTTCAATACGTGTCCGCATGAATTCATTAATTTGATAAAAAAAACTGTTAGGCATTTATTGTATATTCAATTCTTGAAATTTTTCTTAGAATTTAATTAATGCAATATATGATAATAAGACATGCAACATAAATAACTTAAATTAAGTACATAATCTAAGTGTGGGCAATTTTTTTAAGACACCTAACCGCTGTTTTGCTTCTGTGTCGCATGTATGCACCGTTCTTCCACATTTTTTCTTTAGTTGATTCAGTCAAACACCTCGCTAATTTTGATTAAAGTTTTATTCATTTCCACAGAAGCGGATCTAGCCTTTAGGTGACACCAGGGTAAGATATTTTTGTGGACCAGTAGGTGGTTGTTCAGGAACAGGGGCTTCTTTTCAACAATTGATAGTTCCTTCGGGACGTATGTTGATGGAATTTCTTCCGCAGCTTCGTCGATTGTAACTCCTTGTTTCTCCACTATCATGGAAATTTTCTCCCGTTTTTCTTCACACAGTGGCTCCTTCTACATGATCCCTTAAAAGCGGATCTTTCCTTTCTATATTTAGTTCTACAAAAGCTGGACTCGGATTTCTAAATTATGACGACATTTTGACATTAAGCGTCAAACTGACATTAGCTGGTGGTTTTATTATTAATAAGAACTAATAATACGCCTGTTTTTTTGCGATCTTTTTTTAATGAAATGAGATGAGTAATGTGACGTAATATTGAACCCTCGCTGAACAGAGTATATTTTATTACCGGCTGGGATGACTTGTATTTTTCCTAAACTGTACGTCCTTTTTAGATTACCGAGAGCGATAAAGAGGACTCGAAAGGTGAGAATTTTCTAAAATTCTGCACCTTTACTGAGCTAGTTTTCGAGAATCACGGGCCTAAATTTAATCACATGGACATGGGGGAGTTTTACAAGTATCTGGACGAACATCAGCTGGGATACATTTTTAAAGATATATTTGGGGTTGAAGCGAAATGACCTTTAATCTAATTCATGCTTCTGTGGAGTTAAATAGGTTTTCTTTCAGTGCAATAACATAACATAAACTGCGCGTCAAGTTAAAAGGCACCCGCATGCTTTTTGGTCATTTTTGAATGTGTTATCTCCAGTTTGCGCCATCCAATTTAAACGACTCCAAACGACCAAAAAGATGCCGGTGCGTTTAATTTGATGCGCAGTTTGTACATAATATAATACTTTGTTAATATAGAAATATTTTTATAATTTATTATTGAGAAAATATACTTACTAATTGCTGCTAAGTCGCTTTCATTTACATCTGAACGTAGGCTTCGCTTGACCCGCGGTTCGTCTTGCGTGCGGGACACCAAACGCACAAAAGTGTCAAGCTTATCGTCAATAAAACGTTTAGGTTCGTCAGACAAAGGCTTTTGCATTTCATCTGTAATTTTTAATTTTGCCGGTAAATATTTGGTACGAGAAGATGCAAAAATAAATTCACCTTGCACTGCCGGGTCGACGCGAAGCCCCTCTATCATAAATTCCTTGAGCAGCCTAATATCAGGGGATAAAGTAGTACAAGAATATGTTTTTAAATTAACAAAAATATACATTAATACTAAAAGCCACATGGTCGTGAATGTAAGGAAACACGACACAAACTAAACCATGCAGCATTCGGCAGTAGTGTTGAAAAAAAAATGCGGATAGAGTCAGGTAAATAGTTTTTTTTGTCGTTACTTCAAAATATCTTTTGAGGCCAAAAAAAAGTAAATATAATATGGTTTTGAATAGAGACCTTTATTTCTTTTATATACGTTTAGTATGAATTAATTAGTTCAAACAATTAATATTTTATTGTAGGTTTTTAAAACCGACCGTGGTTTTTCGCTACAAATTCCAATTAAAGATAATCTCATGACGTCACGGCAGGGAGCCATCTATAGGAACTTTCATCATTTAGGCTCTTGTCACTGTCGTTGTCAATAATGACAGGTCACTAATGTTCAGTGGCTCTCCCACAGCTTTCCATCCTTTTTTTGCAATGAAGAGGTAAGGACGAAAATGCTCTCAGAGATCTTCAAACCAACCTCACAAAAATTCTATGAAAGATAACCTAATTTAGGCATAATTTTTCAAACAAAAATAAATATTTTGATTATTTCGGTGTAAAGTACTGTAAAGTTATGTGAAGCAGATAATTAATTCCATGTTTGCTTATGTACCGAGTTATGTCCATCATCATCGTTGACTACTAATAACGTGGTGTGGGCGTTTAAAGCAATATTTCCATTCAAAAGCATTAAAATCCTAATCAGTATTCGCTTTTTGGCGCTATTCTTGGAATACATTCCGTCCTTGCTCCTTGTGTATCATTATCCTTGTGATTACTACCGCATAATTTGATTATGTCACGAACAGAGGAATACGCAAAGGCGTTCAGCATGTGCTAATGACTCATTAGCAATCAGTAGATTGTTCATACTCTTTTGAGTTTCAATGCAATAAAGTGTGTATTTGGCAAACATAACATTAAGTTCAGGTCACTGGTTTCTCACAACTGTTGATGTTCCTAGCAGATGTCTTGTCTTATCTGCTCTATTCATTTCTATATTATTAAACATATTCCTCAAACCAAAGAAAACAAATCTTTTATAAGAAAGTTGGAAGCAAGATGACAGTAACATACACTGGAGAAGTTGCAACTTGCAGAGGATTGGGATGCTTTTTAAAGCTGCTTGGCAGGTAAGTCCTCTTCTTTGTTCCCACTACTTCAGTGTTTAGGAATCACTATGTAATTAATTGTCAACAAAAATAACTTGCTCAAAATTGCCAATGTTTTGACCTTTATTGTGGTCTTCTTCAGGACTGAAATAAAATTATATGGACATGTGACAATGATATCACACAGTTTTAAACACTGACAAAAAAGGCAAGATAATATGCTAGCAATGCGGCAGCGATTCTAATGTACATTTTTACTTGCTTTTCGATGAAGTGGCAATTTTAAAAAAATTGTTAGTCTTATTAGTTTTGTGCATCTCTGAACCTCTATGCTGCACTACATAATAACTTTTTTTAAGATGGAAAGGGAGTATCTACAAGTTGGTTTGGATTGACCTGTTGGTGTTCTTATTCATCTATTACAGCTTAAATCTTACTTACCGATTTCTGCTTGATGAACATGGGAAAATGTAAGTATATGGTAATGGTGATCTGGTATCTGCTACTATATTCCAAACAGTATTCTTCCACATTATTTGTTTTTTGAATTTTGTGCTTCACAATTTTTGCATCTTTCGAAATTATGGTATATTAGATAGATAATAAGAGTTGGAAGAAGCTTGAAGAAGATTGAGTATGAAGTTGCATAGTAGTTGCGAGTGAGCATGTAGTTTCATGACTACATAAAGCTTTACAACTCGAATTTCAAAAATAAATTAAGTTGATTTTGGTATTTTCAGTAATCGCAACAGCCGTTAAAATAATTAAGAATCCGAGTAGTATTTATTGAAATTTCTTTAAATAGTATTTGTTTAAATCATATTATTTTCACATGCAGAATCTGCAGTTACTCTATGACCCATTCATTATGGACAGTCCTGTATAAGTCCTAAAGATATACTTTAGAAAATCACAACTTTTTTCATATGGTCATGGTTGCAGGAAAAATAGTTAACATGACTTGTAAGAAAGTCTCTTAACCATGTGTGACATTGCCATTGTAAGATTTTTTACTTCTGTGATAAGAATTACTTTCTTAGCTTGTTACCTATGTGAATAACTATTACTTGATACTATATCATTTAGTACACTTATACTTACTTGATTTTAATCTGAGAACTAGCTTTTTACAGACTGGGTACCATAGTGAAATTTTACTTATTACTGTATGATTTAGGACAGTATTAAGTAACATTTTACAGTATTGAGTACTGTAATGAAAGTTCATTACAGTACAGGATACCATAATGAAACTATACCAGATTTCTCAAAAATATATTCGCCGCGCGTAAAATTAATCTTTTCCTGTTTTTTAATAAGTTTGAAGTAAAATGTTGCACGTCATACGTCCGGGTAACGTGTTACAGTACTCGTTTCGAAATTCCAGACTCGGCTATCGCCTCGTCCAGAAACATCTTACTCCTACTGTAAAACTATATTTACCGGACTTATAACGTAAATAACTATTACAGAACTGAGTAGTGTAATGAAATTTCAGTTTCAATTACAGTACTGGATACCATAATGAAATTATACCATATTTTTCAAAAATATTTGTTGAGAATAAAATAATTAATCTTTTCCTGTTTTTAATAACTATGCAATAAAATGTATGTCATACATCCGGTAACGTTTTTCAGTACTCGTTTCGAAATTCTAGACTCGGCTATCACCCCGTTCATCCAGAAACATCTTACTCCTACTGTAAAAGTGTATTTACCAGACTTATAACATATATAACTATTACTTGTTTGCAATTGTAGTCGCAGTCCTTTATTTTAGATTATTCGAAAGCATTGCAAAATACTGTTACGAATATGCTAATCTGATACCACTCTCCTTTGTACTGGGGTTTTACGTCTCGGTAGTAATGACAAGATGGTGGAACCAATACACTGCAATTCCATTTCCGGACCCTCTGGCAGTGTTCGTTAGTGCGACCGTACACGGTCAAGTAAAATAACTAAGCAAAAGAGACTAAAAAGTAAAACTTCAAAGTTTTTATATTGTAGGACGAGAGGGGAAGGGTGATGCGTAGAACTATTATGCGCTATGTTTGTTTGTCCGTCACGATGACCTTCACAATGATAGCGCCGAGGGTCAAAAAAAGGTTTCCAACTTTGGACCACTTTGTGGAAGCGGGATTGCTCCATATTAGCGAAAAACAAATTATGATGGATTTGAACAAGAAGTTTCCTAAATATTCTAAACATTGGTGAGTATATTTGTATTTGTCTGAATTTAAAAATATTTACCGTGCTGTGCAACAGTTATCTGATCTTATCAATAATTTTACTTTATTAGCAGAAGCGGGTAATCAATTTTAATCCGGATCAGATTTCGTTTGTTATGAGTCTCATGTGAGAATTTATCAGTAAGAGGAATTATTAGGAATCACATTGAGTATGATTGATATGATTGTGGCAATTCCAATTAATCACAACTTACTTCTTGACATTATTATTCCAAGCTATACAGCGTCAATCTTCAATTTGTAACATATTATAAAGCTCAAAATTTGTCAGGTTGTAATTATGTTATTGAAAGTTCACTTGTTCAACCTTGGAAAAGAATGATTATATGCTACAGTAATTAGATAAATTAGTCGTTGCAGTATCGCCTATAAGTTTTGAAACACTTTTTAAACCAAATTTGCAAATAACGGTTTTTGGAAGTCTGTTCTTATACTATAGGTATTTATAAGGTAGTTTTTGATATTCTACCGATTAATGGCGTTGAGGAATTAAATGCTTCTTAACCATAAAATTTCAATTTCTTTCTGTCTTTGCTTTCTTGTTACTTATATCAAGAAGATATAAGTAAGTTTTCATCAAATTCTCAAAGCTAACAAGATGCAGTACTTTTGTGAGTAAACTATTCAGTAAAGTTGGGAGAAAGACGTTGACATGTTGCTCGAACCTATATTTAATAGAACAAGAATTTCTAATTGTTTTGTTCTTGTAATTGTAGCTCAATGTTACTTTTAACATTAAGGTATCAAAGAGAATGTATACCGTATATATTTTATCTACAGGTTACCGATTGTTTGGGCCTCGAGTATAATAACTAGAGCGAGAAAAGAGGGCAGGATTCGAGACGATTTTGCCGTAAAAACGCTTATAGACGAGTTAAATAAATTCCGAGGACAGTGCGGCTTATTGCTGAGTTTCGACACCATCAGCGTGCCTTTAGTATATACGCAGGTGAATTTCAATAAACACCATTTAGCGGAAGTACACATCATTCTCGTCGTTACAGGTCGTAACATTAGCCGTTTATAGCTACTTTTTAACGACCCTCATGGGTCATCAATGGGTAGCGGACAGTAGCGGCGAGAATAGGCATCACCTAGAGCTCTATTTTCCCGTCTTGACCACGCTGCAGTTTTTCTTTTACGTTGGGTGGCTCAAAGTGGCCGAAAGTTTAATAAATCCGTTCGGTGACGACGATGACGATTTCGAGGTCAATTGGATGGTGGATAGGAATCTGCAAGTGAGTTTTCACTTAGATATTAAACCGTTGGCGTCTCAAAATAAACAAGAAGTGACAACTTTTATTATAGCTCCGAGCACGATAGAGTCGTGATCACCGACTAGCAGGTGTTTCCACCATTTGCTTGCTCATTATTTCATATTTTCTCATGTTTGTTGTTCTTTATTTTGCCGACGTTTTCACTAATTATTATCTAGCCAGGATAAGGTTTAATAAATTGTCTGATCAGTTATTTACCAAAACTTCTTTTTGTGGAATGGCGCCTTCATTTCGTAGGTTTCCTATCTAATAGTGGACGAAATGCATCACGACCATCCCGAGTTGGTAAAAGATCAGTATTGGGACGAGGTGTTTCCTCCTGAGTTGCCGTATACCGCGGCGGCCGCAGCGGCAGAATCGATGCGCAACACGCATCCACTGCCTTCTACGGCCAATATTGCGGTAAAGCCTGAGGAACAAGGTAACATTATGCTTAAAAAGTGCAATATTAGGATTGATGCGGAAAATAATATTTATTGAAGGTGGAAGAATCCCGATCTTCGTAATTTGACATAAGAATTCAGGTGATCGTGTGCAATGTTTTCTTTTCATTTTTAAAGTAATTCTTTAACTGGTTCGTGGTGGAGTGGCGATTTGGAATTAAACTGACTGAATTTCGAACCACAACTGACACGAAACTGACAAAGTGACAAAAACCATTTTCACATACAGCGGAATTTGGTTAAAAGCGGAAGGGAGCGTAATTTGACAGTTGAATTTAAACCAATCAGATAAAAGCTAAAATAGGAATTGACATGTTTAATGACGTTATTGACATTTCTGCTCCGTTACGCTCCGTTCCGTTCCGTTGTATGTGACGGCGGCCTTATTCTCTGGAAAATAGATATTCAAAAGACAAAAAACTTGACTATAACTATACCATTTACCAATAAGCGATTTTTGATATAACAAGTATTACTCTTATTGCTATATATTTAAATTTTGAATAACTATGTGGTGCCACCCCTGCTTTCTTCAAACTAATTAGAATGTGATATCGGTGTCGTAAATACTAATGAACTAATACTTGACCTCTGATTGTTTAAACTCTAGTAACAGAACTCTGTTTGCGGTGGATTTTTATGATTAACGTGCCCATGGTATTTTTTAAATAATATTTAATAAAATCGTACTTTTCGATTTGAGAAGTCAGACCTTCCCCCAGAGGTATGCCATGTCGCGCCTTGGCTCCCGCTCACACGTGGGTACGGTGTTGCGATTTGGCAGTGTTAAGTATCGCTACTATAGCGATTAGGTCATCTATTGCGTTAATAACGTTTCGAGGCCGGTTTCTTGATATTAAAGTGGATGCGACTTGACTTGAATAGGAAACAGTCTAGTTCTCCATTAAATTTCCCAAAATACACCTGTTTTAGGTTTAGGTATCCTTATAATGGCAAAACTGCTCTTAAATGCTGTTTTCGACGTAAAGTAGTAGATTATTCGGTAGTTTTTCTCAGTTACTTGATCTTTGATTTACACAGGGTTACCGTTTTTCGAGTTTAACCATGAGGATCTCGGTTATTTGAAGAGCTGCGAAGAAGCTTAAATTAGGGCATTTAGAAGTCTATAAAAATGGTGTTTTCAAATTTAGAAAATTTCGATAGTTTTGGGAAATATTTGCAAAAAAATCAATATTTTGAAAAAACGTTTTTATTTTTCCTAGTTTCATAGGAGAAAAAAGTTGATAAACATTTTTGCCACATTTCTGTCTTTTTTTTTCGAATATCTTCAGAAGTAGACGGAATTTTCAAGTTTTAGAACGGAAATTGACAGCTTAAAAAAAGCCTTAAAAATTATTACCTCTTAGGCCGCCGTCACATACAGCGGAACGGAACGGAGCAGAAATGTCAATAATGTCATTACACATGTCAATTCCTTATTTTGCTTTTATTTGATTGGTTTCGTTTTTAACCAAATTCCGCTGTATGTGACGTCGCCCTGAAGGTTTCTGAGTTTCCAGTGGTGAGGCTCAAACTTGAATTATAATATTTACAAATTGGCACGATTCTTTTCAAAAACCCTTGAGAGGCAGTTTTCTTTAAAACAAACTATTTCTTTTGATATGTATTAGGGTACAAGAAGCAACATAAAATGATTTTGTGAAAGATAGCAAAGAGGGTGACATCTATCGGCAGCAAGAGCGTTGTTCGCGAGTGTAATAATAATAATGCGTTTCTTTTGTTGAGACATTGCTTACGTTCCGCCGACGGCAGCGGCTTAGAAGCTTAGTCAGCAGTCGGGTGAACGCAATGTTTTGATATGCCATATTAGAATATGGTCAGCGCTAAATTATTGCGCTTAGTAAATCACTTATCCGCTCACTAAACTTCTCAGCTGCTGCCGTCGGCGGAACGTAACCATTTCAAACCATAAAAATCAAATAAACTCATAGTTAAAGAATATAATAATAGTTCGGCAACCTAGCATACCATATTGATATTTCGTTGTTTTGACGTATGACGTATCCCTGCTATAATCTTCACATACTTCCATAACATACATAACATTACCTATCTTTTACATTGCTGGCCGTATACTTCAAAAGGAGGGGATGGAAACACAATACCTCGTATATTGCAATATCTGCACATGCCGAAAAATGAGCACTCTTGTGAAAGTGGCACAGTTAAAGCTCGTTCATATGGTGACCTCAGTGTCGCGACATCTAGTGCTGTGACAGTGCTTGACATCTGATGTCACGGTACTAGGTGTTCACATGGGGCATTATTCTATACTATTCTATTCTGTTGGCGAATTCCATTGGCCCGCAATTCTCACTTTCACTTTCACTCTTTCCTATAGAATAAGCGTGCTGGTAACATCAGTGTCGCGACATTTAATGCGCGCGTGCGTCTTTGCACAAATTTCTGGATATAATGGCGAAGGCACATTATCTCTCCTTTTATATTCAAGTATGAAGTATGGTAACACAACACAACTTGTATAATTAAAATTGCATACATTCTAAGCTATAATCCTTTAATCTTTTGTACCTATGCTTTGTTATGCCTTGTTTCATCCTCATGAATTATTCGATCGTGTCTACATAATACCGAGACTGGATAATTAAATTAAAAATCAAGAAATATCATAAAATAATTCAACTTATAATGTATGTATTTCTTTTATGTATTTCTGTATGTATTTTAATTGTGTATTCTGATGAAAGAAAAAACTAATTGTTTGGACATAAACAGAGGTCTAAAAACATATGTATTTTGCCCGCAGTACAAAAAAATCCGCGGTGCATCATGTGCAAAAAAGACGAAATTGATACCACGATGTGTCATACCTTGTTTCTTTTTTATACCATGCTAACTCCGATGTGAAAATGATGAAAGGAAACGAGAAATTTGATGCTACTGTCGCGACATCGGTGTCTCAATATCAAAACATTTTGCTACGCGACACTAGTGTCGCGACACCACGGCTTCGAGACTCTCAGTAGATCAGATGATGACACTGTTGCGTCATTTAAGTGCCGCGACAGTAGTGTTACTCTTTAGTCTCACAGTGTGAACGAGCTTTTAGACCCACGTGCCGTTAGATTCACGTACTGTTCACGAATCACGAACTAGGCCGAAAGCACTTGGTTCGTGATTCGTGACATCCAATGTTACCGATACTTTCACGAGTTACTCCGGTTACTCGACGTAAATGCGGGTGAGGTAAATTTTTTCGATACGAAAGGATGAGATTCTAACCAAGTACGTCTCGAGATTTGGCAACAACCCACACACACCCGCATAGTGAATCAGATCTGAGTTCCTGTATTTTGGCATCAAGGTTACTAAGAAATGTCCTGTACGTTAATGATGTTGACAATCGTGCCAAGCAGATCGGCCATATTGCTCTGACAAAAGGCGAACACTGTGTTGCCATTTAGCTCAACACACGTTGCTGGAGAAATAGGGTTAAATAGTGTCCTTGTCAACCTTCTTTTACACATTTTGTTATATTTTAAATCACTTGTTTGATTTTGAAGCATTTGCGATTTTAGAAAAACAATGCATAATCACTTAACTTCTTTTTAGAGTTAATTTAAGGGGATAATTAAAATGCTCTACACTTCTTGTTGGTCACTTCCTGCTCTCTTCAACGAGGTATTTTATAAAAAATAAAAACATTTGTTCAAAATTTAGATTTTTTTGCGCATATTTCCGAAAATAGTCGTAATTTTGGAAATTTTATAACGTCATTTTTATGTACTTCTAATTGTGCTATTTTACTGAAACTCGAAGAACGGTCACCCTGTATATAGTACTTTACTTAAAAAAAGTAAAAAAGGTTACGGTATAGATTGAAACGTCGGCACTCTATTAACTGTAAGGTTACTTATGAAGTATTTTTACGGTAATATTTGGAGCGCTCGTGATAGTTTAAGTTAAATGAAGCATGTGATACTTTTAGCAAATAACATAATCATAGCTAAACCGGCACTTAGGTCGCCTTGAAGGCGGCTCCTCCCCGAGGGATATTAATTAGTATGCTTTGTTATAGGCCTGGTAGGTCCTTCTGTAAAGGTGGATCCCATGCAGGCCTACACAGATAATATGCAAAGCGGACCGATCATGTTTACAGCCAACAAACAGCCTAGCATGAAAAGCCGGAAAAATTCATCCAATAGCCTTGCGATGGGCTCTTCTGTTCCAGGTAAGATTGTTGTTAGGTAGATTGTCACTGTGGTTATAATCTCTACCAAAATAAAATTTGTTTTAAAATGCTAAAGTTTCGGCTCAACTAAAAATGGAATCACTCAGCAGTACAAACACGTAGGAATAATGTTCCTTTCGCCCACTGCGTTAAAGTGAAAAAAACATTCAGAATGTAACAGCTAATTAATCATTGTGTATTGATGTAAGCAACACATGGAAGAGCGGCAAAAGGACTTTTACATATCCGACATAAATATCAAAATTTCCACTAATTTACTTTTTGTGTAAATGTGTTACATATGTCATGCATTTTTACCGACAAAAAACCTTAAATATTACACTCAAAAATTAATCGTTTCTCTACATAAGTGACTTTTTTCTAGATGCCACGTCTATGTCAAGAGTCGCTTCAGTCACGAGCATGTTGAAACGTTTCTTTAGCAAAGACGATAGCAGGAACGACTCGAGGGGTGAGAACAATATAGAGTACAATGAATTGGCCAATTTGGTAGCCAGTGACGATAAGCTTAAAAATAAATTGGCAACGAGCGTAAAGCGGATAGCCGATGATGTTATTGAAGAGGTACCTCATTTTTTAGTGATTCAAAGTTAACACCATGGTCATTCATTTATTTGAAAGGTGGACGAACAAACAACGATAACGTCTCAAAAGTCGCATAGTGAACCCCGTCCCACGGTGATGCAAGTATTTGGCCCGCCTCAACGATCTCAACCTATTGATGTACCTCAATCGAGCAGTTTTTCAAACGAGTAAAATTTATCACTGTTTGCAGTAAGCGGTGTTTAAAAAAATTGAATTTAATAGTTATCCCGCGGAGCAGGTTTATGATCCTTTCCTTGGGATGGCCTATTCGGCTCCTGGCGACACTGCACCGGATACAACCGACAAAGTAAGCATAGGATCGGCAACAGATGACGAGGAAGATGAATTTCTAATTTTAAAGCGGAAACGGGATGAAGAAAGGATTAGTAGGTGAGTTTGAGTTGCTGATTTTGAGAGTGCCCCAAGACCCAGATATAATAATAAACTCTATTTCTCTTTCAAGATTAAGTCAGATTGTTAGTCCCATTGCTAAAACCGGAGATGAAGGATAATAGCTTTTGGTAATTTTCAGCCTATCATATTTTCTAACTGCACCCGCTTATATACCGTTTATCATTGCTCTTTGTTTGCTTATTTGGGAATTTTAGTTCAGATTACACACCACCGTTAAAAACAACAATTTGTGAATAAAATGGCGAAAGCCGTGTTTCTCTCTTATTTTTAAATACCTTAGTAACTCCCACCACTCTGTGTATTAAGGCGATTGACTACCTCATTGTTAAAATTAATTTGTGAATAAAATGGCAAAGGCCCTGTTCTTTTCTATTTTCTTTGAAGCTTTGGGCTTTGAATGCACTTTTTTTGAGTTTTTTCAAAAACATTAAATGTCAGGTTAGTTCTGATTGCTCCATCTCATACTCCTCAATGACCTCTTCATACCACCTGTTTAGATCCTTATCGAAAAGTCTCATCGTATTCCAGGTAAAGACAAAAATCTTAAATTTAAAAACTTTTAAAAGGTTAGTAGGAGGTCGAAATTTTCAACCAAAACCGATTGTTATAGATTTTAATAAAAATCTTTTCAGAATATATAGGGCTTGAAATTTGTCATAAAACCGTTAAATTAAAATTTTTACCAATTTTCTTCCTCTTGAAAATGGCGCCTTAAGCAACATTTTTTCACTTCTATTGGAGCAATTTTCATTCAAAATGTTTCGAAAATAAAGTTCTGAAATTCGCGGGAGTTTAGATGCCATATTAGGATATTTTTCAGTTAAAAGTAACAATAATAATCATAATTTACAAAATTTGGTTGCTCCGTGCGGTTTGGTTTTTCGAGGTGGCAAGGAACTGCGTAGTGCACCTATTTACTCACCGTGGTGGGACCAGTACATTATGTTGCGTTGTAATCATTTGTTATTCATTCCATTATAGCATTTTTCTTAATCACAATTCTGCTTAAATTTCCGCTACAAGTCTTCCGCTTGTTGCTCCTCTGTCAATAGTTCAATTAATTATCACAAATCATTTAATTAAACACAAAATTTAATGATACTTGCTCATGATTTCATGGATATCATCAACTTCATCACAACTTTTATTACATAAGGTAACAAGTTACATTTATGCACAAATAAATCAATACTGTTTGTTTACATAAGAACTAGTTTCTATGGTTGAAACAATGGGTGTACTTCCGGCGTTTGTTTTTTATTTTTACGGCCCTTCGCTTATGGCAATGGGCATAAAGTTGGAATAATACCTTCGCTTGGTTGGCAACGGGCCGTAAAGTAAAAACAACGCCCGCTAATCTTTTCATTGGTGACCAATCGTTTCTAAACAAATTTATTCTGCTTGCATGTAAACTATTAAAAATATCATTTCTGCGTAAATCATTGTACAGGGTGACACCTTTTTGATGGATTTATGGGGTATTAGTAAAACCGTAATATATCGATGAAATCTGATTACACATTCTCGACTCAAGATCTTCAAGATCTCGATTTTCAAGATAAATTTAATAGTGTCATTATTTTCGGGTAGGCTTGATTCGTTTCCGTATAAGTAGAACAATGAGTCAAATAGAAATATTTTAGATATTTTATACGTTATTTATTGGTGCAGTTGCGAATTTTTTAATGATAGCTATTTTCAGGTTATGATATAGAGTTAATTTTTTTTTCAATGGGACACCCTATGTATTATTAGTACGTTTGATTTACTGATTCGAATCATGGCGATGGCCTAGAAGCAATAGCGAATAGCTTCATATAGAATGCTTCATTTTCTATCAAAAGCGGGAAAAGGATAATAAGGTGATGACGCAAAAATCTCAATTTCACATAAAAATGTACTTACGATGATTCTAGGCCATCGATGTATAGTTTTATTGTTTATCTCTAGTGGTTTTAGAAGAATTACTGAAAAACAAATATTTTCCGTAAGGGAAAATGTGTTAGAAAGCGCCAGCAAATCTCAAATCTAACCAAACAAAAGATCAGCTGTCTCTTTCCAACACATTACTCCTTGTGGGAAATATTAGTTTTTTATTAATTGTTCGAAAAGTACTAGAGATAAACGTATAAAACAATACGTCATTGGAATCAATACTATATAGTGTTTCATTTAAAAAAAGTTATATCATAACTCGAAAATCTCTATGAATAAAAAATTCACAACTGCACCTCTAACTAAGTATGAAAAACTTAAAAACATTTCTGTTTTACTTTTTGTTCTATTTACTATAATAGCCGAGATACAGCGCCATGCCAAAAGTACGGTTCTTTTTAATCCTCCTGTATACGAAAAACAAATAAAGCTGACCGGGAAATAATAATATGAAAATCGTAGTCGAGAATGTGTAATCAGATTATATATTGCGGTTTTATCAAGATCCCTTAAATCCATTGAAAAGACGCTGCTTTGCACATATCACAGCCCAACAGAAGTATTACGCCCTTAACCAAATCTCTCTTGTCTTCAATTTCTCCTCGGGTTATTTTCTCTTTTGTCGTAGCACTAAGGGTGACTTTTACAAGTTCAAGTAAAACTTCAGATTGAAGATACAACTCCAGATATAACCTACATTGCATTGTTTATCTGTCAGGTAAACAATGCAATGTACATCAAGTCTGGTGTTTTATCTTCAATCTGAAGTTTTACTTGAACTTGTAAAAGTCGCCCTTAAATTAAAAACTTTGAAGACTTTAAATTGTCCTAAACTGGTTCTCTCAATGAAAGTCCATTCCAAGACACACAACGTAAAATGCGGTTTAACGACGTACCTCACCGTAGACTACTAATGAACCAATACTTGACTTTAAATAATAGCAACAGAACTGTTTTTGCAATGAATTTTGAAGATTAACTTGTCCAGGGAATTTTAAAAATTTTAATTAAAAAGTAAATACAATTTTGTAGTTAATTGACGATAAGTTATTGGAACCCGTATCCCGTAACAACTGGTGTTAGAAGCAGGAGTCGTCGCGCGCGTGGAATTTTGTGTGGTAAGGACAGTGCAAGAACTTTGGTGTTCTCTACATGCCATATACTCGATCTACATCGACAAAAATCATGGATGAACAACTGGCAGCACTTATGGAAATGCTGAAGAAGGACAAAGAGGAATATAGGAATTTTCTGGAAGAACAAGAAAAGCAAAGGTAACTTGAGGAAAGGGAACGAGAAAAACAAAGGCAACTTGAGATAAAGAAACAAAGAAAAAATCAAGCTGCTCTATTTCAAGCATTAACGGATAGTCAACCAAAATGACTGAAGACAAACAAGACGTAAATCAAGTCAAACAAGACGTGGATCAAGTCAAACAGGAAGTAGAGATGAAAATGACGGAGTTAGAAGAACGGTGGCGAATCTGGGAAACACGTCGCAGTGGGCCAACTTCAACCCCTGAGCGACTAAACATTACTAGGCCTCCAGTTTTCGATGGCACTACTTCTTGGAGCATTTATAAAGACCAATTTGAAGCGGCAGCAGTTAAAAATGGATGGACAGATTGGGACAAGGCTACCGAACTTTTAGTAGCTCAAGTTGTGTCCAAGTTGGAAGGGTCACTTACGTCACACTTACGATTTGGCAGCGTTAAATATCGCTACTAGATCGCAGTACCTCACTAAAGACTCTCCCGTAGAATTTGCGAATCTCAGCCCTGCGACAATTTTGAACAGACTTATTTTTTCTGTATTAAGTAGTCAAATTTTAACGTTGTGTTGTACGTCTTGGAATGTCTTGTCTTGGGACCTGTTGAATTAGTTATTATAGACATTCTTTCAATTTCGACATCATTTTTCTCGTAGTCTGCCATGCTTTAATTTTTTTCCTCTTGATCCAGTATTATACGTTTTCAAGCAAAAAATAACGTTTCTTTTTTAGGTTAAGAGATAATTTAGCTCGATCGGTAAGTCTGCAGAAGGGCGACGAAGAGGGAAGTCAAAAGCTGTTAAACCGAAGGTCCTCGAATATGTCTACGTCACCACCTGTATCACCGCACCCTGTTTCTTAGTTCTAGCTAATTTCAAACGTGCCTCAACTCCGTATATTTTAATATTTAATTAGCGTGCCAATTTGTTATAAGTCGTTGGTCAGTTCTCGAAGAAATAGTGAAGTATCCAAAACTTAGAGGAAAGTTTGAACGGTTGGACCAATTCTATAAATAGAGGTTTATGGATGTTTTTTTCAGAGAAATATCGATGACCCACATTCAATGTGATTCACTTTTCATATTCTTTTTTAACAGCAGCAAGACGAATAATATCTCAAAAAAAGACAACACATAAAACTTCTAAAAACATTTCTGTATTGAAAACCTTTTAGCACGCAAAACACGTGTCACACGTGATCTGTCCCCTACGTTGTCAGCTTAAGCTCTAAGCATGTGCCTATACTCAAAAAATTATTTGTACGTGTTTTACCTGCTAAGAGGTTTGTCTCTGCGCCAGTATTAGTGAGCCATTTTAATAGTATTACTAGTCTTAGCAATAATTTTATGCGGCATTGCTGGGGCGTCTTCTTTCCATGTTACGTTTTTCTTAGCAATATATACGTGACCGGTGAAAGAGATACCTTTTGTTCTTAAAACTGAAATAACGTGTACAATAAGAGCATTTGTGATAAAACTTTGTAGGTAGATCTGTTCTGATAGGTTGGGAGTTGTGACTAACAATAAGTAAAGATATTTTTTCGTAAAATATTCGCTACATAAACACAGAAAATAAGGTTGTTTTTATTATTAATAAAAAGACTCAAAAGTAGAAGAGAGGAACGTAGAATGTATATTTATTCAATTATCGATATCTGACTCTGGATGAGCTGATATAGATACTTGAGTATTTTAGATATACTCAATTTGTGCCTTGTTACCATATATTTATAATTTTAAAACATAATAAGTTGGAACAATTTAAGATCTGAGCTCACATCTTAAGCAAATGTTTGAGATTATTTATTTAACATACAATCTGGTTGTAAAAATCAAGAGTTGTTTAATTTATTTCTCATTCCACTTTTTATAACTTTATTTGTTACAAGTTTTGCACCGATTTTTTGACTTTCTGTGAAACATTGGTATGAGGACTGGAAAAAGCACTCGAAAAAACTGAAAAAGAAAAACGTATTTACACTAAGAGAAAAATTAATAGGCTTAAACCGCAATTGACGTTGATCTGGTTTAAAAGTTATAAGCAGGGTTCCCGACTGGGACACCCTGTATTACTCTGTTCCAAACGTCTTGCCGAAATATATAGCGCGCCTTTTCCCATCATTCCCTAGAAAAGCGCGCAAAAGCGGGCAAAATCAATATTATCCCCGTCGAGCCTCTTGTGTTTCGAACACAAACATCGTTAATTGAGGTTAACCGTTAGTGACACTTAAAACTGCAAAACTGGAAACTGTGGGTACCCCCTCAGCCACGACGCTGCTGTACAAGGTGTTCCCCAGTCCTGGCATAGCCCGCAGCGTCTGGGCTCTGCCCCAGCAGACCTCCTGCAATATGGTGGCTGATGCGGAGCACCCCGCCAACGACGAGAAACCGGGACAGGAGAGTGCAGATATCGCTGAACAAACGCACAAAAATATTTTCGATTTGGTGAAAGGGGGGTAAAAAGGATGCCAAATATATTGGGTAAGTTGGTACTGAGAGGTGTGTGTTTTAGAGAAATTTCAGACGTTGAAGAATATGTGGAGAAAAATGGTATAGAGGTCCTAAGGGATAGGGACGAGTGGGGCTACACCCCGGCCCATTGGGCTGCCCTCGATGGCAACGTGGAGCTGATGCGGTTTTTCATTGACAGGGGAGCCCCGTTTGACTTGCCTTGCTTGGGCACTCAAGGACCTAGACCTGTACATTGGGCATGTCGAAAAGGTTAAGAATTATATGGTACCAACAGGATAATTTTTAAAAATTTTATTCTACTTCACCCTTAGGACATTCAGCTGTAGTTCAAGTACTGCTCCAAGCAGGTGTTGCAGTAAACGTGGCTGATTTCAAAGGTTTAACCCCACTAATGACCGCTTGTATGTTTGGAAGGACAGCCACTGCTGCGTATCTACTAGGAATGGGTACTTACATTTGCATAATAAAAAGCACCTTTAATTTATATAAAAAATGCCTTAAATTAGATAAAAGCTTGAGGATGGTAAAAGTTTATTCAATCAAAAATTGAGATTCTATTTTCTAGTTATTTCATGTACATACGTCTACACAAAATTCCCGAAAATGAAGCGCAAAAAAGAGGATAAATGTGCCTTAAAAATAGACAAAAACGGTCCGCAAATGAACCCTAAGGGAATTAGACTCGCTTAAAAGGTGGACACTGAAGATGTTTTTTTTGTCGATATAATCTAAACGGCGCGAGATGACGTCATAAAATTTTGAATGTTAACTTACTTTTTTAAGCCACATTGGAAACTTAACAACTTAAAAATTCGGTTTAGAAGTGTGTTGACCACGACCGGCTTAGGATATTTTTGGCTGCTCTAACTTCTTAAAAATGCCATCAAATATCACAAAAAGTTACTAAGCCGGTCAAAATTTTGAATTCGGCTTAAAAATGTAAATGAAACGTACAATTTGTCAACTCTGCTTACAAATTTAAGTGAACGTCATGACGTTATCTCACGCCGTTTCAATTACATCGATAAAAAACCATGTTTATTTGTAGGGTTTATTTGCGAACCTACGTTTAAATCACAAAGCTTTTTGCACCTTATTTCCGAACACCTTGTATAACTGGGACAGATAACGCTGGACTAATACATGCTCTGCTATCTCTTCGACACGAACACGGTCTAAAGCCTTAAGTTGACATTCCAGGGGCGTCTAATCATTTAATCGACGTTAATGGAGACACAGCCATGCACTGGGCAGCCTATAAAGGATACCCGGACGTTCTCAGACTTCTGATGTACTCGGGGGCCAACCTGCAGAAGCCCGACCATTTCGGTTCGACCCCCTTGCACTTGGCCTGTTTGTCTGGCAGCCTGAGCTGTGTCAAGTTGTTGTGCGAAAAAGTAAGTACAGGTGTCATGGTATGGATAATGAAATTTTAGGATTCAGTGACGGAGATAAAGAGAAATTGAAGGCACAAGGAGGGGGGGGATGACTTCGTGCAAATTTTATTAAAATCCTTTTCTCTCAGGCTTACATCATCAGCCGCAGAATACTTAGATTAGTTAAAGATTGAACATCTAAATTGCTTTAAATTTTTTAGTTTTAAACTGTCGTTATTTGTCTTCGATCTGGTATGTTGTCTGTTTAATATTTTTAGCACAAGTTAGCGTTAAAAGTGTATAAAAAGGGCAATAAAACTTCGGTAAAACATTAGATGTTAAAAAATTAATTGAATCAAACAGCTAAATAAAAAGTTCTAGAAACTTTGTAACAAGACACTGAAGAACTTACCACTTGCTCAAGGTGCATTAACATGGCTTCCTCATCAAAACAGGAGTCTTGCGTAGAAATAAACTCTCAGAAAGTTTCATTAAAATCCATCTTAACGTTTTCTAGATATTACAAAAAAACACATTTTTTTCTAAGAACTTTGACCATTAATAAACAACGGAACCAAAAACATTTTCTTAACGCAAGTTGGATCAAATCATTTTCTTTTGAACCAAAGAATGTCGCAGTACCTTTTTGATCATATTGTTAGGGGATTCGGGTTCCAATAATTTATTGTCAATTAACTACACACTTTTATTTACTTTTACAGGGTGATGAAGTTAGAATTTGAAAATGCATATGTCGTGATTAATCCGAAAAGGTAAGAGATATTTTAATGAAATTTGGTATGTTTTGACTGCTATAAAAAGGCGCACACTTTGCAATAAAAAAATTATTTTTGTTTCCGCCAGTGGCGCGCTTACCACCATGTCGACCCATATTACTTTAAAGAAAATTGGTACGCCACTGGTTTTCGAAAAATTAAATCTATTTTTTCACTTCTCCATCCATCTCGGAATAAAAATGTCCTCTTTAAGTTTTTCAGTACGACGCATCGTTTCTGAGCAAATAAATAAAAACCGTTGTAATGTAGCCTAGTCACGCCCAACGCATTTAAGATTGATGAAAAATCTAAAATATCAAAATTCCATTTCTTATTGCTTGAATATTAAGACCTATTGATATGCAACATAATTCAACCCATAAACTGCATGCCTCGCGACTATTGCCATACCTACTGCTTAAAATGGCTATATCGCGATGCTTCTTATTTATTTACTCAAATACAGTCCTACGAAAAAAAAGTTAAGTGAGCTTTTTGCTTCAGAATTGTAGTGGCGGATAAGATAAGACAAACTAAGATAAGATTTTAAGTCATGAGGAAAGAATCAATCAAATACATAGATCACACAAAATCAAATACAAAGATAAAAACATCAAATATTCGGCTCAAAGTGTGCTCCGTCGACATTAATGCAAGCATGGCACCGTTTGATGAGGGAATGGTATACACTATTAAATTGAGCCATTTTTACAACAAACAAAAGGCACGATTGACAACTATTCACAATTTTCAAAATGAACGTCTTGAAATGCTAACAATTTCCACCTCTTACGATAATAATAGCCACCTGCTTCCAATTTTTGACGCAACAATTTCAGAGACTTGCTTTATAATGCGTGCGTGGTACTAAAAAATTTGAAGAGGGCATTTTTATTTAGAGATGAATGGAAAAATATATATACATAATAAATGGAAACACGTCAAACTTTAATGCTGTTCTCAGACTACTTAAAATGGCGGTATAGCAATGATTTTTATTAATTTACTCATATACCGTGCGTCGATCTAAAAAATCTGAAGAGGGGTTATTTCTTCAGAGATGGATGGGGATTGAAAAATTAAATTTCATTTTTCGAAAAACCAGTGGCATACCATTTTTTCTTCAAATAATATGCGTCAACGTGCTGGTACGCACGCCACTGGCGGACACAAAAATAATTTTTTTATTGCAAAGTGTGCGCCTTTTCATAGCAGTCAAAACATACTAAATTTCATTAAAATATCTCTTACCTTTTCGGATTAATCACGACATATGCATTTTCAAATTCTAACTTCATCACCCTGTAACTTTTTAACGAAGCTCGATAGGTAACACAAATGTATGACAAGCCCCCCTTAAAATCGACCAAAGAATATGAGATTTCATTTTCGTCCTCCCATTATGACTCACCCTGTATATTCGCTCCCATCTCGCGCGGTTCGCTGGTTTATATACCCGGCCTGAAGACACTCTGGTAATTTCGAAAACGGAGGCGGCTGTTCCCTGTTCTCGTTTAGTCTAAATGGGTTCCCGGGGTCGCGGTCGGCGCTCGGCGTTGCTGCTTCGGCTCAAATCTCTGTGGACCGACGGTCGGGAGTAACATTGCCCCCCTTAGTTCTGATCGTCCCGATCAGAGAAATCTCCACGGCTGTAAGTCTTTAATCGTTCAAGGTGAAGCACTTTCATTTTTGCTCTAGGGGTACGTTGGATCCTGTATACCACGTCATTGATCCGTTTGATAACTGTATATGGACCCTCCCAAATTGGAGACAACTTGGGAGACTTTCCTTTCTTCATCTGTGGATTATACAGCCACACAAGTCACCTACCTTAAATCCTGCAGAATTCGCCCCTAGGTCATGGCCTGGCTTTCATCCGATCGCTGGCAATCTTTATCTTTGTCCTCACGTTTCGATGGATTACCTTTAATCTTTCGCGAAGTTCGTCAGCATAGTTCTGGACATCTTGCACCGGTTTTTCTGGTGATTCGTACCCCAAATCTACCGGAAGACGAAGTTCTTTACCAAATATAACCTTGGCAGGGGTATGTCCGGTCGTGTTACGCACTGCACCCCTGTCCGGGTTTCTGTAGGTCGGCATTTCGGTCCATATTTCTTCTGTAACCAATCTCTTGTGCCCTGCTCCCTGATTGGTCGAAATATGAAGTCATTTGTTTCCTGAATTCACGCTGCTCGTCTAACAATTGCTTTAAGATTGAGTTTGGCTGCGGCTCTTTCTGTACGTCAACTATTCTAACTCTGTGGCCCGTTTTTATTCTTGACGCCTCATACTCCAATGCCCGAATTAGTGCTTCATTTGCACAGGAAGGACGAGTCCACCTCAAATGGCATTTCATTTCACTGTCGCGAACTCCTTCGACAAATTGCTGGACTGATAGCTGGTCAAGGAAATTAGAGGGAGCCGCAGGATACGCCAATCTTGTCAAACGCTCAATGTCCGCTCCAGGTTCCTGTAGGTTTTTGCCTGGCTTCTGCTGCCTCATCCGTAGTTCTGTCTGGTAGATTATTTAGCGGTGAGCATTACCAAACCTCCGCTCTAATGACGCGGCAGTTGCATTGAAGTTACATTTTTTAGTGATCGACAATGTAGGCATGATGTCTGCAGCCTTTCCTCTCAAGCTACTAAAAGTTAGGTAGCCTTGTCCGAATATGTTCATCCATTTTTAACTGCTGCTGCCTCAAATTGGTCTTTATAAATGCTCCAAGAAGTAGTGCCGTCGAATACTGGAGTCCTAGTAATGTTTAGATGCTCGGCGGTTGAAATACAGTAGTTAGTTTTTGTTTAATTAACAGTCAGGGTTCAGCCTCTATGACTGGCGGTCACATTATAAGCCTTGAGGAGCCGCAGAAGTTTAATATTGCGATTAATTCATTTCAGCACGATATTGATATGGAACCTAAAGACAAAAACGATAAGACGCCACTTAACCTGGCAGTGGGCCACCGCCACATGGAAATAATAGATGTTTTACAGTCAGCCATCAAACGACGCTCCGGATGGTTTCCTCCGGTTAGCGAGGTTTGGGGCCTGCTGTTCGGTAGGGCCGGCAACTCGAAAATTCCTCTGCTATTCTTCGTAACATCAGTATTGTTGTGGGGCTATCCCATGTACGTCATTCGGGTACGAGAAGAAAGTACGTCACTAACATTAAACATTCCTAATTTCCAATATTCCAGGTAATACCAATTACTTGGAACATCCTGCGAGGTTCCCACTATTGCTTCATTTATTGGAATTTCGTAATGTGGATCTGCTGGATAACTGCTAACCGAAAGAACCCCGGTTACATAGCCATGAACTCGGATTCCTACGCTCGATGCATCAAGCAAATTCCATACTTTGATAAATGGAAAAAACGCAACACGATGTTGAACAGATTATGTCACACGTGTAGAACTCTACGACCGATAAGGGCTAAACATTGCAGGGTGTGCAATAGATGCGTCTCGTACTTTGACCATCACTGCCCTTTCATCTACAATTGCGTGGGGCTGAAGAATCGGACTTGGTTCTTCATGTTCGTCATGAGCGTCGCCATCAATTGCTCATATACGATTTATTTCGCCACCTATTGCATTGCTATTGAAGGTTTCGGGTTCATGTACGTATTGGGGCTGGTAGAGGCGTTTGTCTTCTCTGGACTGGGATGGATTTTGACTTGTACCGCAGTAAGTAGCCGGTATTTTTTTTTAACAAATCTGAGTTAATTCTTTAGGTCTTGCACGCTTGCATGAATCTTACTACCAACGAAATGGTAAACTACAAGAGATACCCGTATCTCCGAGACAAAAGGGGCAGATATTACAACCCTTTTTCGCGGGGTCCTGTTTTGAACCTGGTGGAATTCTTCTTCTGCACACCGGATGACATGGAAGAGGAACCGTTGTACGAGTACATATGATATAGAGGAAACGCTGCGGAAAAAAGCAAAAATGCCTTGAACGTTTGTTGTGATGTCAGTCAGAGGGCCAATACCGATAGGAAGAAGCGTGAGCTTAAAGTTGGAATTGAGCACGTCGGCTGTAGCAGTTAAATGATATTTTTGCATAGTTTTGTTCACTTTAACGATTTGTGTTGGCTAGATAATTGAAACTCTTGTGATGAGGTAATAAGGTCTATTGAGGCTAGAAAATAAAATAATTCTGCTCTTTCATGGTTGTTTTTTTGTGTGGTTAAGTTTTATGTCATACATCTTTGCTACTACAAATTTTATTTAACACAACAAGAAGAAAGACAAGAAATGAGGTTGATAAGGTAGTTCTGAAGAAACATCCAGAAAAAAAAGGCGAGGAATTTTTGGAAGAAACAAGTATAATTCGGGAAGAAACAGATAATTTTGCAAAAAGGCCGAAAGTTAAGGGCCCAGATTTAGCACAATTTGAATTTCCCCCCTGAAAACAATGAATGAAAGTCATACAAATATAACAAGTAGCGAGGAACACGACAAGGAAAAACCTCTAATGAAAAAGCTTTCTCAAAAGAAAGCTCTTAAAAAACTTACAATCAAGGAAGAACCTGAAGAAAAAATTAGAAAGAAGGGATCAAATCAATTTAAAGATGATTTATCAGAGTTTGAGAAACTCGATCTTAAAGTCGAGAGAAGTAGAAATGGAAGAGCCGCTTCCATAATAGACCCTGTCGAATAAGCCACTGTCGATGGTGGTGAGTTACATTCCAAGAAGCTACACTGAAGAAGCGTTTGAATAAGTTTCATTAGCCATTCCACTATTATTTGTTTTTGAAAATTATTGTTATTGAATTAAGTTGCGGTCTAGGCAAGAGAAAATTTCATTTTATGTAATTATCCAACAGACTATAATTTCATTCCATAGAACCCTTTAATCAGAGCCTGATGTTTTTAGCAACATTACAATATCAGCTACTGTAAAGTTCAATTTACCGACCTGAAATTAGAACATTTACCGGCCAAAAATGATGCATAATAAAAATCGGACACATAATAATGCAGGTTCAACAACCACTCTGCGTTTCTCGTTTCGTTAACTATATCAATTTCCCATTATAAAGCCATCGTTGTAGACGACTGGTGCGTTGGCCATTTTGAGGTTTTTAACCCATATAAGAGGTCAATGCATTTCGGTAAACCCGTTTGGTCCCCGAAATTTCGATTCATGGGCCAGTCGCA
This sequence comes from Taphrorychus bicolor, assembly GCA_951812265.1. Taxonomy (NCBI): domain Eukaryota; kingdom Metazoa; phylum Arthropoda; class Insecta; order Coleoptera; family Curculionidae; genus Taphrorychus; species Taphrorychus bicolor. The sequence continues at coordinate 19,035,224 of OX638302.1, forward strand.
TGGGCGCGTATCAAAAGTACCGACGACTTTCTAACGTGAAGAAAAAGAGGTCGTCGGTCTACCTAATACTGACCTGCGATAATATGTGCATTGTTAAACGCACCATAATGGATTTGCATCAGCATTTGAATGGTGATGAATATTAGAGAGGTCATAGTAATTGATGCACATTATGTACGACACATACGATTGGTTTGAGGAGGGTCTCGAAGACAAAAATTCCTTACATACTGCATCTTGTTTAAATATATAAATACCTGTATATCCAGAGGGATACCAAGACCCTTATATCGATTTACAGAGAAAAAAAATTGCACGAGTAGTGAGTGTGACTTTTTTTTTGTTTGATTTCAAAAATTGGGGATAAAGGGTGGCACTATGAGAGCGAGGGTCATTGCTCAACTTGTAAAATGCTGCAAGTTTTTCCTCTAAAATTCACTTTATCTTTCAGCTGTTCAAAACAGCACCTACTTCTACTTCTCTAATTTCGATCGAAACGTCTTCAGATTCGAGTGGAAGAACAAAAGTTGGTAATCTAGACCAACTCTTCATTAAAGAGCAGAAGGACAAAAGTGATATATTATATTAACCCTGATTTGAACTTGGGACACTGTTCAGTAAAATAATTTTAATAATATGTAATATGATTTCTATTGGGCTGGGTACCTCTAATAAGGTGACACAGACTGGTGTTCTGAAAATGGCTTATTGGGCCCTAAAAAACTCGGTGCCAATAGAAAATAAGTCAATAATTGCGTAAAAAAGTGAGTTCTAAGTGAGGAAGTTGTTGAAGGTTTCTACGGAATCAGGTAGACATTTATAACTTATAAAAACTCCAATCGCTCCAATTACTAGTAATTTATTGTTAGGCGTACAATGTTTAAAGTGGGCCACCAGACAGCATAGTAATACAATTTAAAGTGCTTTTAAATAAATATGTTTATGACGTAAAGTGTTTTCTTCCGAGTCAATGATAGTTTATTATGATTAGTCATAGCACCTAATGGGCATCAGTTAGGGGCAATGTGGGGCAGTGCCCGAGACCCCGGAAGGTAAAATCCCCAGTATTTTGTAAAAAAAAAACGCTATTAATATTATATTTGGTAATAATAATATTAATATACAAATAGTGCAGAAACTGAACTGATAAACGTAGACAGCTAATTATACAGATGATTTCTTGTCGAGTGGTCATTAATTTGTCTTATTCGGAAATGCTTTCTAAGCATTGCTGTAGACTATATATGTTATATTCAAGATTGCCAAGATGAAGAAAGAACCACAAAGACGCTGATGATACTATAAAAGACTAAGAAAGTATTAAAATTAAACCTGTTATATCGAAAAAAAGCAGATACTTCTGAAAAGAATCCGTCGTTAAGGGCAGATTTCGAACCATGAAGGTACTAAAAGGAAGATGTATGAACCTCTAGATCCTGAGAAGCACAAAAGGAAAAACGTGTAAAGAAAACAAATCCAGAAAAACAGAGACGGATACTTGAAACCGAGGAAATAATCATCGAAAATGGTGTCCTAAAGCCTCGGGAGGAAGAGACGGAAGCACTTACAAAAAAAGCTCCACGAAAAGCTAATTCCGAGAAACTCAAGTCGAAACGGGTAAAAAACACTCAGGAAGACGGGCATGTGGACAGCCAGCAAAGCCTGAGCAAACAAAGGAAATATTACCAAAACCAAACGACGAATTCATTCACCTTATCGACGATGACTTAAACAAGAGGAAGAAAAAACCCAAACCGAAAAAAAAGCGGCACTTACCGAAAGGGCTATTCAAGAAGAAACTCCACAAGAGGAAGAATCTGGTACAGACAGTTTTCAAGCCTAAACCTAAGAGGAAGATAGAAGGCGAAACTGCCGAAAGTGTATTAAAGAAGAAACAACCAGTTGAGCCTGAAGAAGTAAAGGCCGCAACTGTTTTATCGAAAAAATCATTCAAACCTGAGGAAGCGATGGTGGTTGGAGTAAAAGTTACCATACAACCAAAAGAAGAATGATAGGAGATTGTTGAGAAAGAAATCATTATTAAGAGTAAGATATAGATCAAATTCCGAAACAGAAATCGTTGCAGAACTAAATGTAGAAAAGGAAGAACCACTTTCAAACAAAACTTGTAAAAGCCACTGCTGAAGAAAAGTTCGTGAAAAGTTCGGAGATGATGATCAAACAACATTGAAAAACTCTTGATATCTGCAATTTGATCACTTATATTTTTACTTACGATAACGTCATCCTAAACATGCACTAAAGTAGATAGAAGGCGAAACTAGGACTTGAGAAGTTGGTGGAGGACCAGGTGAATGGAATGAGAACTGGTAAGAGGTAAGACAATGGACTAGAAAAACAAACTTGAAGAAATAAAAGAAAAGGTGACAAAGAAAAAGACCCACAAAATACTCGTACTAGTGTGGATACCGCCCCCCTCCCTTCCAGAATTTTGTGATTTCTGAACTAAATGAGGCTAAATGTAGGGTGTCAAAATGGACTTAGGTTAGGAAATCTGGAAGAATAAGTACTAAAAAAGTGAAAAAGGCAAGGGGATCAGATATCTACTTTTTCATTCTTACATGAATAAGTAGATTTCTGATCTACTTTTGTCTGGCTCTGAGCAGATGGTTTCTGGTAGGGATGCTTGAGCCTGGGCGGGTGGCCTGTGGAGTGATCCAGGTTTCCGTAATAGGACAATTTCTGTTCTTCCTGTTCACTATTGATTTGATGCACATTTACGCGATCTTTTACAGTATTTGCTGACGACACCACTATTCTGTGGAGATAGAGTTCAGAGGTGCTGAACAGATAAAGCTTTTTCGACAACTTGAACACCTCTAAGTGAGCGGGAATAAGATGCCATAAGAAATTACTTATGGATGACCGATAAGTGACAATACACCGACGATGACGACAAAATCTCAGGGAACAAATTTCCTTGGACTATTTTAAAGCTCAAAAATCATTTGGATAGTAATACATGTTGAAAATCTTTAGAGTTTATATACCACTAAAAACTTTATAACAACGCAACGCATTAAAATTGCCGGGTCCTGCATTCACGTAGGTAGTTAACTCAACTCAGTATTGACATCAGAGACGCAATAAGAAAAAAATCGAGTGCATTTCGCCGAAAACCTGACCCATCGCAAGCTTATTTCTTGTCGAAAGTACACATACGGGGTGTACGACCGATAAAACGAGATTCGAGTTAGAGACTACGTCAAATAATATGGATAAAAGGTCACTAAATGACAATTTAGTTGTGTTTTTGTAGAAAAATGTAGCATTAAAGTCGTATGAATAATAAAAAATTATTATGATTAAAATATAAGAAAATCAGTACATGTAAATATAAAAATATCATGTTTTTGGCATTGCATATACTTTGTGCAAAATTTTTTGACACCATCAATCGCGCCATGAAGGAAATTACTAAGGCAAAGAGCTCAATGCATCCAGGAAGCTTGGACCCGGGCTTTATTCTGAAAACGTTTACCTGGAAGTCACAAAGAAACTAAATTAGATCATTAACCATAACATGAGTGAAACTGCCTGTCTCCACTGACCAAATGAAGAACTTTCACAGTTCACTGGAGACTACAACACCAAATGATCCAGCAAGTGACTGTAACGTAAATATTGATGGTTATTTTGAAGAAATTGAGCGTTCTCTGAGGAGGAAATATAAGGAAAAGTGCACCCGCAGAACGACTAGAAAAGGAGAAACGAAGGAACCAAATGAGATCATAATGGCTTATAATATGAGTGAAACTTAATTCAGTTTTTACTTACCAAATGAGTTGTAACAGTCCAATCTAATTGAGCATCTGTAGTCTAGATAGAAATAGAGAATCTGAGTTAGAAGATAGCGAAATTAACGTTGAGGATGAAGTGCAAGGAAAAGTTGATTCAAATCCATGAGAAAGACCTGAAAATCAATAACAAAGGAAACAAACTAGTTAAGAGTAAATATAATACATTTAAAATTGATCGTAGTAGCTGCTGATCGAGTGAAGAACCTCCTACATATCATTAGGTTCAAACATGCCTAATTGTAATTTAAGTGATGGTTAGTTTGAAAAAAAGTGGACATTTTGAGTTAGGATTTTTTGTTGTTTAGGACATTTTGACTTAAGAAGCAATTTAAGAGAAAAGTCAACCATGTACCAGTAGAAGTATCTAAGAACAAACAGGATGAAGAAATGAGTGAAGCTGACCTCAGTTTTACCAACCAACTGAGTTCTAATACAGTTCAAAGGCGACTTATAGAATTATGAATTTATGAAGGGTGCGAAGGCAAATATTGGACAAAAGGCTAGGAGGGCAAATATTAGACAAAAGTGATACTAAGTCGAACTTTATCAAAGACTGAGATGAGATAATGGAAGAGACAGAAAGCCATAATAGGAATACCAAATATAAAAGAAGAAAAGTGCTAGCCAACTGCAGCCAGAGCTGGAGAGACTATAGCTAGACAGCCAGAGAGCAACTGGACCAGACAAAATACGATGGAAGAAAAATAGCTAAACTGTTCTAAGAAAGGACAAAATGCCGAAAACTCTAAAAACCACACTTCTTATTACATGTGCAAAGTTGAAAAAAAACCATAAGACGAGCAGCATTAGTTACAGGAAGGCTGTTGAGAAAACACTTTTCAAGCTGCCAAAGGAGAAATGTTGTATCGTCGTTTATTGTTCGGGTCACACCAAAATGAAAAGTGTGCTACATGATGTTTGAGAAATATTATTTCCTTCATTTTTGTCGTGACACATGCAAACCACAAAAACCAAATAAATCCAATTTCAGAAAAAATAATAAACGTTTGGCAACGTTGCACATACCATATTGACATCTTGTCGTAATCCTGCCATAATTTTGCCAGAAGATCGGCCACATTGCTCTGACAAAAGACGATCGATGCGTTGCCATTTAGATGAAGAAAGTTTGCTGAACGCATTATCCAACTATTTTTCCGCAAGGTTTTCTAAAATTCCGCTTTTTTTTAATACCTGCGGATGTAGTCGGTATTTTCCAAGTTCTAAAAGAGCAATTGTCCCAATTTACGTGATCTCATAATCCTTATGATTTTCGACGTTTTGGAAAATTCTGGTTAACTTAAGTAGGTTTAGGTCAGTTCAGATTATATCAGGTTAGTTAAGGTTTTAAACTGTGGTGTGCTGTGTTCTAGTTCTAATAAAAAAAAAACAGTCCCTTGTCAGAGAAAATGGTAAGCGCTTGGCAACATTGCCTATCATATTGACGTCATCTCGTTGTTTTGATTTATGACCGATTCCCTGTTATAATCTTGCCAAGCAGATCGGCCATATTGCTCTGACAAAAGACGATCGTTGCGTTGCCATTTAGCTGAACAACCTTTGCTGAATGAATTGGTTTAACTAGTGTCCTTATTTAGCTTTTTACATATTTTGCAAAATTGGTATTTGCAAAATTGAAATAACGCAGTTTTTACTCGCATACCTCGACCAACTGGACCAGACTCAATGCGATGGAAGAAAAATGGTTAAACTGTACTAAGGAAGAACAAAATGCCAAAAACTGTTAAACCACACGTTTTATTACATGTGCAAAGATGGAAAAAACCATAACACGAGAAGCATGAATTGCCCAGTTTACAGGAAAGCTGTTGAGAAAACCCTTGTTAAACTTCAAAAGGAAAAATATTGTATTGTTCGGATCACACCAAAATGAAAAGGGTGCTACACCATGATTGAGAAATAATATTGCCTTCATTTTTGTCGTGACACTGCAAACCACAATAACCAAATAAATCCAATTTCAGAGAAAATAATAAACATTTGACAACGTTGCACATACCGTATTGACATCTTGTCGTTTTGATGCCTGACGTATCTCTGCTATAATCTTGCCAGCAGATCGGCCATATTGCTCTGACAAAAGACGATCGCAGCGTTGCCATTTAGATGAACAAACTTTGCTGAACGCATTATCCAAATATTTTGCCACAAGGTTTTCTAAAATTTCGTTTTTTTTTTAATATCTGCGGAACTAGTCCAGATTTTCCAACTTTGTCCCAATTTACGTGATCTCATAACCCTTATGATTTTGGACGTTTTGGTAAATCCTGGTTAACTTAAGTAGGTTTAGGTCAGTTCAGAGTATATAAGGTTAGTTTAGGTTTTAAACTGTGGTGTGCTGTTCTAGTTCTAATAAAAAAAAAACAAATAAACTCCTTGTCAGAGAAAATGGTAAACGTTTGGCAACATTGCCTACCATATTGACATCCCGTCGTTTTGATTTATGAGCGATTCCCTGCTATAATCTTACCAAGCAGATCGGCCATATTGCTCTGACAAAAGACGATCACTGCGTTGCCATTTAGCTGAACAACCTTTGCTGAACGAATTGGTTTAACTAGTGTCCTTATTTAGCTTTATACATATTTTGCAAAATTGGTATTTGGTTTTAAACCACTTTTTTCTCGCTCAGAAGAAAAAAAAAATCGTTTTTTTTCAAATATCTTGCGCACTTTGTTGGCTGCAGCGCGGAACAGTTTAATGGAAGTCACGCCAAACCACTTCCGTAAGTCCGCCAGGAAATTTTCCTTTTATCTGGCCCTCTTTTTACCTCCACTTTACCTTGCAGGAACAGCTGTAGTAGAATATACTTGACAGGGTTTATCATGACATGGCCCAAATACTTAAGTTTCCGTTGTTTTATGGTATACGTCAGACCAGATTATTCAAGGTTGATTGATTTGATCCATTCCAAATGAGTGGTCCCACGAGGGGGGGCCCGTGCACCGTGGCCTACAAGATCTATTGTGCCTCAATGTCAATTAAAGTTCACTCAGAAGACATAATGAACATTCCTTTTAAAATGTTCATTATCTTCTTGAGTGAGATTTTGTGGAAGTCCGGTGGTCGGATGTGTATTCTTCCGAAGTTCTGAAATCGAAGTCTTTCAGCTGCAGAACATTCACTCAGGATGTGTTCTAGCGTCCTCAAGATTTTAATTTCCAAGAGAAAAGTAGCGGGAAAAGGACTTAAAATAAAACGTCTACGCTTCCGCAGAAATTGCGTCTTTTTCAAGGCTCAAAAATTAAACAACACAATAACAAAGACGCCATTAAAATCATACTCATACTCAAACACATCTCACTTAACAAATTAAAAATTCAATAAATTGAATTCATTGAATTCAATTTATCGAATTTTTAATTTTTAATTTAAAATTTTTATTAATTGAATTTATTGAATTCAATTTATTAAATTTTTAATTTGTTAAGTGAGATATGTTTGAGTATTTTTATGGCGTCTTTGTTATTGTGTTGTTTAATTTTTTAGCCTTGAATAAGACGTAAAATACACGTCGGCAATTTCTGCGGAAGCGTAGAAGTGTTATTTTGGGTCCTTCTCCTGCTACTTTTCTCTTGGAAATATTTTGATACTTTTGTTTATCCAGTTTTGAGTGCTTATCGACTGCCAAATATTTCAAAGGCATGGAGCTTCTCCTGAAATATTGTTGCGTGCTTTCCTAGATTCAACAGGAGTCCATATCTCTGTCCACTGCAATAAACCCCAGCTCCCACTCCCTCGGGGGTTATGTCAGGTTAGTTAAGATTTTAAACCATGGTTGCAGATTTAACCAAAAACCAAATAAACCCATTGTTAGGAAAAATAATAAATGTTTGGCAACATTGCATACCATATTGACATCTCGTCGTTTTGATAGGTGACGTATCTCTGCAATAATCTAGACTGGAGATTGGCCATATTGCTCTAACAAAAGACGATCGCTTGCGATGCCATTTAGGAGAACAAACTTTGCTGAACGAATTGGTTTAACTAGTGTTCTATTTGGCCATTTTTGATTGACAATTTGAAATTTCTATCTTAAAACAATTTTAAATATTTTTTTGAAAGCCTTTCTCGCTAAGAAAACATTAAAATGGCGAACTTTGGTGGACTCTTTAGGTCTTATAAAGGCTTCTTCTTTAGTCCTTTCTTCGTGCAGAAAGCTAAAAAGCTTTTTGAATGAAAAGCTAAAATACTTTCTGGACCCATATTGGGTTATTTGCTTTGGTAGGGTCGAAACTCATCGGTCTGAAAGGAGTTTATTTAACTTTGGTCGAAGTATGTAATCCTACCATTTTCAACTAGGTTATTATAAAACCATTGACATATTTATTATTTTTTTAATTCTTGGAACATTAAGTTTATAACATTCATTTAACCTCAATAATTATATGACGTTTTAATGATCCCGTCGTTAAAACTTCATAAACAAATAATAGTAATTAAGGCACATTAAGGTGGTAATAAATCAGGAGGTAGATAGTATAGATCCCGAGGGACTCCGGCCGGGCTCAAGGGTTATTTTTCGACTGAAGGAATTTTATCCAATTCCTTATCGCATGGAGTTTTCTTCCTTTGCCCTACCGACTTTTTAGCATATTAATCATTGATTATGATTTAGTACAATTACACCTATACCAGGCAGATAATTTAGGGTGTAATACCAATAGTTGTTATGAATGACAAGTTATTTAATTCACACTATTGTCACATTTTGCACTATTGCTTATGGGGAAAAAATTGCCCTAAGGCATGAGGTATTTAGAAAAATTGCCCTAGGGACCTAGAATATTACCATAGGCAATTTTTCTAAATTTAATAAAATGTAAACAATTTTGATAGCGGTATTATTTGTGAAATAACGGACCTGTGGGACCTTGAACCTAATTAGAGCAACGTGGCACCTTAACAGCTAACGGGAAATTTTCGCAAATATTTACTGGAATTAGTTAATAAAAAATATTAATTAAAAAAATGGAAGATTTCATCAATAACATGTCTTGCGCATATTTCTGAGGGTTCCGTACTGGTCTGACTTCCTGTTTGAACAGGCATAGATTCAAATTATTAGACCTGTTCCAAACGGTCGAAAAAACGTCAAAAAAAAATAATACATAAAAAACATGTGCAAAACTTTCTAGACGGCTATTGTCCCGATGCAATAATTGTTGGTTCCATCTTTATTAATTAACCCAATAATTAAGAACTTTGTAACTAAAATCATAAACACACCATTTAAATATTATTAAAACGGATGATTCCGATTCACCCATAGATTTTTAATAAACATAATTAATTGGTCAGCCTTCAAGGTGGACAAAAACATTTTTCATATACGTACAACTTCCATATATACTACGTTTTGAGTGTATTAACCTAATAGTAAAATTGTTCTGTTGAGTGTTACAGGTTGTGTAATAGCTACGTTACAACCTTTTGATTCAAAAGTGTTTTTACAACAGTTTGATCAAGGGTTTTTCTCATCTTTCGTAAGTTTGTTTTATAAAGTGGCGCCCGAATTAGATTTTTCAGGTATTGATGGAACGTTTTTGGAATGTTCTAGGTCTCACATCGTTCTTGCAATAAAAGTTAGTAAAAAAGATGTAGAGGGTGTCCCAATAAGCGAGGTAAGCAACTATTCATCGTTAAGACTTCCAGAGAAAAAAATTGATAGTAAAGGAGAAATTTGTTTCATCTCTATGTTTACTGCTATATTGCTAGGGGGCGTTTGTTGTAGTTTGCTGTGTTCTAGTTTCAACCAAATACAAATAAACGCAATGTTAGAGAAAATAATAAACGTTTAGCATACCATATTTTTTCAAATAACTGGTGAAAGTGAGCCAAATTTTACTTGAAGGAAAAATCGAATATCTCAAGAACCAAGAATAGTAGAGCCTTCATCATTGTGTCATTTTAAAGAGCATGTTTAACACAATTATGTGTGACTGCAAAAGCACTCACTTCATTGTCAGTCACGATGGTAGAGGGAGTTTTTTCAAAACTCGTTTTCTTTAGAATTATTTCGAAAACATTAAATACAATAGTAAAGCTCTAGATGTACTGTTCTCTAGAAAATGGGAAAAGAGGGTTGCAAACCCTATATTACCGGTTAAATAAAGTGAAGATTTTTCTAATTAGAATAGTAATTAGAAAATAGTAGTAGCTGATTTGCGTAATTTCAACGACCAGTTTCCAAAAAGAAATAAAAAAAAATATATCGATAGTAAAACGAAAAAAAAAAGAAAAATTATTTATTACGCATTTTTATTACATCTATTATAATAGTTGGTACTAGGCAGTGGATGTAGCTTTCTGTAAAGGGGGGGGGGGGGGGGCGGAAGAAAAAAAATAGCGCAAAATTTTTTTGAGGTGCCACGCACATTTTTTTGTAAAATTTTGAAGAATATTTCCCTCATGCATACATTTTCCCATAACAGGAGTATAATTTTTAGAAAAATTCAGCGGAAATTCCACGATGTCTAGACAACCTACTAACCATGTGTGTCACCTACTAACCATTTTGACTGAGACGGAAAAAGTCAGTAACAAATTCATTGACCGCCTGTAACCCGAGAACTCCGACCGATTGGAGTGAATCCAACTGTTTTGTCCTCTTCGTGGTGCCCTCTTTCACCACCCACCATGGGAAGTTCAGTAGGTGTAATATTTTCGGAGATAGACCCCTTCGAATGTCGATTTTTAAGCACTTTAGAATCGCGTTTTTTGACAATTTATAAAAAAAAAACCTTTTTAGAGATTAAATTTATTCGAATTGAGTTTGTTACGTTCTTAGGGGATTGTGAGCGTGCCATTCCGATCAAAAACAGCAAAAAAATGTTTCCCAAATTTTTTCGAAAATGAGCTAATATGTATTATAACTTTGTTCTCAATTCTCAATTTTGACCCCCTGTAACTTCAGAACGCCTCGACCGATTGGAGTGAATCCTACGGTTTTGTCCTCTCCCTCATGTCCTCTTTAACCTGCCACCATCGGCAGTTCCGTATGTGCAACATTTTTTGAGATAGACCCATCGGAGATCCATTTAAAAAAAAAAACCTTTCAGATGTTCAATTTATTCGAATTGAGTTTGTTACGTTCTTAGGGGGTTGCAAGCATCCATTCCAATTCCAAAAACAGTCCAAAAATGTTTCAAAATTTTTTTCGAAAATGTCCAAAGGGGGGGGGGTTTACGACTTTTTTCTCAATTCTCAACTTTGACCGCCTGTAAATTGAGAACGTCTTTGACCGATCCCACCGAATCCAACTCCTCTTTCACCTACCACCACCGGCAGTTCCGCAGAAGCAATATTTTCGGAAATAGAACCCTTCGGAGGTCGTATTTTCACTTTTAGAATCGCGTTTGACAATTTAAAAAAAACCTCTTTAGAGGTTCAATTTATTCGAATTGAGTTTGTTACGACTTCAAGGGTTTCCAATCGTGCATTCCAATCAAAAACAGCAAAAAAATGTTTCAGAAATTTTTTCGAAAATGTTCAAAAAGGTGGGGGAAGTATTACGACTTTTTCCTCAATTCTCACTTTGACAGCCTGTAACTTGAGAACGTCTCTGACCGATCGGATCGAATCCAACTGTTTTTTCCTCTTCTTGATATCTTCTTTCACCTCCCATTATCAAAAGTTCCGTAGGTGCAATATTTTCGGTGATAGATCTCTTCGGAGGTCAATTGTTAAGCACTTTTAGAATCGCGTTTTTTTTTGACTATTTAAAAAAACTTCTTTAGAAGTTAAATTCATGTGAATTGAGGTTGTTACGCTCTTAGGGGATTGCAAGCGTGCCATTCCAATAAAAAACAGCAAAAAAATGTTTCCGAAATTGTTTAGAAAATGTTCAAAGGAGAGGGGAGGGGGTATTATGACTTTTTGAGTCTTGAGTGTAACTTGAGAACGCCTCGACCGATCGGAATGAATCCAATCGTTTTTTCCTCTCCTTGATGTCCTCTTTCACCTCCCACCATCGGCAGTTCGGTAGGTGCAATATTTGGAGATAGACCCATTCGAAGGTCGAGTTTTAAGCACTTTTAGAATCGTGTTTTTTTGACCATTTAAGAAAAAACCTCTTTGGAGGTTAAGTTTATCGAATTGAGTTTGTTACGTTCTTAGGGGATTGCAAGCGTGACATTCCGATCAAAAGCAACAAAAAAATGTTTCCGAATTCTTTACGAAAATGTCCAAAGATGGGGGGAGTATTACGACTTCTTTCTCAATTCTCAAATTTGACCGCATGTAACTTGATAATGCCTCGATCGGAGTGAATCTCTCTGCTTTTCCCGCCCCTTGATGTCCTCTTTCACCTCCTACAATCGGCAGTTCCGTAGGTGCAATATTTTCGGAGATAGACCCCTTCGGAGGTCCAATTTTCCCTTTTAGAATCGCGTTTTTTGACCATTTAAAAAAAAATCTTTTTAGAAGTTAAATTTAATCGAATTGAGTTTGTTACGTTCTTAGGGGATTGCAAGCGTGCCATTCCAATCAAAAACAGCAAAAAAATGTTTCCGACATTTTTTTGAAAGTGTTCAAAGGAGAGGGGGGGGGGTATTATGACTTTTTTCTCAATACTCAATTTTGACAGCCTGTACCTTGAGAACACGTTTTTTCCTCTCCTTGATGTCCTCTTTCACCTCCCACCATCGGCAGTTCCGTAGGTGCAATATTTTCGGAGATAGACCGCTTCGAAAGTCGATTTGAAAAGTCGTCAAAATGAATATTTTCAGTTGTGCGTTTGCGTTTATCAGTTAGTGAAGCATAAATCCCAAAGAAATCTAAAAATAGTAAAAAAAAAGGGGACAATCGCCTCCCCCACCCGCCCCCTCCCTGGATCCGCAACTGGCACTAGGGATGTGATAAACACCGGGTGCATTCGTTTACACCGACTAAGAGAGAATATGGACCCTCATGCACCTCAATTTGCGTCGTTGCCGTATCAGGTTAGTAAACTTACGTTAGCAGATTGCCATATTGTCATTCTCTTATATGCCACATATAGTTTTCTACATATATATGTCACGTATATTCGCACTTTTATTTTTTATTTATTATATCGCTCAGGAAACTGAAATAAACATAAATTATTGGATTCAGTTCCTTTATTTGGATGAAAACAGGAAAAATACATCCCCGGAATGGGGATGTATTTTTCTGGATGACTGCACCTGGTATATGAAATATAACCGGTGCAATCATATGCACCAGGTATATTCCATTAATTAAATCACTTTAAGCCCGTTTAAACCATTTAGGTTTTATAAATCCGAGTGTTAAATTTAAGGAGAAAATCGGGCATCAATTGAACTACTTGACGTTTTTCGTTCTAACAGCTTTAGGTGCTGCTGTTCTGTTTAGATATAAGGAGAGTCAAAAAAATGTTGCAGGATTACAACCATAAAACATTTTTTTTATTTGAACTCAGAAGCGAGTTGTCAAAATTACGACGAAAACCAAATACTCTCATAGTGATACTACTCTACCTAAGAAAATCTTAACTTTATTTAACTAGTAATAAAATCTCTGCAACTGTCAGAAGCCTTTTCTGCCAATTTTTTGCTTAGAACATCATTATAAAACATCAAATTTTCTACAGAATAGAGTATACCATTGAATTAATTTTTTTTTCGAAATAACTTGAAAAGAAGCCAGAATTTTGAAAAAATTGTCAAGCTTCAAAACGAAGTGTCTTTTTTTTCAGTCGCGCTTAGTAGGGAAAAATGTGCCCTTTAAAATGACACAAAGATGAATTCTCTTCTTTTACCAGTCCTTGAGATATTCGATTTTTATTAGAGCAAAGTTTATCCCACCCCAATCACGTTGTTTGAAAAGATACAGAAAAAAGTTAAAGAGGAAAATAGTTCGTAGGGAGTGCGAGATTAATGATTAATGTTAAAACGTCCTTTAGCGGGAGACCTCTTACGTACATTTTCTTGCCTACATTTACTATCAATTTCATTAGTTCGAAGTATTGCGATGAATAGTTTCGTAGAAACAGCCGCTTACCTCGCTTATTGAGACCCCCTGTTCATTTGAACTTTGAAACATGTCTCAATGAAAAACAAAGAACACTGTCTAGAGTTTTAAAAACAAAAATTTTTCTTTAACACTGTTCTCCTTAACAATTTTCAGAAGATACAACGTGTGATCTCTAAATAACGATCCACAACGAAAAACTGCAGCTTTCTTCATCCCAAAATTCGTGGTTCCTTACGCGTATAAATATTGTACGGGTCAGTGCGCCCTGCATTTCTTATATTATATTGCGAAGCTGAGGCATCGGTACCTACTAAGTCGGGGCTGTTACTTTTGTTTCTAAACAAAAAAGATTCCAAAACGCAGTTTTTCGGTAGTAGTACAAAGACTTATTTTGAAAAAAGCGATTCTCAAAAGTCGCGGAAATCTGAATGGGATTGTAGTGTGGGGGTCAAAGGTGCGATTTTTTTAAATAACAAAACGTTTTTTTTTTCCTCATCACTGCTAACGTTATAGCAGCTTCCTTTACATAAACAACAATCATCGCCTGTACGTAAACACCGTAAATACAACTATATAAATAGTGTGACTTAACTAGAAAGAAGACAGATTCCACGGGGGACAGATCTGAAGAACCCGAGTGAGTGACGATATAAAAATCACGCAGACCAAAATTTTCTCTAGTTGATATTGAAGCTTCATTTCAAGTCCATCGAAATGAACCAACCAGATCAATACGCGCAACACAATTCATTACAAACCGCGGACAATATCTACGTAATAGAAAACTTCTTAGGACTGATCAAATGGGGAGACAGTGATTATCAAATGGCTCTAGATGTGGGCTGCGGTGAGGGCTACACGACCGCGAACCTTCTGCTGCCTAAGCTTCCAAAATGCGTGAAAAGTTTGATTGGAAGCGATATCAGTGAGAAAATGGTCAAGTTTGCCAGCAACAATTACAAGAATCCAAGGCTCGACTTTTGTCAACTAGATATGAGTGACGGTGCTGTTTGCAAAGAGTTCGGTGATAGGTTTGACCAAATTTTTTCGTTTTACTGCTTCCACTGGATTCCAGACCAAAAGTAAGCACTCCACAACCTGAAAGTCCTTTAATTCAATTTCTGATTCTTCTTAGAACAGCTTTTGAAAACCTTTTCAAACTCTTGAAACCTGGAGGAAACGCTCTGATCAGTTTCCTGGGACAAAGTCCGATTTATGAAGTGTACAAGAACATATCCAAGAACATCCAATGGGCGCCGTATTTCATGAAGGAGATGGTGTCGCCTTATCACGAATGCGAAGATCCACAGCAGAAGATTATGCAAATGCTCAAGGACATTGGCTTTTCTACTTGGAAATGCGTAGTAGAGGAACGACATTTCGTCTTCGAAAACTGGAACCTGTTGAAGGGTAAGTTTGCGTTAGTGAACCAAAATCCTTAAAATAGAGGTTTTGTTCCATTAGAGTCCATTATAGCAGTAAATCCCACTATACCGCTGCTTGCTCCAGAAGACCGAGAACATTACATCGAAGACTTTACTCAAGAAATTAGAAACATTTATCAAAATAGATTAAAGCTAGACGACGGCAATAATGAAGAACAAATTCCAATAGATTATAAGTTGATTATTGTATATGCAGTCAAACCAAAAACCGGACTAAGCCTTTAATAAATATTTAATAGGCTTAATTAACTAATAATGTAGGTAATAATAATTATAAGGTTATTTAATAATAGTAAAAATATACTTTTTGAAGAATTTAGTAGGTCTGGTAAGCAAATAGATAGTGAAATCTATTATTAGAACTAACATTATTGACCAATTTAATAAGATAATAATAAGGGTGAGGTTAAGATGTCAAGCTTGAGAATTATTGCATTTTATATTTATTAAATTATTTTAAATATATGAGTACGATTCAAAATTTTATTTATTTACACTAGACGCTTGAACCACCGTCATATATCTATATAGAGGTGATAAAAAGCTTCACTTTATCTCTATTTCTCCATTAAAAGAGCTATAGTGAACCAATTGTAAACCCTTTGTATCGGCCACCAGAAATTTCGAGAGACAAAAACAATTGAAAAAAGAATGGATATTAAAAAAAATATATGTATGCTGTTTTTGATCGAAATGAGTCGATCTCACGTCCCTACGAATGTAATAAACTTAATACGAGTCAGAATGGTTCCGTTACTGAGTTTCATAAAAAGTGGTAAAAAAATCGATTTTAAGAGTGACCAAAAATCGACCAACGAAGTTTTTGATCTCCAAATTTATTGAACCAATGTGACTCTTGTTAGTGGGAGGTGGAAGAGGACATCAAGAAGGACAAAAAATCGTTGAATTCACTCCAATATTGTTCTAAAGTTATAAGTCGTCAAATTTGAAATTTGTGAAAAAACACTTCTTTTTGATTATTTAAAAAAAAAACTGAATTTTTGTTTAACTTGTTTTTGATCGAAATGGGACGATCTCAATCTCTATGAATGTAACAAACTTAATACAAGTCAGAATAGTGCCGTAACTGAGTCTTTTTAAAGTAGAAAAATGTCGATTTTACGCTTGCAAAAAATCGACCACAGAAGGGGTCTATCTCCGAAATTATTGAGCCAATGGAACTTTTTTTCGATGGGAGGTGGAGAAGAACAAAAATCTGTTGGATTCCCTCCATTAAGTCAACTCGTTTTAAAGTTATAGGCCGTCAAAGTTGGAATGTGACAAATCGTATCTTTCGTTCTTTGCAAATAAATCTTGGAATATTTTTTATACTGCTTTTGATCGAAATGAGATTTTTTCAATCTTCTAAGAACGTAACAAAGTTAGGAGTCAGAGTAGTCCCGTAAGTCAGTTTTTTGAAAGTAGTAAAAAAAGTCAATTTTAAAAGTGACCGAAAATCCTTCAACGAAGGGGTATCTCCAAATGTATTGAACCACAGGGACTCTTGTTAGTGACGTATTTTTTGTTATTTGCAAACAAATTTTGGAATATTTTTTTTATGCTTTTGATCGAAATGAAATTATTTCAATCCCCTAAGAACGTAACAAAGTTAATAGGAGTCAGAGTAGTCCCGTAACTGAGTTTTTGAAAGTAGTAAAAAAGTCGATTTTAAAAGTGACCAAAAATCGACCAACGAATGGGTTTCTCCAACGAAGGGGTATCTCCAAATTTACTGAACCAATGGCACTCTTGTTAGTGGGAGGTGAAAGTGGACATAGAGAAGAACAAAAATCTGTTATATTCACTCCAATGAGTCTACTCGTTTTAAAGTAGGCCGTCAAAGTTGGAATTTGACAAAACGTATTTTTTGTTATTTGCAAACAAATTTTGGAATATTTTTTATACGGCGTTTGATCAAAAAGAGATTATTATGCTATCTTCCGATTTCTTTAATATTATTGTTTTTTTTCTTACCTTTAGGGGTAATAATTTTTATTTTTTAACTAATTTTTTTTAGTACAAGTTAATAGAAAATTAATTATTTCTTTTTTATACTTTCAAAATATATACTTATACAAGTTCATTAACTTACTTAAAAATTAAGGAGTCTCAAAATTTGGCGACGATTGGGTTAATTAAGTAGAATGAAAAGTATAGGATTGTAAGAGTTTGTCCAGTAATAATATATGGGTCTTCAACTGGTCGTGCTCCAATTCAAGTTAACAAAATGACAATTCTAAATAATGATCAAAATAAAGTTTTGTTAATTGGATAGAATTGAGTTCCTAAGAACTTTTTTTTATTAGTGAAGGGTAGAATATATAAAATAGCAATTGATAAAACTAGGGCTAAAACACCTCCTAATTTATTAGGAATTGACCGTAGAATTGCATATGCAAATAGAAAATATCATTCGGGTTGAATATGAATTGGGGTAACTAGGGGGTTTGCTGGAGTAAAGTTATCAGGATCTCCTAATAAATAAGGGGCTTGAAGAGTTAGAATTGTTAATCTTATTATTAAGATTAATGCTCCCACTAAGTCTTTTAAAGTAAAATAAGGATGAAATGGGACTTTATCAATATTTCTTGAGCATCCAATTGGGTTATTAGAACCTGTTTGGTGAAGAAATATAAGGTGAACGATAATTAGAGCTGTTACAATAAAGGGAAGAATAAAATGAAAGGCAAAAAATCGGGTTAGGGTAGCATTATCAACAGCAAATCCTCCTCAGATTCATTGAACAATGGTATTTCCAAGGTATGGAATGGCTGAAACTAAATTAGTAATAACTGTAGCTCCTCAAAACGATATTTGTCCTCATGGAAGGACATATCCTAAAAAGGCTGTTGCTATTACTAGAAAAAAGATAGTTACTCCTGATATTCAGGTTTGTATAAATATATAAGATCCATAATAGATTCCTCGCCCGATATGGGAGTATAAACAAATAAAAAAAAATGATGCCCCATTTGCATGGAATGTTCGAATTAGTCAACCATAGTTTACATTACGACAAATATGAGCTACTCTATTGAATGCTAGTTCTACGTTAGGACAATAATGTATTGCTAAAAATAATCCTGTAATAATTTGGATTATTAGGCAAAGTCCTAGTAATCTTCCAAAATTTCATATTGAAGAAATATTAATTGGTGTAGGTAAATTAGTTAAGGAATTATCTAGGATTTTATAGATAGGTGAGGCTTTTAGATGTTTTATCATTATTTTTGTCGTAGGGGCCCTTGATTTATTTCTGTTATTTTTACTACTATAATTAGTGTTAATAATAAATAACTTATTAAAGCGATAGGAAGTTGGATATGGGGCCTATTAAAAATTTTGGTTTGTCTATTTAATAGATAGATAAAGTCTTGTCTGAATAAGGTTAGTTCAGAAGAATTAAAAAGTGAGAAGAAAGAGTCCAGAGTAATAATAGTTAATAGTCTTGGTAGAAATCTTGAATAAAGGATGATTCAGATTAATTTAGGTATTTTAAATTTTTCATTAGAAGCAATTCTGGTTATATAGATAAATATAACTAGTATTCCCCCAACTATAATTAGGAATAAAATATAGCTGAATCAGAAATTTGTGTACATGAATCCTGATATTAATGATGTATTAATTGTTAATGCTAGGAGGATTCCCCCTAAAGCTAATGGGTGGTTGAGAGTTATAAATATAAAAGAAAGGAATAGATTTACTAGAAATAATATTATAATATCAGGAAATAGTTTAGAATAAAATTTTAATTTTGGAGATTAATGATAGAAAGAAATTTTCTTTTCCTGATGTTTTAAAAAGAAATACTTTATTTCTGATTTACAAGATCAGTATTTTTATTAAATTATTAAAACCAATCTAATAATGATAATATTTTTTTATTCTTATTCTTTTGTTATATTATTTTTAGCTAGGATATTTGTTTTTGTTTCTAAGTATAAACATTTTTTAATGATGCTTCTAAGGCTAGAAGCTATAGTTTTATCGGTCTATGCAATGCTATTTTTTTATTTTATTCAGTTTTCTTCTGAAAGATTTTTAAGAATAATTTATTTGGCATTAAGGGTTTGTGAGGGGGCATTAGGACTTTCTTTATTAGTAATTTTAATCCGGACTCACGGAAGTGATATAGTTTTAATATTTGATAATTTATGATAGGATGGATTTAATTTTTTATTTAGTATTTTTGATGTTTTTATCATTTTTTGCAGGGTTTTGGTTAATGGCATGATGCGGAATAGTTTTATCATTTTTAATTTTAATTAAAATAAGTTTTAGAGAGGAGGTTTTAAATTTATCTTGTGGATTTGGAATAGATTTACTTTCTTATATATTAATTTGTTTAAGAGTTTGGATTTGTTGTTTAATAATTTTAGCTAGAGGGGAGGTTAATTTGTTTAAAATTTATAATAAGTTGTTTATTTTTGTGGTTTATTTTTTATTATTAAGATTCCCTAAGAACGTAACAAAGTTAATAGGAGTCAGAGTATTCCCATAAGTGAGTTTTTTGAAGTAGTCAAAAAGTCGATTTTAAAAGTGACCAAAAATCAGCCAACGAAGGGGTTTATCTCGAAACTTATTGAACCAATGGGACTCTTGTTAGTGGGAGGTGGAAGAGGACATCGAGAAGAACAAAAAACCGTTGAAGTCACTCCAATAGGTCCAATTATTCTAAAGTTATAAACCGTCAAATTTAAAATTTGTGAAAAATGAAGGCATAACACCCCTCTTTAGGTATTTTCAAAAACATTTTGGAATTTTTGTTCAACCTGTTTGTGATCGAAATGGGGTGATCTCAACCCCTATTAATGTGACAAACGAGTCACAATATTGGTGTAACTGAGTTTTTTAAAAGTATTAAAAAAGTCGATTTAAACGTGCCCAAAAATCGACCACCCAACGGGTCTATCTCCGAAATTATTGAACCAATGAGACTCTCGATCGGTGGGAGGTGAAAGAGAACATCCTGGTGAAGAAGAACAAAAATCTGTTGGATTCACTCCATTGGGTCAACTCGTTTTAGAGTTATAGGCCGTCAAAGTTGGAATTTGATAAAACGTATTTTTTGTTATTAGGAAACAAACTAACCTGAACTAACCTGAAATTTGTGAAAAAAGAAGGCATAACACTCCTCTTTGGGTATTTTCAAAAAAATTTTGGAATTTTTGTCCAACCGGTTTGTGATCGAAATGGGGCGATCTCAACCCCTATTAATGTGACAAACAAGTCACAATGTGACTTTCATTAGTTGGAGGTGGAAGAGGACGCCAAAAAGAATAAAAATACTGTTGGATTGTTGGATTGACTACAATCGGTCCACTCGTTTTAATGTTAAAATTCACAGAGACACTACAATAATTATAGGCTCTCAATCTGGCCAAAAATCAAGTTCGTAGTTTTGAATTTGAAAGTATCACAAATTTTTTTTTTTATCGAAGGGGTCTATCTCCAAAATTAATAAACCAATGGGACTTTCGTTCGATGGGAGGTGGAAGAGGACCTCGAGAAGAACAAAAAGTTGTTAGATTCACTCCAATGGGTCAACTCGTTTTAAAGTTATAGGCCATCAAATTTGGAATTTGATAAAACGTACTTTTTGTTATTAGCAAACAAATTTTGGAACATTTTTTTTTGCTGCTTTTGATCGAAATGAGATTATTTCAATCCCCTAAGAACGTAACAAAGTTAATAGGAGTCAGAGTAGTCTCGTAAGTGAGTTTTTTGAAAGTAGTACCCAAATCGATTTTAAAAGTGACCAAAAATCGACCAACGAAGGGGTTTATCTCCAAATTTATTGAACCAATGGGACCCTTGTTAGTGGGAGGTGGAAGAGGACATCGAGAAAAACAAAAAACGTCGAATTCACTCCAATCGGTCAACTCGTTCTAAAGTTTTAGGCCATCAAAGTTGGAATTTGACAAAACGTGTTTTGTGTTCTTTGCAAACAAATTTTGGAAAAATGTGTATTCTACTTTTGATCCAAATGAGATTATTTCAATCTCCTAAGACCGTAACAAAGTTAATAGGAGTCAGAGTAGTCCCATAAGTAAGTTTTTGAAAGTAGTAAAAAAATCGATTTTAAAAGTGAGCAAAAATCGGCCAACGAAAGGGTTTATCTCGAAACTTATTGAACCAATGGGACTCTTGTTAGTGGGAGGTGGAAGAGGACATCGAGAATAACAAAAAACCGTTGAAGTCACTCCAATAGGTCCAATTATTCTAAAGTTATAAACCGTCAAATTTGAAATTTGGGAAAAAAGAAGGCATAACGCCCCTCTTTAGGTATTTTCAAAAAAAATTTGGTTCAACCTGTTTGTGATCGAAATAGGGTGATCTCAACCCCTATTAATGTGACAAACGAGTCACAATATTGGTGTAACTGAGTTTTTTAAAAGTATTAAAAAAGTCGATTTTAAGCGTGCCCAAAAATCGACCACCCAAGGGGTCTATCTCCGAAATTATTGAACCAATGAGACTTTCGATCGGTGGGAGGTGAAAGAGAACATCCTGGTGAAGAAGAACAAAAATCTGTTGGATTCACTCCATTGGGTCAACTCGTTTTCCGAGTTATAGGCCGTCAAAGTTGGAATTTGACAAAAGGTATTTTTTGTTATTTTCAAACAAATTTTGGAATATTCTATATGCTGCTTTTGATCGAAATGAGATTATTTCAATCCCCTAAGAACGTAACAAAGTTAATAGGAGTCAGAGTATTCCCATAAGTGAGTTTTTGAAGTAGTCAAAAAGTCGATTTTAAAAGTGACCAAAAATGAGCCAACGAAGGGGTTTATCTCGAAACTTATTGAACCAATGGGACTCTTGTTAGTGGGAGGTGGAAGAGGACATCGAGAAGAACAAAAAATCGTTGAAGTCACTCCAATAGGTCCAATTATTCTAAAGTTATAAACCGTCAAATTTGAAATTTGTGAAAAAAGAAGGCATAACACCCCTCTTTAGGTATTTTCAAAAACATTTCGGAATTTTTGTTCAACCTGTTTGTGATCGAAATGGGGCGATCTCAACCCCTATTAATGTGACAAACAAGTCACAATACTGGTGTAACTGAGTTTTTAAAAGTAGTGAAAAAGTCGATTTTAAGTGTGCCCAAAAATCGACCAAATTATTTCCGAAATTATTGAACCAATGAGACTTTCGTTCGGTGGGAGGTGGAAGAGAACATCGAGAAGAACAAAAATCTGTTGGATTCACTCGAATCGGTCAACTCGTTCTAAAGTTATAGGCTGTCAAATTTGAAATTTGACAAAACGTCTTTTTTGTTATTTTCCAAAAAAAAACAATTTTTTTGAATCTTTTTTATACTGGTTTTGATCGAAATGGGATTATTTCAATTCCCTAAGAACGTAACAAAGTTAATGGGAGTCAGAGTGGGTCCGTAAGTGAGTTTGTAAGTAGTAAAAAAGTCGATTTTAAAAATGACCAAAAATCGACCTACGAGAGGGTCTATCTCAAAAATTATTGAATCAATGGGACTTTCATTGGCTGGAAGTGGAAGAGGACAACGAAAAGAATAAACATAGTGTTGGATTGACTGCAATCGGTCCACTCGTTTTAAAGTTAAAATTCACAGAGACAGTACAATTTAGGCCCTCAATCTGGCCAAAAATGAAGTTCGTAGCTTTGAATTTGAAAGCATGACAAATTTTTAAACTTTTTTTTTATCCCACGGGATACCTTGGAATATTCCCTATTCGGCATCAAAGAACTATTTTGTGCTAAGACGTCGGGAAATGGTTCGAATTGAATCTCGAAGCAAAACCTGCAAATTTCACAATTTTTTTTGGGCCGGTTTTCGTAGTTCTTCGAGTGACTGTATGAGGGTCCCGGCGGCGTCACAGTCGCTTATCGTTCTCATCTGACAGCTAAAACATAAACACAACTTAAAAGGATTAGATAAAGGAAAATCGGTTGGAAAACTGTGTGGCCGACTGACTAATGGCAAAATGCCCGGTCCTCAGGAACGTTTTGGCAAAGACTAGCCGATTTGAAAAATTCGTGTCGAGATCTACTACAAAAGCACGTTCCGGAATTCCCATTTACTTAGATCAAAGAGATTTTCCTGACTGATGATAGAGCTGCAACTCGAATATAAGCTTGTAAGCTAAAAGTACCACTAACATGGCCGCCACGACCAGGGTGATTAAACAGTTATATCTTTGAAACAATTAAAGTTAGAAAACTGAAATTAGCTATGTAGGTTACTTACAAGTAAGCAATACCACTGTTGAAATCGGGTGAGCGAGAGTATGCTTCTAATTACAGACCAATTTCTTTCTTGCCCACTATAAGTAAGATTGTAGAGAAGGTAATGGTGGGTAAAATGTCCTCTTTTTTACAAAGGCATTCCATCCTTAACTTATCTCAGCATGGCTTTAGGAAGGGTCTGAACACTGCGGATGCCATGTTCGGATTGCTGGAGGATTTGTATGTCGGCCCTAATGATGCGGAGGTGGCTTTTTGTGACCTGATAAAAGCGTTTGATTGTGTTAGTCATAGGACCTTGCTTCGTAAGCTGGATTGGTATGGCTTCAGGGGTAGTGTGTTGGAGTGGATGAGCTCATATTTGCCGGATAGGACGCAGGTTGTTCGGTTTGGTGAAGGTGTATCGGCTAGGGGGAGACTTTCTGAGGGGGTGCCTCAGGGATCAGTGCTTGGGCCCTTACTGTTCCTCATATATATGAACGACCTCCCCCTCAATGTTCAGTTCGGCAGGTGCGCTTCGTTTGCTGATGACACAGCATTCATTTGGCGGCACAAGGATGTCTCAGTGTTGGAGAGCTTCGTTAATAGTCGGTGGGTGGTGCGTGGGAAATGGCCTTACCCTTAATGTCTCCAAGACAAATAACTTAAACTTTAAGTGCACTCTGAATGCTTATATTCAGAGTGACTATAACCCCAGTAACCTGCCTGAACTCTTGTCGGTACCTGGGCCTGGAAGTCGATCGAAGGCTCAAATTTGATAAACACAATGAGGGTCTCCGTCGTAAAGTATCCTCAGCTTCTCTCAGTAAGTCTCAACCTTGGAGTTCCACTGGCTAGGGTTGCTTATTTCTCTCTTGTGGAGTCTCACCTTAGGTACGGCATTTTCTGGGATACGTGTGGCCTTGGATTGTTTGAGCGTGTCTTCAGGTTGCAGGGCGGTTAGATGTTTGTATTCCCTGGAATCTAGAGATTTTTGTAGGGGTCACTTTGCTGCGCAAAGGATTCTTACTCTCCCTTCACTTTTTATTTTGGAGACCGCATGCATGATGCATAAGAAGCATTTTGATTCGATCTATGTGCTTGCGAATTCTACCACACGCGCTCGCATCGCTTGATTCCTCTCCCCATCCCTTCACTTGCTCGTACGTGGAACTCTATTATTTATGTTTCTAGGAACATCTTTAGAGAGCCTTCCGCTTAACCTTAGACGCATTTCCAGCTACACGCTGTTTAGACGCCGACTCAAGGCTTACCTTTCGGACGGAGCATATTACTCTTTGAATAAATATTTTGCACAGTCAAAGGATTAGAGTTTCAGTTTGCTGTGTTTGAATGGTAGTTTGGATGGCTCTTAGTAAGATGCTTTTATTTGTAATGGTCTCTTTCTTTATAACAACATTATAGGGATAACTTTGATAATGTGATTATTGATAGGTAATTGACTTCAAGATGGGTACTCTTGTAAATTATAATATTAGGTTTTAAAATAATTGTTTTCTTTTATATACATATGTTGACATATTGTGCCTTATTAGCAGTGTTTGTGCTCTTGAGAGGAAGCATTTTGTCTGCTTGGGCTTGCTGTTGTTACATATTCCCGTATAAATTTAATTTAAGCATAGCTTTGTCAACAAAATTTATTTTTTTACTAACAATACAGCATTATTGAAAAAAAAATTGAAACAAGATTGGCTACAAGAAGCGATATAAGGTTTCACCAATTGGTTCGCTATACGGCATCATCAGGCTTTTTCAGATTTCATCAGATTTATATCACTATAATAATAATTAACAAATATTTAAATATTCAAATCAATGCATAGTGCATATAGATTTCAGAAAATTTCGTGTTTTTTGAGAAAGTTTGTATGTTGTTTTATGAATAACTGTGTCACAGTTGCAGTACTCAACTCTATCGTGGAGACGGTTTTAAGGACTATTTGTTTATGTGAATAGTTTATGGACTTTTAGAGAGAGAAAGCATGGAGAATCTTTGTTGAACCAATGAGACGTACGTTAGTTGGTGGAAGGTGGGAGAGCAAGAACAAAGGACTGTTGGATTCACTCCAATCGGTTCCCTCGTTCTAAAGTTATAGGCTGTCAAAGTTGGAATTTGAGACAAAAGAAGGCTTGCTTATTTTTAACAAAATTTTGGATTTTTAATGCTGTTTTTCATCGAAAAAAGAATGTGTCCGAGTCAGGCTACTCATGTAAGTAAGTTAAAAAAATGACGAGTCTATCTTCGAAATTATTGAACCAATGGGTCTTTCGTGGGAGGTGGAAGAGAATATCGAGAAGAACAAAAAACCGTTTGATTCACTCTAATCCGTCCACTCCTTCTAAAGTTATAGGTCGTCAAAGCCGTAATAGAAAAAAATTAAAGCATATTTCCTTGGGCTAATTTCAAAAAAAAAAAATTGGAATTCTTTTGTATCCTGATTTTGACCTAAATGGGACGATTTTAATTCTCTATGAACGTCACAAACTTAATGCGCGTCAGGCCGATTCACCACAGAGATACATGCCACTGAATTGTGTGCCCGACACCTAATAGAGGAGGCAGGACACAATAGATCAATAAAGATCTGCTGGGATAGTCTGGCAGCGCTTCTAGCGCGAAATGTCTTTGCGATGCAATTCCAAAACTGTTGTGGAATTGCCACAGGACTCTGAACACCCTATCGCAGTAGAACAGCGTCACACTGGTATGGATCCCGGGCTATCGTGGTCACGAAAGAAATGAGAGAACCGGATCTCTAGCCCGGAGGGCGGCGGGCTCTGCATTCGTAGGCCTGGAGCCGGCACTGGGAGTCCCATACTCTCTGGTCAAGGCTCAACTCCAGAAATGGAGCAATGGCAAGTCCCAAGACTGGTGGGAGAGCCTACCCGGACTATAACATTCTAAAAAAAAGTATCACGGGAACAGGAAGGACAAAAGCCCAAACATTCCTCAGGCTTAAATAGGAGACAAATCAGAGTGGCCACTGCACTGCAGACAGGACATAGCCACCTAACATCTCACATGCACAGACTCGGACTGTCCGAAGAGACGGAGTGTCGGCTGTGGCTATTGCCCGATCGAGATGCTTACTGTTCGGAAACACGATTATTGAACCTCAAAATGCAAACGCATTGTCACCCGAGAGACTCATCACATTCGTTGAGGGTCTGGGCATAACGGGTGACAACTAGTGGACAAACTTTGCCCCTTCTAGCTCACAATATACCGCAGGTCGCAGTGGAGGACTGTATAAGTCCACTCACATTGAATACAATACATTAAAATTGGTCCATCTCTGAAATTATTAAACCAACAACCAACAACAAATCAGCGCAGAATAATTGTTAGGGAGGGAATGAAAATAATTTTCTTCAATATGGCCTATATTACATTATTTTTGGTATATTCATTGCTTTGATAATGGAATCTGTTTTTTCTATACATTAATCTAACAATTTATAGTAGATACTATGATAATTCTTAGCAAAAATCACAACAAAATCAGATAAAATGCGTTTACTGATTTGGAACAAATAGATAAAAATAATATACATAAAGTGTAAATATCACAAACAGGCGAAACTATGCGCACATAGAAATGAATGTATTCAATGGTAAATATCTTAGTATCGTCAGCTTGGATTGAACAATTGAGTAAAAAAGTGTAAACAAATAAACTGATGCTTAGTAACAAAACAGGATAGGTATAATTTTGTTTTTATAACCCAAGTAAGTAAATATTTTCTATGTGTCTACGAGAGCCTGTTTTCCCTTCTCATATAAACCTAATATCACTTTTCAGTTAGCTTTTCCTACCTTGTGCACCGACTCTTCGAGTCCCAAATCAACGGCATCTCGGTCCACCACGGTGTCCGATTTCGAGATACAAATTTCTCTGGCCAGACGGAAGCACTTATCTGGCAAATGCAAGGCCGTGTAGTACACCACTGCGGCCAGTACAAGAGACCAGGTCCTCAAAGGACCCAAAATAAAGGCCAGAGTACCGTAGGCCATCCAAAATAAATAGGCCATTATCACTTGCACCGTGAAGACTACGCAAAACGGAAGATGGGCACATATGGCTTGTTTGACTGTGAGCCTTTTGCCCGTTTTCAAGGTGAGATGAATGTACCTGCAATACGGCAGAAGTGAAATTGCTTCTGTGAGATTATAATAACGACTCACCTCGTGTTCACTGCGTTGATTAAGATGAAAGTTAGTGGAATTTGGAAGGTGATCATCTAAAAAAAATTAATAATAACGGTTTGACGGAAATGACTCGAACTTCTAATGGGGCATCTACCTGCCAGGTGTTCTTAAAGATCTAGGTTTGATTGGAAATCTTAAATTTAATAAAACAAAACAGTAATTCCTAGGGGTTTATTTTTCCTAATTTGATTAAGTAAACAAGTTCACTCGATAAAGATGGCAATAGGTGACTTTGGAAATTACTTTTACTGCTTAGGAACTTTTTGTGACTGTTTGTTTCTGAGAATTAGGAAGGGCATTTCAAAGGGATGACAAATAACGTACTATTAGACCGCTCGAAAAACAAACAAGCTTAGTGACAGAAACTTACCTGAACAAATCCATAGGCGTAAGTGAATGATCCTGGAAGAAATGCGCCGTCAACAAAAATTCCCCAAGAAAAAATTACCCCTATGTAGTCCTCCACGATGTAGCCGATAGACCACGGCCCGAAGACTAGGTAGAGCGGGTAGAGAACCATAGGCCAAAATATTCTATCTATCGTTGTCAGCACCCATACTTTTCTGATCCAGGCTTTCAGGAAATTTCCCCTAAGTCGAGGTTGGCCGATTAAACCGGCTGGAACAAAAAGAGCATGATAAATCGGGCGATCGCCAACGTCACCGTTGAAAAAAAAACAGTTTGTGGATAAAATGGCGAAGGTCAAATTATTCTTTTTTTTTAATTCATCAGAACTCTCAACCCACCGCACGATGTGAATTTAAAATTCTTTGTGGCTTAAAAAGCGCTTTATTTTTTTTTGCATCTAACTTTTGCTTTGGTTTAGAGTCTCGTCAGAGAGAGAGAAAAAAAAATTGTGAATAAAATGGCGAAGGTCCAATTACTCTTATTTTTTTTAAATACCTCAGGTCTAGCAACCCATGGCACACTGTGCATTTAAAATTGTCTCCAATTTTAGGCTTAACCCTCCGGCGGTCGCGTGTATTTAACTTACACCAACGGTCGCGCTGCGGTACTGAGTGCCGCAATTCAAAACTCAAGATTATGACATGATACTACCAATAAATGAAATTATTCTCAATCACAGTACCATTTTTATTGAATTTTATTGAACATAGCAGAACAAAAACAAAACTTTATAACACTAATTTCAGAAAAAAAAAACAAACTACTTCTAGAACATTTCTCAACTTAGTCCTCATCCATTGGCGGATACAAACAAGTACTACATCTCACGTTTTTAGTAATATGTTTTTTACAAACAAACGTTTCGCACGTATCATACGAGACTGTTGTTTTATTGTTTTTCCGGACACTACAAATATGGCATCGCTCACTCCGATTTTGACATCCGCAGTAAAATGTGTCTTCTGGAAGTCGATACTGGGGTAAGAAGAGACTTAGACCTCCTGGAATGTTTTTGATTTTAGCTCGGTCTTTCATATGATCCTGCATTAAGTTCAGTTTTAGTTCAAAATTTTTTTTTTCTTCTCTGTGGTTGGTCTGCCTGTATTGTGCAGATCCTTTTCGCTTAATGGTATTTTTTTCTGGCCCTGAATATCTAAATGAAATCGAAGCAACCTCAAAATAGAATTCCATAAAATAATATAAAATAAAACATTTTTTCTAATTTTGACATATAAAGTGGCACTTTTCAATACTGATGACAGTGACGTAACGTCCTACTGTTCGTAACCAGTTACGAAAAGTAAAATCTTTCGTAACTAGTGATGAAAAGTTGGTGTCACCACCAGTTGCAGGTTTCGGCTGTGGCACACCCGTTGCTATAGTTTTACGGTATTAAGTAGATACAAAGTGGTTTAAAAGTAAATATTGAAGTTTAATAATAATAATTCTCTCTCTAAGTAGGTATTTGTAGTCAAAATTAGAAAAAATCTTGTATGAAACACGTGACGAAAAACCTTTTTTGTGTATCTCATTCAAATTGAGGGAACTCGCTGCGCTCGTCCCGCAAACATTCGTTACACAAAATCGGACTTTTCGTAACTGGTTACAACCAGTTACGGAAAGTCCGATTTTGTCTATCGAATGAATGTTTGCGGGACGAGCGCAGAGAGTTCCCGCAATTTGAATGAGATACACAAAAAAGGTTTTTCGTAACGTGTTTCATACAAGATTTTTTCTAATTTTGACTACAAATACCTACTTAGAGAGAGAATTATTATTATTAAACTTCAATATTTACTTTTAAACCACTTTGTATCTACTTAATACCGTAAAACTATAGCAACGGTGTGCCACAGCCGAAACCTGCAACTGGTGGTGACACTAACATTTCATCACTAGTTACGAAAGATTTTACTTTTCGTAACTAGTTACGAAAAGTAGGACGTTACGTCACTGTCATCAGTATTGAAAAGTGCCACTTTATATGTCAAAATTAGAAAAAAGTATTTATTATACTTACATAACCAGTCGCGTTATGGTACGGAATGCCGCAAACGAACACCTCCCACTTTGACGCCTCGATTAGCACTAACAAACATCGAGACTCGATGTTTATCGAATTTAGCCGATCCTAAATATAATGGCTGGGGAATACCCCAAGTGACACTGGCGAAAAGTAAACTTTGGTGAAAATATTCTCATACATGTAAAAAAGCGGCATAGAGTGCCGCCTCGCGACCGCCGAAGGGTTAAAGAGTCCTTTCCAGTCCTACACCCGCAATACTTTCTACACCTATGTCTATAAGGACGCGAAGTATCATGAAGTTCTTTAACCTTTTGCATCTAACTTTTGCTTTGGTTTAATGTTTCATAAGAAAATATTCGACCGCAACCATATAAATAATAATCGCATACTTTATACATAAACATGTCTGCATACAAAACTTTCCATATTTTATTAAACCGCAGTACACACAAAAAAACCAGTGTTCCTTCTAAAAGACCTTGTTTCTCTTTATACCATGATCAAGGAGAATACGCTTTTTGTATATACGTTGACATCTCAAATATCATCAATATGCCGCAAACAACTTTAACAACTAAATGGTTACCTGTGATCGCTCTATGGAAGTACTTCATGAGAAATAATGGAAGCAAATACATCAACACACTGACCACGAAAAGGGACCAAAACTGAAATAGACCAACAATCAGAATTTTTTTCAAGAACCAGTTCAAGTGCTCTTACAATACGACTAAGGTTAGACATAAGAGCAAGTCTAGAAAGGACGCCGAAAGAAGGTCTAGTTCCATCGAGTGAAAACGGAACTTTCTCAGTGGTCTCTCTTCCATCAATATCTTTTGCATAAACCTGTATTAAAAAGCCAAATTTATGATTAACTAAGAGTTGTATATGCTAAAGTACGTATACAGACATAAAAAGCGTCACAATTTTTGTTTCACTTACCTCAACATAATGAAGTCCAGTCTGATATTTCTGCGCATCCCAAGAGGTGACATACAGCGGTCCCTTGACGTGTTTCAAGTCGGTCCAAGCCCCCGTATTTATTCGAATGCGGACGGCTTTTATTCGCGACAAACTAAACGCCAATACTCTTATGTGTGTAGATTGCCTAATATTGTCCAAGTTTTCCTTTAAAGGGTTTATAAAGAGAGCATGTTTTGGATTTGTAAGAAGCAGCACAGGCCAACTTCTATGATGGACATCGACAAAAGAGAACATCCCGTGATCTATGGCCATCAGTCGGTACATTCGATTATCTTTCCAGTCACCGAGCTCCAGTTCTAGGTATCCTCCTTTTTGCATGGTGTACATTTCGGTTACCAAACCTCCTAAGGTGTGTAAGTGCCCGCATACATATACAAAACCATTGGGGTCTTTTCTTATTAAGTTTCTAACATTTTCAGAACCAGAAGATAAAATGCAAGATGTTGGAAAATGACCGAACCATATAGTGTAGTTACTCCCTAGAGATTAAGTTTATTATGGAAACTTGCAATTTATTGAATATTACCAGCCTTACCGGAATCCTCTATATGCTTCAAAATTTTTTTTATTTCATCCTCTTCAGGTTGATCCAAAATTCCCACAAAATTGAATGGCCTCCTAGGACCTAAATATATACATTTTGTCTCAGAAATATAGTTTAGTTATGTTGCTTATAAAAGAACAACCTTATTGGTATACACTGCAATGCAAAATTAAAGGATATTAATATGTCACTTCAAATTGAGGTTATTCTCTAATTATAAAGCCGATTTTGATTTTTTTTCACTTTGTGGCTACATTCACAGTCTTGAGCATAATACATGGAAAAGCGTTTTGTTGCACGGCGACTCTATTATACAGGGTGAAGCAGGCAAATATGTTTCGTGTATGCATTTCCTTCAACCCGCACTGATTCAGTGACAACTGTCAATGGACTATTTTCTACCTAGTCCTCAACCCATCTTTGCTTTACAAGCACCGGTTTGGAGTTTGACTTATTCTCCACTAGTTTTGAAGATATAATATTTTTTCTGCATTTTGGTATCTTTTCATTCAAAACTTAAACTAATCATGTTTTCGGACGTAGTCACGGTGGTAGGCCTTGCTTGTGAAAGTTGCCATGGAACCTTTTATGAAACCTGATTGACATTTACTGTCATTCAGGTATAATTTCATTTGAAATAAAACAATTATGCCACGCCATAGTTTAAGTTTTGAGGAAAGAGATAGAGTCCATTTCGGCGTTTTGCAGAGTGTAGTAAGTCGCTTGAAAACAAAGTTTTTTCGAGATAACTTAATCTCAAGCCGACGAGATCAAGGCCAAAAAGAAACACGTTGGTGCAGCAGGACCGATTTATTAACTTAATCGCCATAAGAGAACTGAAAGCAAAAGCCACTTCAACTCTAATTGCTTAGAGTTGAACCTAAGGCTTAAAGAGGCGAATTTGGTGTGTCGCAGATCAACGAGAGGCGTACCACTGCGAAGACAACATAAAAGAGCCAGGGTGACATGGGCACAGGAACATGAACAATGGTAAATTGAATGGAACACTGTTCTATTCAGGGATGAATTTTTTTTTAGCCTGCACAACGATTCAAGAAGTTCAAACACTAATGGTTTGGGAGGTATAGCTATAGGGCGACGTACACCATTGTATGTTTTTGACACAACAAGGAATGGTGCAATTTACGAAATAGATATTTTTTGAGGTATTGTAGTTCCTATTTCCCGACAAATAAAAGAAAACTTTATTTTGTTTGGACGATAATGCGCCACCTCACAGGACCCAAAATGAGATTCGACTGCTTGAGGACGAATTAGGTACCTCAGATTGCCTGCTTTGTCGCCAGATTTGAACTCCATAAAGCATACGTGTGATATGCTCTAATGTGCATTAAACCATCGTCCGCAGCCTGACGAGATTCGCCAACAGTTTAGGCAAGTGTTACCTGTTTTATGGCAGAACTTGCCTCAACTTGACTTAGACAATTTTATAACTAATAGGCCAAGAAGTCTTCAAGCCACACTTGAAGTTCGTGGTGCTCATACGCGTTACTAAGTATATTCATTTGTTAATTTTGTTAGATTAATTGTTTTAATTAATGACATTTTTATACAATGTTAATAAAAAATAATGAATGTTTTTAACAGAACGATACCAATGCAGAAAAAATATTATATCTCCAAAACTAGTGGAGAAAAAGTCAAACATCAAACCAGTGCTTGTAAAGCAAAGACGGGTTGATGACTAGGCAGAAAATAGTCCATTGACAGCTGTCACTAAATTAGTGTGGGTTGAAGGAAATGCATACACAAAAACATACTTGCCTGCTTCACCCTGTATAATAGAGTTGCTGTGCAACAAAA
Source organism: Taphrorychus bicolor (assembly GCA_951812265.1). Lineage (NCBI taxonomy): Eukaryota > Metazoa > Arthropoda > Insecta > Coleoptera > Curculionidae > Taphrorychus > Taphrorychus bicolor. The sequence goes on from OX638302.1 coordinate 19,068,714, forward strand.
CATTTTTCCATGTATAAAGCTTGAGACTGGGAACATACCTACAAGGTAAAGAAAAGTTTTTCAAAATCACCTTTACAGTTTGGGAATAATCTCACTTTGAAATCAAAGTGAAAATATTAATATCCTTTAATTTTGCGTTTCAGAGTATTTATCACACTTATTGGTCAATTAATCTGAGAATTTAAAAAAATAAGTATATATTTTTTAAAGAAATTTGAATTAGGGACTAAAAAAAATTATAGAAATATGCATTTTATTTCACTATAGAAGAATTCAGTTTTTAGAGTCAAATTCTTTAATTATTTTTGTAATGTTAATGCAATTATAGTACTAAACTATTGTGCAACAGCTTTGACTAAAGAACAAGAACTTACCTGGCTCTAAGCAGGCATCTATTCCTACAAATGAGTAAGTTGTATCCCCCTTTTTAAACTGCACCATGTAAGAGCGAGGATGTTCCCTCCCTTGCATTGAGTAGTTAGTGAAATAGTTATGTTTGGATTTTATGCTTATAACATTGAAGTTATCTAATAACATAATAACTATTTAAAACAATACCATTCGTTTTTAGATAAAGAATTTGACACATCATCTGAACAAGGATCAAGCTTACCATGATTTCCTCGAATATCCAACCAAATAGTTTTTTTGTTAATATCATATTCTTGTAAAATATCCCTGTAGTGCCTCCATTCAGACTCATATTGCTGAGATCCAATTGCGTCTTTTGTTTTGGCATCAGTCAAATCCCCAGTGGCCAGGACGACCTTCGGGGTGATCCTGTCAATGGTATAATGGCAAAATTCACGAAATTCTGTTATCCTAGAGGGGTCTCTAAATATGCTGATGTGAATGTCGGAAATCTGCAAGTGACCACTATGCCGTTACACCCCTTATGACAAAAACTGATTGCTACCTGTAGGAACCATATTAAATTATCAAACCGATCACCGATCTTAAAAAACTTTTCTTTGAGATGGTCATCTGGATGCACGGAATGAGTGCCAATCAGTCTTAAAACGCTAGCCAGAACTATTGCCAGGATAATCATTGAAGCAAACGCGGTGACTGCTGTTTTGGTAATCTTCATCATTTAAATTAGTCTTCCTTTTAAATCGACCATAGCGAATTAGTTATGGAATATGAGGCGGCATAAACTGCGGTTCGTGACCACCTAATTAGCACTACAATTTTACATAACACGTGTTTGGATTGTTAAACATTAAATTTTCGTTTATGTGTCTGGCCAAATCACAATATTTACATTTGGTTGTTTAAAATAATATTTATTTATTTTTGAAACTGTCGACGTCAAATAGCAGGTAGTTTTGACAGCTGACAGGCAGCAGTTTAGGAAATGACATCTCGAGTTCATTGGACAGTGTCTATATCTCCCTCTAACTTGTGAAGAGATTGTGAAAGAGCCTGTGTCCTCAGATTGGCAAATGGAGTTTAGGTCATAGATAAGCTGTATATAGAAGAAAATGTCATGGGTTTGAAAATGATGGCTTTTTTGAGAAAGTTATTTTAATAAATTCAATAAACGGTACAAGCTTATAGCGATTTCGATTAGAGCTGAAGCGTTCTGAGTCTGAGGGTGTCCCAGCCTCTTTTCTTAAAAAGAATTTGAGGATATATTGCATTTATTTCATTTTAACCAGAGAGGAAAATTAACCAGAGTCCTTTATTTACAAAATTTTGTCTGGCACTTAGAATAGGTAGACCAGAGGAAGTAGGATACGACGCCGACGTCTGTTACCAGTTTGCTCCAATCTGTCAAGTGTAAAAATGCCAGTGAAGTAGCATTGGTATTGTAGCACATACGAAAAAATTTTATTAAAAATAATCTAATTAAATTACTATTTGTAACATTTGTAACATAGCTGGTTGTTTTCTTGGGTTGTGGTCCTTTTTTTTCTATTTAAATAAGGTACAGCGGGTGCTTCAAATTTCGTTGTTTATTTTATAGGCTTGACGTTTCGACACAAAATTGGTGTCTTACTTTTAAGAAGGGGTAAAAGGATAAGAAAGGTAAGAAAAGGAGGAAATGTGAGGATGACAATGACTTACCACAAAACGATGTACTGTCTTGGTTTGAAGTTTGTGATTTTTTTTTCTTGTTTTATGCAGTTTTTTCCTTTATGTACTGGTTACTTACCTTTCTTACCTTGCCTGGTTTCTTACCCTTGTACCCCTTCTTAACTTAGCACCATATGCATCGTAGGTTTCAATTTTGACGCTCTTTTGCTTTGAGTTACCGACTTTACTCTTTTACGTTAATCATCTCTCAATATAATTTTATGTTCAGTATTTTATTTTGTTTACTTGTAGTAATCTTTATATATTTTTTTTGTTTATTCCTTTTATACCGTTCTATCCTTCTAGAGTACAAATATAACTTTAAAATTAAGTATTCCGTATGTTGCAGTACAAAACTCTGATGATGACACCAATTTGTGCCGAAACTTATAAAATCAGCCTATAAAATAAACAACGAAGTTTGAAGCACCCGCTGTACCTTATTTAATTAAAAAAAAAACAACAACCAACCATATCACCACAAGGATCCAAGAATCTAGAAGTCTACGTGCCAACCATTTGTAACATATTTGTAATATACGTAATATTATTAGCAAATATCGACTTACTATTAAATAAATAAAAATAATTGTGAATTAATAGTCGTTGATAACCCTGGTGTTACGGAATTATCACTTCATATTATTGTTTCATATATTTATTGTTCTCAATCTGTCCATCTCGAAGTGACGTAGGGACCGCGCCAATAATTATTGTAGATGTATTTGGACGTACACAACTGTACTTTCCCTGCCCTTCGGTGACCTTCAGTCAGTCAGCGATCGAGTTAGCAGTAGGTCGTTCGCTACTACTCAGCTCTCGAGTCTTGTTATTAATCCATTTTATCGAACTAGTTACCAGTATATCCAGACAGAGATTCAACGGATCATATAAGGTACGAGTCCTTTTTTGTACGTCCTCGGGTTTGCTGGTTATAATCGCTGACATCTCTTGCGCCACTGGAACAACTGCTCAAAAAATGTAAATAAAAAAACTATCTACTAGTTACAGGATTAGAAAAATATTTCTCAAAATAGCATTATTGACTTCTCTGCGGTATATACTAAATCATATTTCGAAGATTTGGATGTAAAATAACTGGTTTTAGAGTTATTTAAAATAATTTAATTGTTGCTGAAAAACGCCATTATCTGTTTACCTGTGAAACGTAACTCCAGGCTCCTTTCTATAGCCGCTGCTTTTACAATCGTAAGCTGCACATCCCACCATTGTAAACAACACAATTATTTAAAATATTAAAGTCTTGCAAAATGCAATTTATTGCAACAAACGCATAGCCAACCAAACTTATTCTGAGGTCTAGCGTCATTTCTAAAGGTTCGGTGCGATGTTGCCCGCTCTCAGGGTTCAACTACACAACCCATATGTTTATATGTTGTGTAGCCAAATGTAGCCGTACAGGACGATCAAAACATAAGTTGAAAATCTTCCTAATTGACGAATTGGCAACAGTGCTGTCAATTCAATGTGTGTGTCAATCTCAATGAACTGATGTCAAACGTCAAAACGTCAAAACGTGTTTTCTTTGTGTTTAAAGTTGAGACAGTGCTTGCGAACGTTTTGTGTGATTTTTTGGTGTTTTATTAAAGATTTTATCATTATGGTGATATATTGTGGCATGTCAGACTTCTAGTTATAAAAGCGGGATAAAATTCTTTCGTATCACCCGACTCGGCGGCCATTTTTCATTCCCCTCGCGACGCGAGCCCGCTGTGGTCCATATGCATGTTGGAAGTAAAAAAACCTGACAATTTATGATTGACTCATTGAGTCTATCTAGTTTAAAGGTCGGTGATTTTAACCATAGGAATACACTCATTCTAGATCTATGTGTAGGCGGAAATAGCTGAAAAGCGGAACTGGCTCTCTAGAAGACCTATTGGTTGCAAATCAGCTGACTATACTATTTGACATAAGTCAGCTGATTTTTAAACCAATAAAAAAATACATATGGACTTAGCATCAGTGTTTTAGCTGCTAAAAATTGTTGTTAATATTATTTAGGTTTGTCGATTGCTAATCACGTTTTTGTGCATATTTTTGTTTTAAATTTTTATTGTCCTGTTAGATTTATTACTACATGCATAATGTTTAATATTATACTGGAAATTATTCAAGATTTTATTACGCAACATATTTGTTTCAATATGCAAAATGCAAGGCATGTTCTGGTTCTGTTTCATATGACTTTACCAGGTTTACCACATGTATAGAATAACGTTTATAAGTTATTTACTGTTATTTACAAAAATGTTTGAATGTTGTATAGATCTTTTCCTTTACAATTTTTTTTTATTGATTACTTCTATTAAGTTTGGCACAGAAGTTTTGTAGTCAATATAGAGATAATTTAAAGTTTCTTTCTCCATCAATAAATAAACTAGAGGTGGGTTTTCACCCGGTTTTTTCATTTTTGAAGGTTTATTCCCTGCACACATCCGGGAAAATTCCGGGTTTATTCCATTATAACCTCTAAACTTACATTTTTCAATACGCCTAACTTTTACCAATTAAGCAATAATTTGTTGGTTTGTGCAGCTTGAAGCTTTTGATCAATTGACCAGTGTTTAGCTTATCAAAAAACAAGTCAGAATCTGGATTTATTGAATTCTAATCTACAATCTAACCTTAAATTTTGAAACTGCCGGGTGCTTTCAAGGAAAGATGGGAAAAACCCCGGGTAAAAACCCTAAATTGGGTTTAAAGGTTTTTTGGGAATTTTCCCTTCGCCCATCTATAAAATAAACTAATAAAGCACCAAAAAATGCTGCTGTTATACTGTAAATTTATTTCAATAGTCTGGTCTAGATCGGATCTATTTCAACAAAAATGCCGTACCTGACAATAAGAGGTCGCTTTCTACCCTGACGATTGTCGCCAGATATTCTCAGTTCGGTTTAACCTTCAGCTGTAAGATGGCACAAGTTGAGGTCTTCTCCATTTCTGCGTGATAATAATGTAAACATGTGATGTTGGCAAAAATCCTGATACATAGATGGCACTGCATACTGGTAAATTTGTTGATAAACAATTTTATTATGTCTCAATCGAAAATTAGAAAAAAAAGAGCTTTGAATTTGTTTTTTTTTATATAATTTGTGAAATTGTTGTTGCATAATAGGCCTAAATTAAACTTTTGTTTACATCTGTAACAGGTTGTGTCAGTTATGCCTTTGTTGATTTTTGACGACGTCATTCTGGAATTGTCAATAATAGTCGCGCTTTTAAGGCTTTTAGGGAGCGAAAACGGTTGCTTCAAATCAAACTGATTATAGCGTTTAGAATTTTGTCACCAGATAGTGATAAGCGCTTAACTTGGACAGAGTGATCTTAAACCTCTAATCATTATTTTAGAGTTTTTCCTCGGCTCTAAACTTATCGAAAAACAAACTTGTTGTTACTAGAAATAAGCCCAAACTGATAAATATACTTATTTAATGATATTTTATATTCAATTAAGTCTTACCTAACCTAACTTTTAGAATCAAGGACTACTATTCAAATGCTTTCTCGTCGGGCTCCTGATCCTGAGGAGTAAGATGACATTAATTTTCAGTGTGTTGTTAACTAAACTGAATAACTTGCTACCATTTAAAAAAGGGCCAAATAAAAGTAAGAAAGGAAGCCATCGAAACAGTGTTGCCACTTTGGTACGCTTAGATATTGCTAAAATTTATCGAAAATTGTACTGCTTAGGTACTAAACAATAAACTAGGTCACAAAAATTAAAAAAAAAAGTAAAAAAAAACTTCTAACGGAGACCACAAGATAATATAATAAAATAAACCATTTTTACAAAATGTTTTATTTTCATATCTATAATAAAATTATAGTTTTAGAATTTCTACAAGTCTCTTAGAAAAAAAATGGACGCTCATAATAAAATTAAATAAAAACCAAAGTAAAAACTTAAAATAAAAATTTCAGATACAAACTTAACGAAAACGGAATGAAATCACATGACTATAACAACTGACGTAAAAACGTGTAGTTTTGAGGGCGACGTCACATACAGCACAATTTGGTTAAAAGCGGAACGGAGCGTAATTTGACAGTTGAATTTAAACCAATCAGATAAAAGCTAAAATAGGAATTGACATGTGTAATGACGTTATTGACATTTCTGCGTCGTTCCTTTCCGCTGTAAGTGACGGCGGCTGAGTGTTTTGACAGATCCCGGATGCCCTCGGCGTGTGCGCGTAATGGTAGGTCCCCATGTGCGGATATTGCGTATATTGCGGATTTGGCGCTGTGGTCTGATTGGTTAAAATTGAAGTTTCTTGCTAAGTGTTGCCAAATATCTGCATTCTCATTAAAGTGATATAAGTTGTTGGATAAATAGTGAAAAAAAACGTCAGTTACTAAATCGAAATCTTTTACATTTGCCATATGATTTTAGAGGTCCGCGTAGAACGATGCATATATCAAAAAAAGATGGAATGCATTTTGCACTTCGACAACACTGTGGATCCGCAATATACGCCATATCCGCACATGAGGACGTATCATAAACTTTAAAGATTGTACGAAGTTTGGGGATGCGGGTACTATAGTACTAAATGAGGTGCAAAAGGACTAGATCTAGTACAATTGCATTAGGCGTGGCAATACTGCATCGAAAGACGGAAAATTTCAATGTAAGACCGTACGTAGGAAAATTATTGATCACCGGTAATTCCCGCCTGAATTTAAAAGATTCGTTCCTGCCTGCGAAAGCCTGGACCAGTATATTTCTATATTCTTATATCTCGCTTTGGTAGAAAAAGGATAAAACTAGGCATAGTGAAAACTAGGCATAGTGAAAAATGCTGCAATAAAATAATAGATGTCGCACCCTTCGCTTCAAGAGAAGCAATGCGACTTCTTGCGATGTTGTCAAAGAACTTGAATAGGTAACTACCATTAAAATACGGCAAAATGAAACTAAGAAATGGCAAAAAATCTACATCAAAAGACGGAGAATCGCCATATAAGACCATACGCAGGAAAACTATTGATCACCGGTAATTGCGGCCTCAAATTAAAAGATTTCTTCAAAGGCTGGGCGAGTACGTTTCCATTCTTAGGCCGCCGTCACATACAGCGGAACGAAACGGAGCGGAACGGAGCAGAAATGTCAATAACGTCATTACACATGTCAATAACGTCATTACACATGTCAATTCCTATTTTAGCTTTTATCTCATTGGTTTAAATTCAACTGTCAAATTACGCTCCGTTCCGCTTTTAAAAAAATTCCGCTGTATGTGACGTCGCCCTTATACTTCCCTTCAATGGGCAAAGGGTAGAACTAGCGTTAGTTAGCCGAGTGAAAAATCCTGTATTAAAATAATAGATGTCGCTCCTTTCGTTTTAAGCAAAGCAAGGCGACAATAAAAACTTCAAAATAAAAGTGAGTGTCTCGTGTTGAATGGACTGTATTTGCTTTTCGTGTTGAATAATGAAGATTAGATTAACCAAAATGTATTTAATTAAAAAAAGGCTGTCTATACATGTTATTCGTTTGTTCGCGTTGCTCTCTGTCGTTCGCAGTGTTGCCAGATGCAGAAACTGCTTAACAGTAGAAAAACTGAATAAAGAACAGTAGATTCTTGAAAATAATCAGTAGACATTAAAAATCATCATGTTTCGATGAGTAGTTAGTCAATTCAGAGCTAAAATCGGTTGCTCAACAGTTTAAAAAATGCAAATTTGGCTTTTTTTTGGGGAAATTCAGAATGAGATTAGAGGAAAAACCGGTCAAAAATTATCAAACAGTCAAGAACACGCGCGTTTTTTTTTCTACACGTTTTGTTTTTTTACACTTATTTATTTATTGTACACTTTTTTTTTTAATTTTTCCTACACATTTTTTACACTTTTTTTGATGCTTTTTTTACACTTTTGTTTTGTTACAAAACATTTTTTGTTTCTAAACGCACTTCAAAAAACACGCGCTTTTTTTCTGCACTTTTCTTTACACTTTTTTTTACATTTTTTTTTCACTTCTTTTTTTTAGAATTTTTCTTACACTTTTTTCTACATTTTTTACACCTTTTTGGCAATTCTTTTCTAGCCTCCTTTTTATACTTACAATTTTTGTTTACACTTTTGTTACGCTTTTTTTGGACTTTTTACAGTTTAAAAAAAAATTACGCTTTTCACACTTTTGTTTGGTTACAAAATAATTTTTGTTTCTAAACGCACTTTTTTTTAAATTTTTTGTATACTTATTTTTTATAATTTTCGTACGCTTTTTTCTACACTTTTTTCTACTACCCTTTTTCGCATTTTTTTAAAAAAAATTATTCATACCCTTTTTTCTATTATTTTTTTTACGCTTTTTTACTTTTTTGTTTATATCGTTTTTACACTTTTTTCCCACTTTTTTAACAACTTTTGACACTTTTTACACATTTTATGAAGTGATTTTTTTCCTGGAGTTTTGCGAGAAATTTGCGAAAAAGTGGGTTTTAATCGTTACAAAACGGTTTTTGTGAGAACCAAAAAACTCGATTTTTTATTCGAAAGAATAATAGTGATAGTTTTAACCATTTATGACAATAAAAGAAATGAAAAAAACTAAATTTTTTTTATTAACTGTGGCTATTTTGACCAATTTTGGCCCAAGAAATCAAATTTTTCAAATATTTTTTCCAAAAAGTGAATTTTTGTCCCAGTACCAATTTTATACAAAAAAAACGAAATTTTCTCAGTTGATTTTGGAGCAAAACTTGAGATTTTAATCCACAAATTGAGTTTCATTAAAATTTGAGACAAAAAGCGTTTTAACTGTTACAATCACGTTTTATGTGTGATTTTTTAACTAAAACTATAACTTTTAATTGAACGAATTGTGACGGTTTCGACCAATTATAACAATAAAAGAAATGAATAAAAACTGATTTTTTTTGTTAACTGTGGCTATTTTGATAAATTTTGGCCCAAGAAATAAAATTTTTCAATTATTTTTTTCAAAAAGTGATTTTTTGTCCCAGTACCAATTTTATTACAAAAAAAAAACCCAGTTGATTTTGGAGCAAAACTGGTTTTTATTTGGAGATTTTAGTGCACAAATTGAGTTTCATTAAAATTTGAGCAAAAATGCGTTTTAATCGTTACAACCACCTTTTTTGTGTGATCTTTTTAACTAAAGAAAAAATGCGTTTTAATCGTTACAACCACGTTTTTTGTGTGATATTTATAACTAAAACTATATGTTTTGATTGAACGAATTGTGACGGCTTTAACCATTTATGACGATAAAAGAGATGCATAAAAACTGATTTTTTTTTATTAACTGTGGCTGTTTTGAACAATTTGGGCCCAAGAAATAAAATTTTTAAATTATTTTTTCGAAAAAGGGAATTTTTGTTCCAGTACCAATTTTATAAAAAAAAAATTTGTCGTTTTAATCGTTACAAGCGTTAATGCGTTTTAATCGTTACCACCACGTTTTTTTTGTGTTTTTTTAACTAAAACTATATCTTTTCATTGAACGGGTTGTGATGGTTTTAACCAATTATGACGATAAAAGAAATTAAATAAAACTGATTTTTTTTATTAACTGTGGCTATTTTGACCAATTTTGACCCAAGAACTTAAGTTGTGTAATTATTTTTTCCAAGAAGTGAATTTATGTCCTGGTACCGATTTTATTAAAATAACGAGATTTTTTTCAGTTGATTTTGAGCAAGACTTGAGATTTTAATCCACAAATTGGGTTTTATTAAAATTTAAGAAAAAATGCGTTTTAATCGTTTTAAAACGATTTTAACAGAACAAAAATTATTTTTTTCTTTGATTTTGAACCAAAAACTATATCTTTTGGTTGAACGAATTGTGATGGTTTTAACTAATTGTGACAATAAAGGAAATGAATAAAAACATATTTTTGTTGTTAACTGTGGCTATTTTTGATCAATTTTGGCCCAAGAAATTAAATTTTTCACTTATCAAGTCAATTCAAAAAGTCAAAATTTTATTAAAAAAAAAAAAAAACGAAATTTTCTCAGTTGATTTTGGAGAAAAACTTGAGATGTTAATCCACAAATTGAGTTACATTAAAATTTGAGAAAAAATGCGTTTTAATCGTTACAACCACGTTTTTTGTGCGATTTTTTAACTAAAATTATATTCTTTTGATTGAAGAATTGTGACGGCTTTAACCAAATATGACGATAAAAGAGATGAATAAAAACAGATTTTTTTTATTAACTGCGGCTATTTTGAACAATTTTGGCCCAACAAATTAAACTCTTTAATTTTTTTTTTCAGTTAATTTTGGTCAGTTAATACAGGGTCATCATTATTAAACTTCATCTAGCAGGCTATGAAATTTTGACAGAAAAAGATGACATAATCAAAATAAATGAATTTTTGTTTCTCCATCCTTTTCTTTTGACATTTCACAGCCAACTAGATGAAGTTTTATAATGAACACCGCGTATATAGTTAATAGTTAATATGCATAAAAAATGCGTTTTAGTTGTTATAAACTGTTTTTGTGTTTTTTGTTTACTAAACGAAAAAGCAGTTTTTGTCATTTTGAACCAAAAATGTATTTTTTTTAATGCTTTTGTGTCTCTCTTCAGTAAATAAAAGATAGAGGTAGTTTTGATTACCCGAGTAAAAAAATGCTGTAATAAATACCAGATGTCGCACTTTTCGCTATTGCCGTTTTAAGTAATGCGACAATAGAAACGCCGAAATAAAAGTGATTACTGGCAGAAATTTTGCATCGAAAGGCTGGACGAGTGTGTTATATCCTTGTATCTCGCTTCAGTGGGCAAATTATAGAGGTAGTCTTGATTAGCCGAGTAAAAAAATGCTGTAATAAAATACCAGATGTCGCACCTTTCGCTATTGCCGTTTTAAGCAATGCGACAATAGAAACGCCAAAATAAAAGTGATCAGTGGCAGAAAATTTACATCGAAAGGCTGGACGAGTGTGTTTCTATCCTTGTATCTCGCTTCAGTGGGCAAAAGATAGATGTAGCCTTGATTAGCCGAGTAAAAAAATGCTGTAAAAAAATAATGGATGTCGCGCCTTTCCCTATTGCCGTTTTAAGTAATGCGACAATAGAAACGCCAAAACAAAAGTGATTACTGGCAGAAAATTGACATCGAGAGGCTGGACGAGTGTGTTTTTATCCTTGTATCTCGCTTCAGTGGATAAAAGATAGAGGTAGTCTTGATTAGACGAGTAAAAAAATCCTGTAATAAAATACCAGATATCGCACCTTTCCCTATTGCCGTTTTAAGCAATGCGACAATAGAAACGCCAAAATAAAAGTGATCAGTGGCAGAAAATTTACATCGAAAGGCTGGACGAGTGTGTTTCTATCCTTGTATCTCGCTTCAGTGGACAAAAGATAGATGTAATCTTGATTAGCCGAGTAAAAAAATGCTGTAAAAAAATAATGGATGACTCGCCTTTCCCTATTGCCGTTTTAAGTAATGCGACAATAGAAACGCCAAAATAAAAGTGATTACTGGCAGAAAATTGACATCGAGAGGCTGGACGAGTGTGTTTTTATCCTTGTATTTCGCTTCAGTGGATAAAAGATAGAGGTAGTCTTGATTAGCCGAGTAAAAAAATTCTGTAATAAAATACCAGATATCGCACCTTTTGCTATTGCCGTTTTAAGCAATGCGACAATAGAAACGCCAAAATAAAAGTGATCAGTGGTAGAAAATTTACATCGAAAGGCTGGACGAGTGTGTTTCTATCCTTGTATCTCGCTTCAGTGGACAAAAGATAGATGTAGTCTTGATTAGCCGAGTAAAAAAATGCTGTAAAAAAATAATGGATGACGCACCTTTCCCTATTGCCGTTTTAAGTAATGCGACAATAGAAACGCCAAAATAAAAGTGATTACTGGCAGAAAATTGACATCGAGAGGCTGGACGAGTGTGTTTTTATCCTTGTATTTCGCTTCAGTAGATAAAAGATAGAGGTAGTCTTGATTAGCCGAGTAAAAAAATCCTGTAATAAAATACCTGATGTTGCACCTTTCCCTATTGCCGTTTTAAGCAATGCGACAATAGAAACGCCAAAATAAAAGTGATCAGTGGCAGAAAATTTACATCGAAAGGCTGGACGAGTGTGTTTCTATCCTTGTATCTCGCTTCAGTGGACAAAAGGTAGATGTAGTCTTGATTAGCCGAGTAAAAAAATGCTGTAAAAAAATAATGGATGACGCGCCTTTCCCTATTGCCGTTTTAAGTAATGCGACAATAGAAACGCCAAAATAAAAGTGATTACTGGCAGAAAATTGACATCGAGAGGCTGGACGAGTGTGTTTTTATCCTTGTATTTCGCTTCAGTGGATAAAAGATAGAGGTAGTCTTGATTAGCCGAGTAAAAAAATGCTGTAATAAATACCAGATGTTGCACCTTTCGCTATTGCCGTTTTAAGCAATGCAACAATAGAAAAGCCAAAATAAAAGTGATTACTGGCAGAAAATTTACATCGAAAGGCTGGACGAGTGTGTTTCTATCCTTGTATCTCGCTTCAGTGGACAAAAGATAGAGGTAGTCTTGATTAGCCGAGTAAAAAAATGCTGTAATAAAATACCAGATGTCGCACCTTTCGCTATTGCCGTTTTAAGCAATGCGACAATAGAAACGCCAAAATAAAGTGATCAGTGGCAGAAAATTTACATCGAAAGGCTGGACGAGTGTGTTTCTATCCTTGTATCTCGCTTCAGTTGTCAAAAGGTAGATGTAGTCTTGATTAACCGAGTAAAAAAATGCTGTAAAAAAATAATGGATGACGCGCCTTTCCCTATTGCCGTTTTAAGTAATGCGACAATAGAAACGCCAAAAAAATCTCGCTTCAGTGGACAAAAGATAGAGGTAGTCTTGATTAGCCGAGTAAAAAAATGCTGTAATAAAATATCAGATGTCGCACCTTTCCCTATTGCCGTTTTAAGCAATGCGACAATAGAAAAGCCAAAATAAAACTGATCAGTGGCAGAAAATTTACATCGAAACGCTGGACGAGTGTGTCTCTATCCTTGTATCTCGCTTCAGTGGACAAAAGATAGAGGTAGTCTTAATTAGCCGAGCAAAGAAATGATGTAATAAAATATTAGATGTCGCGCCTTTCCCTATTGCCGTTTTAAGCAATGCGACAATAGAAACGCCAAAAAAATCTCGCTTCAGTGGACAAAAGATAGAGGTAGTCTTGATTAGCCGAGTAAAAAAATGCTGTAATAAAATATCAGATGTCGCACCTTTCTCTATTGCCGTTTTAAGCAATGCTACAATAGAAAAGCCAAAATAAAACTGATCAGTGGCAGAAAATTTACATCGAAACGCTGGACGAGTGTGTCTCTATCCTTATATCTCGCTTCAGTGGACAAAAGATAGAGGTAGTCTTAATTAGCCGAGCAAAGAAATGATGTAATAAAATATTAGATGTCGCACATTTCGCTATTGCCGTTTTAAGCAATGCGGCAACATAAGGCCAAAATAATAGTGATTACAGACGGAAAATTTACATCGAAAGGCTGGACGAGTGTGTTTCTAACCTAGTATCTCGCTTCACTGGACAAAAGATATAGGTAGTCTTAATTAACCGAGTAAAAAAATGCTGTAATAAAATACCAGATGTCGCACCTTTCGCTATTGCCGTTTTAAGCAATGCGACAATAGAAACGCCAAAATAAAGTGATCAGTGTCAGAAAATTTACATCGAAAGGCTGGACGAGTGTGTTTCTATCCTTGTATCTCGCTTCAGTGGACAAAAGATAGATGTAGTCTTGATTAGCCGAGTAAAAAAATGCTGTAAAAAAATAATGGATGACGCGCCTTTCCCTATTGCCGTTTTAAGTAATGCGACAATAGAAACGCCAAAAAAATCTCGCTTCAGTGGACAAAAGATAGAGGTAGTCTTGATTAGCCGAGTAAAAAAATGCTGTAATAAAATATCAGATGTCGCACCTTTCCCTATTGCCGTTTTAAGCAATGCGACAATAGAAAAGCCAAAATAAAACTGATCAGTGGCAGAACATTTACATCGAAACGCTGGACGAGTGTGTCTCTATCCTTGTATCTCGCTTCAGTGGACAAAAGATAGAGGTAGTCTTAATTAGCCGAGCAAAGAAATTATGTAATAAAATATTAGATGTCTCACCTTTCGCTATTGCCGTTTTAAGCAATGCGGCAACATAAGGCCAAATTAAAAGTGATTACAGATTGAAAATTTACATCGAAAGGCTGGACGAGTGTGTTTCTATCCTTGTATCTCGCTTCAGTGGACAAAAGATAGAGGTAGTCTTGATTAGCCGAGTAAAAAAATGCTGTAATAAATACCAGATGTCGCACCTTTCGCTATTGCCGTTTTAAGCAATGCAACAATAGAAAAGCCAAAATAAAAGTGATTACTGGCAGAAAATTTACATCGAAAGGGTGGAAGAGTGTGTTTCTATCCTTGTATCTCGCTTCAGTGGACAAAAGATAGAGGTAGTCTTGATTAGCCGAGTAAAAAAATGCTGTAATAAATACCAGATGTTGCACCTTTCGCTATTGCCGTTTTAAGCAATGCAACAATAGAAAAGCCAAAATAAAAGTGATTACTGGCAGAAAATTTACATCGAAAGGCTGGAAGAGTGTGTTTCTATCCTTGTATCTCGCTTCAGTGGACAAAAGATAGGGGTAGTCTTGATTAGCCGAGTAAAAAATGCTGTAATAAAATATCAGATGTCGCACCTTTCCCTATTGCTGTTTTAAGCAATGAGACAATAGAAAAAACCAAAATAAAACTGATCAGTGGCAGAAAATTTACATCGAAAGGCTGGACGAGTGTGTCTCTATCCTTGTATCTCGCTTCAGTGGACAAAAGATAGAGGTAGTCTTAATTAGCCGAGTAAAAAAATATGTAATAAAATGTGAGATGTCGCACGTTTCGCTATTGCCGTTTTAAGCAATGCGGCAACATAAGACCAAAATAAAAGTGATTACAGACGGAAAATTTACATCAAAGGGCTGGACGAGTGTGTTTCTATCCTTGTATCTCGCTTCAGTGGACAAAAGATAGAGGTAGTCTTGATTAGCCGACTAAAAAATGCTGTAATAAATACCAGATGTCGCACCTTTCGCTATTGCCGTTTTAAGCAATGCGACAATAGAAAAGCCAAAATAAAAGTGATTACAGACAGAAAATTGCCATATAACACCATGCGTAGGAAAATTATTGATTACCGCCTGAAATTAAAACATTTCTTCAAAAGCTGGACGAGTGTGTTTTTATCCTTATATCTCGCTTAAATGAACAAAGGATAGAACTAGACTTTGTTGCGTTAGCCGAGGGAAAAATGCTGTAATAAAATAATAGAGGTCGTTAGGGGTTGTTGGTCAAGGCATTTGGACCTACAGAAACCACTGGGCCATGTCCTTTGGTAACAAAGTCAGGTGGAAATATCAGGTAAGGTACAAACTTTTTATAAAGTTGGAACTTACTAGTGCTACTGGTTAGGATTCGTTTAGTTTACCGTTTACGTTTACACTATAAGCTTTTACGTCCAAATATGGGTCAAGTTCATTAACAATTTAACAATGTTGTTTCATGCAGATTATAGGCACTGGACAGAAATGACGCCTGTTTTTTGAGACTTGTTGACCTCCAGAAATATTTCATTGTTCTTAATACTTAATACGGGTAAACATATATTTTATTTATATGCTTCCTTGAATCCAGAACGGAGGCTTTCTGTGACGGCATTACGCATTTATGGTTTTTATTACGTCTTGAAAATATTAAATATCGGATCGAGCATCCGTTTTGCCGGAATTTCTCCCCGTTGCGCCTCAAAGAAACGTGCCCCACCTTTCCAGGAACAATAGAGCCGCTCAAACGGCGCAAAATAGATTTGGCCCTTTCGTATAGTAACAAGGAGGGAAAATTGAGAGCCAATAAGATCGGTAAATAACTGGACTGACCGCTTTCCTAAGTGAATGGCTCAGTGGGGTTTTGAGAATAAATCCCCGCGATAATGGATTTTCGGTATGGTATGTTTGTCTGCTAAGAGGCAGCTTCCTGGGGATTTATTGCATCTTTCCAACAAAAAAAGCCTTCATGTACGCAAGGGGCGTGGCCTCTACGGAAATAGTGTCGGAGGAATATATGATCGTCAAATCGGCAAAGAATCCTGCACATTTCCACATAATTTCCACGAGGCCAACGCTTTTATATCCCTCAGTAAAATAAAGGCGGAGAACGTGTGACAAGTTTACTTTGGCTAGTTCCTCGTTTGGCATGTATATGTTCTTTATGGACTAGTAAATAACATGGAACAGAAAGGAGAATGCTTGGGGATTTCATGTCTACTGGTGTTCTCTTTTTGGGATCTGTCGGGCTTTTGGGTTGTTTTTAAACACAATTTTATATTACTCAGTCCATTTCTTTTGGAGACAAACCGTTATTGCGAACCCAGTTTATTTTTTTTCCAGATTGACCACCTTCAGTCCCGCCCTCTTCCTCAGTCGCATTTAACCGGTAGTTACGGGAAAAAAGCTCAGAAGTGTTATTGCGTACTCAAATATTTAAAGTCAATTTATTCCGGTTCAGCGTTTTGGAGAGTCTGGCAAACAAACTTTGTTCCCGCTATCTTTTGATCGATAAAAGAGCTCCCAAGTCCTTTTTACTTGAGGCGTTTTTCAAGATTGCCATCTCGAAAAGTAAATTTGCACAACAGAAGCCAGAAACACCTTGGTCGAGTCACAGAAGACACTGATAAAACACGCAGTTTGTTTTGTTAGGCGGCGGTGCAAGTCGGCTTTATCCGAAAGTTTGCTTTTATCGCGAAGCTCTCTATGGTGTCGCATATGGGAATAAAAGGGGGAAGATAAATTAGTTTCCAGCCTGTTCAAAGCGGGAGATTAGGGAGCGTCCGTCACTGCTCAACGCATACATTTTCAATTCTTCAAAAAAAAAGCTGTCCAAAACTGTCTTTGTTGGTTTTTCTGTTATATTATAATAAAAAAAATCCACCAAATAACTACTAAATGTGCACCAAGTTGTCCTATAACTTTTTAAAGAATGTCGTAGTTAAAGGTCCAGACGACGTTAATCCAACGTCGATCGTTAATAGTCGCGAATTAAGGAGTTAAAGTCGGTCCTTGATGCTTTGACGTCCAAGTATACTTATATGAAGTTGTCTTATATAATTAGAAGAAACGTCGCTCGTGGTTGAAATTTCTTGTAACCAAAAACATTCGTGCACTTCTTTGGAAGCTCTGATGTAGTGCCGACGTTGCCTGCCAACCAAAAAATAATTATTAATTAACCTAACCTATACCTAAAAAAAAATAGAAAAGCAAGTTGCTTTGAAGTACAGTAGTACTTACTTTTTATAGAAAAGTAAGAGGTAAGTTGCGTTCACATGTCCAACTAAATGAAGATTACCTTCAGGTAGACAAGTGGACACTAATAGTAGTATTCGGGAATCGGATTAGCCAGAAGAGAGAGAAGACCGAAAAATTTATATATTATTGCACTATACTTAAGCATAAAGTCTGAATATTTATGTTGTGGAATTCGTCATCACGTTTTCCATTCTCACTAACGCATGCTTACTGAATGAAATAGAAAAATTAGATCATAAACGTAAGTCGCCTACCACCTTGCACTTAAAGTTCGTCAATTTTACTTCCAGTTAAAAAGTAATAGTTTATTGTGCAACTAGTGTTGAATATTGCACTTTTCGGTTTGAACACGAGCCTTAGGCGAGTGATACAACGTCACAAGAATGTGAAGGGTGATAAGCGCTATACAGCTTCGTACGCTGCTGCACACTATACTTTTTCTACGACTGCGATTTTGCTTCATAAATGATCATTCATATTATAAAATATATGCAAAGTAGTCAGAAATGTATGGAAAGTAGACTTTGCACACGATTCTTTATGGGAGCGTGCGCAATATTGTGCAACTAGTGTCGAGAATTGGACTTTTCACACGAGTGTGACGGTTTGGACACGAGCCGTAGGCGAGTGATACAACGTCACAAGAGTGTGAAGAGTGATTTTCGTACGTGTTGCATACTATACTCTTTCTACGATTGCGATTTTGCTTCATAAATGATCATTCATATTATAAAATATATGCAAAGTAATCAGAAGTGAATGGAGAGTAGACTTTCCACACGCTTCTTTATTAGAGCGTGCGCAATATTGTGTAACTAGCGTCGAAAATTGCACTTTTCACACGAGTGTGACGGTTTGGACACGAGCCGTACGCGAGTGATACAACGTCACAAGAGTGTGAAGAGTGATTTTCGTACGTGCTGCCACTATACTTTTTCTACGACTGCGATTTTGCTTCATAAATGATCATTCATAATATAAAATATATGCAAAGTAGTCAGAAGTGTATGGAGAGTAGACTTTGCACACGCTTCTTTATGAGAGCGTGCGCAATATTGTGCAACTGGTGTCGAAAATTGCACTTTTTACACGAGTGTGACGGTTTGGACAAGAGCCGTAGGCGAGTGATACAACGTCACAACAAGAGTGATTTTAGTACGTGTTGCACACTATACTTTTTCTACGACTGCTATTTTGCTTCGTAAATGATCATTCATTTTATAAAATATATGCAAAGCGTGTGCAATGCAATCAGAAGCGTGTGGAGAGTGGACTTTGCACACGATTCTTTATGAGAGCGTGTGCAATGTTGAGCAACTAGTGTCGAAAATTGCACTGTTCACATGAGTGTGACGGTTTGGACACGAGCCGTAGGCGAGTGATACAACGTCACAAGAGTGTGATATAACGTCACAAGAGTGTGAAGAGTGATTTTCGTACTTGCTGCACACTATGCTTTTTCTACGACTGCGATTTTGCTTCATAAATGATCATTCATATTATAAAATATATGCAAAGTAGTCAGAAGTGTATGGAGAGTAGACTTTGCACACGCTTTTTTATGAGAGCGTGCGCAATATTGTGCAACTAGTGTCGAAAATTTCACTTTTCACACGAGTGTGACGTTGTATCACTCGCCTACGGCTCGTGTCCAAACTGTTACACTCATGTGAAAAGTGATTTTCGTACGTGATGCACACTATACTTTTTCTACGACTGCGATTTTGCTTCATAAATGATCATTGGTATTACAAAATATATGCAAAGCGTGTGCAAAGCAATCAGAAGCGTGTGCAAAATGGACGTTGCAGACGCTTCTTTATGAGAGCGTGCACAATTTGTGCAATTAGTGTCGAAAATTTCACTTTTCACACGAGTGTGGCGGTTTGGACAGGAGCCATAGGCGAGTATTACAACGTCATAATAGTGTGAAGAGTGATTTTCGTATGTGTTGCACACTATACTTTTTCTATGACTGCGATTTTGCTTCATAAATGATCATTCATATTATAAAATATAAGTAGTCAGAAGTGTATGGAGAGTAGACTTTGCACACGCTTCTTTATGAGAGCGTGCGCAATATTGTGCAAGTAGTGTCGAAAATTGCACTTTTCACACGAGTGTGACTGTTTGGACACGAGCCGTAGGCGAGTGATACAACGTCACAAGATTGTGAAGGGTGATTTTCGTACGTGTTGCACACTATGCTTTTTCTACGACTGCGATTTTGCTTCGTGAAATGATCATTCATATTATAAAATATATGCAAAGCGTGTGCAATGCAATCAGAAGCGTGTGGAGAGTGGACTTTGCACACGATTCTTTATGAGAGCGTGCGCAATATTGTGCAACTAGTGTCGAAAATTGCACTTCGTGTCAACACAAACCATCACGAGTGTGACGGTTTGGACACGAGCCGTAGGCGAGTGATACAACGTCATAAGAGTGTGATGCAATGTCATAAGAGTGTGATACGTCACAAGGGTGTGATACAACGTCACAAGAGTGTGAAGAGTAATGTTCTTACGTGTTGCACTCTATACTTTTTCTACGACTGCAATTTTACTTCATAAATGATTGGTATTACAAAATATATGCAAAGCAATCAGAAGCGTGTGGAAAGTGGACTACGCACACGCTTCTTTATGAGAGCGTGCGCAATTTGTGCGACTAATGTCGAAAATTGCACTTTTCACACGAGTGTGGCGGTTTGGACAGGAGCCGTAGGCGAGTATTAGAACGTCATAAGAGTGTGAAGAGTGATTTTCGTAAGTGTTGCACACCATACTTTGTCTACGACTGCGATTTTGCTTCATAAATGATTATTCATATTTTAAAATATATGCAAAGCGTGTGCAAGCAATCAGAAGCGTGTGGAAAGTGGACTTCGCACACGCTTGTTTATGAGAGCGTGCGCAATATTGTGCAACTAATGTCGAAAATTGCACTTTTCACACGAGTGTAAGGGTTTGGACACGAGCCTGATGCAACTTTACAAAGGTGTGAAGAGTGATTTTCGTACGTGTTCCACACTATACTTTCCACTTTTATAATTCCACACTACGACTGCGCTTTTGCTTCATAAATGATCATTGGTTTATTATAATATATATACAAAGCGTGTGCAAAGCAATCAGAAGCGTGTGGAAAGAAAACTCTGCGCACGGTGGTTTGCAATATGCGATTTTAAACGGTAGTTAGTAGTGAGAATTTGTTAATTTTCGAACCAGTCGTAGAAAAAAATATTTGCACCTATAATAGTGCTTGATCAGAAAAACTCCAAAAATGCAACTAAAACAACGCCCGCAAAAGTATAACTATTAGGACCTATTCTGCCTATAAAACGTAGGTGGAATCTGACGTCGACCCGACTGGGAATTGAACTCGCCATTTAGGTGTAGAAGAGAAACATTACGTGGTCACGGCAACGTTGGCCTCCGACTTTTGGTTGGTTTGGACGTCGAAATGCTATTTGAGCCCCGATAAACTTTCAGTGTCTTTCTTTATACAATATTTAGATTCACTCAATTTATGGCTGAAGTGCATGTCGAACATTTCGCAAAGCCTCTTCAAAGTTATGGCTATTTTTAAAAATTTCAATAGGTTTAGAATATAAAATTAAAACAAAGCCCTAAGGACCTCTTCCTTTCGTGAATTATAGCCTGAGGGATTGACCACTCCAGAGAATCGAAACTAACCGAGTTTAGCAGCTCAGTTTCGAAGTTGTAAACTTTAATAAACGCGCTAGTTTCACGTAAATTGACGAATTAGTTAGGACCGTATATATACATCCTTCTTAAATAACCGCAGTTGAAAAGTTAGACCCAGTTAGTTACCTTCGAGTTTGTTCAAGTTTTCTCTTGGATATAATTCGAATTTTATTAGAAACGTTACGGTATCGACCTTGTTCCTATCGAACCACTTCAGCCCCCGAGGCAGAAACTTGATACTCGAGAGATTGGGAAATAAGATTTGGGCTTTCTTAATGAAATATGTATTAAGAACTTATCGATAGAGATTGATGTTTTACTTAAACTTGGTGGAAAGTTAATCCGTTGTGTGTTTACGTGCCAAAGTATTAGGGCTTGTATCAGCTAAAGTACGCGTAAGATATAGACACCCTGGTGTACTAATATTTCAACTTTTTTTTTAATTATGTGGACTACATTAAATAAATATTACACACTGAGAAGCTGAAATATTTGCGAAACCGGTCTATGGTTCCTCTGCTTGACAGAGAATGTGGTTTGGTTTGATTATATTCTGGTATAACAAAATTTCCACCACTTTTGAGAAGTGACAAACATAGTAGAAAACTGTTTGGTTTATTAAATACACACACATGATTTTCAAAGAATTATACAGGTATCGATAGATGGCACCACATACAATAAACACACTCCTATTCTAGCAAGAACCTGAACCAAACGCTATATCGAGCTGCGACGATGATCTGAAATAACAGCGAAACCGGTCTACGGTTTCTCTTCCTGTTAGAGATTTGTTTGGTTAACATCGCAGCCTGACAGTGTAGGTCATAATCTTGACCACGTGTGTTTGCCAAGTGACAAAATAGTAGAATATTGATTGGTTTTTTACACACATGGTTTTGCAAGATCTTTGTGGAAGCAACAGCTATCATCAGATGGCCCCACATATAAGAAACACGCGGTGTACGTCTACGTTCTACGTACACATGTCTAGAATTAGTACAAAATTTTGAAATATTTATTAGTGGCTTTCCCATGCAATCTCAGATGATTTGTTCTTCTTCTTCTTGATCTCAGCTTCTCCTTCGGAGGTTGCTGATCATCATGGCTATTCTAACTTTAGAGGCAGCTGTCCGAAATAGTTCGATAGATGAGAGGCCGTAATGCGGTCCATCCAGGAGATCTTTAACATTCGGCGGTACACCCACCACTCAAACGATTCCAGTCCCTTCGATATTTCCTTGTTCAGTGTCCATCTTTCAAGACCATATAGTAACACTGGAAAGACGTAACACCGCACTATTCTTACTCTCAAAGTCAAAGATAGATCTCGGGCCGTCAGCAGTTTTCTCAGTTTCATAAATGTTGTCCTCGCTTGCTCAATTCTTAACAAGATTTCTTGTTTGTGTGCAACATTTTCATTTATGATGGTTCCTAGGTATTTAAAGTGATGCACTTGCTCAACCCTCTTATTGCGTATAGTCAGCTGACCACTGATGTTCCTTTTGTATATTATTAGCATTTTTGTTTTATTGATATTAATATTTAGCCCATAATCTTCGCTAACTACAGTTACTTTGTCTACCAGTATTTGCAGATCTTTGATGCAGCTTGCTATTACAGCGGTATCGTCAGCGTACCTGAATTTGTTAAGTTGTCTAAATTGTGCAATTGTGTTTAAATCATGTTTGAACATTTGGAACTTTCACTAGAATTTCACCAACTAAAGATGAGTTGCAGCAATGCAATAAATAAAATAAAAAATCGGTAACTGCACAGAATAAATAAAAATAAGAATTGAACGTTTTGTTTTTAGCTTCTCCATACAAATTTCAGATGACGTGTTACTTTTTCTAAATTGAGTAACTGTGTTCAAAAGTGCTAGATCTAATATCCTTTTTGCAGAAATTGGTATCACTGGACAAGGTTATCCCTTTTGGTCCATGTCCAATATTTCTCAATATTTCTATCTGATTCCTTGGTCACTAGTCAAGGTCATCTCCACTGGCCAATTCCTTCTAACTGACTTCATATCGTTGACCATCTCATGATATGTCATCTCATAATTGGTTATCAATTACTGGTGTTCTGATCGCTGGTCATCTCAAAACAGGTCAGCAAATGCTATTATGGGATAATAAGGTTGGATCCCTTCATGTCTTCTCTCTTTCTTTTTTACTCAAAGACCTGTTCCTTGTAACGTATAAAAAAGGTGTATTTCTTATTTTTCCTCCATGGTTTTATGTAGGCCGATGCGTCAGAACCTGTTCAGATTAGTTCAGGTTGGTTCATGCTAGTTCAGGTTAGTTAAACTAATCTGTTCAGGCTTATGCAAATTATTCCTTGCCCGTCGGAATTTTGTCAAACGTAAAAGTTGTTAAAATTGGGGCAATATTGCCCTCGAATTTAGATGAGAAGAGAGATGGAGATTATGTTTTGAAATTTTCAAAATTCCAGCTGCTTTCGAAGATATGCGCAGAAAACAAAAATTTACAATTTTTCCTTTCTTCAACTTGTTTTAAATTATATTCAAATTGTTCAAAGTAAACTGTATAATATTGGTTTTATGTTATAGTTTTGAACGATTTTCGGGTCGGGCTGACTGAAATCACGTACGCACTTTTTGCATTGATTCTGAAAACATTACACTGACGCTTTCGTTAAGAAAATTTTTACTATTAAATTGTCGCTTATCTACATAATTTAGAGAAGTAGAAGAATTCAATTTATCCACTTATTAGGAAAATCTACGGATCCGTGAAATATCATGTTAAAAAGGGAGTTTGATGATACATTTCTGAAAAGTTGGAGTGTTATTAATTTACAAAAGTCAAAAATATCAGTGACTGGTAAGTTACGGACCATTACGATTTGGCAAAGGGAATTATTACGATTATATTTTAGCTGATGTTAGAGAAGTCAGAAAATCAAATTTTTCTAATTACATGGAAAATTTACGGATTCGTAAAATATCACTTGATTAGCGTATTTGTGGACAAGTTTTGGAAGCTTCACAATGTAATTTAGTGCACAAAAACCTTACAGTAACTTACAGACAATTAAGGTTTCGTATTTGCTAGGAAATTGTGTCCGATCTGCAAATTTTACAGAAGAAAATTTTACGATAAAAAATTACTTCAAGCAACGTCAATCGGTTTAACTAAGACCAAAACTTAAAGGAATAATAATTTACGGACACGGTTTCTTGATTAATTATTTCAGAACCATTGCAGTAATTCAGGATTAAGTTCCTTGAATCAGATAGATTAGTAATTCGGGATCCCTTGTGTGGAGCCAAATAAGCCTCAAGACTACCCATAGCCAGGTCGGAGGGTAGCACACCCGAGCAAGCTTCGAAAAAGCCGCAAAGGGTGCCCGAGGGGGCCAACTACAGGGAGGCTCTAAGAGGGGGTCAGAGCTGGCATAATCCACCCAGATTACCTGAGAGCTACTCTTCGCGCGGATTAACTCCGGCTGCAACCTTGAATGCAGGAAAATGAACCATGGGTTGAACACCAGCGAGTAGACGATCCTACATTGCGTGGAAGTGGGTCCTGGACAAACCTGGACCTTTGCCATCGACAATGCGTCACTCGCAGTCCTAGAAAGCAGGAAATTCAGAACCTTCTTCGGTTTTGGAAGAATTCAATTCCGCGACAGATCGACGCAAGGTGGACAAACCACGGGCAAGAGCCACGCGGAAAAAGCTGGCTCTGGCAAACCACCCTCCGCTGACGTACAAGCGAAGCGGCTGGATAAGCTTGGCTGCTTTGGTATGTCCGGAGCCAAAGCCGGCCAAAAATCCAAGGCTGCTCCAGATGTTTTGGGGAAGGGCCACAAACCGGGGCAGGCGTAGTACAAAGAGAAGGGCAAATCAATTCCCAAACGGCCTAAGCCAGGGAAAAAGCGGGACAAGGTGGAGAGGAATGACCCCAAAACCTGTCTCGAAGAAGGAGCCGTAGGATGGCAGGTAAGACCACATTTCTACAGGTCAACTTTCAGCATGCGAAAGCAGCTACATACCTTTTAGGGAAGAGGTTCAGGGAAACTAAAGTGGATATAGCGCTCATGCAGGAACCATGGAATTCTAACACAGGCCGAGTATCCAGCTTAAGTGACACCAAAAGTAAGATTATTGCCTACGATTGGGATGGTAAGCCAAGAGCAGCTATTTTTATAAGGAAAGATCTCCCATTCTTTTTACTTACACAATTCTGCACTAGAGATGTGGTAGCGGCACGTGTCTCGCTAACCACACAGAACAACAAGACAGATGTAATCATCTGCTCAGATTACCTCCCTGGAGAAGCGGAATACAGGCAACAGCGCAACTTTTGTAACTGTCAACAGACAAGAAGTTTTAGATCTCACGATCAGCACGAACCTTATTTCAAATAAGATTTGCAAATGGACAGTATTCCCGGAGCAATCTTGCTCCGATCCCAAACATATGACGCTTACACTAAAAACAGGTATCAGACCTATGGTCACTTTTAAAGATCCTAAAAGCACAAACTGGGCTTCGTATCGGGAGTTCCTCCAGACACAACTGAATACGATCAACATTTCCTTTGACAGTCCTGTCAATATAGAGTTGGCAGCCGAACGGCTGGCAAAAGCTGCTCTTCAGGCCTATGAAGACAACGAGAACAGAAAAAAGACAACAGACAAACATCCTGGTGGAATAACCGCCTGGAAAGTCAGAGGAAAAACGTCAGACGAGTCTTTAGTAAAGCAGAAATAACCGCCGATTGGTACACTCACAGACAGGCCCTAACTAACTACAGCAAGCAGATCAGGGCTGCTAAAAGAGAGTCTTGAAAAAGGTTCTGTGGCGGGATTGAAGACCTGCCAACAGGAGCCCTGCTAAAACCCACGATTATGGCTTTTCAACCACACATATCCCCCGTGGAGGATGGAGTGTTCCCGGCACTACTATAACAGGGCCTGGAGCAACTCGCACCTCTACTAACAAAGCTCCTCAGAGCGAACCTTGCATGGAACTTTATTCCAAACTACTGGTCCAGGGTGAGGGTTGTCTACATACCAAAG
The DNA here is from genome assembly GCA_951812265.1 of Taphrorychus bicolor. NCBI lineage: Eukaryota > Metazoa > Arthropoda > Insecta > Coleoptera > Curculionidae > Taphrorychus > Taphrorychus bicolor. The sequence goes on from OX638302.1 coordinate 19,094,928, forward strand.
TTGGGATGTAGGAGAAAAGATTCTAAATCGCTTAGGCCAATCAGTCTAACCTCGTTTCTACTGAATAGCTTGGAAAAGTTGCTAGAATTTTACATAAGGGAGGGAGCGCTAACAACGTAAAGTCTTAATTTTACAACTTGGACCCTTCACCTTTTTTTTCTTGCTTTGTTTAACATATGTAAAATGGATGAATAGAAAAATAAATTAATTAAAGGCAGGTCTTAAATAAATGTCTGTGCCTTTTACCTGATCGATTATTGTCAAAAGATAGAATACGTCAAACATGTTTCTCAAAAGTTTTAACTCAAAAAACTTTGAAAACCACTATTATGGCTCCACAACGTTACGATCAGCACGCACAGTTATTAATTCTAAATAACGTTTTGGGGTTCTTGGTGATGGAGAAGATTAAAGTAGCAAACGGTGTTCCAAGCGATTGTGGGAACGTGTTGCAAACAGCCTCAAATGCGTTGAAAAATGGGAAAACTACATTGAAATGATTGAAAAAACGTGTTGCTCAGATCGACAAGGATTATTTGGCTATCAAGTCTATGAAGCCAAAAGTAAATAAAACCAAAATAACTGATTTTATGAAGAACAAAATTCGAGAAATTATTTACCTTATGTTAGCAAGAAATGAATATGTAACCATTGCAAACCTTCGAAGACATCTGCTTGAAGAGGATTCTTCACTTGTTCTATTTCGGCCCTTGCTCAGCGGTGACATAGTGTATAGAGGGTTTAAATGGAAAAAATCTAACAATCTTGCTATGGTTTGTGGTTAATGTTTCTTTTAATGTATTTAGTAATATCTAAAAAAAAATTTATATTTAGGTGTCGTTATATAGTGGTGGACGCCGGCAATGAACACGGCTTTCTTAAAAAGACCAGTTTAATTTTTAAAAGTGGTTCCAAGAAGGGTGATTACCATGATTTTATGAGCAGAGTCAATTTCGAAAAGTTGTTTAAAACTTAAATTATTATCGATAACGCTTCTCACCACTCCGGCCTTTGTCAGGGAATTCCAAAAAAATCCTGACCAAAATATAAATTGACTGGCTATGAAAGACGAAATTTGTGCTATTCGTTACCATAAAAGAAATTTGAATTGGACGAATATGTGAAACCTTCTGGACATAAACTATTATGTTTGCCACCTTACCATTGTCAGTATAACGCTAGAGAAATGTGGTCGGATTTATGATCAACAAATTAAACATTCAAAAGGGTCTTTAAAGAAAGTGCTGGTTACGTGAAGCAATGCTGTAGGACAAGTCACAGCAGGGGACAATTGGAAAAAATATGTTGAGCATGTGAACAAAATCATCAAGGATGGGAGGCAATGAAAACTATTGTCTGCTAGGATGTTGTTCAGCTTATAATTTCGCCAGGGGACCATTCCGATGATTCCGATACCGAGTTTAATACTGAGGAGTGTATTTAGTAGAGAGTATTTTACTTATCTTAGTAACTACCTTAGTATCTGTGTGCACTCTTTTTGTTTTGTGAGTTTTTTGAGTCCTTTTGTTTTTTCTTCAATTTACTTTCTTACTATATCTTACCGATACTTATCATATAATTCTAATAGAATCTTACCCATCCTAATGTTCGGACACCTATCTAACACATTACTTGTGTAAATCAAAGAGAAAAAGGTTTAAAGTTTTTATTTCGATTTTTAGAATTGACCAAAAATAGGTATTTGCTACGCAAGTTTAATAGTTGATTGTGTTTGAGGCCTTATATTTGGCAGCTTTCGTCTGATGTTGGTTGTGTTACGATAATAGGTATATCATACCTATTATAATAACTCTGCGACATACGTAATTTTCATACCTTTTGACGTCAGGCCTAAGTTGTAAAATTACGACTTTACCCCCAAAATACGGAACAGTATGCATACCAGGCTAACAAATCAACATAACTAGCACTCCACAACCTGGTGGTGAAAATCCAAGATACCCTGGATTCAAAGGGTGTCGCAGTTTGTATTTTCATCGAAGACATGGAAGGTGCCTTTAATAATGCACCTACAGACTCCCTTCTCAGCGCCAGTAAAGCGGGAAGGATCGAACCAACAATAACTAACTGGATTCGCAACATGTTAGAATCCACACTGATCACTACATCATTAAACGATGACACTCTCAGATTCACAACAGCAGGAGGTTGTCCACAAGGCGGAGTCCTTTGACCACTCTTGTGTTCCCTACTAGTGGACTACCTTCTGGCTACTTTGGAACATCGTTATTCTTATAAGAAACCACCCAAATCAACAAATATCCAGCACGTTGCAAGAGGTACTGGATGTTGTACACAGCTGGTGTTCAAAGAAAAACCTAGTAATAAATCCTAGGAAAACGGTGATTGTGCCATTTACCCCAAGGAAGAGGCTGGACTTCTTGAAAGCGCAATTTTTGTTCGGGACGACAATCTCGTTTACCAAGAAGACCTTTAGGAGGGCACCGCTCTCCCTCTGGTCGAGCAAGAACCTGTGCGGCAAATCATGGGCGATGGGACCCCAACAAACTATGTGGCTATACGTGACAGTAATAACACTCGATTGGATAATCACGTTGGCGCCGTGGTGTGGTATCGAAAGAGTAGACAAATATGTCTCTGGATCACGGGGGCAATGAGTACGACGCCCACGGCGGCCATAGAGCGCATCCTCGACCTGCTTCCACTTCCAATACTCCTGGAACGAGAGGCAATGAAGGCGACATACCATCTGCAACAAGTGACGAACATAGCACTGCAGCCATTCGATGGTGGGACCAACAATGCCCAGGCTGGATTGGAAGGCCTTGCGGTATTGAGCATGGTCTCCGACCTAATGGCATGAACACGTACATTGGGCACTCGCTACGTTGTCAGGGTTCCCTCACGGGCAGACTGGGGCGAGCGTGGCGAAGATCTACAACTGGCAGGAAGAACCTGGTACACGGACGGATCCAAAACCGACGAAGGGGTTGGCTCCGGAGTGTACCGGTGATCGGATGGCAGAGAGCCTGCGCCGTTTTATACGCAAAGATATAAGCGCTTCTAGCGCTTATGTTTTTGCGCTGCAATTCCAAAGCTGTTTCGAACTGCCACAAGACTCTGAAGACCCTATCGCAGGAGAACAGCGTCAGACTGTTATGGATCCCGGGCCATCGTGGTCACGAAGGCAATGAGAAGGCTGACTTTCTAGCTAGGAGGGGGGTGGGCTCTGCATTCGCAGGCCCGGAGTCGGCACTGGGAGTCCCATACTCTTTGGTCAAGACTGAACTGCAGAATTGGCGCAATGCCAAGTCCAAAGACTGGTGGGAGAACCTACCCCGACTGTCACACTCCAAACCAAAATTTATCACGGGAACAGGGAGGGCAAAAGCCGAAACATTCCTCAGATTAAATAGGAGACAAATCAGAGTGGCCACTGCAGTGTACACAGGACATAGCCACCTAATATCTCACATGCACAGACTCGGACTGTCCGAAGAGAGGAAGTGTCGGCTGTGCTTGGAGGACAACGAGAGAGTTGAGCACGTCCTATGTGACTGCCCGGCTATTGCCAGATCGAGATACTCACTGTTCAGAAACACGATCATTGAACCTCAAGATGCAAACGCAGTGTCGCCCGAGAGACTCACCAGATTCGTCGAGGGTCTGGGCATTACGGGTAACAACTAGTGGAGCTAGCAGGGGCAAACCTTGCTGGTCACACTCCGAGTGAGCCACAATAGACCGCAGGTCGCGGTGGAGGACTGTATAAGTCCACTCACATTGCATACAATACAATACACTACAATACTAATATCTAAGTAACTTTTTGTGAAATTAACGTGGCCACCACGACGAAGTATATTGCCAAAACGATAACTACATGAAAGAACCGTGGATACCAGGTGGAAATCACTAAAATGGGGAACAAATATGTGGTGGTAGAGTCGATTTCGCCACGTTTCTGCAAGTTATTGAATCACGGTACTGCCACGATTTAATCACGTGGGGATCACGTGAGTCTGCTATGGGATGCAAGTGAGTGGACGCTATACATGTGGGAAGTTACAAAGGATGCTGTATTTTGCAAACTTTGCGTCGATTTTGGGGCAGTAATTTTTTGGGGCAGGGACAGCGGGGTACAAAACTATTCGTGGTGCAAAAGCGTGTTTTAAGGACAATGAAAGGAATGCATTTCAGAGAAAGTTGTAGAGGCATTTTTAGAAAGGATAAGATACTTACTGTATTTAGTGTATATATTTATGAATGCTTAATATTCTTTCATAAGAACCGAGTGATTTTTAATCAACAATTGTGCCATGCTCACGAGTATAATACCAGGACACTAGATATTAGGTATCTAATACATCGTTTAACATTGACGGAAAATAGTTCATAGTATGTGTGTATAAAACTTTTTAATAGAAAAGAAATTAAATTACTACACAGTCAGAAGACATTCAGAATTCGTGTTAGAGAACTGCTTTTAGATTTGGAACCATATTTAAATGAGGACTATCTGAATGGCAATTTTGTAGAAATGTAGGTGTTAATGTATTTTTGTAATCCAGTTTAATGACGCCTTTTCTTTTGTGTTTCAAGTATTTACTTATTTGTTAACGCAATCTGAAAATAAAAAGTATTATTATTATTATCATGATCGATAATCTAATTCATCACTTACGCACATTGAGTGGTGGTAACTTTTTTACCACTATAATGTGCAAGATGCCTGAGCACTGTCGAGCACCACTTTTCTAACACAATCAAGTGCCTAAAATATAAATATTTTCTACAGGATTTAGAATGTGGCGTAAACCAACATTATCACTTTAAATTAATCCCCTTCACAAAGTAAAGTATAAGTGGTTCGGTATGGCGGTGCAACGTACTTTTCACTTTTACATTAATGTATATCGACGTATCGTTCATTACATACTATAACGTTTTATTCACTTTTTGATCCATTTTCAAATTTCTTATTTTTTCGAGTGTACCTAAATAAGAAAAACACGTGATTACCACCATAGACAATATAACGCAAAGTGGTTTCTGCATTATAGTGTTAGATTTGGTGGTAAATACGGTGGAAAGCGCCTGAGTCGGCGTGGCCATATAAATTATAATACTGCTTGGGTAGTGAACGTAAACCAGTCTTCCACGTATCTCAGCTGTCTTACGTGCACAAATGCGTGCAGTAAGGATACTTTACCGCACCCTCGTGGACAATAATAAATTCATAAAATAAACTAATAATCAATTGAAACGATACACTCCACATTTTGAATGAAATTTAAAACTGTCTATCTCTCAAGCCGCTCAACTGATTTTCATTGGCGATGCCATTTTGGTAAGATCCCTGTATAGACTGCTTTAATTGATTATGTACTTGATTGTATGTTTTGCAACTTTGCGGAAAAGAAATTCAGAACATTTTTTGCTACAGGACTATGTGGAGACGCGTCATATCTCGGTAGATATTTGGTGTTTTTTGGATATTTTGCCTGCTTCTACAAATATTTGTTTTTTTCTATAAAAGAGGTATCATTTATCACTGGGGCTCCAGTTTGTCCCATAATACAAATATTGATAAACATTTCATACGGAATATAAACCTATGCACAGGGCCGTTCCTAGGGTGGTGGGCGCCCTGGTGCAAGCTAAAAATTGCCGCCCTTTCCATGTGAGAGATGAAAATGCGGTGTTGACAGATTAGGTGTAAAATCAATAGATACAGAAACAGACATTATATTTATTATAGAAAAAACTAGAAATGTAAATAAAAACACACATGTGTTCATAGGAACATATGTCATATTATTAAAACTGTTAAAAAGGTCAACATTCCTCGCCTTAATACTAGCAAACTCTCTTATAATATCATTCATATCCAATGATTCACAGCTAGCATTCTCTATAGATATTGATGCTAAATTATTTAACCTTTGTTGAGTCTTACTTGTGCGCAGATAATTATTAATACATTTTAAACTTGAAAATGACCGTTCACCCCTTGAGTAACGAGTAAATATAACATAATTCTTAGAACTATTGTTAGATTAGGAAACGTGCTGCTGAGATTATTTTTTAAAACATATTCTAAAACAGTTTCAGGTGTGAATATTTCCGTGATATCAATGAAATTCAGGATAATTTCTATTTCGTTATACAAATCAACACCGATTTCAACTTTTTTACAGTTTTCATCATTTTCGTCTGACATCTTTTCAAATTGTTTTTTACATTTCTGAAATTACTCAAAAAATTAAAGTTATTTACATAAGGCTTAAGTTGTTGAAATCTTTTCGACAAAGCATTTATAGTAGCATCTAACACCGCAAAAAAGAAATTGATTTTGAAATTATTTTCTGGGCTATTTGTATTTTCTTCTTCACTTTCATAACTAAACTGCTTTTTTTTCTTTCTTCTTCTAACATCACTTTCGGTAGGAAAACTATCGTTAACCCCAAGAGTTTGGGCTAATTGAGATGCTTCACTTAAAATTACTATAAAATATCCATCTATTCGAAATTGTACAATAGTGTCTTTTAATTTGTCCAAATGTTCTACTGCGACTAGAAAGTTGACCCTGACACTCTGCAACATCTTACTGACATAAATGGTTTATAGATTTGGATTTTGCATAAATTACAATGGCCTTGCTGTCGGGAGCAAACGACTTTAATGGTTTTCAATAATTTAGATAAAAAAATTAGATAAAATTTAAAATTTGGGCGGCGTTTTGGCGCCCCTAACGCACTGGCGCCCTGGTGTTTTGCACCACTTGCACCACCGGGTAGGCACGGCCCGCGGAATGAGCATTACAACAATTTGGAAATGGACGTAGTCATCTGAGAACCAGACCTTTGCCTAATTGTTTAGATATACAGGGTGAGCCACGAAACTGAGATTAATCCTCATTTTTTAAGCTTTACATTCGGAATTCTGACTGAATGAAACTGAACTTCGAAAATTGTTTGCATTAATACAGATAGAGAGAATTAACCGGCAGTCGCAATTTTTAATTTGAATATGTTCAGGAAGTACGGCTAATCTAAAGAATGGCGAATAACAAGATGTCACACATAAAGATGAATAACATGAGGGTCTTGAAAACACTGAAAGATACTAAGTTGAATAAATAGGAAATGCTTAGAATAATCTAAAATTGTTTTTAAGAACTTAAAAACTTTCAACTGCGTTCGAGAATTTTTGAATAATTTTAAATCCTTGAAAACAATTCATCTATGCTGACAGTTAGAGCAATGCCCACTATTTTAGAGGTATAGTTGTAATATCATAAAAAATCACTGATAAAATTTTAATCAGAGCAAAATTATATTAAAAATAACAAAGCAACAAAATTAACAGCTTTTTAAAAATATGGAAACAATAATAAAAAACACATTTTTTTTGTTAAATGACAAATTTTGGATAATTTTGGTGTTTGTGGCTCTATATTTTTTAGTACCACGGAATTGCAACACTGCATCTAGGTACTCGGCATACTATCTATCAGCTTTAATTAATAAAATCTTGGGGAATGGCTTCCCAAATATTCAATATCGCTTGCACCAAATCATCCAAATTTTCAAAATCAATCCCTTGGCGACTCAAATCTAAATTAATTTACTCCAGATATGCTCTATACGATTCATGTCAGGTGACATAAGCGGCCATACCATTCTGTCCATATTATGTTCCCTTAGTAGCTGAATGACAATCCTAGCCCTTTGAGGTCTAGCATTATCATCAATTAAAATAAAATCATCCCCAAAATGTCTAGCAAAGGAAATGATAACATCATTTACACACAAATTGCAATATCTTTCTCCATTCATATTCTCGCCCATAAAAACATCCCAACGACCCAAATCGGTCCGCCAAATGCCACTCTTTTTTCCATGTGCTCTTCTCGGTACCTTTCACCCATTTCTCTCCATACCATAATACGCCCATCAGAACGATACAGGTTGAACCTTGACTCATCCACAAACAAACACCTACTCCACTCTGCCACTTCACAGTTTGAGTGCGTAGTTGCCCATTCTCTTCTTGCTGCTTCATGGGCACGATATACGAAACAGAAATGTCTAAGTTCTATAAAAGAGGTAGCTTTTAATCATGGGGCTCCAATTTGTCCCATAATAAAAAATTGATAAAAATATCATATTGATTGTAAAGACTATGCATAGGGCAAGCTAAACATATACGCGTAATAACTATAAAGTTAGACACACCTAGTGAGTGGCAACCAAAAATCAATTTTTTCAAAAATTTTACGATTTGGTGTAAGAGATATTGAATGCTTGGGAGGCCATTCCCCAAGGCTTTAATAGAAATTTGATAGATAGTATGCCAAGGCAAGTAGATGCAGTGCTGCAATTTCACGGCGCTGCAACCAGGTACTACAAAATATAGAGCCACAAACACATCAGCTCCTCATTCATCAAAAATTACCACGCCCAAACAATCAGTTTTTCGTATATGACTGACAAAATAGCTTTAACGAAGCCCATTCGACTGGCACTAACTGTTGGATTTTATCGTTTCTGGGTTCCGAGATTTAACTGATTAAATTTTTCATTGATAGGGGTAGAGTGACATTTGCCATTTTATAGCAAAGCTATTTACGGCAATAGAACAACGGTAACTCAATTAAGTGTGAGTCGGCTCAAATACTGCTCAAAACGTTAATTAGAATTTTGCTTAGTTTCACAACAGTCTCATGGGAAATGAAAAACTGTTAAAATTTTGCAAAAATTACCTAATATTTTTATTTGATCGAACATTACGTCAACTAAATTAAAAACCTTGAACGACAAATTAAGCAGGTATTTTGTGGTCGAGAGTGCTCTATTCATGGGTGTCAATAGCATCGTTATACCATGTTTAGTTTTTGAATTATATAGATATAAGTATTAAAATGTCGATAAAAAGTGGAAAAATTACGTTTTTGGCGCCATTTTGAAAAGGAAGGAAATTACTGAAAATTCCAGAATTGCAATTTTTTTACATATTTTTGTCCCCTCTTTCATTTGAGACTATTTTTGACGAAATCTATGACAATCGATTTTGGCTGAAAATTTTCACGACCCCTTTGAAAATTGTGAAATTTTTACATTTTTCTGTTTATCTTGGAAACGGTACGGTTTTTCGATATGCCGGTTAATATGATGTATGAAGAGGTCATCAAGGGCTATCAGATGCATGTATCAGAAAGTAGCTAGCTCTCACGGTTTTTGAGAAAATTAAAAAAAATGCAAAATTTGTACCTTATTTTTGGGCCACCCGTGCTCAGTTACTGTTCTAGGCAGAGCTTCGAAAATGGGCTCTACGTGTAGCTCTATTCTTCTACTTCCTTAGCTGTTCTTATACATTTTTTGATAAATCTTCATCGAAACGAGATATTAGCTGTTAAAGGCAGCAATGCACGATTTTTATCTCAAAATTTAGTTTTTTGGGCCGGTTTGAGAGCCCCATATGTTTAACATAGAATTTTCTATATGTGTCATTTAAATCTATAGTAGTCGATTTTATTTGTTACTTCGAGTCGTTTTTTAATGAATAGGACGTTGATTTCTGTTTTAGATAGTATAGAGTGGCTCAAAAAATGATGGAGGAAGCTAATATATGCTAATAATGCAGAAAAGGTCCATAAGCAGAGTGTATTTTACATAGAAAGGATGGATTATTAAGTACGTAGACTACGCAGAATAAGATATTAGATATAGGCGATGAAAACTTTATTAAAACTTACCAATGAAAGCAATTTTATAATTATGCAAGGAGTCTGGTGTTGATATTTATGAGTATTTACTGCCAAATAATTCCTTCGCCATTTTATCCACAAATTGTTAAAAAATACTAAAATTATTCTACTTTTTTGGCTCCTCTTATAGCTTTTGGGATAAATCCTCATTAAAACGCGATATAAGTTGTTGAAGGCTGAAATTCACGATTTTTATCTAAAAATTTAGGTTTTTGGGCCAGTTGGCTCATAGGCTTAATATAGAAATATCGACAATTCCCATATAAATCAATAGTAATCGATTTTATTCGTAGGTTCTAGTAGTCGTATGATAAATAGGGCATATATTTACGTTTTGGATAGTATAGAGTGTCCCAGAAAAGTGTTGTAACCTAGAATTTTAGGATTTTTTCGTGTAAATTGATAACAGTTAATTTATTGCGAAAATTCCATTACTTTTATAATAAATAGAATGTTGATTTATGTTTTAAATAGTAAACGGTGTCCCAAATAATGCTAAGTGCTAATGGTAAGTTTTGTTACCTTATTATAAACACTGCCTTGATTTCTGATTTAACTACTATAGGGTGTCCCAAAAATTGGCAAATATTACATTTTTACGAACAATCAAAGCTAGAAAACTGAAATTGCAATTGTAGGTTCGTTTCATAATCACAAACAATATATCATAAATGGGAACCTTGATATGGGTACTCGTGGTACCATTTTATATCTTTTTATGAATTTTAGCACGTTTTTTACCCTTCTTCAAAAGCTGTTAAGTTTGCGAATATGAAATAAATTACTTCAGACGTTTCGACATTTCAGTTACTTTTAGGTATCATCAGGTTCTTTGTTGATAATTTGACGTCAGTTTGCGCTATATCAGAGGACCGTTCGGATATTTCCTAAACTATGGGCGCTCCGCGCGCGTGGTCTGAACCCACCAAACTTCTACAACAGTTGGTCCACTGCGTTCGGATATTTCCTAAACTATGGGCGCCCCGCGCGCATGATCAAAAACGACGCAAAAAAAAAAATGACGCGCGTGTGTGACAGAAGCACACCATAAACAAATTTTCATTTAACAAAAAACGTTTTTTTATTATTGTTTCCATATTTTTAATAATCTGTTAAATTTGTTACTTAGCTATTTTTAATATAAGTTTGCTCTAATTAAATTTTATCAATGACTTTTTATATATACCTCTTAAAGAGTGGGCATTGCTTTGACTGTCAGCCTAGATGAATGGTTTTCAAGGACTTGGAATTATTCAAAGATTCTCGAACGCCGTTGAAAGTTTTAAGTTCTTAAAAACAATTTTAGATTGTTCTAAGTTCTTCCTATTTATTCAACTTAGTATATTTTAGTGTTTTCAAGGCCCTAATGTTATTCATCTTTACGTGTGATATCTCGTTATTCGCCATTCTTCAGATTAGCCGTACTTGACTAACCTGAACATATTCAAATAAAAAATTGCGACTATCGGTTAATTCTCTCTGATTCTATCAATACAAACAATTTTTGAAGTTCAGTTTTATTCAGTCAGAATTCAGAATGTAAAGCTTAAAAAAATCAGGATTAATGTCAGTTTCGTGGGTCATCCTGTGCATCTAAACAAGTCGGAATAGCTCTGGTTCTCAGACGACTACGTTCTATTCCAAATTTTTGTAATGCTTATTGAATAAGAGGTTTGTTTTTTTTATTGTCTTGAAATGTTACACTTTTCGAAAACTAATGGAGATATAAAGAAGGACAGAAAAAGTAGCCTAGGTATCACTAACATCGGCAATCATTCCACACTACTTAATTGTGGACATTTGATTATCACTTAGATATTTGAACAAATTTTACTTTCTGTTCACCACTGTAGATGTGTCTAACTTTACAGCCATTACGCCGGTACATTTAGCTTGCCCGATGCATAGTCTTTATATTCCATATGAAATTTTTATCAATATTTGTATTATGGGCAAATTGGAGCCCCAGTGTTAAATGATATAGAAAAAAGTAAATACCTACGGAACCAGGCAAAATATTCAAAAATTCCCAAACATGTCCCGAGGTATGACGCGTCTCCACATACTCCCGTAGCAGAAAATGTCTGAATTTTTTTTCCGCAAAATTATCTGCTCAAAAAGTTTTTACAAAACTGCATCAAGTTTTGTTAAACCCTTTATTATATAACCTGCAAAACATATAAGAGAGTACATAACCACTTAAAGCAGTCTATATATGGATCTTACCTATTTGGCATCTCCAATGAAAATCGGTTGAGTAGCTTTAGAGAGAGGCAGTCTTAAAGTTCATTCAAAATTTGAAGTGTATCGTTTCAATTGATTCTTAGTTTATGTCTGTTTGCAGTATCGGTGTAAGCTTGCATAAAACAGCTGAGGTGGATCGAAGAACAGTCAACATTGTTATTGAAATCGTTCAAACTCGTAGTCAATTGAAACTATAAATACATTTCCACGTGGAAAATACTAGGAAACAAAAATGGAACGGGGCAGCTATATAAATAGCCAAAGACTGTTATTGAGGCCTCGTAAAAAGGTAATGGTTGGTTAATTCAGGAATATTTAGAATAAATTGCCCGTGATTCCTGTTTGCGTGTAAATTCCGGGGCACGCCACGTTGGGGAGACCGAAAAAAGTCCGAAATTTTGCATGAAATCTCCCCGAAATGGCCTGATACCGATGCTGCTGTGCTAACGATTGGATTATACTGCAGAAAATTTGCGGGCCACTCACATTTGCATTCAAAACTATTAAACGGGAATTGGACCGTTTAACTTCCCTCAGCAAGGGCGAAATTTTTCGTTCTAAATTGGCACATTTCCGTAAAAATTAAACTTGGTCTGGATTTAGAATCTGTGTCCTATACATTTCGTTTTATAAATCAAAGCCATACTGTTCAGACGTACTTTATGACTATAGCGGTAAAGTGGCTTTACAGAAGCCACTTCCGAACAGAAAGCAGCATTTTACTTTTTTTGCGTATCTCCGACACTCCGACCGAATATTTTAAAGTCTAAAATATATCTGCCGATTTTTATAACAACCTTAAAACCAACTAACTTAGAGTAGTATAAGTAACCCTTCTTAAGTTAAAATCTCGTTAGAAAAACCCTACCTTTCATCGCTCTACAAATGGAGCCCTTCATAACTTCCGCAAGATTAGCCTAATATTCTGTAAAGTCTAAAGACAAATGACGTAATTTCTTACACTAAATCCCCCCCGGAAATTAGCAGCAAAATGGAAGGGTCAGCCCTCAGACGCAAAAAGGTTAATAATGGGCATCATCAACTGCTATTACTACACAGTTTCAATTCTAATGGGAAATTAATCGTCTTGTACTACTGGTACTCCCATTTACAGCAGCCCGGAAAAACTCCTTCAGAAAACGCGTATATAATTAATCAGGACACTTTCTTAAGGGTTGGCACTTACAAATGGCCCCAAGGAAATAGAAAATCCAATATGCACACAGCAAATATCCAGGGCAACATTTTTCATGCTCAAACGAAACCCAAGTGTTGTTCACTTCAGTCTTTGAAATATTGCCGGAAGGAAAGATATATTAAGGAAAATGATATCTGCGGGCCAGATTTCAACTCAAATGGGGCTTGTTTATTAATTGAATCAAAAACTCCTTTTGTTCCTGCAGGAATTACCCGGACAGTTTTAGTTGATCGATCGGGCCATTCTTCTAGCGTCAGCCCGTAAGTAGCCCGGAAACTAAGTCATAAAACATACCTTCTTTCAGCGAGGAAACTTGTAGGAAAGGGCCATCTGTGTTCCCTACAGTTTCGTGCCACTTTTGATAACTACATATTTGTTTTATTACTTTTCCAACTTCCATTATATATTATTGGCGCTGAAACAAAGCAGAAAATAGTTGCTTCTTTCCAAAGGGGTTCTCCTAAATAATGGCTACATAATTAAATATCTCGGGAGGAACGATTTCGAAATACTGCCTGGAAAGTTCCGCCAATATTGCGCTGCACAAATCCTCATTAAACTAATCGATCTCCCACTTGATACTTGCAAAGACAGATGGAGAAAACCCGACCGATTCAATAAAATCCGAGATAAAACATCGAAACTGCAACACATTTATTTACGAAAATCAGTGAACCTTTGAAAGCAGGATATTTTTCTCCCAATGCAATTTCAGTACTCACCAATGGATGGTAGTGAATAGTACTCAACACTTTTCCTCTACTGCATCTTGAGGACACATCTCGATAGGGCTCTGTCTAGTCAGTTCGTTTTTTGCAATGACTTTAATTTCTTTGCTGGTGCCAGTTGAAACATTTTTTCACACACACTCATTCTCAAATGAAGTTTAGTTTTTCGAAATTATATTGAAGTTTTCCTTCAGCCACTATCTACGAAACTTCTGCAGTTCTGATTCAAATTGAGTAAAGTCAAGCCAAGGACGTGCATCATAAATCGATGGCCTAGAATCAATACCTCGTAAGTACATTTGTATGTGAAATTGAGATTTTTGCGTCATCACCTTTTTTTTTATATTTTTCCCGCCTTTGACAATAGCTCGCGAGTGCTAGAACGATAGAAAATGAAGCATTTCTTTCGTCTAGCACTCGCGAGCTATTGTCAAAGCCGGCAAAAGGATAATAACCAGGTGAAGACGCAAAAATGTCAATTTCACATAAAAATGTACTTACGAGGTATTGATTCTAGGCTATCGAAATATGGGATCAAATTTTCAGATATCATGAGGCGCCACTTATATTTGAGCAACAGTTTTGTTTCCTTCCTCAACTTTTTTCTAACTTTCTTAGTTTCTAGTTCTACGCTCTTTCGCACTCCACCTAATATATTCTCCATCAACAACACGTTCCATTTTGCTCTCAACTTAACAAAAGTGAGATCTTGGGCAGTCGTCATTTTTCATTTCCGCTTGACTTGTTTCTTCTTTAGTTTAGCAAATTGCAGATGTTTAGTGTTTTTCAGTTCATCCTGACAGGTTTTTAGTTTTTATTTAACTTTTAAGGTCTAGGTGTGTCATATATCTTGAAATTCTTGTAATTAGTGAGGTGTACCTGCACCAATTTTTTCGTGGTTCCTTGGTAGATGTCCTAATTTGCAAGATAAATTTTCTATCTAGTTAAAGAGCTGTGCTTTAGGTGGATGTGTCCAGCTGCAGCAAATTGCAGATTTTAAGTGTTTTTCAGTTCATCCTGACAGGTTTTCAGTTTTCATTTAACTTTTAAGGTCTAGGTGTGTCATATCTCTTGAAATTCTTGTAATTAGTGTGGTGTACCTGCGCCAATTTTTTTGTGGTTTCTTGGTAGATATCCTAATTTGCAAGAAAAATTTTCTACCTAGTTAAAGAGCTGTGTTTTAGGTGGAGGTGTTCACCTTTTCTTACCACACATAATGTGTGCAGGTATTCACTGGTTCTATACGATTCGAAAGCAAAAACAACACTTCAGGGCAAATTTGATTTTGTGCAAGATGAGTTTTTCTTGATGTTTTTCCAGTTTTCTATAGGTTATAGTCGGTAACTATGTTTTTCCTATATTATTATTTCTGCCTGAACTCTAGGGAGGGTGCTACCCATCCAAGTACCCCATGAAAAGTTAACTCCCAGATTCACAACAATCTCTGGGTAAGTAAGATGTGTCTGAACAGCAGTATCAGGTAACATACATATACTATGATTTGATATTACAGTCCCATAAGCTTCACTGCACAACTACCACTGATATTCATATTCACATCAGTCAAAAAGTTGTGTGAATAAACATAAACTCAAAAAACAGTTAAATACTTTTTATACCAGGAATGCTTTACAAGATAAACCACTTTTGGAGTCTCTATTTTATAGTTTATTATTTTTGTACCTTATTTATAAAAACAATGTTTGGCCGATATATTCGGCATTTGCCACCAGTGTAGCAAACGTGCGCCATATGGCACCATCTAGCAGCCGCCTTCTTCACTTAGTAGCCTTCTATGAACAGTGAGCTGAATAGGAAAATTTTCGTGACGAAAAAATTATTCACTACCTGAGCACTAAGTTCTTCTTTTTAACTGTTACTACCACACAAAAACCTGGATGATTGCAGCAGCCATGATGTTGTCATTATGCTTCTAATAAAATTGTCCAGATCCTTCCTCATTTAGCCAACTTCTAGCTTTTATAGTTTCCGAGATCCCAATACATAGTCGTCCAATTTGGGACACACTGTACATCTTGTGTATCTTAGTTATATACAAGTTAATTGTTACATGGTTCGGGATAGTTGTTCCTTCAAAGGTGATGTATTTTTCTTCTAACATTCTTTCTCTTCATTCTAACTTTCTGTTTCTAACACTTTGTCTAAGTTTCTGCGTACCTCTTCTGATCTGATCAATACCCCTCTAGCAATTCCTCCTGCAGATTACAAAGCTGGATGGGATCTAAACCTCGAGAAGTTTGATAAGATGATCAAAGGACCCAAATTACTTGAAATCAAGTTGTCAACGTGAGTGACAAGAAAAGACAACATAATAATAATAATAATAATAATAATAATAATAATAATAATTTCCTTTATTGCCAACAAAATGATTCAGTGATCACAAAGCAACGTCAAGAAAAAAGAAATAGAACCTGTGGCACTTTTAACCGGCTGTCATACAGCCTCAGTGTAAAATACATATATAAAAAAACAATAAACTAAGATAAAAATGAAAACGAATAAAAACATTTTTCTTTCAAATATAAAATAATCTCCCTGCGAAAATGAGATTCAGATGATATTTGCCTAATATACCGTGGTAGCAAATCATATGCTTTTATAGCTCTATAGGAAGGACTTCTTTCATAGAAAGTGGAGCCATGTGCAGGAACAAAAAGGTCATCCCTGCCTCTAGTTACTATGTTCATTTCCTCTGAGTAGTTATCAATATTTCGCTGAAATAAATTTGGATTTTTTCTAACAAGCATGACCAGCGATAGGAAATACAGCGATGGTGCCGTGAGAATATTTAATGCCCAAAACACTGCCTGCAGCTATCCCTTGGAGACGTTCCCAAAATAGCCCTCAATACACGCTTCTGGGCTCTGAAGACCACAATTGCATTGGCAGATGAACCCCAGAATACTATCCCATAAGAGAAAATGGACTGCACACTGCTCAAATAAAAGAGCCTAAGCATGTCAAGAGACAGTACACTTCGAATTCTTCTTAGAAGTGCACACTTGCTATTAAGCTTAGATGTTATGCTCTGACAATGAACATCCCAGCTCAACCGGGAATCTAGATGAACGCCCAAGAACTTTACACTGGACGACATATGTATAGATCTTCCATTCGTGGATACATACAATGAAAAATTAGTTCTACCTTTATCAAACATTAAAAGACCTGTTTTCATAGTGTTTAATTTTAAGGAGTTATTCTGACACCAATCTTCGACCTCAATAACCTTTGCACTACATGATGCAGAGAGACCCTCGATAGATGTACTCGAAAGCACTACCGACGTATCATCAGCATATTGGCATATCAAGCCTCCCGGTATGCACCTTGAATAATCATTAACATATAGGAGAAACAACAGAGGGCCCAGCACTGATCCCTGTGGTACACCCCGCTCAACAGTGGACACCCCAGAAAAACTCGACACACCGTCACATGTGACACAAACTGTCTGCTTTCTTCCGTGCATGTAAGATTTTATCAGCAGCGAACAGACACCTCTCAGTCCATAGTACTCTAATTTTTCTATCAATAATCCATGATTAATTAAATTAAAAAATTAATAAAACTATCAAAAGCTCTTGATAAGTCGAAATATAAACCTGCAACCTTGGAATGTTGATCAACGCCATGGAAGATGTGCTGAACCATATCAATAATAGCCAGCTCAGTTGATTTGCCCGGGGTGAAGCCATACTGATGAGGAACCAATACATTATATCTACTCAGAAATCCCATTATTCTAATATAAATAACACGCTCAAATATTTTTGAAAATGCCGACAATATAGATACAGGTCTATAATTGCTTTTTATTAATGGGTCACCTTTTTTAAAAACGGGAACGATTTTAGCAATTTTACAGTTATCCGGAAACACTCCTTCTGTAAGACATTCATTTATAACATCTACGAGTGGCTTTGCAATTAATTCGGCAACATACTTAAGAATACGCACCGGAACCCCGTCAACACCTGCAGAAAACTTATTTGGCAGTTGCGATATCAACCCAATGACCTCAGATTCGTCAATTGGCAATAAAAAAATCGAAGGATAAGGTGACACATCTCCAACTGAGGTGAATATTGCTGTATCGTTGGATAAGTCAAACTGTTTTGCAAACATTTCTGAAATATCTTTAGGTTTTTCCAATATGACGTCATTATCATCTTTAACACGAATGTTAGATTGGGATTTAAATTTGTTAGATAACCTATGGAAAATATTCCAAGCTGTTTTGGACTTATTTTTTGAATTTGCAATTTGACCTTCATTTAGGGATTTCTGGTAGGATGTGATATAGTGCCTATATAGTGCCTATACATGAGTAAATACAAGACATATCTTGAGATCCTGAGTCATTTTTAAACGATTTTGGCCCTTATCCTAACTTGCGCTTTTTTAAAACCCCAACATATAAATTTGTATTTTTTAAAAAGCTGAAAGTAATTTTTAAATTATTCTGGTTATAACTCGTAACTCTTCTTCTGAAAAAACTTCAAATTTGCATTTTTAGAC
Source organism: Taphrorychus bicolor (assembly GCA_951812265.1). Taxonomy (NCBI): domain Eukaryota; kingdom Metazoa; phylum Arthropoda; class Insecta; order Coleoptera; family Curculionidae; genus Taphrorychus; species Taphrorychus bicolor. The sequence goes on from OX638302.1 coordinate 19,113,397, forward strand.
GCTTTGAATATTTTTTAATTTTGGCTGTAAGATTTCTATCTCAATTACTCCAAAAACATCAATTATGCATTTTTAGATGCCTCGAGTAATTTTTAATGGATTTTGACCTTCAAGAAGATGATTCTTTCCAAAAGCTTCTAATTTGCTTTTTAGGTTGTTGTGAATAATTTGTAGCCGGTTTTGGTACTAATCTTAACCTGTATTTTTCAAAAATCTTTAAATTTCCATTTATAATTGCTTTAAGTATTTCTTAATTAATATTAACCCTTAACATAACCTGATTTTTTTCATAACTTTTAATTTGCATTTTTAAATGCTTTGAGTCATTTTAAATCGATTTTGGCAAATATTCCTAAAACGAATTTCTCCAAATTTATATTCTTATACGCTTGGAGTCATTTTTCACCAATTTTGGTATTAATCCTGACCTGACTTTCTCGAAAAGTTCCATCTTTGCATTTTGAGCCAAATTTCATATATTGTAGTACAAAAGTGTAATTTATCAAAACAAGATATCAGGAAACTTGAATCAGTTTTGCATCATTTTGTTCTAATAACGAATTTATCCAAAAACATCAAAATTTGCATTTCTATAAGACGTGGGATAAATTTTTGTTCTAATTCTAACCCTGAATTTCTCAAAAAAATTCAAATTTAGATTTTTATACTATCAGCAATTTTTGTACTAATCATAATCTGAATTAGTCACAAAACTTCAAATTTGTATCTTTACAAGCTTTGAGTAATTTTTAATGATTTTTGAACCTGATCCTAACCTGACTTTCCCAAAAATCCATTTTAAGATATTTTTAGTCCAAATTTAGATAATTTGATCCAAAAATTAATTTTGGTAAAAATAAGAAATTAGAAGATTTGATTCGATTTCACTGGTTTTACAATTATTAAAATATGACTTTTTCCAAAATCATCAAAATTTGCATTTTTAGACAATGTGTTGTGGCAATGCTTTAGCCCTAATTCTCACCTCAATTTCTCCACATTTGCCTTTTCTGTTCTTCGTGATTTTTTTTAACGATTTTAGCTTTAATCTTCACCTGACTTTCTCCAGAAACACCAAATTAGCGTTTTAAAACCCTACCAGTAATTTTTGACCGATTTTAACTTTACTCGTAACATGTACTTTTTCAAAAATTCCAAATTTGCATTCTTAGATGGTTTAAGTCGCTTTTAACCGATTTTGACCCTAACCCTGGTCTAGATTTTTAAGAAAACAAGACAAGACTCGATACACTTTGCAGCCTTTCCTTGCCACTATCTTGTCTTGACAAGTTTGATCTTGATTTTAGACAAACGCAAGTTCTATATTGTATTGTCTTGTATTGCGGCAAAACACTAAGCAAGCCCAAATGTGCGTTTTTTTGCTTTAGTTAAGAATCTAAAAATTCTTATGAGGATGGCATGATCAAGGACCGGTATTATCAAATAAAGAGATAAATTGGGTATATCAAAAGAAAGCTCTCAAAGAGTTGAGTCTATCATAGAGTACAATAAATTCTTTGTACTTTGCAAACTTTAAATAAAAATTCGTCAGCGATTTTTGCGATATTAAGCAAAAAAAATGTCCTGAAACTTGTTGAAAAATAATAAAACCGAGATGAGGTATTTTTCAAACTACTTGATTTTTCACTTAGGTAATTGACATAAAAACTACTTGACTTTACTTAACATTCACTGCCTCGAACATGACTTGAGCTTGACTTGAAAACAAGTCAAGATAAGTTGCTTAAAAATCAATCCCAAAGGTACCGTTAAAAATCAAGTCACACTGTGGATCCCCAGTATGAAGGAGTTGAAATATAACATTTCAACTTCTGAGCTTTAAAATGCTCTTTTTTTGTTTGAAAGGCCTCTCTGGAGGAGGGGGGAAGAAGGGAGGGAGCGGTGGGAGGGAGGGAGAAGGAGGGGGGGGGGGATAGAGTTATTTTCAAGCAAAAATAATTATACCAAAGCACAATAATTGTCAATAAGGATAATGAGGAAACAAATATGATATTTGAACATTAATAGGTGACTACGTTCTGACTACTAACTTTCGACAATCAATATAAAACATTGCAAAAATTATCACGACTTTCAGGACACAAAAATACCCAATTCCGATAAATCCCATTCATTAGCCCCGACAAAAATAAAATTCGATTTAGGCTAAATCTTTTTTAAACCCATCTCAATCTCTATTGAGGGCTTGAGCGAGGAAATGTTCCATTTTTTGCGGTATTGATCCCCCGGCAACTAAATGGACATTTTATAAAAGGCCGGAAATAAATCTCACTGTGTGGTATGCCATAAGGGTTTTCTATAGGTTGTTTCAAAGCTGGTATTCTTCTTATTCAATATTTTATCGAAGTTTTGATCGGAGGAGATTAGTTTGCCGAGTTATCAATAGAACCTGTCCGAAGCAACCGAAACAGGGCTATTGGATTTGGCCTGTCAAATAAGTGAACTCAACACGCCTGTGTCCGAGCCGAATTAATCTTAAGGAAGCCATTCACATGCTTTGGCCTCCCAGTGGATATTTTCCAATAAAGGCATTTCCATATTGACAAGCCACGACGTCGGGCTTATGAATCTGTCTGTTCGGATATTGTTAGTTTAAATTATAATTATTATATTAGGCACATTATTTGTTAGTATAGTGAGGAAATGTATTTAAAATTAATATACCTCGTGGCATATTTTAAAGAAAAAAATTTAGCAAAGCACACATACTATTTGAGCGAGAGTTAGGTCATAGTTCCTACTAATGAAAAAGGTGAAATACGATATAATTAAACCTGTTAGGTGGGCGCCATTCAATTTATATTACTGAGAGAAACTATAATATTGAAATTGTGAAAACTATTATAGAGTGAAATTGATATTAAATATTGTTTAGATGATCAAGCTAAATTAAAATTACTAAAATTGGTGAGTATTTATTAACGTTTGAGGTTAGTACTTACGTTCTAATTCTTACACCTACTTCCACTCATGATAAACTTAACCAGTTTGTTGAGTTGCATTATAGTACTTGATGATGAATAATCAAAGTATGGTAAGGTGTTACTCGATGATCTTGAAAGCTGGTTGGACAAGAGCCATGCTTTATCCCCTGGATATTTGAGGTCAGGATGGTTGAAACCTAGGAACCACCACCGTCACTAATGATACCATTTTCGGCAGGTCAACACCAACATGGCACGTGGTCACAAAAACTTCCCAAGTGTCTAAGCCCAAATTACTGGATTCGGAATTAGAAATTGGACCTAAATAAAACAAGGAAGGCTTAGTAAAATCAAAATTATTTAAAATAAAAGCTCACTTGAAAATATGAGGAAATTACCATAAGCAATATGGCTGGGTTATGGCCGTTTTTTAAGGACTGTGGTCAAGAAGGAAAAGGGGCAAATGAAGGTCAGCACACATTGCACTTGGCCTTAAAATTGGTCAAGATAGAAGGGGTCCGTCAAGACCGTCAAGGTGGGGAATTAACAGAAGAAAAAGAACCGCAAAATATCAAAATTGTGGACAAAAAAAATAAAAATTAGGAATAACTATATATATCTAGTCGGTTTTAGTTCAAGTTAGTCTTTGGGTTAGTCCATCCTTCCTTGGGCACATTCATGGATAATTGAGATGGTCAAAAATTCATTCTTCATTTATCTTTGATGTAAAATAATTCAGTAGCACTTTGAAGATATGCCTTGAATACTGGACACGGTGCAATTCTTTGTTTCTTTGATGGTTTTATTATTGTCTGCAAGTGGAATTTTCCATTTCTTTCATCTCAAGCATCAAGCACTTTGCTTACATTCTTCATACAAAGTCAAAAAGTAGTCCATACATGCAACTGCAGCTCTGCTAGCCCTCAATCAAATCCCCTCCCCCACCCCACTGTGTTTAAAACAGATGACACTCGTTCAGTGTTGCCAAGTTATTAAAGTTTACCAGAGTTTTCCAAGGTTTACAGCAGATTTGTGTTATACAGGGTGATTCACACTATTCAACACGGAAGATTATGGCTAAACTTTTAGATTTTAAAAAAGTTTTGTATATGGAATCGATGAGGGTCTATTGGAAGTACATTTTAAAATTATTGTCATTGTATACAGGTGGTCCCAAAAGTATAAAATTGATTAAAGTTTTATTTTTTTAAATGAAACACCTAGTATATTAATGTATTTTCGGTATCTGCGAACAAAAGTAAAGGTAGTTTTATTAAGGTTTATAGCATCTAAACCGTTCCGTTTTTCAGATATTCGTGATTTTGTGAAAATGCAGCTACAAATTCTTTCCAACCACCGAAATTGGCTGGTGGGCTACTAGTACATTGTTTAATTATTTGCGGTATGTATTAAATATTAACTATTGTGTACCAAATGTAAAAAAATGAACACTAAATTATTGCAAACTTCAAACAGTATTAACTCGTTTAATTTAAATTAGACACCCTGTATTTTATAGTATCATTAGATGCAGAATTTAGTTTCCTATCAAAAACTATTAAACATTCCTATAGCTTGGTCGTTGCATTTTCTTGGAAAATTGATTTTTTCTGAATTTGCGCTGACATAAACAAATGTAGCAATCTAATTTACCTGTTCAGGTGTTACCTGATTTTGACAAAGCAAAATTTATTGTCATTTCTAGTTGTCACATATTAATTTAAAGTTAAATATTTTTTTACTGTTATAATTGGTGATTAACAGGGAGTTTTTTATTTAATCAAAATGCTGGTTTACACAACAGAAGAACGAGTCGATATGATCTTCATTTTAGGAGAATGCTTGCAAAATTGTCTTTTGGCATCAAGGGTTTATGCTGAAAGGTTTCCTAACCGAATTCGACCGAATAGAGCCGTTTTTGAAAGACTGTTAGTTTGTCTAATTGTTTAGAAAAAACTGGTAGTGTTCAGTATGAAACGACTGCCAAAACGAGACCAGTTACAGAAAACCAAGAAACTGAATTAGCCGTTATTGGCTCTGTAGTCGAAAATCCCCATGTCGGACAACGAGAAATTGCACAAAACTTAAATATTAGCCATGCAAGCGTATCAAGGATTCTTCAAAAACATAAATATCACGATTATAAGATACAACTACATCAAGAACTCTCCGATAACGATTTTGGCCAACGAGTGAACTTTTGTATGCGGGTGTTAGAAAAAGTTGGAGAACAAGAAGATTTTTTTGAATCAGTTCTATTTAGTGATGAGTGTACTTATCATAACGATGGTTCTTTTAACCGAAACAATTTTCATTATTATTCTGATTTTAACCCTCATGAATTTAGAGTTATTAATAACCAACATAGGTGGTCAGTAAAGGTATTGGAGAGGCACAATGGGACAGTATGTTATTGGACCTCTCTTTTTTTGACAAGCATTTAAACGGAATGTCGTTTCTAAATTTTTTGAGAAATCAGCTTCCAATTTTACTAGAAGAAGTTCCTCTAGATATAAGAACAACTATGTGGCTGCAAATGGATGGGGCACCTGCTCATTATCATCGTGAAGTCCGGGAGTTCTTAAATGTTCGTTTTCAAAACCGATGGATTGGAAGGAATGGAGCACAACATTGGCCACCAAGGTCCCCTGACATAACGCCTCCCGATTTCTTTTTATGGGGATATGTGAAAGTAATCGTGTATAATACGCCACCAATCACAAAAGAAAATATGAAGGAACGAATCAGAGAGGCCTTCAGAAGCATAACTCCCTATATGTTACGCAATGTGAGTGAAGGATTTAAAAACAGAATACGTTTGTGTTTAGAATCAGACGGTCGTCATTTTGAACAAATTTTATAACTGTTTGTTTTACTCTTATGTTTACTTGTTATTTATTGTATTTCAAATTGCCGCTATTATTGCACTTAATTTTGTAATAGAGATGCTACATTTTATAAGGACTCTTGTAATATAATGTTTTATTGTTTTATTTGATATTTTATGCTAAATAAAGACACTTTAACATTCAGATGACTGCTAAATAATCTTCATGATCATAATTTTCTATCGTATAAATTAATATCTGACAAATACGGGGTGTTCATTAGAAAACTTTGTCTAGTTGGTTGTGAAATGTCAAAGGAAAAGAATGGAGAAACAAAGGTCCATTTACTTTCATTATGCCATCCTTTTCTGTCAAAATTTTATAGCCTCCTAAATGAAGTTTTTTAGTGAACACCCAGTACTAATAATAACAAATTTTGCTTTCTCAATATCAGGTATTGTAACAGGTAAAGTAGATTACTTAATTCGTTTATGTCAGCTCAAATTCAGAAAAAAATCAATTTTCCAAGAAAACGCAAAGACCAAGCTATAGGAATGTTTAATAGTTTTGATAGGAAACTAAATTCTGCATCTAATGATACTATAAAATACAGGGTGTCTAATTTAAATTAAACGAGTTATTACTGTTTGAAGTTTGCAATAATTTGGTGTTCATTTATTGACATTCGGTGAACAGTAGTTAATATTTAATACACACCGCAAAAAATCCAATGTACTATTAGCCCACCAGCCAATTTTGGTGGTTGAAAAGAAACCAAGTGCTGAGATTTTAAACATTTAATTTGATGGTGCATCTTCACAAAATCACGAATATCCGAAAAACGGTAAGGTTTAGATGCCATAAACCTTAATAAAATTACCTTTGCTATTGTCCGTAGATACCGAAAATACATTAATATACTAGGTGTCTTATTTAACAAATACAACTTTAATCAATTTTATACTTTTGGGACCACCTGTATACAATGATAATAATTTTAAAATGTATTTCCAATAGACTCCCTGTAGAGCTATTAAAATTTTATCAATAATAATTATTATTGAAGAGCATAACTTTTAATTTTAATAATACGGATGTTCATTAGAAAAAGTCATCAATTTGGCTATGCATTTTTTACAGAAAGGGTCTTTTGTCATTTTATGTTTTTGCTTTCACATTTCACAGCCAACCTAATGACTATTAACCTATAAGTACTTAAACGCCTTTAGACACTTTTCCAATGTTTGAACCAAACTAGATCTTGTGAAACAATGAAACTGGGGTGCTACATAGAAGCGATAACTCCAAATACAAAAGTCTAATTGAAATTTTCAGAAAATTGGAGGGAGGCCCAAAACACCACAACCCCTTGAAAACTACTTTTTACAACTGCGACAAAACTGGATCTTGTGACACAACGAAACAAGTAGAGGTTAGATAGAAGGGGTGATTCCAAATATAATAGTTCAATCCAAAACTTCGGAAGATGTGGAGCGAAGCTCAAAACACCCCTCACCCCTTAAAAATTATTTTTTTAATATTACGAGAAAACTAAAAAAAACAAATACAATAGTTCAATCAAAAATTTTCGGAAAATATGGAGGGAGGCCCGAAAGACCCCCCGACCCCTTGAAAATTATTTGTTATTATTGCGAGAAAACTAGATCTTATAACGCAATCAAATTTAGAGGTTAGACAGAAGGGGTGATTCCGATAATAAATTGTTCAATCCAAATTTTCGGAAGATGGGGAGGGGGCTTAAAGCCCCCAACCAAGGGCGTACCCAGCGAGGGGCAGGAGATGGCCGCGCCCCCCCTAAAAAGTTTTAACATAATCGAAAATAATAAAAATTGCCTCCGTCCCACCACACAGAACCTTGTACTTATCCCTTTTATATAGTTTTTAGCTGATAATTAATGTTTTTGCAGTTGGAAAGACGTTATAAACGAAAATAAAAAAAAAAAAAGTAAAAAATATAACTTGATGAATAAATAACTTTTTATAATATAAAATAACTAAGAATACTTCTATGATAAAAAAATAAAATGCTATTACCCAAAAAATACCTAAAAATTTAATAAAACTTAAAAATCAAAAAATGTATTTTATTTGTAGAGTTTTAGATTATTTTTGTCAAAACTAATCATTTTTCGAAGTAGAAGCCATGGTTGCTTTTCTAGACAAAATCTAAGATTCCCCGCTTTCATGTCCGTATTTTTCCTAGATCATTGATCAAATTATAATTGCTGATTATGTCTATAGAAAGTTTATACATTTTATTTGCTTGCTCCTCGAGTAATATGTGTGTTTATAATCTTTCACTGAAGCAAAAGAGAAGTAGTCAATGATTTCCCCAAAATGTCCCTAAATATTTGAAATTTTCCTGTTTCCCTGGCGTGTGCATTTTTTCCTAGGTTAGGTGCGTAATCTCTCTCAAATGTGTGAAACAAGATGGTCTTTAAGTCAATCCGAACATTTTCTGATATTTTCCTAGAGCTTGTAAATGCACTACTAAAATTATCTACAGAAGGAAATAGTTGAAATGGTGGCATTAATAAGCTCAATAAGCTGTCGGTACCTTTTTCCGTGAGTTGTCCCCCCCTAGATCAGATCCTGGGTACGCCCTTGCTCCCATCCATTGAAAATTATTTTTTACAACTGCGAGAAAACTGGATCCGGTGGCACAACGTAATTCAGAGTTAAGATAGAAGGGATGATTCCAAATACAACAGTTCAATCCAAATTTTCGAAAAATACGGTGGGAGGCCCAAAATACCCCCCCCCCCCCCTCCTCTTGAAAATTATTTGTTATGATTGCGAGAAAACTAGATCTTGTGACGCAACCAAATTTAGAGGTTAGATAGAAGGGATGATTCCAAATGCAACAGTTCAATCCAAATTTTCGGAAAATATGGAGGGAGGCCCAAAACACCCCCCACCCTTTGAAAAATTTTTTTTTCTTACGAGAAAACTAGATCTTGTGACGCAACCAAATTTAGAGGTTTGATAGAAGGGGTGATTCCAAATACGCCAGTTTAATCCAAATTTTTGGAAAATATGGAGGGAGGCCCAACCCCCCCCCCCCCCCCACCACGTAAAAATTATTTTTTATACTCCAAATATTATCGGGAATAGGACAAAAGTAAACTTGCACAAATTAAGCAGAAACTGCCGACGTTTCGACGGTTATTGACGTCTTTATCAAGGCTAAAAAACACAAAAGCAGCATTATATAGGTGACAAACGCAATTAAACAGTACACTTAACATGATGTTGAAAAAAAAACGTTAAGCAGTTATTCAGTTCATTAGTAACAATCACAAACAGTGTAAGATAAAAACAAAATTATTAAATTACATTATTACGAACTTACAAATTGCAAAAAATACAAACAGAAATTTAAACGAAAGAAAAGCTGACAAGAACCACAGAATAAGCATCAAACAAAAGTGCACTCTCTTACCTATTCTACTTACCTTACCTCTTTCCTTACCTATTCCACTACCCTTACCTATTTCCACTCTAGTCGTAGAATAGGTAAGGGAGTGCACTTTTGTTTGATGCTTATCTTGTGGTACTAGTCAGCTTTTCTTTCGTTTTAATTTCTGTTTGTATTTTTTGCAATTTGTAAGTTCGTAATAATGTAATTTAATAATTTTGTTTTTATCTTACACTGTTTGTGATTGTTACTAATAGAATGAATAACTGCTTAATGTTCTTTTTTCAATATTATGTAAAGTGTACTGTTTAATTGCGTTTGTCACCCATATAATGCTGCTTTTGTGTTTTTAAGCCTTGATAAAGACGTCAATAAACGTCGAAACGTCGGCAGTTTCTGCTTAATTTGTGAAAATTTTCTTTTGTCCTGTTCCCGATAACCTTTGGAGTTTAGCAACCATCTAGCAACTATTATTTTTTATTTTTTATTATTGCGAGAAAACAAAATCTTGTGACACAACGAAATTCAGAGGTTAGATAGAAGAAGTGATTCCAAATATAACACTTCAATCCAAATTTTTTGGAAAATGTGGAGGGAGGCCCAAAACACCCCCCACCCCCTAAAAATTACTTTTTATTATTGCGAGAAAACGAGATCTTGGTGAGATGTTGTACAGAGCAGGAGCAGTCGACATCCACCAGCGTATTTTAGATCCAATACTGCATGACAGATGGCTCTCAGTTTGAGAATACGCTCGTGAATATGTAATACGCCTGCTCCTGCTTTGTACAACATCGCACCGGTACTCCGTACATTTTCGGCTTTAAGCCTCTAACTCACGGTCTCCACTTTGTCGACCACAACAAAGCTGTTCTGATGAGGGGTAGACCCCGAAACTAGTATGCAGATGGGTTGATCCACAAATTGGTGACCATCTACTCTTTTAAACTAGATCTTGTGACGCAACCAAATTTAGAAGTTACATAGAAGGGGTCATTCCAAATATTAAAGTTCAATCTAAATTTTCGGAAGATGTGGAGGGAGGCCTAAAACACCCCTATGTTGTATTTGAAATCACCCCTTCTATCTAACCTCTGAATTTCGTTGCGTCACAAGATCTTGTTTTCTCGCTGTAGTAAAAAATTGTTTTCTAGGCGTGGAGGTGTTTTGGGCCTCCTCCCATATTTTTCGAAAATTTGGATTGAAATGTTGCATTTGGAATCGTCGTTTCTATCTAACCTGTGAATTTCGTTGTGTCACAAGATCTAGTTTTCTCGTAGTTTTAAAAAATAGTTTTCAGGGAGTGGGGGGTGTTTTGGGCCTCCCTCCATATTTTCCGAAAATTTTAATTAAACTGTTGTCTTTGGAATTATCCACTCTATCTAGTACCCTAGTTTCATGGTTTCACAAGACCTAGTTTGGTTCAAACAGTGGAAAAGTGTCTAAAAGTGTGTAAGTATTTATAGGTAATAACAATATGTTTATAATTTTTTTATAAGCGTTTTAATAAAAATTAGTCATTGAGTTGGCTGTGAACTGTGAAAGCAAGAACTTAAAATGACAAAAAGACCCTTTCTGTAAAAAATGCATAGCCAACTTGATGACTTTATCTAAGGAACACCCATATTATTGAAATTAAAAGTTATGCCCTTCAATAATTATTATTATTATTGATAAAATTTTAATACCTATAAACACAAATTTGCAGTAAATTTTTCAAAATTCTTGTAAACTTTAATAATTTGGCAACACTGAACGGATGTTTTTTCTTTGACTCTGTCGAAACCTGGTCAATCCTGAAAGCTCTGGATAACGCGAGGGTGGACTCTAGATATTCAAATCTCATCAAACATATCTGCGAGAATGCCTTTATCCAAATCAAGATAGACGAAGAAACAACAACAAATAAAATGCCAGTCGAAAGAGGAATAAAACAAGGAGATACAATCTCCCCTAAATTATTCACATTAGCCCTAGAAGATATGTTTAAGAACTTAAACTGGCATAACAAGGGCATTAACATAGATGGAGTGTATCTGAGTCACCTGCGGTTCGCAGACGATATAGTCATCATAGGCAGCTCAGCGGACGAACTCAAAACCATGGTAGAAGAACTACAGAGAGAATCCCTGAACATAGGACTCGAAATGAATCTGGACAAAACAAAAATAATGAGCCCTGAAAACATCAGAATAAAAATAGACGACAAACTTCTAGAAAACGTGTCTAACTACGTATACCTGGGCCATAAAATTCAATTGGGCAAAGAAAACCAAGGGGCTGAAATATCTAGAAGAGTAGGACTTGGTTGGGCGGCATTTGGGAAACTGGGATTCATACTCAAATCTAGAGAAATACCAATTAATCTGAAGCGAAAGGTCTATGACTCGTCCATATCACCGGTTCTCACATACGGTCTTGAAACAATGGCTATTACAAGCAAGATGGCGAACAGGCTCCAGATCACGCAACGAGCCATGGAAAGATCCATGCTTGGAATCAGCATAAGAGACAAAGTACGAAATGAAGACATACGGAGAAGAACCCAAGTAATGGACGTACTAAAAAGAACAGCCCAACTTAAATGGCAATGGGCAGGGCACATAGCAAGACAAACCCCAGATAGATGGACGCACAAAATACAAACTTGGCGACCAAGAGAAACAAGAAGAAGCGCGGGAAGACCCCAGAAGAGATGGCGAGACGATATCCAAAGGATAGCAGGGAGAAACTGGATGAAAACAGCGATAAACAGAGAGACATGGAGAAATTTGGACGAGGACTACATCCAGGAGTGGATGAATGCAGTCTGAGGAGAGAACGGATGTTATGTGTTTTAAACACAGTGGTTTGGGGAGAAGAAATGAATGAGCGCTAGCAAGCGCTGGCGCCCTGGACGCTTATTCTATAGGAAAGAGTGAAAGTGAAAGTGAGAATTTTGACAACCTTGATTGGTCAAAAAATTCTGTTAACGAATTCCATTGGCAAGCAATTCTCACTTTCACTTTTACTCTTTCCTATAGAATAAGTGTCTAGGGCGCAACTTCACCCAAGTCGTGGTAGGTCGTAGGTTTATTTCACTTTCTGCTTTCACTATATGAGTTATTCAGTATGAAGGCAGTCCCCTAAAGGGCTGTTTGATGATAAAAGGCCATGCAGTTATTTAAAAATTAAAATTGCTCACAAAAATTTCAATAAAGAAAAAAGAACCATGAAAATCACATTCACAATATTTACAAAGATGCTTCCAAGGAATCGACGGATGTAATATTATGCTCTCTTTCTCAAAATACGTACAGAAAACAAGGATAAAACATAAGAGTCATTCCAGGTTTTAAATTTGACGTCGAGGGTTTGACAGCAATATAAAGTAAGAATTTTCTCAGATTTCTTGAATCCATCAATCAAACGATGTCAATTGTCAATGTCTAACCTAATGGGGATTATCAAAAACTCAGAATATGTAAACTAATGGAATCCATGCGCGCATTTCTCCGCCATATTGACAGCTGTTACCAAAAATGATGAGACGCCATGTCTAAGGCGAAAACCAAACATTTTGTTGGCTATGTGTTTTTCTGAAATAAATTGAATTTTGCAAGACTTTAATATTATAAATAATTGTGTTGTTTACAATGGTGGGATGTGCAGATTACGGTTGTAAAAGCAGCTGCTATAGAAAGGAGCCTCAAGTTACGTTTTAGAGGTAAAGAGATAATGCCGTTTTTCAGCATCAATTAAATTATTTCAAATAACTCTAAAACCAGTTATTTTACATCCGAATCTTCGAAATATGATTTAGTGTATACCGCAGTGAAGTCAATAATGCTATTTTGGAAAATATTTTTCTAATCCTGTAACTGTAACGAAGATAGTTTTTTATTTAAATTTTTGAGCAGTTTTTCCAGTGGTGCAGGAGATGTAATCCCAGGGTTATCAACGACTATTAACTCACAATTATTTTTATTTATTTAATAGAAAGTCGATGTTTGCTAATAATATTACGTATAATATTACTAATGTTACAAATAGTAATTTAGTTTAATTTTTATTTTTAATAAAATATTTTCTTATGTGCTACATTACCAATGCTACGGCACTGGCATTTTCACACTTGACAGATTGGAGCAAACTGGTAACAGACGCCGGCGTCGTATCCTACTTCCTCTGGTTTACATTTTCTAAGATCAAAGAAAATCTTTAGAGCTGTAAGTATAATAATCGATTTTCATAGAGATGGGCAAGGTTCGAAATTTCTGAATGATAGAAATTGCAGTTCGTTTTTTTTTTATATAAAAAAACGCTACAACCTACTACAAAAACGTAAGTTAAATATCACAGTTCTTGAAGGCTTTTAAACTCGTATTATTAATTATTGTTCCCTGGGGCTAAAAGCAAAAACCCCAACTACACAGGACGAATACAAGTTGAAATATTTCCCAGCAAAAAAGGGAAAGGTTTGGGTTGCGCGGAGGGTTCTGCTGGGGCCTAAAAGTTAATTATTATTTGGCCTAGATGAAGGATCATTGTTCTGCACAAAAACCAGTTTCGGCGGTTAGTGTTGTTGGCAAATCGGAGAGCGATTTCCATTTAAAAGTCCAATTCCGGCGGTTGATTGATTGCTACCATATCAGTAAATAAAGATCGGGACAATTTGCATCTGCAATGGGCATCTCTAATTACGAACGCAGCTGTGGATGTTTGCGCGTATATTGACTATCACACCCGCCTAATTTCCTGGTGGTACGGGAACAAACAGCCATCGTTATCAGTCAAAAGACTAGTAGTTTTGATTGCGAATATTACAAAATAATGTTATGATGAATAGTTGTTTACTAGGAATATATTTATATGGTTGCTGGCCCAATCAAATTACTGAAAATGATATGATTGACATATATAAACAAGTTACGTATTAATGTACACTTGAGAATACCAAATGTTGCAACTTTTATAACATCTGGAAATTAATTTTAGTTTGAGGCTCTTATCGAGAGCAGCATGATTGATCTAGAGCCCTCCAGAGCGCTCTAAGAGCAGAAATGTATGTTCGGGAGAAATAATATAAGATTAATATAAGAAATAATATGAGATTTGACTCGGAAGTTTTATGTTTCTCTAGTTCTTTCAGAACTCTAAAGATGGATATAATTCAGTGTTAGAAGAGAGCGTATTAAAAAATACAATATAATACAGGAGAAGTTCATTTGAAAATGTCATCTAGTTGGCTGTTAAACGTCAAAAAAAAAGGATGAAAGGACAAAAGTCTATTTACTTTTATTATGTAATCCTTTTCTGTCACGAATTTATAACCTTCTAGATGATGTTTTCTAATGAATCAGACCACATATTATTAACAAAATCCAGCTACGCTGGCACCTTTCACCTTATAAGTATAAATAAAATAATCGTGCGTTGAGCGATTGGCTTAACAGGGATTTTAAATCTCGGTAAATAAAGCATCGGTAAATGAAGTGCAATAAAACATTTATATAACCACATTTTATTACAGTCTAATTCTCAAAAAAAATTCTAAAATTAGCCCAGAATTGATTATTCATCTTCATTAATAACAAAATGGAGATGTTGTGTCGAATTTTGCAGAACCAGCTTACTGGAATATCATTCGAAATCAGGAGAACCTCCAATTTTTTCCTCCAATAGCATTTTATTTTTGGATAGAGCAGATTTTTCATTACGATGTGGACTCCTACAAAGGTTTTAATTTCTTCAACATTTGTTTTTTGAAAATTATTATCCTCTTTTTGCAAAGCATATAAGTTGATGTATACTGCTCGAAGAAGTAAAAAGGACTTTCTAACTACTACTATCTGGGATTTCCCGCGCATTCTTTTTCATGCCATCTAAGTCATTTTCGTTTCACATCGATTCTGATTGGTTGAACATCAGTTGGTCTGCCATTTTTATGTCAACCAGAACCAGAAACGGTCTGAAAGAAAAGCGACCCTAATTGTTGGAGTTATATAGGTATGTTAAAGATTTTCGCCATCCAATATCTTTTTTCTCAGTCAATTCATTTTTCATCATGTACCTAGTCTCTTTTTCCTGCTTCCCTTATTTCCTTTCTCCAGTTGCTCTTTAATATTACCAGGAATGTTTCCTTCTTTATTTTTAGCTTCAACTACTTCTTGGTCTGTTTCGTGAAATACTTCCCGTTTGTCTGCAGTTTTCTTAGCAAATCACCGAAAAGATTCAATAGTAGTTATAATGACGGGGTTCTGGGACACTTTGACCTTGAAGTCTACGTGATCCTCAGTGTAAAAGGGGGTCCGGTGTCAAAGAGGCCCCAAAATGCTGGCTTTCTTTTTCAAATGTGACAGACACCTGACAGATGACAGATGACGTATGACATATGACAGTTGTATGGCAAACCTACAGGGCACTTATTTTATAGAAAGGTGTGAAAGTGAAAATGAAAATCTCTGGCCAATGGAATTGGTCAATAGGTTTTTTTGACCAATCAAGGTTGTCAAGATTTTCATTCTCACTTTCACAACTTCCTACAGAAAAAGGCTCCTGGGGCATTATTCTATAGGAAAGAGTGAAAGTGAAAGTGAGAATTTTGACAACCTCGATCGGTCAAAAAATTCTGTTGGTGAATTCCATTGGCCAGCCGTTCTCACTTTCACTTTCACTCTTTCCTATAGAATAAGCGTCTTGGTGAGGTGTGTCATTCATATGACAGACTTGACACTTGTGATACCTAGGTGAGGCCAGACAGGCTTGACACGCAGGACAGACAGGGCAGGCAGTGTAGATGGAGTAACTCCAAGTGCCCCTCAGTAGAAAATGAAACAAACAGTTTAGGAAAAAATGTTTATTTAAGTTAGGAAATAGTATATTGTTTAACGAGTGACGAAAATAGCATTTTCTCTCGCGAGAGAACCCAGGCGAAGCCGAGTTTGGTAATATTCGCGAGCGATAGAATATGCTTTTTTGACGAGTAAAACACTATACTTTTTCTTCGACCATACTAACATTAAGTCTTCATTAACTTTAAAAACAGACTTTCAAAAATTAAGGCACGTCATTGTCAATATGACACCTCGACTGTCAATGAGTTCAGTTTGGACAAATCTCAACACTTTGATTCACTTTTCTGAGGCCCGGGCAGGCAAAATATACATGTTTTTGTATGACATCATCATTTTCTATGGTGTTTTATAAGATTAGACCAGTTAAATCGCATTTAATTGGCGATATACAGGCGAAATTAGAACAACTTACTTTCGTCACTAGAGACGAAAGTTAACGTTATAGGATTTTCTCTCACTAGAGACGAAAGTTACGGTTTCGGCTAGGGCAAGGTATGACGAAAGTTGTTTATTTTTACATGATCGTAGAAAAAAAGTATTACACAACGATGCTGTTATTTTTGTGTTTTTTATTTTTCCTACAAGAAGCCAAACGTTTTACAAGGTGATCCTTTTGAGCTAGTAATATTTCTTCACGATCTATGTAAGCATTAAGGTTTCCAAGGAGGTAAGTGTTATCTTCAAAAATTTTATGGTATCCATCATCACAACGAGCCAGAGTTGTTTCAACGTCAGTCTTTTGAGATCTTGCAAATGTTAGGTGTTCAATCTCAGTTAGGTTTCGTTTAAGGTGTTCAATTTCTTCATCCTTATCCGTCAGTAACTTATAAGCTGTAAATTTCCTGTCTTCACATGTAGAAGCTTTTAGTTTTTGTACCAGCAAATCAACTTTAGTTTTTACGGTTTCTCTCTTGAGTTCGACATAACTCGTTTAGTTAACTAAAGAAGTTAAATTATTTTTAGAGGATTTACATTGTTCTAGATTTTTTGTACACATTCAGGAGATCCACTTCATGATCGTATAAATTTGCATATTCATCCAGGGAATGAGTACAGTTTAAGTACATATCTAAACTAGTATTGTACAGAATATTATAATTCGTTTGTGAATACTCACATCCGATTGACAACGTGAGAGTATTATAACAATAGGAAAGTAATATAAAAAGACATAATGTTGGAAACATGTTGTCTGTTCAAGAGCGAAACAACTAATAGAGCTAAATACGGGGTGTTCATTATAAAACTTCATCTAGCAGGCTATGAAATTTTGACAGAAAAGGATGACATAATCAAAATAAATGGACTTTTGTTTCTTCATCCTTTTGTTTTGACATTTCACTTGATTGAAATCATGGAAGTTTATCGATGTCTCTTGGCAGCATATCGGAGGGAGCCCGAAGAGTCCGTAACTTTTATGTATTCCAGAAAGATGAGAAGCATATGGCTCCCCAAGTAACGTTTTTTTTTTGTTTTGTTTTTGTTTTGATGTACTGCCTTGAAGATAATATGATTTCATGTTTTTTTTCTTAAGAAATGATCGGAATGTAATGTACAAAATGTACAATCCAAAAAACGTAGTTTTTTTCGATTCCTAGTACGCATGCGCGTCAAGCATGCGCAGTGAGAATTTGGGATTTAAGGTTGTATATGAATGCGCATAGACCTGTTGATCTTTAATATCCCATTTATTAGGTTGCCGGTAGATGAAAATTTGCATTTGCGCAATGTGTTTTTAAGATTGGTGAATGCAATTTGCGAAATATCTTGTACTAGTTGAATGTGCATAGCCTTGATCATTTTACCTAGAGCATTTTGGATGTCGGTAGTACAAAATTTGCATCGGCACAGTGTGATTTTCAGCGATTTATAAAAACTTTCTATACTTCCAAACTGACAAAATATTAGATTATAATTGTAGGTATAACTTTTTATTATATTTTTTTTCTAGTTTCTAGTCTACTTATCAAATGCGAAATTCGTTGGCAGGATGGCCTGCGGAAGGGTATCCAACTACTGCAGGCGTACCTGGATGACAAATAACAAATCTAGGGGAAAATTCTCTTGGAAAAAATAAAAAAACTCAATCTCCTCGATTTGAATCGTTTTTTGTAATACTGGGGAATAAATAAGATTTATTTAAAACTTTTTTTTGTTTTATTTAGTGCCCCAAACAGCACCGTTGTGTAAAACTAAATTAATTTTTGAAAGAAATACTCTATAGAGATTCTTTTTAAAGTTAATGAAGACTTAATGTTAGTGTGGTCGAAGAAAAAGTATAGTGTTTTGCTCGTCAAAAAAGCATTTTCGTCACTAATTAAACAATATACTATTCCTAATTTAAATAAAAAATATTTCCTAAACTATTTGTTTCATTTTCTACTGAGGGGCACTTGGAGTTACTCCATCTACAGTGCCTGCCATGTATACCCTGCCTGTCAAGCCTCACTAGCCTCACCTAGGTGTCACAAGTGTCAAGTCTGTCATATGACACATTTCACCTGTACTATGTCACACAACCGTCATATGTCACACGTCATCTGTCAGCTGTCAAGTCTGTCAGATTTGACAAGAATGACAGCATTTTGGGGTCACTTTGACAGAGGGCCCCCCTTTTAACTAGAGCTCACGTAGATTTCAAGGTCAAAGTGTCCCAGAACCCCGTCGTTATAACTACTTTCAATTCCAAATCTAAAAAAACATTGCAAAAGGGAAATATTCCTAATGAGATTACTGTACCTTGTAACGTCTCTTGTGCTCTCTCAATCTCTTTCACTTACAAGCAATTCATATTGTCCTCATCACTATTATCATTCAAATACTCGATGTCCTATAAACTATTCTCGTTCAGATCGACAAGATCCTTGTCACCAAGAGGCTTCTTTATGTTTCTCTATGCTTAAATATTAAATTCATTCAGAAAATACACACTCATAAGGCACTGTGTGAATCAATAATATGGACTGCAGTTGCTTCGCCAAGCGGGTATGTAGCTCTCTGTAAAACATCACAGCACAACAGTCTACCCGGCCATAGATTGCAGCAATTGATTTTATGTGTTAAATAGACTGTACTCATCCAGGTACAACGTGAAGATTAGGCATAAATCCATCAAGGCTCTCATTAAACTAGTTAGAATTTGATATCCTCATTTGAGGACGACGTGAACGAAAGGGTTAAAACGATGACATTGAACAGTGGCATGATTTGAAAAATGTATTTTCTCTTGTTGAACTTTTTAAGACTGAATTTAAGCAGCTCTCGTTAAGTTTACCAATGACATATTATACTATAAAAACAATTGTTTTCAATAATGCTAAACATTTAGTTAGATAAATCCAGCTTTAGAATAATAAATTTCAAGAATATGTTTTTTTCTATTCGCGTGCGCGAAAGTTTACTTTTCCGCATGCATTTGAGTGCGAGAAGTTGTAACCTCAAATGGCTGCTATTTTCCTTTAAATAACCTTGGTAACTATGGTTGGTATGGAAGAACGTAATAAGAACCAGTAAAACTACTATGATTTATAGTTGTCAGGAATGGTGGCATTAGGTGCCTGGTATATCATCTTACTTATACCTGTACTGCACCTTTAATTTGGTTTTGCAAAAAAAGGCATGATATCGATCTCAACATTTTTTTAATGAAATTGCTATGTGCGATAAAAGTAAGCAAATAACATCATTAAATACCAATATATTGACAGAGTTTTAGGACGACTTTTACAACTATCAGTAAAACTTCAGTTTGAAGTTAAAATACCAGATATGACGTACATTGCATTGTTTATCTGACAGATAAACAACGTTTTGTCCTTACTCGTAGATAAAATATTGTTCCTAACACTTGCGGAAAATATCTTTTCCGCACTCGACTTCATGGCCGAACGACGCGTAGCGGAGCTGCATTCGCGTGCAGTAAAATATTACTTTCCGCACTTGTTAGGAAAATAACTACTTTATTAGCCAAAATTTGCATAATATAAATTTTAGTAAACTATTAAAAATTTTACTGGTTATAATGATGTCACTAAGCATGTGTAATTTTATTAGTTAAACTAGTGGGGGATAACCCCTGAGTAATATATTATTACTCACGGGTAGGTAATAGATATTATTATCAAAAACTAATGAGTTATAGGCGTATTATTAAACAGTTCTATAAATATTATTAGAACAGCTATTAAGAATATTACTCAAATAAGAAAATAAGAATAAATAAAAACAATGTTATTGATTGAACAGTCAAATAACTTGAAAAATTTAGTTTCACTTTTTGAATTCATTAAGGGTCGAGTTATCCATCTCTAGTTAACTGTGCCAATGACATAATTATGTAGTTATAGAAACAATCGTTTTCAATAATTGTTACCAATCTCTAGGTAGAGATGAATGCGATTTAAAATAATAAATTTCAAGAATATTTTTTTCTTAAATTTTTTTATTCGATTTCTATTTACAATATAAATGTTAGTAAACTTTACTAGTTATAATAATGTCCATAATTATGTGTCATTCGGTTAGTTGAACCCGTGTATAAATCATTATTTACGCGTAGGTAGTAGTTGTCATTATCCATTAAAAGCTAGAAAGTTTTTATACTATTAAACAGTCGTAGAAAAAAAAAGTTTCATAAGAAAAGACACACACACATAAACAAGAAACTTAAGACTCACGGTCATAACGGCTCTTTGTCGTACACGTCAATTACCAAACTCGTCGCCAACTTCCTCGTTTTAAAAATTTGTATGTGTATTGTAACTTGTATCTTAATATGTAATTATTTCTATTTTTTCGACTACTGTTATTTCTTAGGGTTATTAATTACTTTGAATCAGAATTCTTAGAGTTCCCTTAGCATTAAATTACCTTTCACATCTCCACCGGAAATGTTATTTTTAAAAGAGGATGTCTGCTTCAGAAGAACATTACTCAATTGATAATCTTTTTAACTTGTCACTATCTTGTCATCATCATTTTTTTTCTTCTTAGATCTTTTGTTTAGGTGCCTGGATTACAATTTTCTAATCAAGTGAAATCTGGAGTACCTAATTTACAAAAAACAATTCCAGATAGATTAAATGCAAGTACAATGGGCCGGTTTATCCATCAGTAAAATGTTCTTTTCTGGTAGTACGGTATTAAAATCCGCAAATATGGCCTCGCATTATACAAACCCCCGAGGCTCAAAACTGGCATTTAGGTTCCATTGAATTAAATGCCACATCAAAAGGACGTCGTCAGCCCCTAGAAGCGTCGTAATTCCGGTTTGATGAAAAGAACCGCCGTTTTCGCCTTGATGAGCCAAGCTTATTAAATTAGGAACGTGTATGCCGAGTCATATTCATGATTCTCCGTCTTGGATACGTGAACGGTATGAGTCTTCTGCCTGCTCGCAAAATGCACATTAACTCCGACTCTTCTCATTGTGCTGGAGGCGAATTGAAATTCGAAAGCTGCATACGCTGCATGTTCTATATATCCACCATTTAGTTATATTTCAGATGTAACCAATAGCGTTTTCCGGTGACGGATATGGTGATCAAGAGCGAGAGCAATTTCGAAATCTGACTTTTTTTCAAGATCTGTCAAGAACAGTTTTCAAATCGAACATATTTTTTCGCTTTGGAGCGGATAATGAGTTCGCAAAACTCAGAAAATATCTAATCATAATCAGCTTTCTATTCAATAATTATTATTTTATCGATCTCTTCGGATTTCTTCTTTAAAAAGTTAAAATTTGCAGATGGATATGGGATACAAGAGCAATCCTTTCTGTATATTATAGATAGAGATATACACAGGCAACATGTTTGTCACTGTCATTTTTTGCCATTAGTGTCACTTCTTAATTTTAATAATTAACTTACCTTAACTATATCTCTTTATTGAGTTAATACCTCACCCACTTTCACTTTCACTTTTGTATGTACATACTTATCGAGATAAGATTCATTTTGCATTTGCTGTTCATTCACTGAAGGAATTCTCTCGGTTTTGTGCTGCTGCTGAGGTCTGGTCTCCCCCTGGCCTGTCTGATTTTTATAAAACTATAAGTTTTATGCAATAAAGGGTGCCTTTTCCTTACCTACTAGCACCCTTGTTTACAATGCCCCACATGTTGTGGCACTGCAGTTCCGAGTATGTTCCTGAGGGCTTGAATAGTTATTTTATTGTTCTTTCAGGACTCCTGATTTGCTTTTGCATAACAGGGAAAGGATAAACAGCCTTTTCCTTGCTAATTTTATTATTTTAAATAGGTTTCGTGCAGCACGTGACCTGTTATCGAACTTGGTAGTAAAACAACCTCAAAAAATTACATTGACGTAAATGGAAATAATCTGCCTTCATGCATATAAATCCATTTTTCTTTAACATTTGTTAAGATATTTACCTTGGAACAAAAATGAGTTGTTGTAAGCAGTACATTTTTCATATCCAGGTCGGAGCCATTGGATAACATTGCCGCATAACTGTACAGGAAGTAAATAAAATTGGAACCTGCCGGTTGTGTGAAGTTAGCGCCAGGGGCGCCAGCGCCTGCTAGCGCTCATCCGATTTCCCTTTCCCCCACTACTTTGTTTACTTCATCTATGTTGCCAAATTTCTTCAATCGTTTTAAAAGTTATTTATTAAATTTTGCGCATTTCGTTCTTTGTTTTCGCCAAATTTGCAAGCAAGGTAACATCTAATAGCACTCCAATCGCCGATTTGGCAAAAGTTATCAATAAGAGTGAAACACATCCCCCTCCCGTAAAGTTATTTTACCGTTTAAAAGAAAACTGGCTTTTGAAACACGCTAAAATTTGCAGAGATGGTACACCACATAATGTGGAATAAAACTCCTGTCTCAGATTTGGCAAAAGTTATGAAGAAAAGTGAAAAACATCCACCAACACTTAAATTTATTTTACCCGTTTAAAACAAAACTATCTCTTGAAACACGTTCAAATTTGCAGAGATGGTTACACTACATAATGTGGGAAAGAACCACTATCTTTCATTCTTACTTATATTTTACCCGTTTCTTTTTAAACTGGTAAAATAACTTTTTTACAACGTGCGCAAAATGCGCTTTGCGCACGCTCCCTACAGAAGCGTGTGCAAAGTCCACTTCCGAATGCAACTTCCGATTATTTTGCACACGCTTTGCGTATATTTATTGCGTACATTTATCGACCAGGCTGAAGTTAGATTCAGATTTAGATTCAATATTCAGATTTTTACAACGGACCAGATACGTACTGAACATGATAAAAAAAATTATATAAATGGGTTCTGACAAAATACCACGCAGGCATCTGCACTTTTCACACCCTACTAACGAATAAACTTGTTAGGGGTGAAATCTACCCCCTCTTGGAAAAGCAATAAAATTAAAAATTCTGCAAACCTAACGTTGTGCAGTATTCTAATAAGGAGAAGGAGGGAGGTCCAGATGCACTTTGAGAGTGAGATTTATTCGAAATAACCTCGTGGTGGGGTAGAAATTAGCCCCACCCCGAAAACCAATAAAACTCAAGTTAGCGCAAACCTGACGTTGTGCACTATTCTAGTAAAGAAAGCGAGGGAGGCCTAGATGTACATTATAACACTCTATGTGAGATTTGTTCGAAATAACTTCGTGGGGGGGGGGGGGGTAAAAATTACCCCCACCCTGAAAAGAAATAAAACTCAAAATATCGCAAACCTGACGTTGTGCACTATTCTAGTAAAGAGAGGGAGGGGGTTTAGATGCACTTTATAACACTCTATGCAAGATTAATTCGAAATAACTTCGTGAGGGTAGAAATTACCGCCACCCAAAACAAAAAACTTAAAATAGCGCAAACCTGACGTTGTGCAGTATTCCAGTAAAGAGTAGGAGGGAGGCCTAGATTCACTTTATAACACTTTATGCAAGATTCATTTGAAATAACTTCGTGAGGGTAGAAATTACCCCCACCCCAAAAAGCAATAAAACTCAAAATAGCGTAAACCTGACGTTGTGCGCTATCCTGGTAAAGAGCAAGAGGGAGGGCTAGATGCACTTTATAACTCCTTGTGCAAGATTCATTCGAAATAACTTCGTGAGGATAGAAATTACCCCCACCCCGAAAAAAAATAAAACTCAAAATAGCGCAAACCTGACGTTGTGCACTATTCAAGTAAAAAGTAGGAGGGAGGCCTAGATGCACTTTATAACACCCTATATGAGATTCATTCGAAATAACTTGGTAAGGGTAGAAATTACCCCCATCCCAAAAAGAAATAAAACCCAAAATAGCGCAAGCCGATGTTGAACACTATTCTAGTAAAGAGTAGGAGGGAGGCCTAGATGAACCTTATAACACTCTATGTGGTATTCATTCGAAATAACTTCGTGGGGGGTAGAAATTACCCCCACCACGAAAAGCAATAAAACTAAAAATAGCGCAAACCTGACGTTGTGCGCTATTCTGGTAAAGAGTAAGAGGGAGGGCTAGATGCACTTTATAACTCCCTATGCAAGATTCATTCGAAATAATTTCGTGAGGGTAGAAATTACCTCCACCCCGAAAAAAAATAAAACTCAAAAGAGCGCAAACCTGACGTTGTGCATTATTCTAGTAAAGAGTAGGAGGGAGGCCTAGATGCACTTTATAACACCCTATATGAGATTCATTCGAAATAACTTTGTGAGGGTAGTCGAGCCGACCTATCGCCCAACGAAGTAGAGATGCTATAACTACCTACCTAATTTTTTTCTCTCTGTTGAGTTCATCTATGCGTAGCTTACAGGGTGTCCCATGAGTACATAACAATTTTTCGGGAACGTATAGGGCGTAATAACGTTAATTTATTTTTTTTCCTAACGTCACTCGTAATGTGACATAGGTCCTCAAATACGTACGTTGCAATCAATTTAAAGTTGTTTACAATTTTTTGCCGTAAATTTTGAACCACTTTGTATTTATATTGGGACGATTTTCTGGTGTAATGTTTTACCGAATAATAACCATTATTCGCCCCTAAACTGGCAAACAAATTTTTAGGTTTGCGCTGTTTTAAGTTTTATTGCTTTTCGGGGTGGGGTAATTTCTATCCCCCACTAAGTTATTTTGAATAAATCCCACATATAGGGTTATAAAGTGCATCTAGGCCACCCTCCTACTCTTTACTAGAATAGTGCACAACGTCAGGTTTGCGCTATTTTGAGTTTTATTTCTTTTCGGGGTGGGGGTAATTTCGACCCTCACGAAGGTATTTCGAATGAATCTCATACAGGGTTTTATAAAGTCCATCTAGGCCTCCCTCCTACTCGTTACTAGAATAGTGCACAAGGTCAGGTTTGCGCTATTTGGAGTTTTATTTCTTTTTGGGGTGGAGGTAATTTCTACCCTCGCGAAGTTATTTCGAATGAACCTTGCATAGGGTGTTATAAAGTGCATCTAGGCCTCCCTCTTAGTCTCTACTAGAATAGTGCACAACGTCAGGTTTACGCTATTTTCAGTTTTTTTTTCGAGGTGGGGGTAATTTCTACCCTCACAAAGTTATTTTGAATGAATCTTGCATAGGGTGATATAAAGTGCATCTAGGCCTCCCTTTCAGTCTTTACTAGAACAGTGCACAACGTCAGGTTTGCGCTATTTTGAGTTTTATTTCTTTTCGGGGTGGAGGTAATTTCTACCCTCGCGAAGTTATTTCAAATGAATCTTGCATAGGGTGTTATATAGTGCATCTAGGCCTCCCTCTTAGTCTCTACTAGAATAGTGCACAACGTCAGGTTTGCGCTATTTTGAGTTTTATTTCTTTTCGGGGTGGAGGTAATTTCTACCCTCGCGAAGTTATTTCGAATCTTGCATAGGGTGTTATAAAGTACATCTAGGCCTCCCTCTTAGTCTCTACTAGAATAGTGCACAACGTCAGGTTTGCGCTATTTTGAGTTTTATTTCTTCTCGGGGTGGAGGTAATTTCTACCCTCGCGAAGTTATTTCGAATGGATCTTGCATAGGGTGTTAAAAAGTGCATATAGGCCTCCCTCTTAGTCTCTACTAGAATATTGCACAACGTCAGGTTTGCGCTATTTTCAGTTTTATTTCTTTTCGGGAAGGGGGTAATTTCTACCCTCATGAAGTTATTTCCAATGAATCTTGCATAGAATGTTATAAAGTGCATTTAGGCTTCCCTTTTAGTCTTTACTAGAACAGTGCACAACGTCAGGTTTGCGCTATTTCGAGTTTTATTTATTTTCGGGGTGGAGGTAATTTCTACCCTCGCGAAGTTATTTCGAATGAATCTTGAATAGGGTGTTATAAAGTGCATCTGGGCCTCCATCTTAGTCTTTACTAGAATATTGCACAACGTCAGGTTTGCGCTATTTTGAGTTTTATTTCTTTTCGGGGTGGAGGTAATTTCTACCCTCACGAAGTTATTTCGAATGAATCTCATATAGGGTTTTATAAAGTGCATCTAGGCCTCCCTCCTGCTCTTTACTAGAATAGTGCACAACGTCAGGTTTGCGCTATTTTGAGTGTTATTTCTTTGCGGGGTGGGGGTAATTTCTACCCCCACGAAGTTATTTCGAATGAATTTCACACAGGGTGTTATAAAGTGCATCTAGGCCTCCCTCCTACTCTTTACTAGAATAGTGCACAACGTCAGGTTTGCACTATTTTGAGTTTTTTTTTCGGGGTGGGGGTAATTTCTACCCTCACGAAGTTATTTGGAATGAATCTCATATAGGGTGTTATAAAGTGCATCTAGGCCTCCCTCATGCTCTTTACTAGAATAGTGCACAACGTCAGGTTTGCGCTATTTTGAGTTTTATTTCTTTGCGGGGTGGGGGTAATTTCTACCCCCACGAAGTTATTTCGAATGAATCTCACACAGGGTGTTATAATGTGCATCTAGGCCTCCCTTGCTCTCTTTACTGGAATAGTGCACAACGTCGGGTTTGCGCTATCTTGAGTTTTATTGGTTTTCGGGGTGGGGCTAATTTCTACCCCCCACGAAGTTATTCCGAATAAATCTCACTCTCAAAGTGCATCTGGACCTCCCTCCTTCTCCTTACTAGAGTACTGCACAACGTCAGGTTTGCAGAATTTTTAATTTTATTGTTTTTCCAAGAGGGGGTAGATTTCACCCCTAACGAGTTTATTCGTTAGTAGGGTGTGAAAAGTGCATATGCCTGCGTGGTATTTTGTCAGAACCCATTTATATAATTTTTTTTTATCATGTTCAGTACTTATCTTGTCCGTTGTAAAAATCTGAATATTGAATCTAAATCTGAATCTAACTTCAGCCTGGTCATTTATCGTCGGTCACCATGGCGAGCAGTAGTGCTTGTACTGTGTGTTCTGATAACTTTGTGGTAAATAATAAACAAGTCGAGTGCAAATACTGTCGTAAAAAGTTTCATGCTGTGTTCGTTAGAGTGAAGGATTATGTTTGTAAGGCGGTTGAACACCTTAATGTCATGTTTTTCTGTGAGCAATGTGTACCCTTGGTCACGCAGTGCATGAGTACCCATACGGCGTTAACCGCCATTAAACAAAAAGCCGACAATATTCTAAAAAAGGCTACTGAGTGCCTGGAGACCATGCGGTCTGGGACTTCTCAAAGCCCTTCTGTTGCGAAAAGTTGGAGCGAAGTTGTAGAAAAATACAATCCACCGTTGATTGTCAGGCCTAAAAATCGCTCTCAACATAGCGAAATTACAAAAAGATGCATCACAGATAGCATAGACCCAAAGCAGATAAATGTAAATATAAATAATGTTCAGCAGGTGAAGGAAGGAGGTATTCGCATTCTCTGTGATTCGGAAAAATCAACAAAAAAATTACAACAAATAGTAAGCGATAAATTTGCTAATGAATATGAGATTCGAGTGCCTGACATAAAAAAACCGAAACTGGTTGTTATTGGATTGTCTGATGAAGTGTTGAAAAATATTGACTCTTTTGTGCAATATATTGCAAAAAAGATGCCGGAAATGATTGATCGGGAGATAAAGTTGATTAAGGCATACTTACCCAAAGGAAAAAAACAGTATAATGTTATATTAGAAACCTCTACAGAAGCACATACATTTCTTTTAAAATTAGGGCGAGTCTCTCAGGGTTGGGAAAGTTTTCCTGTTTATGAATTTGTTAGTGTATTAAGGTGTTTTAAATGCTTTTTAAATATGGCCATATGGCGACTGCTTGCTCTAGGGCTAAGCCAGTGTGTCCGTGTTGCGCTGATGATCATGAACAGGATGAATGCAAGTCACAATCAAACACTTGCGCAAATTGCAAATACGCCAAGGATGTGATAAAAATTCCTAGTATAAATATTAACCATACTGTTTTTGATAAAGAGTGTGTATGCTACCAAAGGGAAAAACAGAAAGCCAAAGAACGCATTTGTCACAAGTAGCAACCAGTCTTACAACAGGAAGAGCTAATCTTGTGCGTGAATTTAGTAGGATTGAATTCTAAGTTGACAGAACTAAATCAGATGTTGTATGAAAAAGCTCCACTGGCTGTTTGTGTGACTGAAACCCATGTGACGGAAGATATTGAAAATGTGGAAATATCAATCCCTAACTACAGCCACTTTTTGTGTACATCTCACAGTCGCCACACTGGTGGTGTCATTATATATATAAAGTGTGGTGTGGGAGCTAAAGTCATAAGAAATGAATCAAGCCTAGGAGACTTTTGGGCATTATTTGTCGAGATAGATTTAAAAGACGAGAGACTCGTACTGGGATCAATATACAGGTCACCTAACGGTAGTACAAATGAGTTTTTCAAATTTTGGAGTGATTTGCTTGATGAAGATTCAATTTTCACATCAAGGACTATTATTATGGGCGATTTTAACATAAAATGGAATGTGGAGTCGCCAATGAAGCAACAATTAAAAACTCTTAGTCAAGCGTCAGGGTTTAAACAAATAGTTGTCAACAGCACGCGTGTGGCACTGAACTCCCATACTCTTATTGATCTGATATTCACCAATGATTATAATATACAGGAATGTCCAAGAAATTTTCCACAGTTGTCTGATCATATGATAATCGGAGCAGTAATAAGGAACCATATGTTGGATAAGATATATGAAAGTGTATCAAAGCGTGATTTACGCTCAGAAAACATGGACAGAATTAAAATTGAACTTCTAGGTAAACCATGGAACTACACTTCAGCAAGTGTTGATACAGTATACACAAATTTTCTAAATAACATTAGGGAGGCTGTTGATCTGGTAGCCCCCCTCAGGGCAGTTATAGTTAATTTAACCCCTTGGTTTACGCCTAACATAAGACGAACCCAGAGAGAAAGGGACGCAGCGTATAAAGGATTTCATTTAACGAGATCTCAGGAAGACTATCGGTGATCAATTCAGAAAAAAAACATTACTATGAGACGGTGAACAGCAAATGTGACAGCAAAAAAATGTAGTGTACTATGAAAGAGCTAATTGGGGGTAAGAGTGGAAAGTGTTTCGATACTCAAAATATATTGTTTGACAACAACGTTGGTAGTTTAGAAGCTAATTTTCACACCTTTTATGCCGAAAGCATTAAAGATAGCCGAGAGTATTCCCAAAAGAAACTTAGATTATACAATGGAATTTGGCATTACAAAATTTGAAGAA
This sequence comes from Taphrorychus bicolor, assembly GCA_951812265.1. Classification (NCBI taxonomy): domain Eukaryota; kingdom Metazoa; phylum Arthropoda; class Insecta; order Coleoptera; family Curculionidae; genus Taphrorychus; species Taphrorychus bicolor. Next base: position 19,143,050 of record OX638302.1, read on the forward strand.
TTCAAACCTCTAAATATACAAAAATTAAAGAAAACCGTTATGAGCCTAAAAAACAAAAGTACCAGCGATGACATTATGAACGTAAAATTTATAAAAGACGCCTTGGGTCAGATCGGATTTCCACTGCTATATTTAATAAATACTTTACTTGCAACAGGGCGAGTACCAAGTGACGCGAAAACAAGTGTGATAGTGCCAGTTCCCAAAGTTCGAGCCCTCACAAGACCAGAGGAGTTCAGACCAATCAATTTACTCCCGGTGGTAGATAAAATATTAGAGACCACAGTGTGTAGCCAGTTGCGTGCTTATTTTGAGAAAAACAATTTAATATATGAAGGCCAGTCAGGATTTCGCCAAAGGCACTCGTGTGAAACTGCCTTACAGTATGCTTGTACTGTCTGGAGGAAAGATATATCTAAGGGGAATATTGTGTTGACTACTTTTATAGATCTTAAGCGTGCCTTGGAGACAATTAGTAGAGAGGTTTTATTGGTTAAATTAGAGAGGTATGGTATCAGATCTGGAGCTCTATTGTGGATTGAGGACTATCTGACAAACAGATATCACAAAACAAAAGTAAATTGTCTGGTTTCTGAGCCTTTGGCTAATGATTCTGGTGTTCCTCGAGGAAGTGTCCTGGGACCACTTTTATTCATAATTTACATAAATGATCTTCAAAATGTCCTAAAAAATAGTGCTCTGAATCTGTTTGCCGATGATACAGTGATTTTAGTAACAGGTGATAATTTTGATCAGGTAGTTGAAATTATGAATAATGGGTTAACAGTTTTATTTGAATGGCTCTGTGTAAATAGGTTGAAGCTAAATTGTGATAAAACTAAGTGTATGGTATTAGGAAGTAAAAAAAATTGTAAACTTTTTATGGAAAGGAACTTTGAAATACGAATTCATAACAACAAAATTGATCTTGTCACAAAAATGAAGTATTTGGGAATTTTTCTTGATCAACAGCTAAACTTTTCTGTACATGTGGATTTATGTGCAAAAAAATTGGTAAGAAAATAGGCTTTCTTGGTAGATTGGCACAGCATTTGAGTAATTGGAGTAGACTCTTAGTCTTCAAAACAATTATACAGCCCCATTTTATTTGTTGTAGCTCTCTTTTGTTAGTTTGTACTAGTGAAGAAGTAAATCGGCTTCAGTTGTTGCAAAACAGGGCAATGAGAATTGTTCTGGGTTGCAACAGATACACACCAATTCGTTTGATGTTGGAAAGTTTAAACTGGACTTTAGTAAAACAGAATATTGAAATATCAAATTTGTTAATAATTTTTAAAATAAAAAATGGTTTAATGCCACAATATTTCACCCAATATGTAAAACCACGTTCAGAACAGCATCAATATGATATTCGAACTAAGGATGCACTTCCTATATCGTTTGAACGGTCAGCTTTAATGAAAAAACAACTTTTTGGAGATGGATTGCGCCTTTTTAATGCTTTGCCTATGTATCTCAGAGTAATGACAAATTTACATTTGTTTTTAAAATCTTTAAGGAATTATTATGTACGTTTAAATAACATTGTCGTTCCATAAGAATGATTGTTTAGGCTACATGGTTTTTCTTGAATTGTTTTTACCATTACCATTACCAGGTACCGAATAACTTAATGTTTGCAATGTAAAGTTGTAATTGATTATTGTCTAGTATTGATTGTAAAGAAATAGCACTTGCTAAATAAACATAGTTATTTATTTATTTATTATATTTTATAATACGAACGATCATTTATGAAGCAAAATCGCAGTCGCAGAAAAAGTATAGTGTGCAACACGTACGAAAATCACTCTTCACACTCGTGTGACGTTGTATCACTCGCCTACGGCTCGTGTCCAAACCGAAACACTCGTGTGACTTTTTGTGTCTAGTGCAATTTTCGACACTAGTTGCACAATATACTATTAAGGGAGGGGGATATTTTTCACTTTTTTCGATAACTTTTGGCAAATCGGCGATAGGAGTTCTACTAGATGTTACCTTCCTTGCAAATTTGGGGGAAACAAGGAACGAAATGTGTGAAATCGTAATAAGTAACTTTGAAAATGATTGAAGAAACTTGGCAACATAGATCAAATAAACATAGTAGAGGGGAAAAGTGTTTAAATATCTTATTACAACTTCCAACCAAGTAATCATGTTTTACCTTTAACAATCCACTCCTTTCTAGTTTTTCTATCTCCATGCTCCTTTATCTGAATTTGAAGTAGCTTTGAGGTACAAAAAAGTTTCGAGTATTTGAAACAGTTGGTGTTAGGTCTAGTCCACAAAGTTTTGTTCATCTTACCACTTATTCTAATTCTTTTTTACTTCACTATCAAGAATAACGATTCTAGAAAAATCTCAGTTTCATTCGATTTAAGATTATTGAAAAAAATTTAATTAAATGCAAAGATGTAAAAATATATAATAAATGTACAACTTTACACGTATTTTAAATGGGTGAGGTTATGTTGTCATACCGCCATGTTCAAATTGTGACGTTACGTGCACGAAACCTATTTTGATTAAATAACACAACACAACCTAACTTCTCTTATCATTTTTATGTTTTCCGATATTGACAGTAATGACGTCCTTCACTTTAAAAGTCACTCTATTACTCGATAGAATGCCGTGGCTCTGCCCTTGCGCTAGCGTTAGATTATTATTATTACATGGTCCATCAAACCATGTAATAATAACTAAACACTATTTTATAGTATTGGGCGAGGTTTTGTATGTATTAATCCTATGTTTTGTAAATTACTCAGGCCCACTATTACAAGTTCAGTTTAAACTTTTGTTTGAAGATCAACGAAAGATTTTGACAGATAAACAATGAAATGTATGTCAAACTGTGGAGTTCTAACTTCAAACTGAAGTTACTCATAGATGGAAAAGTCGTCCTTAGCGGCACTTTCACAAGTTCAATTTAAACTTTAGTTTGAAGTTAAAACTCCAGATTTGAGGCACATTGGATTGTTTCCGGTCAAAATCTTTCGTTTATCTTCAAACTAAAGATTAAACCAAACGTGCAAAAGTGAGTCTTAAGCGATGCTTTTCTATAGCTAACTTGAGATCTGATGATGCCTCACAGCGAAACTCCAGTCACGTAGTGTACCATCTAATTTTGAGGCTTTGACATTGATATAGAATCGCAGACTTAATAGTTGTAACGTGCACAGCTTTCGGCAGAGATAAGCACAATAATAATTCCGAAGAAATAAAATAAACAAGAAATTACTAATAATCTATAAAAACCGTAACAATTCTTTATTTTGCTGTTTTAAACGCAAAGTATTCAGAGAAGTTTCCTGAAGAAGCTTGGGTACAAAAAAAAGGGCGAAAAACTTCTTTTTCCTCAAGTAGTGTTTATTCTTTTCGAGCAGCTCTTTCATCTGCTAATGGCAAAATTTCGTTTAGGCAAATTAATAATTCCCTAACTAACTCATTTGCAGACATAATTTCTCCAACTTCAGGCTGGGAAACTTTTCTGCGTCGTAAGGAATATTTTAAAAGAATTTTTATTACGGATGAGAAAGATGTTTCTTGGCCAATTAACTTTTTAAATGGTGGAAGTTCAGTTTGGATATTTCATGGCGGGTTTGCGCATTTAATTCTCCTCTTCGCGATCGGTCTGTATAAATTTTACAATAATCGCGATCAGAAATCGTAGTTTAACATTTCACGTTCGACACATCAATTACCTGGATGGCTTTTATCTCCTTCTGGTTATGGGCTAAGCGAGCGAGCATGGCTATTTCCTGATAGATGTGGATAAGAAATGGGAAAACGTGTGGATTTTTAAAAAGCCCATTTTCTCGAGGCTACACGCAGCCATCCGTATATATGGAAATAATACACTAATTCACTCACAAAGTGGGCGATTTGGCATATGAAAGCCTGAACATATTTAAACCCCTATTGGCCCTGACGGAAAATCGAAACCCTTCGGAAAGTTTATTTAATTTGGGCGCACCTTTCACACCCGAAATAACGTTTTACAAACACTTTGCCGGAAAGGGAGGCTTCAATTCTATCGGCTCTCAAAAGGCGTTTAACTGCCGTTCGAACTTTGGCTGGCAATTGCAGAACTTTGGGAATTATTTACGTTCAACTACGCCAAAGTTGGCGCTTTCCCATAAACGAAAACTTTTCGTTCTCCCTCCCTTGGCCAACCCGATCTAGGATTTCAGATTTTGTAAATTAATGTACGCCCTTCCACAAGGTTTGGGGGTTTAAATGGAATTTCTTGCAGTTTTATGTCAATTTTATACGACCACCACTAAAGGAAGAACCCTAGAACATGCTACGAAGGTAATACATATAAAGAGTATGATTTGACGTGTTCTTTATGCGACGAGCATGCTTTTAGCATTTTTCGTGAAGTTTCGAATTAGTATAAAGTTAATTTGAGAGAGTTTAACTCCTGACCTATGTTTACAACTCTTGCTAAATCACTCGAACGAAACTTTATATAGTCCATCATCAAGCAGCTGTTTGCAACATCAAAGATAGATCGTGGAATGTTGTTTGTGAGTTTCTTAGAAATTATGGATGAAAAAGGGGCTGCAAAAAATTGCGAATAGAATTTTCTTGTTGAAACCTGGCACAAAATCATGTCTTACATTTTAAAATTAAAATTTATAGGAAAACAGATAATATGTTTGAACTATGGAATCCTGTATTGAGAACAAAAAGCTAAAAGTTTATCAGGCCGCGTTTATGCCACCGGCAGAAAGAAAGTCTATCACTGTCAAAGCACTGAAAGTCGGGCTTAGAAAGACAACGTAGACTCTAACCGAGTGAGAAAAAGACAGAAGAGCGTTTTTCCCCATTACTTAATCAACTCAAAACTATCTATTAATATTCAGCGCCCCTCCTTACTGAAAATGTAAGTAGTTATAACGACGGGGTTCTGGGCCATTTTGACCTTGAAGTCTACGTGAGCCCTAGTGTGAAGGGGCTCAGGGCACTTATTATATAGAAAGGTGTGTAAGTGAAAATGAAAATCTCTGGCCAATAGAATTGGTCAATAGATTTTTTTGACCAATCAAGGTTGTCAAAATTTTCATTCTCACTTTCACAACTTCCTACAGAATGAAGCTCCAGGGCCCCAAAATTATTTCATTCTTGTCAAATGTGACAGACTTAACAGATGACATATGACGTGTGACATATGACAATTGTGTGACATAGTACAGGTGAGGTGAGACTTGACACGTGTGACGCCAAGGTGAGGATAGACAGGCTTGACACGCAGGGCAGATAGGGCAGTCAGTGTAGATGGAGTAACTCCAAGTGCCCCTCAGTGGAAAATGAAACAAATAGTTTAGAAAATATTTTTAGACAACGGTGCTGTTTGTCTTATTTATTCCCCAAGTTACACAAAGCGATTCAAATCGAGGAGATTGAGTTTTGCGATTTTTCCAAGAAGACTTTCTTCTCGATTTGTTCTTGACCGTCCAGTTATGCCTGTGGAAGTTTGATGCCCTTTCGCAGGCGATCCTGCCAAGTAATTTCGTATTTGATAACACTAGAAAAAAAAATTAATAAAAATTAATATCCCACATTTGTAATCTAACATTTTGTCAGTTTGCAAGTATAGACAGTTTTTACAAATCGCTGAAATCACACTGTGCCGATGCAAATTTTGGGCCAGCGACATCCAAAATGGTAAAATGATTAAGACTATGCACTTTCAACTAGCTCTAGAAATTTCGCAAATTGCATTTATCAATCTCCAAATCACACTGCGCAGACGCAAATTTTGTTCTACCGATAACCTAAATATCATATTAAAGATCAACAGTTCTATGAGCATTCGTATACAACATAAATTGCCCATTTTGTTATTTTTAATGACCATTTTGGTCATTGAAATAATTGAAACATTTTTTGATGCATTTTTTGACAGGAATCGAAAAAGAATAAAAAAAATGGATTTTTCCTGATCGGTACATAGGTTCTAAAGTTATAGGCCAGAATTAGAAATTGAGAAAAAAGATTCCATTACTCCCATTTTGGTCATTAAAAACGGATTTTTTTATTCAGTTTTTGACCTCAATGAGACGATTATAGCCTTTAAGTACGGAACAAGCTTAATTCGAATACAATAAACCTTATAAGTGAATTTTCTAAGATTGCCTAAAAAGTCAATTCTAAAAGTGCCAAAAATCGGCACCATTAAACAGTTTTAACTAACCTGAACTTTCGGTTGTGAAACAAGTAAAAAGTCATCAAGAAAAGGAATAAAAGAATTGGATTCTTTCTGATTGGTCTCTAGGTTCTAAAGTTATAGGCGATCAGAATTAGAAATTGAGAAAAAAGATTCAATAACCCCCATTTGGGGGTTATATATAAAAACAATGGGAATTTTTCTATTCAGTTTTTGATTTTATTGAGACCAAAAGATTCAATAACCCCCATTTGGGGATTATATATAAAAACAATGGGAATTTTTCTATTCAGTTTTTGATTTTATTGAGACCATTTTAGCCCCTAAGTACGTAACAAACTTGATTCGAATATAATAAAACTTATACGTTAATTTTCTAAGATTACTTAAAAAGTAAATTTTAAAAGTGCCAAAAATCGACCATTAAAAGGGCCTATCTCCCAAATTATTGAATCAATGGAACCTTCGGCTGTGAGACGAGAAAGAAGTCATCAAGAACAAAAATAAAAAAATTGGATTTTTTCTGATCGGTTTATAGGTTATAGGCGGTCAGAAATAGAAAATGAGAAAAAAAGATTCTATAATCTCCATTTTTATCATTAAAGAAAACGTATTTTTTTTTTATTCAGTTTTTGACCTTAACGAAACGATTTTAGCCCCTAAGTACGTGCTTGAATCGAATATAATAAACCTTATAAGTGAATTTTCTAAGATTGGCTTAAAAGTCAATTCTAAAAGTGCCAAAAATCGACAATTAAACAGGTGTATACCCCAAATTAAAGTTATAGGCCAGAATTAGAAATTGAGAAAAAAGATTCCATTACTCCCATTTTGGTCCTTAAAAACGGATTTTTTTTTTATTCAGTTCTTGACCTCAATGAGACGATTTTAGCCCCTAAGTACGGAACAAGCTTAATTCGAATACAATAAACCTTATAAGTGAATTTTCTAAGTTTGCCTAAAAAGTCAATTCTAAAAGTGTCAAAAATCGGCACCATTAAACGGTTTTTCCCCAAAATTATTGAATCAATGGAATTTTCGGTTGTGAAACGAGAAAGAAGTTATGAAGAGAAGGAATAAAAAAATTGGATTCTTACCGATTGGTCTATAGGTTTTAAAGTTATAGGCGGTCAGAATTAGAAATTGAGAAAAAAGATTCAATAACCCTCATTTTGGTTATTAAAAACAAATGGAAAATTTTTTATTCAGGGTTTGACTTTAATGAGACGATTTTAGTCCCTAACTACGGGGTGTTCATTATAAAACTTCATCTAGTAGGCTATGAAATTTTGACAGAAAAAGATGACATAATCAAAATAAACGGACTTTTGTTTCTCAATTCTTTTCTTTTGACATTTCACAGCCAGCTAGATGAAGTTTTATAATGAACACCCCGTACATAACAAGCTTGATTCGCATATAATAAGCCTTATAAGTGAATTTTCTAGGATTGCCTAAAAAGCAAATTCTAAAAGTGCCAAAAATCGAGTGTTAAACGTGTCTATCTCCCAAATTATTGAATCAATGAAACCTTTGGTTGTGACACCGAAGGTTGTAAAGTTATAGGCTGTCAGAATTAGAAATTGAGAAAAAAGTTTTAGAAACTCCTTTAAAATTCAAAATTTTTTATGCAGTTTTTGACCGGAATACACGACTGCAACCCCTAAGTACATAAGAAGCTTGATTGGAATGTAATTAGTCTCACTAGTGAATTTTCTGAGGATGCCAAAAAGGTCAACTCTAAAATTACCTAAAGCGAGCATGAAAGAGATGTATTTCCTAAATTCGATTGTGAGAAGAAAAAAGGGTCAACAAGAAAAGGAAAAAAACAATTTTATTCCTTCCAATCGGTCCATAGGTTCTAAAGTTATAGGCGGCCAAAATTAGAAATTGAGAAAAAAGTTTCAAAAACCCCCATTTTGGTAATTTAAAAAAAAAAAAATGCAGTTTTCGACCAGACTGGGACCACTGCAACCCCTAAGTACATAAGAAGCTTGATTCGAACGTAATTAGTCTCATGCTTGAACTTTCTAAGGATGCCAATAACGTCAATTCTAAAAGTACCTAAAAATCGACCTTAAAGAGGTGTATTTCCTAAATTCGATTGTGAGATGAAAAAAAGGTCATCAAGAAAAGGAAAAAAACAATTTTATTCCTTCCAAACTGTCTATAGGTTTCAAAGTTATAGGCGGCCAAAATTAGAAATTTAGAAGAAAGATTAATTCCCTCTTTTTTGGCTATTTTCAAAAAAAAATTTTAAAACTTTTTGTGATGATTTTGATCAGAACGGGGCGATTGCAATCCCTAAGAACGTAAAAAATTTAATTTGAATATAATTAACCCCATAAGTGACAAAAAAGTCGATTCTAAAAGTGCCTGAAAATTGACAATCGAAAGGGTTCAAATATAGATTTAAAATTGGAGAAACAATAGGACCTTTTTTGTGTGAGGAAAGCAGAAAAAAGAAATCCCATTTTAGGTTTTTTTTTAATATTTTATGTCAATGTTAAGATAAAGCTTTAAAAATGTTTCATTAACGGCTGGAAGTGCTTAATATAAAAATTCCTTTCAAATACTGTAAATACTTTGTAAATTTGAAAATAGTAAATAACTGCAAATCAAGGAGTGAAGGAGTTGTAACGACTTTTAGACGTCGTGTTTAAGACGTCTTTTTTAGTCAATTAACTATTGTGGTTAAAAAATCCAAAGTAAGACGTCTTTTCATCGAGTTGAAGATCAGACTGGTTACCTAACTATCCTCAAGCTTTATTGATATATGAACAGTATTTTATCCTACATATTTAAAAAAAAAGAAAAGTAGTCAAAGTGAATTCAGCCGAACTATCTCTGATAGGAGAAGAAACCACGATTTTTTTAATTTTTTTAATTTGCTAAAGAAGAAACAAACAACTTTTGAGAGAAGTGAGTTTCCGACGTGCAGATGAAAAGAAGACCGGCGAATTGAAAATTTTATTAACTGTTTTTTAGAGTAAATTTGAGTTTAGTTTTGATTTGCACATCAGAGTTTCTGAAAGGACCAACATGTGGAATGAATTTAAATTCTTTGAGAAGGGTATAGCTGATGACTAAGGCCTGACACGTTAAAATGTCATGACCACTTTCATCAAGTCCAATGGGCAAAAGCTTACATCTGGTCTTTACGAAGACACTAGTAAAGAAATTTTGAAGTTTTGATTTATCGTTTTTCTCACATGGTTATGATCCTTTGCATATAATTGGCAAACTGTGCGTGGTTTTATCAAACCGTTTCCTTTAGGCCTGTCCACTTCGATTTTTGACGAGGTACATTTATCTGTCAAAGTTTTCTTGTACCTAAATTTCGGCTTCATATCTGAGGGTCTGAGGGCACTGTATAGCACTGGGAGGAGATGAAAAGGGCCAAGTGAATTTTGTAGGAAACCTTCTCCTCCAAAAGAGAAAGAAAAGAAAGATGTTTTTCAAAGAAAGAATGTTTTCATATCCAAAATAAAATAATTGCCAAAAGAATTTTTTTTTCAAAAAAAAGGTTGTTTAAATAAAGATAATTGTCGCGAGTCGTTTGGACTCACTAAAAAATTACCTCAGGATCGATTTCTTAAGAGGGGTTGAAAACAACATTCAAATTCTACTAACTACGTTTATTAAAATTAAGATAAAAATGGTTACAATAAATGGAGCAAAAAGCATAACTGATAAAATGGCTATAACTTAGAATTAAAAGGTACTTACATTATCAGAAGCTATGCATTATCAAATGACTTAACAGGTTTAGAGCGGAGGGCATCATAGGGTTAATTGATACATTGAATATTATATAAAACAGACTGGCCTCCTTGAGGCATAATTTATTTAGCGTAGCAACATCGCGAAACTAAAAACGAAGAACGAAGAATAATCAAAAAATGCTCTCGCCACCTTTTATACAATTTCCTCGGTTCCCACTTCGGCTGAGGGGATTCCTATCCGAGTCAGAAAAACGTTGGTCGGAATTCTAAATTGCTATCGTTAGTACGTTTTTTAACTGCTCTGTTTATTCCGTTTGGACCGAGGTCACTTCGACCTGATGATATGATAAATGATGAGAAGATGATACATCCTTCTCATCATTTAGTAAACAATAAATTTTATATAATTTGTATTCGTGACAATATGGAAACAACTGTCTTTTTCCATATCTTATCTAATAGCTATTTATGTATTAAGAGCGAAAAGTACAACTTTTTTGCTCGGAGAGTGAAGTTTGCCGCTCGACGCGAAGCGGAGAGCGGCAATCACTCGAGAGCAAAAAAGTTACTTTTTGCTCGTAATGCATACAACGTTTTTTCTGCAAACGATCAATTTCAAATAATGTGAATCACAACTGAAGTCACAATCTGAAAATTTAAATCAAACTGACAATGACGTTTTAAATATTTGGTTGAGTGGTGGTAGTTGCTATTGACAGCAAGCGATAAAATCTTTTTCGCTTGCTGTCCTGGGCAACGCGCGGAAAAGTAAACTCACATTCTGATCCTCAAAAATGGTTAGGTTTTCATTTGTCTAATGAAAGCGTAAAATGCGTCATTATTTGACGTTTGTAGAAAATAGTTATTTATGTATTAAGAGCGAAAAGTACAACTTTTTTGCTCGGAGAGTGAAGTGCTCGACGCGAAGCGGAGACTCGAGAGCAAAAAAGTTACTTTGTGCTCGTAATGCATACAACGTTTTTTCTTCAAACGATCAATTTCAAATAATGTGAATCACAACTGAGCATAACTGAAAACACAATCTGAAAATTTAAATCAAAGTGACAATGACGTTTTTAATAATTGGTTGAGTGGTGGTAAATCTTTTTCGCTTGCTGTCCTGGGCAACGCGCGGAAAAGTACACTCACATTCTGATCCTCAAAAAAGGCTAGGTTTTCGTTTGTCAAATGAAAGCGTGAAATGCGTCATTATTTGACGTTTGTAGAAAAAAACAATTACATCACGGTTAGCATGTTGTTTTGCTATCCCACAGATCCACACAGGAAATCTTGATAAATAGTAGTAGTGAAGCATGGCTTCATAATATAATCTACTTTGTAATGCGGCTTAATGTATCCCCGACCTAAAACCCGAATAGATAAAATATGGCGACCGCTTAATTCTCCAATATCTAAATGGAATTGAGGTTTTTTCCAGCAATGGCTAGTAAAGTTTAATTAAAAGAAAACGAAAACTGCTCTTGAACAAGGATCCCTGTTTGCTGAAACCACCTGCACCTGTATCCACAGGATATTGTGAGCCTATTTTTGAACTAAAAATGTTCCGCTTTACCTGAATATTTTGCTTAGAAAGTTTTAAATTCTTTCTTTACTGCTGCAACTTTGAATATCTGGAGGCACCATTGCTAAAGTCCATATTGCGCTCCATCTCCACTTCTGGCCGATCTGCTATTTGAATTATGGCCTAATTGCGAAACAACCATCAAATGGTAACTTAAAATTGAAAATTAAATCAGAACTTTGTGGAAATGTGTGTTTAAATCAACTGCGGAACACAATCAAATATTTGATAAACAGTTGGACAGCGATGTGTGCTGTATAAACGTCAGCTACAGGCCGACGTAATCTATTTTCAAATTAAACGTTATAAAACGCGGCAATGTTTATCGTCAAATCAATTTATTTAGCTTAGAGAGGGTGATTGATTTTTTTAGATTATAATAAATTTCCAGTAATGAATCGATTCAAAGCACTCCTCCGCAAATTCGATAATTGGATTTTATTTTATTTGCGGAGTATCCACATATCATAAGCAAACACGTCCCAATGCTAAGGTAGCTCACGCTGCTCCATTCGCCCGCTCAGTTGGAACTAACGTGATTTCGTAGATTTATCCGGATCTAATTTTATCGGTCCAATTACCCTCCCGTAATTGCTAATCCGATTTAGAGTTTGGTATGGATTTTTATTACCAAACCAATCAAAATTCCTGAACAGATTTTTTCGTTCTCTGTGGCACCTCATAACGGCCTCGTTCTCATTTATTTATTTCTCATAAATTCTAATTTTCCATCGCTCCAGGCAGTGTTTCCTTCTCCATATATGAAACGTCTCCTTAAATTGTATCGCCTCTATAACAGGCACAGAAATATACGGTTCTCTGTGTCTCCGAGGGGCGATAAAATTAGCCCGAATCTTCCGCTCCGGTGAGACTTTCAGGTTATAAGGCCGAAGCTGGATTGTCTGGAAACTTAAAAAGCATCAGTATTCCGGCCGCGTAACATATTTTATATCTTCTGCGATGTATCGCGCGGAACCGGGACCATTAAACGTCCCTCCGGTCCAAGGAAAGAGTCATTTGGACTGACCATCTCCTATAACGTCGTTCCTGTTTACACCGCTGAAAATACCAGTTTTGTAATAACGATATTCTGGCTGTGGCACGTGTCTGGACGTTGATATTGGTTTATTATGAATGTTTCCGATTCTAGGAGCTCAAACAGATGCGGATAACTATACCGTAATAAGTTCGGGTTAGCCGCCATGTTGGCAAACTCAGAATAGGCTTTATGCTCTTATTTTATTTTAAAAATCTCTCAAGCGTGCGTAAAAATGCACTTTGACACAAGAGACAAAATTATCACATTGCTTTAAGTTAGCTTTGAGGTTAGAAAATGGTATATTGCAATGACCTAGCAGATATGTCACTTCCGCCGGCAGTCGTCATCATTGAAAGGTTCCCATTGCTAAAAGGGGTATAGTCTGAATAATCATCTTGTGGAATTACGTCATAAATCGTGACGTGTCCTGTATATGACAGCACGTCGTAAATAAGATTTTTTTTACTTCAAAAATTTACCTACGATTTACCTTTAATTGCAACTTTATTTTTGGGTTATGTTTTTCTAAAGGATAATTTACATTCGTCGCATATTTAAGCTGGAGTTTCAGTGTGTTTGAATAAAACTTTGAATGGAAAACAAGTTTTTTTTTTCAAAAAAAGAAGAACATTTGCCTTTTGTGCTAACTATTAATTAATTTAAAGCTAGAATATTACTAAGCAACACGTTCGAGAAATGTATTTGAAGTTAACAAGAAATCTAGAACAGTTTACGTTCTCTGATGATCAGTAACAAAAATGTGTATTCCACAATCCTCAATGTTTAGATATATTATTAGATCTTGTTAGGTTTAATAATGTTTAATAAATACCTTCACAATAATTAAGGCTTTGCAGACCTCAAAGTAATAAAGTAATAAATTATTATTCTCTAGAATATGGAATGTTAGGGTAGGTAAGCGTTTAGAGCGCTTACCTACCCTAACTACTACTACTTTATTCTACTACTGCCTTATTCCTGTAAGCTTACTTGATAATTTTTCTTCAAATCTTTCATCTTTCAAAAAAATTTACTTAAATTATGGAATAATTCTAAAAGTTATGCATCAGTTCTTTATTTAGGAAGGATTTAATTTGTTTAAGGTCATCTATGCAATAAATAACAGCAAAAGCTTAAATTAGGTAACTTGTGTTCACATTTCACGCACAGAAAAGCCGTTGTTCAATGGGGAGTACCACACATGGCAGTATGCGCATCGGGCATACTTCATTCTTAAAATCGACGTAGTGTTCATTCATAACTACTGGCCAATCAGGACAGGGGACAGGATGTAAACAATATCAGCTGATCGCTCAATCGCTCATCCAATTTATTTTATTCCATTGATAGTTATTTTAAAATACTTCTGCTTTTAAATAATTATTTATTAAAAACCATTTTTTATAAAGAGGATATTATTGAATATGTATTTCAAAAAGTTATAATAAGTCAAATAGTTAATAGTTCTATGATGTGCATGGTCACAGAGAAATACAAATCATCAAACATACCTATTATGAAATGAAAAGAAATGTTGGGCTTGGGCTAAAGTGGACTATCCGAATCAAAAGATTTATAACAGGGCCTGGAAGAGCTGAAAGACGAGGAACTAAACGCGATAGTGAGACGAACTTTTTTTACTACCTACGTTCCTGTTCAGTTTCTGCATAAAAGGTTAGAAGGGACAAACATATTTTGCAAGCTTTTGTTAGTTAAAATCAATATCACCAATAGTTGCAAAGGTTTTTTTGTCTACAAGAAGACAAGGGGAGGACTAAGATAGGATCCCACACAGTTCTTCAATATGCAAATGTAAAACGGTCTATTAAAAAAAGGTAGGTATTGATATTTATTAAATACATTTTTAAATAAAGTTAACTATATTACATTAAAGATAGGTATTGTATACAGAATGGACTTTTTAACTTGAGACAGTCAGATATCTTGAGAACTAGTTGTGGGGAATACATTTTTCCGATGGCCTCTGAATTGCGTAGAGCCTATTTTAGGCACATCTTTTTACCTACACATGGGTTTTTGAATTTGAATCATTTTTATCATTGCAAGAAAAACATACCTTTTGCTATAGTGTCACATGTTTAGATAATAATAATTAATGTTTTGTTTTAACATAGATGTTATTCAACTAGTTAAGTATAATATGCTTATTAGTAATATGTGACTGGCTATTTATGTGTTAGTGATACAATATGTTTCTCCATGAAAAAATTTGTTACATCTTTCAACAAATCTTATATTTAAATTGTTACTAAGTAATAGTTATGTGTCTACCTACCTTACAAGATAAATAATATATTTACAATTATGTTATGTATATAAAATTTATTAAGAATAAATAGAGGATTGTCTATTGCATTTTCACACTTATCTTAGCTTAGCAATACATAAGTACATAATAAAGTAGTGGCAGAAACGACAAAAGAATAAAAGTCTAGTTACTTGAACACATGAGGATGTGAACTTTGTTATTGATTTAATAGTTTACAGTTTGACTTTTAGGTGTTTGCACATGATTATGGCGATTTATTCCTTCTTTTTCCTTGTAGGTAGGGACTAAGCAAAATTGATTCTCACCCATTTTTAAGCAACCCTAAAGGCTCAAAACTTCTCAGTTTCGATTCCACCCATTTCTATAGAATAATTGCCTTGGTCAGGTACCACCCAAGTTCAGTTGAACCACAGTTCTACAACTGACTCTAAAATGGTCCATGCAGTTTCTCCTAGGGCCTAACTCATCACTAAAATCTTATTGTCCAAGATCAGCAAATATATGTAGGTATATACCTATTCTAGTGCCTCTTAACTTAATTCACATATATATGATGAAACTAACCGCCACTTGCACCACTCAATTTTCAAGTACACCTAGTTAAGGCTTTCCTTACTACCATGCTTCCTCATGCTAATAGCTATGGCTTAGGGATCCTTAACTTTAGGTTTACCTAAATTTGTTTAGTGCAAATAGGGGTAAGCTAAGTAAAGAGTGCATGAACAAAATCATCAGGACTGATGAAGAATGGCAAGCGACAAGACTGATCGAGAATTAAACTAAATAGACATGGCACTATACTAGCTGGAAACCTGCGTCTATTTTCTTAATTGGTTGAAAAGAATTCTACTTTTTTGTTCCAATATTCATAAAAGAATAGACACAATATGGTACAAAATCTGGCAAAAATAATAACAAAAACAAACTAACCTTAAAATTTCGTCAACATCGTATCTTTACTATCATAGTAAATTTAAGGACCGCCTCCAGTGCAAGGTTGCCGATGTGATATTTCTATCTTTAATCAACCACGCGCAAAGGGCATAACAAAAACCAAAGTAGATAAAGAATAATTATAACGATTTATCCTCTATTCATTTTATTCTATTATTAATTCTATGGCCGAAGAAACGCATTTAGAACGCATTTCTAACTGACGATTTTAACCACATGAAAGGAAACATGAAAATGCAATATAGATTATATAGGTATCCTAAAATGTCTATAATGATGAAGCATAGATTCATGCGTAGAGTATTACCACAGTTTAAGGAATATAACATATTCCTTAAAGTGTGGTATCACTTAGGTAGGTACTTCATTTGCAGCAAATAATTCCCTTACATGGACGTTAGGAATGGGTTGGGCCTTAAGACAACGACCAATCCATAACTACATAACTTGTTTTGCTTGTTGGAGGAGCAAAGTTACACCTGGTTCAGTAGATATCTACATTAATTCTCGAAAATTGACAAAATCACATAAAAGTATATAAATTAATGTAATGACCATTTTTTTTTCTTACATCACTTATCAATTAAAACAATTGATAAATTAACGAAGCTTTATTATTTATATACGATTATTACGAATATACCCTATGAGCCGCAGAAATATGTGATTCAAAGAATTTTGCATTTTATATGTGGCAACGTTGCA
The DNA here is from genome assembly GCA_951812265.1 of Taphrorychus bicolor. Lineage (NCBI taxonomy): Eukaryota > Metazoa > Arthropoda > Insecta > Coleoptera > Curculionidae > Taphrorychus > Taphrorychus bicolor. The sequence goes on from OX638302.1 coordinate 19,159,526, forward strand.
AATACTGCCCCGTGCGCATACTGCTGGATGCAGCCATCTCGTTCAATGGAATTCCTTTTTGACGTCTTGTTCACCTCTGCGGCGGACATTAATAAAGGCTATGAGGAAATGTACAAAGTCATCTCCCTTGCGTCTCGAAATTGACTGATTCACTCCACTTCTCGGTACTGCCATGAAACGTGTCTTGAGGATTCCAGAAATCGCGAGCTCTGGTTGTGTCAAAGCCTAACTGATGAGCCGTAAACAGCAAAACTAGTCTGTGGATGGACACAATTAGAGCTTGCGAAATGATGGTTTATCAGTCGTTTAAAAGGTCGAAAACAGCGTTTTCATAGTGCCGACGGCTAAAAATCGATTTTTGTATTTTACAGTAATCTGCATCATTCTTGACTGATTCAGTCCATCATTAAACGCTCTGTCATATTTATACTTTCACCGACAAGCTGGAGTGGAGGGGCCGGGCCTCCTCAAGAATGGTGCATTCTGTAGGATGGCTCAACTTGGCTGATGGATCCATCGAAGGCGCAGATATTGTTGATGAAAAAAAATACTTGTTTTGATTGATGAATGCAGCATGCAGTTTCATTCGCCATTCATCCATTCTTCAACCAATAGCGTCAATACGGGTCAATCAGATACGTCATTTTCGATGCGCAGTAACCAAGGGGGCTTTACATTATCTCTTATGAACAAAATCAATCCTTTAGTTTTCTACTATCCTACCCACGTGAGCAATTATTCAGGGCCGCAATTTCTTTTTCCTCTTTTTCTATTGAAGATATTCTCTTACTTGAATATCTCAATGGCTTCTCTGATTAGTTTAGGAATGCTGCTGTTAATGTAAAATTATATCCACCTGGTTAAAAATAAATATCGTGCTTTTAGAAAGAGAGCTTGCTCTGCTACTGCTGACTTTTGTGCTTGTCCCAGTTTGCAGTTCTTTTTGTGTTCCCTTATTTCCTAATCTACGGTACTGATAAATGATCCCTCTGGTCTTTGGTGGATCTCAGGCTGCGTTGTTTTGTGCAAGTCGGTTTAAAAACAGGTATAGTCGTTTTCAGGAAGATATTCATCTAGCCACCCATGACATTGTAAACGCACCTTTTAAAAACAATTGAAAAGTTACCAGAAAAGTTACTAGATCAGAGTATGTATGCGATGCATGGTGCGAAGCGAGCTTAACGAACGCATTTGTCGGTTTTAACCTCAAATTTTGTAATTTTCAAACATAACTATTTTATTTCTCAAATTTTGCTCAAATCCAATTATTATTCAGCGTTTGTAATGTAGGAAACGTAAACTGGCTTAATAAACGACTAACTATCATCCAGAACTATTAACACAATTCATCGCATGACCCAGAAAAGTCATCTGCAACCTCCAACTTCTGCAAAATAAGATGCCAGAGTAGAGTTACAAATACAAAAATTAAGACATCAAAACCACATTCAAGCAGTTGTGAGTATTGATGATTGATTATTGCCAGCTAAAGCGAGCGTTAAATTAGTATGCATATGCAGAGCGAAGAACTGAACTGGACCATCAACCATGAACAAGATTTCCAAAAGTTCCGAATATACTCACCCAGAAATTACTGTAGTGTCCAGATGCCCTGGGAATAGACCATACATTTAACTATGGTTATGCCTATGCCTTACATAATATTATATAGTCTACCACTTTCCAAGTTTAAAATTGAATGCAGATTGCAGTCAAGTAAAAATTGTTCCAAACAGCAAAAGCATCTGAGAAAAGATGGTTTTCTACCAGACTGAATTTAAGTACTGCCATATGATTTGGACTGTGTGATGATCTGTGATGAGAGTCCCAGTGGCCTTTTCATATACGTACCTATATGCCAGATGCCATCCATAATTATGATCACTTTGGATCTTGAGTTAATATTAGTGAAGATTACCCCCCATGATAAAGAAAAGAATATTTTGATAAATTTACTGTTATATCATTTCAGTTGTCATTTGGCTCCATTGTTGGATCAAAATTGACCCTTTCATTCATTTGTAGGTATTTAGAGAAGTGTATTTTTGTTTTGTTAAATATATATGATTTTACATTATAAATTAATTATACTAAAAGAAGTCTTGCTTAATTGAGCATTTAGTTTCTTAAACTACCTAAATATCAAGAAAATAAAATGTTTGTGTGGTGGTTTATTAATTGTCTGATTTAATATTAGGTTTGTTCCAACATGCTAGAGAACCATTGCAGAACATTTAAAAAATCATTTTGGCCAACTCACCAGCAAACATTTCAAATTGAAATGAGGAACCATCTTGACATTGCAGAACCACTGTGGACAAGCACATTGTTTATTTTAATTTCGATACATATTAGTGAGTTGTCAAGAATGATAGACCCTTCTGGAATGGTTTCTTGGTCGAACGGAACCAACTTATTTTCAACTAAAGAGAGCTACAGTTCTTTTAAACTAAATAGCATAAGCAGGGGCCATTTCTTACAAGCTCAGTTGAAAAAGTTTCGACTTATAATACTTATGTATAGACATAGAATTTGAAGTAACTTTTAGAAAGAAGTAAAGGCTAGTTATTAGTTTGAAATTAAGAACCCCTTTGCAAATAACTTACTATACCTGGAATAAAAATGCTATTGAAGTTGCAAGAACTTATATTGTGTTGGAATTTGTAGTGAAATGAGTTATGAGAAAGAACCATGATATGACATAAAATAAAAGATTTCTGCTAGGTTTCTGTTAAAATCTCAAGTATAATTAAAAATTATATTTGCAGAAGAAGATAATTACATATACATGCCGTTAGCTTTCTTCTAAGAATAGAAGATCCACATCAAAGGCACACTAAGGCTGTTGTGGTAATATATTACACAAGACACTTAACATCTATGGTGGTTCAAATATTAGAACCCAGGATGTAAACTTCAAGAGGCTCCTTTTGAGGCCCAGTCTTTGGCAAACATTTTAGCAAAAAATGAATATACCTAGTATGATATACAGGAGTATGATAATATATAAACATTTAGTGTTATTTTGACAAATGTTATACTTATGCATCCTTCGGAGAGATTAACACTTACATGGTTAGCACTCTGTATAACTGAGAACACAACGGTCACCCTGAAATTGGATCCCACACAATCACTTAACAGAACATTTAAATTTATAAACAGAAATACACACATGTTTTGTTTAGGTTAGTCCGTCTGTCCTTTCTTTGGCACATTCATGGATAATTGAGATGGTCAAAAGATCATTCTTCATTTATCTTGGATAATGCAAAATCATTCAGTAGCACCTTGATGATGTGATTTGAATACTAGACACTGGGCAATTCTTTTTTCTCTTTGGTTTTATTATTGTCTGCAAGTGGCATTTTCCAATTCGCAAGTATCAAGCACTTTGCTTACAGTCTTCATAGAAAGTCAAAAAACAAACAATGCATGCAGCTGCAGCTCTGCTACTGGAGTTAAGGAAATTGCGAGAAAAATTGTTAAAAAATAGCTTCATTCTCCAAAGGATCAAATCCGTGGTAGGTTCTAGGTTTATTTCACTTTCTGCTTTCACTATATGAGTTGTTGAGTAGAAAAAGTAGTACTATAAACATAAAGGACTGTTTGATGATAATAGGAAGTGTAGTTATTTGATAATTACTCACGAAAATTGGAATAAGAAAAAAAGAAATATGAGAAATACATTCACAATATTTACAAAGATGCTTCCAAGGAATCGACGAACGTTAGAACGTAATATTATGCTCTCTTTATCAAAATACGTGCAGAAAGCAAGGTGAGAACATAAGCGTCATGCCATTTCTTAAATTTTGACGGAATGTCTTAGATACCAACAGAAAATAAGAATTTCCCCAGATATCAGTTGAAAAATTTTTGGAAGAAGGGCTGAAAACCGATATTTCCATGGCTGGCTAGATGAATATCTTCCTGAAAACGACTATAGTATCCATGTCTTTGTAGATAAGTCAGAGGTAAAAGGGGTCTTCCTGCATCTTTCTCTTTCGTAAAGTAATGTATCAAATTTAAAATAAAGTTCTGTTCCCGTTCAGAAAATCGAGTTTTCATCTTAAACGATAATAAAACAATGTGATGTCAAACTCAATAAAACAATGAAAAAATGTCAAACATTTTTTTCGGCATTGTTAAGTGGCAGGTGGTACGCGACGTATGTTTATGACGTAATTTTGCTATTTCATTCAGTACACAAGAGTTAGTGAGAATGGAAAATTATGACGAAATTCCACAAGATGATTATTCAGACTTTATATTGTTTAACAAGTGACGAAATAGTATATTGTTCAACGAGTGACGAAAATAGCATTTTCTCTCGCAAAAGACAGTTTAAAAAACGAGGAGAAGCCGAGTTTGGTAATGTTCTCGAGCGATAGAAAATGCTTTTTGACGAGTAGAACACTATACTTTTTCTTCGACCATGCTAACATTAGTTCCTCATTTACTTTAAAAATAATCTTTATAGAGTATTTCTTTCGAAAACTAACGAGCGTCATTGTCAAAATACTGATTAATCGAACGCGCGCCTACTCGATGTCCGATGCGCCGCCGCAATGCTATGTATTCGCCAACTATTCTCGCAATTATTATTAAATTATTGGTTTATTAGTTATATTGCGCAATATAATTGTAAATATACGAAATTTGATATCAAATTACACTTTTAAATTGAATCTTCGAAATTCAGTATTTGAAAATTGATGTTGCATCGAACCCCGCGCCATGCTCCTCCGAACGACGGAACAAATAATCAACGCCACCTCGATTGTCACTGAGTTTCGTTTGATCAAATTTTCAACACTTTAATTTTTTCTGGGACCCTGTAAGGCAAAATATACATATTTTTGTGTGATATTACCATTTTCCATGGTGTTTAACAAGATTAGAACAGTTGAACCGCATTTAATTGGCGATATACAGGCGAAATTAGAACAACTTACTTTCGTCACTAGAGACGAAAGTTAACGTTATGAGATTTTCTATCACTAGAGACGAAATTTACGTTTTCGGCTAGGGCAAGGTATGACGAAAGTTGTTTATTTTTACATGGTCGTAGAAAAATAGAATTTTCTTTCGCAAGAGAACAAGAGAACAAGAAAGAGAAAATCCTATTTTGACGAGTAAAACACTACGATGTATTCATTGGAATCCGTCATCTAACCACCTATGAAATTCATTTGTTATTTTGAAGCATCTTGTGACTCACTCCTTGGATATTTTATAGTGTATTCCATTGGTAAAATTAGTTCTGCACTAGAGCAAATATTGCCTACCATTGGAAAATTTTGGGCGTTTCATTGGGAAACGAGTGCCGCACCTGAACTTGTAATACCCCTATTTCAGTTTTAATTTGATCATTTATTTCAAATGTTATCTCAAAATCACCAATTTTTCTTTAACTGTGAAATGCTTTAGAACGTTGATACCCGACTAAAGAAAACAGGCACGATTTTTAATTTTTGCAAAATTAATATCAGGAAATTTCCTCTCAAAGATATTTCAAGGTTATAAAATCGGTCTCCCTTGACATTTCACCTTTACTGCACTGACAGCGATCGAGTTCAGACCTCGTGCGATTATAGTGCAGCACTAATTTTACTAATGGAATATGCTATTAGCTGTCACTTACGTCAAATGTCAAAATCTATGGTCGACATTGACGGCTCTAGGGCGCTTAGTTTTAACATTGTATATGAATCACAAGTAACTCAATGAATGGATAGTTCGGTCCCTCTCTGCCAGAGGGCCATGGGGGACGCTGTCAATTTTGTCAACTTTATGGGGAATCATAAACTTGGCAACGGTGGAAATGTCACGACAAAAGTAAAAATAAAAATAACCTCAGCTGTATGCTCTATACAAATAAAAACAAAATTTCTACTTCTCTACTGCATTGGGTGAACAAGGATGGATATATTCTATAAATATAAAGTCATTATAAAAACTAGTAATTTTGCAGACGTAGAGAAAAAGATATGCCATTTCGTTTGTCATTATTATTTATTACCCAGAGCCCAGAGCCGTAGTTACAATGGGGCAGCCAGGGAACCCAGACTGCCGAGCCCAGCATGAAGGACCTCCATGGATAGTAAATATTGTGATTGTATAGTAGTACGAATGCGATACACTCCTTGGTACCGGAGCTATCAGTATATATCTCAGCACTACGTGTGCAATATGGGATGCTGGATATGCCCGTTATTGCTCAGCTCACAGGGCATGCAAGTCCAAGTGCGAACCATCTGGAGAAAGGTACTACCCTTGATTAAAAACTGATTAAAAACTAGCTGAAATATCCAGCTTTTTGGCTCTAATATCCATAAAAATTAAAGATTCCCTGGTTTTCGCGCCATTAGATTCACTCACTTCTCTGTTCACCACTGTTTTAAGTAACGGCAGCAGGCGAAGGCATTTTGGTACTTATTGAGTTATTTATCGGCTGCTTCATTAATTAGCCCAAATATCGACCTTTTTTTGCTCAAATATCCATACAAAGGTAGAAATTATGAATTGTAAATAAAAAATACATATGTGACATACCATGACAAATACGACTGCAGGGAAAGAGAGCAAGGAGCATTTCGGAGATCTTTGTCTAGCTGACGTGTAGTCAATATTACGTAAATTACAATTGCAACAACGCCGAAAATTAAACGGCCTTGAAATATTTGTCTAAAATGATGATGTCACTAGGCTCCAGTGACATCTAGTGAACACCATCATAAGTGCCATTGACTTATTCTTCTTCTTCAAGTGCCCTCTTCATTACTGAAGGTTGGCGACAATACCAGCAAACTCCTCTCTATTTCTTGCTGCTCTCAATAGGGTGCATGTGTCTAATCCTGTCCACTCTCTTATATTTTTAATCCATGAGCATTTTCGTCTTCCGAGTCCTCTTCGGCCTTCTATCTTTCCTTCCATAAGCAGTCTCAAAAGTTGATATTTTTCTCCTCTGTATACATGTCCCAGATAACCAGTTTTGCGCTGTTTCACATGTTGTAAAAGTTCCCTGTCTGTTCCCATCATCCCTATAACATTTTCATTTGTTATTCTTCGGGTCCATGGTATCTTCAAAAGTCTGCGGAAGATCCACATTTCAAATGCCTCCAATCGCTGCATCATCCTCTTTCCCATTGTCCCCATATGATTTCACGAAACGGTATCGAGCATCGAGCGACAGGGTGGTATTCGTTAGAAATGTCTTCATTCTCACGAACGTGGCTCTTGCGTTTTCAATTCGAGCTCGAATTTCGGTCTCTGGATCCAGGTTTTGGGTAACCCAGCAACCGAGATACCTGAATGTTCTTACTTCTTCTATTGGAGTACCATATATTCGTATTAGTAGATTTTGATTTCTGCTGACGACCATCGTTTTGGTTTTTGCTGTGTTTATTTTCAGGCCGTGTTGGTCACCTGATTTCACAATCTTGTCTACCAGCTCCTGTAAGCCTTCTGAAGTGTCTGCGAAGATGACAGTGTCATCTGCGTAGCGTATGTTGTTAAGTATTTTACCGTTCACCTTTATGCCAATTTCACAGTCCTCCAACGCTTGCTGAAATATGCACTCGGAGTAAATGTTAAATAAAAGAGGCGAGAGAACACAGCCCTGTCGTACTCCCCTTCTTATCGGTATCTCTGACGACACGGTGTCACCAAACCGAACAAACCCCCTCTGTTCCCAGTATAAATTTTTTATAAGCCTTATGTCTTCGTAGTCTAGACCCTGTTTTTGGAGCAGTTGTAACAGTGTTGGATGCTTGATGCGATCGAACGCCTTTTCGTAGTCAATGAAACACAAATACACGTCTTTTCTTTGGTCTCTACACTTTTCGAGTAAAACCGTTAATCCGAAAAGTGCTTCCCGTGTTCCCAGTCCTAATCTAAACCCAAATTGTTCGGGGCTTATATTTTGTTCGCATTTCAAGTAGATACGTCGATGTAATATTTTTAACATAATTTTCAAAGTATTGCTCATTAAGCTAATTAATCTGAAATCGGAGCACTTTCTTGATGTGTTTTTCTTGGGAATCGGTATGAACACTGACTTGAGCCAATCACGGGGGTACGTTCCTGAACTGTAGATTTTATTAAAGAGGTCGGTGAGTCGTTGGAGATTTTCTTGGTCCAGCAATTTTAGCATTTCTGTGTATACATTGTCTAGTCCTGCAGCTTTTCCACTTTTAGCTGTTTTTATTGCTGCGTTTACTTCGGATGGTAAGATATTTAATGTCAAATCATTGTCGCGTTCTAGTTCCGGTTCTATCCTTTCATCATCAAACATTTCTCGAATATATCCTGACCACTCTTCTTTTATTTCTTCCTGGTCTGTAATTATTTTACTGTTTTCTGTTTTAAGGAAGTTGGTTTGTTGGGCTTTCCTTCTTATTCCTGTGATTTCTTTAACTTTTTCTTCTAGTAGTTCTTCTAATTCTTGACATCGATCGTTCATCCACTTCTCCTTTGCGTGTCTGATTAATTTTTGAATGTTGGTTTGGGTTTCTTTATATTTGTCGATGTTTATGTTTTTATATTTCCTGCGAGTTTCCATTAGGTCTAGAATTTCATTGCTCATCCAGGGTTTCTTTGCTGCTGTTGGTTCTTCACTAAGTTTTTCTGTTTGTATTTGGTTAATTGCGTGTTCTAGAGAACTCCATGATTCTTCTATCGGTTGTTCTTGTTGCGTTATTGTTCTTTTAATTGCTACGTTTAGTGGTTCAGTGATTTCTGTACAGATTTCTGGATGTTTAAGTTTTTCGAAATCGGGTCTTCGTTGTATATGATGCTTGATCTTCTTTAGTCTTATGAATATTGTTCCCACGACAGGGTTATGATCGGATCCGACATCGGCTCCAGGGTACGTTCTCACATCACTTATCCCATTTCTGTAGCGTTTATCAATTAATATGTAATCAATTTGATTTCTAATTATGTTAACCTTAGTGTCTCCGGGGGACTTCCATGTGTATAGCCTTCCCTTTGGCAATTTGAAACACGTATTTGTCACTACAAAATTTTCTTCTTGGCAGAATTCCATCAATAGATCGCCTCGTTCGTTTCTTTCACCCAAACCCCAATTTCCAATTATGCCATCCACTCTCCCTTCTCCTACTTTGGCATTAAGATCTCCCATAATGATATTGACTTCATTCTTTTTTGTCAACTTCAACAACTGTTTGATTTCTGAATAGAACCTGAGTATGTCATTTTCATGGCTTTCTGTTGTGGGGGCGTATACCTGGACAATATTGATATCTCTAGGATGGGCTTTTAGTTGTAATAGTGCGACTCTATCTGATAGTGGTACAAATGATTTGACAGACTTATTATTTTTGTTATCTATTATAATTGCAACTCCGTTGTAATGTTGCGGGTCATCATTCCCACTGTAATACATTGTATGATCTTCTATATTTATTTTTCCTGTTCCGGGCCACCTGACTTCGCTGACTCCGAGGACGTTTACACTCATTCTTTTCATCTCTGCAATTATGTTGTGTGTTTTTCCTGCTGCATAAAGTGATCTGGCATTCCATGTACCAATTTTTGAGGTGTATTGCCCTTCTTCAAAGTATTTATATTCTTTTTTCTGTACGTTTCCACTTTCGGGTGGTTCCTAGCTTGAGACGCGGGGATTCTTAGCACCCCTTGACCATCTAAGGTCTGCCGCGGACTAGGGGCCTTACATGTATATGAGCTTGCCATAATGTCTTTTCTAGGAATGTTCCATGAACCTTTAATGTAGTGGTTTTCCATTGCCTTCTACATTCTCGTGCCGTTGATTACTGTTAGTAATTCATCCGCCTTTGAGGCCGATTTCTCAGCCTCAGGACAAGAGAGTGCCCTTTCCTCTACTTGTTCCTCCGCCCGTAGCCGTTGACAAGTTAGAGGTGGATTGCTTATTCCGGCAATCATTCGGTCGTCAGAGCCTCGTCAGTTATCTAACAGGGTGCACCGGATAACATTATTGTTATCACTCGAGTAGGTGAGGTTGACGTTTGGGCTGGCATATTGGCCCCTTACACCCCTTATTAGTATTATTAGACTTATTAGTAGATTTAAATACAATGGTTTTAAGGAAGGAGTGAAAGTGGCGTCATGAAATCGTGAAAACTAGCATCACTTTGTGAGACTTTTTGAGACCTAAGTTAAAAGCTTTTGCGGGACCATCAAGAAATCTTCCAACAGTCAAAGATTGTCAGACAATGATCCCAGACTTTAGTAGTGTTGTAATAAAGAACCTATGACTTTAAATTCGGAATGTATTGAGGAAAAGTTGTTATGATTGAGTGATCAACACCTAAGGAACAATTGGTAGTAAATGCTTTGGTGGATATGATGACATTAGTGCACCAAGAAGCACCACAGTGTAAGTTTTTGGATAAAAGTGTCCAAGTGCCACCCACCTCAACCTTTTGTAGTAGTACACTAGCAATCTAGTGTACTACTACAAGTAACAAGGTAAAGGTCTAGCTGATTATCTTCAGAAATTATGACTTGCAAGTCACTCAACATTGGAATATCTATCGAGAAAGATTGAAGGTAGGCGAAGTAAATGCAACACAGTTGGACCTAAAGGTTGATGCATTTGGTTTTGCCACTGTGTGTATACCTGCTTGTCCAAAATTATTAGTATTTTGACCCAAATTTAATTTATATAATTTAATGGACATTGATACCATTGACTCACCAGTTTTCCGTTTTCAAGGCATTGTAGTTTGATTCTGTGGTTACCGAACTATATAGTTACTAGTAATTGATTGTTGGGTTATTTCTATATTTTACTGCTTATATAAACATTGTCATTATTAAGTTGCATAACTGTATGCTTTGCTACTTTTGTTATATTAGTAATTCATTATAACTAGATTTTGAAAAGGTTGTTGTGTTTCCTTGAATAATCCCAAATAATATAGCAATATTGTCTTGGTAAACAGTTAATTTTTTGATTACAACAAAAAGTAGTCAACCCTTATTTGGGTAACCGATACAGAGGTAACGGTGCCCAGAATAGTGATATAGTTGTAAGGTTTCCTTTTAGTATTAAATCTGAGCAACAATTACTATCTTTAACAGGCCTTAACAATTTCAGTTTACTAAATGATTTTGTCTCCTTAATAACAGAAATGTATCCTGATAAACAGGCACATAAACTTACTGTAAAAGATAGGGTTATTTTGGTTTTTATGAAGTTGAAAATGGCCATACGATTTAATATTTTAGCATTTTTGTTTCAAATTTCACAGCCTACCGCTCAGACCATTTTTTATGAATTTGAATATTATTTGTCAAACTCTCTTAAAAGATGTATTCCTTGGCCTAATAGTGAGGAGATAGTTGTGAGAAACTGTTACTAATACTTAACTAAAGTTGAGACTAAAGTATCTCATCTTTATAAAGATTATTGGTTAATAAACTGGCAAGTAAAACAATCTATCTTGCATAAAGTTACTTACCTACACTTGAAATTTTCTTCCAAAGAAATTAGGAAAATTACTAGGCATTTTATTTTTAAAGGTTTTATATTTAATTTTGTATTGGTAATAACAAGCTTAGGTAGTGATGTAATAGGTAAATAGAGACAGGTACTACCTAATTCTCTTGGAGCAAAACATTTAGGCCGAACATGAAAGCCAGTACTTCAACCGAGGGTTAAACCACTGTGGCATTATGGTGTACAAAATTTAAAGCAATGGTTTACCTCTCAACTTCAACATTGCTTGACAAAATAAGAACTCAAGTTGTTATCTCAGGTTTCAAAATAAAACAATTAATTAAAAACCTTTTATCCACAGTAAGAGTTTTTTAACTTTGAACATATAACGCTATTTCCCCTATGTTCAATTTTTAAAAAACTATCTCAATGCATTGCTGTCAGGTCTTAATTTCTAGGTTCAGATATTTGTACAGGTAACTTTAGCAGCTCGAAAACCTCAAACTTTATTTTTTTTCTAATTTTGACGTATAAAGTGGCACTTTTCAATACTGATGAGAGTGACGTAACGTCCTACTATTCGTAACTAGTTACGAAAAGTAAAATCTTTCGTAACTAGTGATGAAAAGTTCATGTCGCCACCAGTTGCAGGTTTCGGTTGTGGCACACCGTTGCTACAGTTTTACGGTATTAAGTAGATACAAAGTAGTTTAAAAGTAAATATTGAAGTTTAATAATAATAACTCTCTCTCTAAGTAGGTATTTGTAAAAAATTAAAAGAAAGTTATTTTCTGCGAAATATGTTAGTGAACGAAATTTTTAGCTTTTTCTCAGGAAAAAAATTGTATTTCATCTTTGCTTTTATGTATGTTTTCTATAATATTTAAGCTTTGAAACAAATAGTATAATTCAATATAGGTAAGGGTATTAGCCCTCAAAGTAGTTGTTTTTATTTGTTTCCTTCTTTATGTATAACTACAAGGTTTTGGAAATGCCGAAAGCAGACAAGTTTTCAAATTTCCAAATTGTAATTATACTGCATTTTCGCATATCTTAATCAAACTCGGGTTCTATTTTCTTTGCAAAAAGCTTTATATTTTTTGGCTTTTTAACATTGATTTTTTATTACTTTATTAATTCATTTTAATATTTTTTTTGCTTTATAAAATGAGCTTTGAAACAAACAGTGTAATTCAATGCCGGTAGGGGTATTAGCCCTCGGAGTAGTCTTCTTAGTTTCTGTTTGTTTCCTTCTTAAACGCTGCAATATTTTTGGAAATATTGAAAGCAGATAAGTTTTCAATTTCCAATTAGTAAATATTGCCTTTTTGCATATTTTAAACTAGAGTTTCCTGCGAAAAAACTAAAAATTTCGTTCACTAACATATTTGGCAGAAAATAACTTTCTTTTAACTTTCATAATCTATGGTATATATCGCCAATCAGGTTTTTTGTACCTTTTTGTTATATATTCACTATTACCTTGCTTTTTAATACCTGCGATAACCTTGCTTGTCACTTTTGATTTGTGCGTCAAAGTTAATAAATGTGTTCGCGTCTTTTTCGGTCATCTCCTAGAGGATGCTGACGACGGAGGTTGAGGTTTGTCGCCTCTAGAAAGTTATTACACAATTACTCCGTCCAAAAGAGAGTAGTAAGGACTTTTGGTTAACATATACATTTAGTAACTTTGACCCACATTTCAAAAAGAAACTTTAATTTTACTTTTATGTTATTATTTTTTTTTGTTTTATTCTAGAGCACTTTCTTGTATTGCATCTTTGCTTTTATGTATGTTTTCTATAATATTTAAGCTTTGAAACAAATAGTATAATTTAATGTCGGTAGGGGTATTAGCCCTCGAAGTAGTTGTTTCTATTTGTTTCCTTCTTTATGTATAACTACAAGGTTTTGGAAATGCCGAAAGCAGACAAGTTTTCAAATTTTCAAGTTGTAATTATACATCTGCATTTTCGCATATTTTAATTAAACTCTGGTTCTATTTTCTTTGCAAAAAGTTTAATATTTTTTGGCTTTTTAGCATTGATTTTTTATTACTTTATTGTTTGTTTCCTTCTTAAACGCTGCAATATTTTTGGAAATATTGAAAGCAGATAAGTTTTCAGTTTCCAATCAGTAAATGTTGCCTTTCTGCATATTTTAAACTACAGTTTCCTGCCAAAAAACTAAAAATTTCGTTCACTAGGTATTTGTAGTCAAAATTAGAAAAAAACTTGTATGAAACACGTGACGAAAAACCTTTCTTTTTGCATTTTGAATGCAAAGCAATTTGAATGAGATACACAAAAAAAGTTTTTCGTCACGTGTTTCATACAAGATTTTTTCTAATTTTGACTACAAATACCTACTTAGAGAGAGAATTATTATTATTAAACTTCAATATTTACTTTTAAACCACTTTGTATCTACTTAATACCGTAAAACTATAGCAACGGTGTGCCACAGCCGAAACCTGCAACTGGTGGTGACACCAACTTTTCATCACTAGTTACAAAAGATTTTACTTTTCGTAACTAGTTACGAAAAATAGGACGTTACGTCACTGTCATCAGTATTGAAAAGTGCTACTTTATATGTCAAAATTAGAAAAATTAGCTATTATAACGCTGCTTTTAGTACACTTTTTGCTGAATATTTTTCATAAACTTTAAATAATGTTGTTGGTCAAGTTAGCGGGATTAGGACAAATAATGCACCTCTTTTTTATTCGAAAATGGCCGACGTTTTGACTATTTATTTAGTCTTCATCAGGGCTATTCTCACTTAGAGAGGGTAGTCAGTTAAAATTCGATTCTGACTACCCTCTCTAAGTGAGAATAGCCCTGATGAAGACTAAATAAATAGTCGAAACGTCGGCCATTTTCGAATAAAGAAGAGATTTAGATAATGTATTCTAAACAAGAAAAAATAGAATTGTTTAATTTTTACAAAAATGAAAATAGCCTTAGGAGGGTGCGTGATTTATTTGCAACGAGTCATCCAGACAGGCCCATTCCTTTTATTAAAACGATACATAATATCGTCAAGATGTTTAATTAAGAAGGATGTGTAGTTAACCCTCATAGGAAGAGGAGTAAACAACCGCATGTTCTTACAGAGGAATTAAAACTGGCAATTCTATGTTTTTGTGTGGCTGATTATTTCCAAATTTCAAATTTTTTTGTGCGAAGGACCCTAAAAAAATTCAAGTTCAAATCCTACAAATACTCTAATCATCAAGTGCTCTATGACGACGACAAAGAGAGACGAACAGATTTCTGTGAAAGATTCCTAAATTTACTCCATAGGAATGGCAACATTTTGCGAAAAATTTTATTTACAGATGAAGCATCCTTTTCATTAAATGGTTGTGAAAATTCCCAAAATTATAGGTAAAGAACTTTTTTAGCAATCGCCTGAATCCTGTTTTTTAATATCCTAATTACCTACTGTTTTTAGGTACTGGTCTCAAACAAATCAGCATTTTCAAAATTTAACTCACTCCCAATAAAATGCAAGAGTCAACGTGTGGATAGGCATAATTGGAGATACACTTATAGGACCATAACCTGCTCCGTGACCAATTATGCCAGAAATTTAAAATTTTAATATTGAAACTCCGTGCTTTCAAATGGATGGCGCTCCTGCTCATTCCACGAACGAAGTTAGAAATTTCCTCAATCAAGAATTTCCCGACAGGTGGATAGGGAGGTTTGGGCCTATTTTAAGGTCCCCTGATCTCTCCCCAAACGAGTTCTTTTTATGGGGCTATCTAAAGTCGAAAATTTATAACAATGTTGAAATTGAGAATGTGGACGTTTTAAAACAACGTATCCGAACAGCCTGCAACGAATTTAATCAAAATTTCTTAAGAAACACAGTTCGTGCCTTTCAAGATCAACTTGCATATTGTTTAGAACGCGAAGGGAGACATTTTGAGAATTTGTTATAAACTTTTAACTTTCTACTGTTTTTAATAAATGTTTTCTTGTTATAAAAATGTTATTTAATTGGTGGATATCATTGGCGGATTAGGACAAAGCAGCAAATTACACAACTATCTTTGTGCCTGTGTCAACCATATCAACCAATTACTTTTCTAAGACTGTATACCTTTGTGTCAATGTTATTTAATGTTTAAAAGCGATGTCTAAATTGAAATAATTAACGAAATATATTTGGAGGCTTTTTTGACGTTTTACCTTTACCTAAACATCAACGTCTAACACCAATGCTTTGAGATGATTTTTTTAAAATTGAGCATAGGGAAAATTGCTTGTATGTCCAGAGATAAAAAAACCTCACTGTATATTATTGCATTTAAATTTTAAACACACTTTGGTGGCAACACACATCCACTTTACTATAGCTTTTTACTATGTACCTACTTAAATAGTTTCCAGAAAGCATCTACTTTACAGCTGCATTTAAAGTTTAAAATTTTGTAACCTGATGCATGGATCATCACGGCTCCAGACACCTCATGGGGTTTGCCATTCAGCAGAGCACTTGTCTGAAGGCACAATGCTACGATCTTTATCACTTCACCTTCCAGTGTTGGTAGATTTCCATAATGGCCACACAAAAATTAAGTGTTTGGAATTTAAGATGTTTTCTCCTTCCACAACACATCTGCTGGTTACAGAGTGGCTTCTAAGTACTGGAAGACTGTAACTAGTTTTAGGTATGCTTCAGGTTCAGCCATAACTGAATTCAAAAAAATCACAATTATGGAATAGAATCGAAAAAAGGTACATTTTGCATGGAAACTTACTTTTTCAAGCAATTTTTGCTTCACACGAAATTATGCCCACAAAAGTTTCACAAATAAATACTTCCAAATATTCACAGAAACGACTGTTGAACTATAAATATATCATTAGTACCTAATTTAAAGAGTAATTTTCTAAAAACGGTGTTCACACAATAAGTATACCTTGAAAGTAGAAGAAAAAAAGTCGTTTCAACCACAAAAACTTCTTAAAATTTAACAAACGTCACTTTTCGATTACCTCCTAAGTCGCCATATTTATTTACAATCGCAGCGCCCCATCGGTCATTTTAATCGCCAATAGAATAAGCGTCCTGTCTAGTGCTGTCACCCAAAATGACAGCTAATAACTAAGTGACAAATGTCAACAAGTGACAGTGACAATTAGTAGACGGCAGGTCAAGTTACGATGTGTTTATAACTCTTTTTTCTACGAGCGTTCTTAATATATCACTTTCTCGCACGCATTTTGTTTTTGAAAGCTTCACTTTCCCGCACGGCCTGCGTGAAAGTAAACTTGGCGTGCGGGAAAGAAAATATTTAAAGAATTACTGATTTATAATATAATTTAGACTTTATAGTCTGTCTATCTAGATAGGTGCACCTGCCTTACAGCCGTGCCGAACATTTTTATCTGTTTTAAGGAACTACTATGCTTGCCTTTATTGATTTTTGATACAAAATATACCCATAATATACGTACTTTTTATTCCAATGTCATCAGTTCATGCCTGAAACATTACGTCACACCAACAATCACACCAAGTTTTTGTCATAACAACCAATTGATTGTTGATTAATTCAGCTGTCATACTGTTAACAAAGGTAAAGTTGTTTAGGTATTGTATGTTTATTCCTTGTCTTTGTTACAATGAATTGGCTCGTAGAAAAAATATTGTTCCTAACTCGTGCGGAAAGTATCACTTTCCGCACTAGTTAGGAAAATCACTATTCTTTTCTATCAAAAAATCATTGTTAACTAAACTGCTGGACAAAACAAACGGGACAAACATATTTTTTGATAAATTGTTAAGCGAGATATTATGAAAATAACGCAAGATAAAAATATGAAATTTTCACCAACCTCTAGAAGGATCACACAAGTTTAACCGATTTTAAATATAGTACCACATTTCCGATTTTTAAATTTTTGCTTCAGACATTTACCAATCTAGAATTTCAGCCCCCTGCTGATCAAGTAACTTATAAGCGATTGGTTAATTTTACAAAATTTATTTGTTACGTGTGTACGAAGTGATAGTGGTATAAGATTTTTTTAAAGGGTGTTGATTCTCAAAATGTTTTGACCACTAGTATTGATTGGAGTGTTTTCTCAACATGTTTAATTGCTTGCTGATGAAATAATAATTTTGACCGTTCAATGCAAATTTTGAGATCAATAAAGTAAAACACCCAGACAGATTTCGCGCTTTTCATTTAAATTAATTTAAACAGAATACAGAGCGTCTTAAACTTGACCTTACTAAAAAAAGGGTAAATAACTGATGTTGCCTTTAAATGCTATAATACTGGAACTTTATTTCAGAAATAAATTTCAGGTAGAAACATAAAGGGCGGAATAAGGGATTTGAAAACTCTGAGAGCAATGATGTCATATTTACAAGGTGGTGCCAAGAAATACTTGTCGACGCAGGCCCAATGTTAAAGTTAAAGTTATCTGAAACAGACTGGATGAGAGTTGTTGAAATGTGAAGTTGACCTGAATTTAAGTTAGATGGACCTACAGAGGGTCCCAAACAAAGTGACTTACAATGAAACAAAAAACCAAATAACAAAACATCCTAATGTTATTTCCTTTGAAGAAATGTTTTAAAGTGAAAAATGTTTACTAGCTCAAGTGATATTCTAACATAGTACGTAAGAGTTAACAACTGAATGTTATTACCACTATTTATAAATATACTCTTAAGATCATTTGACAATACTTTAGGTAATTTTACATTGATAAAAAAAAACTAACAAAGGAATAATATTTAATATCGTGTGGACCCACTTCTCAAATTTAACACTTCTCGACATCTCTCAGGCATGCTCTGAACTAAATTATTTATGAATTGAAGTATATTTTCCCATTCCTCTCTAATCACCAGAATCAAGTCAACTAAATGTTGAGGTGAATTTTCACGCCTTCGTACTAATAATTTTAGTTTTGACCAAACGTGTTCAATAATATTCAAATCAGGAGATTTTGGCGGCAAATGTGTACAGTTTACATTGTTTTCTTCGAGGAAATCTCGTATAATGTTTGCTCTATGGGGTCGATCGTTGTCATATATCAATTTAAATCCTTCACCGAATTTTTGTGAAAATGGTAAAACAATATTTCTTAAATTTGCTCTCTATATATCTCCATATTTACTCTTCTTTCACTTATTGTAGAGTTCGGTTTTGCCATTATTGATAATTCCAGCCCAGATGTATACACCACCTCCCCCAAAAGCTTCTTGCAGTGCCATGTGTGCTTCTCTATATCTTTCGTTGGACTCTCTTCAAATAAAGATTCTTCCATCTGAATGGAACAAGGTGAAATGAGTTTTGGTGGCAAATAAACAATTGCTCCACTCCTAGAGGACTCTTATCGCAACTGGTCAAATCACAAAGTGCTGCATGTGAAACCCTGTGTAAGATACCATTCTTTGTAAACTTTTCTCGATTCTCTTAAAGAAAAATTGTAGAGTGCGGTTTGTGATGATCGTGAATTACTAGAAGTCGTCATCTACAGAAAATAACCCGTTATGAGGAAAGACTACTCATAAGGAGAGTTCGAGTCAGAAGAACGAGAACAGAGACTTGTTCTAGAATTTTTAATGAAAGATCAGTAAATGCGGAGATAATACAAGGAGCAAATTTGAATTGTACGAGATATGATATCCTCGAATAAAACAATATAAATAGTATACATTTGCCGCCAAAATCTCCCGATTTGAATATTATTGAACACTTGTCGTCAAAACTAAAATTGTTAGTACGAAAGCGTGAAAAATACTTCAAAATTTAGTTGACTTGATTCTGGCAATTAGATAGGAATGGGAAAATACAACTCAAGGTTTCACCAATAATTTAGTACAAAGCATGCCTGGTAGATGTCGACAAGTGCTAATTTAAGTGGTGGACCCACACGATATTAAATATTGTTCCTTTGTTTTTTTATCATTGTAAAGTTACCTGATCCGTGTATGATCTTATGATTACCAAATAATCATAAGAGTATGTTTATAATTAGTGGTAATAATATTTATTGATTAACTCTGAAGTACCACTATAGAATATCACTTGAGCGAGTAAACATTTTTCACTTAACATTTCTTGAAACGAAATAATATTAGGATTATTTTTTATTTGGTTTTTTTGTTTCTTTGTAAGTCACTTTATTTGAGACACTCTGTAGGTCCATCATGCAAAATTCAGGTCACCTTCACATCTCAATAACTCTCATCCAGTCTGTTTCAGATAACTTTAACATTGGGCCTGCGTCGACGAGTATTTCTTGGCACCACCTTGTAAATATGACGTCATTGCTCTCAGAGTTGTCAAATCCCTTATCCCGCCCCTTATGTTTCTACCTGAAATTTAATTCCGAAATAAAGTTCCAGTATTATAGCATTTAAATCAACATCAGTAATCATAAATATCAAACATAAAATCATCATCTTTTTTTAGTAAGGTCAAGTTCAAGACGCTCTATATTCTGTTTAAATTAATTTAAATGAAAAGCGAAAAATACGTATGGGTGTTTTACTTTATTGCTCTCAACATTTGCATTGAATGGTCAAAATTATTATTATAGTTTCATCAGCAAGCAATTAAACATCTGTTCAGTTAATTGTTGAGAAGACACTCCAGTCAAAACATTTTGAGAGTCAACACCCTGTAGAAAAATCTTATACCACGATCTCTTCGTGCACACGTAAGAAATCAATTTTGTAAAATTAACCAATCGCATATCAGTTACTTGATCAGCAGAAGGCTGAAATTCAAGATTGGTAAGTGTCTGAAGAAAAAATTTTAAAAATCCGAAATTTGTTACGATATTTAAAATCGGTTAAACTCGTTTTTTCTAAACTTGTCAAGGATCGTCCTCAATTCACAAATAATAAAATAATAACTGAATTCTAGATTCTCGGCAAAAAATTAATTTTGTCAAAATGTAGTCAACTTATTCATCACCTTGTATATACCATTTGAATAAGTAATTTTGTTCATTGGTCAAAATTTCAACAATTTAATTTGCTTTTCTGAGGCCCGGTAAATCAATATTGTATACAGGGTAAGTATGTGGCATAATTTCGGGAGCGTATAAGGAAGGCCAAAATAACCCTAATTTGTCATATAAAAATTTGTCCTAAAGTGCTTCCTAACGGAGATACAGGGTGTCAAAAGGTTTAGTTTCTACGAAACTTTCGTTTTCGTAGAATCGTTTAGTATAAACTATTAAAATTTTGATATTTTATGTCGAGCATAAAGCGTCAAAAAACCACACTAAAGTACATGCTATAGGCCCTCAGGGTAGTCAGGAACGGACTTGCCGCCACACTCGTTGGGCCAAAATTTTGACAGATGTCATTTTACAGAGCTAAAAACCTAATATTTAAATACCTTGGACATTCCTCTCTAAAAAGGTGCTATTCATTTGTTTCGATAAAGTTAGCCGTTTACGAAAAAAACAGATTTGTTCTATATCATGTTATTGCAATAGAAAATTAAAATACTTACGGCTATAAAACACCAGTAGCTTTTATTCTTTGTTTTATATTTTATTAACAATGTGTTATTGGGTACGTTCCTGGAAAGTGTGTCAGCGGCATTTATTACTTATAGGTACCCATTGTCAAAAGTTTTGGAGATTTTCTGATTGACCGAGTACGCAAAACTGAAATAATGGAAGAGGTTACTGGAATTACTCCAGTAGCGAATATGCTAACATGCATCTAATTTATGGACAAGCGCTCGGCAATTGTGTAGAGCCAAGAAGAATTTATTCCGATACATTTCCAAATCGACGTTTATCGCACCGAAAAACTTTTGAGAGGGTTGATTACGAAAAACAGGTTAACGTTCAAGTAAAGTAAAATAAAAAAATGCTAAAAGTAGCTATTCTTTGTTACTTAACTTTAGGAAGTTTTTACTGCATCGTCATGGAGAAGGACCTCCCAGGAGAGCAAGACACCCTCAGCTAGAGGAGGAAATTCTGGATGACATTGCTGAAAATCCCTCCAATAATGTAAGAAAGCTGTCGGTGCAAGTTCATGCGACAAAGTGTGCCGTTCATGTGACAAAGTGGGCTTTCGAGAACAACTGCTACATCCTTATCACGTCCAATAAGTACATGGCATATCTCCTGCGGATTACCCTGCAAGAGTGAATTACGCAAATTGTTTTTTGCAAAAACATCCACAAATTCCAAATTTTACTAGTATTGTTATGTTCACGGACGAAGCTGGTTTCACCCAAGACGGAGTAATAAATTGTTATGATTTCCATATCTGGCACGAAGAAAATCTGCATGCGATAGTGCAGACCAAGCGTCAATAAAGGTTCATGGTTAACGTGTGGGTGGGAATTATTGGAAATCATCTGATTGGGCCGTTCTTTCTTGAAGAAATATTGAACGGTGCAAGATATTTGAAATTCTTGCAACAAAATTTAAACAATTTGTTAGAAAATGTGCCTTTAGAAGTTAGAAATCCGATGTGGTTTATGCATGAAGGCTCACCGCCTCATTTTAACATTTTGGTTCGTCAGCAACTATCATTGCTTCACATTTTTGGTTACCGATTTATAGGTCGAGGGGGGCCTATTTTAAGGCCACTAAGGTCGCCTGACATGGATTTCTTTCTACGGGGAAATTTAAAAAGACTTGTATATTCGACACCAGTTAACACTAGAGATAACTTGAGAGAAAGAATAACACATCTCTGCAACGAAATTCGAAGCAATCCTGGAATGCTGTTTCAAGTACAACGAGAAAACGTCCGTCGGATCAGAAAATGCATAGAGATCCAAGATGCCCATTTCGAAAATCTGCCCAAGTAAATGAGAAGAAATACATCTTTAGCATTCTTATCATTCTTGCATTTAAATGATTTTCGAGATGTCATAAGGGTTCAGTTTTTAACAGTTTTAGTGATTTTGTTAGAATAAGGTTATAGTGCTTCGATTAAGTGTTAATTATAAGCTAGTATAAGAATGTCATTAAGAGTAGTAATAAGAAGTAACAGTGTCATAAAGCTAGTCTCTACCTGGGGCACGATATATTTTTGTTTTACAGCCTGAGGGCCTGAGGACCATAAAAGGATGACCACCAGAAGCCCCGACCCAAGAAGCCTGGTTGACAAGAAGTTAGTCCAAAGCAGAACCGCGTTATACTTATTTTATTGTTCAACACTCACTTGTACTAGTTTTACGCGAGTTACATTAAAATATAATAGACAACAAAGTATATGCCTATTACTTTTTCTAACAGGTTATGGGCCCAGAGTAAACACTGCTAGTGAGATAGACAGTTTATAAAGTGTGAATAAAAACAGTAAGTATAAAGGTAAAGTGTAAAAAACATTGATACCACAATGGCAGAGGGCTCACTAAGGTATGCCATTGGAAAGCTTAACGGAGAAAACTACTCTATATGGAGTTACAAGATGGAGCTAATGCTAATAGATGAAAATTTTTGGGATGTAATAACTGAGGACCAACCCGCTGAAACGGAAACTAGTAAGTTAGCCACGTGGAAGAAGCATAACGATAAAGCGCGTGCCAGAATTGGTTTACTAGTAGAAGATGACCAATTACTCCATATAAGGAAGGCGGAAACAGCGAAAGAGGCCTGGAACTCACTAAAGGAATATCACCCAAAGTCGACGTTGACGAGTAAGGTTTTATTGTTGAAAAGAATATGCCGAACTCCCTTAACAGAGGATGGCGATATGGAAAATCACATTTCAAGTTTTTCAAACCATATCAATCAGCTCTCAGCTCTTGGACAAGATTTGCCGGACAGTTTAACAGCAGCACTTCTTCTGGGTAGCCTTCCAAAATCTTACGATACTCTTGTTACAGCACTCGAGAGCATTCCCGAAACTGATATAACAACTCAGTTCATCAAAAGTAAGTTAATTGATGAGTATAAAAGGCGCCAGGGAAATAAGATTATAAGGGATGAACCCCAGAACTGTGAGTCAGCACTGAAAAGTACACTCAGCAAAACTAAGGAGAGTGCACAAAATGGGGACTGTTTCTTCTGTAAAAAGAAAGGACATTTAAAAAGGGATTGCCGAAAATATAAATCTTGGAAAGCTAGAAAGGAAAAGGCAAATAAAGCTACAGATGTGGAAAACATATCAAGAGACAATCTCTTCATGGTAATGGATAACATAAAAGAAAAAATCATACAGAAACCTGAAAAGTATACATGTCTTAGTGCTATTAAGGATGATAAGCACATCTGGTTTATAGACTCAGGAGCAACAAGCCACATGACGAATTCAAAGGAATTTTTCGCAAAACTCGACCACACCGCCAGAGGCTACGTATAATTAGCGGACGCCAATAAAAGAAGTGAAGTTCAAGGAAGAGGCTCAGGGACCATGAAATGTGTCATCGGCGGCAAAGAAAGTGAGCTGGTACTTGAGGATGTTCTATACGTTCCGTCGTGTGGGTCAAACCTAATATCCGTAAAAAGGTTGACAAAAGCAGGCTATGAAGTTAGTTTTCATGGGAACAGCTGTAAAATACAGATGGAAGGAAAAACCCATGCTGTCGCCAAAGTTGGCTCTCTTGGCGAAGAACTTTATAGACTTCAGGTAACCAACGAAAAGGTCTGTGCAGCAATAAACCTCAAACACTACACAAATTGCCAACATACATGGCATCGGCGATTTGGGCATCGAGACATAACTGCAATAAGAGATTTGACCAAAAGGAACTTAGCAACAGGTATTAATATTAAAGATTGCGGAGTTCGAGCAGAGTGCGAATGCTGCATAAAGTCAAAAATGACTCGCCAGTCTTTCCCAAAAGAGTCATACAATAAAAGTGATGCAATTTTGGATCTTTTGCACACAGATGTTTGCGGACCAATGCAAACAATGACGCATAGTCGTAAAAAATATTTAATGGCCGTAATCGACGACTACTCACGATATACGGCAGTTTATTTTTTGAAAACAAAAGACGAGGCAACAAAATACATAAAGCATTTTGTTGAAATGGCTAAAACTCAATTCAAGAAAAAAAATGCATTAGGTCTGATAGAGGAAAAGAATATGTAAATAAGGAGCTTCAAATCTACCTAAAAGGGCAAGGCGTTCGGATTCAATATACAGCAGCATATTCTCCTCAGCAAAATGGAGTTGCAGAAAAAAAGAACAGATCATTAATTGAGATGGCAAAATGCATGCTTTTCGATGCAAAACTTGATAAAGTATTTTGGGTTGAAGCCGTCAATACAGCAAACTTCCTACAGAATCGCTTGCCTACTAAAACCACAGGAAAGACACCATATGAACTGTGGATTAAGAAAAAACCTGATGTACGTAATTTGCATATTTTTGGATGTGAAGCATATGTACAAATTCCCAAAGAGCAAAGAAAGAAGCTTGACGAAAAAGCAAAAAAGGTATCATTTATTGGTTACAGTGAGGAATCTAAGGCATTTCGATTCTTTGATCAAAAAAACAATAAACTGATTATCAGCAGAGGTGTGATATTTCTGGACAAAAATGAAAGTGATTTGGTAGTAAAAGGAGATCCAGACGACACTACCGAAAATGTCTATAATTTAGATTTATCCGACGAATCAACAAAAGACCCCATTACTAAAGAAAAGGACGCTCCGGAGGAATATTCAGAAGATTTACCAGCAACTACCGTTTTAAGAAGATCGGCCCGAGAAAACCGTGGTGTTCCACCCGATCGTTATATGGCCACAATAAAGTTAGCCCAAGAAGACCCTAAAAGTCGAGATGAGGCATTATCAGGACCGAACGCAGCGGCGTGGCAAAGGGCAATGGATGAAGAGATCAACTCACTGCAAGAAAACAATACGTGGGATATCGTGCAAAAACCGGAGAATCAAAATATGGTTTCTTGCAAATGGGTGTTCAATACAAAAAGGAGCATCGATGGTGGAGTAGATCGCTACAAGGCGAGACTCGAGGCTTCTCACAGAAATATGGAACTGATTACGATGAAGTTTTTGCACCCATCGTAAAGCATACAACCATTAAATTACTATTGGCTATAGCCGGAAACAAAAATTTCACAGTAAAACATTTCGATTCAAAGAATGCTTTCCTCAATGGAGAACTGCAAGAAACTATATACATGATGCAGCCAGATGGATACCATTCAGAAAAACAGGAAGGGATGCCCATGGTGTGCAAATTGAAGAAGGGATTGTACGGACTAAATCAAGCTGCAAAAATTTGGCATAATAAACTGCACAACACTCTAATAAAATTCAGTTTTATAGAAAGTGAAGCAGACCCATGCTTCTATAAAAAGGAGTTTGAAGGGGGCGTTACTTACCTGATAGTTCATGTAGATGATTTCTTAATTGCTTCAGATAAAGCACAACAAATTGAGAATACAGCTGAATTGTTAGGAAAAGAATTCCATTTAACTGATATAGGAATTCTACAGAAATACCTCGGAATTGAAGTAAGAAGAAATCAAGAAGGTTTTTACTGCATAAACAAATCAAGATATGTTGATGATATTCTCAAGAAATTTAATATGGAAGAAGCAAAAATTTCCCATACGCCACCGGATACAGGCTACATCAAAAATAGAAAAGATAAGACACCAATGGAAGACGGTCAGCGGTACCAACAATTCATTGGAACATTATTGTACCTAGCAGTAAACACAAGGCCCGATATAGTGGCTAGTGGAACAATTATGAGTCAGTTCAATGAACAACCTTTAGTGGCAGATTGGAAGGAGCTAAAGAGAATTGTCCGTTACCTAAAGCGCACTAAAAATTACGAGCTGACCCTTGGCAATATAAGAAAGGAAGACCATCTAATCGGCTATGCAGATGCGAATTGGGCAGAAAATAGAGAACATCGTAAATCTAATAGTGGATATGTGTTTCAGTTTTTGAATGCAACAATAAGCTGGGCATGTTGCAAGCAAACGTGTGTTGCCTTATCCTCTACAGACGCTGAATATATTGCACTAGCAGAAGCATGTCAAGAAGCAATTTGCATCTGTCGCCTAATAGAAGATTTTACACGGACACAACTAAAAGCAGCCACCATATATGAAGACAATCAAAGCTGCCTTAAGTTGATCACTAATAAAAGGTCTAGCAACCGCACGAAGCATATTGACACCAAATTCCATTTCATAAAAGACCTGCATGACAAAGGGATGATGAAGTTTGAGTACTGCCCTACAGAACATATGCTGGCAGATATGCTCACGAAGCCGTTGAACAGAATTAAATTAAATTATTTTGTTAAAATGAGTGGCCTATATGCATAAACTATACATTGTATTAATCGAAGAGGAAGGGTGTTAGAATAAGGTTATAGTGCTTCGATTAAGTGTTAATTATAAGCTAGTATAAGAATGTCATTAAAAGTAGTAATAAGAAGTAACAGTGTCATAAAGCTTGTCTCTACCTGGGGCACGATATAAAGCTACTACCGGAAGCCCCGACCCAAGAAGCCTGGTTGTCAAGAAGTTAGTCCAAAGCAGAACCGCGTTTAGAGCAGATGTCTTTTACACTTCCGTAGACCTTTATACTTATTTTATTGTGCAACACTCACTTGTACTAGTTTTACGCGAGTTACATTAAAATATAATAGACAACAAAGTATATGCCTATTACTTTTTCTAACAGATTTAACTTGTTTTCTATATTTTATTGTTTTTTATCGCTTTTACCTGTTTCTCATAAGCTACGATCGACCATCTCAAAACTTCTTCGACGCGGAAAACGTCGATTTGGGAATGTATCAAGATCAAGTCTTCGTGTATTTACACAATTACCGAGTGCCTGTCCAAAGTTATGCACAATATCAATGTGGACATTTTTTTAGTTAGTGTCAAAAATGCGAACAAGACGTGTTATTCTATTAGTTATAAAAAGTCTAACTAATTTTAATAAAATTGATTGTTAATTGAATTTTGAAAGCCAATGCTTAAAAGTGTCCCGAAAAAACCTATTTTATTTCCAAAACGGCTAATTTTATCGAAACAAATGAAGAGTACCTTTTTTAGAGAGAAATGTCCAAGGTATTTAAATATTCGGTTTCTAGCTCGGCAGAATGACACCTGTCAATATTTAGTTCCAACGAGTAAGGCAGCAAGTGCGTTCCTGACTACCCTGAGGGAGTAAAACATGTACTGTAGTATGATTTTATAAGACTTTATGCTCTACATGAAATATAAAAATGTTAACAATTTATACAGAACGATTCAAAAGTTAGAGCAAAAAAAACTAAATCGCTGTGTACCCCTTTTAACACCCTGTATCTCCGTTAGGGAGCACTTTAGGAATTTTCTTTTATATGACAAACTAGGGTTATTTTGGCTTCCCCTATACGTTCCCGAAATTATGCCACATACTTACCGGTCACCCTGTATATGTTTTTGTGTGTATTACTATGGTGTTTTATAAGAGTAGATCAGTTGATTGGCGATATACAGGACAAATTAAAACAATTTAAGCGAAACATCTCGGACTTCCATTGTCTTTATTGGATTTTTTACACGACGTTTCGAGAAGTAGAATCTCTGCTCGTTTTGAAGTGAAACTGAGCAGTACGCTCGAGGCTACTTGCTTATGAACTAACACAGTTAACCACCAGCTCAGATGCCATACCGAGGAGACGTCGCAACTTGGTTTACTAAAGACGCCCTCATTGCTTCCAATGAAGACTGCTTCCTTAAACTTTCGTTTCTTCCAGTGCTATTCCCTTTGCACAATTTTGGCTTCCGACCACTTAATATTATGGTATTTGGACTAAGTGTGCTTTGCAATTCCTGATTTTGATGTTTCTCCTCTTACCAAATGAGTTCTCTGTTCCTGAACCCTTACATGCAAAGGACGCTTGGTTTTCTTGGTTTGACTTTGTTTCTCTGAAAAGGAACTACAGAGAAACTCCGATGCATCGCGAAACAGTACAACATACGAACTTAGGTCTGATGTTGACTGCATAATATGCAGCGACAAAGAATCCATACATTTGGAACTTCAGAATATTAAACAGGATTTTGTGCAAAATAAGTACCTCCTTGTACGAACTAAGTCAGAAATATGGGCTTTCTGAGCTGCGTTTTTTCAAGTCATTTTAATGGGTTCAACAATCAAGTAAAGATACTAACCACCTGTCATTGTAAGATAAGGAAGTCGACAAGTATACCTTTCACTTATTTTTATCATCTCCTTACCTTTTAGGTCCAGTTGTATAAGTTGATTTTAAATACAGGAGATCCTCTTAGATCGCAAATTGGGGTAATGACCGTTGTATAAGTTTCGTTTTAAACGTAAATTAGAATTGAAATGAATATTTTTGGAATTTTTTATGATATAGAGATGGCTACTTGCACAACTTTCCTCATAAAGTTGATCTATCTTAAAATTGTCCATACGGAATACATCGCTCTCAAGCGATCTGTCACTTACCAATTTTTTGGCAGCAATACATTTTATACGGAAAATTTTAAGGTTTACCTTAGCTGAAGACTTTATGGGGAAAGTGTGCAAATGACACATAATATTGGATGACGAGGATAATGTAGCTATTTTTCTTACAAACTACATTTGCCGTCACAATTCGGCATCCATCTTTTCTTTAATTTAAATTACTCTATCTCTACTTATACAACGTACATCCACGTAGATCAGAAATTTCGATGTTTAAACTTAGTTTTAAACCGAATTTTAAAACCAAATTTAAATCTGTATTTAAAATTAACCTATACAATTGGCCCTAAATGTTGAAACGTAGGGTTTAAACGGAAGATGTAAAAGGGGCCCTTAAAAAAACAAGCAATAACGAAGAAGTGCTGCTCACTTGAGGAGTACGACACAAAGTGAAAAGTAGTGAGGCTGTATGAGTGATAATTTCCATCTGGTTCCTTATTTTTTTATCAACATCTGTTTACTTAGTTATCTCGACCGTTGACAGATTCTGGGTTGATTGCTACTCCCATTAAGAGCGTCTTTCGCTCTCCAAATTGTCCAACATCTTTCTGTGTTAATTTTGTCCAGCTCTCTCTATTTATTTTACACTTTTTTTACAACTAGCTCAAAGACTAATTGGAAAAATTGCACTTTCTGTTTAATTTCCGGTCAAGATATGACAGTTTTCATAAGGGACCAATAACTACTTTTCAGTCCGGTCGTCTCTTATGGGAATATTTAGCACTGCATGTCACAGTTTTCTGACATTATGATACAATAGCCAATTTTACGTTTAAAGTTATAAGTTTAGATTTTTAAGTGAAAATAGATAAAAGTGAACCATCAGAAAATATTTTAGAAGCACCCCAAATTGCAATACTTCACCGGAAAAGTCAAAATTGCATTACTAGTGTTTATAAATTGGTGCCAAGAAAAGAACGTGAAGGGTCAACAAAGTCGACGCTTTGGCTTTTTTCTATGTATTCCTGTACCCAAAAAGTTAAAATGTCTGAGAATGCAACGTATACTGCTCAAATCTATACATATTGTAGATATGTGTGATATATCAATTCTGTGGACGTTAAATTCAGGATTGAGGAAACAACACAAGAGGCTTTAACGACCAGATCAAAATGGACACCGAAAACCCAACCTAACGTGGATCAATGGGCCGCAAATAATGGCACATCACGATCGTATCGAAATAGATTCGGCCCTATGGTGAAGCGAAGAATTTCGGCCCATTAAGAATCGGAGCCGAGAATATCGGTAAATTACCGGACCGGCCGTTTCCCTAAGTGAATCATCAAGTGGGGTTTTCGAAATAAAGCACTTCATAATAATGTATTTGGGAGAGAAAAGTTGGTCATGGATCGTGGAACGTGGGTTTCGTGGATTTTCTTTTCCTCGTTATCGACCCCGATTTCGGATATTTATTGGGGAGCATTAGACGCGGTAAAATTGCAGTCGGACAAATTGGAATTTCGGTCATTAGACTATCGCTCGGGGGCGAATGCAAATATTGCGATGTTTGCCGCCGTATAAGCCAAGCCGATGAAAATTCCTCAGCCAAGGAAATACTCTCGAATTGCTCTATGAAAAATGTTGCTCTAGATATTTGATTTTCTACCCCCCCTCCCCCCCCCCCCCTTCCCCGGTGAGCCAGCTGACGTTTCTATTTTATTTTGGCGGAATGAGCTACTAAAAAATTGAAAACAATTGGAAGATCCATTGGAATTCTTCCGAACTCCGTGGCTCAAGAGATTATTCGTTTTTTAAGTAGCAGAAAGAAAATTTTTTCTTATCGGTATAAATATATATACATATATATAAATTATCTTTATTTTTCATAAAGAAAAAAAGGCTGTTGACCTATTGGTATTTCTGCCTATGTGTTACAATATACATTATTTACAATTTTACTTATTCTAGTTAATATGTACAGGTAATAGGGAGAGAAAAAGAAATTTTTATTCTACATTGAACTGTTCTAACAGGGTGGAAGTAGGGAAAAGGTAACTGGATTGTGTGGTCTGTCTTGATAAGCAAAGTGGATTTATTATAGTCCAGTTGTGTGGATTGTTTCTCCGTTTGGTTTGTAAATGTATAAGTCCTTCAGTTATTTTGGACATTTTTGTACGTTCGTAGAGAAGTTGGGTAGGTGGGTTGTGTAGCTAGTTTTCAGGATGTCTTATTTTGGTTATTAGTCTTAGAGCGATTTGCTCAGTAGTCTGTGTATATATTTTTTAATTTTATCGGTTGCGATTTTGGAAGAATTGGCCTACAAATGTATTTATATATTTTGGTTGCCGTTTTTGTACTGATTCCTTTGTTTTTATATGTTAGTACTCTGAACTGTTTCGTCATTTTAATAATTTCCGTCCTTGCCCTTTTTAATTTTTTTTGTGAATTTAAACTTTTGGTCTAGTGTTACTCCCAAGTATTTAATGTCATGTTTGGGTTACGTTCTGTGGCCGTCTGGAATTATAGTTGGGGAGTTGTCTTTCGCTATAAATAATAACTGGAAAAATGTTAATTAGAAGTGGAGCTCAGAAATTCAATAAAACAGTGGTATCAAAACGCAATGAACGAAGAACGCTACTTGTAAGCATGTGGCCGAGGATGCAGAAGGGGTTCGAAAGCAGATAGGGAATAAAACAACATTATCATAAAGCAGAACGAATAAAAAAACGCAATCCAGGAAGGTAAGCATTTATTCCTCCCATTTAACTTGCAGTCTATGGAAAGAAAAATCAACCAACACAGCCTAAAAACCAAAAATCCAAAAACTTGCGATGCAACGGACAGCAAAGATTTTTAACGAAAAAACCACAGTCATAATGGCAAACAATGAGAAAATAGTACCTACAATAGAACACATTCCTAGTAACATAAACAAACTTCTTTAATAGACCATACAGACGGCGATGAGTACGACTAATAGAAAACACCTGAAAATTATTAAAGAGTTTGATGATGGATTTGAGGTGCCACTAAACACCGTCATGATCGAAAGAGTGATAAAAACTCAGTAATAGGCACTCGAAAAGACAAAACCGACTGTGATATATTTATATCTCGTGTCAATGAGGACACAATTTGAACTTATATTGTTAAACAGAAGAAAACACTCAACGAAAATATTTATGTGAAACTCTGTATTCTCAACTAGCAAAAATCAAAAATTAAACGGTTTAGGGTTGGTGTTAATTATGAATCAAAGTACAAAGTACTTGAAGCTGAAGAGCCTACAATCCTCGTTGAACGTGACCAAAACGAAGCAAAATAGTTCTTTAAGTAGATTCTTCAATATACTCAAGTTATTCAACCTAAATACTCAAAGTTTCAACAATGAAATTGAAGTAATTCTGTCCGACAAAATGCCAAATATTTTTTCTACGACTGTCTCGAAAATTAACAAATGCGCACTACGAACTACCGTTGAAAATCGCATATTGCAAACAGCGTGCGCAAAGTGCATATTGCGCACGCTCTCATACAAAAGTGTGCAACAGGCAACTCTTGTGACGTAGTGTCACTCGCCTATGGCTCGTGTCCAAACCGTCACACTCGTCTGAAAAGTGCAATTTTCGACATTAGTTGCACAATATACTATTTTGCGTTTCTGAGCCCTGGCTACAACACAACGATATCGAACAATATAATTCATCAATTGGAATGAGCATTGTTGAGAGAAAAGATGGACTAACAACTGTACCATTTAACTTTTGTGGCTCATTTTTTTGGTCTTAAGGCAACTTGATGAATTTTATAATTGATCACCAGTGTTATTTTATTCTTTTTTGCTGAAGCCATCAGCAAAGTCTACATGGATGTCATCCTTTAAAATCCCATATCGAAAAGCTGTTTACTGCATTCTTCATGGTAATCAACAATGAAGAATGCAGTCAATGGCATGTTAATGTTCCACAAGTGTCTAAAATGCGAGTAAGTACGGGGTGTAAGACTGTGAACGCTTTCACGGCCGGTCAAAATACAATCTAAACTGTTTTCCGGGCTTTGAAGCCGTGGCCCAATGGAAGTTCTTCTTAACGTTTCGTTCAAGGACGATGATGCAATGGGCGAAGTGATCTCTCGTGTTTCGCGACGTGGACTGATTCGACTGTGGTGAGCTCCGTGGTATTTATCCCCTGCCGCGCCGTCGCGCTGCAGTAGAGGGACTAGGGTGGGGGTAGTGATGGCGCGGGGTTTCGCCGCACTTACGAGACAGCGCATTAACGAGAGAGGCCATTGAGATCTTTCAAGACCACAACATTTTCAACAGGAAGGAGGAAATTACGTTTCTAAATGCAGATTAGAAGCGAGTTCTGCGACATACTTTAAGTGCGCCGAAACTCTTAGTATCAAGATCTAGATCTGTTAGTATCAAGGAGGCCGAATGGAAAGCTTGGGCACAGCGTTTATAGAAAACCAACACACACTGACCGATACCCCAATAACGGATCACCCCAGACCGTAAAAGGGGATGTTTGTGAGAGCTAAGAGAATTTCTGTGCCGGCTGAATTATGAAGCATCTGGAAAGTGCCTTTGGTTAGAATGGATACAACAAACACGAGTTTGATATGTAGAGCGCCAAGAAAGAACAACGGTAGAATATGAAGAACAACGTGGATGGATCTACCATACATACACAAAGTAACGGACATGATCGGAAGGCTAATGGAAAACCATAATGTTAAAACTGTCTTTAAACCCACTCGTACAATATAAGACAGCTTGAGATCGGCCAAAGACCGCAGAGATCCCCTATCGGCACCCGAAGTTTACCGAGTTTCATGCAGCTGTGGCTCGGTAATCATTGACACCACAAAACGCAGTGTCAACACGAGGATTATAGAACACGAGGAGTTGCAGGCTGAGGAGTTGCATTTAAGAGGAGTTGCAGGCTGGGACAAACACTGAGACTAACGAGCGAGGCCCTTGAGATCTTTAAACATGACAATAATTTCAACAGGAAGAAGGAAATTAAATTTTTAAATGCAGAGTGGAAGCGATTTCTACAACAGACTTCAAGTGCGCCGAAGCCGCACCACTACTACTCCCACCTCAGCTCCTCCATTGCAGCGCGACGGCGCACACTGGTCCATTTGCGCTTGGTAATAAGGTGGCAAAAAAGGGGTGTGCAAAAAATTCGCAAAAATGTTCCTCAATAATAAAATAAAATGCATGTAGGATACATTTACATATGACATTCTTTAAACCCAGTTAGAGCAGCACTAAGAAACAGTCAAGTAAAACTTCAATATATCGTTTAGGTACAAACAAATTTAATTAATTGTTATTCGTGATTTACTTTTAAAAAAGCGATTTCCAAGATATTTGTCCTTCACATTACATCTTTGACAAAAACTGACACATTAATTTTATTCTACCTCCATATTAGGAGATATATACAGGGTGTTAAAAACAAAAAGATCAAATTATTTGCGAATGCTTAAACATTCAGTAATATTAATTAACTAATACTTATTTTGCTAATTATTAAAACTCCAAAAGCTTATATTTCTCTACGGTAGAAGAGGTTACTAATCGCTTAATAAAGAGTATCTTAATGTATACAGGTTGTACTCAATTTGTATTGCTTTACCTCGCATCTCGTTTACTAATAAAAGTAAAAGAAAGCGATTTTCGCAAAATGTGCTTTTTATGTAACAAAATATGCCGATGGCACAAATAGATTTATTTATTTCAGGGGCAATTTCACATTTTGGACCCAACCTCCTAACTCATTTTTCAGAATAAAAACGCTATATAATATTTTATACACAAAATTCAGTGGCTACATACAAACTATCAAAAATATAACACCCTGTAAATAATATTACTAGATTATTTAGTATAAATTTAATTTCATGAACTTAGGAAATGTACAGTCTAATTATTAATTATTATAAAAAAGTCATATTACTACAAAATTACACTAAAGTTATAGTGTCTGCGCTTTGTTGTTTAATCCTACTCATCATCAGAATCACTAGAGTCAAAATAATGCAAGTTATGTATATTTGTCGCATTCTTATTGAAAACTGAAATGATTGGAGATTGAAGTAAATTAAGTGTTTCAGGAAATAACATTTTTACTTTTTTTTTTGGTAATTTACGTAAACTTGAAATAAAAGGGTCCGAAGGGATGCATAATAAAAGGGCGATGCATAATATCTGTTAAGCTTTTCCTTCTAGACATTTTCCTAGAAAAATCTTTCCTATATTTTTTTTTATCTTTATTTCTCGCCTCCTGCGGTTCTTCGGACATTTGCCCTATAGGAAGAAGAAATTAATTTATGGTTTCATGTCCATGAATTAAAATTTTATGAATTGTAGGGGACATTGGGTACCAAGGATATCTTCTTCTTCTTGTGGTTCCTATCCGTTACGGATGTTGGCAATCAGCATGGCGAGCCTAACTTTGTTTACGGCAATGCGGAAGAGTTCGGTTGATGTTCTTCCGGTCCACTTCCTGAGGTTATGCAGCCAAGATATTCTTCTCCTTCCTGGACCTCTTCTTCCATCGATTTTTCCCTGGATGATTGTCTGGAGTAAGGAGTACCTGGATTCGTTTCTCATGATGTGGCCCAGATATTGCAGTTTTCGGATCTTGATGGTGTTCATAATTTCTTTTTGTTTATTCATCCTTCTTAGTACCTCTTCACTAGTGATATGTTCGGTCCATGATATCCTCATCATTCTTCGATAGAGTCGCATTTCGAAGGCTTCTATTTTCTTGGATGTGTTTTCATTGAGTGTCCAAGATTCCGTCCCGTATAAGAGGATAGAAAAGATGTAACATCTGAGAAGTCTCATTTTTGTTTCCAGTGTAAGATCATGGCTTCTGAAGAGTTTGCTCATTTTATTGTAGGCGGCTGTGGCTTTGGCGATTCGTGATTTGATTTCTTGAGTTGCGTCCCAGTTCTCGTTTATACGTGTTCCCAGGTACGTGATGTGTGGTACTCTCTCTATTGGTTGGTTGTTGATGGATAACTGGATGTTGTCGATCTTGTTTTTGCTAATGACCATAATTTTGGTCTTTTGTATGTTTATGTCCAAACCATATTCCTTCTTGCATTCACCTTTGCTACACTTGCATACACCATATTCCATTCACCTCTTGCTATTTTGTTGATAAGTTGTTGTAGTGCTTGTGGGCTATCTGCGAACACGATGGTGTCGTCCGCGTATCTTATATTACTCAATTTCTTCCCATTTATTGAGATGCCCTCCTCTTCTTCGTCGTCGAGCGCTTCTTTAAAAATCTGCTCGGAGTAGATGTTAAATAGCAGGGGTGAGAGTACACAGCCCTGCCTCACTCCTCGCATTATTTTGACGGCCTCAGTTGTTTCTCCGTCGACTCTTATTGTTGCCGACTGGCCCCAGTACAAGCTACTTATGATATTCAGGTCATTGGTATCGATCCCTGTCTTCTTTAATATTTCCATCATTTTGCCATGTTGAACCCGGTCAAATGCTTTGGCGTAGTCAATTAAACAACAGTAAACGTCAAGGTTAACGTCTCTGCATCTCTGGACAAGGACTTGGACAGCAAAGAGTGCTTCTCTGGTTCCCATCGCATTGACGAACCCGAACTGGTTTCGAGAGATTAGGTTCTCGCATCGATTGTATATTCTTTTATGGATGACTTTGAGAAAGGTTTTCAGCAGGTGGCTCATCAGACTTATCGTTCGATATTCTTCACATCGTTTTGCGCCTTGTTTCTTTGGCAGTGCAATGAACTCTGAGACTAGCCATTCTTGTGGTATTTTACCTGATTTGTAGATGTTGTTGAAAAGTTTGGTGATCTTCTTTAATCCATTTTCGTCTAGAAGTTTCAGGAACTCTGTCTGGATGTTGTCAGGTCCTGCTGCTTTTCCTTCTTTGCTCTGCTCTATAGCTGCCCTCACTTCTGATTCCATTATTTCTGGCCCACTCTGTGCATTACTCCGGGGATCTGGGGGGCTCTTTCTATTATCCTCAAAGAGGTGCTCTACGTACCTAGTCCACATCTTCTTCTTCTCTTCCATGTCTACAATGATGTTTCCATTAGCGTCAACTAGTTTCCCTAAGTTTGTATTCCTTCTTTGTCCAGTGACTTCTTTCACCTTCCGGTGGACGTTAAAGTAGTCATATTTCAACTGCAGTGCCTCTATCTCCTCACAGTTCTCTTTCTGTTCCTTTTCTTTAGCCATTCGTATTTCGTTCCTTATGGTGTTGTTAATCCTTTTGTATTCTATGGTGTTATTCTTGTTCAATCTTCTCTTTTCCATTAGGTTTAATATGTAATCTGTCATCCAGGTTTTCTTCCTTACTCTTTGTCCGTTTTCCTTTAGAATAGTGTTCTTAATGTGTTCCACTTTACTTTTCAGGTGATTCAAGTGTTCTTCTACTGAGCTATCTTCTGTTGTTTCTGCCATTGCTGCATTCAGCTCTTTCTCTACACATTCTTTGATCTTCCCGTTTTTCAGCTGTCTTAGGTTAACTTTTAATGGAGCAGCTTTCTTTATCTTCTTCATAACCACTTTGAATCTTCCGATAACTGGCACGTGGTCGGTTCGCATATCTGCTCCCGGGAAGGTTCTCATACTTAAGCAGCTGTTTCTGTACCGCTTGTTGACTAGTACGTAGTCTATTTGATTCCTGACTATTCTCCCAGGTTTATCAAGGGGCGATCTCCATGTGTATAAACGCCTCGGTGGTTGTTTGAACTGTGTGTTGAGGACTACAAGGCCGTGTTCGTCTGTAAATTTTTCGAGCATATCTCCTCTCTCATTCCTCTTTCCCAAACCGAAAGACCCGATGAGCTCGGTTTTTTCTCCAGCTCCCAACTTTGCGTTAAAGTCCCCCATGATGATTTAACTTCTTTTTTGGGTAGCCTCTCGAGTATTTGGGCGACATTCCTGTATAATTCTTCAACTTCCCCTTCATCTTTATCTGCAGTGGGGGCATAAATCTGGATGATGTTTAGATTTACTGGTCGGGCGTTAATCTGTATTAGAAGGGCTCTTTCTGAGAATGGGACAAAGTTTATGACACTCTGCGCTATCTCCTTGGTGACAACAATGCCTATCCAATTCAGAAGCTTACCATCTTGTGTTCCTGCATAGTACACTCTGTGTTCGTCCACATCCACCGAACCCACTCCCGGCCACCTCATGTCACTAATTCCCATGATGTTTACTTTCATTCTTCTCATTTCTTTTGTTGCGTTGTTGATATTTCCAGCTTGTGCCATCGTTTTAACATTCCAAGTACCAATCCTTATCTCCCTGTTCACTTTCATTACACTGCTCAAAACATTTCCTCCCGGAGATCCGATCGAGGAACTATTCCGGACTACCAAGGATATAAAGACCAAGGATATAAAGACACAATTTTGGTAATTTCTGAAACTATTACGCAATTTTTAAAAAATCTACGAGCGGTATTTCCGTCATTGGAGCTGCCAAAACCGGGTTTGGGCTTATCCACTATCAATCCATTTTGGGAACGTAGCACTGAATACGATACAGCTCCTGAATAAGATTTTTTGATTGCGATACTTTTTGCTTTTTTTCAGCACTTTTGGCTTGCCATTTCTGTATATCCAGTTTATAAGCTAAATGTAAAAGGCATTTAAAAAACCTTATCCAGGCGTGTAGTGTGGATAATCCGTACTTTAAATTATTGTCAATTATTGGCCTTGAGACAATAACGTCAACATTGTTAAAACTTTTACATGTTGCACCACATATATAACATTTTTGGGTTGAACGATTGGATGTTACCGTATTGCAAACCTTACCGTCTATCATTGTAAAATGTAAGTCAAATGTTATTGTAACTTTTTTTTTGTTTAGTACGGGGTTAGTTCGTTAATTTGCGAGTCAACATTTTCTTTTTCCTTCAAAATAAGTTCAGTACAACTCCTGTTTTCGCAGTTAAATGTATTTCGCCCCTCAGTTATACACCATTATTATTGTTATTATTATTATTATTATTATTATTATTATTATTATTATTATTATTATTATTATTATTATTATTATTATTATTATTATTATTATTATTATTATTATTATTATTATTATTATTATACTATTTTATTGGTATTATGAAATTTGAAACTTTTGCACCCTGTAACTCAATAATGAAAGTTGTAAGACCCTATCTTTATCAAAGTGGCTTTATTTTGAATAACTAATCCACAAATAAAAACTTTGTACTTAAATGTGACATATCTTGTTGTTCATTAATTTATTAGTGCATCTGCAAATATCCGCAAGATTTTATTTTTCCATCAAATATGGAAAAAGTTAGGGAATTTATAAATGTAATAAACTCAAGTGGATTTTGGGTGGAACATAGACAAAAAGCTCCAGATAAATTCAAAAACTAAAAAACTAGTTCGACGCAGTCACTTTCTTTTTACGCATTCACACAACAGCCGATAAATTCATAATAGCAAGAAGCCTTATATAGAGCTATAATTATAGTTTAATATTAAAACTTACCTTTGCAAACGAACGTTTTTTTCGATCTAAAAATCTGCGCGCGTCGTATATCTCTATTAATACAAGTACACAAAATCTAATCTTTGACATTTTGACGTCATAAGAAAACATTAGCGATGTGTCAAATTTCATGGCCAACTAATACTTTGAGGTGTCAACTTTCAAAACCATAGTAAATTACAAACAACTTTTGAACATTATGTTGGAACTTTTTGCCGAGATTCTTAAAAAAAGGACCAGTGTGCGGCGCACAGTGGGGCCAAATGCCAAAAATTGATGAGATGATATCAAATTGGCGCTTGATTCGTTCGATTCATTTCAATTCATTTAGAGCAAAATTTAGTGTTTATTGAGGATTGAGGTATAGCATTTGATCAATAAATTCAGTTGGTAGAGTTGTACCTTTACAAACTTTATAACTGCACGTCTCTTAGATATATTACAATAACTATAATAAAATAAAAGAAATTCGCCGAGTCAGAGTTGGGTTTATCTCATCATTATTATTATTTATTAATATACAGGGTGGCACAAACTTAATGCAGGATTCGATATCATCAAAGCTAATATAGAAATTTAGTTGGGACAAAATCTGTATCTTGTAGAAGAGTTAGAACAACATTTTAAAAATAGTGACCATTATACAGGGTGTTGCAAAAAGTATTTACGATTCAAACATGTATTTTATAAACGATATATCATAAGGTATTATGGTGTTTTTGCATTTGAAATTAGAAATAGTGTTTACGTGGAGATAATTGCATCTAAAAATTGTAATTTGTTATATTTTAAAAATCTGTAGCTCTTAACAGGCTTGAAGTAGAACCAAATCAATTACAGTTTCATATCTTAGATTACAAATTTTAAATAAGAATCTCTCAGTTTGTACTACTTTTAAAAATTTTCTAAAAAATTCAACACATTTTTTAAACTTCTAAATTTAAAAAAATTGTGTTGATTGATCTTTCAAAACTAAAAAGAGGAAAGATCATTGCATTTGGCTCTATCTTAAGCCGCTTAGGAACTACACATTCTTGAAGCAAAAAAAAAATACAATTTTAAAGACACAATTATATCTAAAACTATTAGAAATCGTCATAGGATTTGCTACATAGAAAAATGTACTACTGTAGTAGTCTCTTACTTAAAAAAAAACGTATGTTTGAGTCGGCATTAGGTACTTTTTGAATCATCCTGTTTAAAGGTCACTATTTTCTAAATAAAGCTCTAACCCTACTACATATCACCGCCTTTGTTTCAAATCAATATTTTGAGATATCACGAATCCTACGTTAAGAATGTGCCGCACTGTGTAAGTACGACTCAATAGTTTTGCTGTTATGTGGGGTAAGGACACATTAGCACTTGGAAATTGCTATCCGGATTGGGTTGATCACTAACTGGTCATTTTCAACCAATCGCATTAACTAGCATGTCATCAGTCACCAATCCGGTTGTCTGAAAACTACCTGTAGAGAGCACTCCAATCCCTCCAATGGCCAGAATCAGTTAAAAATTACTCAAAGCGTCAAAAACGCAGATTAAAATTTTCTGGGCCAATTCAGGTTAACATTAGGGTTAAAAATGATTAAGAAATTACTCAGAGCGTTCAAAAATGTCTAACTAAGATTAAGGCTATAATAGGTGAGAAGTGACTCAAAGGGTTTAAAAACACAAATTTAGAGAGTTTGGGGAAATTCAAATTAAGATAATGGCCAAGATCAGTTAAAAATTACTGAAAACGTCAAAAATGGAGATTAAAATCTTCTGGATCAATTCAGGTCAAAATTCGAGTCAAAAATGACTCAAAGGGTTTAAAAATAGAAATTTAAAGACTTTGGGAAATTTAAATTAAGATAATGGCCAAGATCAATTAAAATTGGGAGGGATAATCCAGGTTATGATTAGAGTCTATAGTGTCAAAGCGCCTACAAATACCAGTTTGGAGTCTTTGGAGAAATTCAAATCAATTTATAACATTTTTTGAAAACGTGGAAAGAGTTTTCAAAATTAGAAATTTGGAAATGGCTTTTAATGTCGGGAATTTAGTTCTTATCATGGCTTGAATTTCGCTTTCCGGCTGAAGCCCGCCTTTGGCTCTTGTTGATATTGAATTTTCCTTATATGTAATGAACAAAAATCAAACGACAGAAACCTCCTCTTATATTTGCTTATTCAGTAACACATGTAAACACACTTTGATAGTTTGTATACAAATGCAAACCCCTTTTTTGTGCTTCCAAGGCGAAGCGATATGATTCCTTTTTAAGAATCTAGCTAGTATGAGTAATACGTCGAGCGTTCAATAAGCAACACGCTGCATTTTTATTTAAGATTCCCCATATTCCCACAGTTGACTTATAATCCTTATTTCGTGACTCGGTCTTAACGTTAAACTGAAATTAGGATAAGTTGTTAAAACGGTAGTGCTACTTGGAGGATTCTGCGCCTGGAAGTGGGTGGAGGGCGAGAGAAAGAGAAGGTAAAATGGTTCTTCTACTTTTCTACACACTACCATCAAAGCCACTTAACTAACGACCCAAACGAATTAACCTGAATTAATTAACGACCCAAGTAAGTGGTCAAGTGCCAAAAGATATACAGGATAGTAGTGTAGTTTGCAAGGTTCTGGATCACTTTGAATCACTAACCTGAAAGAACAAATTTTTTATTGATTTGACAATAGTTGACAGTAATTCTTATTTCTGCACAATGTGGACACCAACCATTTACTCAATGTGGAAAGTTTAGCTGGTTAGATTCCTACAATTAATTTTATTTCTGTTACTGGAATTATTGCAATCACTTGCAGGTTAGAGTTAAAAAGCTAAATTATTGTATGTGTAGACTAAACACAAAACGAAAATATTTTCCTTAATTACAAAATTTACAAAAGTACAAAAACAAAACTAGGTCAATAATTTCAAGGCTTCCTCGCTAATTGGAATATGTTTCTTCTTAGGCTCGGGTCGCAAACTCGATATTAATGGCTCCGATGATTCTAAAATCCGGTGAAAAACATCTTCATTCGTTGATACACGAGAGTTTTTTCTAGCATTGTTTAATCTGAAGATCTGGTTATCTTTATTTCGACTCTTCTGTGCCTCTTCAGAAAGCTGGCCGATAGGAAGCGCTGCGTTTGCTATGATTTCAGCACCGTGAATTAGGATCTTGTGGACTGTTGAGGGCATGTAGTACCAAGGGTAAAGTTGAAGAGCCAATTTAGCAGTATTTCGCCCAAAGGTTCCATATTTTATTGAGTTGACCGTTATGACTAGAGAGACTGAGAGTTGAGAATAATAGCAAATTTATGAATTAAATCGTTATTGACTTTGGTAATTTCTGATGTCAGTTCTGGATTAGCGAAAACCCGCCTAGAATTATTTCCCGTGTTGGATGAGCCACATCCCTGTCGAACAAAATCTACACGGATTGGGAACTTTTGCAAAAATTTTTGTTGAATTCGGGTTTTCTCAGCATCTTTGAGCGGAAGAGTACCTTTTGAGGTTTTCCAATTTCTAAAACTCAAATTATATGCAATATGAAGGATATTTTCCATACATTTAATACAACATGTAAAGATGACAAACCCATTTCAATGGCTTCTTCATTTGACTTTTTATATTGAATTTGTAATAAATTGTTCATTTCTGATGGTCGAGTTTTACAAATAAAGCAGTTGCTTGCAGAAGTAGTTCCCGTTACTGCCTGGGTCACCTTTCCGTCCAACTTAGTAAAAAACAGAATATGCTTAACAAGTATTGTACAAGCGCCAAAGGTTAAAACTGTCATCTAGTTTTTATATG
This sequence comes from Taphrorychus bicolor, assembly GCA_951812265.1. NCBI lineage: Eukaryota > Metazoa > Arthropoda > Insecta > Coleoptera > Curculionidae > Taphrorychus > Taphrorychus bicolor. Next base: position 19,202,710 of record OX638302.1, read on the forward strand.
CACTTTCAACTCTTTTCTTCTCAGCTCGAGCCAATTCAAGGGTTTCTCTTTCGTATCTATAACGCAACGATCTACAGAAGCGCGTAGACGAAGGCCGAGGATTTTTCCAGATACAGTTTGTGTCGTCTCTATGGTCATTAAAAGTCAGTCTTATAGGTTCCATAGAGGTCATAAACAAGTTGGAATCGGAATTGGATATTGTCCGGGTAACATCTCTTTTTAGCAGCTGTTATTTTCTTGCAGCTTGGAAATAAGTTGCACCCTGCATTCTTCAGGGCATTTCAAATAACCTCATACCGATATTTGCTGCGCTTAGCCTGAATAAACAGTGATAACGCAAAATCTTCAATAAAAGCTTCAAACTTGTTCGAAGGCGTCGAGGTGGATGCAGCATTTATTCAATTTTGAGAGTATCATTCTTGACGTTTGCGGATTTTGCTTCTCTGACTCCGATCTCCACAATCTTCAAATCTCTTGTCTGGCCTTCTTACACGCGAAGAAATATTATCCTCGTCTTCATCCACTCACCGTGTTTCTTTCTAAAATCCGTTTTGTGTCGATTGAGTGATCTCCATTTTGTCATAAAGTTAGGTAAAAACCTCTTCTGAATTTCTGCGGAAAATAAACTAACTTTGTCTTCGCAAATGTCAGGAAACTTCTGCTGGACGAAATTATCAAATGACGGATTAAATGGACCGATTCTTACAAATCACTGTAAATAATAGTTTTATTAGCCATGTCGACAAAAATCTTTAAACATTACATTCGATGACAACGACACTACATAAAAATAAAAAGTGAAAGCAAAACAGATGAGTTGTCAAAGCCTACTTCTTTTGATTATAAGCGCAGAGACCAGTAAAGTTTTTTCGGCCTTGACATTTTACATGATCGACATACAATTTTTTACATAAATGATGATACTGACCTAGGCCACTAAAGGCGTACAATATTTTGGGAATATGTCATGTAGTATATTTTGATTCAAATGCAATTATTTGCAATTTAAAGAATAATAACCACTTTTCTCAAATCGTGTTTTAACATTATATTGCATTGCGGTTTTTCAAAGAGCATTTACTTGTATTTATATAACTGCAATTATTAGTAAATGCTATTTCTCATATTTACGAACTCAAAGGGATTGTAAGATTTTTATTAATGAAATGAGCTGAACATCACAACTTAGAAATTGTCGCACATGGAAATATTGTAGTTAACATTTTAAAAAAGTTCAGCAACTTAAAAATTTAATTTGGCTGCCCCGAATTTTTTTACGGATTAAACGAATTGATTCTGTACTTAGTAACTAATTAAGAATAAAATGCAATGTAAATAAATGTTTGTGACACTTTACGAACTTAGGACTTTTTCCACCTCTGCCCCACTGTGCGGCGGGGGAATAAATACCACGGGCCTCACCTCAGTCGAATCAGTCAATGTCGGGAAGCACGGGAGATCACTTCGCCCATTGCCTTATCGCCTTTGATAATAGCCGCAACTGTAGAGGAAAGGTCAGGAAGAAATTCCATTGGACCACGGCTTCAAATCCCGGAAAGAGTTTTTACATTAAACAAATCAGGAAATAGGTAGTATTTTGCAAGACGAAACAAGCAGATCCAAAGTCAGATTTTTTTTTTGTAATAGCTGCTTTTCTGATTGGTAGATTCCTCCAGGGAATCTTCGGCCACAGAAGTAATGTCTTCTCCAGCATCAGTTGCTAGAGTTTTCTGAAGAATATTTGAATTTGTTCCTCCTTGTTATTCAGGATTGCGAAGCTTTAAACGTTGCTGCCTGCGAAAACAAAAATACAGTGTGGGGTATTCTGCTGCTTAAAATTTGCAAACTTTCTCTGCGTCATTAATTACTTCTTCGGTAATCACAAAGAATCTTGCAGAATGGTTTTTAGCATCTGCAGTTTTTTGTAATGAAAAGATTGCTTCTATTAATCTATGTCATCAGATGTGATTTTAATCTCCTATTTGACAAGCACCAGCAAGATTGTGCAGTACAGTGAGCCAAAAAAACATGTTCTTCTGCATTTGAACTCCAACCTTTTGCTTCTTTAATTAGGTCTCCAGCTTATGTCTACGTTCTGTTCTATATTTACTAAATTCTACATCATTGAGTACAGTGACCAAAGCGTAATGGATTTGAAAACTTTGCTCGTTCAGCAAAATTGGCATACTTTTTTGAACTAAGCAAACACCATTTTGAAAATTTCTCATTCCACTGCCCCAGCACCATGCAAAGAAATGAGCATTTTGTCTCTCGTCTCTTTCTTTTGACTTTTCAGATGGTAGCTCTAAAGTTGCGCGAGCTGCTGCCTTTGCAATATGTTGAGTGCTTTTGCGGGAAGAACTCAAACTCTCTGTTCTCAAACCTTTCATTTGCATTTTTTTCCTCTTTTACCGAATTATTGGGCGACTGCGAGTGACCTAATTATAACATTTTAATATTGGTCTGCTCTAATTAAGTTTCGTTCTGTTTCTAATTATAATAAGGTTATAATAGCTTACAGGAAATTGTGACTTTTACAGCAAGAAGCTTTTAAAAAGTAAAAATCTCTTTTCAGGTCTTCAGCAAACACCATTAATTATTCCGGCCCAAAAAAAAAGAACAAGAAACTTGCAGCTTCCTGCAAAAGATGAACTACGAAATAATTGCCCTAGTAATTAGTGCCAGCCAAGGCCTGATGTAAAACAATATCTCGTCCTAAATTCCCTTTGTCCTTCATTGAAGTCCTGTTATAAAACAAGACGTTGCCTGGCAACCCAGACTTTATTAACTTCAAAGGTAACGGAGACGACTCGAGGTTTTACCTTCGCCCATATCTCATCTTGCAAAGTTTAAGCTTCATTTAAAGTTGCAGCCTAATTGTGAGATTACCTACGGTGTTAGCAAAGACAAACTCGCCTATAAGTTAATGCAGGCGTTAAAATAATTAACTTAAAAAGTTACCTTGCATATATTTATGTTCCTCTCGGAAATTTGTAACTTTGGATTTACATCTCTGGAACTTCAAAGCGGAAATGCGATTTTTACTTTCAAACTAGCAGGATTGTTCCTGGTTGATTGAAATTTGCCATAAAAGTCGTAATTTAGAGGAAAACCAGGCCAGAGCTTATTATTTGGCGGACGATCTATTATTAGGGGCCAAGTTCATTTTGGCCTGGTGCAGCTGCAACTCTCGAGTTTGCCTCCTTATCTGCGAAAAGCAGGCGAGATGCAATTTCACCGATTTTGCCTCCACCAAGAAATTATACTCTTTATGTTTGGATTATTCCTACCTTAACGGGCAATCTCGTCGTGGATTGTAATCACGAGCTGATTAATCGTCGCCCATAACCGCAAACAAGGGGCCCATAAATTGCCCACTCCGGCAATCAGCTCCATCAAACATTGCATTGTTTCCAGAGACAGTTATGCCATAAATTTGAAACTGCAACGATTGCCGTCCGAAACCAAATTTTGACGCGAGTTTTCCCAGTCGTCCGATCCAGTTTTAAGATAACAGTTGTTGAGGGTTTTGTGATGAATTCTATTCAATCCCGTTCAATTATTCAGTGGAGAATTTATCGGTTTTGATTCGGCGTGGGCTTTATGACGTTGAAATGTTAGTGAGCTCTGTTGGAGCAAAATCGTTTTCAGTTCCAAATTTTCTGTTTACAAATCTTATTACAAGAGGTACAAGGAGATCATTTTAAATCGCTCACTCGATTAGCAGCTTTTCTGTTATACTTCGTAAAATTTTGATTCATGGGTTTCGTAAGGCCGACCTCGGACCCTGGGCGTTGTTACAAGCTACACAATTGTGCAAAATGCTACACATTCCATTAATGAACTGCGCAGCTACACCCCAATAGTGAATAAGCGCATTTTACTGCACATTATCAAAAAACTGCTCGCTCTTTTTACTCTTACCTAAAAAAAAGAAATTGTAATCTAATTTCGTTAGAATGGAGCAGAAACAATAAATTATTAGTGTCTACACTATGTGCCAACAGATATCGCTATTTAACCATGGGCCGTTTCAAATAAATATTCATCTAGCAGGCTGAGAAATTGACAGATTCATCATATTCCATCCATGTAAACATGTCATTTATATGTCAATTTCTGAGCTTACTAGATATCTATTTGAAATGGAGTCAATCTACGAGATTTTTATAGCCAACTGGGGAGTTTCATTTTCGATCTATTCAAATGTATTGGGAGGTTCGCCGTATATATAGGTATATAACGGGTGACACAAGATGTATGTAACAACCCAACGTTTCCACAATTTTTATTTTAAAAATTTGAATTTTGGAGGTGATAAACAAGTCGCAAATGTGCTTCAGATCCCGTTTCAAGCACTTAGACACGACATTCGGTTTAACTGGAACTACCGCCATATTTCATTTTTTAATTGGAACACTCTGTATATTTGTTCATTTTCGGATTCCCCGACGAATTCTAAATTATTAACATGTAACATGATGCATGCTTATCTCTTACCGTTTTCGAGAAAATTGCACCTGAACTTTTCGTTCCGGTGCATCCCGTATCATCAATAATAAATGTGGATTTTATGGAAACAAATGAACATCGATTAGCCCTGATTTCATAGACTGCCATTTTTTTAGGCTCTCTATCAATAGACATTAAAAAAAATTATTCCAACTTGTCATTAAAAAAAAATGGCGAATTGATATTTTTAAGATTTTGTTAATTTGTTTCCAAAAAAATCCACATTTATTATTGATGAGATGGAAAGTTCGGGCGCGATTTTCTCGAAAACGGTAAGAGATAAGCATACTTTATTTTATATGTTAATAACTTAGAATTCGATGAGGAATCTGAAATAAAACCTTTTGTCACCGGGTATAGTATACCGGGTGACACAAGATGTATGTAACAGCCCAGCGTTTCAACACTTTTATTTTAAAAATTTGAAGTTTTGAGGTAATAAATAAATCGTAAATGTGCTTCAGATCCTGTTTCAAACACTTAGGCGCGACTTCCGGTTTAATCGGAATGGAACACCCTGTATATTTGTTCATTTTCGGATTCCCTGTCGAATTCTAGGTTATTAACTTGTAACATAATGTATGCTTATCTCTTACTGTTTTCGAGAAAATTGTGCCCCCACTTTCCGTATCATCAATAATAAATGTGGATTTTTATGGAAACAAATGAACATCGATTAGCCCTGATTTCATAGACTGCCATTTTTTTAGGCTCTCTATCAATAGACATTAAAAAAGTATTTCAAATTTGTCATGAAAAAAAAGATGGAAAATTGATATTTTGAAGACATTGTTCATTTGTTTCCATAAAAATCCACATTTATTATTGATGATATGGAAAGTTCGGGCGCGGTTTTCTCGAAAACAGTAAGAGGGAAGCTTACATTATGTTACATTTTAATAACTTAGAATTCGATGAAGAATCTGAAATAAAATCTTGCGTCACCCGGTATAGTATACCGGGTGACACCGGATGTATGTAACGGCCCAGCGTTTCCACAATTTTTATTTCAAAAATTTTAAATTTGGAGGTGATAAATAAGTCGTAAATGTGCTTCAAATCCCCTTTCGAGCACTTAGACACGACATCCGGTTTAACTGGAAGTACCGCCATATTTAATTTTTTAATTGGAACACTCTGTATATTTGTTAATTTTCGGATTCCCCGATGAATTCTAAATTATTAACATGTAATATGATGTATGCTTATCTCTTACCGTTTTCGAGAAAATTGCACCCGAACTTTTCGTTCCGGTGCATCCCGTATCATCAATAATAAATGTGGATTTTGATGGAAACAAATGAACATCGATTAGCCCTGATTTCATAGACTCCCATTTTTTTAGGCTCTCTATCAATAGACATTAAAAAAGTATTTCAAACTTGTCATGGAAAAAAAGATGGAAAATTGATATTTTGAAGACATTGTTCATTTGTTTCCATAAAAATCCACATTTATTATTGATGATATGGAAAGTTCGGGCGCGGTTTTCTCGAAAACAGTAAGAGATAAGCTTACATTATGTTACATTTTAATAACTTAGAATTCGATGAGGAATCTGAAATAAAATCTTGCGTCACCCGGTATAGTATACCGGGTGACACCGGATGTATGTAACGGCCCAGCGTTTCCACAATTTTTATTTCAAAAATTTGAAATTTGGAGGTGATAAATAAGTCGTAAATGTGCTTCAGATCCCGTTTCAAGCACTTATACACGACATCCGGTTAACGGAAGTACCGCCACATTTTATTTTTAATTGGACCACCCTGTATATTTGTTAATTTTCGGATTTCCCGTCGAATTCTAAGTTATTAACATGTAATATAATGTATGCTTACCGTTTTTGAGAAAATTGCGCCCGAACTTTCCGTATCATTAATAATAAAAGTGGATTTTTATGAAAACAAATGAACATTGATCAGCCCTGATTTCATAGACTACCATTTTTTTTAGGCACTTCAGTAGACATATACCACGCCATCTTTATTATTTTTAAATGGAAACACCCTGTATTTACTTACAATCTAATACAGCTGAAGGGGCTAATTACAGAAATATATAACTTCGTGTATTTGTCACGGGTGTTTTAATTATACAGGGTGGCAAAGTTGTTGAATTTCGAAAATCACACACATCACAAGTCGCTCATTCGATTAGCAGATTTTCTGTTACACTTCAAAAAAATTTGATTCATGTTGGTCGTATGGCATCTAGCTCCGACCTCGGACCCTGTGCTAGCGACGTCATTGGTTGCCCTGTTTGATAGATACGAGGTCATCTTGACTTTTTTTTTTTTAAATGGAAACACACATATATTTACATGCAATTTAATAGAGCTGAAGGAACAGATTACAGAAATATATAACTTCATATATCTATCTCTAGGCGTTTCAGGGTGGTAATTTTTTTGAATTTCGAAAATCAAAGATAAATAAATCGTATCTATCAAATTGGGCAGGTAATGACGTCACTAGCCCAGGATCAGAGGTTGGCCTTAGGGGCCATGCGGCCTCCATGTTTCAAATGTTTCTGAAGTGTAACAGGAAATCTGCTAATCGAGTGAGCGACTTAAAATGATTTTCGAAATTCAACATATTTACCACCGTGTAAAATCGAAACGCCCAGAGATAGATACATGAAGTTATATATGTTTTTCTGTCATCTGCTCCTTCAGCTCTTCAGCATTAACAAGCCTTATTGAGAGACTCCTCCCACGCGAGAAGTTTACCACAGAGTGCTAATATTATAATAATAGATGCTATAATACCATAATAGATGCTACTTTTCACAATGTTTCACAAAAAAATATGTTTTCGGCTAAGTCATGGTTTCGGCTTAACCGGTTAGCTCATCGGCTAAGTCATGTTTTTCTTTACGAAGATCAACCAGATCTCCTTGAAAAGATCAAAGTTCTTCAACACGGAGCAACAACTCTGTATTTAAATTCCGCAGCACATCCAAATCGTCCTGTAACTCCAAAATTTTAGGGTCCAAGGGTCCACTATAGTGGAATCGAGGCCAATGCTGTCAGAACTGTCCTCCGCAGAACTAGTCCCTCAGGGATTCAGGGTGCCAACTTCCATCTCCCCTCCCAACTCCCACCAGCTTCGGACCTCCTCACTTCCTCAGTCTGCACTGCTACGTCACTCCTCATAAAACTATTACACTGAGAGGCACATGACAAATGGCTACGCTCCATACGACCGTCCACATGGCTACGTTTCAGCCTTCTTCGAAGGGATCTTATTGTTTCCTCCTGCTCCCCGATACAAATCAAAAGATCGCCCTCAGATGCTGTTACCTCCTCCAAGAATGAAGCGGAGCTCCGCTCCAATCGCTGTGTGCTAAAATCAAGATGGCGTCGTATTTTTCAAACTGGGCAATCAATGATGTCGCTAGCCCAGGGTCAGAGATCGGCTTAGACGCCTTACGACCCCCCATGTAACCAAATTTTACGAAGTTTAACAGAAAAGCTGCTAGTGGAGTGAGCGTCTTGAAATGATTTTCGAAATTCAATACCTTTAGCACCCTGTATAATCAAAACGCCTGGAGATAAATATACGAAGTTATATATTTCTGTATTTAGCTCCTTCAACTCTATTAGTTTGGAGATAATTATATGTGTGTTTCCATAAAATGGATGAATTTCAGCAAGGCTCCAATATGTTTTTGTATTTTGATGACGTATTCAAAACTGTTCCCACCATTTGTTCTGCAAAGCTATTAGATTGAAATCATATATAAGATCGCTTATGTAAGATTTAACTTATAACTTAAGTTTGGTATTTCTAGATAAAAAAACAATCAAAGAAATTTAAAAAAAAACAATGTCAAAGGGCCATTTTCAAAGCGTCAAAGATAAGACGATTTACCTCATATCGTCATGAAAATATCTATGGAACATGCTGCCTTCATTTGTCAGTTTAGTTTCCAGACATCCTGTACACAAAACTCCTATTTGACTCATTCAATGTCCTTTAAACACAATAGCTCCAAACGAAGTAAATTTTGTTCCAAGCTTATTATGAGCAGCGTGAAGAAGACCCGCTGTAAAAATAGGCACAGACGGGAAGGTGACGTCATTTTGACGTAATTTTTTGGTAAGCATTGGTCACTAAAGACGTCATGGGATGACGTCGAAACAACGTCAAAATGACGGGGCTAAGTCACATACATTTTGCAACGTCAATGTAACGTTACTTTGTGACGACAAAATGACGTTATTTTATGACGTCAAAATGACGTTAATTTGTGGCATGAACCTGAACTAACCGAAGCTAATTTTAATCTATAAATTATAATAAAGCACGTTTTTTTTTAAATTCTCTAGGGCTTTTTAACTTCTAATTTAAAGCCAAAAACAGTTGAAAAGCTTACAAAAATTTGCCAAAAAAACGTTCATTTTTCAGACAATAATTCTTGCAATAATAATTGATCTTCTGGTGGATCTTTGGATTCTTGGAAATGTTGGTTAATACCGAGTAAAAAAATTGAAAATTATTTATCGTAAAAATGGCTCCGTTATGAGCTAAAATTGCCTAAATGAAAATCAATTTTCACTACTATTATAATTTATTCTTTGAAAAAGATTGACTTTGGGTCAACATTGCTTTGAAAGAATAAAACCCAATAAAAAGTCGAATTTAGATCAATAAAAACAACTATTTGAGAAAATAAACAAAAGACGCAGAAAACGTGACCGAGAAAATCATAAAAAATCACGGAAATTCAGGAACAATAAAAAATTAAAAAAATTATAAGTAATTAGTAGTATTATAGTAAAAAACGACAAAAAAGAACTATTCAAACAAAAAATGCAAAAAACATGACCCACAGAATAATAAAAAATCACTGAAATTCAGGAGCAATAAAAAATTTACAAAATCATATGAAAAACGACAAAAAGCACTATTCAACTGTTCGAATGTCGAGAATTTAAGCCCAGAACTTCGCCGAAAAAGTTACCAGATGTAGCCAAAAATCACCAGCTCAGGTTATTTTAATCTGAGAACAGTTTAAAAAATAACTTAAAAATGTTTGCCACTTTAATTATTTTGATATTTCTATAGCAAAAGCAAGTTGCAGATAGTTAAGGGCACAGATTTAAATTATTTCTAATATAGGCAGAATTATCTAACATCAAAAATTTCAGAAAAGTTTCCTTTTGTTGAGTTATTTTAAGATTCCACTTCGAGGTTGCCACATTTTCACTAGTTTCCGAGTTATTTGGAAAAATGTGAATATCTCTCAAAACTTTAAACAAAACAATCTCCTGTTTTTTGTGAATTATTCTCGATAGAGAAAAATTAAAAATTATAAAATGTAACAACTTTCTCTCGGAGATATGGACAAGGACAACAAATGCCCATAAATCTCTAAAAATAATCCAGTTTTTTGTCCGCAAATCCGTCATTTGGAGGATTTTATGACGTAATGTTGCACTCCGCACACGTGGTACAAGCGTCAAAACAGCTTAAAGCCGGACAGGATATTGATGGTCGATATTATTTTATTTTTGTTAGGTTAGAAATGAAGTTTTAGAAAACCTTGAAGCTACATCAGCTGAGGGCTAGGAGCCAAAGCGCTCTAGCTAGGAGATGGAAAAAGTTCGATATAGGATTGGATTAAAAATAAAACGTAATAAAGATAATGAGTGACAATTGTTTTGCAATAATTTGACGTATGAAGTAATGACGTTACTTCCGATGGATTTCGCCGCCATTTTTAAGGTTCCTACTGCTAAGAAGGGGGGTTAAAACTGTAAAACAAGAAGGGTCTCCAGATATAATATGCTAGCTCGTTGACTAAGGGTTTCGATCTCTTTCTCCCCTGCACTTTCGTATCAAAAGGCAGAAAAAATTAAACTTCACTTCTGATGTTTTCTTTTGGTACACTTTCGGTGCACATACAATGAACTAGTTCTATTAGCATGGAAAAATTTCTCAGTAGAACATGAATTTCAAAGGAGAATTCAATTCAATAGAACTCAAGAGGTCGTGCCAAAAAGTAGGCACTTAGTTCAAAACTGGCTCAACGGGTAATCCAATAGAACAGAAGAATACACACCCGTTCTACCAAAAGAACATACCCCGTGTTCAATGAAAAAATCTAGAAGAAATGGACTTTTGTTTTGCATGCTTTTCTTTTGACATTTTACAGCCTACTAGAAACACCATAAAAAAACCCTTTTTAAATCATTTCACAAAATATGCAGTGCCTTCCAAAGCAGTTTGGCCGACCACCCATCAAAGTTAATTTAATTTCTACAAATGGCATATCGTATGTTATTAAGTATTTTTTAATAACCGAGTTATCGTTACCAACTCCATTTTTTTAAATACGGACCTGGCATTTTTATTCCATAGTTCAACTGCACTCGTCTTTTCTGAAAGATCAAAGATCAATGTATTATTTAAAATAATTTATGGTCGCATTTACCTGGAAAACAATTAATTATAAGAATTTTTTATTTAATTAGTAACTTAACTACTTACCTAACTTAAATATGTTTCGTAAAATTTAGTAAAACTTTTATAACTTCGGGCCAAAATCGTCTAAAACTTTGCTAAATAAGTTTTGTTTTCGGACCAAATTTAGTAATAAAAATCGATTTTTGGCTTGTAGAGTTATTTTGGACCAAAACTATACAAAAACTTGAAAAACTAGGTATTATTATTTACAAATACTCAGTTTTGGGCCAAAGTTGTTTCATCTTACATCACAATTATTTAAATGTAGATAAAGCTCATTTTTGTGCCAAAAATGACCTCATTAAAAAGTCCAATTTGGATCAACGAAAAAAAAATATGAAAGAACAAACATTTAATCGAAACATGTGAAATATAGATAAAATATCAACAAAAAACAACAGTGAGAAACAAAAAATCCTAATTAAAAACTACAATAAGCGTCGAAAGTAAAAAATTTAGAGCCATTAAGAAATTATTGAAAAAAATATAGAGGCAGATGGTGGAATAAATCTAAAATAATTCTAAGTGTAGAGCATATTGTTTAGAAGCTTTAAAAAAAGTTGCTAAATAAGATTTTTTCTCGGTCTTTAATTTGAATTTTTTCAAAAAATGAAACTGTGGTCTCTTTGTCTATAGCCTCTGTGCTCATTTCTAAAGCCTTAAAAATGCAATTTATTGAGAAAAAACACACTGCCAATGAATTATTTGTTTTGACACCACAAAAATGGCGTCATATTATTTTTAATAACAGATGGTCAAACCAGCGGCAACTAGCCCTCTCTTTCCTTGTCAAAGGCATGAACACTTAACGACAATGCGATTTTATGGTCCATTTTAATTAGATATTCATCTAGCAGGCTTAGGAACTGACAGATTTGTCCTATTCTTTCCATGTAAATGTGTCATTTATATGTCAATTTCTTAGCTTATTAGATGAATATCTCTTTGAAATGGACTATAACAGAATGACCACATTCTTATATTATCACCTTGATATGACATATAATTTTCCTAATATGAATTGGCGCTTTCGAAAACAAACAACTTATCAATTAGAGTACAACCGATTAACAATCAGTATTTGTGCTGATCTGGATGAGCAGTGAGATGTTAAGTGAGAGGTGTGAGAGAATCGAGCAGGAGCAGGCGACCATGGCAGATGGCTCTCAGTTCGAGATGCAGCCCATATTGCTCTGTACCTCGCCGGTTATCGGAATCAGAACGAAGTGTAAAGAGTAGGTGCTCACCAATTTGTCGATCAACCCTTCTGCATACTAGTTTCGGGGTCTACCCCTCATCAGTACAGCTTTGGCTGGTCGACAAATTGGAGACCGTCAGTTTGTGGCTTAAAGACGAAAATGTACCGAAGAGCAGTGAAATGTTGTACAGAGCAGGAGAATGCGACATCCACCAGCGTATTAGATCTGAAACTGCATGGCAGATGGCTCTCAGTTTGAGAAGCACCCCATATTGTTCTGTACCTCGCCGGTTATCGGAACCAGAACGAAGTGTAAAGAGTGAGTGGTCACCCATATGACGATCAACCCATCTGCATTCTAGTTTTGTGGTCTAACCCTCATCAGTACAGCTTTGGATGGTCAAGAAATTGGAGATAGTGGTCACCAATTTGTCGGTTAACCCATCTGCATACTAGTTTCGGGGTCTACCCCTACTCAGTACAGCTTTGGCTGGTTGACAAATTGGAGACCGTGAGTTTGTGGCTTAAAGCTAAAATTGTACGGAAGAGCAGTGAGATGGTGTACAGAGCAGAAGAAGGTGACATCCACCAGCGTACTAGATCTAAAACTGCATGGCAGATTGCTCTCAGTTTGAGAAGCAGCCCATATTGCAGGCTGTACCTCGCAGGTTATCGGAACCAGAACGAAGTGTAAAGAGTGGGTGGTCACCAATTTGACGATCAATCCATCTGCATTCTAGTTTCGGGGTCTACCCCTCATCAGTACAGCTTTGGATGGTCAACAAATTGGAGATAGTGGTCACCAATTTGTCGGCTAACCCATCTGCATACTAGTTTCGGGGTCTACCCCTACTCAGTACAGCTTTGGCTGGTTGACAAATTGGGGACCGTGAGTTTGTGGCTTAAAGCTAAAAATGTACGGAAGAGCAGTGAGATGTTGTACAGAGCAGAAGAAGGTGACATCGACCAGCGTACTAGATCTAATACTGCATGGCAGATGGCTCTCAGCTTGAGAAGCAGCCCATATTGCAGGCTGTACCTCGCAGGTTATCGGAACCAGAACCAAGTGTAAAGAGTAGGTGGTCACCAATTTGTCGGTTAACCCATCTGTATACTAGTTTCGGGGTCTACCCCTACTCAGTACAGCTTTGGCTGGTTGACAAATTGGAGACCGTGAGTTTGTGGCTTAAAGCTAAAAATGTACGGAAGAGCAGTGATATGTTGTACAGAGCAGAAGAAGGTGACATCCACCAGTGTACTAGATCTAATACTGCATGGCAGATGGCTCTCAGTTTGAGAAGCAGCCCATATTACAGGCCGTACCTCGCAGGTTATCGGAACCAGAACGAAGTGTAAAGAGTGGGTGGCCACCCATTTGACGATCAACCCATTTGCATTCTAGTTTCGTGGTCTAATCCTCATCAGTACAGCTTTGGATGGTCAAGAAATTGGAGATAGTGGTCACCAATTTGTCGGTTAACCCATCTGCATACTAGTTTCGGGGTCTACCGCTACTCAGTACAGCTTTGGCTGGTTGACAAATTGGAGACCGTGAGTTTGTGGCTTAAAGCTAAAAATGTACGGAAGAGCAGTGAGATGTTGTACAGAGCAGAAGAAGGTGACATCCACCAGCGTACTAAATCTAATACTACATTGCAGATGGCTCTCAGCTTGAGAAGCAGCCCATATTGCAGGCTGTACCTCGCAGGTTATCGGAACCAGAACCAAGTGTAAAGAGTAGGTGGTCACCAATTTGACGGTCAACCCATCTGCATACTAGTTTCGGGGTCTACCCCTACTCAGTACAGCTTTGGCTGGTTGACAAATTGGAGACCGTGAGTTTGTGGCTTAAAGCTAAAATTGTACGGAAGAGCAGTGAGATGGTGTACAGAGCAGAAGAAGGTGACATCCACCAGCGTACTAGATCTAAAACTGCATGGCAGATTGCTCTCAGTTTGAGAAGCAGCCCATATTGCAGGCTGTACCCCGCAGGTTATCGTAACCAGAACGAAGTGTAAAGAGTGGGTGGTCACCAATTTGACGATCAACCCATCTGCATTCCAGTTTCGGGGTCTACCCCTCATCAGTACAGCTTTGGATGGTCAACAAATTGAAGATAGTGGTCATCAATTTGTCGGTTAACCCATCTGCATAGTAGTTTCGGGGTCTACCCCAACTCAGTACAGCTTTGGCTGGTTGACAAATTGGAGACCGTGAGTTCGTGGCTTAAAGCCAAAAATGTACGGAAGAGCAGTGAGATGTTGTACAGAACAGGACAAGGTGACATCCACCAGTGTACTAGATCTAATATTGCATGGCAGATGTCTTTCAAATTGAGAAGCAGCCCATATTGCTCTGTACCTCTCAGGTTATTGGTACTAGAACGAAATGTAAAAATTGGGTGGTCACCAATTTGATGCTCAACCCATCTGCATTCCAGTTTCGGGGTCTACCCCTCATCAGTACAGCTTTGGCTGGTGGGCAAATTGGAGACCGTGAGTTCGTGGCTTAAAGCCAGAATTGTACGGAACTAGTATGTAGATGGGTTGATCGACAAATTGGTGACCACCTACTCTTTACACTTCGTCTGGTTCCGATAACCTGCGAGGTACAGAGCAATTTTGTCTGCTTCTCGAACTGAGAGCCATCTGCTATGCAGTATTAGATCTAATATGTCGGTGGATGTCGCCTGCTCTTGCTCTGTACAACATCTCACTGGTCTTCCGTGCATTTTTGGCTTTAAGCCACAAACTCACGGTCTCCAATTCATTGACCAGCCAAAGCTGTATTGATGAGGGGTAGACCCCGAAACTAGTATTCAGATGGTTTGATCGACATCTTACTCATTAATCTAGATCCAACACAGTAGTTGACCGAACGAACTGCATGCCACACAAAGGCACTTAGTGAACTTTGTTGGCCTCAGTAGAGTAAACATTTTTCTTAAATATCAACTCTATATATAAAGTCACGTATAACAGATTTCCATAGAAAAGAGACATTTCAGTGCTTTTTACCATCGGCGTTTCAATTCTCTGATCTCCGTCAAGCAAGTCGAAGACTATTAAAGGTTTCTATTGGCCTCAGGAGCGGTTATTCAGCGTTTCAGTTGGCCATTTTGTTTTACGGCATTTGCGATGGTTATTGTCTTTTTATTTACTGCCCCTACGACGCCAATCGATTCCTTTCTACATATTATCCGGGCAAAATAACAAAACCGCATTTTTAATATGCAGAAGCTTTCCCTCAACAGCTTAGATTTGCATTTCAGACACGTTCCGTTATTCCAAACACAAAGATTTCCTCTAGTAAAATTTCCAACCCTTTGTGGGTTTGTCGGCTGTGATGAATGCCTTTATGCATCGGTCAAATTACCTTACCTGACGGAAGTTTAACAATGATTCTGTCTCAGTAATCATTCACTTCTCTAAAAGAGAGCAAAGCGGAACTGCTGAATGGACCACTTTGGCGCCGTCGACGTGGATGGAATTTATAGTTTAAAGGAAGTATTGAGGTGCCGGATAGATATTCCGCAAGGGCATCATTTCATCATCAAGGATTTGTAACAGCAACTGAACTATAAACCATCCTGAAGCCCACGCTAATCGAAATAGTTTACGAGATATTATTATGGCCAGCGTAATCTGGGTTTAAGCTAAATTGCAACTTGATGTTATCTTGGGGGCCAAATTAGTCGCAGGAGTAGTTTAATGTGATCTTAGTCTTAGGGCACATTGTGGTCAAATTACACTCGAACTTGCAAAATGGCAACAATTCTACTCAAAGAGGAAGCGAGTTTCGTACATCTCGTCTTGTTTCTGTTCTGCTTATAACTCGAAAGGTCGTTTCCTGCAGGCTGGTTACTAACGTGGGAAACCCCTCAATGACAAATTGCTTACGTGTTTAGACACCGTGTGTCATACATAAATCTAGGATTGGTTTTATATATACGGAGCGGGAAAATGCCATTATCGAAGTAATAAATATGGAAGGATGTTCTTGGGGTGAAGATTATTTTGCAATAATGGAACCTTGGCGCCTAAATTCGAACAGACAGGGTGATCTATTTATCTTTTATTAATGTGCAAGTCTTGTGAAATTGATCCAAAAGTCTGAATCATAGAAAGACGCGTACATAATTGACCTCGACCTAGAGATACTCGAAAAGCTAGTAGTGTAACAAATCAAATTAGTAAACAAGTGCGATTTCAGACCTTCTCGTCCCTATTACTCTACTACTCTACTGAGAATAAACAAACATAATTTATAAAATTAATCACTATTATAAAACAATTATAAGCTGTACGGTGTTTTTAAAAGAAAACAAAAAAGCATTCCAGTCACATGATAGAGGAGTTAACAGCCATAAAATTTCAATAGGCGTTCCTTAATAATAATTGATCAAAGAAGGAAATTTCGAATTCCAGACCCAAACAATGGCGGCTCCTTATCCTCCTTTGGGTGGAAATTGGTCTTTCGCAGCCACCAAACTATTCGATGTCCTTATATTGAATCGAGCTCATTATTCCGAAGGTATTAGCATGCCGACCGTAGATTACTGACAATGGGAATGTATTGGCCCTTTAAACTCCTCTAATCGCTTCTTGGGAAAGTTGAGGGCGCGTGATTGTAATTTTAAATATACTCTTTAGGTTGAGGGCGCGTGATTGTAATTTTAAATATACTCTTTAGGTGTATAGTTAGAACTTTTGTCTATGTATATTCTGGGGATAGACTATGGAGTTGAGAGTAGTTTTACAGTTTTATAATGAATTCCATCGGTCGTACATACTAAGTGCTTTGTTTGAGTCAGTTTTGCTTTGTCTCTTCGCATGTGTGAGTGCTATACCCGGAGAAAAACTTTTGTCTCTGTTTATTTATCTGTGGAGTTGTACTTCATTGTGATTATAAAATTTCTCAAAGTTTAAAAAAAATATATAAATTTATAATATTTGTTTCTTTTCGCGTTATTTCTCCCCACCTCAATTTTTACTTTTTAGAAAAGAAAAATTATTGCAAAAGAAATCTTTAGTTTTTTAGGTTACGGTTTTGCCAATTTATCTATATTAACTAATCTGTCATAAAACTAAAAGTCTAATTTGTCTTTCAATATTTGCCACAACAAATACTGAAAGAAAGCAATTGTAGAGGTTAGCTAGAGGGCCTGAACACCGTGTCACTACGTGTTAAAGAACATGTGAACTACATCTTAAAGCCTCTAATTTTATACCATCTGTTTACATAGATATTAAACAGTATTTCCCCTTTTCGAGAAAGACACTAACCTGAACTAACTAATTTTTTTTTAATATTGATTAGTTTGGCTCACGAAGCCACCGCTAGAATTTTGACAGAAACTTCATGTTTTACTCGTATAGGTTTGATTTTCCGTCTGCTGAAGAACTTGTCTGGTTAGTTGTGTCTTTCAAAAATATTAATTAATTAGAGATACATCATCAGGAAACAAAAAGTACGGCGTGCGATACCGGACCCTCGCTCTCCCGAGCACCGCATCTGTTTTTGAGTATTTAAAAGTTGATCAACAGTGATAATGGCCCGGATGGAGATGGCGACGTTTTGTTTGCTGGAGTAAACAAACATTTATCTGTTGGCTCGAATTAACAATTTTCGTCTCCTGTATAGATACGGACAACAACAGCTGCCGCATGGACGGGTCGGGTATGAATAAATTGGTCTTATTTTGATTTGTTTCTTAGTGTAATACGTCATTTTGCTTGGATTGCCAGAGTTTTCTGGTTCGTGTCAATTGAGTTTTCAAGATAAAAGTCTTCAAGTGTTGCAGGAATAAAGATTTTTTTAAAGCGAAAAGAGCTTTTTAGAGAAATTATCGAAATCTCTTAAGCTACCTTTTGCATAACAGGAGAGGCATAACGAAGAGGATAACTTAGATGAAGAACTTCTTTTGAAAGTTGGCATTTTGAGTAAGAAACTGCGTGTGAGGAACAGATTGATAGAAAGGGTGAAGAGAAATGAACAGATATATGGTGACGAGGGGTCTGTGAGGAAAGGATGCGAAGCCATTACCCTCAAGTATACTAGGACTCAAGCATTAGAAAGGGAAGTGTCGCTACTTAAGGACTTAGTTTCAAGAGCTAAACCAGATAGTATACGTTTCGAATCTAAAAGACATGAATATAAGTTTCAATTATAGGGAAGCTAGTGAGTTGGGCGAAGAGCTGAAAGCTGAGAAGATTAGAATGTCACAGTAGAACAGAAAAAATATAATTGGTTATCTTCAGGAACATATTGTACACAAACCAACACATTCACTGATTGCGATAAGAAACGATTAAAGACAGCAAAGGTTATTAAGTCTTTTTTATCAATATGCAAAGACACTTCAATTTAGATGAATAGTTAAGCGAAACATCTTGGACTTCCATTGTCTTTCCATCTGTCCACAAATGGAAAAAAATCGCGGTTCCTGGGCAATATCCAACATAGGTAGAAATCAAGGAATATTTACAGTGGCGAAAGACCACACAACCATTTTCCAGACAATAGAAGATGTATGCATCAAACTGAAAGAGAAGCTGGCCAAAAAACACAATGACAAGCTTATGAAGCTTCAAAGAAAGGAGACAATAATCGATCACCACCAGCAAGGCCAGAGCACAATAGTCAACATGTCATCGACCATCTTGAGTTCAACTGAAGAAAAACTGCTGAGCAAAGGGTTGAACTTTGCAATTGCTCCAAAGTCAACTCCAGTACTTGACATAATAAGTGCTGTAGAATTTTTGATACTCCAGGGGCCTGAGAAAGAGGAACTCAAGTGGAAAGTCAGAACACTATTGGACAAACCACAACACGCACAGAGAAATATCACAATAGAAGAGGAGCTAGCCATGAGGAAACTGCAGAGGGACAAATAAATCACGATCCTTCCAGCTGACAAAGGAAATACGACCGTCGTCATGGATGTCACACAGTATGACGAGAAGATACACGAGATTCTGACGAAAGGTAAATATAACATGTTACCTAATGACCCGACTACAAGAGTTGAAGGACAAATCTACAGAGCCCTAAAAAAATATGAACGTCGCATTCCTGAAGTTACTAGGAGATCTCTCACTCCACACCATAGTAAACCACCACATCTCTATGGGTTACCTAAAATTCTCAAAAGTACTTAAGGCCAATAATGGAAGCTCTAGAGACTCTCCAATAAGTTCTATAAGTAGTTCTCCTTCAAATCATCCAACCTTTGGTTGGAAAAACAACCTCCTTTGTACAAAATTCTAAACACTTTGTCAGTATTCTTATGCCCGTTCTCACCAATATTACCTTAAGTTCCATAGTGAACAGCACTGTAAGAAACGAGAGTTTAATGAGCAGTCTTCATTGGAAGCAATGAGGGCGTCTTTAGTAGACCAAGTTGCGATATCTCTTCTGTATGGCATCCATTGATACGGCGGACAAGTGCTGGTCGCTTGACGCGCGACGGTGGCGACGATCTGGCCAATAGGAATGGTGGGCTTGGTTAGCTGTGTTAGTACATAAGCAAGTAGCCTCGAGTTTAATGCTCAGTTTCGCTTGAAGACGAGCAGCGATTCTACTTCTCGAAACGTGTAAAAAACTCATAAAGACAATGGAAGTCCAAGATGTTTCGCTTAATAGTACTTCATTGTCTACTACCTTTAAGCAAACGTAAGATGAATAGAATGGATTCTGACGAAGTATCTGAATTGTCGTTGTAGGAAGTTGTTGTTTAGGAGACCTTTATGATGATGACCTCAGCTGTGTGTGCCATCCAGAGATTAGAGTTTTAATATTTACAAAATCTAGCTGAAGGACTGTTGTAGGAGAACTGGAACGTTCAAACAAGGATATTGTCGTACGTTGCCTGAATATCTATAAGGGTGCCCCATCATCACCTCAGTTAATGGAAATGTTTTCGATGAGTGAGTTCACAAACTTAGTACCCTTGTATCCTTGTTAAGGATGATTTAAGAACTATTCCCATTTCTACCTAGAATCGAGATATGAAATGTGTGTGTGTGAGGTATCTGAGTTGAAAGGGAATATGTCCCTGAGATGAATCTGCTACTGAACACACCCGGACCTCATGGTTTTCAATTCAGTCTGCGGTTTTTGTGAAATTTGATGACATTATATGTGGACATGGGCCTGGTCCATTTTTTATCAAGAATGTTCTTCAGGTCAATTGACTTTAGCTCAATGAATCATCACAGTAAAGTGTGGGAAGACTAATTAGAGCAGAATGATCGTCTACTTGGAACATTTAAATCTGTAGGCTCTTCGGCGTCCAGCGTTGAGTTCACTTGTGAGGAAACCAGGAACAAATGTTGTAGTAAGCTAGCTGGCATATGGTCAAGGTATGAGGTATCTCCACAGGATTATGAAGTTCTTCGAGGATAATAATAACTTTTTGGTTACCTACTATCTAAGGTAATTCCAAGGAAAATTATTTGGTGGCTGACGAACTTTTCATAACCCACAGCTTCTACTTTAGGTGTAGCTTTTCTTTCTCTATGTCCCAAATTTTCCATATCCCGTTCAGCACAATCGTACTAGGTACATACCTGGTAGGACTTATGCACGTATTCGATGTACGTAGTACCTTACGTACAATGTATGTATCAGAATTGCAAAAGATTTCTAACAATTTTGACATATAATAAACGACAAGCGACACCGATCAGCGACACGTCAGAAAAAATCTTGACCATTCCAGAATTACGTCATTTG
The DNA here is from genome assembly GCA_951812265.1 of Taphrorychus bicolor. Classification (NCBI taxonomy): domain Eukaryota; kingdom Metazoa; phylum Arthropoda; class Insecta; order Coleoptera; family Curculionidae; genus Taphrorychus; species Taphrorychus bicolor. The sequence continues at coordinate 19,223,629 of OX638302.1, forward strand.
ACGCCTGCCCCTCAAAGCAGTATGGTTGAGCAACCTTATTAAAATCAGACGCAACTAACTTGATTTTGATCATCATGTTTAATGAGTAGAGAGTTTATGGGAGACCCTCCTCCTCATTTACACCCTATAAAAGAGCATCTTCCTCATTCGCGCCCTATAAGAGAGCATCCTCCTCAGAAATACCCAATGGCAAACTCCACACACCCATCCATTGCCCCACCAGCATTACCACCTCCACCAATAGCAGAGGGATATTATTAAAATTAGTATGAGTGAATTAGTTCAGTTGACTCCAATAGTTGAAGAAGATGAACCCATATAACCCCCAACTCAATTTATGGAATTGACACATTAATTGAATTAGATTTGGACTCACCAAATAATGAGATAATTGATTTGAACAATGAAGACATAGAGAGTTTTTTGTCTACAACTGATCCAAGTGTAGACTTACCAATGCCAAATCATTTTATGAATTTAATCACTGCAGATTTGGGCATCTTTTCCTCTCCGCCTTATCCAAGTGAAGAAGGCAGAAACGATTTTGAAATGGAGTATGCAACTAAACGACAAAATTAAGAAATAGTGACTTGTATTATTTGTTTTAAAGAAGTGAATGAAGTTTGTCACCCAAATAGTTGTAATCATAAATTTTGTTTGCAACGTATAACAAGATGGATAGATAAATGCTGTTTGTCATCGTTGAAGTCAAAAAATGTCAAAAAAGATGTAATAAGACATCATAATATTTTTACAATGAGAAGCGTCTCCCAAGCAAGCGTCTCTTCAGCCTTCAATATACAATTTGGTTCATGTCACGGCAATTTTAAAGCAAATATCAAATGTTTGGTAGTCCCATATATTACAGTTTATCTTCCACGTATATATTTTGATCGTTCCGATTTAAAAGATTATGTTCAATTGGCAGATCCTAATTTTAATAAACCCCCAAAAATTGATCTTCTAGGTGCAGATATTTTTTGGAACCTGCTCGAAAAATCTACGATATTTTAGGTAGAAATAAACCAGTTATCCAAAAAACGAAGCTGGGTTGGATAGTTTCCGGTCCAATAAATACATCAACTCTAGGTTCTATCCTGTCATATGAGTCGGAATTCAACGAAGTGGTGGAGGAATAGAAAAAGTTCTGGGAGTTGAAAGAAATTTCTTACCAACCTCAGTTGACGAGTGAAGAAGTTCTTGCGGAAGATCACTTTACTAAAACTTATAGAAGGGATTCTGATGGCAGATTTGTTGTTTCAGTTCTTTTAAAGGAACCTCCAAGAGTTTTAGGGGAATCAAGGGAAAAGGCTAAAAATCAGTTTCTTTGTTTCGAAAAAAGTTTGCAAAGAATCCCAAGCTTAAGGAGATGTACACTAACTTCATGGATGAATATGAAAGTGTGTTTCATATGTCTTCCAAAGAAAGTGAACCTTGCTTTTATGCTCCTCATCATGGCGTTCTCCGTGAAGAGAGTATGACAACCAAGTTACGCGTTTTTTTTCAATTGTTCATCGAGTTCGTCTTCCGGTAAATCTTATAACGACATCCAAATGGTGGAACCTACTGGTCAAGACGATTTTTATTACATTTTACTCCGTTTTCGACAGCATAAGTATGTTTTTTCTGCAGATATTTGTAAAATGTGCAGACAGATATTATTAGAAAAAGAATTTAGGCCTTTGCAGTTCATTTGGTGGCGAGCAAACCCAGAAAGTCCTCTTAAAATGTATGCTCTCGATACAGTTACATAGGGGACAGGTAGCGCGCCTTTTCTAGCTACTAGATGCCTCAAGCAGTTGTCATGCATCAAGAAAAATCCTTACGTCGACGATTTGTTATCAAGTTCAGATACAGTTGAAGGAACAGGGCTGCTCTGTAAGGAGAATTCACAAATTCTTCAGTTAGGCTGTTTCACGCTACTGAAATGGAAATTCAACGATCCGAGACTACTACAAGAAATTAATGTTGGTAGTTCTTCTGAAGAAGTTCTTCACTTCAGTGCTCCAGCAAATAGTAAGACTTTGGGTATAGTTTGGTCGGCAAGATGAAACTTTTGGGTTTCAAATCGAGATGCCTCCTAATAATAAGAAAATTGCAAAACGTGTGATTTTATTATTATTTATGAGCATACTTGTTTTAATGTTTTAGACTTTTCTTCAGTACTTCAGCTACAAAATGTAACTTAGAGCTTTTGTCTAAAAGAGGCAGTTTAGAAATATACTATAAAAATATCTCAAATCAAACCTGAAACATGATGACCAAGCTCAAGTTTTAAGTTCTGTTTGAAATTTAAATAGGTCGATCTGCCATAATGCCTTGGGGGGAGGGGGGGCAAACTTTCAAATGACGTAATTCTGGAATGGTCAATTAATTATCTAAAATCTTTTTGACGCATCAAAAGTGACGTTTTGAAAATGTGCTTAAAAACCTTGGATATGCATGGTGTTTGACAGCAAAGTATATTGGGCCAAACTGGTAGTGTTTATAATATCGTACTATCCCATTCTTCTTTACTTCTATCCCTGGAGGACAAAATTTAAAAAACTCTTGACACAATCTGCAATAATCAAAGTGGAACAGAACCCCGTGTCTCATATGTAATTGGATTACACAACATACCTTTTATACATATTTTTTTATATATTTTACAATGGTACGGTACCTGTACGTACTAAAAACGTACATATTTAAACCAATTCATGGGCCATTTTAGTCCTGCAAATGTACATTTTATGTACGTACATTACACGCCGTGTACGAAAAGGCATAAAAAAGTGCTTTAACTGTACCTGCCCTGTACGCACTGTGCTCTTTGGGATCGCACACATTCCATAACATTGCACTTCTTGCTTACCCCGAAGGTTCAAGAATGGTATCGACTACGTTCGCGGTACAAATAAACAGTACTTTACACATCAACAGGCGCATCTAGATAGTGATCCAAAAAGTTGGAATTTTGCTCGGGATCCAGCAGCTTCAACAAGACCGAACTAGGAACACCCAAATAGCCTCTAAACAATGATACAACGTATTTGCATAACAATGATATTTATATACTAATGCTAAGAGAAACAACGCCCATTCTTAGACCAACGTTTCAGCTATATTTTAGGCACCATCAGGATTCATTAAAGTGGTGAAGATGGTGCATTATCAAAAACATAATAAGGAAGTTATAATAAAGTTGCCGCATTCGCCCAAATGTCTTTAGACAATAATTTCCATTGAACCTAATGAAGAAAGGCGCTAAATAAGAGACTCCGTAAGAGCCTCATATTAAATGAGTGAGTACGTTGTAAGATGGGATGAGATGTCTATAGGGTCCTAATATTATCTTGATTCTTATTACTCGATTACTCTGAGGATTTTTTTTATGAGAAATCGATATGACAAAGGAAGTAAAAGGACGCGGGCCGGCCAAAAGCCTAAACGAATTATTTCCATCAGAAAATAATTAATTAATATCATTTCGGGGCAAACGTTTTTGCTTATTCGTATGTTCCTCTGAAGGCCGCAAATTGCCAAAGGAATGATTCGCTTAGGGGTCGTTTATTTAAACTGGAAATATAAAAAGCAGGCGAGCGGAGGGCGCAAAATACACCCCATTACGAAGGGTTAGGGGATATTTCATCAGGCGAGAGCGCAATGTAGCGTACAAAACTGATAGCCCGAACTCAAGTTTTCTACAACTTAATGCGACGATTCATCACGTGAGCCAGGTTCGGCTATTATGCCGTGACGGTTTCTCTTTTGTTGGCTTGAGTACTTATACTGGTATTTGCGGAAACTCCTATTCCGCCCGGAAAATAAAAATACGCTCCGTGACAGCTCCGAAATTGAAATGAAGCGTTAGAAGTTTAGCGCGGGGGGGGGGGGGGGGAAATTTAATCTTTTTAATTGGAAAGTTGCGGGAGACGTCATCGCAGTAAAATCGGAAGCCATCGAAAAGTCGGCTCATTACGCGACAATTTACAGCGAAAGCCATCGAGTAATTACAAAAGCCTCAACTTTGCAGTAACAAATTTCCAATTATTACTTTTAACGGGTTTCCAACCCCAAATCCCAGTCATATTTCTTTTTTGCCGCCGTCGGCTGCCGACATAAATTTCGGCCTCAAAGTGTCACCCAAACCGCGTGCCACTTTGATGGGTGGCCTATAAATAACGAAAAGTTTCGCGCTGGAAAAAAGGGCGTCTTTCCTGATAGGATACGCTTAGAACAGCTTTACAACAGATTAATGATTCAATAGCAACCCATTTCCGATCGTGATCCCTTCATTTGTACCTGCCTATAAAAGCGCGTTTATCACAATTTTCTGACTATTTCGATATTCAAATAATACTTACTAAATATGACGATCATAACAATACGGTCAGTACGAGTAATTCGTTTCCATTTTTCCATTAATCCAGTTAATGGATTCCTTGATATGACCATCGCCCCGCCGATAGAATTATTATTATCCCCCTCAGCAAACCTTGATGCTATCACTGAAATGAATGATGCATGTCTCTGAGATCCAATAACAACAATATGTAAATAGAACCTACATGCCATTCTTTTGATTTTGTATAGCATTATTTCCATAAATATACAGGTGCTGTTCCTCTATTTATCTATGAAATTGATATTCTTTGCGTTTTTAGGCATTTACATTGCACGCAAAAGGTTTTTATGCTCTTAACTTAAATCTGCAGAAGTCTTGTTTGGACATACATTGTATGTTTATTGTGGCGCTTATTGAAATCTCGAAAACTATGGTTACTAATTTTCCCCACAGGTCTTTATGGGGACAGAAATTACAACCAAACCATGGATACTTATCCATGTCGTCAAATGCATGATGCTTCTGTTCTAGTCCCATCGAATTTGTTGTATCAATTTGTAATGAAAAGTGAAAGATTTCCAAAAACTTTGTATTTTCTCTACAAGATCAACTGCAGTAAGCTCGTATTTTTAATGCCCAAAAGACGTTTCATACAAGGAGCCCAATTTTTGAGCGTGGGGAGATATAAACGATATAATGGAAATATTTCGATTATGCCATAAAAATCGATCATTCGATTAGTGCAATGGAAAAATGGCGAGTTATATGTGATATATTCGAATAAGAGCAAGATATTGATATTACTAAATATCTATAAGTTATTTTAATTTTTAGCGATAAATATCAACACTTTAATTTTTATGTTTTACTTTATTTTATTTTATCAATTCCTTTTATTATTCTCCATTCTATATAGTTCATTATAGATTAAGAATTATTAAATTTTCAACATTATTGCAAATTTCAATTCATATAAAACGAGATAAATAGATTGTGCCCACCCATAATAAAATTGAATTAATTGATTAAACCTTAGCCGTTTTGGGGTGAGCACACGCACTTTAACACAAATTGGTGGACAAATTGGCATTTTTCGACGTCATTTTTAACCAATTTTGCCCTAATTTGCCCCAGAAACATTTTACTTTCATTTTCAGACTCCGCTTTTTACACTTTTTTCAGAGACCCCAAATTTGCATTTATATACATTTTGATTAATTTTTATCCCATTTTCCCTCAATCATAATTTGAATTTTTCCAAAAACTCAAAATTTGTATTTTTAACAGCTGGGAGTCATTTTCTCACGTAATTCGGTCTTAGTCCTAGCCTGACTTTTTGAGAAAACATGAAAATTTTATTTTTAGATAAAATTTGTCATCTTAAACTACTTTAGCCCTGACTCTAACATGAATTTGTTCAAAGACCCCAAATTTACATTTTTAGACGCTATGTGTATTTTTTTTAACAACTATAGACCCTAATCCTAACCTAAATTTGCTTAGAAACTTTTAATTTGAATTTTTTAATCCATTGAGTAATTTTCAACTGATTTTGACCATAATCTTAATTTGAATTTCTCCAAACTTTCCAAATTTGTATTTTTACACATTTGAGTAATTTTTTATCGATTCTAGCTTTATTTCTAGTTTAGTTTCATAATAATGTAAAATCATTACACACATCGAATCTAAATTTACCTTTTTAGATAAAGTGGTTCACTTTTAATCGATTTAACTCCTAATTGTAACTTGAATTTCCTCAAAAACTCAAAACGTGCACTGAATTTCCCCAAAGACTCTAAACGTGCAGTTTAAGACGCTTGCATTTTTTGACGCTCTGAGTAATTTTTAATCTATTCCGGCCATAATCTTAATTTGAATATTTCTAAACTCTTCAAATTTGTATTTTTACACGCTTTTAGTCATTTTTTACCGGTTTTGGCTTTGATTTAGTCTTAGTATTAGACCATGTAAATTTGCTCTGTATAATTTACGCTATAAGTCATTTCACCGATTTGGTGTTAATTTTACTTTGACTTTCTCAAAAAAATATTAAAATTGTAATTTATAGATGAAGTGGGTAGTTTTTAACCGACTTTAGTCTTTATACTAACCTGAATTTCTCTAAAAAATCCAAACGTGCTTTTAGACACTATGCGTAAATTTCTTTGCCACTTTTGGCCCTCTTGAATTTGCCTAGAAACTTTAATTAGCATTTTTTGACGTTTTGAGTAATTTTTAACCCATTTTTGGGCCATAATCTTAATTCGAATATCTCTAGATCCTCCAAATTTGTATTTTTCCACGGTTTGTTTCACCGATTTTTTCTTCATACTCGTCCAACTTTCTTAAAAAATATCAAAATTTGCAATTTTAGATGAGTGAGCAATTCTCAATCGATTTTCTTCCTAAATATGACTCGAAAATCTTCAACGACTCCAAATTTGCGTTTTTAGACGTTTTGAGTAGTGATTAACCCAATTTGGTCATAACGTTAACTTGAATTTTTCTAAACCTTTCAAATTTGTAATTTTACCCGACGGGGTCCCAATAAACTAAGTAGTAGGTGGATTAGCGGGATGGGGACAAAAATAACGACAATTCAGCTTTTATCAATTGCCAACGTTTCGACCATATATTGTGGTTTTTATCAAGGCTGTAAAGACAAGAAACATCGATAAGTTTATCGATCAGTTTATGGCGATCAAGAAACATCGATCAGTTTATGGCAAGGGACATGACTAAATTTAAATTATAATTAAATATTTATACAGATTAGAAAATAGCTATTTATGTAACCAGTTACGAAAAGCCCGATTTTGTGTAACGAATGAATGTTTGCGGGACGAGCGCAGCGAGTTCCCGCAATTTGAATGAGATACACAAAAAAGGTTTTTTCTACAAACGTCAAATAATGACGCATTTTACGCTTTCATTTGACAAACGAAAACCTAGCCTTTTTTGAGGATCAGAATGTGAGTGTACTTTTCCGCGCGTTGCCCAGGACAGCAAGCGAAAAAGATTTTTTTCTACAAACGTCAAATAATGACGCATTTTACGCTTTCATTAGACAAACGAAAACATAACCATTTTTGAGGATCAGAATGTGAGTTTACTTTTCCGCGCGTTGCCCAGGACAGCAAGCGAAAAAGATTTTATCGCTTGCTGTCAATAGCAACTACCACCACTCAACCAAATATTTAAAACGTCATTGTCACTTTGATTTAAATTTTCAGATTGTGTCTTCATTCAAATTTCAGATTATTTGGAATTTATTGTTTGTAGAAAAAACGTTGTATGCATTACGAGCAAAAAGTAACTTTTTTGCTCTCGAGTGATTGCCGCTCTCCGCTTCGCGTCGAGCGGCAAACTTCACTCTCCGAGCAAAAAAGTTGTACTTTTCGCTCTTAATACATAAATAACTATTTCGTCACGTGTTTCATACAAGATTTTTTCTAATTTTGACTACAAATACCTACTTAGAGAGAGAATTATTATTATTAAACTTCAATATTTACTTTTAAACCACTTTGTATCTACTTAATACCGTAAAACTATAGCAACGGTGTGCCACAGCCGAAACCTGCAACTGGTGGTGACACCAACTTTTCATCACTAGTTACGAAAGATTTTACTTTTCGTAACTAGTTACGAAAAGTAGGACGTTACGTCACTGTCATCAGTATTGAAAAGTGCCACTTTATATGTCAAAATTAGAAAAATTCATAAATGAAGTTGTTTTAACAATTTATAATTTTAATTTAGTAATGCCCCTTGCCATAAACTGATCGATGTTCCTTGTCTTTACAGCCTTGATAAAGACCACAATATATGGTCGAAACGTTGGCAATTGATAAAAGCTGAATTGTCGTTATTTTTGTCCCCATCCCGCTAATCCACCTACTACTATTTTAATTAATGCTGAACTCGACTTGGTTATGAACTTAACTTGAATTTTTCTAAACCATCCAAATTTGTATTTTTACATGCTGTGAGTCACTTTTCTCGTAATTTTGACGTAAAAATATCAAAATTTTCATATTTAGATCTAATGAGTCATTTGAAACAATTATAGCTTTCATTCTAACCTGAATTTCTTCAAAGACTCCAAAGTTGCCTTTTTAGACGGCTTAAGTCATGTGTTAACCCATTTTGACCCTAATCGTAACATGAATTTTTCCAGAAACTGTTAATTTGGACTTTTACACTGAGTAATTTTTAACCGATTTTAGCCATAATGTAAATATAATTTTTTTCGAACCACCCGAATTTGTATTTTTACACATCTTGAGTAACTTTTCACCGACTTTGGCATTAATTTTAGCCTGACTTTCACAAAAATACATTAAAATTGTAATTTATAGATGAAGTGGGTAGTTTTTAACCGACTTTAGTCTTTATACTAACCTGAATTTCTCTAAAAAATCCAAACGTACTTTTAGACACTATGCGTAAATTTCTTTGCCACTTTTGGCCCTCTTGAATTTGCCTAGAAACTTTAATTAGCATTTTTTGACGTTTTGAGTAATTTTTAACCCATTTTTGGGCCATAATCTTAATTCGAATATCTCTAGATCCTCCAAATTTGTATTTTTCCACGGTTTGTTACACCGATTTTTTCTTCATACTAGTCTAACTTTCTTAAAAAATATCAAAATTTGCAATTTTAGATGAGGTGAGCAATTCTCAATCGATTCTCGTCCTAAATATGACTCGCAAATCTTCAACGACTCCAAATTTGCGTTTTTAGACGTTTTGAGTAGTGATTAACCCAATTTGGTCAGAACGTTAACTTGAATTTTTCTAAACCTTCCAAATTTGTGATTTTACACGACGGGGTCCCAATAAACTAAGTAGTAGGTGGATTAGCCGGATGGGGACAAAAATAACGACAATTCAGCTTTTATCAATTGCCAACGTTTCGACCATATATTGTGGTTTTTATCAAGGCTGTAAAGACAAGAAACATCGATAAGTTTATGGCAAGGGGCACGACTAAACTTAAATTATAATTAAACATTTATACAGGTTAGAAAAATACATAAATGAAGTTGTTTTAACAATTTATAATTTTAATTTAGTCATGCCCCTTGCCATAAACTGACAAATTTGTATTTTTACATGCTGTAAGTCACATTTCACGTAATTTTCACGTACAAATATCAAAATTGTCATATTTAGATCTAATGAGTCATTTGAAACAATTTTAGCATTGATTCTATCCTGAATTTCTTCAAAGACTCCAAAGTTGCCTTTTTAGACGGCATAAGTCATGTGTTAACCCATTTTGACCCTAATCGTAACATGAATTTTTCCAGAAACTGTTAATTTGGACTTTTACACTGAGTAATTTTTAACCGATTTTAGCCATAATGTAAATATAATTTTTTTCGAACCAACCGAATTTGTATTTTTACACATTTTGAGTAACTTTTCACCGACTTTGGAATTAATTTTAGCCTGACTTTCACAAAAACACATTAAAATTGTAATTTATATATGAAGTGGGTAGTTTTTAACCGACTTTAGTCTTTGTACTAACCTGAATTTCTCTAAAAAATCCAAACGTGCTTTTAGACACTATGCGTAAATTTCTTTGCCACTTTTGGCCCTCTTGAATTTGCCTAGAAACTTTAATTAGCATTTTTTGACGTTTTGAGTAATTTTTAACCCATTTTTGGGCCATAATCTTAATTCGAATATCTCTAGATCCTCCAAATTTGTATTTTTCCACGGTTTGTTACACCGATTTTTTCTTCATACTAGTCTAACTTTCTTAAAAAATATCAAAATCTGCAATTTTAGATGAGGTGAGCAATTCTCAATCGATTTTCGTCCTAAATATGACTCGAAAATCTTCAACGACTCCAAATTTGCGTTTTTAGACGTTTTGAGTAGTGTTTAACCCAATTTGATCATAACGTTAAGTTGAAATTTTCGAAACCTTCCAAATTTGTAATTTTACACGACGGCGTCCCAATAAACTAAGTAGTAGGTGGATTTGCGGGATGGGGACAAAAATAACGACAATTCAGCTTTTATCAATTGCCAACGTTTCGACCATATATTGTGGTTTTTATCAAGGCTGTAAAGACAAGAAACATCGATCAGTTTATGGCAAGGGGCATGACAAAATTTAAATTATAATTAAACATTTATACAGATTAGAAAAATACATAAATGAAGTTGTTTCAACAATTTATAATTTTTATTTAGTCATGCCCCTTGCCATAAACTGATCGATGTTTCTTGTCTTTACAGCCTTGATAAAGACTACAATATATGGTCGAAACGTTGGCATTTGATAAAAGCTGAATTGACGTTATTTTTGTCCCCATCCCGCTAATCCACCTACTACTATTTTAATTAATGCTTAACTCAACTCGGTTATGAAGTTAACTTGAATTTTTCTAAACCCTCCAAATTTATATTTTTACATGCTGTGAGTCACATTTCACGTAATTTTCACGTACAAATATCAAAATTGTCATATTTAGATCTAATGAGTCATTTGAAACAATTTTAGCATTAATTCTAACCTGAATTTCTTCAAAGACCACAAAGTTGCCTTTTTAGACGGCTTAAGTCATGTGTTAACCCATTTTGACCCTAATCGTAACATGAATTTTTCCAGAAACTGTTAATTTGGACTTTTACACTGAGTAATTTTTAACCGATTTTAGCCATAATGTAAATATAATTTTTTTCGAACCACCCGAATTTGTATTTTTACACATCTTGAGTAACTTTTCACCGACTTTGGCATTAATTTTTTAGCCTGACTTTCACAAAAACACATTAAAATTGTAATTTATAGATGAAGTGGGTAGTTTTTAACCGACTTTAGTCTTTATACTAACCTGAATTTCTCTAAAAAATCCAAACGTGCTTTTAGACACTATGCGTAAATTTCCTTGCCACTTTTGGCCCTCTTGAATTTGCCTAGAAACTTTATTTAGCATTTTTTGACGTTTTGAGTAATTTTTAACCCCTTTTTGGGCCATAATCTTAATTCGAATATCTCTAGATCCTCCAAATGTGTATTTTTCCACGGTTTGTTACACCGATTTTTTCTTCATACTAGTCTAACTTTCTTAAAAAATATCAAAATTTGCAATTTTAGATGAGGTGAGCAATCGCACTGAGTAATTTTTAACCGATTTTAGCCATAATGTAAATATAATTTTTTTCGAACCACCCAAATTTGTATTTTTACACATCTTGAGTAACTTTCCAATAACTTTGGCACTAATTTTAGCCTGACTTTCACAAAACACATTAAAATTGTAATTTATAGATGAAATGGGTAGTTTTCAATCCACTTTAGTCTTTATACTAACCTGAATTTCTCCAAAAAAAGCCAAACGTGCTTTTAGACGCTTTGGGTAAATTTCTTTGCCACTTTTGGCCCTAATCCAATCTTGAATTTGCCTAGAAACTTTAGTTAGCATTTTTTGACGTTTTGAGTAATTTATAACCCATTTGTAGGCCATAGGCTCTAGATCCTCCAAATCTGCATTTTTACACGCTGCGAAATTTGTCACCGATTTTGGCTTCAATGCAGCCTAACTTTCTTAAAATACATAAAAATTTGCATTTTTTTGATGAGGTGAGTGATTTTAAGTGTAACTAGAAAATCTCCAACGACTCCAAATTTGCCTTTTTAGACGTTTTGAGTAGAGTTTAACCCAATTTGGTCATAACGTTAACTTGAATTTTTCTAAACCCTCCAATTTTGTAATTTTACATGCTGTGAGTCACTTTTCACGCCTTATTCCTAGCCTGACTTTTTGAGATATATCAAATATGGCATTTTTAGATGTAATGGTTCATTTGACACAATTTTAGCCTTCATTCTAACCTGAATTTCTTCAGAGAATCCGAAGTTGCTTTTTAAAAAGCTTAAGTCATGATTTAACCCATTTTAACCCTAATTGTAACCTGAATTTGGATTTTTAGACACTATGAGTAATTTTTAACCGATTTTAGCCATAATGTTAATATAATTTTTTTCAAACCACCCAAATTTGTATTTTCACACATTCTGAGTAACTTTTCACTTTTTTCGTTTCACACATTCTGAGACTTTGGCCGTAATTTTAGACTGACTCTCAAAATTTATCAAAATTGACAATTTTAGATGAAATGGGTAATTTTTTATCGACTTTAGTCTTAATTGTTACCTGACTTTCTCCAAAGACTCTGAACTTGCACTTAATTTTTTACCAATTTTGGCCCTAATCCTAAGTTGAATTTGACCACACATTTTAATTTGCATTTTTTGATGCTTTAAGTTATTTTTACTTTGTTTTGGCCAAAATCTTAAATTGAATCTCTAAACCTTCAAAATTTATATTTTTACACTCCTTTAGTAATTTTTCACAGATTTTAACTTTAGTTTTAGCCTGACTTTCTCAAGAAAATGTCAAAATTGTAATTTTTAATTAAAATGGGTCATTTTTATTTGACTTTATTCTTAATTCTAACCTGAATTTCTCCAAAGCCTACAAACTTGCAATTTTAGACCCTTTTTGTAAATTCTTTACCACTTTTAATCCTGATGTTGACTTGAATTTGTCCGGAAACTTTAATTTGCAGTTTTTTCGCTTTGAGTAACTTTTAATCCATTTTGGCTATAACATTAATTTGAATTTCTCCAAACCGTTGAAATTTGTATTTTTAAACACTTTGAGTAATTTTTACCGATTTTAGCCTTAATCTAGAGACTTTCTCAAAAAAACTTCAAATTTTGGAATTTTAGATGAGATGAGTTATTTTTTATCGATTTTAGTTCTAATTCTAAACTCAATTTCTACAAAGATTCTAAATTGCTTTTAAACCTTTTTTGAAATAATTCCTCTGCTGTACATCACTTGTCTGGGGAATAAGTTTTCTCGGTAAAATCAGAGAGATGAAAGAAAAAAAAAGTGAAAAAATATTAAAGAAACAGATGCCGTGAAACAAATACACGTGATGTCTGCGTCTCTATTTTGGAGAACTCCACCACTCTCTAGTTTCAAAAATCGGCCCCCAAAACTTTTCTCACCAAGACGTGTTATACCGGGACGATCCATACCAGGACATTTAATACCTTTTTTCTCTCTGTCTAAATTTAGAAACAACTGTTGTTTTGTCGCGCATGTGTGGACCCCGTAAGGGGCTCTTTCTCTAATGGCCATACTTTCGTACCTATCAAAATGTACTGGTAAACTTCAAGTCAACTCAGGTTAGTTTATGCCCATATTTATGGTTGTAACTTGACTCTGAGTAAGCCCCAAGTTGACCTTGGCATTTAGTCTGTAACATAATATATTGGTAAAATTCAAGTCAACTCAGGTTAGTTTATGCCCGTATTTATGGTTGTAACTTGACTCTGAGTAAGCCTCAAGTTTGACTTTAACATTTAGCTCATGCGGCATTATTAGTATTATATCAGTTTAAAGGTTCCCACTGCTAAAAAAAGGGGCCATAACTGTAAAAGAGATTAGCTCGATGATTGCTGTTTTCCACCTTTGATATCGAAGTATTGACTCTATCTTCTATTGAGGTAATAGCGTCTGTCTCTTCCATCTGATAACCAAATGTCAACAAACCATTTAATCAATCAATACATATCTTGAGTTGATTTTGTTGAAATCGTTATGAAGAATTTAACAAAAGAATATATACTTTATTGCTCCTAATAGTACTGCCTACATACTATGATTTCTCAATACGCATTGATCTAACAATTAACTACTAAACTAACCTCTCGATGCACCTTCTACACTCAACTCGTGCTCTAATATTTTGGATATTTATCAGACAAATGAACGGAATAATCCACTATTGCAATCAATTAAATAAAGGTAGAGTTCACACTTTAATCCCCGAAGAGCAGCGGCATTTGCCAACTATCTAGGGAAGCGTTCGGGCGCAATGGAGCGCCACTCAGCTACGACCAACTAGCTTTATCTTTACAATTCTATTCGCGCTTTACTTACTCCTCCTTGTCGGTTGGAATGAAACAATAGACCTTTCTTCTTCGGAGCTAATCGGGGAGATAATAGAGTCATCAGCACGCAATAAAACGGCTGATTTTAAAGAAAGCAATTTTCCTTTGTCGTATTTAAATTCTTCTTGTTGAAAAGAAGCTGCATAGGTCAACATTTAATTGACTTAAGAGTAGGTTATAAAATACTTGAAGGCTAATTTTTTGGTGGATATATTTTTTCTCTATTGCATAATTGGATCATAATCGACGTTTGCACACATTTAGTTTTGTATCCAATAAAGTAATAATCAAAAAGTCACCAAAACTGACAGAAAATGAAAGAATTTATAAGTTGGACCATTGTCACTTTTCCGGTCGCTTTAGGGGTCCTGCCATATTAAAAATTGTGGCAACACAACATAGAAGTGTTAAAAAAAATTTGACTGTAAAGATTCGAAGCAAATGTTTATCTCCAAAGGACCGTATCCCAAGAACTTACTCCCTCATTGTTTAAGTCACATGATTGGAATAATTTTGCTTAGTTTTAGGTCCGCAGAGACCTTTTTTATGATACACAGATAGAAATTTGACAGTTGGTAATTCCCGACATCTTTTGTGACAATTCCTGGCATTAATAAAGCAATCAAAGGTAGAGTTCAGGTCTCTTTGATTCATAAAACTTCAACTCGCAACTAATTCGCTTGATATGAACTCAAAAAAATATCTTTTTGAGGGCTTATAATCGAGATTGACCATACGTCTTTTTTTGAAGTGACCAGCCTTCATATTCAAAATGTTAATCCATTTAGGCTGATGCAGAGAAGCAAAAATAATGACTTTAAACATCTATTTACTGACAGAAGTTATTTGACTAGTCTACGGCTGAATTTCCGCATATCGAACGAGTAGAACATTTACTTTCCAGGCAAATGTGTACCTTCCGATAACAATGCAGTTATTCACGGGGTACAGAAGATGAATAGGCACTTTCAGAATAATTACTGACCATCGTATTTTAGCGCTCAAATTGTTATGCGGACCTAGCCGTAGAGAGCTTTTTCCCAAAGAACCACTCCATTAATTGCTCCCCGATTATTCATAGCTCTAATCAGGGTTCCGATTGCAACACTTTGCTCTTATTGTCCTTACTATGCGAATCGAATTATTCATCGAATAACTAACTATCGCTGTTAGGACAATGTATGCACTTTTAATATCGGACTCTATCAAGGCTGGCGAGAATGGATTGCGTCTTTTCGCGTTAACTGAAGCATTCGGTTTAACGGACAAACAGAATGGAGACATTAAAGAACCCTCTGCTCTGTTGATAATAATGACGTTCATCCATCACGGCGTTAAGATGGGGTGACAAAATGTTGCCATTCCTCGGATTAGTGCTTAAAGGGGATAAAGCGCACTGACGGGGGAATATCACAACGTATTGATCCTCAAGTAACAGTAAAGTTTTCAGCGCATTATCTGCGCTTAATGTGAGTCAACTAACGAGTTAAGTAAATTTCTTTACCTTCTCACTAATAGACCGAAGAGCATCCATCAAAACGTTATTATGACAAATTACCCACATCCTTCCGGCTTATCAACCGGCTCATCCCTCATCGTCTAGTATTTTACTAAATCGGTTTTTCCATAAGGTCCGGCGCTTAAAGCGGACAAATGTTCACGTGGGGTCGATTAATCAATCCCCAAATTATCGTTTTCTAATTAGCCCTTCATCATCCTACGGCTAAAAATATTCCTTTGGAAGGTCGGAGGTAATAGAGCGGCATCTGCAGTACTCCCAAATACGGTCATCCATCAAAGCGTAAACACTGAGTGACAAAGTGCTTTCATCCGAGAATTTGTTGCCCTAGCAAATCTAACGTCTCATCCCTCAGGATCCTAATATCAGAGCGTCCTATCTCAATTCAGGGTCTTACCTAAAAGTGGAAGCTCAAAGCCGAGATTAAGTTTCACTTTACTTCATTTTTGATGCAATATTACAAATTGAGGTGGCAATTTTCGCAAGAAGAGCCCTTATCTGCTATACAAATTAGGCGAGTGCCCTTTGAGTGCGAATGTGGCTTCGTCTGCAACAGAATTCATTTTACGCCTCGTTGTTTTGCAGACCGATGGTGGCTGACATTACGCGAGATGGCCCTAACCACACTTTCGTTTTAAAGGGTTTTTGTGCGCTTTTGCTTGCAAAAAGTCGCATACAGGGGCCACTTTTTTAAACATGCATGTATTTAGTCAATTACCCTGCAAGAACAGTAAATGACTTACCCCTGAACGAAAAAAATTTAGAAAAACTGTTTTAATTGAAGTTTGCAATTGAAGAAAATTGGCTAAATAAGGTTTTAAAACCTTAAGTATCTACAACAAAAATTGAGCCAACACAAACCACCGACGTCTAAGAAAGATTCGAGAAAATTAAAAAAATTTAAAACAATCAGTAAAACAAAAAACCAATCAGTTATCAGGTGTAAGACAGAAAGCAGATGGAAAGACCGCAAATACAGAACAAGAAATTCAAATAGCTTCTGGATTGAAAGTAAATAGTTCTAAAAATACCCTTTAAGTTTTTATTATTTATGGAAAACTGTTTTACAGATTACACGTGTCTTCTTTTTAATTTCCGAGTTGAAACGGTAGTACTATCTTTTTTCTTCTATTTATGACCGCTCACTCAATTTTATAATATTTACTAGTTTAGCCAACGAAGCAACCTTTACAATAATGACAGATACTTTATGTTTTATTCGTAGACGTTTGGGTTTTCCAAAAGAAATTGTCTGGTTAGTAGTGTCTAGTGTCTTTAGTAAGATCTTTAGAAAAGATGTTTTTTTGATAGAGATACATAACCGGAAACGTAAAAAGCAGCTGGCCATACTTATCGGTCTTCCGATCAACTCGTCTAGTCTTCAGTATTTAAATGTTAATCAACAGTGATATGGCCTGGATGGCGATGAAGTTGTTTTGTTTATTGGAATAAACAAACATTTATTTGCCGGTTCAAATAAATAATTTTTATCTCTTGAATGTATATGAGACAACAACAGCTACTCTATGGAAGTAGTTAGAACGACGGGGTTCTGGGACACTTTGACCTTGAAGTCTACGTCAGCTCTAGTGTAAAAGGGGGCGCTGGGCCCCAAAATGCTGTCATTCTTGTCAAACGTAACAGACTTGACAGTTGTTATACGACAGATGACGTGTGACATATAGCAGGTGTGTGACATTTATTCCCCAAGTTTTGAGTAGTTTGAGTTTTTGTATTTTTTCCAAGTGGACTTTCTCGTCAATTTTTTCTTCGGCGTCCAGGTACGCCTGCAGTAGGTGGATACCCTTCCTCAAGCGATCCTGCCAAATAATTTCGCATTTTATAATACTAGAAAAAAAGAAAGTAATATCCCACGGGATGGGATGGATTGATTTATAATACAAAGAAAGAAGTACCTTATGTTCAAAAACTTTCAAATAGAACGGGTGATATCATAGCTGTTTCGATTTTGACCAATGAGATGTTGAAACCGACTCATTACTCCTGTCAAATTTGATGAAGAAAAAGTTTGAAAGTAAGAGAAACATGTAGGTGGTGCTCTCTACAAGAGGAAATTAAGACTAAATTTAAATTTCTAATGTCAAGATATCCCCAGGTACCAATTTTCATTATTTATGAATCTAAAACCAAATTAAAAATAAAACTTTGACACCCTCTATCTCGGAAACGATAAATTTTAGCCTAAAAATGCCTGAAGAATTACCCTTTAAAACACCGAACACTTATTACGAATAGAAGCTGCTCTATGGAAGTAGTAAGAACGACGGGGTTCTGGGACACTTTGACCTTGAAGTCTACGTTAGCCATAGTGTAAAAGGGGGTCCTGGGCCCCAAAATGCTGTCATTCTTGTCAAACGTAACAGACTTGTCAGTTGTTATACGACAGATGACGTGTGACATATGGCAGGTGTGTGACATTTATTCCCCAAGTTTTGAGTAGTTTGAGTTTTTGTATTTTTTCCAAGTGGACTTTCTCGTCAATTTTTTCTTCGGCGTCCAGGTACGCCTGCAGTAGTTGGATACCCTTCCTCAAGCGATCCTGCCAAATAATTTCGTATTTTATAATACTAGAAAAAAAGAAAGTAATATCCCACGGGATGGGATGGATTGATTTATAATACAAAGAAAGAAGTACCTTATGTTCAAAAACTTTCAAATAGAACGGGTGATATCATAGCTGTTTCGATTTTGACCAATGAGATGTTGAAACCGACTCATTACTCCTGTCAAATTTGATGAAGAAAAAGTTTGAAAATAAGAGAAACATGTAGGTGGTGCTCTCTACAAGAGGTAAATTAAGATTAAATTTAAATTTCTAATGTCAAGATATTCCCAGGTAACAATTTTCATTATTTATGAATCTAAAACCAAATTAACAATAAAACTTTGACACCCTCTATTTCGGAAACGAAGCATTTTAGCCTAAAAATGCCTGAAGAATTACCCTTTAAAACACCGAACACTTATTAGGAAACACCTTGAATACAGGATTCAATGCTGCAAATTTCTCGTAGGCTTTGAGGTTATAACACAATAATTTGTAATAAAAAACGAAATTAAATGTGAAATGGAGTTTTATAGGTACATAATGTTATTTAAGGCTGTAATATTTTTGAATTCTAACTACAAAAAAAAAAACGTTCTCCGTTATTTTATTTATCTAAAATCAATAATTTAATCGATAGAAAGAAAGAAAAAGATAGTAGAATATTTCAAATAATCTCCATTCTATATAGATTTTAAGCAGTAAAAATAGGTAAATAAATTAAAAGACATAACATGAAAATGAAAGATAAGGGGAGAAAGAAAGAGGGAATAGAAAAGAAAGAAAATAACCGCAAATAAATAATTAAAAACTGATGAAATGAAACTCAGTTAATGGTAATATAAAAGTTGGTGGAATTTGTTCAGACAAGGGATGATATTGCCTTTTAAGTGTTTATTGGTAACAAAAACCGGAAAAAAGTTTGAAAAGCGAGAAATGAGCAAATAGAGTACATAAAGCAAAAAAGTACAGCCATAATAGAGAGCAAATAGTTAAGATAGCTAAACAAATAACTTTGGAATTAATTAGTCCAAACAGAGAAATAGAGGAAAGTAACAAAGGAAAAAGAGAGCACAGTGAGAACGTAGGTGAGAAAAACTAGATCCATGTAGAACTTTAACGAGAGTTAAAATAGTGACAAATAAAAATTGTGTAGTGAAAAAATAAAAGTGAGAAACGAAGAAAAAAACCGCAAAAAAGGAAATTTGGGAATTAGAGTGGATGTTAAATCGTATTGATATAATAAAAGAAGAAAAACATAAGTGAAGAAGAACCAATATGGGGGAGAGGGGGCTGATGAAAAATAAATTACACAAACAGAAGAAAATTTAAGTAAAAAATAAAAAATTACAGATGGAGGGGCAGATGTAAAGTAAATTTTAGGAAAGTAAAAGAAGGAAAATTTAATAATACCTTTAGAAAAGCAAAAGTTACTAAATTTAAAAAATCAAAATACGTCACAGATTCAAGATTAAAAAATTGAAATTTCTGTGCAGATTGATAGTTAACACGTAGCGTAAAGTGTTATTTTTTCGGCTTCAATAGATATCCTTCGGTATATTTATAATATATTGCGTCATGCAGTAGATGTTACTCTCAAATTAAATACAAAACCACTAATATGTTTAGTTTGGTGGGTGAGTTCAAATTTTCCTTTATGTCGAAGGTTTAATGATGTGAGGAGTTTATTTCAGGAAAATTTTAGTTTTATAACCTTGTAAACTGGAAGTAAATTATTACATTGTAAACAACAACTGGTAGATTTATAGCACCTGAACTGTGTATAATAAAATCAAGGTTTGTGTAGATATTGAAGTGTTTATTTCATTATTGAATAGTAAGAATTGATAGTGTTACCAAGCAAGAACTGAAACTTCTGAATAAGACTTGAATTCAGAACAGTTTTTTGGCCATTTTGAAAATTTCTCACCAGAAAATTCCCAACACTTTTGCTGCGCAGTACCGCAACGGCAAACAATACGGTCCTCATGAACTAATTTTCCTAATAAATTTCGTTAGATATATAACTCTTGCAATTTCATCTTGCCATTTTGGCAGATGGCTAGTCCACTTTGACTATTTTAATATGTTTTTTGCATCGTGCTGTATCATGTGACGTTTGTGTAAAAATTTTAATATTGACCTATATATCTAAATGTTTTCTCACGGTTTCCTGCCTTCACTTCATAAAACAGTTAGCAATAAGTACTGACATGCTCATAACATCTTTGTAGCCCTGAGGAAGATATTAAAAAAAAATCGAAAGCTGGGTAGCTTAATAGTTTTATTCCACACTGCCCAGACCGAATACCCAAGAACACTATCACCTGTTCACACTAATCAGTGAAGAATACTGTCTGCTTTGTCTAAAGGATGGGGTTTTACCAATCCATGCACCATGAGTTTGGAGCTAGAGGAGTTGCAGTTCTCAAGCAATGGGCTAAATATTATAGATACCGTTTGCTTACTCCTTACTTGGTCAGAGTCCCATCACGAGCAGACTGGGACGAACGAGGCGAAGATCTACAGCTGGCAGGAAGTACCTGGTATACGGACGGATCCAGAACCGACGAAGGGGCTGGCTCCGGAGTGTACGGGAGATCGGCATGACAGAAAGCTTGGGCCGATTCACACACACACACACAGTGTTTCAGATAGAGATACATGCCATTGAATTGTGTGCCCGACACCTATTAGAGGAGGGAGGACACAATAGATCAATAAATCGCTCGGATAGTCGGCCAGCGCTACTAGCGCTTATCTGCCGTACAAGTCGAAAACCAAGCAAGTCGAGTTACTTGAAAATTGAGTTTATGTTACCAATCGATCCGGCGTAAGAAGATCTACAGGTAGGTGTTCTTAAAATTTTAATTACTTCCAACCTCTACGATCTATAAGGAGTTACTTTACTACGCGAAGTATAATTTCAATTTTAATAGGTCAAAATTACAAACCTAAAACCAAGCATGTCACTTTTTCCAACACAAAAAGAAGTAAGTCGAAATATATTTAGACTCCTATAGGAATTACGATTGCAACTAAAAAACCAAGCAAGTTAACTTAATGCTGTAAAATAGTAAGTAAGCATGTGACCATCATTTTTGTGGGGGTGGGGGTTGAGTGTGCGTCTTCAAACATTATTAATTCTGAATCCGTGATTTAGTGCGGTTTTGTCCTTTGTCTTATATTCAACGCAATGGATCATCGTCGAATTCTTTGGTCTACCACCACAGACGCCGGCGGCGCAGTTTTAACAAGAAGTCGCTTAATTTTGCGTAATGCACAGAAAGAAATAATGCAACAGTAAGTAAATATATTTTGTTAAATAAATTTATGTCCGGATTAAATGCACACCACCGGCTTTTTTATTTTTATAGCAATTTTTCTACTTTATACAAGATATTCTTTAATTTTTTATAGAAAATCTCCACTACAATGTCCATCGCCTGAAGACGATTCTTTCAAATATCCAAACTATATCCCAGACAATGACAAAGAAAACAGAGAGGTTTCTAAGTTATCTACTGCTGAGCATTACCAAATTAGTCTAAATGATTCGAATATCGGAATCATTTTACGATGCAGTTTTGAGTATGGAGACGCTTTTCCTTCACTTGGAACATGGGAGTTTGGTTCAGCGCGGGCTTATGCTTCTGCGATAAATTATTCAGAAGTAATGGATAGCTTTTCTATAAGTTCTGATAAAATAGTTCTAAAATAGGGATATATCCTATTCACACCATGAAGAGAATTTAATTTTGCTAAATGCAAATGCGTCAAGCAACATATTAAACACAGTAAGTACATTTTTCAATTTGTTAGATAAATAGAGCCCGGATATAAAAATACATTGTATTTACGTCAATTTTTCTACTTTATATAGGATTCCTTATTTTTTCAGGAAATATCCACTACCAACTCCCTCTCCTGCAGACGATTCTTTTAAAGATCCAGACTATACACGAGACGATGGCAAACAAAATAGAGAGGCGGCGAGGTTTTTAACAGCTGAGGGCAATCAGATTAATCTTTTCGACTCGATTCGCCTATCGGAAAAATTTTACAAAGCAGTTTTAAATATGGAACTGTTTTTCCTTCAATTGGAAAATGGGAGATTGGTTCAGGTCGGGCCCATGCCTCTGCGATAAATTGCTCAGATGTAATGGAAAGCCTTTCTATGAGTTCTTATCAAATAGTTTTCACGGATATATCCTATTCACAACATGAAGACAACCGAAGTGAAATAAAGGCGATTCACCCAATATCACCAGATGAAAGTACAGACGGAACTGCTCTGGAAGTTTTCAGAATAGGAAGAACATCTCCAATTGCTTCACAAGTTGATGAAGCTTTACATACTTCTCACAATTCCGAAATGATACAAAGGAATATAAACACAGCCATAAAAGATCAAAAAGCAAATACACTTAGAAAAAGGGCTTTCTCCGTGTAAGTCAACGTGTAGGCAAAAATGTTATGAACAAATTAATGAAGACCAGAGAAATGCTGTGTTTGAATATTATACTCACTTAACTTTTGGTAAAAAACGACTATATTTAGGAAAATTTTTAGAAAAACGTAAGGTGAAGTCATATCGATGTGACGCCCTTTCTCACAAAAGGGTATCGCTAAAATATAATCTTTCTTTTTCAATTTTGGATACCAATATTGATAATGAACAAAATACAAGACCAGATAGCGAAACAGAAGTTTTAAATAGACCAGAAGAAAATAAGATTCAAGTGTGTAAAACTATGTTTCTGCATACCATAGGACAGGATGTGTAATGCTGTTATTACGGAATATCTAAAGAACTTGGAGGAGTCTTTGCCCGAAGTCAAAGATAGAAGAGCAGCACTTTCTAAAGAAATAAGCCTAGAAAACTAGAAAGCAAATTAAGAGCCATATAGATTCATTTCATCCAACCCAGTCTCACTATAACTTGCAGCATGCACCCAATCGAAGATATTTGACAAGCGACTTGTCTATTTACAAGTTGTGGGAGGACTTTAAGTCAAAAGGAAAAAAAATATCGTATGAAACTTACAACAGAAAAGTTTTTGAAAAGGAAAATATCGGATTTTCCAAACGTACCCAAGACGAATGCCCAAGTTGTGTAATGTATCGTAATCACCTGCGATTAAGTGATAATGAGTCAACTACAAAGTCTAACGAAATGCTTAATAATCATCCCGGGGACTGTGAGGTATGTAGGCAAAACGAACTTCACAAAAAGCAGTATACAGCTACTACAGAAGATAAGACAGCTCTACGAAGATGACGTCAAAAGAATGTGAGAGAGCACGACGGAGATTTTTGCAGTGGATATGCAAAAGATTCTGATTATACCAAAAATGACGACAAAAAATTCGTACTTTGTTAGCAGGTTAATATGTTTTAACGAAACCTTTGCCAGTTTGAAGAAAAATGGAACAAATCTTTGCGTCATTTGGCATGAAGCTATCAAAGGAAGGACTGGACCTGATGTAGTTTCATCATTTTACAACGTTGTAAAAAAGCTAGATGATAACACTAAAGATGTAACTTTTTGAGCTGATAATTGCTCAGCTCAAAACAAGAACTGGACCTTGCTTACCAGTTTTGTAATTTTTGTAAATGAGAATTGGGGGTCCGATTCAATAACTATAAAATATTTCGAGTCAGGGCACTCATTCATGAAAGCGGACGCTATTCACGGTGCCATTGGAAAGCGATGGAATAAAACCAAAGAAGTGCTGGACTTCGAAGATCTTCTTGACCTTATTAAAAAGTCATGTAGGGGCAACAAGGTCGTTGAACTTCATGCTGAAGATTTTCTTGCTTTTGAAAATGGCTGCCAACCTAGAAAGCAAGGAATAAACAGAATTCCACTTCTACATAACATTAAAATATGTCAATTCCGAAAAGGAGTGAGATCTTTCTTTTACAAAAATGAGATAAATGCACCAGAATTTAAGGAAGTAAAGTTTTTAAAGCCAAAATTTAAACCTACGTTATCAGAAGACCTAAAGCAAACAAAAGAGTGTAGAGGAATTAATCCAGAGAAAAAAAAAATACTAAGAGAATTGGTTGGACATAAAATAGCTATTTACGTAACGAGTTACGAAAAGTCTGATTTTGTGTAAGGAATGAATGTTTGCGGGACGAGCGCAGCGAGTTTCCGCAATTTGAATGAGATACACAAAAAGGCTTTTCGTCACGTGTTTCATACAAGATTTTTTCTAATTTTGACTACAAATACCTACTTAGAGAGAGAGTTATTACTATTAAACTTCAATATTTACTTTCAAACCACTTTGTATCTACTTAATACCGTAAAACTGTAGCAACGGTGTGTCACAACCGAAACCTGCAACTGGTGGTGAAACAAACTTTTCATCACCAGTTACGAAAGATTTTACTTTTCGTAACTAGTTACGAAAAGTAGGACGTTACGTCACTGTCATCAGTATTAGAAAGTGCCACTTTATATGTCAAAATTAGAAAAAAAACAATTATTTTGGCGTCAACTTCCTGTATCACAAACCTCAGAGGATCATGAAACCTCAGCGGGAGAGGTTCTAGTAGATTAGTTTAGTAAATCTAAATAAATAGAAAATAAGTCATTATTTATATCGTTTTATAATACATACTTTTCAATATAGATTAAGTAAAAAAAATGCTTGTTTTTATGGTTGCAATAAGTACGTACTTGACTTTTTGTTGGTAAAAGTTCGATGTTCAAAATTGAATTGTCATTTACGTAAGTCAATATCACTTTTTTTTTAACTCCATTTTCAAAATTGTGTCTGATTATTTGGGAATACTTTGTGTCATAGGTATGTGGATGTTTATACCAAAAATAAAGTGTTTCTTTCAACTACAACGAGATTTAAACAATAATTTAAAGAAAATAATTATTAAAACTGATTTACCCAAACTCATCAATTTCGACTTACTTGATTCTTGTTTGGTATGGCAGTTATGTCTTTGCGCTGCAACTCCAAAGCTGTTTGGACCTGCCACAGGACTTTGAATACCCTATTGTAGGAGAACAGCGTCACACTGATATCGATCCCGTGCCATCTTGGTCACGAAGGCAATGAGAGGGCCAGCTCTCTAGCTAGGAGGGCGGCGGACTCTGCATTCGTAGGCCCGGAGCCGGCACTGAAATGGAGCAATGCCAAGCCCCAGGACTGGTGGGAGAACCTACCCGGACTATCACACACCAAAAATTTATCACGGGAGCAGGGAGGGCAAAAGCTCAAACATTCGTCAGACTAAATAGAAGACAAATCAGAGTGGCCACTGCCCTATACACGGGACATAGCCTCCTAAGATCTCACATGTACAGAATCGGACTCTCCGAAGAGACGGAGTGTCTGCTGTGTTTGGAGGACGACGAGACAATTGAGCACGTCCTATGCGACTGTTCGGAAACACGATCATTGAACCTCAAGATGCAAACCCATTGTCGCCCGAGAGACTGATACGATTCGTTGAGCGTCTGGCCTAACAGGTGACAACTAGTGCAGCTAGCAGGGGTAAACCTTGCTGGTAACACTTCGAGAGGTCGCGGTGAAAGACCGTATAAGTTCACTCACATTGAATACAATACAATACAATGGTTGAACAAAAAGAGTAAAGAACACTGAAATGTAAAAGGGAAACCTTGATGTGCATCAAAGAATGTAAACCGGATTGTAAAAAACTACTATTTTTGATAGGTAACTACACTTAAGAGATTCATGGCCAGTTTCGGGAACTATGCAAAACCAAAAGAAACACCAACAATGAGGGTAACACAGTTACCCATTGTCCAAAAAAATAATACGTAAAAGTACAGTCATCCTATTCCTGGATACCAGTGATATCCGGATAAAAGTCAGAAATAAATAAATCTAGCACCAACAAATCTATTTTTTTTCTACAATATTAAATTAATAATTAAAATTTTTATTTTGGTAGCTCCAAAATGTTCAAATGTCCCTATTAATTATTAAAAATTATTAAGTATTTTTTCAATATCGAGTTCTGGTTAGTAGTGGTTAGTAGTCTATACAGCGGTGAAGGGCGAGAGTTTTCGAATAATGTCACATAATATTAGCTATTCGCAAAAGTTTGGCGTCTCGCCTGACTTTGACGTTGTTTGCCAATCTTCTCGACATGAGCGAAAGGGGGCTGGGTAGAGAACAAATGACCATTCCAAGGCTACTAAGATGCCAAAAAATCCTGAATGGGTAAACATATATAAATATGGGGTACTACAATAGTTAGAGTTAAAAATCTTTAATATTATTGAACTTAAAATAAAGTTCTTAGTGCAAAAATAATAGCACTCACAAGTCAAAATCTTAGGTGAATATACAGAGTGACCCAACAAAACGTGGCTAATATTAATTATTGCATTTTACTGTTAAGCAGATGTGCAACAACAGTTCCGCTCCAATCTCAGTCGTTTTTTTTAGTAAATTTTCAAAGGAGAATCTGAAGTCAGTTGTGTGGAAAAAGGGTTTTAATAGCAATAGCCCTTTTCGGAAGCTTAAATTCAGATCGGGTTGATCACCATCAGCTAATTCTTAATCAATTGAATTGACCGGCCTGTCATGGGTCATCAGTCCGGTTACCTAATCAATCTGATCCAGGACACAGCTTACATAGCAAAGTTATTCCTTATCATTTTTTCTTCAAGGTGTAATAATTCGAATGCTAGTGTGAGCCTCATTTAAGAAGATATTGGCAAAGCTTAAAACAAAAAGAGGGCAAAGCGTAAAGGATAACTGAACATATAAGGCTTTTGATAATGTGTCTCTGCTTGTGTCATTATCTCAATCAGCTTCGGTTGCGACAATGAAATAATGAAAAGCCGCCCCTTTGTGATTCGCAATAAAAATCAGAGTCTGATAAGAAAATACGAGAACGTCCTACCGCCATCTCGAAAGAGCTGAAGACTGCCACGTTCAATAATAGTTTTCCAACTGGAAACAAATGGTCCATTCAGGCCGCCAAGTCTCGCTTTCAATAGGAGCCGTTTTGCAGCGCCCAAGTATCTCCTTCCCGTAACTGAGGCAATGTGGAACCACTAACTCTGAATAGAGCTTTGTGCATTTGTTTGTCGACTCCAACTTTGAATCACTCGAATGCGGGAAAATTAGAGAAGATATCGCCAGTAATGGAACGTCTAATTCCAACTTCATTTTAGCTCGTTTCGTCGGACAAAAAAAAATTTCTCTCTTTCCATCATATGAAGCTTTCGCGGTTGTTCGTTTCAGGACAAATTGCTTTTCGCTTCTAATGTATTAGATAACTCCTGAAAATGAGACGCGATGTCGGAGAGCCTCGCAGTGTTTTAATGTGTCTTTGTGTCTCTACTCCGTAGTCGCTTTAGAATAAATAAAATTGGGAATATTAGAGGAGACATGGGGATCAGTTCTCGTACCCTTAGAGCGTTTTACTCGACTTTAGTTGCCATGACTGAAACGCTTTGTTCAGTTAGTAGTGCATTTGCTTGAAACAGGGGTGGCTTCTTGCTTTCTTGCACTTGTAAGAAGATTTATGCAAGGATTTGACTTTGCAGTGAAATTTCAGGCATTAGTTACTTGAAATATAGAACTGTAGTTTTATTGTGATTTGGTAATGTGCAATGGATAAAAATGGCAACGCAGAGAGAGTCTTTTGTTTACTATGCTTTGACGTAAGGTTTGAGGAAAAAATAATATGTTGGTTTAAACTTGTTTTAATGCTGCTTTTTATTACAGGCGTTGAAACCAAATCAATACGCCCATCGAACAAATTGAAACAATTAAAACACTGGAATTGAATTGGTTTGTCATTATCTGTAAAGCAATAATGGATAGGTGTGTGTATAGAGCAGTATTAACTAATATTACATTAAATAAACAGGCTATCGCAATATGGGTGTTTCAGCCGAGCAAAGCCTGGTAAACTGGTATAAAACATTTAATTTAAAGTTAACAATATACCAATTAATTGCTAATAATAAAACCCAACTTTGTATGTTTCCGCGTTTCAATTAACATTTTCCTGTTTGTTTATTACTTGTTTTAATACATTTTAGTTTAGCAACGCAACAATATGTTCGGAAAGTGCGTTTGCACACCAGGAAGCAATTTATTAAAAATATTTTGACTCATAAATAATTGCTTTGTTTTTTACTGAAATTACTCACTCACGCCTTTTGGTATGTCTAAGGACTGATGCAACAACAGGAGGTGTTGGCCTCGAAACGCGTTCTGACAGGTGTAATTGTGTACTCAGAGACAGCGACTCAGTCCCAGAAAATTATTCCAGTTTTATTCATCTTCACTCCACTTTCAATGAGTTCCATGAGTCGACTCGCCCCTTATATGACGTAGATAATCCTGTCCCATTTTAAGTTTCTCCCGGTGGTATCTACAGGATTCATCCTTATTTCTGAAAATAGTAAAACCCCACACTAAATGTTAAAAAACAACATTGCATAAATATGCATCTCTAGCATATTTAATACCACTGAACTCAAAATCAACCTCATTACGCTCTTGATATATAGGTTTCGATGGAAGAGTTGCCTTGAGATTTTTTGATAAATTCCTCTTACACAAGAAAAAGTGTTTCAAGTGTGATCCTGTCTATCATTTCATGATGAAAAGGCAACACATTAAAAAAATGCCATAAAATTACCATTATCACGACTATATTGTTTGTAGAGATTTATCAAGTCAAGTAGTTTGACATTTTTGAGATATACTTGATTTGACTTGAAAAATTAAAATACTTGACAAGTCGGTACTTGTTAAGTTCGATTAATAGTTGATCCGTAGAGATGTACAAAAATACACGCAGGTATTAACTAGCGGTGTTTATTTCAATCAAAATACAGTTGTCTGTTCGAGTTCCAAATCTGAATGCTAAAATCGCCTTTCAACTAGGTGCTCCCTATTTCTAAATCTACACATACACATGCGTACATAATATTCTAGGTAAAAATGTAATACACTAGAAAAGAAATCTAACACTATAAGCTGATTAAGCATTGTAATAACAATGTGTGTATAATTCAAGCGCTTTGCGTGGGAATATAACATTCCCCTCCTTCCTTAAAAATTAATCAATAAAGGAAAAAAAAGTAATTGATTCATTTATTATTTGTCTCTGGATGTAGACCGACGCGACCTGATTACGAACGGGTTTTTATAGTCCTGCAAACCACTGATCGGCACTACAGCAGAAGGTGTGCTAACTGGTGGCCTAGAAGTCAGCGGTAACAGTTCCCGGCTGGGCTCTCGACTAAGTTGCTTCAGCATGTCCTCTGGAGCACCTGCGTGTACGAATATGTTGCTGTTAGAGATGGAAGAGTTGTGGCTGTGTAATGTCAGTTTGGCTGGAATCTTCTTCTCAGGCATGAATCTTCCAAAGAAGGGTATCCATTTGCAACTGCAACAATACTTTGAGCAGCAACAGCATACGGCTACAGCTGCGACAACCATCATGACGCTAGATATAAGTAGGTTCCACAAGGTGTGGTGCTCGCCAAAAAATGGTTTATTGATTTCATTTTGCAAGGTTTCTTCGAACCTTTCTAACTTGTGTTTCGCATGCCTCAATTCGTCAAGATTGATGTTATTCAACTGAAGGGGTTCCATGATAACATTCCTGAGAATCTCTCGTTCTTTTATGCAGTTGTTCTTTAATGCCTGGAGAACTGAAGACAAGGTGAAAGACTTGCATCCGGATTTGAGTTTCAAAATTCCCGTCTGGTTAAGGGTGAATTCCAAAAGGACTTCTGAGTGGGGCTCGCATGAGAGACTTGCGCTAACAGGATCAGTAGTGATGAATAACCATTCATTTTCTGTGATCTTATGATATGCCTCCAACTTGGCATTGATGGTTTTCGTAATACAGTCCGTCCTAATCGTAGTGGCTTGAGTGGTTTTGAGAAGGACCTCGCACACTGGTTTTTGCGCAGTTAGATACGTAACTGTGTTCCTGCACAGCTTAGTGGCATAGTCGAGGTTCTTGCAGTTAGATAAATGTTTCAATAGAGCTAATCTTGCCTTGGCAGTGCTTACAATTAAAAGGGGGTTGAAGGATCGATAAAGGAATAAGTGGACGTAAAAATGTCAAAAGTTGGCAGTGGTATCAAATTGTATAAATTGTAAGTTTCTTCAGAAATGATAGGAATTTTTATTGCGAACATTAAGATGTCGTTGTTATAAACTACATGTAATGCGCAAATTGAGAAAAATTTGTATATGTTATCATAATTTGTCAAGGATATTGGAAAGTTTAAATCGGTAGTAAATTTTATTTTGAAAAGTTCATCTCTTAGTTGTTTGGGGCTTATTACATTAGGATGTATTATGCCTTGTTTTGCGAAGAGAATAGATGAAATTAAAATATCGTGTTCTTCATTTAATTCAGTGATCAATTGTGACAATAAATTTATATGTTCTGTAACTAATCTGATGTGTGAAATTTCATTGATTTTATTAGTGACCTTTTTTAAAAAGTCATTGAATTGTTCAAAGTTTCTATTCAGTTTTTCTTCGTTTACCTTCAACGAAACAACAGAATATTCTTATTTGTTGTTGATTTAAAAGTTGCGTCTCGTGATTTTTATTTTTTAAGGCATCGATTGCCTTGTTATAATATTCAGCGTCATCCGCGTCTGGGGTTCCAAATAACCATTTAAACGCAGTGGAAATTCCGTTAACTAATCCGCGTCATTTTCGATTGTTAGTTAAAGAATGACCGACTAAGTGTATAATAGTATCAAGTTTATTCTGTAATGTCTTTATCTGGTACTCAGAGCGTGCAATAGAGTCAGTGCAGTGAAACGTATGCACATATAATTTATCGTTTTCTATGCTTGACGATAAACATACAGATTTAGATTTCATATTTACGTCTTCTATTAGTTTTAGTCTTGTTATGTAAAATGTCACGTTTCTTAAAGATAAGAGAGTAAATGAGTCGTCTTGCAACTTAACAACTCCCAAGGATTGGAAAAAGATGCCGGCTTGGCCGCTAATCGCAGTAATTTGGTATGGCTGCTCTGCTAGAATCATCGTGTGAGCGAACATGACCCATGTTACCATTATTAACCAGGAATGTGTTCGTTTTCATCTGAAATAAATGGCTTCAATAAGTCTTTGTGATAGGAAACTACTGTATTTTTTATTTTCACGGACACGGAATTATTTGAGTTGACCTTTGTAATTTTATATGAGGCTTTATATATAGGTGATAGTTTCTTGCTCATTCCAGGCTTTGAAGATTTGTCAAGAACGTAAACTTTATCTCCTACAGAAAAGTGATAGTCATTTAATTTCTTATCGTAATTTGCTTTGGATTTCTCCTTAGACTTTTCGATGTTTTCGCGAGCAAGTTGATATGATTTATTAAGCTTCAATTGCAGTTGTTTATGGTATGAGTCATAAGCGTAAAGGAATTCAGGATCTTGTGACACTTTTCTTGGAATTAAAGCTTTATTGCCAAATAATAATTCATAAGGTGAAAAATGTGTAGTAGTATGTATCAGAGTGTTATACGAGAACATAGCTGTTTGTATAAAGGAGTCCCAATTATTTTGAGTATTAATAACAAAATGTTTTAGATAATCTTTTAACGCAGAATGCGACCGCTCCAGAGCTCCATTGTCTGAGGTCTATAAAGTGAAGTGGTAATATCTTTTATTTTAAAAAGGTTATTTACTTCTTTTAATAAATTTGAGACGATAAAGTCAGTACCGTTATCGGTCACGATCGATTTTGGCATACCAAAAATTAACATAAATTCACAAAATTTATCGGCTATAGTTTGAGACTCATGATATATATTTTCATATATATTCATATCATATATAATACTTCATAGCATATGCATATGAAAATTTAGATAGGTCATCTTGTAACATCAGGATAAATCTGTTTCCAGATTCCGTTAGTGGCAATGGACCTACGATGTCTAAAAATATTTTTTCAAAAGGTTGTTTTGAAGTTGTTGTAATTTGCATGGGTGCTTTAAGTGGACGTCGATTGACCTTATTCTCCTGACACTTTTGGGAATTCTGTACGAATTTTCTGATGTCTTTTTTCATAGTTTGCCATTTAAAATTTTCTTTTATTCGTTATTTATAATATCTTTCTTCAGAGATTGATTGTAGTGTAAGGGAGTTTTTAAATAAACATTGATATTACTATTTTCAAATTTAATTTTGTTTTTGAAATTTTGAAGAGCATAAAATATATCTTTGGAGGATGGCTTATCAAAGTGATTCAAATGTGTTATTAAGACATAGGTTGTAGAACTATCATTTTTTAGAGCTATAGTGGCATACAAATTGATATCATCGATATTAATTTTCTTTAGGTCGTATTTCTGACGTAGGGTTTCATAATAGATATTGGATTCATCGAAATCTTTGAATAGGAACAGGATATTGAGAAATTTGTCAAAAATGTTTTCCGTTAATACAGGATGTTCAATTAAATCCTGATTTTCATAATGAAATCTGACAAAATTATCGAAGGTTTTTTCACTCTTGTTAACATGAAATATCGGATTTCTTGACAATGCATCGGCTACTGAATTTAAACGACCTGGTTTGTATATGATTTGATAGTCGTATTCCTCTAATTTGAGTCTCCAACGGACTAACCGAGATGAGGGATCTTTACAATTAAACAACCATGTCAATGGGCGACAATCTGTTACAATTTTGAATCTTTTTCCATAGAGATACGGACGAAAATGTTTTATTGACCGTACTATTGACAATAGTTCCTTTTCGGTAGCAGAATATGATTGTTCGGCCTTATTTAATGTTCGGCTTGCATATGCAATAGGAAAATCTCGATTATTTTCTCCCTGCGCTAAAACTGATCCTATCGCATAATCTGATGTATCAGTAGTCAGGATAAACTCTTTATTGAAATCGGGAAATTGTAAAAGTAAATCGGTTGTTAATATATTCTTAAATTGTTCGAACGCTTCCTGTTGTTCCGGACCCCAATTAAAAATTGCATCCTTTTTTAACAATAATGTCATTGGCTTTGCAATTGCAGAAAAATTAGAAATAAAACGTCTATCTTCTTCTTCTTCTGTAGCTTATTCTGTCCACTGCTGAACAAAAGCCTCTCTCAAATGCTTCCATTTCCCCCGTTCTTGTGCAGCCAGTATCCAGTTTCCGGCTGTTCTTCTTATATCATCGCTCCAGCGGGTAGGCGGTCGTCCTCTGTTACGATATGCGTCTTGTCTTGGACGCCATTCTGCTATCTTCTTTGTCCATCGATTGTCCGTCATTCTGGCAACATGTCCCGCCCAGTTCCACTTTAAATGTAAGATAGTCTCGACAGCATCTCGTGTCTTCGTTCTAAGTCTTATAGTTGTATTTGGGACTCTGTCTCGAAGGGTGATTCCCAGCATCGATCTTTCCATCCTGCGTTGCATCACTTGTATTTTCGTAATGTTTTTTCTTGTAAGTGTTAGTGTTTCTGCACCATA
The DNA here is from genome assembly GCA_951812265.1 of Taphrorychus bicolor. Taxonomy (NCBI): domain Eukaryota; kingdom Metazoa; phylum Arthropoda; class Insecta; order Coleoptera; family Curculionidae; genus Taphrorychus; species Taphrorychus bicolor. Next base: position 19,257,524 of record OX638302.1, read on the forward strand.
TGTCAGCACGGGAAGGACGCATTGGTTGAACACCTTTCTCTTCAAGCATATTGGGAGATTGGACCGAAACACTGATTTTAGTTTTCCAAATGCTGCCCAAGTCAGACCTATTCTACGCTGGATTTCGCGTATTTGATTGTCCCGTTCGATACTGATTTCATGTCCTAGGTATTTGTATGAATATGTCTGTTCTATATTTATGTTGTTAATTTTTAGAGAATTGTTTAGAACAAGGTTTGTCATATATTGTGTCTTTGACAGATTTATTTCAAGGCCTACCTTTTCTGCGGCTGTTTGTAAGTCTTGTAACATTGTTTGTGCCTTAGCCGTGTCATCTGTTATTAGGACGATGTCGTCGGCGAAGCAAAGGTGGCTTAGATTTTCTCCATCGATGTTAATTCCCATGTTGTTCCATCTTATTTTGTTTAGCACACTTTGCAGCAGAGTAACGAATAATTTAGGAGAAAGCGCGTCACCCTGTCTCAGGCCCCTTTCAATTTTGAACTTGTTGGTATGTTGATTGTTGTTTATCTTCACGTATGCTGTGGATGTAGTATATATGTATTTAATAGCTGAGGAGTAACGGTAGTCAATTCGGCATTCTGCAAGTGCTTCTAGCAGTTTCTGGTGGTCCACTGTATCAAAGGCCTTTTTGAAGTCTATAAAAATCAGCATAAGCGGTTTGTTGTACTCTATACACTTCTCAATTATTAGTTTCATTGTGAGCAAGTGATCGTTGGTACCGTATTTTGTTCTAAAACCCGCTTGCTCTCTTGAAAGAAAGAACTCTAGTTTGTTTGTTAGACGTGTTGTTATAATCTTTGTGTAGAGCTTATAGATGTGACTTAGAAGACTTATTGGCCGGTAGTTTTCAAGGTTCGTGTTATCTCCTTTCTTGTGTATGATGATGATTTGCGCACTTTCCCATTGCGATGGTATTGTTCCTCCGGAGAGGCATTTATTAAATAGGGTTTTAAGGGCATTGATGATGTCTTGTCCGCCCATTTTAATGCTTTCTATTACCATCTCGTCTTCACCAGGTGCTTTGTTGCTTTTCATATTTTTTAAAGCTGATATAATTTCATCGTCATTTATCTCTTCGAGGTCTTCTGAGCCTTGGTTTAAAATTATTGGAATATTGGATTTTATTTCTCTATTTGGTGTTGAATATAGTCGTTTGTAGAAAGCTTCAATGGTCTGCGTTATTTCCCCCTTGTTTGTCACTATTCTGCCATCTGTGTTTTTGATTTTATATATATTATTTTTTCTCGCTAGATTTTTCCTTGCCAGAACTTTCATACTTTTATTCTCTTCTATTGTAGTTTTTATGGATTCCGTATTTTGTTCTCTTTTGTGTTTTCTTATCTCTTTAGCTATTTCTTTATTGATATTTCTATATTCTATTGTTGTTTTGTTTGTCAGTTCTCTTCTTTGCTTCATTAAAGATTTTGTTCTTAGGTTGAGTTTTTGGTTCTTGTTTTTGCTTCTGCAGCACTTTTCAATTGTTGCATTTACGCTGTTTGTAATGTTCTCATATATTGCGTTAACTGTCATACGATTATTTACGTTTAGAGATTTAGATAGTTGCTGTTCATATTCATACACGTTTTCAGGCAAGTTCCATTTTTTGTGACTCTTTTTTAGGATCATGTTGTTTCTTTCCTTTCTTATGTTTAGTTTTATTTTCGCTCTTACTAGGCGATGGTCGCTGCCTGTTGAGAATCTATTCAGAACATCTACATCACTGACAATATCTTTTCTGCTGCTGCATATGAAGTCGATGGCGTTCTTGGTCCTTCCGTCTGGGTTCATCCATGTCCATTTTTTGTTGTCATTTTTTTGGAAGAAGGTGTTCATTGCGAAGAGATTTTTGCTATGCAGAAAGTCTATCAAGGTATTTCCTCTTTCGTTTCTCTCGCCCAATCCGTGGTGCCCAATCGCGTTTTCAGCTTCATCTATTTTGCTTCCGATCTTAGCATTAAAGTCTCCTATTAGCAGAGTATAGTGGGATTTCTCGTCTTGTATGGCTGAGGATATATCTTCGTAAAAGCATTCGATATCTTCCTCTGTATGGTCGCTTGTGGGCGCGTAGGCTTGAATGATTTTCAGAGAGTATTTTTTGTTAAGTTGGATGGTGATGAATAAGACTCTAGGGCTTATACTTTTGATGTTTATAATATTTTCAGTGTGTCTTTTGTGGACCAAAAAACCTATTCCTCTTATTGCAGTTTCTTCTCCTGCATAGTGAAAGATATGTCCTTTGTCCAGAGTGATTTGACCTTCCCCTATGCGTCTGACTTCGCTTAGGCCCAATATGTCCCATTTAATGTTTGTGAGTTCTTCCTCTAGTTCTAGCATTTTCTCGTTTGTTGATAATGTTCTGGCGTTGTAAGTTGCTACGTATATCGGGTATTTTCTGTGACGGTGTGTATTGTTGTCTTTAGGTGATGAAGGCGATTGTTTGCCTCCCCCAGAATCCATGAGGCAGACCTTTTTCAAGGTGTGGGATTTGCCAAATATTGATCTACCCACCTGGGGTGTGTGTCCTTTTCTCTTTGGAATCGCCATATTGAGAGGTTTATAGCCAAATTTTCTTCCACGTTGGCCAGACGGGTTGGAAGAGGGATAGGAATATTAGAAAGGAAAATAAGTGGTTTTATAGGAAATTGGGAGTTTTGACAATGGTTTCCCCGTATGGTCTTTGGAGATAAACCAAGGCTCGCGTGGGCAGAGTCGCATTCCTGAAGTAGATCTGTCATCTATCGGGACTATAGATGAGTATCTACCCGCTACCACCTCTACCCGCTACCACCGTCTATAGTATCCTGCTAATCATAAAAATTGCTTTATGTTTTTAGGTGATTTGGGAATTGGAAAATTAGTGATGGTTTCGATCTTTGCTGCATCTGGTTCGACTCCATCTTTTGTTAATTTATGACCTAAATATATGATTTATTTTTCATAAATTCGCATTTATCCGGCTGAAGTTTAAGATTGTTATTCGATAATTTTTGAAAAACTAATTTTAATTATTCCTCGTGACCAGATATGCTTGAGCCAACTATTACTAAATCATCCAGGTACACAAAACATTGATTTCCTTGTAAACCAGTTAAAACATTATTAATTAGTCTTTGAAATACGGCTGGTGCATATTTTAAACCAAAAGGCATTCTTAGGAACACATAGTGAGACTTCGGTGTGCAAAACGCGGTTTTGGGGACATCTTCCGGGTCCATTCTGATCTGGTGGAACCCAGAACTTAAGTCTAAAGTAGTAAAATATTGGGAATGCCCCAATTGATCTAAAATTTCATCAATATTCGGAATCGGATAATACTGACCTACAATTACATCATTAAGACGTCGATAGTCTACCACGATTCGCCACTTACGCTCTCCCGAAGCGTCCATTTTTTTAGGTACCACCCAAACCGGTGCATTATATGACGAAACAGATGGTTGTATAATTTTTTGTTTTAACATTTTATCGATTTGTTTGAAGACCTCGTCTTCATGAATTTTAGGAAGTCTATAAATTTTAGAAGCAATAGGAATATCAGATGTTGTTTGGACGTTGCACTCAATTGCATTCGTGCATGTGAGGCTATCATTAGGCAGCTGAAATATGTGATTAAATTTCCGACATAGGTTAAGACTTCTTTTCCTCAACGTTAAGATGATTTAGTCTCAAATTTGTTTCTAAAATTGAATTTCGATTCGTTGAGCTTATTTCACGCATATCAGGAACGATGTAAAAAACATGTGATTCAGCTTCATTAAAAGGAAGTAACTCGATATTTATCAAATTTACTTGCACGGCTTTTTCTAACGTGTTGACAATTGCTGTTAGAGCGGTATTATCTTCTTGAACTAAAACAACTGCTTTCGCAAGAAAAACTCCGTCGAGTATGAACTTATCACAACAATATCCTTCTCGGATTTCATTACCGTTTGCAACATTTACTCTTATTACAGTTTCAGAACGCGGTGGTAATATATGCGTTTCGGAATTATCTGCGCTTGAGCAGAAATGTAATTTTATTGGGAATGGAAGAGACTTAAGTTTCATTTCGCCTTTACTATAAAAAAAAATCTGTTTGCTCAGCTTTTAACACGTCGTTACCTAATAGGCCGTCAGAAGGAATGTTCGTGTTATTTCTTATTATGTGGAACTTAGGATTGAACACATGTTTTTCTAATTTTGACATATAAAGTGGCACTTTTCAATACTGATGACAGTGACGTAACGTCCTACTTTTCGTAACTAGTTACGAAAAGTAAAATCTTTCGAAACTAGTGATGAAAAGCTGGTGTCACCACCAGTTGCAGGTTTCGTCTGTGGCACACCGTTGCTATAGTTTTACGGTATTAAGTAGATACAAAGTGGTTTAAAAGTAAATATTGAAGTTTAATAATAATAATTCTCTCTCTAAGTAGGTATTTGTAGTCAAAATTAGGAAAAATCTTGTATGAAACACGTGACGAAAAACCTTTTTTGTGTATCTCATTCAAATTTTCATTCGTTACACAAAATCGGACTTTTCGTAACTGGTTACATAAATAGCTATTATTATGGAATCTAACATCTAAGGTTACTGTACCTGCAGTTTCAATGGGATTGCCTTTGCTTATGCCATATAATAAAATTTTTTCTTGGGGATTGAAATTTAAGTTAGTACGTTTAAGCTTGGGGACTTTTATTAAGGATACTTTGGCCTCAGTGTCAAGTAAAAATGTAGAATAAAATAAGTTGCCATTTTTATCAAGATGAGGAAGTTTAACAAAGCACATACCAGCGTCTCCATTAATTGTGTAACAAGGAATTATTTCACGTTTTTCATTAGAAAGATTTAGATTTATTGATTTACCAAAAGAAACGTTTGGCTGAGAGTTATGTTTAGGGTTAAATTTAACGTCTTGAGCTTTCGTGTCGTCTAGAAATGCTTTTAGTCCAACAGGGCGACACTGACTGAAGACTCCTTTTCGTTTAAAGAATTTCAATTTTCGTTTGATATTTGATCGACCAAATTTACGTTACCATTACGAGGGAGATGAGCATTCGAGCTCTTGGTTTGTTATTAAACTCGCGTTTTCTGCACTCATTTATTAAATGACCTTGACGTTTGCAGTACTTGCAAAATTTAGAAGGATGGTAACTGTTAGAGTTTTGTGGGCTGTTGAATTTCGGAGAAATCAATTGATCAGAATTTCCAGACTCTGATGAGTTAAAGGGTTTTCTGGAACCGGACGGTTGCGTTGAATTAAAATTAACGTATTTCCGATTTTTAGAATAGCATTATCTAAGGGTGTGTCCTTTTTTCTTACAATGGGAACAATAATTGCTTTGGAATTGTCCGTAATTTTTTTGTGAACTATGTTTTCTAGCTAATAGATGTTTTTCCTCTAAAATCGCTTCAGAAAGAGCTTCATTTATATTTTTTGGTTTGTATCATCGCAAACAAGAGGAAATCTCTTCATTAGAATGCTAAATAAATCGTCGCAAAGCTATTTCTTTAATCATGGCTACTATACCAACTGATTCGTCTTCATCTTCAAGTGCTGAAGTGTTTAAAGCTAAAGTTTGCAAAAATTCTATACGACTAAAATAACTCTGAACTGAAACTCCGTTTTGCCTTGATGTGGTGTGTTTAGTTCTTCAAGAATTTGCGATAAGTCACGTTGATCACCGAATAGTTCAATTAAACATTCTTTGATATCATCGAAATCGAAAAATCGTTTAAATCTAGTTTGAGCACGGGCAGAGCCCTTTAATTTAGATTCAATATAAGATACTAAGAGAGTTTTTTGGGAGTCTTCACATAGACTCCATGCTTGACCACAATCTTGCAAAAAATCATAAAGCTTAGAACGATCACCATTGAAATTATCTTGAATGATTGCTCTAATATCGGACATTCTATGTTTTGGAACAGGTTTTCTAGTTCCAGTTGCGGGATTTAAAGGAGTAGTGGACATTATTGGAATCACCACCAAAACTAGATAATGCCCCGTGTAAAAGACTTCTCTACTTACTTTGCAGATGCAGTAGTTATCTGGTTTCACCTTGCAGAGGGATCAACGGCTCTTGGGATTCGAAGATTCTGACAAATATGTTGGAGTTCTCGGATGATCGACAGTAGTTATCGCCGGACTTCTCCTAATATTTGCACAACAAATATTCCCTCGAACACTAATAATCCTATTTAGGATTATCCTACCGACTGCGCCATTTGTTAAGTTCGATTAATAGTTGATCCGTAGAGATGTACAAAAATACACGCAGGTACTAACTAGCGGTGTTTATTTCAATCAAAGTACAGTTGTCTGTTCGAGTTCTAAATCTGAATGCTAAAATCGCCTTTCAACTAGGTGCTTCCTATTTCTAAATCTACACATGCGTACATAATATTCTAGGTAAACATGTAATACACTAGAAAAGTAATCTAACACTGTAAGCTGATTAAGCATTGTAAAAAAAAATTGTGTATAATTCAAGCGAGCAAAGCGTGGGAATATAACATACTTGACTTGACTTTTTATAGTAGAGCTAGACTTGATGTCAAGAATTTTCAGTGTACTTGATACTTGATCGAGAATAGTTAATGAACAAAACGAATTCTAACGCGGTTACGTAATTTCCTATCAATCTATTTGACGACAACGAACTAACCTGAACTAACCTGAAGTTGTTTTAACTGAATTGGCCACTCAGTCCTTGTGTTTCTAGAAATATCTAGTCTCCAATTGTAAAAACTACAGGGATATATTTTGAAAAGTCTCACCCAATTTGTTCTTTGCTTATTTCAAATAAAAAAAAGGGAATGCCAAATCTGAATTTTGAAAATTTATAGAGTCGTCAACATGAGTAACAAGACAAGACAACATGAATGAAGACAAGACATGTCTTGAGTTCTTTAGTCATTTTTAGTTGATTTTGACCCTAGTTTTAACCTGAATTTTTCCACAACTCGAAGAACTTCAACTATGTATTTTTAGAGGCTTTTAGTCATTTTTAATGGATCTTTGGATATGCGCATTTAATGTATTTGAAGAGATAAACTTTTCCAAAAAGTAAGTAGCTAAAATCAGTAGACATCGACGTAAAACGCCTTAAAATGTCTTTGAGTCTTAGTAGTGGATTTTTACCGTGATTTTAAGTTTTCAGCTAAAATCAGTAGAAATCGAAGTAAAACGCCTTAAAACGTCTTAAAATGGGTCTTTGAGTCTTATTAGTGGATTTTTACTGTAATTTTTAAGTTTTCAGTTAAAATCAGTAGAAATCGACGTAAAATGTCTTAAAACGCCTGAAAATGCTTCTCTGAGTCTTATTAGTGGATTTTTACTGTAATTTTAAGTTTTCAGCTAAAATCAATAAAAATCGAGGTAAAACGCCTTAAAACGTCTTAAAATGTGCCTTTAAGTCTTATTAGAGGTATTTTAGTATAATTTTAACTTCAGCTAAAATCAGTAGAAATCGACGTAAAATGCCTTAAAAGTCTTAAAATGCGTCTTTGAGTCTTTTTAGAAGATTTTTACTGTAATTTTAAGTTTTGAGCTAAAATCAATAGAAATCGACGTAAAACGCCTTAAAATGTGTTTTTAAGTCTTATTAGTGGGTGTTTAGCGTAATTTTAAGTTTTCAGCTAAAATCAGTAAAAATCGAAGTAAAACGCCTTAAAATGCCTTTATGAGTCTTATTAGTGTTGTTTTACTGTAATTTTAAGTTGTCAGCTAATATCAGTAGAAATTGACGAAAAACGCAATTGACAAAAAACGTCTTAAAATGCGTTTTTGAGTCTTATTAGTGGATATTTACTGTAATTTTAAGTGTTTACCTAAAATCAATAGAAATCGACGTAAAACGCTTTAAAACATCTTAAAATGCGTCTTTGAGTTTTATTAGTGGATTACTATAATTTTACGTTTTCAGCTAAAATCAGTAGAAATCGACGTAAAACGACTTAAAATGCGTCTTTGAGTCTTATTAGTGGATTTTTACTGTAATTTTACGTTTTCAGCTAAAATCGGTACAACCTTAAAAACTCACCAGCCATCATCCTAATAATTTTTGGACGATCCTAAAATCATCCTAAAATCGATGTAAAACGCCTTAAAACGTCTTAAAATGCGTCTAGCTCTTCTATTAGTGGTTTTTTAGTGTAATTTTAAGTTTTCAGCTAAAATTAGTAGAAATCGACGTAAAAAGCCTTAGAACGTCTTAAAATGCTCTTTGAGTCTTGTTAGTGGTTTTTTAGTGTAATTTTAAGTTTTCAGCTAAAATCAGTAAAAACTGACGTAAAACGCTTTAGAACGTCTTGAATTACGTCTTTTTATTTTAAATCATTCTTAGCTGGTTTTGGTTCCAGTCTTAAGCAGCAATTTTAAAAAAATGTAATTTTTTTTATTTTTAAACGCTTCAAGTACTATTCTTACTGATTTTGACCCTTTTTTGTTAGAAAAATTTTTTAATTTGAGGTTTTAAATTCTTTTACTTATTTTAAACCGATTTTGGCTTCTAAAATGAATTTCTTCATACATTCCAAATGTATACTCTTATACGTTTGGAGTCGTTTTAAACTAATTTTGACATTAATCCTAATATGAGTTTTTCGAAAAATTTCCACTTTGCTGTTTGAACCAAATTTCATAATATGTTATATTCCAAATGTGTATTTTACCAAAAACAATATATCAGAAGATTTGAATCAGTCAGTTATGTTGTCCTAATAATGTGTTTATTAAAAAACATCAAAATTTACATTTTTAAAAGACGCAGGTTATTTTTAATCAATTTTCAACCGCTTTCTTCAAAAATGTTGAATTTGGATTTTTAGACGCTTTGTGAATTATTCACGAAACACATTTGTATTTTTATGATTTTTGACCTTGAGCCTAACCTGACTTTTCTAAAAAACATCACAATTTAATTTTGAGGTATTTCTAGTTCAAATATTGATACATATTTTGATTCAAAAAATTAATTTTGCTAATAAAATGAAATTAGAAGATTTGAAACGATTTGATTGGTTTTGCAATTATTAAAATTGACATTCTCGCAAATGTGGATTTATATTTGCATTTTCGGTAGTTCGTGATTTTTTTGGCCTTATTTGTAAGCTATATTTTTCAAAAAGTCCAAATTTGCATTTTTTAGGTGGTTTAAACCGTTTTTGGCCCTTATTATGTCCTAGTTTTTTCACAAAACAAGACAATACTCTATACAAAATACAGCCTTCTTTTGCCGTTATCTTGTCTTGTCTTAACAAGTTTTTATCGTGAATTTAAGATAAGACAATATTAAAGTTCTATATTGTATTATCTTGCCTTGCGGCTTAACTAGGCAAGGAAAAGAGCCCAAGCCCTTAATAAATAATCTAAAAATTCCTATTGTTTACCTCAAAGACGACGCTAATCCATATTTCTAGATCAATCCCATCTCTGGAGAATAAACACAGTGGTAGTTTCATCAAGAAATATTACGTTTCCGAGAATTTCATACACTCTTGCATTCTTTATGAACACACCAATCACCCCCTTGGTTTTTTTTCCATTCATGATAGAATGTCGCTGAGTTACTAGAGCTCGTGCAAGCTCTAACTTTACTCCTTGAGGAGAGTATACCAGATTCACTTATTTTTGGCATCTCGTTACCTTTGAAACCTTCATTTGTTTTATACGTATCTCTTTTCCGCACATGATGAGAAGATACGATAAAAATGTCAAAGTCAGATTTCCAACGCCTCCTTGACGGCAATAATAAGTGAATGGTTTATACGTATGCCAATTTGACTATCGAGGGAGTGAAATCCATCACCGTAGCTTTGTGAGGCTTGATCTTATTAACTGTTACTGTATACTAATCAAAATTGTGACTGAATAAAAAGATGGCATAAGCTAAGAGATAAGTTTTTGGTTCCATAGCCAACTCTGGCCATTTAATTTTTGATCTCACGGTATAAACCATTCACTTATTATTGTCAAGTAGGCGTTGGAGGTTTGACTGTGACATTTTTATCGTATCTTATCAACACGTGCTGCAAGGAAATGGGTATAAAAAAATGAAGGTTTCAAAAGTAACTAGATGAAGAAAATTAGTGAATGGGTAATATTTTGAGTCGCTTTCTAAAATCTCATCGTTTGCAGTCTCCGGTCCTTTCTTAGCCACTAAAACAACTTTTTTTAAACTTAAAAAAATTTGATTTTTTTTTCTTTAAATTTTTTTAGGTACTCCCTATTAAGCACCTTTTTCTTCATGTATTTAGATTGCAGCTTCTTTAATATTCCTGAACATTACACCATTGTTCATTAGATGTATCTAAGCTTGCTAACAAAAGCTACTTGCTTGGCTTCGCTTAAAGAAGTTAACATAGACAATATTGTTCTTAAGCCCCAAACCGAAATCTTCACGTTTCTTGTCTTCAGCTTTCTTTAGTATATTTCTATTTTTTTATATCCTTTACAACTAGTACCTGTTGAAGATGATACGTTTTGGTTTGCAACCATCAACTTCTTCTTTTGGACGGTTTTAGTTGCAGCTTTTCTTGCTCCTCTTCGGATTTGAGTTTTTGTTTGTATTTACGTGTAACTTCTGGTGGTCTCTTATCTCCTTGCTCCTTGAGTTCCTTGTTCTCCGGGGCCTCTTCAAGCTTAACTTTGTTTTTCTTCTTAAGATGCATTTTTACTTTGACAGGCTCGTCTCTTTCCTCCTCAGGCCATTCAGGTTTCGCAAATTAAAGTTTCTCAGTTTCCACGTCTTCGATATCAGTTGATTCAAACTCAAAAAAAGTTAAGTCTCTCAAAGGGATCTCAGCTTAGTTTTGTAGTACTTTCAATATAGTCTCCAAATAGACGCTCAATCCCTCTTTAATTTGAGAATTACTTCAAACACCACCTCGAGTTGCTACTGGAGAGTTCAGCACCGGCTGCCACTGTGGTTGGTTCGGGACTGGAGCCTTGACTGTCATAATCAATGACCTGGGAGGTATGGACAGAGCCAACAAATGCCGATATTTCCCGAAAGGTCCACCATTCACCAATTTGAAGGTACTCATGTCGTAATTTCATTGTCAGAGCCAGTGACTTTGTACTACTAGACCCAGGCATGGCGACACCACTTGTTGTACTCCCAATAGTACACTCCCAATAGTACACCATTATCGTTGAATCGGCACAATTAGTGATACTAACGGTGACATAGGAAGTTAAAAATTGACTATTCCAATCTTTGGGTTTCTTAAAAAGAATGTAAGGATAGCAATACTCTCAGAGCGGTCTCCCGAAAACGCTATTTATTATAATAAAGAAAAGTCAGAAAATCAGGGAACGTCATGCATACGTCGGTGCTTGGATCGTTGTTTTGACAATAAAGAATGCCACAAGAGAGATGAGCTTAACGCATATATAAAAAAGAATGTTGGAGGTCTTGGAAACAGCCTGTATTTCGGCGACGTATAGCCGCATTTGGGTCTAGTAGTAGAAAGTCACTGGTCAGAGCACAGCAAATTGGCGAATCACAACTTCCAATGATTTGACGTATGACGTCAAGTGACGTCAATTCAAACGGATATCGCCACCATTTTAAAGGTATCTACTGCTAAAAGGGGGGGGGGGGGCAGAATTGTAAAACGGAAATGGTAGAAAAAGAAAAGGTGGAAGATAAATTCGAAAAAAAAAACAGAGCGACACATACACCCAAACCAATAAACAAAAAATTTCGAAGATTCTTTTTCTCTTCCTGATTTAGTCGCTTTACTTTACACAGTATTTTCTTGAATGAACATAAGCCACGGAACTAGATCACTCTTAACAAACTACCACAATTGTTATTCAGTGTAACGAGATAAGAAATCGAGATATAAGAAAACTCAATTCGAATTTGAGCCCCAGAAGTTAAACCTCAACTTTCTAAATCACCCTGTAAATGGGCTATTTCATAAAAGTGGGTCTTTTCGCCCTCTGTCTCGATACGCACCACTTCCAGTAACTTGCATTTTTATCCTTCAACCACACTTTTAAGTGACGTTAAACTTGAGGTAAAAAATTGGTTTTAACATCTTAAGTTCAAATCCAATTTGAGGTTTAAATTTTGGATTTGACATTTTACTATACGTATTTTATTAGTTATATGTCAAGATCTTTCTATATGGTGTCACCTGGGGTGGAAATTCGGCTTAAGTTATAAAAGTGATTCCAAAGGAGATTTATATGAAAAATTACTCTTTAATACCAAAATTTATCTGTTGTCGTTCCTGCTTGCCCAAAACGAGTCTTCGAGGTGTCAATAATTTTGCCATAACTCTCACCAGTTAACAGATAGTTGCCAACCAAACACCTAGGTCAACTAAATGCTCGTTTGGTTGCCCCAAAGAATCAATATCAGGTCTGTCCTCAAAATACTACTGTGAGGCATTTAGTACTCAGAAAGCAATTTCAATTAATAATAAAATTGATCACTTTATTGGTTTACGTGCAATTCTAACCAATATAAACTAGGTGTCAAACTTTTAAATTGGCTGACATAAAGTATTAACTTACGTTCTTCTACTCTAAGTACGTCATTTTGTTGTAGAATAAACTCATTAGTCTATGATCGTTTTAAGGTCCTAACAACTTCGACGAAAAATTGCTCAAAAAATATCATTATTTGTAATTTGCAGTTTACCGAATTTTCCTCAAGAAATTCACTATGAACTCAACCTTTTGGATAATTCTATAATACCTGATCGGAAATCACTGTCACAACTAACACTCCGCCTCTAGTCAGTTTAAATGTAGCTATGCACTTGTTAGATTCACTGAAAGACATATTGGAAAAGTCACCTAATGGAACTGTCTGCACTTTGCAATTTCACGGGCTAAATAACTTATATTGACATTTCAAATTGTTACGCCACCGAATTAACCTCAATACAGTTCTTTAATTATACACATGGCCCACTAAGTATGCACTTTCATTCAATTTTGTCTGTTCCAAAACTGAGATTGCGTCTAAAATTACAAGCAGTCTACCAATGATGTTTAAAACTAATTTTTAAAGATTTATTCCTCCAGTACGTGCATGAAAAGAGAAGGAAAACAAAGTTATTTTAACAAAACAATTTCTCATTAGCTACTAGCTAAATTTATAACAGCTGACGAAGTTCTAAAGTTCTCCTTGTCCTCCTTCAATTAAAAATTGAATCAGAGGCTTTGTTCTTAACACAATGCTAAATTAACACAGTTTGGTGATAACTAAATACCTTGACTTATTCTTTAACATTTTCTGTCCATTATTTTCAAGGATCATTGCTCCAAATGATTTCAATTTTAACAAAGAAATTTATGCAAAATATTAGTACAGTTCTTTTGTAGAACCCTGAAGTGCATTTCATAAGACATCTAAAGTTAAACGTTCTTTTTTTCCCACATTTTCTCGCCTAAATATATAAAACTCAAAAGTGCATCTTATACGTTTGAACAGGACAATCGCGAAAAACGCACAATAACACTACATAAAACCGAACCAAAATTTTAATATTACCTGCTCTGCATTTATAAGTAGGGAAATGTGACTTGTAAATTGTATTTAGTAGTTCGAAAATCTCTTTTATGGCTTTCGTGTTGGGAGTTAGTGGGATGCATCTTCTTTGCACTGAAAGTAGAAACAGTGGTCATTGTAGTTAAATAATCTAAAATTGGAAGATAACTGGGACACGAGGATAAGTGGGAATATAAGCGAACGAAAAAAAAATGTGTCGATAAGAAATCAAAGGTGGAACAAGAAAAAAATCACCACAAAGTAAACATGCAGTAACGAAAATAAAAAAAAAACATAAATGTATTAATGAAAAAGAATTAGCCTAGAGAAGTAAAAGAAAAAGAGTAAAGTCGTATTTAAAGAAACATAATTTACGAAAAAAAAAAGTGAAAAAATTGAAAGAATGGCATAAAAAAAGGCAGTCTATAATTAACAAGAATAAACAGAAAAAGAATAAAAAAACAGAAAAAATTATTAAACAAAGAAAATGAGAGAACTGCTAATTGACAATTTTACAATATATTTGTCAAAAAACTACTTTCCTGTCCAAAGAGAGTGGAAAGGCGAGGAATTAAAAGACTAACAAAGCATTTTCAGTAGTCCACAAATTTAATAAAATAACCGACATGTTTTTGTCACCGAAATGATTTCGTATAAAAAATTGAGAAAACGTAGGACCACACGTAGGAAACCCAAAATAACGAAATAAAAAATATTTAAACATTAAAGAAGCAAAGGAAAGTGTTTATGAAAAAAAAGTAAATAAAATAAAATACAAGCAGGTTATATAATAAACAATAAATTGAGTAATCATTTTAAAATCAAAATATAATAATAAAGGCGTAAGATGAAATAATAGAAAAAAGCAAGCAAAAAAAATATAAATTTACAATATTCAGCGGAATGACAAATACGTGAAGAAGCAAAATACAGAAATTTTTCTATATTCATATTGGTAGAAAATTTAATGAAGCAAAAGTCAGTATCAATAAATCAAATTTAAAAAATAGTTGGCAGAAGACAAACTCGAGGATGAGGAAAAAAATCAGGTGGAATTGTTTAGAAAAATTCCTAATTTTAGAGCTATTACTTGCTATAATAATTAAAAAAAAAAATATTCATAGATGACGAGAAATTTAACTAATAAAAAGTAAAAAATACAAGAAAAAAATAGCAAAGAAGTTAGTAACCTAAATTTAAACCAGATACGAAAGCACCAAAACTAGCAATCAAACGATGTAAACATTGGAAAAAAAATAAATAATATACTTAATAAGAAAAGTATACAAAAATTTCAAACTCTCAATACTAAAAAAGCTACAATCTAAAGTGTTTTCCGTGCTTTGTAGCCGTGATCCAATGGAATTTTTTCCTGACGTTTCGTCTACAGCTGCGGCAGATATTATCAAAGGCGATCAGGCAATGGGCGAAGTGATCTTCCATGCTTCCTGACGTTGACTGATTCGACTGTGGTGGGCTCCGTGGTATTTATTCCCACGATGTCGCGCTGCAATGGAGGGACTGGGGGATAGAGGTGGCTTGGGGTTTCGGCGCACTTGAAGTATGTGGTAGAACTCGCTTTCAGTTTGTTATTTGGAGCCATGGTGAGGGCGAACGTCAAAACTTCCTCTTACACCTCAACTCTATTACCTAAAAATTCAATTCACTTCTTCTTCTTCTTGTGCATATTCATTAATGAATGTTTGCGACCACACGACTCATCAGTATTCCGTCCCTGGCTGAATGCATTAGGCTTTCCGCTGTTCGTACGCCGGTCCACTATCCTATATTGTGCAGCCACGACATCTTCCTTCCCATTACCCTTCCTATTTCATTCCTCTCAACTTTTCAGGATAAAGGTAGCGGGAGAAGGACCCAAAATAAAACTTCTACGCTTCCGCAGAAATGGTATTCCACTTAAATTGAGTCAGATAGTAATGATGTTTATTGTCCATCGGAACAACCACGGGGAGTGACGTACATTGAAACAAAAACATTGCATTCGCGTTGGGTACCTACACACTGCTAAGCACGGTTCCCTAATGTTTGTCTACGCTTTGTCCGCTTTTGTTTTTGTTTCAATGTACATCACTCCCCGTGGTTGTTCCGATGGACAATAAACATCATTAATAACTGGCGATCAACTTCTTCAATTTAAGTGGAATAGCCTTGAAAAAGACGTAAAATAAACGTCGATACGTCGGGAATTTCTGCGGAAGCGTAGAAGTTTTATTTTGTGTCCTTTTCCCGCTACCTTTCTCCTGAAAATAAAAATCTTGAGGACGCTACACCTAAACTATTCTTCTCAACGATGATCAGTTGTAGAATCTGGTTCTTCGTATTCCGCCCTAGGTATGCGGTGTTTCTTTTCCTGATCATTAGTAACAGTTCACGTTATTTGTTCATTCTTCACATTTCCGTTGGTTACTCGGGCCGTCCATGGGATTTTTAACATTTTGCGGTATATCCACATCTCGAAGGCCTCCATTCTATTCAATATGGTTTTGTTTAATGTTCAGCGCTCCATGCCATGTAGTAACACCGACCAAATGTAACACCTTATGAACCTCACATTTAGGCTCTGGTCAAAGTCCGTATTGGTGAAGATGCGTTTGAATTTCATGAAAGTGTTGCTGGCGCTCTCCATACAACATCTTATTTCCATTCTTCAGTGAACCACACTCTAAGGTATTTAAATTTGTTCACCTTTTCAATTGATGATCCGTCTGATGTTAGTCTCGCACTTCTAAACATGTCTGGTTGGCGGGTAACAATAATGCAATTTGTTTTATTGGCCTTCATTTTTAGATCCATTAAGTGGCTATGTCTTGTGTGCAGTGCAGTGGCTACTCTGATTTGTCTTCTATTTAGTCTGAGGAATGCTTGGGCTTTCGCTCTGCTTGTACCGGTGATAATTTTTTTGCCAGCCCCTTCGTCCATTTTGGATCCTTCCGCATACCAGGTACTTCCTGCCAGTTGTAGATCTTCGCCTCGTTCGTCCCAGTCCGCCCTTGAGGGAACCCTGATGACGTAGCGAGTGTCCAATGTTCGTTTTGATGCCATTGGGTCGGAGACCATGTTCAATACCGCAAGGCCTTCCAAGCCAGCCTAGTTATTGTCGGTCCCACCATCGAATGGCTGCGGTGCTATGTTCGTCACTTGTTGCAGCCGGTATATCGCCTTCAAGCCTCTCATTCCAGGTGTATTGGAAGTGGAAGCAGGTTGAGCATGCGCTCCATGGCTGCTGTGGGCGTCGTTCTCATTGCCTCCGTGATGCAGATACATATTTGTCTTTGCAGAGAGGACAGTTTAGCTTTGATGGAGCTCTGCCTGCTTTCTTGATACCCAACTATGGCCCCATACGTGATTACCGGTCTTATTACCGTCACGTATAGCCACATAGTTTGTTGGAGTCCCATCCCCCATGATTTGCCGCACAGGTTCTTACACGACCAAAGGGAGAGCTGTGCCCTCTTAAAGGTACAAATCACATGTGGGGTCCATGAGAGTGATTTGTACAGGATGACGCCTAGAAATTTTACTTCGATGGTAAACGGGATTGTCGTCCCGAACAACGATGACGTTTTCAAGAAGTCCAGCCCCTTTCTTCGGATAAATGGCACAATCACCATTTTCATAGGGTTTATTGCTAGGTTTTCCTTTGAACACCAACTGCGTACAACATCCAGCACCTCTTGCAACGTGCTGGAGATGGATTGTTGGTATGGCTGGTTTCTTAGAAGGATAACAATGTCGTTCGCGTATGCTTGGACCTTGATTCCCATAGTTCGAAAGTAGCCAGAAGGTCATCCACTAGTAGGGACCACAGGAGTGGTGAAAGAACTCGCCCTGTGGACAACCTGCCGCTATTGTGAATCTGATAGTATCATCGTTTAATGATCGGATCCAGAGTGATAGTGATTAGTCTAGATTCGAATATGTTGCGAATCCAGTTGGTTATTGTTGGCTTGATCCTTCTCCTCGCTTTACTGGCGCTGAGGAGGGAGTCTGTAAGTGCATTATTGCAATACCTTCGATGTCTATGAACTGCGACACCCTTTGAATCCAGGGTATCTTGGATTTTTCCCCATCCAGGTTGTGGAGTGCTGTTTCTGTTGATTTGTTAGCCTGGTATGCATACTGTTCCGTATTAAAGGGGTACGTTGTTAGCGTTCCCTCCCTTATGTATAGGCCTAAGCTTTCCAGCATGATCGAGGTTAGACTATTTGGCCTGAATGATTTAGGATCTCTTTCCCTATATCCCATCTTTAATATGTGGGCCCTGAACCCCCCTTACCCTGGACCAGCAGTTTGGAATAAATTTCCATGCAAGGCTCGCTCGGAGGAGCTGTGTTAGTAGGGGTGCTAATTGATCCAGGCCCTATGGTAGTAGTGCCGGGAACACTCCATTCTCACCGGGGGATTTGTATGGTTGAAAAGCCATAATCGTGGATTCTTGCAGGGTTGATCTGACCACTTTTTTGGAGAGCTGGGGCTAGGGGCTGTTGTTAAATCGTCCCAAGGGGCTTGTGTTAGTCTCCAAATTTGTCAGCTGTCTACTCGGAAAATGACAGCTTGCGAGTATCTTTAACGATTCACTACCAGTGGAGGTGAAGGTTCCATCGGACCGATTTATCCAGCCAAGCTCCTGACTCGGCTCCCTAAAAAGAATCCTATGGATTCGGGCTCCTGTTGGCAGGGGTTCAATCCCGCCACAGAACCTTCTCCAAGACTCTCTTTAAGCAGCCCTGATCTGCTTGTCGTAGTTAGTTAGGGCTTGCCTGTAAGTGTCCCAGTCGCCGGTTATTTTTGCTTTATTAAGGGTGGCTCTTACAACTATCAGTAAAACTTCAATTTAAAGATAAAACATTAGTAATGACGTAGATTATATTGTTGGCAACAATGCAGTCTACGTCATTACTGGTGTTTTATCTTCAAATTGAAGTTTTACTGATAGTTGTAAAAATCACCCTTAAGAGACGTCGGACATTTTTCCTCTCTTTCCTGGCGCTAATTCCACTAGGATGTTTTTCTATCTCAGACTAATGGGAGAGGCCATTGAGATGTTGAAATACAACAACAATTTTAACAGGAAGGAGGAAATTACGATTCTAAATGCAAACTGGAAGCGAGTTCTATGACATACTTCAAGTGCGCCGAATACCCGCGCCACCTCTATCCCCACCCCAGACCCTCCACTGCAGTGCGACGGTGAGGCGGGGGAATAAATACCACGGAGCTCACCACAGTCGAATCAGTTAACGTCGGGAAGCACGGAAGATCACTTCGCCCATTGCCTCATGATAATGTCTGCCTCAGCTGTAGACAAAACGTCAGGAAGAAATTCCATTGGACCACGGCTTCAAAGTCCGAAAAACACTTTAGGTTTTATTTTGATCGGCCGTGAAAGCCTTTACAGTCTTATGATACAAAAGCTATACACTCCAATTTGAAAATTACAAATAAAATATCCAAAGGTGAAAAACAACAAAGAAAATTTACTTCTGAGTACATTTAGTGACAAGAATACAGGCAAAAACTGTATCTGTTTTTAATATTGCACTAACAAGGATATCAGCACAACATTTGGAAACACGTTGCTTTAATGGCGGATGGCCATCGTTTGCTATTTGCTGTCTTTGGTTATAGTGGGAACATGGAGATAGAACTGGAGGTACCAAAGAAATGCCGATAGTTTCCTAAACTTGTTGCCGTTTTTTGGATGGAAATTCGCCATGTTTGTGTGGCCAATAACGTAATGTCATTGTCAGAGTACAATAAAATTAGAGAATTGCGATTTCGAATCATTTGACGTGACGTTACTCTCGTTGGAAGGTGGAAGAGTAACAAAAGCGGAATACGATTCAAAGTACTCCCGTAAAGTAGTAAAAAAGTGAATTCTAAAAGTGCCCAAAGCTCCATCTATCTAGTGTGAACCAGTGTGAAATTCCATTGGTAAGTGGTGGAAGAGGACATCGAGAAGAACAAAAAACAATTCGATTCACTCCAATCGGTCCACTCATTCTAAAGTTATATGCCTTCAAAGATGAAATTTGAGTTTTTTACAAGACCATCGAAGGGGTCTATCACCACTATATTGATCTGATGGGATTTTCGTTGATGCAAGTTGAAACAGGACAACGGTAAGAACAAAAAACAGACTCAATCCAATCGGTGCACTCGTTCTAAAGTTATACGCCCTCAAATTTGGAAATTCAGAAAAAAGACAGCATATGCCCCATTTCGTTAAATTAAAAAGAAAGTTGATGAAATGAGACAATCTTAATCCCCTATGACGAAACTCCACCTGGTTTAAACTTTCCACTTAGCAATTTTATATTCTTATTATCTGACAAGAATGTGCCTTCGAGGAGATGGAATGCGATATTCAGGTGAAAAATTATCATTTGGAACTTGAATATCACATCAGATGGACGTGTCCCGCGACCTCTTTTTCAGGTTCTCAGAATGTACCAATTATGTTCCGTGGCGTATGATTATTACATGATAAACACATTCTTTTATGATATGATATACAGGCATTATTTTTGTTCCTTTGGGACATTCCTAGCACCTGACAAGAATAAGCCTTCGAGGCAATGGAATGTGACATTTAGGGTAAAAAATTTATCATTTGGAACTTGAATATCATAAGAGAAGAACTTCCTTTCAGGTTAGACACACGTTCTGAGACGTGTCAGTTATGTTCCGTGGCATATGATTATTACGTGATAAACACATTCTTTTGTGATATGATAAACATGCACCATTTATGTTTTTTTGGGACAGTCCTAGCACCTGACAAGAATAAGCCTTTCAAGAGAAGAACATATGATATTCATCTGAAATATCATCATACTTAAAATTCACTTCTATTAGCACTATTATTTTTTAATGTAAATGGGATATAAATATTTTACTTAAATGACTAAGTTCCTTTAAAGAACGTTTTTATCATATTATGCATTAGAACTTGTTTTCAGTAACTTCCTTGTCATGTGATATTCTCATACCGAAAAGTACTTGATATGTGGGGTCATGACTAGAACGTATTTTTTGCACATTCTTCCAGAGAATATTACATTCATATTACTAAAAGAATGTTCTTTTTGGGTAGTTTGAGGGAATCTGATAGGAACGTGAATATTCTTGTAATGTTATGTGTGTTCTCAGGATGTTCTAGTTATATTCAGTAAAGTACTCTACTTTCACAATAAAATGTGTGCGGAATAGGCTTTTTACCGCACACACGTAGGAAGTAGTGAGTTACCTATCTTGTTGCGTCAAAAAATAACTATTTTCTACAAGCGGGCGGTAAAGAATCTATTTCACACTCATTTTTTGTATAAGTAGCTCTTTACAGGACATAACTGGTATGTATTGAAAACCTGGAATGGTGATCTTATGTAAGGTACAATATTTTACTTAATCGACTAAGTTCCTTTAAAGAGCGTTCTTATCATATTAATAATTAGAACTTCTTTTCAGTAACCTGCCTTTCATGTGATATTTTCATACCCAAAAGTACGTGTTTTGTGGAGTCATGACAAGAACGTACTTTTTGGACATTCTTCCAGAGAACATTACATTCATGTTACCTTCATATTACTTAAAGAATGTTCCTCTTGGGTAACTTTAGGGAATGTGATAGGAACGTGAATATTCTTTTAATGTTATGTGGGTTATAGGCCATCAAATATGGAATTGGAGAAAGAGAACACTAACTCTAAAGTGTTTTCCGGGCTTTGAAGCCGTGGTCCAATGGAATCTCTTCCTGACTTTTCGTCTACAGCTGCGGCAGACATTATCAAAGGCAATGAGTCAATGGGCGAAGTGATCTCCCGTGCTTCCCGACGTTGACTGATGTGACAGTGGCGAGCTCCGTGGTATTTATTCCCTCGCCAGCGACGGCGCGCTGCAGCGGGGTGGGGGTGGACTGGGGTGGGGGTAGTGGTGGCGCGGGATTTTGACGCACTTCAAGTATACCGTAGAACTCGCTTCCAGTCTGCAATTAGAAACGTAATTTCCTCCTTCCTGTTGAAATTGTTGTCGTATTTGAAATCTCAGTGGCCTCTTTTGTTAGTCTCGGATAGAAACGCTGCGTTAGAACTGACTACATTAGTTGAATAAAAATGTGATTCTTGTAGGTAACATGGTACACATAAAAAACTTTAAAATTGTTACTAGTTTCCTCAAACTGTTGTAGGAAATATGTCTAAGGGTAGGATGTCGATTAGCTCGCCAGAGCTTGATGCTGTAATATAAACGAAAAAACGCTCGAAGCTTCTTGCTTCCAAACATCACAAAATGCTGGATTAAACAGAACCCAGAAAAAAAAATGGTAAGAGAATGGATAAATAATGGGTTTAATGAACCAAAACAGGGCTAAGTATTTACGTGTTGTGGGACTTAAACTTAATTTCAATAGAAGTTCTCTTAATTGAAGAACTATAAAACGACTTAATTTTCTTGCAGAGAGGATCCGGTGAAACGTGAAATTACGCCGAATAATAAATAACTACTGAAAAACAACCCGACCAAATATAATTTCATTTGATAAGGGATGGCAATCATTAATAACTCCCGCACACAATAAAATATCGGCCCATTGACATCCAGCTTGAAAGGCGGAAAAATTATCATCGCGGGCCCAATATTTCGAATCGTCCCGCATTGAAAAGGTACCGAAGGGGGACGAGGGGCTGTTATTAAAATTCTGACCCCAAAGTTGTTTTTCCACCGCTAATTTTAACGAACTTAAACAGCAAACAGAATAAAGCTTTCCGAAAGAGCGTCGTTTCATTATTCTGGGTCGCTGATTGGCTCGGGCCCAAACTTTTCAATCGTCCCGTAGTCGAGTTTTCGATTTGAATAATGAGTCTTGGATATATTAGCTTTTATTCTCCCTGGAACTTTTTCATTAAAAGCATCACAAACCAATGTTCCCTTTTCGGGGTGCTGCAAACAAATATTTGCGAAGACTGCGAATGGCATGAGCGGGAATTAAAAGGCACCCCACCTCCGACGTTTATATAAAAGGACCTTAAGAGGTTTTCTTTCTGATAGTTGACTAATTAGAGATGATGTTCTCATTCAATTGCAAAGTGAATTTCTTCGAAGTCTGGACTAGTTTTAGTGCATCGCGACAAACAATGCAAATTGAGTTTACAGAATTCCAGTGCAATGAAGTCTGAAATGTCCCCAAGCCCATCCTGGTGCATGCACACAATGCAAAGTTATACCCGGCAACATACCGAAATGGCGCAACACCGATGCTTTTCATAAAAGCAATTTATACAGCCGGCTTGAATTTATTTGTTTGTCGAGTTTCACTTTCAGAATGAAACACAATCCGTAGACGAAAACTGAAATATATTTGATTCGGCTTGTGCAGACGGTACTTTATAAATTTTGCTTGAAACGTGTGTTGCTTCGTATTGCAGAAGAATAAAAATAGATCCCGACAGTGTGTACATGAATGACGTTATTCAATTTATTTTTTCTTCTTGGATTCAGGGGGAAGAGCATTTGCTCGTTGATGACAGCAGATTACAGATTGTCAAGAGATTTTTAGTTTTGTCCTCCTGGGATAGAAGTATAAGAAAAATAGGATAGTTCAACGACACTACAAACAATACTAGTTCATTAAAAGTCAACTAGCGCAGGGTAACAAACAAAGAGTTAGGGGGGAGAAAGTGCATATTTCGTGCAATTTTCTTAAACATCGTTTATGGCGGTTTCGACACAAAGGCCATCATCAGCGCTAAAAAATCTATTGACGAGTAAAGTTGTGGCTGTATTGTTAGATGCCAACATAAGTTACGTAAAAAATTAAAACTTACTCGTCAAAAGAGGGAGGGTGAGGAATAATCGCGCCAAGTCACCCCAGTAGCAGCCAACAACAGGCAGTCAATTTAAAACTTATGCTAATAAAAGAACATATAATTGACAATAACAGACTACACGTAGCACGCACGACAATTTAAAACCTGTTAAAATACTGTTAGGTCCCAGGAGAATTTGTAAGTGGTAAATTCCATTTCCTCGTGCGGGGTTGCTAGTCCCCATCGAGCGTCTCCCCTCGGTGGTACAGAGGAAATTAAATACTAGGGGCGGACCAAAACTAGCACTGAGCAGCTGCCTCAAAACTGTCCACAGGCATAATATTAAGAATAATTATTGGCTGTGTTTCGGACACAAACGGCAAAGTGGCATCCACTGAAACGGCGTTTCTACAGCGGTGTAGAAAGCAACGGAAAACCACTGAACTAACTTTGCAGAATTTCAGAAATTCTGGAATATCAGAAGTATGTTTGAAGCAGGAACATCAGATTGAGTATAGACGTGGTGGGCATCAGCGAAATGAGATGGCGATGAAATGGAGAATGCCAATAGGAGATCATATAGTGTATTATGCTGGAAACGAAGCGAAAAACCACATACGGGGGTTGGATTTATCATGAGGAAGGAGTTGAAACCTTCCATTATTAGCTGCCTGCGATACTCTGACAGGGTTATTTTGCTAAAGCTCAGAGAAAAACTTTTAACATAAATCTTATCCAAACATATGCTCCCACAGCGGACAAAAATGAAGAGGAAGTAGAAGGCTTCTACGTTCAAATAAAAGAAGTACTTAAAAAACAATTAAAGCAAGAGAGGTAAACATAGTAATGAAAGACTTCAATGGAAAGGAGGACAAAAGGGTGGGTGACTTTGGTCTGGGACGGAAGAACGAAAGAGGAGATAAACTGGTACAATTCTGCAGAGAAGAACGCATGGTAAGAACAAATACATTGTTCAAACTACCGCCAAGACGCTTGTACACTTGGAAAGCACCAGCTGGCAAACCAGATAATATCGCAAGAAATCAAATAGATTTTATCCTAATAAATCAGAGGTTTTGAAACAACATAATCTCGGCGAAATCTTACCCAGGCGCAGATGTTGCTTCTGATACCCATATTCTGAGTCTTCGCACTGAATGCGAAACCACGAAAGATTCAGATTACCCAAGTCACACAGCAGAAGAAAAATACGATGTCGACAAGCTGCAGGATAAGGAAGTACAACATGTAGTGGAAAGTACGATAAGTGAAGAATTACGGAAGACAACACTAGAGGAAGCTCAAATGGAATATATGTGGAAGCTTCCAAAGAATCGGTGACTCAAGCTTGTGAGCAATTCCTGACCCCTAATAAAAACCATCAAAAGAAGAAGCAGTTGATGATCTGAAGAAATCTTAGAGATAATGGAAGACAGACGAAAGGTGAAAACTGCCAACCCCATAGCTTATCGACAAATTCATAGTGTCATTAAACAAAAAATCAGAGAAGCTAAATAAAGATAGATGAGTGAGAAATGTGAAGAGATTGAAGAACTTGATTGTAAGCATGATGCGTTTAATATGTACAAAAAAATCAAAGAATCCACGGGCAGACACAAAAAAAGAAGGACATAACATCCATCGTTATTCATGAACAAGGCAAGCTTGTCTATGAAGTAATGGAAAAACTGAAAACATGGCAGAAATACATACTTGAACTCTTCAAAGATGACCGACGCACACTGGCGCATTTTCGAAATTTCGTGGTCAATATTACTTAGGTAGTGATAAAGCTAATCTTAATAATGAAACAAGGTGAAAAAGACATATTAATATTTAATAATACTAGGGGTAGCTTTACTGTAAGTACAAAAATAAAACAACAAGTTTTACAGGGTGTTATGGTAGAACTAATACTTAACGTGAAATAAAAACTGAAATGAAAGTAGAAAACCAGTTATTTTTATTATTATTGTTACTATCAAATTATGTTAGGATACAATATGTCAAAAAGAAATAAGGATAATAACATGCGCTTTTAATTTGTACCGAGTGTCCCACTTTAATGTTCCATCGTCAATTATATCTGGTTTTATAAAAGATAGGGGAAAAGTGTAAATGGAATAGTTTTTTAAATTTTTTATAAATTTTTTATGCAGAGTTGGCAAAAAAAAAAATGTTTTCTCTTTTTGAACGGGACAGTGGTCAAAAATGGTCTAAAATAGATAAAACCATTTTTGGCCAATGTCCAAAATTAAGTTTACATTTTACCGATGAGTCCGTTACAAAACGGCCAATCCAAGTACTATTAAGGGCAAAATTCAGATAATTAAAATGCTGGGTTCCTAAGTGTCGTAATGTTGACTTATGTTGTGTTTGTATTTATTATCAAGATGGTCACTTACTTATTATCAATGGTCACTACTGAAATCTACTTTGTAGTCATTTTGGGCATTTTGGACGTTAGTGGCCAAAATACTATTTTGACCAGGACAAAAAAAAACTTAAAAACCAGTAGTCAAAACCAAACTGTACAAAATTAACCAACCTTTGTTACAATTAGGGCTAAAACTGGTAAAAAATGACTCACATTGTCTAAAAATGCTAATTTGAAACAAAAAAATATTTAAATATTTTAAAATATGGTTTTTGGGGAAATTAGCAGAGTTCCAAGGAATAAAATAAGTGAAATTTGACTAAAGAAGCCTCAAAATGAAAATTTGGTGTTTTCAGAGAAAGTCAGGTCTGAAATAGGGCCAAAAATGGGTGAAAAGTAATTTAAAGGTTGTTTTTGTGTAGTGTAAAGTTTTTGAAGAAGTCTAGGTTAAAATTAGTGTTAAAATTATTTAAAAAATACACGAAGCGTCTAGAAATGCAAATTTGGAGCACTTGCAAAAATTCAGGTTAAAATTAGGATTAAAATTAGTTAAAAACGCCTCAAAATTAAAATTTTATGTTTTTTGAGGAAGTCAGATTAAGATGACAAATTAATTAGCGATTTTAAAAATGCTATTTTGGAGTTTTTGGAGTTCTGGGTAGAGATTATGGCCAAAGACATTTAAAAAATACACAGGGCGTCTTAAAGTGGAAATTTAAAGAATTTCTCTTGAAGAAATTTAAGTTAGAACTAAGGCTAAAATTGATAAAAAATAACTCACATATTCTAAAAATGCATATCTGGAAAATAAAAGATTTAAATCTTTTAAATTATGGTTTTTGGAAAAATTAGCAGAGTTCCAAGGAATAAAATAAGTGAAACTTGACTAAAGACGCCTGAAAATAAAAATTTGATTTTTTTTGAGGAAGTCAGGTTAACATTAGGGTCAAAAATGGATGAAAAATTAATTAGAGACTCTAAAAATGCTATTTTGAAGTGTGTGTGGAGTTCAGGATAAGATTATAACCAAAGACATTTTAAAAATACACAGAGCGCTTAAATGTGAAAATTTGGAGCATTTGGAAAAATTCAGGTTAAGATTAGGACTAAAATTGGTTAAAAACACCTCAACATGAAAATTTGATGTTTCTTAAGAAAGTCAGGTTAAGATTAGAGTCAAAAATGGATGAAAAATGAATTGGAGATTTTAAAAATGCTATTTTGGAGTTTTTGGAGTTCTGGAGTTCTGGGTAAGATTACGTCCAAAAACATTTAAAAAATACAAAGGGCGTCTAACGGTGGACATTTGAAAAATTTCTCTTGAAGAAATTTAAGTTAGAATTGGGGCTAAAATTGATAAAAAATAACTCACATATTCTAAAAATGCATATCTGGAAAATAAAATATTTAAATCTTTTAAATTATGGTTTTTGGAAAAATTTGCGAGTTCCAGAGAATAAGGTAAGTAAAATTTGACTAAAGACGCCTCAAAATAAAAATTTGTTTTTTTTTAGATTAGGGTCAAAAATGGATGAAAAATTAATTAGAGACTCTAAAAATGCTATTTTGAAGTGTGTGTGGAGTTCAGGGTAAGATTATGACCAAAGACATTTTAAAAATACACAGACCGCCTAAAAGTGAAATTTTGGAGCATTTGGAAGAATTCAGGTTATGATTAGGGCTAAAATTAGTTAAAAACACCTCAAAATGAAAATTTTATGTTTCTTAAGGAAGTCAGGTTAAGATTAGAGTCAAAAATGGATGAAAAATTAATTGGAGATTTTAAAAATGCTTTTTTGGAGTTTTTGAAATTCTGGAGTTCTGGGTAAGATTACGTCCAAAACCATTTAAAAAATACAAAGGGCGTCTAAGGGTGGAAATTTGAAGAATTTCTCTTGAAGAAATTTAAGTTAAGATTAGGGCTAAAATTGGTAAAAAATAATTCACGTTTTCTAAAAAATGCATATACGGAAAAAAAAAGATTTAAATCTTTTAAGTTATGGGTTTTTGGAAAATTACAGAGTTCCAAGGAATAAAATAAGGGAAATTTGACTAAAGACGCGTCAAAATAAAAATTTGATTTTTTTGAGGAAGTCAGGTTATGATCAGAGTCAAAAATGGAAGAAAAATGAATTAGAAATTCTAAAAATTCTATTTTGGAGTGTGTGGAGTTCGTGGTAAGATTATGACCAAAGACATTTTAAAAATACACACAGCGCCTAAAATTAAAAATTTGGTGCATTTGGAAAAATTCAGGTTAAGATTAGGACTAAATGTGGTTAAAAACACCTGAAAATGAAAATTTGATGTTTCTTAGGGAAGTCAGGTTAAGATTAGAGTCAAAAATTCATGAAAAATCAATTGGAGATTTTAAAAATGCTATTTTGGAGTTTTTGGAGTTCTGGAGTTCTGGGTAAGATTACGTCCAAAAACATTTAAAAAATACACAGGGCGTCTAAAAGTGGAAATTTGAAGAATTTCTCTTGAATCAATTTAAGTTAGAATTAGGGGTAAAATTGGTAAAAAATAATTCACGTTTTCTAAAAAATGCATATAAGGAAAAAAAATGATTTAAATCTTTTAAGTTATGGGTTTTTGGAAAAATTACGGAGTTCTAAGGAATAAAATAAGGGAATTTTGACTAAAGACGCCTCAAAATAAAAATTTTTTTTTTTTTGAGGAAGTCAGGTTATGATCAGAGTCAAAAATGGAAGAAAAATGAATAAGAGATTCAAAAAATGCTATTTTGGAGTGTGTGGAGTTCGTGGTAAGATTATGACCAAAGACATTTTAAAAATACACACAGCGCCTAAAAGTGAAAATTTGGTGCGTTTGGAAAAATTCAGGTTAAAATTAGGACTAAAATTGGTTAAAACACCTCAAAATAAAAATTTGATGTTTCTTGAGGAAATCAGGTTAAGATTAGAGTCAAAAATGGATGAAAAATAAACAGGAGATTTTTAAAATGCTATTTTGGGGTTTTTGGACTTCTGGAGTTCTGGGTAAGATTACGTCCAAAAACATTTAAAAAATGCACAGGGCGTCTAAAAGTGGAAATTTGAAGAAATTTAAGTTAGAATTAGGGCTAAAATTGGTAAAAAATAACTCACGTTTTCTAAAAATGCATATCTGGAAAATAAAAGATTTAAATCTTTTAAATTATAGGTTTTGGAAAAAGTTGCATAGTTCCAAAGAATAAAATAAGTGAAATTTGACTAAAGACGCCTCAAAATAAAAATTTGATTTTTTTTTGAGGAAGTTAGGTTAAGATTAGGGTCAAAAATGGATGGAAAAATAACTAGAGACTCTAAAAGTGCTATTTTGAGGTGTGTGTGGAGTTCAGGGTAAGATTATGAGCAAAGATATTTAAAAAATACACAGAGCGTCTAAAAGTGAAAATTTGGAGCATTTGGAAAAATTCAGGTTAAGATTAGAACTAAAATTGGTTAAAGACACCTCAAAATGAAAACTTGATGTTTCTTGAGGAAGTCAGGTTAAGATTAGAGTCAAAAATGGATGAAAAATTAATTGGAGATTTATTTACATATTTATTAAAAATGCTATTTTGGAGTTTTTGGAGTTCTGGGTAAGATTTCGTCCAAAAACATTTAAAAAATACAAAGGGCGTCTAAAAGTGGAAATTTGAAAAATTTCTCTTGAAGAAATTTAAGTTAGAATTAGGGCTAAAATTGGTAAAAAATAACTCACATTTTCTAAAAATGCATATCTGGAGAATAAAAGATTTAAATTATCTTTTAAATTATGGTTTTTGGAAAAATTAGCAGAGTTTCAATAAATAAAATAAGTAAAATTTGGCTAAAGACGCCTCAAAATAAAAATTTGATTTTTTTTGAGGAAGTCAGGTTAAGATTAGGGTCAAAAATGGATGAAAAATTAATTAGAGACTCTAAAAATGCTATTTTGAAGTGTGTGTGGAGTTCAGGGTAAGATTATGACCAAAGACATTTTAAAAATACACAGAGCGCCTAAAAGTTAAAATTTGGAGCATTTGGAAAAATTCAGGTTAAGATTAGGACTAAAAGTGGTTAAAAACACCTCAAAATGAAAACTTCATGTTTCTTAAGGAAGTCAGGTTAAGATTAGAGTCAAAAATGGATGAAAAATGAATTGGAGATTTTACAAATGCTATTTTGGAGTTTTTGGAGTTTTTGGAGTTCTGGAGTTCTGGGTAAGATTACGTCCAAAACCATTTAAAAAATACACAGGGCGTCTAAAAGTGGAAATTTGAAGAATTTTTCTTGAAGAAATTCAAGTTAGAAAATCTTATGAGTAATTCATTGAGATAGTCAAAAATAAAATATTTTGTTGACACACGGATTTTTTGTAGTTTTTGACACTCACACGTATATTACTTAGTTTTTATTAAAATTTTTTGAAAACTTTAAAATATTCAATACCTTACCTCTTATGTAACAATTGGTAAGTTATTGTGAATTGAATATATTTTTCTATGAATTGTTAATAAATTTAAGTGAGTTTGTTAGATTAAAAATTTCAACCAAGTATTATACTAGTTATGTTTTGCTGTTAAACTGAGTAAACATTTCGAAAACGTATGAAAAGAAGCCATACATGAAAAAAAAAAGAGTTTTTAAGGCTAACGTAGATAGTGATACATTATGCATATAAATCGTTGTTTTTTTTTTAATTCTCCAAAATTTAATTGGGTGGATTCTTGGGTATTATTAAATCAATAATTATGGAGCCTTGTGTAACTGTTCCATAAAGTTGAATTGATCACGTGAGGTTTCTTTCTCGGTTTAGAGCATTTTCAAAAGTGATGACTATATAAATTCCTAACACCTGTAGAAGAACACGCCTATCATGCCTATTTAAGTATCCTATTAATCAGGGAACATACCTCAGAAACTACTACTATGTTATAAGATTACCAAATAAGTCTTATTAATGTGTACTATGCAGTGTGCAATGTGTAATTTTTGTTTTTATATACATACAAATTCCAAAAGAAAGGAGAAAATGTCATAATATGTGAGTCCGAGAGAGTATTAAATAAATACCCTGTATAAAAAATTGGATGTGGGTTTTACCTCGTATATAATGAATACAAAAAACCAAAATACAATTTAACAAGTATTATATTACCAAACTTCATTTGCACTTACTGAGATTAAAATAAATTTAGTGGTTTGTGTTATCCCCATTTACATCATTTTGAACTGTAGAACCGCCAGATTTTAACATACTATTGTGGGAAAAGTCGCAAGTGGTCGCACAAAATTTTAATAGAAAATCTTACAAAACATCCTGATCCAAAAATTTTTACTTTATTACCGGTAAACTCTTTTAAACAAAAAATATATTCCTTAGGGAAAGTACCAGACATAATTTCTGTTTATACTTTGACAAGGGGATACAATTACCTCTCTTATCAAAATCTGTTAATATATTTTGGGTATTTAGCGGAGCTAAAATAAAGTAAATACATCCAAAAATGTGATTTGTAGTAAATATTGTGTCAATGGGGTAAAATATTGATAGGGCGAATTTCTAAAATATACGCCTTTAAAATTATCATATACCACAAGTTGAATAGATATCCAAGGCGCCAACTTTGAATTAACATATTGACTATTTACCGAATTTATGTTTAGCGAAATAGATCGCTTGTTGAAGAGGGTTAATTAATTAAACGAAATTAAAGTATTACTTCCGATAGTAATGAATTTTATTTTTTCTATTATGACCAAGAAATCGCGAAAATGCGCCAGTGTGCGACGTCCAGAAAAACCTGATGAAACAAACAATACGGAAGGTCCAGTGGTAGCAGTTGACGACATGCCATTAAATGCGCTAAAACCAGAAAACCTACTGGTCCCGACCATATACTAGCGGAAGTGCCTAAGATCATGGACACGCATTGTATTACTATCTTGACCTCACTATTTAATAATATTTATGATAGTGGCAACGCTGTAGGAATATGAATTGCGACATTCCTATGTGCTTTATAGACTGTGCTAAAGCTTTCGACCGCTGTGAACACGAAACAATGGTAAAAGTTGTTCGTGAAACGGGCTTGGATGGTAAGGACATAAGGATCATTGCCAATCTATACTGGAATCAGAAAGCAAATATAATTCTAGAAAATAACGAGTCACACACCTTAGAAATCAAACATGGGGTCCGACAGGGCTGCATCTTCTCACTTCAATGTCTAGTCGGAGAAAATATATAGGAAGGCACTAGAGGACACCACAGACGGCGTTGAGCTAATTAACAATATCAGATATGCCGACGATACGGTTTTACTGGTCCATAACTTGGAGGGGCTACAAGAACTTACCAACAGAGTTACACACACACGTCGTCTACTACAGTTGTTCCTGCAAGGTAAAGCGGAGGGAAGAAGAGGACCAGCTCGAAGGAGAATTTCCTGGTTCGCGAACTTACGGAAGTGGTTTGGCGTGACTTCCATTGAGCTGTTCTGCGCTGCAGAAGAAGAGTCCATTTCATATAGATATTCATCTAGTAAGCTGAGAAAATGACATATAAATGACCCATTTACATGGATGGAATAGGACGAATCTGTCAATTAATCAGCCTGCTAGATGAATATCTATTTGAAATTGACCATATTTGTGTTTTTATTAAATGTTTGGAAGTGGTCTTCGTGTTGGTGCGTGACTTTTTAACAAAAATTGAAAGTCAAACCTTGCTGTTCAGATTTATTAGTTGGGCTAAAGCTCCATTTGCCGCTTATCGAGTGTAATCAAATCCGGAACCCGCAGAGGCATAGTCACAGATGTCCTCGCCCTCTTGACAAACAAACCCAGACCGACAACCAATCACACCGTTCCTTTTTTGTTGTTTGCGAGAAAGGATTACTGTAATTTCTTGTTATTTATTTAACTCAAAAGTCTTTTATGCAGAGGTAAAGTTAAGCAGAAATGTGAAACAAGAGGTTTTGATGGCAACGAGATCTTGTAGATTTAGATAAACTATCTCAGAGCCTGATACAAACGAACTTAGAGAGACGTGGAGAAACATATGAACCCATTGCACAAAAAACTTACCCGGAAATATCTCAAAAACGATTAGAAGTACGAGTCCTTTTTAGCTGTTGGCGTCAATAAAACGGTATTAGTTAAAAACTTTGAGAATTTATTTCCAATTTATAGACTTAAAATCAATTTTAAATACCCTTAGAATAAAATCACCCGTTTTAGAAAGCTTGTTTAGCTCAGTGTCTCCATATTTCTTATCCTCTACCTTCCTATGCTAATTTACCCCATTATTTCTGGGATACTCTGTATACCAAAGCCAACAAAAAAATAGCCACTATTGTATCAGTATACAGTTAACAACATTGAAATGCTGTTTAAGACAGCAAAGCGTAGTCTTCATATATATCTTTCAAGAGAGCAAGAGACAGACAGTGACGAATTACCATAGATCATAATGTGAACTGGTCAAGGAGCTAGAAGATAATAGAAGGGTCTTTTTTTTAACAGTTTTGTCACCTCTTTTTAGCACGAAAATGGCGGCGAGGTCGGCAGGAAGTATCGTCACTTGACGTCTTAGATTGTCTTACATGACGTTGAGGCTCACCTGCATGTTAAGGCATTCGGGACTAGTCAACTCCCAATCCTATGTGAAATCCAGTCTGTTCATATTTTTTGAAGTGATGTGATGAAGAAATCTAGAATCCGTTTGGGGATCAAACGTGTGACTATGCTCCATTAAGTGGTTCCCAAAAGAAGACGTGGTTTTGTTTACGTGCTGTGTAATGTGTGTGTCAAGAGAGCGGAATGTGCGGCCCACGTATGATGTCAAGCAGTCATGGCAATTGAATTTGTAGATGCCATTCTTGGACAAATGTGTGAGTTTGTCATTAGAGTTTTCAGTGTGGGATTTTAGTGAGTTCGTTGTTGAGTGGGAGATTGTCAGATTGGGCAGGCAACGTTGGATTATTTTAGAAATATCAGTTTGTCGCAGATGAAGGGGATCACAATAAAGCCTCCTAGATCCGCGTCCTGTGGTGTGCCAGCGTAATCCTGTTTGGAGAGACCTTTCTGTCTACATTTAGAAATGAGCCTGTCCACCATGTTGGGGTCATCAAACATATATTGAAAGCAATCTGTTTGATGGTATTCACTTCATTTTTGAAACCACTAGCAGACAAGAGGATGTTAAGAGGTCTGTGAACATAAAAGCCGAAAGCTGCCATTTTGTAATGGGTGGGGTGCTTAGATGCAGGTGGAATCGCTTGGCCTGTCTGAGTGGGCTTCCGATAGATGGAGAAGTCAAGCCCGGCATCTCTTTTTGTGATGGTTAAGTCTAGGAAGTTTAGAGAGTTTTCATGTTTGAGCTAGAATCTATTTCTAGGATGGATGTGATTGAGTTTCTTCAACAAGAAACCAGCCCTTTCAGGGCTCGTATCAAGGATATAAAAACAGTCATCGACGTACCTAGACCAGCGGGTGAATTTCTGTATTCTTGTTGTTGAGTATTAAATTGTTTTCAAGAAAGTTCACCTATACTTCTGCAAGAAAAGGTGAAAAGCGGCTTCCCATTGTCGAGCCATTCCTCTGCTTGAAAAATTTTCCATTGAACTGGAAATAATTCTGGACCATTGAAATATTGAGTATGTCTACCAATAGGTCCTTCACCATAATGACAGATTCATCTCTGGGTATCATGGTGAACAGGCTAGTTACATCGAAAGAAGCCATTAAGTAATTGGCTGGTATTGGCAGAAATTTCACTTTGCGCATAAAATCGAATGAGTTCTTTATACTACTTTTAAGTTCAAAGGAAGTCAATGAGGTTATAAGATTTAGTATGAGCTTTGAGACGCAGCTGGTTGGTGTGTTCAAGAAACTTACCACAGGTCGTATGGTGTTGTCCAGTTGATCGAGTTTAGGTAGGCCTTAAAGTCTGGGGGTTAGAACATTGCACGGAAAGAAGGATTTGGGATTTGGAAACCTCAAAGCTTTCCAAGAAAGATAAAAGTGCTCTGAAAAAAATAATGATTTGTCTCTTGTATCTGTTGATGGGGTTATTGTTATTAGGGAGAATCTCAAAATTTTTGGCTGAAAGGGAATTTTTTTCGGTTTTGTTAGAATAACTAGGTAGTCACCTTTATCCGCCTTAGTAATGATCAGGGAGTGCAGGGAGTGTTCTCTAATCTTTAGTCGATGAAACACTGTGTGAGTCCTTGTATACCTTTCTCCCTAGTTGCCTATTGAAACTATAGAGTTTGTTGTCATTACGGAGTTGTTTCTTAATTTCAGGGTTATTGGACCATGGCCATCTCTAGAAAAGGAGATTAAGTCATCATCCGTTATGTTCGATGAGATGCAGAATTTGAGGCCACGATCCAGTAAAATCATCTCGTCACTCGTGAACTGCACCTCTGATAGATGCTTGACTCTATCATGGAAGACGAAATCAGAGAATTTTTTGTTAGAACTATTATGTTAATGGACGGTGTTGGAGTTTCGTTTGATGAGGTTACTGCGTCTTTACTTTTTCTGTTTGAAGAGGCTTATGTTGTCTTCGAAGTGGTGTAAAGATTTTTTAACGTGAAATAGTCCCGCCTGTTCGTTTATAATTTGGTCAAATAGAATTT
Organism: Taphrorychus bicolor; assembly: GCA_951812265.1. NCBI lineage: Eukaryota > Metazoa > Arthropoda > Insecta > Coleoptera > Curculionidae > Taphrorychus > Taphrorychus bicolor. Next base: position 19,292,859 of record OX638302.1, read on the forward strand.
TATGTTTACAATCAATAAAGTGCATTTCACTATAGTGTTTCCTAATTTCCTTTTTGAGGATATTAAGTTATGTCCATTATTGAAAACTCTAAAAAAAAACTCACATATTTGTCGAAGAGTGGCATCTACAAACTCAATTGCCATGACTGCCTGTCATCATACGTGGACCGCATATTCCACTCTCTTATCACACGCATCACAGAGCACATAAACAAAACCACGTCTTTTTTTGGGAATTACTTAAGGGAGCCTAGTTACACGTTTCTGAGCTTTCAACTGGATCCATTCTCGTCCTACGTGTTCCGGGTCTTATTACATTCGATGAGCGGCAGATGCCGCTATAGCCGAACTAATAAATCTGAACAGCAAGGTTTGACTTAAAATTATTGTTAAAAAGTCACACACCAACAAGGAGGCCACTTCCAAACAAAAAACACAAATATGGCCCATTTAAAATAGATATTTATCTAGCAGCCTGATTAACTGACAGATTCGTCCTATTCCATCCATGTAAATGTATCATTTATATGACAATTTCTCCATCACCATTTACAAATTCTTCTGGAACCTGTTACGATTTTTATTGTGTAATGTTATTTCGTTTAGTCCGGCCCTGCAGAGGCAGCGGACGACTATCAATATTAGGGTTTAATTAGTTGAACTTTTATTACTCTTTACAATTTAAGAGAGATAGGCTGATTTTCTATAAACATTATTATATATCTCTTGATGAACTTTGTAATATTGAAGATGATGGAATTTTAAGTTAACAATTATTATTGAATTTTTGTAAATAACCACAAAGGTGTAAAATGAAACGGGAGTCATGCTACTCTCTCCCAATCAAAATGGTGCAAAACATTTAGTACAATTTTGCTACAAAATAGTACCTTAAAACAAATCTTCTCCTTTGACCTTACTTTCTTTTTTTGGTCTTGCTTACCACTACAAAATTTCCTTCTAGAAACTCTTCATCTTCTGGCTCTTGGCTAAGAAAGCTGTGCTGAAGATTTCTTTCTGCGGATTTTTGAGAGTGTAAAAGAGTGTTAAATTTCCAGTATATTAGTGAAGGTTGATACCTTATAGTCTTTGACTGATATTACCATACGGAATAATTTAACATCTCACTCCATTTGAAAAAAAAGAAAATTTGCCAAGTGTAGATCACGTGGTAATTACGATCAGGCCACCCTCTAACCCCAGGTACGTAGCACGTTTCCATTGTGATCAATAGTATCGATCTAATTTGCACCATATGATTTTAATCCGTCACCATTAAGTTATTGCATGAAATATATTCATTTTCATTTCCGGAGTTTAAATTACATAAAGCCATTTCTATCCAGGCCTGCTTGATACTACTTCATACTGCTTGATACTGCTTCATACTGCTTGATACTGCTTCATAGTGCTTGATACTGCTTCATGCTGCTTGATACTGATTTATACTGCGTCCTGCATCCTGCTTCATACTGCATCCTGCATCCTGCTTTATACTGCAGTAGACGCTGACTGTATGCACTGAGTCATCCCTGGTTGCTTGACACCGCTTTTTGCGTGCAGAGCTTACTCGCTTGGAACTCTGGAGCAACACAGGAAACTCAGGTGGGTTCTTTCCAGTTTATTTACACCGTGGAACACTTGTAGTGAATAACTGAGATACGCACACTAAGAATTAAACACTTAATTTATCATAACATCTGTGTAAGCCCTCCATATATACAGGGTGGGCCAATAGTGCGTGGACGGACGATTGCTCTGAAATGCAAAAAGTTATCAATATGAAATTTTGGCTATCGATTGATGTTAAGCTTGGGCGTATTTCTAAATTATTTTGGATGTTAGTGCCAAACTATACAGGGTGAGTCATAATGGGAGGCCGAAAATGAAATCTCATATTCTTTGGTCGATTTTAAGGGGGGCTTGTCATACCATTGTGTTACCTATCGAGCTTTGTTAAAAAGTTACAGGGTGATGAAGTTAGAATTTCAAAATGCATATATCTTGATTATTCCGAACGGGTTAGAGATATTTTATTGAAATTTTGTTCGTTTTGACTGCTATAAAAGGCGCACATTTTGCAATAAAAAACTATTTTTATTTCCGCCAGTGGCGCCGCGCTTGCCAGCACGTCGACCCATATTACTTGAAGGAAAATTGGTACGCCACTGGTTTTCGAAAAATAAAATCCATTTTTTCACTTTTCCATCTATCTCTGAATAAAAATGTCTTCTTTAAGTTTTTCAGCACGTTGTAATGTAGCCTAGTCTCGCCCAACGCATTTAAGATTGATGAAAAATCTAAAATATCAAAATTCCATTTCTTAAGTCTTGAATATTAAGACCTATTGATATGCAACATAATTCAACCCATAAACTGCATGCCTCGCGACTATTGCCATACTGCTTGAAATGGCTATATCGCAATGCTTCTTATTTATTTACTCAAATACAGTCCTACGAAAAAAGTTAAGTGAGCTTTTTGCTTCAGAATTGTAGTGGCGGATAAGATAAGACAAACTAAGATAAGATTTTAATTCATGAGGAAAGAATCAATCAAATACATAGATCACGCAAAATCAAATACAAAGATAAAAACATCAAAGAATCGGCTCAAAGTGTGCTCTCTCAACATTAATGGTATACACTATTAAATTGAGCCATTTTTACAACAAAAAAAAGACACGATTGACAATTATTCAAAATTTTGAAAATGAACGTCTTGAAATGCTAACAATTTCCACCTCTTACGATAATAATAGCCACCTGCTTCCAATTTTTGATGCAACAATTTCAGAGACTGGCTTTATAATGTTTTTTTTTTATTTTCTCGAAAACGGTGCGTAGTACTAAAAAACTTGAAAAGGGCATTTTTATTTAGAGATGAATGGGAAATTGAAAAATTAGATATTATTTTTCTAAAGCAAGTGGCGTACCAATTTTTCTTCAGGTAATATGCGTCGAGGTGCTGGTACGCGCCCAACATCAAACTTTAATGTTGTTCTCAGACTACTTAAAATGGCGGTATAGCAATGATTTTTATTAATTTACTCATATACCGTGCGTCGTACTAAAAAATCTGAAGAGGGGTTATTTCGTCAGAGATGGATGGGGATTGGAAAATTAAATTTCACTTTTCGAAAAACCAGTGGTGTACCATTTTTTCTTCAAATAATATGCGTGAACGTGCTGGTACGCACGCCACTGGCTGAAACAAAAATAATTTTTTTATTGCAAAGTGTGCGCCTTTCATAGCAGTCAAAACATACCAAATTTCATTAAAATATCTCTTAGCTTTTCGGATTAATCAAGACATATGCATTTTCAAATTCTAACTTTATCACCCTGTAACTTTTTAACGAAGCTCGATAGGTAACACAAATGTATTACAAGCCCCTCTTAAAATCGACCAAAGAATATGAGATTTCATTTTCGTCTTCACCTTGTATACAGAGTGGCCACACAAAATTATGCTTTTTTAAACAGTACACCCTATATATTTTGTTATATTCAGGTTGCCCTTCTTAGATGATTCAAGAAAATATAAGCATATGTGGCCTTTATACTACGCGTTTCGGCAATATGGGGGTTTAAGTGATAAAAATCGGCCATCTTTGGGCGTTCAGAGCTCACTTACAAAAGAAAATTTAAAAGCGGATTATGTTCACTTATTAACTAGAGACCCTAGACTATGCAATAATTATTAATTCGCAAGCTGGAGTTGCACGGATATACAGGGTGATCGTTGTTTGATAAACCTTGATTTTCTCGATTTTTCCAAATGGCAACACCGCATTTTTTGGAGCTTGAACTCAACTTTTATTTTTATGAAGCATGTCTTATACAAATCTCTAATAGATTTAGAGATATTTAATCTCATTAGAGCTTAATTTATTCATCTTCTGATTTCTCGTCTGATCTATTTAGATTTTGAAAATAACATGCCACGTTAACTTGTTTATTTAAAAGAGTAATTTTTGTAACGTGCATATACTAAAAATATATTTTTAGTATATGCTATTTAGTATACTGTTATGCTAACTTATTTTTATATGATATTTATAGATTAAGCAATACGAGAACTTAAGCAATACGTTTTATGTTTTAAGTATTTTCCTTGATCTGATTGTCCAAAATATAGCTCTTGGCCTATCAGATGAGGAAAAACTTTTTAAACATAAAAATTATTGCTTGTCTTTAATTGCTTTGCCCTTAAAAAAAAATACGTTCAACAAAACTACGGGGTATTCATTATAAAACTTCTCCTAGATGGCTGTGAAAATTTTATACCCTGTTAGATGAAGTTTTATAATGCGCACTCCGTATATTTACTGAGCAACTATAAATCTTGGCAATCCATCAAAAAAAACTTGTCATTCGATCAAGTCAAACTGACACTGTCATTGAGTCTATTAATTAATTAATAATTGTTTAGTTATCGCACCGAAAACTAGTAAAAGTAACTAAGTTTGATTAAGAATTAATGATTTTTCGCAAAATGATTTAGTTCATATGATTTTTACACTGGGAAAATGTGAACAAAATTGTTTATTAGCCAGCTGAGTATACAAAGCGCGATATCCAGATCGCATTCTTCCCAAAGTAGAATCGCTAAGGAATGTATTGGAGAGATTTACAAGTTCTGGAAGCGTAAACTATACCAAACAGTTAAGAACAATAACGATAACAAATGAAGAAAACGAATACCGGGTTTGGTTGTCGGTAACGGAAAATCCTCACGTGAGTACGAGAACACTTAGCAATAATTTGAACTTATGTCGAACATCTATCAGACGTATGCTAAGAAGATATAAATTCCACCCATACCACATCCAACTACACCATGAACTCAAAGAAACAGACTATCAAATTAGATCCAATTTTTGTAACTGCATGCAAGAACAAATTCACCGTAATAATGATTTTTACGAGAACGTGTTATTTTCCGATGAATGCACACTCCACCGAAATGGCTTTGTTAATCGACATAACTTTCACTACTATTCCGACAATAACCCACATTATTTTCGGGTTCACAGCCAAGAAAAATGGTCAATTAATGTTTGGGCAGGAATAATCGGGAGATATGTTATTGACGTTGACTGCTATTATATACCACCAATTCTTAGAAAACAACTTGTTTGAATTGTTAGAGAATATTCCTTTGGCTCAAAGCAGAGACATGTATTTTCATGCTGGAACATAACCAACTTGTTAAATAACACATTCGCTGAGAGGCGGATAGGAAGAGGTGAACCTGTACGTTGACCTGCCAAGTCACCCGACTTAACACCATTGGACTTCTTCCTGTGGGGTTATCTATAAGACAAGGTGTATGAAGCGAAACCTACAACAGTGGAAAATATGAAACATCGTATTCACAATGATTTCGCAACAATTACTTCTGATATGTTTCAAAGCGTTAAGGAAAATTTTAATAAAAGAATTGAGTCGTGTTTAGGACAACAGGGTCGACACTTTGAACACTTAATGTAGAAATGAACATTAAGGCTGTGTACAAACAACTTAATTAACTATGTTTTCTTTTTTATAGTAATATTACTAAATTTTCAAATATTCCGACAATCATTATTTTAAAAAAAATTGCATAGTAGTATACTACACTATGTATATGAACGGTATTATTTTTGTCTGGAAACTGGTGTGCAGTATTTTGTTTAACTTGACTTCAAGTGAAACCGAAATTATTCTACAAATCACTACCTTTTAACTGTTACTTCATAAAGCATACGCTTCATGTGGAGCACACACTACACTTAACGTCAGTTACGCGCACACCTTTGTTTAATGTAAATTAACCCACACTTAAATATTCACTTCTGTTCTATCACGTTAAGAACCAAATTTCCTACTGGAAGCAATAACGATATTTGGGTTCAAATTCTTAAGTGATTGAGTTCTCTACCTGCAGTTAAAGGGGGCCCTGACCCTCGCCCGATAGTTTAAACTTTTATATTAATACCCTTTTTTTATGAGAAAGGGTCATTAGTTAATTAGTAATACACTCTTGTGCTCTTTTTTGGATATCAAAACTGATAAGAAAAAATGAAACTCATCGTAAAGGTTGGCACTTCCTCCTCCATATACGTCTCTACAACAAATATTTTAAAAATCGGTGAAGTATTTCATTAATAACAAATTCACAAAAATATTTGTTTATAAATTCATATACTGGTTAATAAAACAAAACTAATGCAATTCAGTAATAGAATTCTTTTAAGTCGATTTAATGGCACTGTTGTATATTCTGTCCAAATAGCTAAAGTGTTAAAAGTGCAATTTTAGGGCATGCATGTGAAAGTTACTGAACCAACAAAGCGAGTAGCTTACTTTTAATAGTAGTGCCTTAAAGTTGCTTATTTTTAGCACTAGTACCTTAAAAGTTTATTTCTAATAGTTCATTAGCGTGCTAAATGTTAAATGTTTTAATGCTGTTGTAGCACAACCTTTAATTGTTTGACGTTTTGTTTATTGTTTATTCCAATCTGAGTCCTGGTAATTTCAGCGTTATTTTATTTTCCCGTTTTTGAGGCTTCTGTCAATTAAGTCGACTTGCTGATCCCACTGTGGGGCAATAAAATCGGGTGGCGCCTTTTATAAAAAAATCACTATCTACTACCCCACGACCCCTCTTCGGCGTAAGGTAATTAGCGGGTATTTTGCCTCAAAAGGTCAGCAAGGTCTTGAGAGTAAATTCAGGCTAAAAAGGAAGAAAATAGTAACAGAGCTAATAATAATCGTAATCCACCCACCTTTGCTACGCAATACCAATCACGCACGTAGCAAACTTAACAATATTTTAATGTCAGTTGTATTATTTGTTTCCATTAAATGCACCCATGTATCAAATTTTTTTGAAGTGTAATCTGGTAATCGAGTGAGCAATTTAAAACAATTTTCGAAATTCAACAAATTTACCACTCTGTATAATCGAAACCCCTAGAGATAGATATAGATAGATACGAAGTTATATATTTCTGTAATCTGCTCCTTCAGCTCTATTAGACTATATGTAAGTATATGTTAGTTTCTACTGTTTCTAAATCCGAGGTCGGCCTTACGACCCTCATGTAACAAATTTTTATGGTTTAACAGAAAAGCTGCTAATCGAGTGAGCTACTTAAAATGATGTCCCTGTAGCGTAGAGAGGGTATATATTTAGTACGTCTCTAGTACATAGTCTGTTACGTACAATGTACGTTATATTGGTACGTGCTGCAGGGGTATAGTTCTGTCGACATCGTGAGAATATCGCACATACTTTGCACGTATTACAACAGGATATGTACATATAGTGTACGTATGCTACGCACTACGGGTACGTACATATGTTTCACTTGGTACCTGTTTGTGCTGACTGGGAATAATTAAACTTTATTCCTTCCTTTTAATAAATGTGTAGCAGCTGTCTGGTTTATTGTAAAAGCCGAATAATGCATTTCTTGTTATGTCCGTTTATTCAGTTTTTGGCATATTACCTTGTTTGGCTGACCTATACGCCCTTCCATTCTTGACAAGAAATTTTCTATCCTGAAAACTTTAAGTTGTTTAAAACTGGTACAAATATATTTTTTTTAAGTTTCTACTAGATTTCTCAACCATATCTGTATATGTAGGTACGGTTATTAGCTGTTGACAACATTCCACCATGCAAAAGACTTTGTTCTTCAGTAAGCCCAAAGACAAAAAATACGGCTCTCCCTGAAATCCTTTTCAGAGCCCAACAACTATCGGTAAATTCCTAATTCCTCCAATTTCTTAAGGGCCTTAAGCTCAAAAGCGTATTACTTAACAAAGTCCGTAAAATTAAAATTAAATCCTTCTCGAGCCCGCGCATAATAAAGTTTTAAAGTTGGAATTGTCAGGAAGTTTGGGGGGTCTAGTGGTGTACGCCACTATGACGCAGTAAAGTAGGCAATAAATTAGAAGGGCAAACGGTTAAAACCGCGTGAAATTGGACCAAACTGATCCCGCCGTTTCTTTCTCTAATTTTCAAAAGCCCCAATTAAGCCAGCCGAAGCCTAGTTTTGCATATAAAGGGCCCCGAACAACAGTCTATTCGATCCGAGCGCTTCGTCTTTACTACATAGAGTCGGGTCTTGTCTTATAGAGTGACGTCTTGCTCCAATTGCCTCTAACGAATGTAGCAATTAGTAATTTACAATGCCTTTCACGTGGAACGTGCAGATAATAGAGCAATTCTAATAATCCGCCCTAGTCGAAGATAAATCCGCGTTCCAAACAATCCCTCTCAATACACAGAAATAACTGAAATCAATAATGATTAGCGCCACTAATGCCTCTATTTGTCTGCATTAGCTCATGTTGGGCAGGGGCTACATTTCGATAGTTCCTAAAGGTCCAAACCGTCTATATAAGGGAAATTGCAATTAATCATCCCTATCGGATTCATCCCTCAGATTTTCAGTTTGTATGTAAAACTAAATTTTTGGCAATAATTATTTAATTTTCACTACCCACTCATTTTTTAGGCTTTTAGAGAGTACTGAGATGTGTTACAAGTGGGCAAAAAAAGATAATGTGAAGCTACCCTTAGACACTTTAAGAGTAATTGCGACCATAGAGGACAATAAAAATCACTTCTGGGTACTGCGTATCGAAACTGACAAGAAGTGACATCATGGACTGCAAACACCAAAGGATCACCGCCATTAAAGCAACGTTTTCCCAAATTGGTGACGTAGATATAGTACATTTATCTCCTTGTTGGTGCAACCAAAATATCGTATACAACTTTTACTAAGTACCGGGTGGTCAAGTAAAGATGGCTCTGGGTGGTAGCTAGAAAACTGTAAATGATAACTGTTGGAAAAAAATCTCATTAAAGAAAGGCTTGTTTTCTGTCCATATTGGAAAATTCCAATATGGCGTCTATATATAGGGAAAAAATAGTTGACTGTCGGTAGTGCAAAACTTTGTCTGTCCATGTTTGTGATGGCACAAAAAAAAACAGTTTTCGCATTTATTTTAATTGAGATGTGCTACCTTTTTCGAGATACTTCAGTAACCTTGACAGTAGCCATAATTCTAGTTTTAAGTCGGACTCTTGATGGCCATTTAAATGTGCACCTTTTTCCTAATTTAACAAACTCAGTAAATCTTACCTTTTCGAAGATCCCAATTATTTCCCAATTCGAGTATTGTAAAAGTGACCATCCTGTATTCTTCATATAACTTACTATGTACAGGGTGTTTCAAATTCGAGCCACATAATTATGACCTCAGTAACGGTAAGAGATACAGGGTAGGTTAAAATGTGGCAAAGTTGCGCACTTTGGTTTTTATTTTATTTTGAGCTTATTTGAAGAGATAATTCAAAATGATTGACACTTCGTCATTGCAACTTCTTCTGCCCTGTAAGATGGCATATTTAGTTTCGTCCTGCGACGTTTCGTTTTTTGGAGATCATCATCATCAACTTTACTTTTCTAAATACGGACCTGGAATTTTTATTTGTTATTTTGATCGCTCTTCTTAATCAAAACAACACGATATGCAATATAACATATATTGCAATTAAAGTCTAGCTAGAAATCGTTTTTTCTTTCTATATACTTATTATCTCCTTTACTACCTATTGGTACTAGGATTTTATTTTATAAAATTCTTTTTTCATATATAAGACCGATTTTATTTCTAAACGAAGCACTAAACAAAAAGTTCAAACATTAAAGTAAATATTGTCCACGCTTTGTTCGTTTTTGTTTTAAGGTACGTCACTCCCCGTGGTTGTTCTGATGGACAATAAACATCGTTACTATCTGACGACAAACTTCTACAATTTAAGTGGAATTGCCTTGAAAAAGACGTAAAATAAACGTCGAAACGTCGGCAATTTCTGCGGAAGCGTAGAAGTGTTACTTTGGGTCCTTCTCCCGCTACCTTTCTCCTGGAAATAAAGATCTTGAGGACGCTCCACCTAAACCACTTTTCAAATAACCCTAAAGAAAGTAATCCAAAGGAGAAAGATCGGGACTTCTTTCTGGCAAGTTGCACGACTCCTTGGTTTCCCATCCACTGTTCAAAAGTGATTAGCTACTTCTTTTTTGAATCTATCTGTTCAGTCTTGCAGACATCAAAACATAACCCAAAGATGCAATTGAGAGAAGAGTGATCAATTATTACCTGCACTTTTGAAGTGGCAGTACTTTTTTAATCCCCTTGTAGATATCAAAATAGATAATATGATGGTAAAAAAAAATAAATCACCTTACTTCGAAAAGAAGGTTTAAACATTTTGACTTGATTTATTTAACCTTAAAAGTAATATTGGATCATAAATGAGTAGATGAAATCAGAGCGTCTTTAAGTTGAAATTATTAGAAAACTCCCGACCCTCGTTACTCTGTTTAATAAGGCGGACTTATTTTCGAGCCGCATTGGAGCTGCAGAATGGCTGTCCTCTTCTACTTGTTTCAGTTTTAATATGACATTAGTCAATGCTTTAGAAACATGTTTTGTCACTTCTCGTAGCCATTTTCTGAAAATGCGTAGATCTAGTGCGGGCCAGTGGAAATCGCCTTTAGATTATTTATTCGGTTGTTTTTCATGACAAATCATCTAAAATTTCATCATTTTTTTACAAAATAGCAACCACCATTTTAAAACACATATTTTGATTTAGCTTTTTTGTACAAAAATTTCTTTTCCTATTAAGCTCAACAAATAAATACCTTTAGCATGAACACTTTAGGGTTAAAGCCATGTTGTCTAAACAAAAACAGATTTTTTAAGAATAAAAATTATTGCTTTTAACAAAAACCTTCTTCATAATTGCTATAAGTCTTTTTTTGGGGGTAGACCAATTCCTTTCAAAAACATTAACATGAAAGCTTGTTGCAATGGAGGTATTTATCTCACCGACAGCCGATCGGGCCTATCGTTGTAGCGGAATTTTAAATTCGCCATATATTAGAATCCCATTTGGAAAAACGATAAGAGGTATACACGGAAAAAAACGGTATCCCTAATTTGCTACTCATAAAAAGTCGAACATCCATTTGCGCTCCTCCATTCCTTCTCGCAATCTTTCTCCGCAGTGGATATATAAAAATACTGCCAATGCCGATCATGATCTTATTTTCATCTAACCAGCAATATCGAAGTGATATTTATGGATTTTATTGCGGTAATTCTAACCTCCATCGCCTTTTTACTATGTGCGTTCAGTCGGAGTTATTGCCATTTACGACTCGATGCGCCAAATCGAATCTACTTTTGATAGAATATTAGGAGGACGAGGCCTGCGGCGAGGTGAGAAACGAGATATCATTTTCGGTTTTCGCTTCGCGCCCTGCTACACTAATTAAACTTGTTCCGGACTTTGTTGAATCCGAAGCAACGGGAAGGGCCGCTCGTAAATAATGCAGGGCTTATCGGGGCTAAAAAGTGCATTTCGAAGAACAAGGCGCGGGACGTTTTAAAAACACGATACGACACCAGGAAAACCGGTTACATAAATCTGGCACGGCTCGACGTCGCTACAACGTTGCAGACCAAGAACAAATCTGGTTTCGTTGTATATCTGAAATAAATCGTTTCCGTGTGTAAATTTTTTAAAAAACTACTTGCCTAAATTCGGCTCTGGTGGTGTGGTTTTCTATCGATCATACTAATAACCAAACCCTAAACCGAGTAACTATAAACCAGCTATCCTTAACAAATAAATAACCAGCTTTTCCAGCAATCACACGATTGCTTTCCAGAATCGTAAAATAAACATTTTAATCTCCTTCTCTTTCCATTGATCAAATAATCCAGAGCCGGCCGAGCCGGCAACGCAATTCAAAACAGACCACTCACTTTCGTTCCCAAAACGGCATTTTAGTGAATAATTGAGCGTGAAAAATGCTTTGAGTTGTGTAGCTCCCGAACATTGTGCAGAATGCGCTGTTTCGGCGCTGACGTTTCCTCCGGAAGAGAAGTTAGATATTGGTCCGTTTTACCTCAAGCAGATGTTCATAAAGTATTTGTGTTGCATATCCTGGGACTGAATTTAGCAAATTCTGACCCGGTATTTGTGGTATTTCATGCGATTTGGAGCATAATTATTATAGAGCAAATGGTGACATTATTTAATTGCATTACTCTATGTTAATGGGTACTTTATCTTGGTTTCAACAAAAAAATTTTTAATACTGACGTTTTATTATGATGTTTCTTCGATTGTTTCTCTTTTGAATTTCAATGACATGCTTTTAAGCACATATAGATTCTAGGCTAAGAATTTTTGACAGAGAACGATGATATAATTAAAGTTAATGGACTTTTGTTTTTTCATCATTTTCGTTTTACATTTTACCGCCAACTAGATGGAGGTTTTCGAGTAAACACCCTCTACTTGTGTTTAAATATTTCAAATTAGGCTGGTTAGTTCAGGCTAGTTCAGGTTAGTTCAGGTTAGGACCACCTAAAAACATTCTGTAATAAGCTGAACTCAGTGAAAAATTCTAATAAAACCGCAATAAAATAGTGACAAGTGTGTAAGTGATAGTGACAAATAATAGATGGCGAGTCAGGTTGCGACGTGACTTTATAACTCTCTTCTTTTCTATCAAAAAATCATGGCCAACTAGGTGACGTTTTATAATGAACACCCCGTACATCTCACGTAAAATGTTCAGGATATACTAGCCGTCCTATAATTTAACAACGAAATTGTTATATATATTAAGTCCTTCTTTCGACTACTCGTAAAATATGAAGCAAATTATTTACTTTCTATCTGAAAAGTTGCCTGTATGTAACCTAGCCGCCCATTATTCATTGTTTTTTTTTTGTTTTTGTAATTTGTAATTTTGTAATTTGTGTTTCACTCTGGATATTAGAGACTTCTGAAAACTGCAAGCAAGATTTTGTTTCTACCACCTAAAAGTATTCTGTATTAACAAGCCGCCCTTTACTGTTTTCTTTGATTTGTTTTTAAATTAGTACTTTACTGCAGTGGGAAATTCCCTTAAAACAACAAAAATTTTTTGTTTTTGCATATATCTCACGTAAAATGTTCAGGATGTATTAGCCGCCCTTTAATTTAATAACAAAATTGTTATATCTATTGAGTCCTTCTCTTGATTACTCGTAAAATATGAAGCAAAATATTCACATTCGCCCTGAAAAGTCTCCTGTGTGTAGCATAGACGCCCAGTATATTTTCTTATTGGTTTTTGTAAATTGTTTTTCACTACGTATATTAGAGTCCCCTTAAAACTGCACACAGTGTTTTGTTTCTACCACCTAAAAGTATTCTGTAATAACAAACCGCCCTTTACTTTTTTCTTTGTTTTGTTTTTAATTTCTACGTCGCTGAAGTGGAAAATCCTTTTAAAACTGCAAAAAGCTTAGGCTTTTTGCATGACAAATGTTCGGCCTACATACTAGCCGCTCTTTAACTTAATAACGTAATTGTTATATATTTTGAGTCCTTGTTCCGATTTCTCGTAAAATATGAAGCAAAATGTAGACTTTCTATCCGAAATGTTTACTATGTATAACCTAGCCACCCATTATGTTATTTTTTTTTGATTTTTCTAATTTGTTTTTCACTCCTGATATTAATGTTCTTTTCAAAATGCAAATAAGATTTTGTTGCTAACATCTAAAAGTATTCTGCAGAAACATGCCGCTCTTTATATTTTTTAATTAGTGTTTTACTGCAGTGGAAAATTCTTTTAAAACCACAAAGTACATTATTGTTTTGCATATCCCTCACGTAATATGTTCAGGATACACTAGCCGCCCTTTAATTTAATAACGTAATTGTTATATTAATTGAGTCCTTCTTTCGATTACTCGTCGAAGCAATATATTCACTTTCTATTTGAAAGGTTTAATGTGTATAACCTAGCCGCCCATTATTTCATTTTTTTTTGGTTTTTGTAATTTGTTTTTCACTCTGGCAATTAGAGTCTTCTTAAAACTGCAAACACGAGTCCTTCTTTCGATTACTCGTAAAATATGAAGCAAAATATTCACTTTCTCTGTGAAAAGTTTCCTGTCTATAATCAGTAGCCCATTATAAGATTTTTTTTGTTTTTTGTAATTTGTTTTTCATTCCGGATATTAGTTCCCTTTTAAAACTGTAATAGTTATTTACGTTATAAGTCCGGTAAATATAGTTTTACAGTAGGAGTAAGATGTTTCCGGAAAAAGGAATTTCAAAACGACTAATGTAACACGTTACCGGACGTATGATGTGCAACATTTTACTTCATACTTATTAAAAACAGGAAAAAAATAATTTTATGCGCGGCCAATATATTTTTGACAAATCCGCCAATTTGACAAATAGTTTCATTACAGTATCCTCTACCGGTACCGGATTCCAGGTTACCATGGATACAATGGATTTATTGAAGATGTGCCGGTACTCAATACTGTAAAATTTCTTTACTATATCCAATCCTGTAAAAACCTATTTACCGGATTAAAATCAAGTACGTAAAAATGTCCTAAATGATACAGTATGAAGTAAACAAGATTTTATTTCTACCACCTAAAATTATTCTGTATTAACAAGCCGCCCTTTACTTTCTTTCTTTGTTTTGTTTTTAATTTCTACGTCACTGCAATGGAAAATCCTTTTAAAACAGCCAAAAGCATTATGTTTTTCGCATGACATATGTTCAGTATACACTAGCCGCCCTTTAATTTAATAACGTAATTGTTGTATTTTTTTGAGTCATTCTTTTGATTACTCGGATAATATGAAGCACACTATTCAATTTCTATCTGAAAAGTTTCCTGTGTATAACCAAGCCGCCAATTATATATATTTTTTTTTTGTAATTTGTTTTTTACTCCGGATATTATAGTCCTCTTAAAATTGCAAACAAGATTTTGTTTCTAACACCTAAAAGTATTCTGTATTAACAAGCCGCCCTTTTATTTTTTTCTTTCTTTTGTTTTTAATTTCTACATAATTGCAATGAAAAATCCTTTTAAAACTGCAAAAAGCATTAGGTTTTTTGTATGACAAATGTTCGGTATATACTAGCCGCCTTTAAATTTAATACCGTAATTGTTATATTTTTTGAGTGTTTGTTCCGATTACTCGTAAAATATGAAGCAAAATGTAGACTTTCGATCCAAAATGTTTACTATGTATAACCTAGGCGCCCATCATAATTTTAATTCTTCTTTCGGATTTTTGTAATTTGTATTTCTCTTCTAAAATTAGCCCCCGTTAAACTCTAAACAATATTTTGTTTTTTCCCTAATAGTATTCCGTATAAACAAGCCGCTCTTTAGTTCCTTCTTTGTCTTAAATTGGTACTTCTTTCTGGTACTCGTTCCTGTGTATTTCCTGTGTATAACCTAGCCGCCCATTATGTTAATTTTTTGTTTTTTTTTAATTTGTTTTTCACTCTGCATATTAGAGTCTTCTTAAAACTTCAAACAAGATTTTATTTCTACCACCTAAAAGTATTCTGTATCAGCAAGCCGCCTTTTACTTTTTGCTTTGTTTTGTTTTTAATTTCTAGTCACTTTTTTGCATGACAAATGTTCAGTATATACTAGCCGCCCTTAAATTTAATAACGGGCGTTTTATATTTTTTGAGTCCTTTCGATTACTCGTAAAAGATGAAGCAGAAACTTCACTTTCTCTCTGAAAAGTTTTCTATGTATAACCCAGCCGCCCATTATATTATTTTTTTTTTGGTTTTTGTAGTTTGTTTTTCACTCCGGATATTACAGTCCTTTTAAAACTGCAAACAAGATTTTGCTTCTACCACCTAAAAGTATTCTGTATTAACAAGCCGCCCTTTACTTTCTTTTGTTTTGTTTTTAATTTTTACGTCACTCCAATGGAAAATCCTTTTACAACTGCAAAAGCATTATGCTTTTTGCATGACACATGTTCAGTATCAGCCGCCCTATAATTTAATAACGTAATTGTTATATTTCCTGAGTCCTTTTGATTACTCGTAAAATATGAAGCAAAATATTAACTTTCTATCTCAAAAATATATGTATAACCTAACCGCCCATTATGTTATTTTTTTTTGGTGTTTGTAATTTGTTTTTCACTCCGGATATTAGAGTCGTCTTAAAACTGCAAATAAGATTTTATTTCTACCACCTAAAAGTATTCTGTATTAACAAGCCGCCCTTTACTTTTTTCTTCCTTTTGTTTTTTATTTCTACCTCAATGCAATGGAAAATCCTTTTAAAACTGCAATTAGGCGTTATGTTTTTTTGAATGACCAATGTTCAGTATGTACTAGTCACCTTTAAATTTTAAAACGTAATGGTTAAAACGTAACTGATATTAGTGTTCTTTTGAAACTGCCAATAAGATTTTGTTTCTACCACCTAAAAGTATTCTGTATAACCATGCTGCCCTTTATTTTTTTTAATTAGTACTTTACTGCAGTGAAAAATTCTCTTAAAACCGCAAAAAACATTATGGTTTTGCATATCCCTCATGTAAAATGTTCAGGATTTACTAGCCGCCCTTTAAAGTTCTCTGTATTAGCAAGCCGTCATTTACTTTTTTCTTTTTTTTTTCTTTTTAATTGCTAGTCACTGCAGTGGAAAATCCTTTTAAAACTGTAAAAAGCATTACGTTTTTGCATGACAAATGTTCAGTATATACTAGTCGCCCTTAAATTTAATAACGTAATTGTTATATTTTTTGATTGCCTGCTCCAATTAGTCGTAAAATATGAAGCAAAATGGAAACTTTCTATCCGAAATGTTAACTATGCATAACTTAGGTACTCATTATATTAATTTTTCTTTCGGATATTTGTAATTTGTATTTCACTCCGGATATTACAGTCCTTTTAAAACAGAAAACAAGATTTTCTTTGTACCACTTAAAAGTATTCTGTATTAACAAGCCGCCCGTTACTTTTTTCTTTGTTTTGTTTTTATTTCTACGTCACTGCAGAACAAAATCCTTTTACAACTGCAAAATTTATTATGTTTTTTGCATGACACATGTTCAGTACCAGCCGGCCTTTAATTTAATAACGTAATTGTTATATTTATTGAGTCCTTCTTTTGATCGATTCACTTTCTCTCAGAAAAGTTTACTATGTATAATGTAGCCGGCCATTATGTTAATTTTTTTTTGTTTTTGTAATTTGGTTTTTACTGCAGATATTAAAGTCCTCTTAAAACTGCAAACAAAATTTTGCTTCCACCATCTAAAATTATTCTGTATTAACATGCCGCCTTTTACTTTTTTCTTTCATGTATTTATTATTTCTACGCAGTGGAAAATCCATTTAAAACTGCAAAAAGCATTATGTTTTCTCTTTACTTCATTCTTTGTCTTTTTTGAAATTCCGCCCATTATATTAATTTGTCTTTTGGGTTTTGTAATTTTTATTACACTCCTGATATTAGAGTTCTGTGTAAATTGCAAATAAGATTTGGTTTCTATCACCTAAAAGTTTAATACAGAATACTTTACATACATAACAAGCCGACCTTTATTTCTTTCTTTGTTATTTTTTTTTAATTAGTTCTTTACTGCAGTGGGAAATTCTCTTAAAACCGCGAAGAGCATTATGGTTTTTCATATCTCTCACATAAAATGTTCAGGTTATTTGGTGGGAGGTGAAAGAGGACATTGAGAAGAACAACAAACTGTTGGATTCACTCTAATCGGTCTACTCGTTCTAAAATTATAGTCAAGTTTGGAATTTGAGAAAAAAAGACATAACACCCTATTTATAAGTTTTTTGAAAAAAAATTAGTTTGTTTCCTGCCGTTTTTGGTCGAAATGGGACGATTTCAATCTCCTATGAACGTAACAAAGCATAATAAATCACTTCAACAAGAAAAAACAACGCAACAGCTTGGAGTATAAAATAGGAGTTAAGTATTTCATGTAAAATTCAAAAGCTATGTGTGACATGCAAAAGTAAATTCTGTTAGTCGAGGTAAAAAGTTAAACCGATAAACCTTCTTTACGTTTATATTCGTTAAATAATTATGACGAAGTATCGAATTCAAAATCTTGTTTGCTCTCTAAGAAACCAAATTTGACATAACAGTGACAAAACATTGGAGTGCTCTATACAAGTCAGAGCAGTCCCGCAAATGAGTTTTTTAAAAGTAGTAAAAAACTGCCCAGAAATTGACCGCCGAAAGGATCTATCTTCAAAAATTTTAACCAATGGGACGTTCGTTGGTGGCAGGTAAAGAGGACATCGAAAAAAACAAAAATTTGTTAGTTCTACTCCAATCAGTCAACTTTTTCTAAAGTTAAAGGGCGTCTAATTTGGATTTTGGGAAGTAAGAAGATATATCCCTCAAATTGGATATTTTCAAAAAAATGTATCTTTTAGTCGAAATGTGACGATTTCATGTCTCTATGAACGTAGCGAACATAATACGAGTCAGAGTAGACTCGTGAGTTTTCTAAAAGTAGTTGAAAAGTGGATTGTAAAAGTGCCCAAAAATCGACTAGCGATCTCCAAAAATTATTGAATTTACAGGTCTCTTGTTGGTCAAAAAGGACACCGAGAAGAATAAAAAACTGTTGGACTCAAACCAATCAATCTACTCGTTTTAAAGTTATAGACCGTGACATTTCGACAAGTAGCAAAAAAGGCGATATCAAAAGTGCCCACAAATCGACCATCAAAAGGATCTATCTGCTCTTTTTAAAAGACAAAATGACAATCATACGAAAAAGAAATTGATGATGGTGTTTTCGCGAAACCGAAACGTCTGATGTGTATATGCAAAGTTTTAAAATTTTTCAAATTTTAGAATCTGCAGCAATTTTTTTTGGAAAATGCACGTTTTTGTTTTTTTTTAATGTTACTAAGAAAAAACAAGACAAAAATTACTGTTGAAACCGTGTTGGATTGCCCATTAAATTATCTGAAGGATTCCCCATTTAAACTTCGACACTCGCCATTTTGTCCTCGCCTTCCCGAGGTCGTCGTCCTTTTGGGAACCGCAGCTCAACGTATGCTCAACAGCAGCTCATCTTTGTACTTTTCGCGTTTACGTCGAAGGCCGCACTCTCGGCTCTTGTCTTTGTGCCTTGAAAAGAAGAAGTTTAGTCAAATCATGGAGTTCTTAACACTTCCAAAACTTGAGAACAAGGTCCTTGTAAAATGTTCAAATCTTGGCTTTTAAAAACTGAGAAATAAAGCGGTAAAAGTGTCTTAACCTCCAAGAAAACTGGACCCAAAACACTCATATTTTATGAACTCCGATATTTTATAACTTGAACAGAACTACAGACAGATCATGGAAATCTTGACATTTATAACCTTCAAAACTTGCCCTCGTAAAGCGTTCAAATTCTCCTTAAAAAAAAAGAGAAATAAGGCACTAAAAGTGTTTCAAATTCTACGAAAACCGGCAGGAGAACCACAAATTTCATAAATACCGATATTTTATAATTTGAGGCAAACTTAAGTTAAAATTGTAGGTTGTGGAGATCTCGACGCTTTCAAAACTTGAGGAATGTTCTTGTAAAATATTCAAATCTTAGCTTTAAAAAACTGAGAAATAAGGAGGTAAAAGTGGTCAACAAACTGGAAACAAAACAAGCAAATTTTATGGAATTCGATATTTTATAAGTTCAATACTTGAGGATTGAGAAACTTGAGGAATGGACGTAAAGTGTCCATCAAATCATTTTTTACAAAATTGGAAAATAAAGAAGCAAAAGGGTTTGAAAATCCAAGAAAACTGGTAACAAACCACTAAATTTCATAAATTCCAATATTTTATAATAAAAAAAAAAACTTTATTTAAATCATGGAAATCTTTGCACTTTTAAAACTTAAGAAATGTCCTTGTAAAATTTTCAAATCTCAGCTTTAAAAACTGAGAAATAAGGCGATAAAAGAGTTTTGAAGTCCAAGAAAACTGAAACAAAACCCGCAAGTTTTATGATCTACGTTATTTAATAATTTGAACAGAACTATAGACAAATCATGGAAATCTTGACATTGAAAGTTGCCCTCATAAAGTGTTCACATCGATCTTTAAAAAAATAAGAAATAAGGTAGTGAAAGTGTTTCAAACTAAAAGAAAACTGAAAACAAAACACCAAATTTTATAACTACGATATTTTATAATTTGAGGAAAACTTTACTCAAGTGATGGATTTCTTGGCACTTTCAAAAGTTGAGGATTGTTCTCGTAACGTTTTTTACAAAATTCAGAAATATGAAAGCAAAAGTGTTTCAAAGTCCAAGAAAACTGGAAACAAATCACAAAATTTCATAACTCAGGATATTTTGTCGTTTGAAAAAAAAATTAAAGAAATCTTGACACTTTAGAAACTTGAGGAATGCTCTAGTAGTGTTCAAATCGTGCTTGTGGATGTAAATCTGCAGAAAAAGGATGTCTGAGAGAGAACAATCGGTTGGTTTTAGGATATATTTCCGCCCCAAAATATAAATCCCAAGCAATGCAACTATTTTTTTTATTATTCCACAGAATTAACCGTAAATTTACTATTTCCTATCTAGGGCGATTATCAACTCCGCAAAAATTCTGGAAAGAACAAAGTTAAACATAAAAATCAAAGCAAAGAGTGCCAACTTTGTGACAGCATAAAGGCCCTGCAGTACTACGTATATCACGAAACTTTGACTATTACGGCTTATTATCATGTCAGTAGTTTCAGCGTGGATTTTGCCAAGATTGTACAGGACGATATAGTGTGAGGAATGTGCCGGGACCTGATTACGTCCTAGCGAAATTACTTTAACGTAAATGGTAAATTAGCTTCCCCATAAAACCAGGCATTTTTCTGGTTTTGCTGTACACAATGAACAGATAAAAGTGGTGCATAATTGTGCCTTCATGTGACAAATTACGTAAAAAGTTCCATCCAGGGCCGAGGCCGGATATCGCGTGACTTCAATCGTGTAGAGCCAGCCCCGAACTTGACGCAAAACTGCCTGGTTATTCATACAACACTTAAAAGTCAATTAAAACTATCAGGCGATTAAAACTCGGCCCTCCAAGTCCACTTTATGGCACTTCAAATCATAAAATTTCCTGGGATTTATCCATTTTTTATTGTGGTTTAGCGTGAAATAAATTTGATATCGTGCATTATTCATTGGTTGAGTTTAAGTGATTGAACTCTCATTGGTAAACAGGAAATTTGAATTTCAAATGTCCTAAAACGCTCGCTTTGGAGTGGCTTACACAACGATCGCTTTTTTTTGGTTATATTCGTCATACGAAACGCGGTTTTACGAATATATTGGGTGTTGCATGGTTGTTGCAAGTACGACTGCTTCACGACCCAGTAAATCACGAATTTTAACTTGAAAAATAGCGATATGTCGCTGGACGTTACAAAAAGCGTTATTGCGAATCCGGCTTTATGAAGATGAAATATTGTGCGCCTTTTTCTATAGTCAATAACTCACTATTTTCCGAGTTATTTTTCCCCGGGCAAGCAAGAAAAATGTTATTAAAAGCGTGAGACAATCAATTTCAACGGCCCGAACGTCACCTATATCCATCGATTATTTCATATCTTGCTCGCTGACCCGCTTTTTGCCAAAATATGAAAAATGGACCCATTAATTCTTACTTTTTTTCTAGGTACCTATAGCAGTTGCTTCGTTTACTTTGCGTCGACTAAACACGTATCTTAGAAAGAAAGCAAAAACACTAAAATGTCCATAAATCAACACCTACTACTTGTCTTACATCTTTCATAATGAGCGAGAGAGAGGGAGAGAGAGAGAGAGCGCGAGAGACAGATAGTTCATTTTTCATACAACATATTAGTTACTGCCCCCGCAGAATTAATTTTAATGCCATTAGCTATTCCCCTTACAAATATTATCGATATGTTTCAAGATTTTTCTAAAATGTTTTACAATATGCAAAAGGTAGTGGTGGTAACACCAGTTTCTGCTTACAAGAAGTAGAAAACACCAGTTTAAATATCCGCAGTATACAAAAACCAGAAATCCGAAATGCTGTAACTAATAACCTAAACAATAGACTCCATAAACTCCAGGAAGAAAGTGATGGTGATCTGGGTGAAGAGGCAAGGTGGAACAAAATTAAAGAAGAATAACAGAGGAAATTTTGGCACTGATGGAAGAAAGGAGATTCAAAAGCAGGATAACACCAAGTACAAGGAGATATAGAACACAATTAGAAGTAAGATAAGAATCACAAAAGTGGTCTTGATGAATGAAAGTGTAAGAAAATTGAAGAATTAAAACAGAAGTACGACAGTTTCGGCCTACATAAAAAAATAAAAGGTGTAGTGAGAGAGAAGAAGCACACTGAAAGATGAAAAGGGCGCACTGGTTGCTGACTTCGATGCCAGACTGAGACTGTGGCAACAATTTATAACTCAACTGTTTGATGACCATACAACGGAGACCTATGACATAACTATATCAGAGAGCGCTCCAGAAATAACGAAGGAAGAAGCAGAGTATGCCATTAAATCCTCAAAATCCGGTAAAGCAGTAGGGCCAGATGAGGTGCATTGTAAGGTCTTGAAACTGCTGGATGAGCGTTCAATCGGTGTCATGGTGGATCTATTCAATAGCATTTATACATCAGGAGTAATTCCCAGCGAATGGCTGCTTTCCGCCTTTGTTCCTATCCCGAAAAAATCTCGAGCGTCAAAGTGTGATGATCACAGACTAATAAGTTTGATGAGTCGGGTTCTGAAGATCTTTATTAAAGTTATACATACTAGATTATACAAAATATGTGAGGCTGAAATATCAGACACACAATTTGGATTCCGCAACGGAATGGGCACGAGAGAGGCCATCTTTGCTTTGAATGTCTTGTCTCAGTGTGGCCTAGATGTAAACCAAGACCTTTACGTATGCTTCATAGATTATAGTAAGGGGTTCGATAATGTCAAGCATGAAAAGCTTCTGGATATACTCCGAGGATTTGCCATTGATTACCACGACGTCCTAATAATATCAAATATCTACTGGGGACAAACTTCTAGAGTGCAATATGACAATGCTTTGACAGAACAAATTAGTATTCGGAAGGGAGTGAGACAGGGGTGTGTTCTTTTTACTATGCTATTTAACATTTACTCGGAGTTTGTTTTTCGGGAGGCATTGGAAGAGGAGCTGGCGAGTATAGCAATCAATTGCAGAACTTTCAACAACATCAGGTACGCTGACGATACCGCTGTAATAGCAAGCTGCCTCAAAGATCTGCAGGGACTGGTAGACAAAGTAATAGTAGTTAGCGAAGATTAATATCAATAAAACACAAAAGCTAATAATATCCAAAGGTTGAGCAAATCCATCACTTCAAATACCTAAGAACTATCATAAATTAAAATGTTGCACACAAACAAGAAATCTTGTCAAGAATTGAGCACGCGAGGACAACATTTATGAAACTGAGAAAACTGCTGACAGCCCGAGATCTATCTTTGACTTTGAAAGTGAGAATGGTGCGGTGTTGCGTCTTTCCAGTGTTACTATATGGTCTTGAAAGATGGACACTGAATAAGGAAACATCGAAGAGACTGGAATCGTTTGAGTGGTGGGTGTACAGCCGAATGTTAAAGATCTCCTGGATGGACCGCATTACGAACGAACAAGTTCTGGAAAGAATGGATAAGGAAATGGAAATTCTTTTCACAATTGAGAGAAGAAATCTAGAGTTTCTTAGGCATGTTATGCGTAATTCAAAATATGAAATTCTGCAGCTCATCATGCAGGGGAAGATCGTGGGACGCAGAAGCGTTGGTCGACGTAGAATTTCCTGGCTACGTAACCTGCGAGACTGGTTTAACCTCTCATTTGTCGAATTATTTCGGACAGCTGCCTCTAAAGTTAGAATAGCCATGATGATCAGCAACCTCCGAAGGAAAAGCTGAGACCAAGAGGAAGAAGAAGTGGTGGTAAGAAAGGTGGTAGTAGACACTCTTTAATAACAGTTTTAAATATAAATAAAAGACCTGTTGGAGCTGGTACACATTAAGCATCTTTTACTGGCTAGCCCTTACATCACCGTGACGAAACAGGCAGTGCAAGGGAAGCAGCATTGAAGCGTCACACTCCATACTTAAAAAATTTAAACCCTCTATCTCTAAAATCAGTGGTTTTAGATCGGATTTCTGGTTCAATAGATATTAAGTTTTTTTCTTTAAAAGTGGTACCTTGTAAAACTGGGACTCCAATTTGTCCCATGGTATAAATAATACTCGTTATTTCGCTTTCTCTCAACTTTACTGATATTTTACTCTACTCCCGATTTTACCGGAAGTGATCATTAATTCATTACTTTTAATACTACCCTGTATATTTTTCTTGCTTGTCTTCTCCGGCCAAAAATTGTCTTTTCAACCACGTCTTCATTTTGTTTTTGTTTTGATAGAGAAAATTCAATTATTTAAAATAAGTATAGTAGGCCATGACTAGGAGACGAAGAATGTTTCGAAATACAGTAGGCGTCAGAAACAAAAGCCTAATTTTATGCAGTTATAAATTTCATGTTTTAATAGCCCCAGAAAAATTAGTATTGTAAAAAAATCACGTTTTAAAATTAAAAAAAAATCAAAAATATTCCAAATTATTAAAAAAAACTAAGATAGGAATGCTGTGGTTTAAGTTCGGTTTACTGTAAAGTAACTATTTGTCATCACTTGCCACAGTGTAGGATAAAATAATTAATTTATTTTTTTAAACGAAACTTTCTTTTTCTTAACACCACACTGTTTCAAAACACCACACTGTCAAAAAATTGAAATAAATTTAATTAGTAACAATGAAACAAACGACTAATAAATTAAATTAGAATGTATCATTTATTCTAGGTGGCAAATGATGACAAATATTTACTTAACAATAAACCGAACTCATTGTTGTAATTAGCGTACTTAAGTTGTAAGTAGTTGGTGAAGTTAGCGGGATTAGGACAAATAATGCACCTCTTCTTTATTCGAAAATGGCCGACGTTTCGACTGTTTATTTAGTCTTCATCAGGGCTAAAACCCAATGAGTTAAATAGTAGCAAATCCCTGGGCCCAACATAAAATTGCAAATAATGTTTGTTACATAATGGAACGTAAAATCATATGATTTGGCTAAAACTAGGCTTTCGTTTCCGTCGCCTACTAAATATCGAAAAATTTTTCGTCTTCTTGTCATGGCTTACTATACTTATTTTAACTAATTGAATTTTCTCTGTCAAAGAAAAAACAAATTATAACATGTTTGAAAAGATAATTTTTGAGCGGAGAATATAGACAAGAAAAATATACAGGGTAGCATTAAAAGTAATGAATTAATGATCACTTCCGGTTATACCGGAAGTAGGATAAAATATCAGTAAAGCTGAAAGAAAGCGAAATAACAAGATATATAATAACAAGATATATAACCGAGAAAAGTCTCTCGGTGGCGCCATCTGTGCCCGTTTGTTCAACTGACGAGATCGCACTCGTCCAGTATCAATGTCATCGACCTTTTAAACGACTGATGAACCATCATTTCAGAAGCTCTAATTGTGCCCATTCAAAGACTAGTTTCGCCGTTTACGGCTCGTCAGTGAGACTTTGACACAATCAGAACTTGCAGAACTTTCGGCACTCAAGACACGTTTCATAGCAGCACCGAGAAAAGTCTCTCGGTGGCGCCATCTATGTCCGCTTGTTGAACTAACGAGATCGCACTCGTCCAGATCAGTGTCATCGACCTTTTAAACGACTGATGAACCATCATTGCGCAAGCTCTAATCATACCCATCCAAAAACTAGTTTCGCCGTTTAGGGCTTGTCACTGAGGCTTTGACACAATCAGAACTTGCGGAACTTTCGATACTCAAGACACGTTTCATAGCAGCACCGAGAAAAGTTTCCCGGTGGCGCCATCTATGTCCGTTTGGTGAACTAACGAGATCGCACTCGTCCAGTATCAATGTCATCGACCTTTTAAACGACTGATGAACCATCATTTCAAAAGCTCTAATTGTTCCCATTCAAAGACTAGTTTCGCCGTTTACGGCTCGTCAGTGAGACTTTGACACAATCAGAACTTGCAGAACTTTCGGCACTCAAGACACGTTTCATAGCAGCACCGAGAAAAGTCTCTCGGTGGCGCCATCTATGTCCGCTTGTTGAACTAACGAGATCGCACTCGTCCAGATCAGTGTCATCGACCTTTTAAACGACTGATGAACCATCATTGCGCAAGCTCTAATCATACCCATCCAAAGACTAGTTTCGCCGTTTAGGGCTTGTCACTGAGGCTTTGACACAATCAGAACTTGCGGAACTTTCGATACTCAAGACACGTTTCATAGCAGCACCGAGAAAAGTCTCCCGGTGGCGCCATCTATGTCCGTTTGGTGAACTAACGAGATCGCACTCGTCCAGTATCAATGTCATCGATCTTTTAAACGACTGATGAACCATCATTTCGCAAGCTCTAATTGTGCCCATCCAAAGACTAGTTTCGCCGTTTACGGCTCGTCAGTGAGGCTTTGACACAATCAGAACTTGCAGAACTTTCGGCACTCAAGACACGTTTCATAGCAGCACCGAGAAAAGTCTCCCGACGGCGCCATCTATGTCCGTTTGGTGAACTAACGAGATCGCACTCGTCCAGTATCAATGTCACCGCCCGGTCTAAGGAAAATGATGCAGATTACTGTAAAATACAGAAATCAATTTTTAGCCTTCGCTATTCTTCGCATTTCCTAAATTCCTGATTCATGAACCATCTCAACACCAGCACAGTTTTTAAAGTAGGGTCCACAAATGAAAACGTTCTTTTCGCTTCAACACCATTTTGGTTATTTTCAAAAACATTTTGGATTTTTTATGCCGTTTTCGAATGAAATAAGACTATTTTAATCCCCTTTTCTGAAAGGGACCAAAAATTGACAATCTCCGAATTAATTGATCCCAGGGGACTTCTGTTGATGGGAGGTGGAAGAGGATATCGAGAAGAACAATAACATTGAGAGAAAAAACTATGTAATTAACTCTAATCCGGTAAGTTACAGACCGTCAAAAGTTGAAATATGAGAAAAAAGAAGGGTTATAGTACCTTTCGGTTATTTTCAGAAGAAAATTGGATTTTTTAAGCTCTTTTTGATCGCATGAGACGATTTTAATCCCTTATGAACGTAACATACGTAATACTAGTGAGAGTAGACCCGTAAGTGCTAAAAGTCATGAAAAAGTCAATTCTAAAACTGCTCAAAAAGAAATACCAGCGAAGGGATATGTCTCCAGAAATATTAAACCATATTTTGTTGATCCCTCTATTAGCAAACCTGCAATACATATAACCTGCTACATAACCTCCTAAAGCAGTCTACACATAGACTTTTCCAAAATGGAAAGGCTAACGAAAGTGAGTTGAAGGCTTTAGAGATAGAGAGTTTAATGCATAATTTGGGGTGTGCAGTTTCAATTGCTTCTTAATTTAGAAACAAGTATTAGTTATGTGTTGTGCTTAGAGATCAGCATTCGTTTTGCAGTTGTAATAAACTTTGGTGCCGTAAAAGGTGTTGACAGATATTTTCCAGGTTATAAAGGAAGTCGACATATAGTAAATATAACTCAAAGAGAACTTAAAATACATTTTCCGTTCACTTTACTTACACTCAGCTTTTACGTTTCAGGTGCATTTTATTTTCAAAGTACGTAGGCCTTTTTCATAAAGAGCTTAAGTGAACATAAACATTTCGTTTGCTCGTATTTTATGTGATCGACGCAAAGCTAAAGAAATTTCATTGGCGTCGAATATACGGCCTACAATAGCAAATGAGAAGGGCTTGGCAATTTTTCACTTTTGCCGCTTTTCTTCCGACCGGCGCTGATTGAAATTTAGAAAATGGCCCATGTTCGAGGAAAACTTTTCTTATCTCGGCGCCGAGTTTCCTTTTAAATGGCAGTCAAAGATCCATAAATCGAGAATTACAAGAATAAAAGTTCGAAAGTTGGAAGTTAAGAGAATCCTTACACTTAAAGTTTTTAAGTTTATTTTCCGCGGTACATGAGAGCGATTTTTTTGAGCTATATAGCTTTTTCCCGGCAGCATTGTTGTGTTTTATGACTCAATTAAGCAAACATTTTACAGCACGATCTCCTTAAGTTATTGAAGCTTCTTAGGCACTCACAGGGCGCCCTAAATTTTTCCTTTTCGGGCGATTTATGACTACTTAAAGCGTCTCTTGACTGTCGTCAGTATTAAATTGTTTTGCTTCAAATTTCGAATTGCGTTGTTTCGGATCGTAAATAAAATGTCATTTTTCAATATTTTAAAGATGTGAGCAACAAAGATAGAATTTTATAAAGAGCAAAAACTGTAGAAGCACTGTTCTTGTTAAAAAAATTAAAACTTTTCTGCTTTTGATGGGTTGAGTCAGTGGAAGTTTCAAATACCCGAACAGAAGCTGAAAATAGTTTAAGCTGCAGTTGCCCTTAAAGGCGATGGTCGACACTAAAGTCAAAATGTTTAAATATCATTTTATTTGTATACCAAATTTTCTTGTTGCTAAATCAAAATTTAAAAACTTTGTGTGACGCTTTAGATAAAATTTTCGTGTTACTAAAGTCGAAATTTAAAACTTTCCTGTTACTTTCGGATCAAAATTTTTTGTTACTGCGTAAACTTTTTTAAATTTTATGTTACGTTTAAATTTACGTTTGGACTAAAAATGTCTGTTATCAAAGTCGATATTTTTAAAATTCGTGTTACATTTAGTCCAACATTATTTGTTACGAATTAAAAATTACAAAAATTGTATTACGTTTAAACTAATATTCTCTCTAACTAATAACTTTTTACGAAACTGGACTCAAAACTTAAAAATTTGATGTTACTTTCGGATTAATGTAATGTATTTCTTGTTTCTAAGTTAAATTTTTTAAATTGTGTGTTACGCTCAGGTTATAATTTTGTGTTACTACCGTCGAAGTTTTAAAATTTTGTGTTACTTTTAGACTAAAATTCCTGTTAGTAATATCGTGTAATGTGTGAAATTTTTAAACTTTGTGTTACTTTTAGACAACATTTCCTTCTTTCTATGTCAAAATTAAATAACTTCGTGTTACGTTAGACTAATATTTTAAGTCAAACTTTTGAGAATTTGAGTATTTTCGAGACCAAATTTTCGTGGGACGTTTAGATTAAATTTTTCGTGTTACTAAAGTTAAAACTTAAAAATTTCATTTTTAGTTTTATGTTACGTTTAAATTTAGGTTTGGATTAAAAATGTCTGTTACGAAAATCAAAATTTTTTAAATTTGTGTTACATTTAGTTCAACTTTATTTGTTACAAAGAGAAATTTAAACAAAATTGTGTTACGTTTAGACTAACATTTTTTCTAACTAACAACTTTAGACAAAATTTTTACGTTACTTGACTCAAAACTTAAAAATTTGATGTTACTTTGTTATTAATGTAGTGTATTTCTGGTTTCTAAGTTAAATTTTTTAAATTTTGTGTTACGTTCAGGTTATAATTTTGTGTGACTATAGTGAAAAGTGTAAAATTTCGGATTACATTTAGACTAAAATTCCTGTTGGTTATGTCGAAATTTAATTTTTTTTTCTTTTAGAACACATTTCCTTGTTAATAAGCAAAATTAAATAATTTCGTTTTTTTACGTTTACACTAACATTTCAAATCAAACTTTTGAGAATTTGAGTAACTTCCAGACCAAATTTCTAGTACCAAAAAATTTATAAATTTTGTGTTACTCTTAAATCACAATTTCTTATTACCAAAGTCGAAACTTAAATATTTGAGATTACTTTTGGAATACTCTTTCTTGTCACTAAAAATTTTTTTTAAAATTTTTATGATTAGACAATTTCGTGTTACTACAATCAAAATTTAAAAAAGTTGTGTTGCGTTTAGACTAAAATCTCCTGCTCGTAATGCCGTCATTTTTTACTTTTATGTAATTGTTAGAAGAAAGTGTTTTAAACATTTTACTAAATAAAAAAAATTTTATTTTGTGTTACTTTCCAATAGTAGTTTAATTTCGTGTTCCTACAATCAAAATTCTAAAACCTTGTGTTACTAAGGTCATTTTTTTTATTACTAAAGTCAAAAGGTTAAAATGTTTAAATTTGCTGTTAGTTTTAGACCAATATGTCTTGTTAAGAGATCAAAATTAAAAGAATTCGTGTTAAGTTTAGATTATCAATTCAAGTCAAACTTTTGAGATTTTCTATTACTTTCAGACCAAAATTTCTCATTGCTAAGTAGAAATTTTTAAATTGCGTTTTACTCTTGACTAAATTTAAATTTTCATGTTACTAAAGGCAAAAGTTACTCCCTCTGGATCATTATTTTTTGTTAGTAAGTAACTTGTTACATTAACATTTTCTCTAAATATCAACTTTAGACTAAATTTTTCGTTACTAGACTCAAAAATTAAAACATTTATGTTGATTTCTGGTTAATGTAACGTATTTCTGGTTTCTGAGATAAACTTTTTAAATTTTGTGTTACGCTCAGGTTACAATTTTGTGTTTCTACAGTCGAAATTTTAAAATTGTGTGTTACATTGAGACCAAAATTTCCTGTTAGTATTTTCCAAATTTTAAATGTTCGTGTTACATTTAAATTAAAATTCCTGTTGGTAATTTCAAAATTTAAAAAATGTGTGTTACTTTTAGACCACATTTCCTTGATACTAAGTCAAAGTTAATAATTTCGTGTTACGTTTAGACTTTTCAAGTGAAACATTTGAGAAATTGAGTAAGTTCAAATCAAATTTTCGTGTAACGTTTAGATTAAAATTTTCGTGTTACTAAAGTGAAAACTTAAAAATTCCATGTTCCTTTCGGTTCAAAATTTCTTGTTACTGAGTAAACATTTTTTAATTATATGTTACATTTAAATTTACGTTTGGACTAAAAATGTCTGTTACCAAAATCAACAGTTTAAAAATTTGTGTTACATGTGGTCCAACATTTCTTGTTACCAAGCCAAATTAAAAAAATAATTGTGTTACGTTTAGGTTAAAATATTCTCTAAAAACTTTAGTTTAAATTTTTACGTTACTAGACTGAAAACTTAAAAAGTTATGTTAATTTTGGATTAATGTAATGTTTTTCTGGTTTCTAAGTTATTTTTTTTTAATTTTGTGTTACGCTTAGGTTATAATTTGGTGTTACTACCGTCGAAAGTTTAATTTTTCGTGTTACATTTAGACTAAAATTTATGTTAGTAATGTCGAGATTTTAAAATTTTGTGTTACTTTTAGACTAAATTTCTTTGTCACTAAATCAAAAGTAAATAATTTCGTATTACTTTTAGACTAACATTTCAAGTCAAAGTTTTGAGAATTTGAGTAACTTCCAGATCAAATTTTCGTGTAACATTTAGGTTACAATTTTCTTCTTACCAATGTCAAAACATAAAAATTTCATGATGCATGGATCTAAATTTCTTGTTACTGCGTAAAATTTTTTTAAATTTTATGTTACCTTTAAATTTACCTTTTAACTTTGGTAACAGACTAAAAATGTCTGTTACGAAAGTCTAAATTTTTAAAATTTGTGTTACATTTAGTCGAACATTTCTTGCTACGAAATCAAAACTAAAAAAAAATGTGTTACGTTTAGACTAACATTTTCTCTAACTAACAAATTTGTACTAAAATTTTACGTTACTAGACTCAAAACGTGAAAAATTTGATGATACTTTGGGATTAGTGTAGTGTATTTCTGGTTTTTAAGATATATTTTTTAAATTTTGTGTTACGCTCAGGTTACAATTTTATGTTACCAGAGTCGAAATGTTTAAATTTCGTGTTACATTTAGACCAAAATTTCCTGTTAGTAATGTTGAAATTTTGTGTTACTTTTAGACCACATTTTCTTGTTACTGAGTCGAAACTAAATGATTACGTTACGTTTAGACTAACAGTGGAAGCTGAACTTTTGATAATTTGAATACCTTCCAGACCATATTTTCGTGTATCGTTTAGATTCAAATTTTCGTGTTACTAAAATCAAAACTTAACCACTTCGTTAACATTTTCCAATTTTATATTACGTTTAAATTTACCAAAGTCGATTTTTTTTAAATTTGTGTTACATTTAATCCAACATTTGTTGCCTTGTTATGAAGTCAACTGTTATGAAGTCAAAATTAAAAAAAAAATTGTGTCATGTTTAGATTAACATTTTGTCTAACAACTTTAGATTAAAATTTTACGTTAGTAGACTCAATATTTAAAATGTTTATGTTACTTTCGTATTAATGTAATGTATTTCTGGTTTCTAAGTGAAATATATTAAATTTTGTGTTACGCTCAGGTTCCAAATTTGTGTTACTACAGTGGAAATTTATAAATTTCTTGTTACTTTTAGACCACATTTTCTTGTTACCAAAGTCGAAACTTAAGGATTTGAGATTACTTTCGGAACATTTTTTCTTGTTACTAAACATTTTTTTTTAATTATTGTGATACGTTTAGAGAATTTCGTGTTACTACATTCAAAATTAAAAAATGTTGTGTTACTCACTCTTAGATTAATATTTCGTGTTATTAAGTCACAATTTTATAAACTTTGTGTTGCGGTTAGACTAAAATTTACTTTTACTAATGTCGATTTTTTTTTAATTTTATGTAATTGTTACAACAAAAAGTGTTTTAAAAGTTTGATGCTACCTGCGGATCAAAATTTCTTGTTACTAAGTAAAATTTATTTTATTTTGTGTTAATTTTAGACTACAATTTAGTGTTCCTACAGTCAAAATTCAAAAACTTTGTGATACGTTTATACTAAAGTTTTCTGTTACTAAGGTCAAAAGGTCAAAATGTTTAAATTTCCTGTTAGTTTTAGACCAATATGTTTTGTTAAGAGATCAAAATTAAAAGAATTCGTGTTAAGTTTAGATTAACAATTCAACTCAAACTTTTGAGATTTTGTATTACTTTCAGACCAAAATTTCTCATTGCTAAGTTGAAATTTTTAAATTTTGTTTTACACTTGACTAAATTTAAATTTTCATGTTATTAAGGGCACTACCTCTGGATCAACATTTCTTGTTAGTAAATAACTTGTTACATTAACATTTTCTCTAAATAACAACTTTAGACTAAATTTTTCGTTACTAGACTCAAAAATTAAAAAATTGATGTTGATTTCCGATTAATGTAACGCATTTCTGGTTTCTGAGATAAATTTTTTAAATTTTGTGTTACGCTCAGGTTACAATTTTGTGTTTCTACAGTGGAAATTTTAAAATTGTGTGTTACATTGAGACAAAAATTTCCTGTTAGTATTTTCAAAATTTTAAATGTTTGTGTTACATTTAGATTAAAATTACTGTTAGTAATTTCAAAATTTACAAAAATTGTGTTACTTTTAGACCACATTTCCTTGTTACTAAGTCAAAGTTAATAATTTTGTGTTACGTTTAGACTAACATTTCAAGTCAAACATTTGAGAAATTGAGTAAGTTCGGGTCAAGTTTTCGTGTAACGTTAGATTAAAATTTTCGTGTTACTAAGGTGAAAAATTAAAAATTCCATGTTCCTTTCGGATCAAAATTTCTTGTTACTGAGTTAACATTTTTTAAGTATATGTTACATTTAAATTTACGTTTGGACTAAATATGTCTGTTACCAAAGTCAACAATTTTAAAATTTATGTTACATTTGGTCCAACATTTCTTGTTACCAAGCCAAATTAAAAAAATAATTGTGTTACGTTTAGATTAAAATATTCTCTAAAAACTTTAGTTTAAATTTTTACGTTACTAGACTCAAAACTTAAAAATTTTATGTTAATTTTGGATTAATGTAATGTTTTTCTGGTTTCTAAGTTATTTTTTTTTAATTTTGTGTTACGCTTAGGTTATAATTTGGTGTTACTACCGTCGAAAGTTTAATTTTTCGTGTTACATTTAGACTAAAATTTATGTTAGTAATATCAAGATTTTTAAATTTTGTGTTACTTTTAGACTACATTTCTTTGTCACTAAATCAAAAGTAAATAATTTCGTATTACTTTTAGACTAACATTTCAAGTCAAAGTATTGAGAATTTGAGTAACTTCCAGACCAAATTTTCGTGTAACATTTAGATTAAAATTTTCTTCTTACCAATGTCAAAACATAAAAATTTCTTGTTGCATGGATCTAAATTACTTGTTACTGCGTAAACATTTTTTAAATTTTATGTTACCTTTAAATTTACCTTTTAACTGACTAACAGACTAAAAATGTCTGTTACCAAAGTCTAAATTTTTTAAATTTGTGTTACATTTAGTCGAACATTTCTTGCTACGAAATCAAAATTTAGAAAAAATTGTGCTACGTTTAGACTAACATTTTCTCTAACTAACAAATTTGTACTAAAATTTTACGTTACTAGACTCAAAACGTGACAAATTTGATGTTACTTTGGGATTAGTGTAATGTATTTCTGGTTTTTATGATATATTTTTTAAATTTTGTGTTACGCTCAGGTTACAATTTTACGTTACCAGAGTCGAAATTCTTAAATTTCGTGTTACATTTAGACCAAAATTTCCTGTTAATAATGTTGCAATTTTGAAATTTTTTGTTACTTTTAGACCACATTTTCTTGTTACTGAGTCGAAACTAAATGATTACGTTACGTTTAGACTAACATTGGAAGCTAAACTTCTGATAATTTGAATACCTTCCAGACCATATTTTCGTGTATCGTTTAGATTCAAATTTTCGTGTTACTAAAGTGAAAACTTAAAAATTCCATGTTCCTTTCGGTTCAAAATTTCTTGTTACTGAGTAAACATTTTTTAATTATATGTTACATTTAAATTTACGTTTGGACTAAAAATGTCTGTTACCAAAATCAACAGTTTAAAAATTTGTGTTACATGTGGTCCAACATTTCTTGTTACCAAGCCAAATTAAAAAAATAATTGTGTTACGTTTAGATTAAAATATTCTCTAAAAACTTTAGTTTAAATTTTTACGTTACTAGACTGAAAACTTAAAAAGTTATGTTAATTTTGGATTAATGTAATGTTTTTCTGGTTTCTAAGTTATTTTTTTTTTAATTTTGTGTTACGCTTAGATTATAATTTGGTGTTACTACCGTCGAAAGTTTAATTTTTCGTGTTACATTTAGACTAAAATTTATGTTAGTAATGTCGAGATTTTAAAATTTTGTGTTACTTTTAAACTACATTTCTTTGTCACTAAATCAAAAGTAAATAATTTCGTATTACTTTTAGACTAACATTTCAAGTCAAAGTTTTGAGAATTTGAGTAACTTCCAGATCAAATTTTCGTGTAACATTTAGGTTACAATTTTCTTCTTACCAATGTCAAAACATAAAAATTTCATGTTGCATGGATCTAAATTTCTTGTTACTGCGTAAACATTTTTTAAATTTTATGTTACCTTTAAATTTACCTTTTAACTTACTAACAGACTAAAAATGTCTGTTACCAAAGTCTAAATTTTTAAAATTTGTGTTACATTTAGTCGAACATTTCTTGCTACGAAATCAAAATTTAAAAAAAATTGTATTACGTTTAGACTAACATTTTCTCTAACTAACAAATTTGTACTAAAATTTTACGTTACTAGACTCAAAACGTGAAAAATTTGATGTTACTTTGGGATTAGTGTAATGTATTTCTGGTTTTTAAGATATATTTTTTAAATTTTGTGTTACGCTCAGGTTACAATTTTATGTTACCAGAGTCGAAATGTTTAAATTTCGTGTTACATTTAGACCAAAATTTCCTGTTAGTAATGTTGAAATTTTGTGTTACTTTTAGACCACATTTTCTTGTTACTGAGTCGAAACTAAATGATTACGTTACGTTTAGACTAACAGTGGAAGCTGAACTTTTGATAATTTGAATACCTTCCAGACCATATTTTCGTGTATCGTTTAAATTCAAATTTTCGTGTTACTAAAATCAAAACTTAACTACTTCGAAAACATTTTTTAATTTTATATTACGTTTAAATTTACCAAAGTCGATTTTTTTAAAATTTGTGTTACATTTAATCCAACATTTGTTGCCTTGTTATGAAGTCAACTGTTATGAAGTCAAAATTAAAAAAAAAATGTGTGTTATGTTTAGATTAACATTTTGTCTAACAACTTTAGATTAAAATTTTACGTTAGTAGACTCAATATTTAAAATGTTTATGTTACTTTCGTATTAATGTAATGTATTTCTGGTTTCTAAGTGAAATATATTAAATTTTGTGTTACGCTCAGGTTCCAAATTTGTGTTACTACAGTGGAAATTTATAAATTTCTTGTTACTTTTAGACCACATTTTCTTGTTACCAAAGTCGAAACTTAAGGATTTGAGATTACTTTCGGAACATTTTTTCTTGTTAATAAACATTTTTTTTTTAATTATTGTGATACGTTTAGAGAATTTCGTGTTACTACATTCAAAATTTAAAAATGTTGTATTGCTCACTCTTAGATTAATATTTCGTGTTATTAAGTCACAATTTTAAAAACTTTGTGTTGCCTTTAGACTAAAATTTACTTTTACTAATGTCGAATTTTTTTAATTTTATGTAATTGTTACAACAAAAAGTGTTTTAAAAGTTTGATGCTACCTGCGGATCAAAATTTCTTGTTACTAAGTAAAATGTATTTTATTTTTTGTTAATTTTAGACTACAATTTCGTGTTCCTACAGTCAAAATTCAAAAACTTTGTGATACGTTTTTACTAAAGTTTTCTGTTACTAAGGTCAAAATGTCAAAATGTTTAAATTTTCTGGTACTTTTAGAACAAAAATGTCTTGTTACGAGATCAAAAATAAAGGAATTCATGTTACGTTTAGACTAACGGTTCAAGTCGAGATTTTGAGATTTTGTGTTACTTTTAAACCAAAATTTCTCATTGCTAAGTAGAAACTTTTTAATTTAGTTTTACCTTTTAACTACATTAAAATTTTCGTGTATTAAAGGCAATATTTAAAAATTTGATTTAAACTTTGGATCTAAATTTTTAGTTAGTAAGTAATAATGTTTAAATTTTATGATATGTTTACACTAAAATTTTGTATTACTACAGTCAAAATTAAAAAAAATGTTGTTACATTTAAATTAAAATTTTCTGTTACCAATGTCGAAGTTTTTTGTTGCCAAGTCAAACATACAAAATTTCGTGTTACACTTTAGACTAAGTTTCCGTACTACCAAAGTCAAAATTTAAAAGTTTGATGTTACTTTCCGATTAACATTTCTTGTCTGTAAGTATTTTTTTTTTAATTTTTTGTTACGTATATACTACAACTTGTAGTTATTACATTCAAAGTAAAAAAAAAAATGTTTTAATTTCAGACCAAAATTGTGTGTTATTAGGTCAAAATTTATACACTTTGTTTAAAATTTAAAAAATTCGTGATATTTTTAAACTAAAATTTTTGGTTACTAAAATCAAATATGGTAAATTTTTTGTTACTTTTGGAGCTTACAATTTCTTGCTACCAAGTCAAAGTCAAAAAGTAAGTAAGACAATTTGGAGTTAACCTTATTAACTCTTTGACGTAGCCAAAAATATACACCTCAGAAAAGAATCCTTTCAAAGCGAATAACGTAAAATAACGTCATTTTCACGTCGCAAAGTGACAGAAATTTGTCTTTAGACTTACGTCCGTCATTTGACGTTGTTTCGACGTCATCTCACGACGTCTTTGGTGACCAATTCTTACCAAAAAATTACGTCAAAATGACGTCACCTTCCCGCCTGGGCAGGCCTATTTTTAACCAAACCTCGTAGTTGTCAAAGTTAGCTGGATCGTTAACATCCCTTATCAGAAATTTATTTACTCTTCTGTTTCAATGATTTGTCATTAAGCGAGTCATCACATTGAATTTGGTGTCACCAACTGCATAGGTACATCCAGTCACCGCTAATTGATTATGTAAAGCTTCCTTTACATAAAGACAAGGATGATTATGACAATACCGTTCCATTTACATTACACCATTGTCAGAATAACTTCACCCAGAGTTATTATTAATCTACGGCCTGGTTCACAAATTGGCCAGAAATGACATGCCGAGCCCCATACGCCCCTACAAAGAGAACGTTACGTGACTCGCCTGCACGAATTCGGGGGATAAATGCATGTACTTTCCCACTATTAGGAAAAAGTGGACTTTTTAAAGCTGAACTTGATTCACGTTAAATATGCAGAGGACGTAACAATGGAAATGCAGTCTTTAAATTGCAAAATAGGACATTTGCATACCCGACGATTCGGATATAAAACATTTCAAGTAAAAATTGCCAGAACAGCCGAAATAATGGTTTGGTAAGTTTTTCGATCGCGTCATTAGGAGAAACGAGGAATGTTAAAATTAGGCTAAAAGAAAAAAGTCCACGGTAGAAAAAAAGGCTTCTTTAAGTAATCCGTAACATTTTCGTATCTCGACAGGAATGTCAAAAATTGACTCTTACTTCATACTTTATCATTTAGGACACTTTTACGTATTTGATTTTAATCTGGTAAATAGCTTTTTACAGGATTGGATATATATTTTCCTAACAAGTGTGGAAAGTGATACTTTTCCGCACGCGACTGCAGTTGGCCGAACGACGCGTAGCGGAGAAGAGTGCGGAAAAGATACTTTCCGCGAGTGTTAGGAACAATATTTTTTCTACGAGTAAGGACGACTTTTACAACTATCAGCAAAACTTCAATTTGAAGTTAAAACACCGGACATGGCGTTGTTTATCTGTCAAGTAAAGAAGAAATTCCATTCCATCCAAAACATCTTACTCTTACTGTAAAAGTATATTTACCGGACTTATAACGTAAATAACTATTAGAAGTTCTACACCCGCAATACTTTCTACACGTGAATAACTGTTACATATTGAGAGTTTTGCTAAGCTCTGGCTATAATACGAGTAGGGAAGGTTTAAGGTCTCAGCTCTTATCAAAATCGTCACTGAAAGATTTGATTAAGAGGTTTGATGGTAAATTTTGCCGCAAAAGCGCAACAAATAATAACGTAGAATCAAGGAAATATGTGCTAAAAAAATTCTTTTAATTACGAAGTTTATCTGTCTAAAAAAACAGAAAATTCCTAGAATGAAACGGTCCTTTAAATTTGGAGCAATCAATGAGGTACAAATGGCGCCATTTAAAAATTTGTTGTTAGCTTAATTGAGAGATTCCTAACATTGACACCAACAGTAAAAAAAAAAAAAATTTCGGATGAATGGCAGGGTTCTGGTTAGTACCTGAACTAACTTAACCAGAGGGGAAGTAAAACTGAAATAACATAACTTAACTAATGGAGCCAACACTTAGTGCAGCAATCAACAATCCCTATAGCGTCCCTCAAGAGCCGCTGACTCATAACTCAGTGCTTGAACTAACATAATCTAATGTGAACTGCCCTAACCAAAGGAAAAACTGAACCAAAGTACTGAACCGAGTTAACCAAACCATAGATATGTGCTGCAATCAACGACCATCAAGGTCTGCCCCAAGGGACGAGTAGAACTGAACTAACCTGATGAAAGAAAAAACATTACTGAGCTAACCTGAACTAACTAAAGGAAAAACGTAACTGAACTAAGCTAGCGAATAGGATACTAAAACTAAACTAACATTTAAATTTGGAGCAATCAATGAGGTCCAAATGGCGCAATTTTAAAATTTGAAAGGTTACTAAAATTGATACCTACCGGATGAAAAGCTTTATTATGGCTCATCATCAGATACAATTTTGGGGTCTGGTGGATATTAGGTAATATGGAACTACAATGTATTTTGGAATTTATAATGAAGAAGGTATCAAATCAAGTAGCTTTCAGCAAAAAAAAATGCTGATGATTGGCCAGAGTTCTGCTAACCTGAACTAACAAAAAAAAAGTCTAACATGAATTAACCTAATCGAAGGATAAGCTGAACTAAACTAACTTAACGAAAGAGAAAGTAAAACTGAAATAACATAACTTAACTAATGGGACTAACACTTATGTACAGTAATCAACAGGTCCTATAGCGTCCCTCAAGAGCCGCTGACTCATAACTCAGCGCTTAAACTAACCTGATCTAATTTGAACTGACCTAACCAAAGCAAAAACATAACTGAACTAACCTAACCAAAGTAATAACAGGATTGAACCAACTTAACCAAAGCATAAATAATAGTGAAGTAGCCCAACCTAACTATACAGAGCCCACACTTGTGTCCGAAGGGATGAGTAGAACTGAACTAACCTGACCAAAGAAAAAACATTAGTGAGCTATCCTGAACTAACTAAAGAAAAAGAGAACTGAACTAACCTAACGAAAGGGAAACTAAAATTAAACTAACCTACCACATTGGATATTCGCTTGCTGATATGATATATTATTATACATATATGTTTTTTTCATATTTTTAGCACAAATAAGTATCATCTGCAAATTTTCTTGCTCGAAACAATTTAATTTAAATTATCTCTATTGTAAATTTGAGAAAAAAATCCGGAGTACTTAATATCGATCAGCACCGAAATTCTCTATTCCCAATCCAACCCAGTTGGATTGGGAATTCCAACTCTATTCCCAATACAGTTGGAAAAAAATTTTCTACACAGTTACACGTCGAAATTTTTTTTCCAAAATTATACGTCTTTTTTCTTCACCTTGTAGCAACTATTCTGGGAGACGCGGGGCTTTTCGTCTATCTCTGAATTACAATCTAAAGTGTTTTCCGAGCTTTGAAGCCGTGGTCCAATGGAATTTCTTCCTGACGCTTCGTCTACAGCTGCGACATACATTCCCAAAGGCGATGAGACAATGACCGAAATGATCTCCCGTGTTTCCCGACGTTGACTGATTCGAATGTGGGGAGCTCCGTGGTATTTATTCCCCGGTTTCGGCGCACTGAAAGTATGTCGTAGAACTCGCTTCCAGTCTGCACTTAGACACGTAATTTCTTCCTTTGTGTTAAAATTGTTGACGTGTTTAAAGATCTCAATAGCCTCTCTCGTTAGTCTCAGATAGAAACGTTGCGACTGATATAAGATATCCACCTGTTGTGACCTTCGGATAGAGCGTGCTCTGCTACTGCTGACTTTTGTGTTTGTCCCTCTTGTGTTCCGTAATCCTCGGGTTGACCGTTTTATAGCGACAATCTATACCGAGCCACTGCTGCATGGAACTTGGTAAACTACGTGTGCCAATAGGGAATCTATGAGGTTTTTGGCGGATCTCAAGCTCTGTTGTAGCAGTTTTAACATTGTGCTTTTTCAGTAGCCTGCCGATCCTGTTAGTCCGTCATCTTCTCCCGTTGTTCCTTCCTGGCGCTTTACATTCCCTTCTTCGATAGGGCCGTCAGTCTTGGATAGAAGGCCCTTTCCAGATGCTTCATTTCCTGTATCCAAATTAGCCGGCTCACAAACTCTCTTGGCTCTCACGGACGGATTCTTTATGATTCACCTTTTCTGTCTGGGATGATTATTTGATCCGTTATTGAGATATCGGTCAGTGTGTGTTAGTTGTCTATAAACGATGTGCGCAAGCTTCCTATTCGGCCTCCTTTATACTAAGACGTAGAAAAACGTTAGGCGTCCTTCTTTTCCTATTTCCGTAGTGAATTGAATTTTTGGGTTGATAGAGTTGAGGTGTAAGAGGAAGTTTTGAAGTTCGCCCACGCCATGGCTACAAATACAAAGGAGTCGTCCGCGTATTGGAACCAGCACTTTGGCCCACCATCGTGATACAACGTCGAAGCTAACAAGAATTTCTCCTGGAGAAAGACTCAAACAAAGCAAATTTTTGATAAACTGAGTGGAATCTTTTATAAAGCTGTCAGTATTTCCTATTTTAGGTTGCAGTAGTTTTGTAAGGTGTTTCGCGATTTCGTAGATCGGGCTTCCTATGGCGCTCACGATGGTTCTCAGTGGCACATCCGATCTTTGGCAAACCGTACAACCTTAGTGGCAAGGCTTCTGAATTTTTAAGCTTAGTCATTTCATTCAATGCCACGTCCTTAATTAAATTGTTGGTGGCCCTCAGAATCCGGGCGGTTGGATCAAGAGTTAGCTTCTTGTAGGTGGTGGGATCTGACAATGACCTGATTTTTTCTTCGTAATCCGATGTTGACATTATAACTGTTGCATTTCTCTTATCTGCTGATGTGAGAATGAGAATATCCTTGTCTTCGTTCAAGGTTTTTCTTTCTGCAACGGTGAGATTGCTTTTTGTTGGTATTGCACGTTGCAGAATTCGTCTCCATCCTTATCTGTTCAGCTGTCTGCTGAACAGCAGGTATAAAAGCAACTTGATCATGATGCTCATGGCAGAAAGAAAATGTTAATGGACGAAGTTCCCGAAACAGACGCTCCAAACTAGTGTCAAAAAACAGAAACCAAAACATGAAACTTAATGCTGCTGGGGCAGCCTCCCAACACGTTTTTAGGCAGCATAAAGCCCAAACCAAGCCCAAAGCCTCTATCAAAATCTCTTAGCACGCCAGACATGCCAAAGATCCTTAATGAGTAATTTAATTCACTTATCAACTGATTTAGAAGAAGCAAATGAGAGAACACCGGAAAATGCTTTTAGAGACAAAGGCCTTCGAGGAATCCAAAAAGACTTGAAGCCACGCGAGTAGCAAAATGGAAAGGAAAACACCGGTGTTGTATAAGGGACATTTAGATGTCTGTTAATGTTTCACCTTGAGATATTTGATGTCTGTATTGTATTGTATTGAATTGGTCTAATGTATTATTATTAAAAACTCTGGTGCTTTGTACTTTTTCTTCGACTCTGTATTGAAATAAAAAAAAAATCGTGTGCATGGGAATACTACTCAAAAGGACCTTTAATTTGAGGTATCATAAAAGGGATGGTGCCATTTAAAATTTTGGGGTTGGGTGCATGGGGCTTAACCCCACCACCAAAATAAGGTAATTCTAAACTGCTAACGGAAAAGGTCGATTGAACAAAATTTTTTGTCATTTTTGGGTGTCTGTATCTCGGAAATGAATTAGCCGAAATTTAAAACCTAAAGAGATTTTGAAAGGCCGTTTTTTCTAGAATCACGGTGAGAGCTTAAATAAGTTATTCTCTAAAGGATATACAGGGTAAAGAAAAAAGCACTGCAAAATTGTTGCATTTCAACCCATTGCATTTGATAGGTAGGGTAATTTCAGAACCTTTATTGTTATGACATTTAGTG
Organism: Taphrorychus bicolor; assembly: GCA_951812265.1. NCBI lineage: Eukaryota > Metazoa > Arthropoda > Insecta > Coleoptera > Curculionidae > Taphrorychus > Taphrorychus bicolor. The sequence continues at coordinate 19,335,995 of OX638302.1, forward strand.
GCGTTAGTTGGTATCTCGGGACATGTTCGGCAGTTTTCGGTTTTTTGGCCTACAAAATTAATTACAGGGGATTTTCAAAAAGTTGACGCTCTTTTGTAAGTCACCTTGTATCGCGAGAATGCTGCAGCCGATTTTAATAAGATAAATGATCTCTAAAAGATAACTGGTTGTAAAATCAGCGACGTAGACTCATAGTTAATAAAACAATTTTATTCTATTTTTAGAACTGATTTTTAAAAACTGATTAAAGTTTTGTTTACTACGATGTCATGACGGGAGCCTTAACTTTAAGACTCTTTTGTAATGACATTTAGGAGCTATGGTCGATACCTCGGGACGGTTTTGGCGGTTTTTTGTTTTTTTGCTTACTAATCGTTTACAGAAAGTTTGAACTTTCTTGTAAGTTGCAATGCAAGATATCCTGAAATTAACTGGGAAGTCCCTACGCAAAAATACGGCACAATGTTCATACAAACATAACCCGCAAACGCTTCGTCTCCGAGATACAGGGTGTTGATTTTTTTTCTTTATATCTCTTAGAGTTTTTGAGATATTTAACTCAAATTTTGAATATAATTAACCATTTATTATCTACATCGGATATACCAACCGCTAGCCAAAATCGACATTGTTTTATTTTTTCTCTGGTTGTATCATTTTATCCTCACCCTTTTTTTGTAGCACGCCATTGATCGTTTTAAAAGTCTGAATTCTCTATTCAATTTAGAAACTTTCTTGCCTCTTGCATCCTTGTCTTATCTCTCACCGTTTTCGAGAAATTTGCAAAAGTGTTTAGGAATGCACATAATTTTTCCATAAGAAATGTCTGTTTTCTTCGTTCCTATTTAAATTCCCAGATAGTGATGAGAAAGAGTAACTTATCGAAAAATTATGTGCATTGTAGACAGACACTTTTGTAAATTTCTCGAAAACCGTGGGAGATAAGACAAGGATGCAAGAGGCAAGAAAGTTTCTAAATTGAATAGAAAATTCAGATTTTTAAGAAAAAAACGCTCAGTGGCGTAATACAAAAAAGTTTGTGATGGTAAAAGGGATACAGCCCGAGAAAGAATAAGACCCTGCCGATTTTGGCTAGCGGTTGGTATATCCAACGATGTAGGTAATAAATGGTTACTTATATTCAAAATTTGAGTTAAATATCTCAAAAACTCTAAGAGATATAAAAAAAAATCACCACCCTGTATCTCGGAGATGAAGCGTTTGCGGGTTATGTTTTTATGAACATTGTGCCCTATTTTTGCTTAGGGATTTTCCTGTTAATTTCAGGATACCAATCAGGTATTGTAACTTACAAGAATGTCCAAACTTTGTATAGACGGTAACTGATTTAGTAGGCAGAAAACCAAAAAACCGCCAAAACCGTCCCGAAATATCAACCATAGCTCTTAAATGTCATTACAAAAAGAGTCTTAAAGTTAAGGCTCCGGGGATGACATCGTAGTAAACAAAATTTTAATGATTTTTTTATTAGATTTTGTGCCATCCTTGAACAAAATGGAATAAAATTGTTTTATTAACTATGAGCCTACGTCGCTGATTTTACAACCAGTTATCTTTCAGCGATCATTTATCTTATTAAAATCGGCTGCGACATTCTCGCGATACTGGATAACTTACAAATAAGCGTCAACTTTTTGAAAAACCCCAGTAATTTATTTTGTAGGCCAAAAAACCGAAAACTGCCGAACGTGTTTCGAGATACCAACTAACGCTATTAAATGTCATAACAATGAATGTTCTGAAATTACGCCACCTACCAAATGCAGTGGGTTGAAATACAACAATTTGGCAGTGCTTTTTTCTTTACCCTGTATATCCTTTGGAGAATTACTTGTTTAAGATCAATCTCTCCCCGTAATTCTAGCAGAAATGACCTTACAAAATCTCTTTAGGTTTTAAATTTCGGCTAACGCATTTCCGAGACACAGAACCCCAAAAATGACAAAAATTTTGCTGTATCGATCTTTTCCGTTAGCACTTTAGTTCCGTTTGCCTGGGTAACATTTGCACCAAATTGCGTTTTTCTAATTTTTTTACTTTCAGAGATATTCGCATGGAAAGTTTTCAGATTGACACCCTGATGTATCTATATATACAGGGTGTTTTTTTTAAGTGCGTACAGTATTGGTATCGCGGAAACGGCTGTAGTATCAATGTCGATTAAATTAGCAAAAAATTGACTTTTGCGGAGACTTTTTGGAAAACCTTTACAGTGTTGCCACATTTTAGTAGTTTCTGAAATATTTAGAAACATGTAAAAATTGCGAAAATTTTAAATATTTTCTATTTCAAAAACTATTGGTGACACAAAAAAAGTTTAAATACAAAGTTTTACTACACTCTAACCCCTCGCATATGACATCTCGATTAGCTTCGTGTGACGCTTATCAACCGAGTTATCAATGTAAGGTTAATTTTTTTAAATACGGACCTGATTTTTGGTACCTTTTACATTTTTTTAAATATTTCAGAAACCACTCAAAATGTGGCAACATTGTAAAAGTTTTCTAAACAGACTCTACAAAAGTCAATTTCTTGCTAATTTAACAGTCTTTGTAACTACAGCCGTTTCGGAGATAGTAATACTGCACGCACTTAAAAAAGACACCTTATACATGTCTCTATATTTTTAAAATTTATTATCCAGGACTAACAAGACAAATTGAAGCTAATCAGAACTAACCTGAACCAACCAGAACTAATCTGAACTAAGTAGAACTATTAGAGCTGTAAAAAAAATTGAGAGTGAAAAAATGTTGGTGTATAATATAAAGCTTGATTTTCTTGTTACTATGATAAAGAGGAGACAAGTTAATTTGGAGTCATAATGGTTGATTTAGACGATGACGCTTTTCCGTCTACATCAATGAGCTGGCAAATCTGGAGCGATTCAAGTTTCACACTTTTTAGCAAAAAATGAAAAGTCTTAGATAATGACTCACGATTGAGATTTGAGGTATTCTGTCCATGGAATCCTCTATTGATGTACAAGATAAATTTTAATTTCTTTTATAGGGGGCGTCATGTTTTTGACCAATTGAAGTGGCCTAAGTTGCAAAGAACATTGACGTCTATGTGGCACTGCAAGCCAACTAAAAACTACTTCAAAATCAAAAATGTTTTCTCAAAAAATTATGGTCACTTATTTCGTCGGTTTTTCTGAATCTAGAACCCCATGATTCATTCACAAAAAATTGTCTTTTTCTTTACAAAACTGCGTAATCTGGCAGTGTTCTTTCAGTGGAAATTATAAATTTCATGGTAATACCGCAATTTTACCTGAATTTCGATTAAAGCACGCTATTCCATGGAACGAGCTTTGGAGGATTATCTGTAGTCCTTTGGATCTATTTCAATAATCTGACGTTAATTAAAATGTATTTTAGCCGAACCTATGCAGTGTATCTATTTTCATTTAATATTAATAATATAAAGCCTTGAAAGGCTCAGACTTTTGAAGCTCTATTAATGTTTTAATCGATAAATTTTAATTCGTGTTCTCAAAATCTCGCATCGAATCTGCACCGAATGCTACTCATCAAACATTTAATAGTTAAGCAGGAGCAGGTGTTTAATATGAATCAAACCGAACGCCTATGCTGCGAGGGATAACACCAAATTTGCATAAATTGTTAATGGCCTTAGCTACCTTTATGCAGCCTACTAACGTCCAATAATGTACACATAGCTTTTCCATTTAGTTTTCCATCATTTAAGCTTGTCAATAATAGTCGAGTTTTAAAACGGAGTTACTCAAGCGAACTACATTCATACACTTAGTTACTTAACACGAAACGACATAATTTATCAACTAGACGCTTTGCTATTCAAGCTCCTCAAGCAATTGAGCACCAACAGCGGCTTCCACCGATGTGGAAATTCGCATTCCACATCTCTCAGTACCATTAATTAAACTATACGACAATCCAAAACTGGATGTGTCATAGTCGAGTTATATAATTTCGAAAGCAAGTCGTTAGTTACTGTCCCGTGCAATACTGTTTTTGTTTTGTAAATCCATTGTATCACTAAACTTTGTATCAGCGAATCCTGCAGCACAAAATTCGATTTACCCATTGTGGCGCATCGTGCATGTGTGGGTTTATCTTATTATGATAAAACTATACCGGGTGTTAACTATACTGTAGTAACGGCTAATTTTTTCAGACTCATATGTACCTGTGCGAACCAACATCATGGAGTAAGTTTATACAAGACGTTCGTAAACTTTTTTGAGGAAGAATAATGGTTGAGAAGGAGGGTGATGATAGTTATTGTCTACATACAGTCAACATGGCCTGTCTTTGTTAAAGTATTTTTTTCAAAATATATTCTCAGTTTTCATTGGGACTCACTACACCCAGCATGATAATATTCATCATAAGTGTTGTGTGCTTAGAGAACGGACGAAAGAAGTCTACCATTTTTTCTTACCGATCTCACCTTCATTGCGATTCAGTCGTATTTGTTAATAGATTTATAACTAATAGATTTATAAATAATAGATAAAATTAAGATTTTTGTAAGAATGACACACAGGGTTGTTAAAGTCTGAATAATCATGTTGTGGAATTCGTCATAACTTTTCCATTCTCAACGTATGCTTACTGAATGAAATAGAAAAATTACGTCATAAACATACGTCGCGTACCACCTGCCACTTAACAATGCCGCACAAATTTTGACATTGATTCGTTGTCAGTTTGACACATTATATGGTTTATAATGAGAACTCCTCGGGTTTTTGAACGGGAAGAGAAGTTTATTTTAAATCTGATTTACTTTACTAGATGGAAAGATGCATGAAGACCTCTTTTACCTCTAACTTCAGGGCACAAAGTAGGTACAAAATTATTTTTGCTTAGAGCTTCACGAGATCGAGACCGAGACTTACATACACTCGGTCTCGGTCTCGAATTTATAATTAAGTCTCAGTCTCCATGACTAGGTCTTGGTCTCGTAGTAGCAACTCGAGTCTCGGTCTTGGTCTCGAAAAAAAGGTAGTATCTGAAAAAATATTATTATGTTTGAATTGCATATTCAGTTTTCTTTTGAATTATTGAGTTATAACGCACAGTTGACTTTTGTTGGTGGGAGGTAAAAGACGACATCAAGAAGAGCAAAAAACAGTTGGATTCACTATCATCGGTGCACTTGTTCTAAAGTTACAGGCGGTCAAACTTGAAATTTGAGAAAAAAGTCGTTACAGACCCCCACTCCCTAAGGTCAATTTAAAAAAAAAAATCAGAGTTTTTTTGCTGTATTTGACGGGAATGGCACGTCTGCAATTCACTAGAAAGGTAACAAACTCAATTCTGATGTAATTAACAATTAAAGTATTTTTTTTTCAAAAATTGGCCAAAAACTCGATTTTAAAAGTGCCTAAAAATCGACCCCCTAAAGGGTCTAACTCCGAAAATGTTGCACCTATGGGACTTTGGTTGGCGGGAAGTGAAAGGGGACAGCAAGAAGAGCAAAAAACAGGTGGACTCAGTACAAACGGTCCAGTCGTTCTAAAGTTACAGCGAATCAAATTTGAAAATTAAAAAAAAAGTCATAGGTCAATTTAAAACAATTTAAACATTTAACATCTCTTCGGTCAATTTAAAAAAAGAATTAGACTTTTTTTTTACTGTTTTTGATCGGAATGGCACGTCTGTAAATTCCTAAAAACGTAACTCAATTCAAATAAAATTTACCCTTAAAGTAGTTTTTTTTTAATTGGCCAAAAAATCGATTTTAAAAGTAAATGAAAATCGCCCAACAAAAGGTGGTCTGTCCGAAAATGTTGCCTCTAGGGGACTTCTGTTGGCGGTAGGTGAAAGGGGACATTCAGAAGAGCAAAAAAACAGTTGGATTTACTATAATCGGTGCACTCGTTTTAAAGTTACAGGCGGTCAAATTTGAAATTTGAGAAAAAACTCGTACTACCCTCCCCCCTCAGACAAGTTTAAGAAAATTTAAGAAATTTTTCTTTGCTCTGTTTGATTGGAAGGCACGTCTGCAATTCCCTAAGAGTAACAAACTCAATTCAAATGAAATTAACGCCTGAAGTAGTTTTTTTTTTAAATTTGCCATAAACTCGATTTAAAAGTGCCTAAAATTCTGCCACCGAAGGGGCCCAACTCCGAAAATATTGCACCTACGGGACTTCTGTTGAAGGAAAGGAGACATCAAGAAGAGCAAAAAAGCAGGTGGATACATTCCAAACGGTCCAATCGTCCTAAAGTTACAGGGAGTCCAAGTTGAAAATTGAGAAAAAAAGTGGTAACATCCCCCCCTTCTGTGGTCAATTTAAAAAAAAAATGGGATTTTTTTTTGGTATTTTTCATCGGACTGGCACGTCTGCAATTCCCGAAGAATGTAAAAAACTCAATTCGAATTAACTTTACTCTTAAAGTAGTTTTTTTTTGGTGTTTTGATAGGAATGGCACGTCTGCAATTCACTACGAACGTAACATATCCAATCGTAATTATATTAAAGCTGAAAGTATTTTTTTTAAAAATTGGCCAAAAACTCGATTTTAAAAAATGACATCAAGAAGAGCAAAAAACAGGCGATCAAACTTAAATTGAGGAAAAAGTCATTCTAGCCCCCCCCCCCTCTTTGGTCAAGTCCAAATAAATTTCAGAATTTTTTTTTGCTATTTTTTTATGGGAGTGGCACGTCTGCAATTCACTAAGAACGTAACAAACTGAATTTTAATGAAAGTAACCCTTAAAGTAATATTTCAAAAAATTGGCAAAAACCATCTATTAAGAACCTTTTGACGAATTGCAACTTTTTAATTCTGCCTCATTTTTCGTTTTTATTTAGTTTTAAATCCTTTTTTGCCTCACACTCCTTTTCAGCCTTCTTCTGCATTTTAACGCATTTACCTTTTCTCTATATTGTTCTTTTCCAAGTTATTTTTCTTTCATTTAGTTTCTTATTATTTTTCCTTTTTTGGTTTTTCATACATCTTTTCACCGTTTTCGCCGTGCTTTGTTCTTTGTTCTTTGTATGATTAATTTGTATTGTTTCTAATCCGTGATATTTTCTATATTTATAAGACATTTGCTTCATTTACTATATTTTTTAAATAGTCATTTTACGTTTTCTATAATTTGAAAAAAATTATTGAATCATTCTTCAGCTACTTTCCTTTTGATATTTTTTTTATTATTTCAACTCATTTTCTTTTCCCAATTACATTCTGTAATATTTTCTGTTTTTTTTTTTATAATTGTGGCTCAATTGTTCCCCTTTTTAATTCCTGTATCTTTGATCATTTTGTCGTCTCATAATAATTTTCTGCCAATAAAGTTCCCTTCTTCGTTTTTTTTTTATTAAATTTCTTCTGTCTAGTTGGTTTACGTCTATTCTTCCATTCGCAAGATTTTTACTCCTTTCTATTTTAGATCATTTACTATTTTTTCTATTACTTCTTTCTTTGTTTTTGAGTGCCCTATACTGTTTTTTCTTTTAATAAATTTCAGCTATCTTTTTTTTTTAATTTTAGCTCATCTGCTTTTTTTTCAATTGAAGTTTTTATGTTCTTAAATTTAATTGGCTCTCTTTCGGTTTTTCAAGCACCTATTCAGCATTTGTAATATCCATAATTTTTTCTTTACTTTTATATTCCCTACTTCTTTCCATGCTCCCTTTGACCTACTTTTTCTCCTTTTCCTAAATTTAATATTTTTTCTTAATTTCCCTTTCTGTTTTCTCTTCATTGTGAATTGGTTTGCTACCTGTCTTACTTGACAATATTTACCAGATATTCTTCTAATTTATTTCATACGATTTGTGAAATTTCTAGACTGCTTTATTTAACAGTTTTTCCATATATATCAGTTTATGTTCTTTTTTTTTTGATTTTGTAAAGTTTTATTCTCTTCTTTGCTTTTTACTGCTTTAAATGTTCTAGTTAGTATTCTTTGTATATTATTTTATTTTTTTATTTTTCTATTTTGTTATTATACAAGTTTTTATATTATTTCGTGATTTTTAGTATCGGACTATTTCTTATAGAGCTTCACGAGACCGAGACGGAGACCGAGACTTACATACTCTCTGTGTCGGTCTCAAATTTATAATTGAGTCTCGGTGTCAGTCTTGGTCTTGTACTAGCAACTCGAGTCTCGCTCTCGAAAAAAAGGTAATATCTCAAAAAATCTTATTATGTTTGAATTGCATATTCAATTTTCTTCTGAATTATTGAGTTATAACGCACAGTTTTCAGAGAAATGTCCTTTTTGTGTATAAATGTTTACTTAAAATCAAAATTTGGAATTATTGAGGATTCCAATTTTCAGTGTAGAATCAGGTTAGTTCAGGTTACTTTAATATAAAACTGCGTTGAATATTGTATACTGAAATAATTCAAATCAGGTTTTATATTATGAATTCGAATATGCATGTCGAAATAGTGCATATACTGCCATGGAAAAATTCCTATTTTTTTTAGCTTTATTTTGTGGTAGAATGAAGTATTTTAAACCAACTTAAAAATTACCCTGTAGAGAAAAAATACAATACTTTTGCAAACACAAAAATTTCATCATCACATTGTTAACTGGCAGGCTAGACACACTCAGGAATCCATAAAACTTGTTTATGATAGTTGTTAACTATCTGTTTTTTGATAACTGATATAATAGAAAACTCAGGTAGTATTACTATAGTACTTCTCTGGTATGTACTTAAAGTGAAGTGTCTTTTCGTACTAAGAATAACTATATGAAACGCACTATTATAAAGACATCAGAAATTGGATTTATTTAAATAAAGCAAATTTTTATGTAATTTTCCAAATACTTATTTTTACTTTAGATTATAATTAATTAATTCAGATCTTTTTGGAGTAGAGAATTCCATTTTGTTACAATTTTCATAGCTTTTAAAGTGGACCAAGCAGTAAACTTCTTCGACAAAGTCAACGTGTTCTTGTGATTTTAGACGGCTTTTTCCAAAATTTCAAAATATATTTTTAAAATTGAGATTTTATATCAAAATTTTCGCCAAACCTGAACTAACCTGAACTAAAAAAAATTAACCAAAACAACTAATTACTCCCTAAAAATTGAGTTTTTGTTGAGAGCCTAAAAAATATTGATTTATTTTGTATCACCTTGACACATTTTTATCATCATAACTGGACTAACTGAGTATCCTAAACTACATTACGAAATTGTCTAATAATGCAAATGTTTTGATAGCTCTTAGTCCAAAATTTTGTATTTTATTGCAAACATTTGTTAAAATGTGATATCATTGGTATAAGTTTTTCATAATTTTTTAGGGGATTCTTACTCCTTTACGGGAATTTTATGACTCGAACTAAGTGTGTTACGTTCAGAAAAGATTGAAATTGTCTCATTTATTCAAAACACACAACATTCAAATATGCATAAATTTCGAACGGGTGAACAGATTGGAGTGATCCCAACAGTTTTTTACCCTTCTGACAAAAACCACTAATGACACTCAAAAACGCATATTAAGACGTTTTAAGGCGTTTTACCTCGATTTCTATTGGTTTTAGCTGAATACATAAAATTACACCAAAAAAACACTAATAATACTCAAAGGCGTATTTTAAGACATTTTAACGCGTTTTACGTCTATTTCCACTGGTTTTAGCTGAAAACATCAAATTACACAAAAAACCACTAATAATATTCAAAGACGCATTTTAAGACGTTTTAAGGCGCTTTACGTCGATTTCTACTGGTTTTAGCTGAAGATATAAAATTACACCAAAAAAACACTAATAATATTCAAAGGAGGTTTTAGCTGAAAACATAAAATTACACCAAAAAACCACTAATAATACTCAAACGCGCATTCTAAGACGTTTTAAACGCGCGTTACATCGATTTCTACTGGTTCTAGCTGAAAACATAAAACTAAACAACAAAAAACCACCAACAATACTCAAATGCGCATTTTAAGACATTTTAGGGCGTTTTACGTCGATGTCTACTGGTCTTAGCTGAAAACATAAAATTAAACCAAAAAACCACTAATAATACTCAAACGCGCATTCTAAGACGTTTTAAACGCGCGTTACATCGATTTCTACTGGTTCTAGCTGAAAACATAAAACTAAACAACAAAAAACCACCAACAATACTCAAATGCGCATTTTAAGACATTTTAGGGCGTTTTACGTCGATGTCTACTGGTCTTAGCTGAAAACATAAAATTAAACCAAAAAAACCACTAATAATACTCAAACGCGCATTTTAAGACGTTTTAAACGCGCGTTACATCGATTTCTACTGGTTCTAGCTGAAAACATAAAATTAAACAACAAAAAACCACCAATAATACTCAAAGGCGCATTTTAAGACCTTTTAAGACGTTTTACGTCGATTTCTAGTGGTTTTAGCTCAAAACATAAATTTACACCAAAAAAAACACTAATAATACTCAAAGACGCATTTTAAGAGGTTTTAAGGCGTTTTACGTATTTTCTTATTGGTTTTAGTTGAAAACATAAAAATTACAGCAGATAACGACTAACAACACTCAAATACGCATTTTAAGACGTTTTAAAGCGTTTTACGTCGATTTCTACTGGTTTTAGCTGAAGGCGTAAAATTATATCAAACAAACACTAGCAACACTCAAAGGCGCATTTTAAGACGTCTTAAGGCGTTTTACGTCGATTTCTAATGGGTTTAACTGAAAACCTAAAATTACACCAAAAAAACACTAATAATACTCAAAGGCGCGTTTTAAGAAATTTTACGTAGATTTCTATTGGTTTTAACTGAAAACCTAAAATTACACCAAAAAACACTAATAATACTTAAAGGCGCATTTTAAGACGTTTTAAGGCGTTATACGTCGATACCTATCGGTTTTAGCTGAATACATAAAATTACACTAAAAAAACACTAATAATACTCAAAGGCGCATTTTAAGACGTTTTAAAGCTTTTTACGTCGATTTCTACTGGTTTTAGCTGAAAACATAGAATAACACCAAAAAACCGTTAATAATAATTAAAATAGCAAATTTAAGACATTTTAAGGCGTTTTACGTCGATTTCTACTGGTTTTAGATGAAAAGATAAAATTTCACCAAAGAACACTAATAATACTTAAAGCCGCCCACTATTTTTCAAGGCGTTTTATGTCAATTTCTACTGGTTTTAGCTGAAAACATAAAATTAAACTAAACAACCACTAATAAGAGTCAAAGACGCATTTTAAGACGCTTTAAGGTGTTTTACGTCGATTTCTACTGGTTTTAGCTGAAGATATAAAATTACACCAAAAAAACACTAATAATATTCAAAGGAGGTTTTAGCTGAAAACATAAAATTACACCAAAAAACCACTAATAATACTCAAACGCGCATTTTAAGAGGTTTTAAACGCGCGTTACATCGATTTCTACTGGTTCTAGCTGAAAACATAAAATTAAACAACAAAAAACCACCAATAATACTCAAAGGCGCATTTTAAGACCTTTTAAGACGTTTTACGTCGATTCTAGTGGTTTTAGCTCAAAACATAAATTTACACCAAAAAACACTAATAATACTCAAAGACGCATTTTAAGAGGTTTTAAGGCGTTTTACGTTTTTTCTTATTGGTTTTAGTTGAAAACATAAAAATTACAGCAGATAACGACTAACAACTCTCAAATACGCACTTTAAGACGTTTTAAAGCGTTTTACTTCGATTTCTACTGGTTTTAGCTGAAAGCGTAAAATTATATCAAACAAACACTAGCAACACTCAAAGGCGCATTTTAAGACGTCTTAAGGCGTTTTACGTCGATTTCTAATGGGTTTAACTGAAAACATAAAATTACACCAAAAAAACACTAATAATACTCAAAGGCGCGTTTTAAGAAATTTTACGTAGATTTCTATTGGTTTTAGCTGAAAATATAAAATTACACCAAAAACACTAATAATACTTAAAGGCGCATGTTAAGACGTTTTAAGGCGTTATACGTCGATACCTATCGGTTTTAGCTGAATACATAAAATTACACTAAAAAAACACTAATAATACTCAAAGGCGCATTTTAAGACGTTTTAAAGCTTTTTACGTCGATTTCTACTGGTTTTAGCTGAAAACATAGAATAACACCAAAAAACCGCTAATAATAATTAAAATAGCAAATTTAAGACATTTTAAGGCGTTTTACGTCGATTTCTACTGGTTTTAGATGAAAAGATAAAATTTCACCAAAGAACACTAATAATACTTAAGGCCGCCCACTATTTTTCAAGGCGTTTTATGTCGATTTTTACTGGTTTTAGCTGAAAACATAAAATTAAACTAAACAACCACTAATAAAAGTCAAAGACGCATTTTAAGACGTTTTAAGGTGTTTTACGTCGATTTCTACTGGGTTTAGCTGAAGATATAAAATTACACCAAAAAAACACCAATAATATTCAAAGGAGGTTTTAGCTGAAAACATAAAATTACACCAAAAAACCACTAATAATACTCAAACGCGCATTTTAAGACGTTTTAAACGCGAGTTACATCGATTTCTACTGGTTCTAGCTGAAAACATAAAATTAAACAACAAAAAACCACCAATAATACTCAAAGGCGCATTTTAAGACCTTTTAAGACGTTTTACGTCGATTTCTAGTGGTTTTAACTCAAAACATAAAATTACACCAAAAAAACACTAATAATACTCAAAGACGCATTTTAAAAGGTTTTAAGGCGTTTTACGTATTTTCTTATTGGTTTTAGTTGAAAACATAAAAATTACACCAGATAACGACTAACAATACTCAAATACGCATTTTAAGACGTTTTAAAGCGTTTTACGTCGATTTCTACTGGTTTTAGCTGAAAACGTAAAATTACATCAAACAAACACTAGCAACACTCAAAGGCGCATTTTAAGACGTCCTAAGGCGTTTTACGTCGATTTCTAATGGGTTTAACTGAAAACATAAAATTACACCAAAAAAACACTAATAATACTCAAAGGCGCGTTTTAAGAAATTTTCCGTAGATTTCTATTGGTTTTAGCTGAAAATATAAAATTACACCAAAAAACACTAATAATACTTAATGGCGCATTTTAAGACGTTTTAAGGCGTTATACGTCGATACCTATCGGTTTTAGCTGAATACATAAAATTACACTAAAAAAACACTAATAATACTCAAAGGCGCATTTTAAGACGTTTTAAAGCTTTTTACGTCGATTTCTACTGGTTTTATCTGAAAACATAAAATAACACCAAAAAACCGCTAATAATAATTAAAATAGCAAATTTAAGACATTTTAAGGCGTTTTACGTCGATTTCTACTGGTTTTAGCTGAAAACGTAAAATTACATTAAACAAACACTAACAATAGTCAAAGGCGCATTTTAAGGCGTTTTTAGGCGTTTTACATCGATGGTTCTAGCTGAAAACATAAAATTACTCCAAAAAACATTAATAATACTTAATTGCGCATTTAAAAGACGTTTTAAGGCGATTTACGTCGATTTCTACTGATTTTAGCTAATATCATAAAAATACCCTAAAAAAATCACTGATAATACTCAAAGACGCATTTTAAGACGTTTTACGTCGATTTCTACTGGTTTTAGCTGAAAAGATAAAATTTCACCAAAAAACACTAATAATAAATATTTATAGCCGCCCACTACTTTTAAAGGCGCATTTTAAGACGTCTTAAAGCGTTTTACGTCGATTTCTACTGGTTTTAAAACCACTAATAATAATTAAAGCCGCATTGTAAGACTTTTTAAGACGTTTTACGTCGATTTCTAGTGGTTTTAGCTAAAAACATAAAATTATACTTCCGATGCCCTCTTCCACCTCTCTCCAACTAAAGTCCCATTGGCTTAATAATTTCGGAGATAAACCCCTTCGATGGTCGATTTTCGGACACTTTCAGAATTGACTTTTTGCTTCTTTTAAAAAACTCACTGACTCGTATATAATTTGTTACCTTCATAGGGGATTGAGATCGTCTCATTTCAATCCCGCATACGAAACATTCCACAAATATTTTGCAAATAACCAAAAGGGGGTTAATGCCTTGTTTTTTCTTAAATTCCAAATTTGACGGCCTATAAATTTAGAACAAGTGGAACGACTGGAGTGAATCGAACAGTTTTTTATTCTTCTCAGTATCCTCTTCCACCTTCCACCGAAGTCCATTGGTTGAATAATTTCTGGAATATACCTCTTCGATTTTTGGGCACTTATAGAATCGACTTTTTTTATTACTTTTGAAAAATTCACTTGCGGGACTCGTTTATCACGTTTTTAGGGGATTGGAGTTGTCTCATTTCGATCAAAAACGGCATACAAAATTCCAAAAGTTTAGAAAACAAGAAAAATATTAAGGGGTATATACGCATAGGCAATTGAAATCCTTTCATATGTCTCAGTTCAACTTAGACCATAAGTATCTTAGATATTTTCGCTGTGTGCGCATTTTGCCACATATTGAAAATATCACAGTATCTTTACAAATAATTTTCTAATTTTAGGGACCAAAAACTATCTTAGCTTTGTGAATCTAAATGTTCCATTAGATTCAGCCTTAGAAACCTAACGTTTACAATATATAAAACACAATAAAATGTACAAATTTGTAAAAGAGCTAATATAAAAGAACGATAGCGAGTCTGGTTTTAATACACCCCATTCTTTAACATTAGAATAGCTTATATCAGTTTCTAGATTAATATAAATAGATTATTATTTATCAAACGCGATTTTGCTATAGCTGCAGAGTTTCACTGTGCCCCAGTTAATAGTTGTTGACAAAACGGAACAAAGTCTTGGCCCTTTGTCTAGCCACGTACTCGGTCGATTACTATACAACAAATCCAGTTATTAAATTCATAATATCCTTGTTACGAAATCCCTCTGCGTAATATGTTACTTCGGAACGGACCCTTTGCTTTTGTAAAGTAACCCTGTGGCGGAATATATAAATTATAATAAGGGATCTACTCTATACTTGTATTTCCATTAAAATCCCATTTTATCAGCGGCTCCTGCGTGGTTCGCCGAAATTCCCTTTGTATTGATGTGTGTACCGAGACAATAACCACGAAGGCATTTGGGGCCTGGAATCGCATTTGCTATACGATCACACCAGCTCCAGATTTTTGATGAGTGTGAGCAATTTCCTGGCTCTAGCCTCAAACTGGCAGAAAATGGAAATGTCGCAGTTTTGAGTAATAAATTCTCAAACTTATCACAGTCAATAAATAAAGTTGTGGAAGAGCGACTCGGCCTAGCTGTTTTTGTAAATATGTTAATTCCCCACAGGAGAGGTCGTATTTCACTTTTTAGGTCGGCTTAATTAGTAAAATATGCAAATAAAATTCCGGTCTTTGAATATAGAACAACCGCAGGAACTTGGAGTTTGCAATGTTTCGATTGTTCGGTGACGATGCACTTACCTGATCAGTGGCGTCCCCTCCATTTCTTAGATAGTTGCTAATAAATGGTTTTCCATAACCCAGTCGACATCGAAACTCCATTAAGAGCTATAAATTATCCTTCGATTCCAGACAAGTTTCAAATGAATATTAATTGATATTCCATATTGCTTGTCATTTCAAACCGGATTGCTTGGTAATTTGGCCATGGGTATTTTTATCTCCGCAAAACGCCATAAATTGAATGAAATCCTCATACTAAACAGTGTGGTATGTATGTCCCTATCCCAAACTAATATTCATATATCAGTACCAAGAATTATTTATTAACCCTTAAAGATTTAAGAGCAATTTTCTGCTTTAGAGACCAAAGTTGCTCCCTGAGCTCTAACAAAAAAAAAATCGAGTTTTAGTTAGCAGATGAACTACATCCGATAACCGATGGCGTAGTTATGCATTTTAATTAAAAACTCAGCTACGGCAGAGCTCTGAAAGCTTTTCGCTGTAGGCCAATAGTCGAAACTCTCGTTCACCAAAAACCGACCAGAGCTCTCGGGAAACTTTTAATTCTGTTTGCTTCCTGATGTCGATGGAATTAGCGGCGTGCAAATAACTTTGATGACGAAATTTAATAAAACTGGATTCCTTCCGGCGGAATTGTTCACTCCCTCTCTGCTTTTGTTGCTTTATAATTTTCCTAAAGTTCGGCCACCCTATCGAAGGGGAGGAGTAAATTAGGTTTGTCAATTATTATCACACAAGGGGCCAGTGTTGCACGACTCATCCCGCTGGGGCTTTCAAATCATGTTCAAGAGCATCGATCGACTGATAATAAAACATAGGCGTAAGTAAACTAAGCAGCCCTTGAAACGTCACGCACATGCTTTTTTAAAGTCAATTTTTAAAAGTAAAAGTAATTCAGATATATAAGGTTGTGAAGGCTATCTAAAGTGTTTTCCGGGCTTTGAAGCCGTCGGGTGGGGGTAGTGGTTGCGAGAGGTTTCGGCTCACATAAATTATGTCGTAGAATTGCTCGCCTCCAGTCTGCATTTAGAAACGTAATTTCATCCCTCCTGTTAAAATTGTTGTCGTATTTAAACACCACAATGGACTCGTTAGTCGTTAGTCTCAAAGAGAAACGCTGCGATTGTTATATATAAGATCTTCATCTCGTTGAAAAGGTTGTCATGACCTTCGAAGAGAGCGTGCTCTACGACTGCTTACTGCTGTTTGTGCCAGCCTGCAAATCCTCTTGCTTTCATTAATCCTCGTGTTGACACTGCGTGTTGTGATGCCAATGTATACCGAGCCACAGCTGCATGGAACTCGGTAAATTCCGCGTGCCGATTTGATGTATTGTTCAAGTGTGTCTAAAGAATAAGCTTAAGAAGTCAGAAGCCTTGCCACCAAAGCTCTATAATTTGCCCAAGATCCACAAACGGATGCGCCACTGATACCCATCGTCAGCACCATAGGAAGCCCGACCTACGAAACACCTCACCAAAGTGCTGCAACTTAAAATAGGAAATACTGACATCTTGATAAAAGATTCCTCTAATTTCGTCGAAAAACTGCATTCCTTGACTCTTTCTCCAGGAGAAATTCTCGTTAGCTTCAATGTTGTGTCGGTCTTCACGATGGTCCCAGTAAGAAAGCCATGGAAGATATTAACCAGGAATTTCCACAAGATATTGCCAAGTTTTTCCAGCACTGCCTAACCACTACATATTTTCAATGGAAGGAAGATTTCTACGAAAAAACTGTAGTTAATGTAACTTTGGGCAGCCCCCTTAGTTCAGTAATAGCTAACTATTATATGGAAATTTTCGAGGCCAAGGCCGTGGCAACGGCAAATAAGAGGTCAAAGTGCTGGTTCCGATACGTGGACGACTCCTTTGTATTTGAAGCCATGGCGTGGGCAAACTTCAAAACTTCCTCTTACACCTCAACTCTGTCAAACCAAAAATTCAATTCACCAGGGATATAGAAAAGGAAGGACGCCTATCATTTTTGGATGTCCTAGTATCAAGGAGGCTCAATGGGAGGCTTGAGCACATCGTTTATAGAAAAGCAACACACACTGACCGATATCTCAATAACAGATCAAATCATCAAACCGAGACAGAAAAGGGGAGTCATAAAAACTCTGTTCGTGAGAGCCAAGAGAATTTATGAGGCGGCTGATTTGCAACAGGAAATGAAGCATCTGGAAAGGGCCTTTGATTGGAATGGATACTGTAAGCACGACTTCGATCGGCCCGCCCATTCAAGGAATGTAGAGCGCCAGGAAGGCACAACGGGAGAAGATGATGGAAAGCGCGGATGGCGAGACTAACGAGAGTGGCCATTGAGATCTTTAAACACGACAACAATTTCAACAGGAAGGAGGAAATTACGTTTTTAGTGCAGTCGGAAAGCGAGATCTACGACATACTTTTACTGCTCTCGCGTCACCACTACCCCCACCCCAGTCCCTCCACTGCAGCGACACGGCGGGGGAATAAATACCACGGAGCTCCCCACAGTCGAATCAGTCAACGTCGAGAAGCACGGACGAGCACCTCGGCCATTGGCCACGGCTTCAAGGCCCGGAAAATACTTTAGATTGTATTTTACAAGCGGTGAAAGCCTTCACAGTCATATAACAACTTGTTTTGCTGCAAGAGAACACACTAAAACATTTTTCCTTTTTGGTTCCTTTTTTAGTTTCTTATCACGTTGCCGCCTTTCCAATATTTTCGTTATATGTAGTTACATATTAAACCTGCATTGTAGGCTGTTGGATATTTTGAATAGGTCTTGTGATGTGGACCCAGGACTAATGGGACTAAACATTCATTGCCTTGCCTGTATTGAACACACCTCCTTGGAATATCAGACAAGCGTTCATATTTGTTTTATGTTCCTTTAACCTCAAGAACTTCTTGGTTTTTATGGCCTCCTTTCGGATATAGCGTCTACTCACAATTATAATTATTTTGTTTTCCATGAAGGCAGTAGCCTTATCTGGTTCTAAATCGAGCAAAATTTCTGAACCGAGTGATTGAGAGCACTCCAGCGACACTTGGATCTGGAGGTCCTCCCATGGATCTGCAACCCACTTCGCCCGTTCGGCGATCTCCTGGACGCAGGATCCAACCCCTAAATATGTAGAAATCCCGTTTAACCGACCGACAACCCCCGTCTCTGCGCTAGATTTACCAGTTAACCACCTATTTATCTTTCAATTAACATGTGTATACACCTGGTATAGTATAGAAGTATTCCGAATCTTATAATTAACAGTAAGAATATCTTATCTATGTATTTGAATACCTGTTGTAATTTTTCTGTGGTTTTACTGTTAATTTATTTTTTATGCAGTTTTATTTATTGTTTACTAAGTAACTTAATTTTGCAAGCCTTGTATGAAGTCTCCTCCTTGCGCAACTTCCAGTTAACCGAATTCTTATATTTTACCCTTTCGGAGAACCCCATGCAGTGCATCTTTATTTTGGACACACTATATAACACAACCTGTTTTATGTGAGTAAAACAGCTTTTTGTGTCTTCGTCAAGCCTCATGATCTTTTCTCTTCAACCTTTCCGTTCTTAGCTTTAGGTAAATCCAAAGAGAATAATGAAATATTTTCAATGATTGTGACAATGTCCCAGTAAGGCCAATGCTAAAATACGCTCTGCCTCTTCATTGCTGATTTCAGGTCCAGTTACCACCTGTTACTTATGCTGTCTTAAAATCTCATTGTGCTCCTCCAGGAACTTTTCTGCATCATTCAATTTTTCTCATCTTTAGGGTAAAAAGTGCTTCTTTCATAGCATCATCTGTTTTGGCAAAATTGGCATAGCATTTCTTCTAACGTCTGCTACATACTGTATGATGTGGTCTCCAAATTTATTCGACCCTCTTCGAGAGATTGCACTTGCGTCTACTTTCTAGTTTCCTTGCTTCTTTTTTTTTTCACACCCATAATCTGCCCTCTAGTTCAACGAAAATATTTGGCTTTACTTCTTGCCCTTCGAAAACCTCTATTTTTTTGAGAAAAAGTCGTCAACATTTTCATTCAAAATGTATGGAAACTGTGAAGATTGGAAACTATACTGCTACTGAAATTCTGTAACTATTCCACTAAACTGGGAACTGACTGTCTTGGTCCCTGGGACGAATAAAATACTTGACTGAAAGTGTGGTTATAAATTATGTACTGAACTAGAACCGGGGCACCATCATCATAATATGATTCGACCCTAAACGAGGTTTATAAATCCGACTAAAGACGCCGTAAAAACGAGCATTAAAATAATAAATGTAACCCCACGGCAAAAATGATGTAAAGAGACAAAGAAAGACGTAAAATATAATAAATGATCATCGCAGCGTAAGTATTTAGGAAGTTTTTATTAAGCTTCAGCGAAATGACAAATTAGTCATTTGTCTTTACCTTTAGCGGGCCCGGTCTCCATGAAGAGATAAAAATTTACTCTGGGGGCGTGATAAATTTACTTTCTTTTCAGGTGGGGCTTTATTTCTAACCCTCGATTTGGTTTTTTTTTGTGTTTTATCTTGCGTCTGAGGTTGGTGCCCTAGCGCGCCCAGTTTTCCAGGGCCCTACACAATGCTCCCCGGAAGCATATCGCCAGTGACTGACATTCCGTAAGAAATTTTAGTCTTGAACAAACTCGTCTGTTTTGTTTTCCAGAGAGTTGTTATTGTATGCAGCAATGTCCCAGCTTTATTTCCAAGTCTTATGGCCTTCCAGCAGCCCCTTTTAGCCCTTCCGGAAAATACAGTCGACTCACGCCGAATTCGACTTTAATATACTCGAGTCATTATTCATTTCCATAATAATCCGCATTTGTATGCAAGGAGCCCTGTCGATAAATAGGGTTTGAGAAATTCTTAATAACCCCGTTTAACCCTCTTGCTTTAATCGGTCGTTTAAGGGAGGTTCCGCCGATCACCATGGAAATCGCGTCACGCAAATGGGCCAACCAAACGCAAATTTCCTTACGGCTTTTTGTTGGTACTTTTTTAGAGTTTTTTTGAGACTAAGCTCATGGAAAATTTGTTATTTTCATACCTTCAATAATTATTAATTGAAGAGAGTAGTAGTACTTCGAGGCAGTTCATTTCCAAAACTAGTCAACCAATTTCACTGCTGTTTAAGCTAGCTGAAAGAGGACAACAAGAAGTAGAACATCTGACGAACCGTTAGATTGTCTACTACCTTTTATGTTAAATAATACAGCAAGTTGACGTTCGGACATCCATTGTCATAATGTTCGAAGTCATAATGTACTAACAAAAACTGATATTCCGCCGAGAATGCAAAATTGAGGATAATGGTAAAAAATCAGGACAATCAGGACAAGCATCAAGAAATATTTAATTGATTATCAAACATTGGGAGTAATCTGAGCAACAACAGAAAATTTGGTGTCCATTGTGATTAGTCATGGTTGGTCGTTCCGCCACATTGTAAAGAATATATTATATATTCTCTATACCGTGGTTCCGTAGATACAACGTAGCCCCTTTGTTTCACTGATAGTCCGGTCCACAAACATCTGAATTAAATGCTGGCCTAACTGCTCTCAAAAATTGACAGTCTATAGTTACTCAAAAAAAAAAGTCTGCTGAACATCGCCATAATTACAAATGATGCTTGATGATAAGCTGTGACCATCATCATCATCTAAAGAGTCCCACGCAAAAATCACCTGAAACCGTGCCTACGGTACTCTGTCAGAATCCCCCACATATGTCTGAGTTGATGTATCTTTGCAGATTGATAAATCTCCTCAATATACAATCTAAAGTGTTTTGCGGGCTTTGAAGCCGTGGTCTAATGGACCGGTCCACCATACATCCGCAAAGTAACGGACAGGATTGGCAGGCTACTGGAAAAGCGCAATGTTAAAACCGTCTTTAAACAGACTCGTACAATACAACAGAGCTTGAGATCGGCCAAAGACCGCATAGATCCTCTATCGGCGGTTCCATGTAGCTGTGGCTCGGTATACATTGACACCACAAAGCGCAGTGTCAACACTGGCATAACGGAACAAAAGAGGAGTTGCAGGCTGGGACAAACATAAAAATTAGCAGTAGCAGAGCACGCACTCTCCCCGAAGGTTACGACATCCTTTTCAACGGGGTGGATATCTTACATCGTTTCTATTCTAGACTAACGAGAGAGGCCATTGAGATCTTTAAACACGACAAAAATTTCAAAAGGAAGGAGGAAATCACGTTTCTAAATGCAGACTGGAGGCGAGTTCTACGACATAATTCAAGTGCGCCGAAAGCCCGCGCCACCACTGCCCCCACCCCAGTCCACTGCAGCGCGACAGTGGGGGAATAAATACCACGGAGCTTCGCACAGTCGAATCAGTCAACGTCAGAAAACACGGGAGATCACTTCGACCATTGCCTCTCCGCCTTTGATAGTGTTTGCCGCAGCTGTAGACGAAACGTTAGAAAGAAATTCCATTGGATCACGGCTTCAAAGCCCGGAAAACACTTTATATTGTAATACAATTTTTATTCCTAAATTCGTTTCAATATTTAATTCTGGATAAAAAAGTATTTCGGTTAAAAGTTATGATTTTTAAAATATTCAGATCTATCTTAGTTTTGTGTTTCTTTCTTTTTCGGCTATTCAACCAAAAACAACTCCTAATTGTACTACAGGAAGTCGATTTGGAGGTCAGAGGCACAATGTGGTATTAGTACGACACATTTCCTCCTCGGGATTTCATTTATAGCATTTTACTGTACAAGCAATTTGCACTACCTTTAATGACAGATAATTTTTCGAAATCAGTAGGGGTTTATCGAAATTACTGAAAATTTCGTAAAATTAATCGAAATTTTATTAAATTACTGAGAATTTCATGAAGCTATTGGACATTTTTCAATATTACTGGAAGCTTTGAAGAATTACAAAATAAATTAGAATTACTTGGGAATTTTTTGAAAATATTGCTCTCTATTTTTAGTAGTATGAACTTTCTAGGACGCAACTGTAATTTACTTGAAAAAATTGGTAATTTGGTAAACTTGCTAAATACTTGCAGTAATCCTAATTTCAAAGAAATTTGTCAGTTTTGAAATATTTTAATGTTGAGGTTTTCCTGTCGGAAAATGTCACTCTTGAATTTTTAGTGTATTGCTTTACTAGAACTACCAGAAAGTTTTAGGAATTACTACAAATCTTTCGAAATTGCGTGCGGAATGTGAATACATTTTAAGGAATTATTGATTTTATTAGAATTACTGAGAATTTTATACAATTCTAAAGGAATTTGTTGGTAGTATTTAGAACTCCATTATCTAGGTTGGAAATTGCAGTATACACATCATGAGGTGTGGTTTATTCGTCTAAAAAGTCACTTCCAGAATTTTTGTGTACAAGCAATTTACATTACTACCAATTAGAAAACAATTCGCGAAATTAGTAGAAATTTAACAGAATTACAGACATTTTTTTGAAATTACCAGGGATTTTATGAATAACCTCTGAAATTATCGAAATTAATGGAAGTTATGTAGAAGACCAAGATATTTGGAATTACTTGAGAATTTTATGGAACTACCGGACGTGTTTTAGAATTACAGAAAATTTCATAGAACTGCAAAGAACATTTCTTGAAATTGTATGGAATTACTTGGGCATTTCTTGAAAATTTACTTGAGATTGCGCGGAACTTATTGGGATTACTTAGACATTCAAAGTAATTATTCAGTTTGGGATTTTCAGTATACCTACATATCTCGAGGTGCGTTTTACTCGTCTAATAATCACTTTTCTAAAACTTTACTGAACATGTAATTTGGATTACTGTTAGATGCAGAGAATTACTGGACATTAGCTGTGTCAATGTCTGTGGACAATAGCAAGTGTTGAAGAAACACTAAGAACTTTGGAATAATATTTAATATATTTTTATAATTTTTATTATATTTGTACATTTATTTTTATATTTGTTCTTATTTCAGTGTACAATTTGCATTACTTCAATACAGGAAATTTCTTGAATTTTTTAGCAATTTTTTTGGAATTCCTAGAAATTTACTGAGAATTTCATGGGACTATGAGGAACTAGAAAAATAATTAGAATTACAAAAAAAATAGAACTACTTGGAAATTTTTTGAAAATATCTAAAATAACTTTAATTGTATGGACTTTCTAGGACGTAACTGTAATTTATGGAACATACTTGAAATTTCAAAAAAATTTGTCAGTTTTGAAATATTTGGTTGAGGCTTTCCCACTGGAAAATGTCACCCTTGAATTTTAGTGTATAAGCCATTGCTTTACTGGAACTATCGGAAAGTTTTTGGAATTACTACAAATCTTTCGGAATTGAGTGCGGAATGCGAATAGTTTACTGAATTACATACTTAGATTTTATTAGAATTTCTGAAAATTTTCTACAATCCTTAAGGAATTTGTTGGAAATATTTAGAATTCTAAAGTAATTATCCAGTTTGGAAATTGCAGTATACACATCATGAGGTGCGATTTATTCGTCTAAAAATATCAATTCCAGAATTTTAGTATACGAGCAATTTATATTAATACTAATGAGAAAAAATGTTATGAAATTACTAGAATTTTATCAGAATTGCAGAAAAGTTTTAGAATTTTCCAGGAATTTTAGGAAAAAAATTTAAAATTTTCAGAATTAATAGAAGTTATGTAAAAGACTAAAAAATTTGGAATTACTTGATAATATTTCAAATTATTTGGAATGGCATGGACACAAATTACGAACTGGGGTTTATCCCTCGGCAAATGTTACTCTGGAATGTTTGCATCGCTTTGCTGCAACCATCGGAAAGTTTCCGGAATTACATGCTACTTAAAATTACTGGAAATTTTTTGCAGTTACTGTGAAATTTATGAAATTACTGGATATGTTTTAGAATTGCTGAAAATTTTATAGAACTACAAAGAAATTTTTTTTAAATTGTATGGAATTACTTGGGCATTTATTGAAAATGTACTTGAAATTTCGCGAACCTTATTGAGAATACTTAGACCTGCAAAGTAACTATTCAGTTTGGGAATTTCAGTATAAATATCACAAGGTGCGGTTAACTCGTTTAATAATGTCATTTCTAAAACTTTACTGTACAAGAAATTTGGATTAGTGGAGTTTTCATGGAATTACTGGTAATTTCAGGAGATTATTGGGAATGTCATGAAATCACTAGAAATTTCATTAAATTACTGATAATTTCCTCGAAACTATTGGACATTTTTCAAAATTACTGGACGCTTTGAAGAACTACAAAATAAATTAGAATTACTTGGGATTTTTTTGAAAATATCTAAGGTGACTTTAATTGTATAGATTTTCTAGGACGTAACGGTAATTTATGTAAAATACTTGAAATTTCAAAGAAATTTGTCAGTTTTGAAATATTTTAATGTTGAGGTTTCCCCCTTGGAAAATGTCACTCTTGAATTTTGGCGTATAAGCTAGTGCTTTACTGGAAATACCGGAAAGTTTTTGGTACAAAATCTTTCGGAATTGCATGGGAAAAGCCAATAAATTTTACGGAATTACTTAGAATTTATTAGAATTACATCGCTTTACTGCAACCATCGGAAAGTTTTCGGAATTACTTGTTAATTAAAATTACTGGAAATTTTTTGCAATTACTGTGAATTTTTGTGGAATTACAAGACATGTTTTAGAATGACTGAAAATTTTATATAACTACCTACAAAGTGAAGCTGTATGGATTTACTTTACAGTTTGGAAATTTCAGTATACATATCACGAGGTGCGGTTTATTCATCTATAATGCCATTTCTAAAATTTTACTGTATAGGTTATTTGGATTACTGTTAGATACAGAGAATTACTGGATATTAGCAGGAATTTATTGGAATTACTTAAAGTTTTTTTGGATTTACTAGAAAGTTTTTGAAATTACTGGAAGTGTTGAAGAAATACTAGGAAATTTGTAATTATTTATATTTGTGTAATTTTTATTATAATTGTACATTTATTTTAATATTTGTTCAAATTTTCCAGAGCACAATTTGCGCTACTACAATCACAGGATATATCTTAAATGTAATAGCAATTTTTTGAATTTCCGGAAATTTCATGGAATTACTGGTAATTTCAGAAAATTATTGGGAATTTCATGAAATTACTAGAAATTTCATTATATTACTGAGAATTTCATGAAAGTATTGGACATTTTTTAAAAAATTACTTAAGGTTTTGAAGAATTCCAAAAAGCTTAGAATTACTTGGGATTTTTTTAAAAATATCTAAAGTAACTTTAATTGTATGGAGTTTCTAGGACGTAACTGTACTTTCAAAGAAACTTGTCAATTTTGAAACATTTTAGTGCTGAGATTTACCCGTTGGAAAATGTCACTCTTGAATTTTAGTGTATAAGCCATTGCTTTACTGGAACATCCGGAAAGATTTTGAAATGACTATAAATCTTTCGGAATTGCATGGGAAATGCGAATAAATTTTACGGAATTACTTAGAATTTATTAGAATTACATCGCTTTACTGCAACCATCGGAAAGTTTCCGGAATTACTTGTTAATTAAAATTACTGGAAATTTTTTGCAATTACTGTGAATTTTTGTGGAATTACAAGACATGTTTTAGAATGACTGAAAATTTTATATAACTACCTACAAAGTGAAGCTGTATGGATTTACTTTACAGTTTGGAAATTTCAGTATACATATCACGAGGTGCGGTTTATTCATCTATAATGCCATTTCTAAAATTTTACTGTATAGGTTATTTGGATTACTGTTAGATACAGAGAATTACTGGATATTAGCAGGAATTTATTGGAATTACTTGAAGTTTTTTTGGATTTACTAGAAAGTTTTTGAAATTACTGGAAGTGTTGAAGAAATACTAGGAAATTTGTAATTATTTATATTTGTATAATTTTTATTATAATTGTACATTTATTTTAATATTTGTTCAAATTTTCCAGAGCACAATTTGCGCTACTACAATCACAGGATATATCTTAAATGTAATAGCAATTTTTTGAATTTCCGGAAATTTCATGGAATTACTGGTAATTTCAGAAAATTATTGGGAATTTCATGAAATTACTAGAAATTTCATTATATTACTGAGAATTTCATGAAAGTATTGGACATTTTTTAAAAAATTACTTAAGGTTTTGAAGAATTCCAAAAAGCTTAGAATTACTTGGGATTTTTTTAAAAATATCTAAAGTAACTTTAATTGTATGGAGTTTCTAGGACGTAACTGTACTTTCAAAGAAACTTGTCAATTTTGAAACATTTTAGTGCTGAGATTTTCCCGTTGGAAAATGTCACTCTTGAATTTTAGTGTATAAGCCATTGCTTTATTGGAACATCGGGAAAGTTTTTGAAATTACTATAAATCCTTCGGAATTGCGTGCGAAAGGCGAATACATTTTACGAAATTACTTACATTTAATTAGAATTACAGAAAATTTTATACAATTCTTAAGGAATTTGTTGAAAATACCTGTTGGCTGCTTGCATTTCTTAAAAATACCTGAAATAACTTGAGATTGCGTAAACTTTATTGGAAATTCTTAGAATCCCAAACTAATTATCCAGTTTGGAAATTTGCAGTTTACATATCACCAGGTGCGGCTTATTCGTCTAAAAATGTCATTTCCTGAATTTTAGTGTACGAGCTATTTACATTACTACTAATGAGAAAAAATTTCGTGAAATGACTAGAATTTTATCAGATTAACAGAATTTTTTTAGAATTTAGCAGGAATTTTATGAAAAAACTCTAAAATTATCGAAATTAATGGAAGTTATGTAGAAGACCAAGAAATTTGGAATTACTTGAGAATGTGTCAAAATATTTCAAATTATTTCGAATGGCATGGACTTTTCAGGACGAATTTGTAATTTATAGCAAATATTTGAAAATTCAAAGGAATTAGTCAATTTTGGAAATTTAATGCACAAATTACTAACTGGGGTTTATCCCTCGGCAAATGTTTCTCTGGAATGTTTGCATCACTTTACTGCAACCATCGGAAGGTTTTCGGAATTACATTCTTCTTAAAATTACTGGAAATGGTTTGCAGGTACTGTGAATTCTACGGAATTACCGAACATATTTTAGAATTACTGAACATTTTATAGAACTACAAAAAAGATGACTTGAATTTGAATGGAATTACTTGGGCATTTCTTGAAAATAGCTGCGGTTACTTGAGATTGCGCGAAGCTTAGTTGGAAATACTTAGACATTCAAAGTAATTATTCAGTTTGGGAATTTCATTATACATATCACGAAGTGCGGTTTACTCGTCTAATAATCTCATTTCCAGAATTTTAGTGAACAAGCAATTTACATTACTACTAATTAGAAAAAAAGTTCGTGAAATTACATAGTAGAAATTTAACAGAATTACAGAATTTTTTTTGAAATTACCAGTAATTTTATGAAAGAATTCTACAATTATCAAAATTAATGGAAGTTATGTAGAAGACCAAGAAATTTGGAACTACTTGACAATATTTTGAAATAATTCAATTTACTTTGAATGGCATGGACTTTCTAGGACGAATTTGTAATTTATAGCAAATATTTGAAATTTAAAAGGAATTTGTCAGTTTTGGAATTTCAATGCACAAATTACGAACTGAGGTTTACCCCTTTGCAAATGTTACTCTGGATTTTTTGGTTCCGGAATTACATTCTACTTAACATTACTGGAAATTTTTTGCAGTTACTATGAATTTTATGGAATTTACATGTTTTAGACTTACTGAAAATTTTATAGAACTACAAACAAAATGGCTAGAATTTGAACGGAATTACTTGGGCATTTCTTGAAAATAGCTGCGGTTACTTGAGATTGCGCGAACCTTATTGGAAATACTTAGATGTTCAAAGAAATTATTCAGTTTGGGAATTTCAGTATACATATCACAAGGTGCGGTTTACTCGTCTAATAATGCCATTTCTAAAACTTTACTGTACAAATAATTTGGATTGCTGTTAGATACAGAGAATTACTGGACATTAGCAGGCATTTATTGGAATTATTTAAAGTTGTATGGACTTACTAGAAAGTTTTTGAAATTACTGGAAGTGTTGAAGAAATACTAAGAAATTTGGAATTATTTTTAGTATATTTGTATAATTTTTATTATATTTTTATAATTTTTATTATACTTGAACTTTTATTTTTATATTTGTTCATATTTTCAGGGTACAATTTGCGTTACTACAACCACAGGAAATTTCTTAAATGTAATATCAATTTTTTTTGAATTTCCGGAAATTTTATAGAATTACTGATAATTTCAGAAAATTATTGGGAATTTCATAAAATTACTAGATATTCAATGGAATTACATTAAAATTTTTCTAAATTACTAGAAGTGGAATCTCGAAAACTATGGCATCTTGAAACCCACTTGCAATTAGAGTATGCTTTTATCAAATTAAAACATTATATTATCTGCAAGAATTAAAATAGACTGGAGAGTCTTGAAATCTGCCGGGAATAGGTGGTTCGCTGTTTCTTACCTCTACGTTATTAATTTATTGCTGCAAATGAAAATGTTTGTACAAGCAATTTATATTAATACTAATGAGAAAAAATTTCATAAAATTACTAGAATTTTATCAGAATTACAGATTTTTTTTTTGAAATAACCAGGAATTTTGTGAAAAAATTTTACAATTATCGAACTTAATGGAAGTTATGTAGAATACCAAAAAATTTACTTGAGAATATTTCAAAATATTTCAAATTATTTGGAATGGCATAGACTTTCTAGGCCGAATTTGTAATTTATGTATTTGTGTAATTATTTTTATATTTGTTTATATTTTCATTGTACAAGTTGCATTACTACAATCACAAGAAATTTTTTAAATTTAATATCATTTTTTTTGAATTGTTGCATCTTGAAACCGACTTGCATTTAGAGTATGTTTTTACCAAATTAAAACATTATATTATCTGCAAGAATTAAAATAGACTGTAGGATCTTGAAATCTGCCGGGAATAGGTGATTTGCTGTTTCTTACCTCTACGTCATTAATTTATTGCTGCAAATGAAAATGTTTGTACAAGCAATTTATATTACTACTAATGAGGAAAAATTTCATAAATTGATTAGAATTTTATCAGAATAACAGATTTTTTTTTGAAATAACGAGCAATTTTATAAAAAATTTCTAATATTATCGAAATTAATGGAAGTTATATAGGAGACTAAAAATTTGGAATTAATTGATAATATTTCAAATGATTTGGAATGGCATGGACACAAATTACGAACTGGGGTTTATCCCTAGGCAAATGTTACTCTGGAATGTTTGCATCGCTTTGCTGCAACCATCGGAAATATTTCAAAATATTTCAAACTATTTGGAATGGCATGCACTTCCTAGGACGAATTTGTAATTTATATATTTGTCCAATTATTTCTATATTTGTTCATATTTTCAGTGTACAATCTGCATTACTACAATCACAAGAAATTTTTTTAAATTTGATAGCAATTTTTTTGAATTTTCGAAAATTTCATAGAATTACTGGTAGTTTCAGGAAATTATTGGGAATTTCATGAAATCAATAGAAATTTCATGTAATATCTTAAATTTAATAGCGATTTCTTTTTAATTTCCGGAAATTTTATGAAATTACTGGTAATTTCAAAAAATTATCGGGTATTTCATAAAATTACTAGAAATTTTATGAAACTAATTTAAAATTTTCTAAATTACTAGAAGTAGCATCTTGAGAACTGTTGCATCTTGAAATCTGCCGGGAATAGATGATTCGCTGTTTCTTACCTGTATGTTATTAATGTATTGCTGCAAATGAAAACGTTTGTACAAGCAATTTATATTACTAATAATGAGAAAAAGTTTCATAAAATTACTATAATTTTATCAGAATTACAGATTTTTTTTTTAAATAACCAGGAATTTTATGAAAAAATTCTAAAATCATCGAAATTAATGGAAGTTATGTAGAAGACCAAGAAATTTGAAATTACTTGAGAATATTTCAACATATTTCAAATTATTTGGAATGGCATGCACTTTCTAGGACGAATTTGTAATTTATATATTTGTACAATTATTTTTATATTTGTTAATATTTTCAG
Source organism: Taphrorychus bicolor (assembly GCA_951812265.1). NCBI lineage: Eukaryota > Metazoa > Arthropoda > Insecta > Coleoptera > Curculionidae > Taphrorychus > Taphrorychus bicolor. Next base: position 19,366,564 of record OX638302.1, read on the forward strand.
TGTACAATTTGCATTACTACAATCACAAGAAATTTTTTAAATTTAACAACAATTTTTTTGAATTTTTGACAATTTCATAGAATCACTGGTAATTTCATGAAATCAATAGAAATTTCATGGAATTTTTTAAACTTTTAATTTTCCGGAAATTTGATGAAATTACTGGTAATTTCAAAAAATTATCGGGTATTTCATGAAATTACTAGAAATTTTATGGAACTAATTTAAAAGTTTCTAAATTACTAGAAGTGGCATCTTGAGAACTGTTGTATCTTGAAACCCCCTTGCATTGAGAGTATGTTTTTATCCAATTAAAACATTATATTATCTGCACTTGCATTTAGAGTATGTTTTTATCAAATTAAAACATTATATTATCTGCAAGAATGCCTCTAGTCTCTAGGATGTTGAAATCGGCCGGGATAAGGTGATTCGTTGTTTTTTTACCTCTACGTTATTAATTTATTGCTGCAACTGAAAATGTAAAAAAAACTCGCTTGTTATGAACACAACTGAACTAACCATCAATTACCGCTTTTGAGAAAAACAGACTCTTTTCAGTTATTGCAACCAAAGTCCCAAGATCTTTTAAAATATTACACTTATAATAGAAACAAATCGAAACATTTACATTGTTCGGATCCCTAATTTTATGCTGCTCTATTAGACGATGAAGGCTTTGACACTGGACGTGCCCAAGGGGCAGGGCGACGTGTGGAGAGGTTAGAAAGACTTCCAAACATGGAGGTTTGGCAACGCCAAATGAATGAATAAGTAGAGAGGTTCTAAGCAAAATATATACATGGCAACTATGCATCTAAACGTTGAGATCTAGATTGTTTCCTTTATAACAAAATTCAGTTACTTCAGTCAACAACGCTGTTGGGGATTATTTAAATGTGCTTTATCACAGGCGTTGGATTGGTCTCAAAAACATCATCAGGACTATGAGGAAAAATGGAAAAGAACAAGCCTCCAGATAAAGCCGCAAAATCTGTCACATCAGTCTTTCTGCCTTGTCTCCATTTCTCCGATTTCCCCGGTACTTTTATCCTCGGACACAATCTTCATCCAATGACACTCAAAACAGTACAAATTAAATTGCAATAAAATACTGTTCCCGAAAAGGGATTATTAATATTCTCTGATGGTACAGGACTCGGGGCCAATTCCTATAGAGAGCCAGATATTATGTCGTAAGCATTTTATATACGTATGGCATTAATAATGAAGTCCTTATATAATATTAAACCCTTTTATCATGGCCCCACTTTGTATTCATATATCCGAAAATGAAGCTTCCGAGTTTCAATTTGCCCTTATTTATATGCAAAATGGTTGGTTTGGCCTGGACAAAATTAGGGTCCTTACGGGCTTTTGAAGTGAGCGGGGTGCTTATAAACTATTGTGCCTTTACACAAAAGACAAATGTAATATTATGTAACAAAAGCGCAGTTCTTCTTAGACTCAATAATAATTTTTATCGCTCCAGCCACTAATAATGATCCAAAAAAGGAGTACATAACCTGCTCGAAGTTCCTGCCTTTGATGAAGTCGTTAGTAATGAAAAGGCACGAAAAACAAATTACAAGAGCAAACAGCTCGGGCGAAAGAGGAACGGTAGAGATAAGGCGAGTTGGCTATTGTAGAGCCGTGCTTTATTGCTTTCGAACGTGTACAGAGACAATTTGCTTCCGTCTGAAGTCCTGAGGGATCGAGGTGTAAAACTACGTCCCCGTTAACTTCCCGGTCCCAAGGCGCTGTTGTCGCGCCGCTCGAAAACCATGTCCGAATGCCGTGATTGTCCAACTTTACGACTCAACTTCAGAGAGTTATTTCGGATTTAGTGAGGCCCGACTTTATTTACCAGTTGCCGATATCGACGCTCTTTTGTATAGGAAAATCGTGGGGGCGTTTACGAGGGCGAAAACTCAAGTTGCCTTCTTTTATATTAATCCGCGGCATTTATGAATCAGACATATGTTTAAAATCATTAACTATGTTATTTTGTTTGATGAAACTGTATGAATTTGCCTAGCTAAGTTTTTAAGTAGTTTACAACTTTTGTATAGGAGCTGTTCCAAAAAACTAAAATAAATCGAAAATTGAGAGTGGAAAATTCAGTCAACTTCTTGACTAAAAACGCATATTTAACATACGTATTATTAAAAACGAATTAATTAGGTCAAGAAAGCAAAACAAGGTCATAAAAGATGCTCAAATAAATCACCTTCTACTTCAAGACAGACATTCGCTCTAAGATCATGAAGGCGTCAATCCTTGTGAACATCTTTATTAATAATTGTCACAGCAGCATGACTACTGTCACTCCTCCATTCCGCTCAGCACTTCTTCATGATTCGTAATGAATGTGCGGTATTTTTGAATTTTTGTCAAAAAGTCAAAAATCTAATGGATTTAAATCCGGAGATCTGGGAGGCCATGGTGTAGGACCACCTCTTCAATCCATCTTTCAGGAAATTAGTGAATAAAATTTCTCACTTTTATTCCATAATCATTTTCCAGCTAGTCAAGCTCTTCATTAAATCCAAGGTGTACACCTCATATAAAACAAATATCTTGCGAAATGGCTGACTTGTCGAAAACCAATGTTTTAAAGTTTCCAATTTTGACACCCTGTATATCAAACAATTGTTTTCATTATCAGATAATATAAAATTATCTCCATAAAAATGAGGATTCTTATATAATTTTGTTTATAGTTCACATTTATTTGCTAATTCCAAAATCGCACCGTATAAAGAAACTCAATAAGTCCTTGGCGGGGGATACTGTGCCAAACGCGTTGGGAATTCTAAAATTAATAGATTTTCTCCTAAGAAGGATCTCATTTAATTTGGCATTCGTTCAATATCGCTACCAAGTTTTAATTGGAAAAGTTTCCGGGTCATTTATAGGTAGGCCTATAGTCAGACAAGGCCATTAGACATAACAAGAGGATTTATAAATGGTCCAAGTGTGTTATTATTGTATATATAATCCATTCAGTTATTTCTGTCGTCAACTAGGCGATGGAAATCTGACATTTTTCACCCGGTATAACATAACTGACAGTGACAGTGATTAATAATCAGTTTGAGGTTAAGGTTGTTGTTTATTGTTTTGCTCACTTAGTTACCAGATGGCTTCATTAGTTCAAACTTTTAATAATAATGATTACTCACCTAGAATCTAGTAAACAATGGGCCGGGTAATGCTAGCAGGAATATTATATTTTATCAATGTATTTTAAAAATGAATTTTTCGCAACGATAATAGTTGAGGTTAATAAGTTTATAGTGTGAATGTGGTTGTGATGATTAGACTAAAACAAAGGTGGAACCTAACGAAGAACAGTAAAAATGATATGTCTCTATGCGGCAATTAAAAGCATGAAAGTCGGACTATGGGCTGTAAGCTGACTGTGAGCACATGTTATATTTTGCGAACTAAATCAATTATTGTTTCATAATTATTTATTGCATAACCCAACTTTAATATTTAATTATAATTCAGAAATGGCAAAATCCCAGAGGCACAGTTACACATTTTCATGTTACAAGATTTATTAATACTGCATATTTTAGTGCTAGCTACAGACTAATATGCTGTAGGTTCTGGAAACTTGATTTTGCTTTGTGAAATCCAACTTTGGGAAGCCAGTATCAATGAAAAGGCTCAAATTCATGGAAGCTTCAAAGTTGAAATGAATGATATAGAGGTTCTACAAGAAACGAAGTTAGAGCAGAACCACACAAGTAGTATACATCAATCACCAGCAAGGAGTAAATAAATTGTAGTTTTCATTTTTGGGTTCAGGGACCGAAAGGTGGTTAAAAATTAGTGGCAACTTTTTAGAGCTGTAACACAATAAATGATACAACATTTAAAATTTAAAATATCTATATTTTTTAAAAAACACTTTTTGTAAAAATTTAAAATATCTATATTTTTTAGAAAACACTCTTGCATGATATATTATAGAAATTCGCAGCTTAGACCTTTATAATTTTAGTGCCATGAGACTAATTCATTTCTTAGGGTTTTGAAGAAGTGAAATTTTACAAATACCATGAAGTCTTATCAATACTTACGTTTAATATATAACAGTAACATTATTATTTTAACAAAAAAATTGCCGAAACTACTTCAATATAACAATTTAGTTTGGTGTAAAAAAAGATCGTATAAATTGTCTATGTTATGTCAGGTCATTAATACATTTCTCATTTTCCTATCCCTCACGTTATATAGAGCCAATTTCTTGTGATTTCTGGCAACAATAACAGTTATAGAAAGACAGTCAAAAATCATGTCAGTTTTTGATAGTCCTTCCACGACAATTTGCCTTGAAAGTATGTTGAATTGGATAAATGAATGGTTCTTGATTGACATAACATCCCAGATTGTTAATAAATTTGAAGAATGGTTATAATACCTATTTTTATTTCGTCATTAGCCCATGATTATGTCGGTACTAAACTGTCTAGTTTTCAGACAGATCAGTCGCTAATAAAATTCATTGGCCTAAACGGATTTGTTTTGCTGGGGATGTCAACTGTTGATTTTGCCATCTAGCTATGATTGTATACATGCTTCTATATTATTGCTCATTTAATAGTAACTAACTGAAATGTAAAAAAGCAGTTTATTTAGTATTACCAGTTAATATATGGCAATTATTATGCCGGTCTCTATTATGATCTAGAATATTGCATAAGATTAGAAATTAACTTATGAATGATTATGACTGGTGGAAATAGTGCGCCTCCAACCTTCCATAGTCCGCCCAGATATGGTTTTCTCGCCCACTAACAAGGTTCTTCATTGAACCACCTCCTGCATGATTATCTACCTATGTTGATATAATCTAAAATTTGTATACACAACAACAAATGGATAGAGAATTCAATAAAATGCAGGTCAGTCAGTGAATATTACTTTTTAAAGCTAGTGGGGTGGTTATTAGTCAGAGTAGGTACCTCAATTTCAAGAAATAAAAACCTGGAGGAAAAAGCAGTATTCAGAGTTCTCATTAGTTCATTAAATATATCTATAGTTTTCAATACATTTGAAATATAGGATATATATTGCAGGTGTAGGACTTGAAACAATAATTCACAGATTTGTAAAGGCCTTTTCAAAAGTGTGAAGTATCATTTCAAAGCCTACATATGCAATATACATATATCCTACATTGATAGAAAAGGACGCGAAGTATTATGATTTCTTGAAATCTTTAATGTATAAACATTTCTTTTATTTGAATATTTTGAGAAAACATTTACAAAGAAAATTTTTGCAACACTAAGATATATTTAAATTATTGAAATATACGCGAGCAAAAGCTTCGCACCAGACGTGAAGGTGGTGGGTTAGTCCCTGGTTAGAAGACAAAACAAACAAAGCTGCATTAAAAATGTTGAAAGAGGAATTCCAGCAAGATCCTGCACAATTCCTCTGTGTTGGCAATACCAAATCAGGAAATGTGATGTCAAAGAATTGGACGACATTAGAACAGGTTAATTAGAACAGAATAATTGTTAGAACAGGATCTACAATTATTTGATGCTAAATTTGAAGTCCAATTTTGTTTTACGCTAGATAATTTGGCCTTGAATCTGCTTTGATGTCACTAATTGGAGGTCAAACTCTCGATGTAAAGCCGGCATTATATCTTCAGAACGACTGATTCCAAGGTGGTTATGTTAATATACATTTTTGTGCAAACTTTTATCAATTTCTTTTTGGAAAACAAAGAAAAATAACATTTAATAAAGTGAGGTTAGACTGAACTGGACTGTTTTGATTTTCGTTGAGGCGATTTCAAGCAGTAATTCATTTAAACTGGCATACCGTTCAAATCAATATTTTACTCTTTTCCTCATAGAGATTAGATAAAGACAAAACCAAAAGACCCGTAGAATTAGTGCTTGCCTTGCCATCCGAAATCGCTCCACAATCTAGGCCGCTATGCGCAGGCGTTTGGTTTGAATTAAATGAATTATTTTTATTTTAGCATCTTTTCTTCCACCCACGAATACCATTGGAAACACCAGGATTGGTGGGAAAAAGAAAAAGTATTAAATTGTGAAGTAGCGCCAAATCATTCATTTCTACAGCCTACAAAGATTATTTCTAAAGAAACTTCAGAGTCCAAAAATGAATATTAGATAGAGACTTAAGTCAATACATATCTCATCATTTACTATATCTCAATATAACCAACCTATCTAGAAATAGTAAATAGTCGCTTTATTTTTATTACTATGGTTCGTTCTTCATTGGGAATTTACAGCATGATGTTTAGTTAGCAACTTAAATTGATTAGATGTGGTATTATTTCATTGCAAATATGTTTTATGAGGTGTACAAGTTCTAATGAGTTCAAGGGGGTCGCATAAAGTTTTTCTATTAGAAAACCCCTCACAAAATGTGTTGAAAAAGTGCATCGAATGTAATAGTTCCCATTTTGAACGTTTTTATAACTGTTTGTCAAACTTTTTATTTACTGTTTAGGTTAGTTTTAGTTATGGCATAGGTAAGCAATTTAAATGCAAACAAATAGGCTTTTGGAAACAAAACAAATCACATTGGCCTTCATTTTCAATATTGTCCGAGGAGAGGAAAATGTAAAACCAGTACATATTTTATCATAATCAATTGTTTGCCCTCAAGCATCAAAATAAACAAAATTAGCGAACAAAATGGCGGATACAATTGCTCCCAAGTACCTTATCTTAGTCTTTTTGTTTTAGTAATTATTAACACGTATAGGTAGGCAATTTAAACATAAATAAATAGGAACTTAAAAACAAACAAAAAATCACTTTTACTTTCATCGTTGGATTTCTGGGTGGAGACGAAAATATATAACACCAGTACTTTTCATTGCAGTTAGTAAACCAGGATCAATAGAACACTCTCAATAAGCACTAAAATCAAACACAAAATTTGTGAATAAATTGGCGGATGCAATTTTTTTTTAACAATTATATTGTTAATACATAGGTGGGCAATTTAAATACAAAACAAATAGACATTTAAAAACAAAAAAATCTCTTTTATTTTCGTCCTTATTGGCTTTGTGGGAGAAGAAAATGTAAACGAGTACTTTACATTACAGTTAATAAACCAGGATCAATAAAATGCCCGCAAACATCTACAACAAAACTTGTGAACAAAGTGGTGGATTCAATTATTGCTACTCAGTCCCTTTGTTTTGATAATTATTAACATATAGATGCACAATTTGTACACAAATAAATAGGAACTTGAAAACAACACATTTCTAAACACCTTGAAGAATTATTCAGTTATTTAATATTTCAATTAACGGTGCATCGTACGAAAAAATACGTACAGATTGAACAAACGGTTTAAAAATAATTCTGTAAAAAAATACAAGTGCAAAAAAAAAGTATATAGATGCAAAAAAAATCCTCTTTTTTATAATATCGATATGCATGTATTATGTATGTATATTACTTATATTCCGAAAAAGCTAAATGTCATGTATTATGACGACTTATGACTATGACAAGCTAACCTCGAATTGTTTACATCAGGAAACATTTTGGTAGTCATTGATCATTCATATGATTAGTGGACTTTGAACCCGCCAGTTAAGAACCGATGCGACTATACTCTGTCCACAAGGCAGCTGTTTATCACTTCGACTATGGTGTCTCTTAATGGATGGTCTTTTGGAAGGACTACTGGCCGAGGGATTCAGTCCGCAGGTGTAGGCGGATGACGGACTGGTCATGTTACCAGGAAAGTTTGTCGGCAGCGTTTGTGATCGTATGCAAATGGCAAGCAGAATAATAGAACAATGGTCTACCGAGACGGGATTGTCAGTCAATCCTAGCAAGTTAGAGCTCGTCTTCTATAAGAAGAAAACTAGAAAACTACAAGATTACGGTCAGCCATGCTGTACGCGGAACTTCTGCTGCTCAAGCATTCGGCTAAGTACCTAGGGTGATCATCGACCGCGAGCTGAAATGGAAATGTCACGCAGAAAAAGCATGCAATAAGGCAATAGCACTGGTAAGGCAACTGCGCAGGGCAGTGGGCAGGCGGTGGGCTCTAAAGCCTCTCGTTCTGCACTGGCTCTACACTTCAGTAATCAGACCAAGGAAAGGACGTCCGTGCTCTGATGACCAGAGGTGGACAGGACTTGCTATGCGTTGAGGTTAGCCAGACTGCGGAGAACAATCTGCCTATCCATAACTAGTGCATTTAGAACAACACCGAGAGCAGTTCTCAATGACTTATTGGGTCTGCCGGAACTTTCAATCTGGATGAAGAGGGTGGCCAAGGCTTCCTACAGGAGGATGGATTGCTGCGACCAATGGAAGGAAACAGTCATGAGAAAAAGTGATGGGAAGCGGTCACACGCAGATCGCCAGCGTCATCCAGCGATACATCCAAATTGTCCTGTCGCAGAAAGGGTGCCTTTGCCATCGGCTGAGACTAAACTATTTGAGATAAACATCCCAACAAGGAAAAAATTCAAAGAAGAGTTGCTTCAGCAACTTTCTGAAAATAATCAGGTATGATGTACAGACGGATAAAGAATGGCTGATTCACAGTCGTCAAGACTCGGAAGAGCTTTCCCCTGGAAAGCCATACGACGGTTTTCCAGGCGGAGGTGTTTGCAATACCCGAAGTAGCCACACGACCAGAACTCAAACAGAACATCTTGATCTACTCCGATAGTCAGGCGGCTCTGCGAGCCATCTGCAGGAAGAGGACGAGTTCAAAAATCGTTCATGTTCCTGAAGGGATGATCTAAAGTCACTGACAAAAATGAAAAGGGCAACTCTGGGATGGATTCCTGGACATAGGGGCATTAAGGAAAACGATCGCGCCGATGAATCGGCCAAGCGTGGATTCTAGACGTGCTTTACTGGACCGGAGACATGTCTAGGAGTAAGAAATAGGTACATCTCTCATACTCTAAATAAGTGGGCATGGAAGATTACAAGGACAAACTGAACACAGTCACAAATATGTAGACAGACCAAGAAAATCTACCTTAAGCCGGATAGATCCAAGGCCTCGTGGCTACTTGGGAGAAGTACTACTGGTACCACTGTAGACTAAATAGACACATGCACCTTCTAGGATTGGTGGACGGTCCACTCTGCATCCACTGTGCAGAGCAGGGGAGGAGCCATCATACCACTCTCTGGGAGTGTGCTGTAGAGTGACGGCTTTTCTGGGATACCACCGGAGTGAAATCGAGGTCGAGGGTGTAAGTATCTAGGGTGATCATCGACCGCGGGCTGATCTGGAAATGTCACGTAGAAAAGGCATGCAATAAGGCAACAATATTGGTATGGCAACTCCGCAGGGCAGTGGGCAGGAGGTGGGGTCTAAAGCCTCACGTTCTGCATTGGCTCTACACTGCAGTAATCAGACCAAGTATAGGTCTGTGCCAGCGGTGGACGGGGCTTGCTATGCGTTGAGATTAGCCAAACTGCAGAGAACAATCTACCATACTGGGTCTGCCAGATCTTCCAATCTGGATAAAGAAGGAGGCAATGGCTTCCTGCAGAAGGATGGATTGCTGCGTCCAGTGGAGGGAAACAGTCACGAGAAGCGGTCACACGCAGATCGCCAGCCTCATCCAGCGAGACATCCCAATCGTCCTGTCTCAGGAGGGGCGTCCTTGCGAACGACTCAGACTAAAACAGCCATTTGGGATATACAGTCCAATGAGAGAGGAATTCAAAGAAGAGCTGCTTCAGCAACCTTCTGAGAATAATCAGGTACGGTATACAGACGGATAAAGAATGGCTGATTCACAGTCGTCAGGACCAGGAATATACAAAGCAGGCATTGGTGAGGGCGAGAGCTTTCCCTTGGAAAACCATGCGACGGTTTTCCAGGCGGAGGTGTTTGCAATACCCGAAGTAGCCACACGACCAGAACACAAATAGACCATCTGCATCTACTCCCACAGTCAGGCGGTTCTGCGAGCCATCTGCGGGAACAGGGCGAGTTCAAAGCTCTGACTTGCTCTAGAGTCACTGGCAGAATGATGAATCGGCCAAGCGTAGTTCCCAGACGTGCTTTACTGAACCGAAGCCACGTCTAGGAGTAAGCCAAAGGTACGTCCCTCATACTCTAAATGAGTGGGCATAGGAGAGTACAAGGACAAACTATACACAGTCAGGAATATGTAAACAGATCAAGGAAATCTACCCTAAGCCGGATAGATTCAAGGCCTCGTGGCTACTTGAGAGGAGTACTAGTGGTCACTGTAGACTAAATGGACACATACACGGTCTAGGAATGGTGGACAGTCGACTCTCCACCCACTGTGGAGCAGGGGAACAGTCGTCATACCACTTTCTGAGAATGTGCTGTAGGTGGGCGCGACTGTGCCACAGGACACTGGGGCCGCCTTCCTTCATCGAGAGGAACTTCCGACTCAGAAATGGGACGGGATAGTCTCCTTCATCGGGTCGACTCGTGGAGGGAATGAGGGCCCAGGCCGAGAAGAGGTGGGTGGATCAGGAGACTGTAAAAAGGGCTTGTCCTCCCTAATGTCTATTACTGTAGAAACCAAAGAGGAAAAAAACATACCAAGGGACAATTGCTCAGAAGGATCATCAACTCAAGGTTTATGAGAAATTCTCCTCTTTAGCCACACTCAATCAAGAGTAGTGGCATATGGCTATCGTTTACGACGGACCCCTTACAATCCAAGAAATTGAAAGTGCTCATGGAAGACTGCTATATCTAGAACAAACTGAGCGATTTTACTTGGAAGTAATTGCTCCAAAGTCAAATAAAACATTGGTCAAACACAGCAAAATTGCATCTTTATATCCACTCATTGAAGAAAAAGGACTACTAAAAGTGGGAAGAAGACTGAAGCATTCACTCTTAAAATACAAAAAAAAACATCTAGTTATATTACCAGGAAAATGTCATTTGGCGCACCTACTTACACGAGAGGTCCACAAAACAACATTACATGGTGGAAACCAGCAGACGCTAGCCTTCATACGCAGAAAGTACTGGTTACTTAATGGAAAGAAGACAGTAAAAAACACAATAAACCATTGTGAAAGGTGCATTCCTTTTCAAGGCTGTAACTGCTCAACAGGCTTATGGGAAAATTACTACCACCAAGAGTTATTACAGCTGCAGCATTTCTACATACAGAAATTGACTACGCTGGACCCAATCCATGTCCGAACTACAAAAGGGCGGTGACCCATGTCATATAGAGGTTACATAGTAATCTTCGTTTGCCTAGCAACCAAGGAACTAGAACTAGTAAGCGACATGCTAGCAGAAACATTTTTGGCAGCATTGAACCGGTTTGTGTCCAGACGAGGAAGTGGTGCACACCTCTATAACGATAACGGGACAACATTCATCGGAGCAAACAACACAATCGAAGCAAAAGTAATTAACCTTCTCTTCTCAAAAAAACTAAAATTGAGGATGCTAGCAGGTCAGGGGCATTCAGTGGAACTTTATCCACTGTCAGCACCACACTTTGGCGGATTATGAGAAGCCGGAGTGAAATTGACGAAATATCACTTAACACGGGTAATAGGAGAAACCACATTAACCTTCGAGGAACTGTACACGTTGTTGTCATTAATAGAATCCTCTTTAAATTCGAGGCCTCTTTGTGTAATATCAGATGACATAAATGACATCACAGTTCTTACTCCAGGATATTTTCTGATAGGAAGAGAATTAATTTCACCTATCAATCCAATTCCCGAACAAATAAGCAAGGAATTAAGCACAGAATGGAGAACCATCCAGAAGATGCGCAAAGATTTCTGGTCGACATGGTCACAAGAATACATACACCAGCTACAACAGCGGTTTAAGTGGTCATCCAGAAAAGACAAATTAGAAATCGGTGAAGTGGTGATCGTTAAAGAAGATAACTTCAAGACAAGTCAATGGCCACTCGCTGGAGTTACTGACACACATCCAGGCAAAGATGGCATCGTTCGAGTAGTATCCTCGAAGAAACCAGGAGGAACGTCTTCTAAACGTCCAATCCATAAGCTTTGCGCACATCTAGAGGGCTATCAGTGAACAGTGAAGGAAACAAATCCAAAGGCGCAAGCAAGACAACGACGAAGTGGAAAAAGGCTTTCATAGCAATCCTGTTCGTATTAAACATGGTGTATATAAAAACTATAGGGTGTATGTAAAAAAAATCTCGTAGCAAGCCATGGAATTAAAACCCTTGTTTCAGATTAGTTCATAATAAAAATCGGAACATTTTATAACATATTCGACTTTCAATTGTTTTTATGAAGTCATCTCAGACGTGCTCTTTTAATTCCATGGCCTGCTTGAGGTTTTTTTTTAAATAAACGCACGGTTCTACTTGACTGTTCTGTTCCAGGTTGAAAGATGGGCAAATATTGGTAAAATTTGCCTAGTTTTTAACCAAATTTCAACCTTTAAAATCCCTGTAACGCAAGTTTGCTGAAAAAGAAGGAGACATAATATATTATATTTCCCTCTTCGTAGGAAAAGAGCAGACAGTAGGCACAACACGATGCCAACCGACAAAATATGAAATTTGAGAAAAACTATGAAAATTAAAAACATGAAAGACATTTTTAAAGATTAAATAAAAAAAATAAAACCAACAAATGAGTTTGACCTTACGGTTACATTTTCAATTGCTGATAACAAAAAAATTAAAAAGTTTCTTGAATCCTGTTACTTTCAATAAGAAGCATCAGAGTCCTGCAGGTTTTTAAATCTGGAACAATTTTTTTTCGTCACAATCAGGTTAGTTTTTACCTTTAAAATTAAGCTTAAAAATCGTTAAACTGCGAACAAAAAATTTATAGTTGATTTTTATTATTAAATTTTACTAGAATTTGGTCTAAGCCTGCAGCCTTTAAAATCTGCATTGTCCTGCAGCTTTTAAATCTCGATGGAAATTTTTGTGTCTAGATTATGTAATTTTTAACCTAGTGAATGAGTTTTAAAACAACCTTAAGCCGAATTTTTGGTAAATTTGAAGATAAAATTATCCCACTTGCTGCAAGTTAGTTCGGATTAGGCTTTGAAGTCGTATAATGCGGTTATTACCTACTAAATACTAAGCAGATTACCGTACGTGACAGTTTTACAATGAAGAAGCTAGTTGACTGTGAAATGAGAAAAGAAAGGGATGAAAGAATAAAAGTCCATTTACTTTGATTATGTCATCCTTTTCTGTCAAAAACTCATAGCCTACTAGATGACGTTTCCTAATGGACACATTCCATCTTTTTTACTACTCAATTTTCAATCTCAGGAGTATACTCTCTTGTATACTTTGTTTTCATTTTCGTAGTTTTCATGTTCTCAAAGCCCTCTTCGTGAGGTTCCAAATCATCTTTGGTCTCCTGCTCTAATGTTCTACATTTCTACCGTCTTTACTCTGATTCTTATTTATTTCATGATCATTATCATCTTCAATTACTATCTGATTCTTCTTCGTAAATTCTTCATAATAAAACTCACTTTCATTGAACAATACATGTGGTGATATAAAGACCCATCAGTTATTCAATCGGTCATCGAAGTCGTCGTTCTTTCTCTGAACAGAGAGGTACCTTCTTAAGCTCACTGTAGAGAAAAATAAGCTATTAATTATGGTAACATTTGTAGGCAAGCGCGATCGCCTGACTTAATTCCACTAGACTTACTTTTATCATTTTGATACAGAAGGGCAACTTTTGAGAGCAGTTACGGCAGCATTTCAGAGGTTAGTACCGGAGTACCATCGGCCTATGCTGTGGGAACCAACAACTATGACGACCATCTCTGGTAAAGCTTCTCCATTGAGTTGAGACCCGTGTGATTGATAATTGTTTGACATGACGTCGACTGTTCAAGATAAGTCATATTGGATTGCGGTTCTTATGACGATTTCCATTTGAAGTTGTATGGAATTTTAGATGTCGCCATCGTTGTTCATTAAGTCTGAGTGGTGTGACAGCTATCCAGCCTTCATTAGCAAACAAACATAAACCTTAGCGATCGATGGCACAAAGTTCCCAATTCGCGCTTTATTTCCAACTTCAAAACCCATTATTCTCTAACTTATTTCGACCTAAACTCCCACAACTTTAATTTAGCAAGAAGGAACTAAAAGCAGGTGCCGGCAAAACGGTCGGCGGATTCCATTTACGATTTTTAGAGTCTCAAGTAGGAACATCTGGAGATATCACTTTATCACCCGTAAAATAAAACCGAAGTAAAAGGGCTGTAATTTTTATATCTCGACAATTTCTTATATAGTCTAATGCCTGGAAATTTTTAGCCTGTATCGCCCAGTGAATAGAGGAAGATAGTAGAGACTCCCTCTATTCTAGTTTCAATTACTTTGGACTAAAATTTTCCAGGTCCACTATAAAGGTAAAAATCGTTAGCGAGCGCCTACGAGTAAGACAATTATACTCGGGAACAATTAAAGTTCGAATCCCTGGCAAATCCCTTGAATCGGCGACCAGAGAGAGCCCTTTCGCTTCGGGATCTCACATTCGTTTATTTATGGGTCGCCCATCAAACTTTCAAATGATAACGAGGAGAGAAAAGAGGGTGGCCCACCGTGCGGTTGGCAGTCCGACGGCCGAAATTTATACCGGGTCTCCGACTGAGGGCGAAGGGCCAGTGGAGAAAAGGGAAATTTTATGGTCCGCGAAACGAAATGGGCAATAGAGTCGCTGTCGCCCTAAACAAATTTAAGTGGGCGGTTGTGTCTGTCAACGCAAACGATTTGTCGATTTATATTCGCGTCTTTTTTTTTACAATGGGCAGAAATTTTTTTTTTGACCACCCTGCATAATAGCCTATTATCCAAAAGAAAACAATTAATGCGTTATATTGAAAGCAGTTTAGTAACTTTAAAAATTAACATTTCACCAATCTCGAAGCAAAATCTGCATTGTTTTGAAGTTTCAAAACTGTTCAATTTAAAATTCCAGGTGTAAAATGAACGTGTTTTGAGGTACTTATGCAACCTCCTAAAAGTATCCTATTTCAGGTAATTAATAAAGCTTTTGTTTTTAGGTTTTTAGAAGAGGAGAGTGTGTGGTGAGGATATTTGAAGCTGTAGATAAAGTGGAGAACTGCATTCACAGTTCTAATTTAAGTTTTAAGCCTTCAAAGAACCTGCAATGAGACACACGTGTCAGGAAATTATTTATAATTTTTATTTCCAGGAGAAGAGAATATGAGGTGAGGAAGATTGAAGCTGTAGACAAAGGAAAGTCTGCATTGTTTTGAACTTTCAAAAGTATTCAAGTTAAAATTCCAGATATATAATGAAAGTGTTATGAGATACACTTTCACTTGAAACCTTAAATTCTCCTGTCTCAGGTGACTAATAAAGTTTTTGTTTTTTGGTTTTTGGAAGAAGAGAATGTGTGGTGAGGATATTTGAAGCTGTAGATAAAGTGGAAAACTACATTCACAGTTCTAATTTAACTTTTAAGCCTTCAAAGAACGTGTAATAAAACACAAGTGTCAGGAAATTAATTAAACGTTTTGTTTCCAGGAGAAGATAATATGAGGTGAGGAAGATTGAAGCTGTAGACAAAGGAAAGACTGCATGGTTTTGAACTTTCAGAACTGTTAAATTTAAAATTCTAGGTGTCTAATGAAAGTGTTATGAGATACTTATAAAACCTCCTCAAAATCTCCTGTCTCAGGTAATTTATGAAGTTTTAGTTTTTAGGTTTTTGGAAGAAGAGAATGAGTGGTGAGGAAATTTGAAGCTGTAGATAATGGAAAAAACTGCATTCACAGTTGTAATTAAAGTTTGAAGCCTCCAAGGAACGTGTAATGATATACAACCGCCAGGAAATTAATTAGACTTTTTTTCCAGAAAATATGAGGTGAGGAAGATTGAAGCTGTAGACAAAGGAAAGCCTGTATGGTTTTGAACTTTCAAACTGTTCAATTTAAGATTCCAGGTGTATAGTGAACGTGTTATGGGATACTTATAAAACCTCCTCAAAGTCTCCTGTCTCAGTTACTTAATTAATAAAGTTTTTGTTTTTAGTTTCTTGGAAGAAGAGAATGTGAGTTGAGAAATATTGAAGCTGTAGCCAAAGGAAAGTCTGCATGACTTTGAACTTTCAACACTGTTCAATTTAAGATTCCAGGTGAATAATGAAAATATTATGAGATACTTATGAAACCTCCTTAAATTCTCCTGTCTTAGGTAATTAACAAATATTTTGTTTTTAAATATGTGGACGCAGAGAATGTGTGGTGAGGAAACCTGAAGCTGTAGATAAAGAGAAAAACTGCACTAATAGTTCTAATTAAAGTGTTGAGCCTTCAAAGTACGAGTAATGAGACACAAGTGTCAGGAAATTAATTAAACATTTTATTTCCATGAGAAGAGAATATGTGATGAGGAAGATTGAAGCTGTAGACAAAGGAAAGATTGCATGGTTTCGAACTTTCAACACTGCTCAACTTAAGATTCCAGGCGTATAGTGAACGTGTTATGAGATACTTAGAAAACCATCTCAAACTATCCTGTCTCAGGTCATTAATAAAGTTTTTGGTTTTTGGTTTTTGGAAGAAAAGGAAGTGTGGCAAGGAAATTTGAAGCTGTAGATAAAAGGAAAAACTGCATTCACAATTCTAATTAAAGCTTTAAACCTTCACAGAACGTGTAATGGGATATACGAGTCAGTAAATTAATTAAACTTTTAAATTCCCGGAGAAGAGAATATGAGTTGAGGAAGATTGAAACTGTAGACAAAGGAAATTCTGCATGGTTTTGAACTTTCACACTCTTCAATTTAAAATTCCAGATGCATAATGAACGGGCTATGAGATATTTATCAAATTTCTTCAAAGACTCCAGTCTCAAGCAATTAATAAAGTTTCTGTTTTCAGGTTTCTGCAAGAAGAGAATGTGTGGTGAGAAAATTTGAAACTGTAGATAACTAGGAAGAACTGCGATCACATTTATAATTAAAGTTTTAAGCTTTTAAAGAACGTGTAATGAGATACAAGCGTCAGGAAATTAATTAAACTTTTTATTTCAAGGAGAAAAAAATATGAGGTGAGGAAGATTGATGCTGTACACAAAGGAAAGTTTGCATGGTTTTGAACTTTCAAAACTGTTCAATTTATGATTTCAGGTGTATAGTGAACCTGTTATGAGATACTAATAAAATCTTCTCGGTCTCCTGTCTCAGGTAATTTATAAAGTTTTTGTTTTTAGGTTTTTGGTAGAAGAGAATGTGTGGTGAGGAAATATGAAGCTGTAGATAAAGGAAAAAAACTGCATTCACAGTTCTAATGAAAGTTTTAAGCCTTCATAGAACGTGTAATGAAACAGAAGTGTCGGGAAATTAATTAAAACTTTTATTTCCATGAGAAGAGAATATGAGGTGAGGAAGATTGAAGCTGTAGACAAAAGAAAGTCTCCATGGTTTTGAACTTTGAAAACTGTTCAATTTAAGATTCCAGGTGAATAATGAAAGTGTTATGAGATACTTATAAAACCTCCTTAAAGTCTCCTGTCTCAGGTAACTAACAAAGTTTTAATTTTTAAGTATGTGGAAGCAGACAATATGTGGTGAGGAAACTTGAAGCTGTAGATAAAGATAAAAACTGCAGTAACCCATCTAATTAAAGTGTTAAACCTTCAGTACTCTTAGTACGTGTAATGAGACACAAGTGTCAGGAAATTAATTAAACCTTATATTTCCATGAGAAGAGAATATGCGGTGAGGAAGATTGAAGCTGTAGACAAAGACAAAGGAAAATCTGCATGGTTTTGAACTTTCAAAACTGTTCAATTTAAGATTCCAGGCGTATAGTGAACGTGTTATGAGACACTTAGGAAACCATCTCAAACTCTCCTGTCTCAGGTAATTAATAAAATTTTTGGTTTTAGGTTTTTGGAAAAAAAAGAAATGTGGCAAGGAAATTTGAAACTGTAGATAAAAGGAAAAACCGCATTCACAATTCTAATTAAAGTTTTAAACCTTCACAGAACGTGTAATGAGACATACGTGTCAGTAAATTAATTAAACTTTTAATTTCTTGGAGAAGAGAATATGAGGTGAGGAAGATTGAAACTGTAGACAAAGGAAATTCTGTATGGTTTTGAACTTTCACACTGTTCAATTTAAAATTGCAGATGCATAATGAACGGGTTATGAGATATTTATCAAACTTCTTCAAAGTCTCCAGCCTCAAGCAATTAATAAAGTTTCTGTTTTCAGGTTTCTGCAAGAAGAGAATATGTGGTGAGGAAATTTGAAACTGTAGATAACTAGGAAGAACTGCGATCAGATTCATAATTAAACTTTTAAGCTTTTAAAGAAGGTGCAATGAGATACAAGCGTCAGGAAATTAATGAAACTTTTTATTTCCAGGAGAAAAAAATATGAGGTGAGGAAGATTGAAGCTGTAGACAAAGGAAAGTTTGCATGGTTTTGAACTTTCAAAACTATTCAATTTAAGATTTCAGATGTATAGTGGACCTGTTATGAGATACTAATAAAATCTTCTCGGTCTCCTGTCTCAGGTAATTTATAAAGTTTTTGTTTTTAGGTTTTTGGTAGAAGAGAATGTGTGGTGAGGAAATATGAAGCTGTAGATAAAGGAAAAAAACTGCATTCACAGTTCTAATGAAAGTTTTAAGCCTTCATAGAACGTGTAATGAAACAGAAGTGTCGGGAAATTAATTAAAACTTTTATTTCCATGAGAAGAGAATATGAGGTGAGGAAGATTGAAGCTGTAGACAAAAGAAAGTCTCCATGGTTTTGAACTTTGAAAACTGTTCAATTTAAGATTCCAGGTGAATAATGAAAGTGTTATGAGATACTTATAAAACCTCCTTAAAGTCTCCTGTCTCAGGTAACTAACAAAGTTTTAATTTTTAAGTATGTGGAAGCAGACAATATGTGGTGAGGAAACTTGAAGCTGTAGATAAAGATAAAAACTGCAGTAACCCATCTAATTAAAGTGTTAAACCTTCAGTACTCTTAGTACGTGTAATGAGACACAAGTGTCAGGAAATTAATTAAACCTTATATTTCCATGAGAAGAGAATATGCGGTGAGGAAGATTGAAGCTGTAGACAAAGACAAAGGAAAATCTGCATGGTTTTGAACTTTCAAAACTGTTCAATTTAAGATTCCAGGCGTATAGTGAACGTGTTATGAGACACTTAGGAAACCATCTCAAACTCTCCTGTCTCAGGTAATTAATAAAATTTTTGGTTTTAGGTTTTTGGAAAAAAAAGAAATGTGGCAAGGAAATTTGAAACTGTAGATAAAAGGAAAAACCGCATTCACAATTCTAATTAAAGTTTTAAACCTTCACAGAACGTGTAATGAGACATACGTGTCAGTAAATTAATTAAACTTTTAATTTCTTGGAGAAGAGAATATGAGGTGAGGAAGATTGAAACTGTAGACAAAGGAAATTCTGTATGGTTTTGAACTTTCACACTGTTCAATTTAAAATTGCAGATGCATAATGAACGGGTTATGAGATACTTATCAAACTTCTTCAAAGTCTCCAGCTCAAGCAATTAATAAAGTTTCTGTGTTCAGGTTTCTGCAAGAAGAGAATATGTGGTGAGGAAATTTGAAACTGTAGATAACTAGGAAGAACTGCGATCAGATCCATAATTAAACTTTTAAGCTTTTAAAGAAGGTGCAATGAGATACAAGCGTCAGGAAATTAATGAAACTTTTTATTTCCAGGAGAAAAAAATATGAGATGAGGAAGATTGAAGCTGTAGACAAAGGAAAGTTTGCATGGTTTTGAACTTTCAAAACTGTTCAATTTAAGATTTGGGGTGTATAGTGAACGTGTTATGAGATACTTAGAAAACCTCCTCAAACTCTCCTGTCTCAGGTAATTAATAAAGTTTTTGGTTTTTGGAAGAAGAGGAAGTGTGGCAATGAAATTTGAAGCTGTAGATATAGGTGACAACTGCATTCAAAATTCTAATTAAAGTTTTAAAGCTTCACAGAACGTGTAATGAGACATGCGTGTCAGTAAATGAATTAAACTTTTAATTTGCAGGAGAAGATAATATGAGGGGAGGAAGATTGAAGCTGTAGACAAAGGAAAGTCTGCATGGTTTTGAACTTTCAAAACTGTTCAATTTAAAATTCCAGGTGCACAGTGAACGTGTCATGAGATACTTACGACCCTCCTCAAAGTCGCCTGTCTCAGGTAATTAATGATTTTTCTTATTTTTAGAAGGAGAAATTTAAAGCTGTACATAAGGGAAAAACTGCATTGTTTTGAACTTTCAGAAATGTTCAAATTAAAGTTCTAGACATCGTATTTAAATACTTTAAAACATCCTCAAAGCGTCCTGTCTCAGAAAGTAGATTAAACTTTTTGTTTCCAGGAGAAGAGAACATGAGGTGAGGAAATTTGAAACTGAAGACAAAAGGAGATCTGCATGGTGTTTATAGAACTTCCTCAAAGTCTTCTGTCTTAGATAATTAATTAAAATTTTTTCTTTAGAAAAAGAGAGTGTGTTGTGAGGAAATCTAAAGCTGTAGATAAAGGAACAACTGCGTTGTTTTGAACTTTCATAAATGTTTAAATTATAGTTCTAGATATTCTGTGTTCTGTCTCAAGAAATAAATAAACTGTTTGCTTCCTTAAGAGAATATGAAACTATAGACGAAAGAAAATTTTTATGGTTGCGAACTTTCGAAACTCTTCAAGTTAAGATTTCAGATGTAAGCGAACTTGTTAAAAGATCATTGTAAAACATCCACAAAACCTCTTGGCTCAAGTAAATATTTTTTTTTGTTTTTAGGAAAAGAGAATGTATGGTAAGGAAATCTTTTTAACCACAGAAAAATGTATAACAAACAGTCACAAAAAATAAAAAAACCGTATGTTCATAATAAAAAAATATGTTCTAACAACCAGCAATTTAACTGGATTTATTCTAAGAGTTTTTTGGTATTATGCAATAGAGCGGTTTTTATTTTTTCCTTAAAAATTAAGTAAGACACGAAATAATAACAAAAGGGGAAAAAGTCGTACTTTTAGATTGTAGCTGTTTAATTCAAAAAAATTACAAACTTTTCGAAAAAGTCAGTGGCTTCTTTTTCTTGTATATATTATTCGTAAGATTGCGTGTCGGAACGTTATGGAACTAACAATTATAATCTAATTAAAACCAAGTTAGTGCCTTGTTGCAGTGAACCAAAAAGCCAAATGTAGATGTTTTTTTGAGCTATTAATAAGAAAACAATATCTGTTTTTAAATAAGACACTCAATATCTTGCAAACCAGACACTCTAGGACACGGAGACGACATACCATTAAGCCCTGTATAAAATTCCAGGGCAACATTTAGTTCCCTCGCCTAAACAGGAGGTGTTATATGTGAAAATATTAAATTAGGTAGCTCTGCTCAAGGAATAGTCAAAGGTTATTGTCACGAATGAAAATAATATAAAACTATAATTCACTGAAAGGTGGAATGATGATCTCATTTAGACTAGGGTCAGGTCTAAAAGAAAATTTGATTCTCCAAGAAAATTGAAGGAAAATTTTTCCGAAAGCCTAACAAATTGCGTATTTTTAACCTACTTTATGCTTAATCATGTTTTAGGTGGAAATAACTAACATGAAATGTGTCAAATATTAATAAAAAAGTATTAACTGAAAAAGATTCCTAATTCATATCAAAGTATAATTCTAATTATAATCTATTTATAATAAAACAAGAAACTTATGATTTTCTCTAACTGGATGAGCGTTATTCACACCTGGCAACGACCTCGTTTTCGAAAGACGTAAGCTACCTCAGCCAGACCAGTGAGCTCTTAAAAAATTAAATGAGAAGATATATTTTATTTGTAATGTTCACGAGTTTGGCACTAATTCTTTGATAAAAAATTACTTTCAAATCAAAGCATGTTGAGTGTATGGCAGGAATCCTCGAAATAGAATTGAAGGAGCTTTGTCCCGGAATCAGCAGGGGGAATCGATTCGAGAGATTTGTTGGAAAAGTTTTAATGTGTATTTGATTGCCCCTCGTCATTGAGCTAATATTTGGACAAACGTCTGCGACAAGAGAAAAAGTAAATACTGTAAACAACCTACTTTTTACATCGCTCTCTGGGGGTTCTTTTCAACTTTACACATGGATTAGACATCGATCGTCTTCGGTTATTTGTTTTCATTTTGAGCGCACGTGTGTAATTTTCTTTTTAGACATTCAATGCGGCTTCAATTTAAACGAGAAAAGAAAAAAAAATAAAATTAAATCATATACATTTACAAATTTGCGCAATTTCCGTGTTTGCAGCGGAAGATGATCCGTTTACCAGGCGGGATTTCCCAACGCAGCAGCTTCGATCCTAACGGAATTCGAGGGATTTAACTTTGAAATTGAACAAGACTCTCATTTCACTTTAGAAGAAACGAATTCGGATTCCTCCCGCGATATTTGTTAAGGAGGTTTATTTGATGGGCGTTTTCGGA
Source organism: Taphrorychus bicolor (assembly GCA_951812265.1). Taxonomy (NCBI): domain Eukaryota; kingdom Metazoa; phylum Arthropoda; class Insecta; order Coleoptera; family Curculionidae; genus Taphrorychus; species Taphrorychus bicolor. The sequence goes on from OX638302.1 coordinate 19,389,068, forward strand.
ACTGTCTTTGGAACCTAAATCGCCATTAACTGTAGCTGAAAAAGTGTATGTCGTCGTGAATACAAAGGAATGTTACCGCTTCACTTTGCGACGTTTTAATGAGATTTAGAAATTAATTAATAACGAAATTGGGGAACGTCTACTGAATTCAGAGCGAGCGTTCACCCTTTATTATTGTAAAATGATTCAGGCGATTTTCCAGTCCCCTTTAAGGTAGTTTAATGAAAAAAAGTTCTTAATTACTGTTTTGAATGAAGATCTTGTCTTGAAAATTTCATCACTCCGCCACATGCTCGAGACTATCTGGAACTAAAGATTCCATCAGTCCACATATTACCTCCATGAATAATTCTAGAGCAATTAATGGAGCACTAAAGCGCTCGGCTCTCGAGGCCCCTGCACAATTTAAGTTCCAAGGCTTAATGGCCAGAAATTCTTTTTGGAAGGGGACCCCATTCATTTCCAGCTTTTGAAAGGTGTATTTCAGAAGATTATGCAACTTTCCGGCCTTCAATTATTCATATCTGCTCGTAAATGCGTAAATATCTCGCGAACATATTCGCGATAAACGCGAGATAAACTTATGATCAGAAGTGATGGAACTGTTTAAGCAACGCAGGAAATTTATGGCACGTCTGCCGCAGTCTGGCGCTTTAACTTAAGCCTTATCCTATGAGGAAAGGTAACACCTTAATTTCGCCGAGGAAGCTAAACTTCTTAGGCTTAGAGCAACCTGCATGGAACAAGGCCGCGTTCTATTTATTTTCTAATAGGGGGAATGGAGGATGTCTTGTTTGCGGTGGTGCTTTGACGGGCATGTTTGCCGCTTTTTGTATCTTATGGCAAAGGATTTGGAACCACAAGTGTCTTTCCTCGTTAGTAGGTAATTGGAATGCTGCTGCACTTAGGAACGTTTTCAATTTTAGGGGAAAATGTGGCCTAAAGCCTAAAGCCAAATACCCAAAGCTACGTAGTTTGCTCTTTAAACTACACTTTATAAACTAATAATTTTAAGTGTTAGTTCGAATTCACTTTCTTGAACTTCTCTTACTTGAAATTTCTGGAACTTAAATCTTAAGGAAATAAGTCTGCTTCCTGGTCGTTAATAATCACATAAGTTACCTCTTTTTACATATGTAACTCCATATTCCTGGTACGGCATTCATTAAGATCCGAGAGTAATTACAATTAGCCACATTGCTTCTTTGCATACTTTGTAAGCTGTGATAGGTTCTGCTTTAGTCACTAAGTTTCTCGTATTCTGCAAGCAGTGGATTTATTTATTCTATTTGAGTACTTGTACTCATAGACAGTGGTGGATGTTATTTTTTTCTGCAAAATTCGTGTCATTATGTGAGACCCAACAGGCCGAACAAAGACACGCAAGCAATCACGCGAAATAAAAATAAAATGTGAATCGTACCGTCTAAAAATATGATAAATCGTGGGCGCTAGCAACGCTTAAGGTGAAAATAACGTTTTCAGATTTAGTAATATTTCGTCTATGGATTGGATCACTAGCTTTTACCTATATAGGAGCCGGTGGTAATTACGTAAAAACATAGACAAATGAAAATCAATCTTCGAAGCCATTGGTCAAGAAAATATTTTTTCTTGGAGAATGCTGTGAGCTTTTCAGGGTCTCCAATATTCAGTTCTCTTACCGCCTCAACTATAAGCAAAGAATGATTTCTATTGTTAATCATGAAGTTGGTAAATCTGTGTACAGAAATTGATGTGTTTCTAATATTTCAGCTACTTTTACACTGACAAATTTATAATTTTCTCAACAGAGGTTTCGACAGCGGAAAGCTTTATCTCTAGAGAATGTTCACACTTAGATTTATAAAATTTCAAGAAGGTGCTTTGGACTTAAGTTGATATGCAAAACAGCTCTGTACATCTTCAATTTATACTATAGCTTAAACTCGACCTGAAGTTTTAACTCCAGATTTGACATATATTTGTAGCAGTGGGCCTAAGGGCTACTTTTACAAGTTCAATTTAAACTCCATTTTGGGTTTTAAATTTCAGGTCAGCAAAAATTTACATTTTGCAACCTATCGTACCGTCCAAACTAGTAGATATAATAGGGGGTTGCACCCTCCTCCTCATTTTAATGCGCCTGTGTAAACGTGGCACCCTATGGGGGACCCTCCGCCTCCAAATTTTTAATGCTCATGCGTAAACCTGGCACCCTATGGGGGAGCAACCTCCTCCGAATTTTTAATTGGCATGACGTCCTCTTCTGGGTTACTGCTTCACACTTATCACAAAACCCCACCCCCACCACCACCACCACAACAAATCTTTCACCACCACCACCGCAAGAAAACTTCCACCTCTACAACAAAACCACCCCCACAGCATAACCACCACCACAACAAAACAACCACTACCACTACAACAAAAAACCACCACGGCAACAAAACCACCGCCACTACAAAACCGCCGCCAACATATAGAAAGTTAAGATACAAGTTGACATACCAACTGCAAAAGTTAGTGTTATTGCATCTGAAAAGTTTCGATTTTATTTTCACAAAATGTCATTCTCTAAATTTACTATCCAAAATAATGGTTAGTTGGCAAAGAATAAGACAAAACAGTGTGAGTGAAACAACTAAGAGAGTTTTAATAATTGTGAATACCAAATTTTCTTATCTTAACAGTTCTTATACAAAATTTGTTTTAGTTGGAATTAGTGTAAATCATTTTCACCAAAAATTGTAATTGGTGGTAGAAATGGATTTTATATTACTCCAAGTGAAGCAGAGTGGATAAACTTTTGCAAGTATCATGGTGTAATTGCAAACTACTTTTACTATTCCGGAGTTGATACGTCTGCCATTCAGTGTGGAAATATTTCATTAAGTTTTGAGAAAATTAATGACTTTTCAGTTTTGAAGATTAAAAACTCAAAAACAAAAAAGACTCTAATTATTTATATCTTGGACAAGAATCGGTTGATAGCTTGTGGAAAGTGAAACATTTAATAGCATATAGAATTACTGTTACAAAACAACTGTTTCCAAAATACCAGTGTCTATAATGTTTTAAGTCCAAGTAAAAATCCAAATAGTGAGAATGTCAGAGCCATGTTGGAGTTTCTAAGTTTACATCCGGACGAGCTAGTTGTATTCTTAATCCTATACTCAGTGAAGAGCATAGAAAAAATATATTTAACCCTATGTAGTAAGAATTAATATAATAAAACTATTATTCATAATGACTTAAACATATTACAAAACATTAGTTTTTACTAGTCCATGAATTATGTGATTTACCGAACCCCAACCATATTACATACACCTTATTGCCTTTACGTCTTAACAATTTCTCAACCAAATCTGGATATTTGGCATCTGGATATTTAGCATGTTGTAATTATTCTTCATAGAAAGCTCCTTCAATATTCTCATTTCGCTGATCTCTTAAAATATATGTTCTTGGATTTGTCAGCTTAACCTTCCTTACTTGAAAAACTTCAGTAGACCAATTTGAAGTATATCCCTTAGCAAACGATTCCCGATGTTTGGAAATCCTTACAAAATCATCCAACTTAAATTTAGGTTGTTTTGGATCAATTTTTTTTTTATATATATTAATATATACCTGAAGGTCTGTAGCCAGTAGTGCTTATTTTTATTAGTTAGTTTTGTTTTGTTTTATTATATTCATCCACAATTTGTTATAATATTCGAAGCCATTTGTAAGTACCTTGATTACTAAATCGTTTCCACATCATATTTTTTATAGTCCTATTTACACGTTCTACAACGTTTGCTTTTAAATTTGAAAATGTACTGTAATTATTTATTTTATATTTGTCCATAAGCTCCTCAAAATGTTTATTGTAAAATTCAGTATGTGTTTTTTTTTTGCAAATATTTCTCTAGTGTTTTAGCACTAATTATTACTTTCTCCGTTGCCCTAGTAACATCTTTAGCATTTTTCGATTTCACAAGTTCAACTCAAATATATTTAGAAAAAACATTAATAACAACTGCATATTCCCTTTGTTAAATTTCGTATACGGTTGCGTATCATCTAAATCTGCTTGAAAGAGATCATTCAAACCCTTTACAATGACCCTCCTTCGAGAATAATTTCTTTTTGCAAGTCTATGTATTTCAATTATTAGTTTTTCTTTAATGTTTATCATTACTTGTTGTATATTAATTCTTCAAAATTTTTCAAAAACTTTTTCAAATAATTTGTGTAAAATTCAGTCCACTCGTTGTCTTCAAAGTTTGTTGTTTTAGTTAAAGATTTACTTAGTTTTACAAGTTCTTTATATAAATAATCTACTGAAACTAATGTTTCTGCTTTGAAGCATTTTGAGAATTTTATTTTAATACCATTCAATAACATTTCAAGTTTTTTTATTACTTCTTCCACTAATTTATCTACATCTGCTATTTGTAAACGTACTTCCTTAAGCTCGTTATATTTGTCTTAAAAAGTGTTTATTTTTTCTTTATTTTAATTTTGTTTCTTCCACCTTGATTAAATTATTTTTTTTTTCAAAAGTGCATCTATTGTAATATCTTTAAAATTAGTGTTCAATAGTTTATGTAATTTCTCATCTTCTTCTCTAACATGTTTTTTAATGATTTAATATCTGCACTAAATTTGACAATACCACTAACTGCTTTTAATAAATCCTCTAATTTTTTATCCTGTTCTAATATAGAAGATTTTAATGATTGAATATCAATATCGATTTGATGCACTTTGGAGACCATTTTTGTATCTCTATTAATTGTTTATATTAATTTCATTTTTTAAAGCTAGAATATCTGCGGTATTATTTTCAAATTTGTCCTTTAGTTCAACAGTTAGTTCATTTATTTTCATTACATCACCATCAACTCTTACTTTCCACTCATTTAATTTATCATTATCATTTTTAAGAGTCATTAAATGTAGTGTTAAATTTCTTTCAATTTCTTTAATGGTTTTATTAATTTCGCTGTGTGGCCTTTACTTCTGCATCGACTCTTTTGTATACGTCAGGAGAAAATTTCTCAAATTTTGTTGTAACATCGCTCTGTAAAGCACTTTTGATTATAGATATGTCACTCTTTATTTGTTTTAATTTATTTAATTCCATTTCTAAATTATTTTTTGAAACATTCAATACACTTTGGTAGTTTGTTATAGTTTTAATGTCATATTCAATCATCACTAATTTCTGTTATAGCTCTTCTTTTTTCGAGGTGTTATCTTCTAAAAGCTTTATTTTTTTCGCAGCATTTTCAATAGCTAGATTGTTTTCATTGATTTTAATAACATCAGTATTTGCTTTTTTAAGTTCACCTCTTTTTGTTTCTAAATTATTTTGTATAGCTTTCACCTCATTTTGATGACTAGTTAATGCTTTAATTTCCAATTCCATCGTTTCTATTTTATTTTCAAGTTTTTTTTAAGGTGTCATCCTCTAAAGGCTCTAAAAGCTTTTGAAAATTTTCTAGAATTTGAGCTTCAACATCTGCGATAATTGAGTTTTCTATATGTTATATTTGGCTGTGTTCGCTTTGAAATGTGACGTCCGAATTTATCCACATTCATTTTTTAATAAACAACAAATGCTTTTAGACTTGTCTATTTATAGTATAACCTTAGCCTCTTTTAATTCCTCTACAATAGATATAAAATCGTTAGATTGAGCATTATTTCCAGCAATAGTAAAAGCTTCTAGCAACCGCAGTCTATCTACTAATTCATTGACATTATCCCAATGTATGTAATCAGTGTTCAACTTGTTTCTCTTGAAAGTTAACCCTTTCCCAGAAGCTGTTGCTCTTGTTGCTCTATATGGAGCTATTGGCTTGCGAAAGGCTTCAGCCAAACTTGCCAGAATGCCCATATATTATTATATTATTATCTAAGTTTTCTTTCTTATAGGTGACAGGATGCTTTTTAAAAAGCAATTCATATAAACCTACTGTTCCATTGTAACTTTTTCTTTCAACTTTAATATATTTGCCTATTATGTCAAAAGGTTTCTGCGTTGTACCAAAAAAAAATTTCTCTGTTTCAAGGTCGTGAACTATTCCATAGTTGTAATCAAATTTCTGTTCTATATCTCGTACTCTTTCGTCAATATAATTTCTAGGTAATTTATGAAAATGCAAATTATTTGCGTATGAAGGTGTGGCAACATAATTTTGAATCGTTTTCTTAGTCTATTCCAAAATATCAGGCAAGTTTAGATTTAACGTTGAGCTCGATGGGTCACTAGTTTCGGCAACTTCTACTTTTAACTGAAAAGGTTCAATATTTCCTATGCTGGAGAGTAGTTGTTTAAGTGGTTGAGCAATTGGTTTATACAATTGTTCTAGTTCTGATTGGGTCGATGAGGCAGCTAATTTCAAACCACGATATTTGCCCTTGACTGCTTTTCTAGATTTTATCAATTCTGCTAAACTGAATTTCTGTCTCTAATATTTTAAAAAAAAATCAGTTTATAATAAACTAGGTATATGAAGCTGGAAGGCCCTGCATTATTTAGTAGCTATTGATGCAGTTTAACACACATTAAACTACTTTGTCATTATAAAAAACCGTTAGCATTTATTATTGAACACGAGAATACCATATACTACTACCAATAGAGATGTTTTCCCTACATTGTTGCTTGTAAACTCAAATCCATTCTTATATGTTCCAAGATTTCGGGAATATGCCTCAGGATTCAAGCCTTTAATAAGGTATTACTATAAAGTTATTTTTGTCAATACCTCTAATAATTTAATTATTATTTATTTTCAAAATCAACTCAACTTCTGACTTCACAGTGATGTTGACGAAACATCTGAGTTATTTATAAATTTGAATTACATTAAAACTGGCTTCCAGACTATAGTAAATGTTATATGTATGTACATGTACCTTAAAAACGTGGATTGGTGATTGGAGTGATTTGTCGTCGTCAGAAGTTAAAGGATCAATATAAACTCACTTTTTATGAGGGGCGAAAGGCCGAACGAAATAATTCTCGACGTGCTAACTCTAACCCTGGACTAAGAACACTTAAAGCACACATTGTAGGAGAGCTTGTAAATGCTACTTTATGACCAATGTGAAAGTTCATAATAGAATTTTTTTTGTTGTTTTGATTTTCAAGAAAAAAAAACGTTCTTTTTGCCTACGTCTAAATCACACATTTTCTGCATACAAGGGGAAGAACAGGGCCCTCAATAAGTGCCTTAAATTGCAAATACTATAACAGCCTCTGTCGAAGCTGAGAGCATCCACGTGATAAAGTTTCCAGCGGCATAGGGCATGGCATTCGAAATAAGGCGAGTGAGTAGGTCTAAATTTATGAGATTTTAAATGGGCTGTTACGCTTCCCGTCGTCTTTCGTGGCCCATAAAAAATGCTCTCGATCAATCACAGACGTAAGTCGGACGTTGAAAATATAGTCGTTCCTTACGTGATTTATCAATTTGAAGTTTTATTGCGGAATCTCCTAAATGTGTGAGGCCGTAACAAATGTATTTCGAGTTTAGGTGGCAGACGGGTAAACTCTATTTACCCCGAGAGAGCGTGGCGAAATTTATTCCTAGTTTAAAGAAAACACCTTTGTTTATGGCCCGGTTTATTTTCCACATGAGCATAAATCTTTGAAAGCCATTCAACACCAAGAACATCGAATAAAATTTTAGGGCGTAATTTATCAGCTCTCTCAATACATTGCTCGATTCGAGTAAAATATAACGCGTAAAATCAATATCCCTCCAGCTATTTCCACCTTAGGCGGTGCTATGAAATATAACCTAAGATCTGGAGAACATAAATTTTTACGAATACCATTTGCGTGAGGATCAAAAACATTCAGAGAAAACACCGCTTCCAGGAAGAATATTGGAGTTCTCTCTTACTAAAATTAACTTGTTTAACGTTGAGACTAGTGTCAAGATACACAACGCCCCTAATACTAAGGACTAAGTTGTCTTTTTAAGACAGATGCCATTTTCGAAATCCGGTTTATCTGATCTGTAAAAACAATGAAACGCTCTCCTGCTAAAATAAAAGGGAAACAAGCAGTCAACAGGAAAAGCTCTTTGAGATTATCCGAAGCCTTATCACCCTGTGCCAAGCCATAGTTCTTTCAGGAAAGTGCTTAACAGATTTTTCGACCTAACGAGGCCAGACGAAACGATGCTTATTGGCTTTAAGGACTTAGCAAATTGAAGAGATGAGAACGATTTCTTTTTAATTTGTTGTGAGGCTATAAATAAGAAATGAGTTAAACATTTTCATCAGCATGATTTCAATTTCATTTCATGATATTAACTATGTAAGGTGGAAAAAAACATTTCTGATGACTTGATGTGAAAATAGAGACTGCAACTCCCAGATATCATAAGTAATATTCTCACATTTCTGTATCAAGATATTATCTATAAGCATCTATTTCTGAATTATCTCCAACTCAGACAATATATCACATGAAAAAAATTCAAAATTTTAAGGTAAGAATATAAAGGCTGTCGTAGTTGGTATTTTCATAGACATCGTAGGAACCTTTAATAGTGCACGTACAGACTTCCTTTTCAGCGCCAGTAAAGCGAGAAGGGTCGAACCAATAATAACCAATTGGATTCGCAACATGTTAGAATCCAGTCTGATCATTACATCATTAAACGATGACACTGCCGGATTCACAACAGCAGTAGGTTATAACAACATCGGGAGGTTAATAATGATAACTTTATTGCCAACAAAATGATACAAATGATGACAAAGCAACGTCAGAAAAAGCCCTCACCCCTTGATGAAACAAGAGGAGAGCCATAATTTGCACTCAGTGCGCACTAAATATTTAAAAACTTAATATAAATTAAAAACTAAAGTTAGAAGTAACACAAAGTTATAAATAAGTATGCCTACATAGTTAATTATATAAAAAAAAAACAATACATTATTGTGTAAAACTATTGTAAACATTTGGCAGCGTCCTGTAAGCTTTTATCGATTAATCAGATGGACCTCTTTCAAGAAGGTTGCTATTATGCTGGGGGATCCGAAGATCCCTTGATCCTCTAGTCCCCACTGACATTTCAGACGTAGTGGTCGCAATTTCTTGAGAAGATGTGCGGATTTTTCTTTGTGGACATTACTAGTGAAAGAAAATAAAGGGAAAGAGCCGTGGGTACATCGAAGCTTCTAAAATAAGCCTTGCAGTTTGTTCTTGGTTTGAGATTGAAGATTGCTCGAATAATACGCTTTTGCGCCATGAACACCGACGAGCCGCCACTAGAGCCACACCAGAACAAAGCACTACCCAGGTAGCACACTACGTCGTATGAGCGTCCAAATGACGACATGAGATTGAGCCAAAAGACGTCCAAAAGACGGCTGCATGTCACATCCATTTGTTGGCGTCGGTCTGACGTCTGCGCTTAGACATCTTCCGTTGTCCATTTATTGACCTCTCTACATATTTAATATATCAAGCTTTGCATTTTATCATAAAAGAATTCATAACATATTTTAAATATGTTTTATTGGAAATATAATACTGGTGGTTAGCAGGTAGAGCTTCACGAAACCGAGACGACATACTCTCGGTCGCGGTCTCGGTCTTGTACATCGAGGCCGAGACCGAGACTCGCCTAATCTCGGTCTTGGTCTCGTAGTAGCAACTCGAGTCTCGGTCTCGGTCTCGTTCTCGACAAAAACGGTAGTATCTCGAGAAATCTTATTAGTTTGAATTACCATATTCAACTTTTTTCTGAATTATTGAGTTATTATGCACAGTTGTCAGGAAACTTTTCGTTTTTATGTATGAATGTTTACTTAAAATCAAAATTTTAAATTATTGAAGGTTTCAATTTTCATTATAGAATCAGGTTAGTTTAATGTAAAACTGTTTTTTGACTGACCGAGACTCTCCAGAGCCTCCATTGGTGGTATCGGTCTCGGTGTTGGTTTCGCAGACCGAGACCGAGACTAATCTCGTGGTCTCGTGAAGCTTTATTAGCAGGGTTAGATCAAATAATGATCTTCTTTATCAGAACATTTCCACGTTTCGACTATTTATTTGGCCGTCCTCAGAGCTGAAACGCAGGAACAACTATGTGTAACGAATCCCTGGGCTCAGCATATAATAGAAATACATTCTTATTTAAGATGTTGGAACGCAAGTCTTTTCCGTCGAGCATTTTATAACTGAATTCATTTATAAGATAAATACAAAAGGGTAAACAATATACAAGGATTCAACATTTCACAATAATAAACAAAAAGTAAAAAGGAGTGAGTACCTACCTCATGGAAGCAGAAATTAACACTTCTGTTTCCATCACTGGTACGTCTCACACATATTTAGCATTCTGAAATCTTAAATCCTTGAAGTGTTTACACTTTTCTCTTTATCATATATGAATTTAGTTAGACAATAATCGATGGAAAAGCTTTGCTTTAAATCATCTTAAATAAGCATGTATTTCTATTATATGCTAAACATATTAAAGATATATCAGTAGGGGCCTAGATACCTACCTACTAGTCACAAGTCTGAGCAGAAAGAATGCTTAGATTATCTTGATCGTTATAATATGATGACCATTCATGGTCGACCGCTGGACGTCCATCTGTTGCTGCCCATTTGACGTCAAGAAGTTGACGTCTCCGAGACGTCCTGCTGAGGTCAATTGACGTATTGACCAAAAATGACTTAAAACTCAGAACAGTCCAGCAGACGTTCAAGTGGTCAGTTGTACTACCTGGGTATAGGTGATGAATGCAAGAAATGTAATACATTCGAATTGAATCAATCGGTCGGAGGAAGTCGGAGCCTCAGAGTGCAATTACTACTAAGTCTAGACGCAAACACCTTGCAGTGCTTATTCCAGTTTAACTGTGGATCAAGAAAAACACCTAAAAACTTCACGCAAGTTGCAACCGGGACCGACTTACAATGCGAACGAACATAGAGAAAAAAGTTCGGTTTTAGTTTATTAAAATTGAGTAGTCTTTTGCTGAATTTAGTTGAAGGCTTATTACTTTGGTACCAAACTTCCGCAGCCTGCAAGGTATCTGAACAGGAAGCTGACAGAGCATTCTCAGTCCGACCCACCAATACCACTGATGCATCGTCCGCGTATTGACATACCAGCCCTCATAAAACCCATCAGACAGACCATTTACATAAATCAAAAACATTAACGGGCCCAAAATGGATCCCTGCGGAACTCTGGATTCCTGTGATATTTCTCTTGATTGAGAGGCAAGCGCTCTGCCTTTCACTGTCACACTAATGGCCTGCCTTCTGTCTCGCAAATATGACTGAAGTAGGGAGGAGCTACAATATTGATGGTTAGGACAGTTAAACGCCTTTGACAAGTCGAAGTATACTACAGCAACTTTATACTCTAAAGTGTTATATGTAGCCAGTTTAGTAGATTTTTGGGTAACAATCGATATTGATGTTGAGCAAAAACAAAAAAAGGAGTCTAGGTAATTGTAAATTCGGTCATAAAGTGCTCTTTCGAGGATTTTTGAAATTGGCACTAAGATACATATCGGCGATCTATACGTGATACCTCGCAACGAAAATATTGCCACTTTTCAGGGTGACCAAAAAACGTTGTAATTTTAACGAACATATTGTTTTGTTGGCAAAATTGCATTTATATCTCAAGAATATTTATTCTTAAACATTTCACATTTAAAAAAATGTCGATGATTGTTTAACTTAATACACGCATACAAATCAAAAACAGAAAATGGCTAATTTTGCAGCTACGAGGTATCACTTATAGAACGACGATATAGATCTATAGTTTTTAACATTTGTAGTATCTCCGTTCTTATGAATTGAAACCACCGGCGCGTTTTCCTATTTGTCAGGAAATTCACCCATACTAATTGTCGCATTTATTATGTCAGGCAGAGGAATAGATATAAACTGGGCAATATGCTTCAATACCTGGATAGAGATTTCATCAAAACCCGCTGAAAATTTATTTGGTAGGCTCATCAAGAGCCTGAAAATCTTATGTTGATCTGATGGATTCAAGCATATTGTAGGGTATTGAAGCGAGTCAACCACAGGTGTGAATTGCTGATTCAGAATTGAGGTACCAAAGTGAAAATTGAATAGTTCTCGTTATATGAGTCATAAATTTGGTCATTAAATTGCGCTTCTTTTGAATTTGACAGATGTAGTCTATATTGTTTTAGTTGCATGTTGCATACAATTTGTCTGTAGACGTATATTTCTTTAACGTAGTTTGAATAATAATTTATTTTTTGATATATCCAATTTTTTTTCTCATTTTTACAAGTGTTAACCACCATAGGAAATGCCTTATCAAATCATTAGAGCAGTGTTCCCAGGAACCACCCAGATTTAGGGTTTCCTCCGCTAGTTTCATAGACCTCCCGCCATGACACCTTAGATAGATACTCCATAAATAAAACGATGTTTTCCTCTGTAAAATAATGTCTTGCCACTCCAGGCAATGCAGATCGTTCACAAATTACATCCTCAATAAATGTCAGCAACTGCCCATAGTGATCAGAAATATGAGTTTTGTATGCTTCGCACAGCGGCAATTTACTGCCTAGAGCCGAAAGATTCGAGAAAACATTATCAACCTGCGCGAAACCAGTGGGCTGCATTTTGGCTACTTTGGAACGATGGAGAGTCGAGGTCAAATCATACGCGAACGACATCGTTATCCTTATAAGAAACTACCCAGACCAACAAATCTCCAGTTCGTTGCAAGACGTGCTGGATGTTGTACACAGCTGGTGTTCAAAAGAAACCTAGCAATAAATCCTAGAAAAACTGTGATTGTGCCATTTTTTCGAAGGAAGAGGCAGACTTCCTGAAACCGCCAACTTTATTCGGAAGGACAATCCAGTTTACCAACGAAGTAAAATTTCTAGGAGTCATCCTGGATAAATCACTCACACGGATCCCTCATGTGACTCGTACTGTTAGGAGGGCCCTCTGAGTGTACAAAAACCTGTGCAGCAAATCATGGGCGATGGGAATCCAACAAACTATGAGGCTATGCGTGATGTAATAGCACAGATAATCACATATGGGGCCATAGTTTAGTATCGACAGAGCTCCATCAAACCAAATTCTCCTCTCTGCAAAGACAAATATGTCTGTGCACATAGATTACCCAAATAGATGTAAGTGTCAAAGTCAATCAACTGAAGTGACACACCAAATTTTCCTCCCAAACCAAAGCTGCCACAGCTGACAAGTGACACAGCGCATTCGCGTTGCATTTCAATTAGCGATCAACTTAATCATTTACACACCCGAATAGTAACAATTGTCGATACATAGGTTTTTTTTTATCCACAGGTAATGTCTATATCAAATAAATATTCATCTAGGAGACTGTGTGAACATTACATAATTTTCCAGCCAGCTAGATGAATATCAATTTGAAATGGCCTTAATTTCAAAAACCACTTACTTACCTGCTCTAGTAAAAGAATAAAGTGTTATGTACGACAACCCTTTATTAAAACATTAAAATACACGAAATTGAGGCCTTATTTTATACAACTTCCGTTTTTATATAACTTAAAAGGGAAAAAAAGATCTATTTAAATTTTATTATCAGCAAATAAACACATAAACATCTAAAAATAACAGCTTCTAAAATTATTCTCTATGTCCGACTGAATTATCAGGAACAAAATGTTTTCTTTTTGGGCTTTTCTAAAAAAAGAAACATACACATTAAGAAGAAATAAATATAAAATATTGCGATTTTGTGATACTAATAGTTTTACGCCTCTAACACTTGACTTGGTAGTTACACAATGTGTTTCCATATTGGAAAAAATAAAATGAGTGGAAGTTGTTTGACTTTTTGTTCAAAATTATCTACTGTAACGGGTAAAGTCAAGAAGTGTTTATCAATTTTGTGTAATGAAAGTTCAGCCATTTATTGGAGAATATTGGGGAGTGCTTTAAAGCGCATTCCCCCAAGATGCTGCGGACATATCCAAGTCAGATTCAAATTTTGAGGAATGATTTTTATTATTAAAATGCTTAAACTTCACAGTAAAATCTATCACTTACCAAATTTTCTAAGAAATGGTGTGCAAATGGCCCTTAACTATGTTTATACCAAGCAAATTTAGTTTAACCTAAAGTTAAGAACCCCTAAACCATAGTTATAAGCATGAGTAACCATGGTAGGGCCTTAAGGGGGCCACTAAATTAAGCCTTGACTAGATACACTTAAAAATTGCTTGGTGCAAATGGCCCATAAAACATTATTCTTATGTAACATAAAGGACACAGACACAATTAAAAACTTAAGCAATAGGTTTTATGTTTTAAGTGTTTTGTTAAACTTATTGGCCAAAATATTGCTCTTGACCAACTGAATGAGGAAAAATGCATAAAACTTATTACTTAAGTTTTTAATTCTGTCTATGCCCTTAGTTAACAAAAAGTTGTGTCAAAAAACCGTGACTTTTGTTATGATGGATTCATCAAGAAAAGATAAAATGATTTGAAATAATTTGTCTATCCAGATTACAAGTAGTCGGTCCATTTTTTAAAAGTTTAAGTAATAACAAATAAAGATATGGTGGTCCTTAAGTTAACGTAGAAGTAGAGTGTTCTACAGCCATTAAGAATCACTTTTACATCTCAAGGGTAAACTTAACGTAAAGTAAAGTTAACCGAAAGAAAATTTAAGTATTAGACAAGTCAACAACACACGCGAGCCACTTATAGCCAAGGTGAGATATGGTTTAACCATATTCTGCACCTCTAGAGCTATACAAGGGTACAGGCTCGAACAGAGTAGCGAGACCCAAAACTCTTTAAGGGGATTGAAATCTTCATCAGTGAGGAGCTCCACTTTGGAAACTCTGCACAGTCAGCGTCAAACTGCTGGGGATAAACAAAATTATATCAAGTTCTTCCTTGCAGAAAGTCCCATGGACATACTGTGCATAATGGAACATTGGATGAATGAACAGAAAAATGGGCATTGTATAGCTGTTGGGCCATATGATGACTACTCACTACTGGCTTAGTAACGTAAGTAGTAAAGTAATAAAGTAAATTGAGGAAGAAACGATGTAATATTTTCGAACTTGACATTGAAGTGTGGCCTTTTAAAAATGTAACAAAGGAGAAACAGAAATTAGACATCTAACAGAATCAAACCTGGTTAACCGCCTGGTAAACAACTGATTTGACATTTGATATACGAAGGTTCCTGAAAACCTGGTTATTTTCGGAACATCACCACTACCATCAGTGACCAGCTGTCATACAATCTTAAAGAAAGAGAGAGAGAAAACGGGATACAGGGTTCTCTTTCCAGCAACAAATGGTATACTCTTGGGTTTACAATTTTTATATTTGAGATCTGATACCTAGTAAACCATGAAAAACAATCCAAATTTCATAAACAGTTAAAAAAACACACAATGTTAAGAGATTAACTGAGAAAACCGAAGACTGATGTTTGGTAGCTTCAGAGACACTCTTGACGTACCATTTTTAGAAGCACCATTCCATATATCTATAACTTGTTTTCAGGATTCACAAGATTACCATAAATAACAGAACAGCTAATCATAACCAAGGTTGCAAATGGTACACTTGTTTTGATTAGGTACGTCATCATTTTCTGTAAAAATTTCAAAGCTTGCTAGATGAAGTTTTGTAATGAATACCCCATACATGTGGGAACAATTTTAAAGAGTAGGAAATTTTTTTGTTTTTTATTAAAATTTGCTGATTGAGGTTGGGACAAAAAAAAAGGTTTCCTACTTATGCACCTAAACATATTTGACCTTTGTTATTTTTAATTAAAACAATCTGATTTTTTTGCAAATTTTATAGTAAACTGCTCGTCAAAATAGTCGGAACGGCCAATTTTTTGCTCATTTTTGAAAGGTCGTATCTCAGAGGCACTTTCAGCGATCTCAATGAAGTGACATGATTCTAAAAGCCCATTTATTGTAGAATCACAAAAGACACCTGGTTTGTGATAAACATTTTTGGTGAGAACTATACAGGGTGGATTAAAATGTCGTGTAAAAAGTACTAAACTTTAACCCACTGCATTTGGTTGCTAGAGTTATTACAAACCTTTTCCTACAATGGCATTTAGAGATCCTGATGAATATCTCGGGACATGTTTGGCCGATTTTTGATTTTTGATCTATGAAAGAAGTTACAGGGGTTTGTTAAAAAGTCCGTATTTTGTCCAACAAACTGCCAAAATCACAAATTTTATGTCTACAGAAGTGAATTTTATTAAGGCTTAGAAAAACATAGCATAAACTAACATAAAGTTTTTCAACAAAAAATATGAATTTACAATCATACAGGGTGAAACAAAGAGCAATGCAAAATTCTTAAACCTTAGGGACATTCTTACTCACCCCCTAATGTTAAGAGTCACATTAGAACTTGAATTATGATAACATTAGGAGGTACTGATTATATTTCGGGACATGTTTGGCGAGTTTTTAATTATTGTTCTACGAAAAAAGTTACACGGGATTGTTAATAAGTTCGTATCTTATCTAAAAAACTGCCAAAATCACTAACTTTTACGACTATTGAACTGTCTTTTTTATTAACATTTAGGGGAAAATCTAGCCTAAATTAACAGAAAGTTGATCTGTCTTTTAAGAAAAAATATGAATCTACAATCATACAGGGTGAAACAAAGAGCAATGCAAAACTCGTAAACTTTAGCGACATTTTACCTCGCCCCCTGATGTTAAGAGTCACTTTAGAACTTGCATTATTATAACGTCGAGAGGTCCTGAGTCATGGGACATGTTTGGCGGGTTTCTCATTTTTGTTTTACGAACAATTTTACAGGGGTTTGTTAAAAAGTTCGAATTTTTTCCAACAAACTGCCAAAATCACTAACTTTTACGTCTAGATAACTGATTTTTTATTAAGACGTAGGAAAATCTAGCCTATGCAAACATAAACGTAATCTGTTTTTCAAGAAAAAATTAAAATCTGCAATCATACAGGGTGAAACAAAGGAAAATGCTAAATTATTAAACTTGAACGGCTTTCTTACTGGCCCCTTGATGTTAAGCGTCACTTTAGAACTTGCATTATGATAACGTCGAGAAATTCTCAGTCATATCTCGGGAACTTGTTTGGCAGGTTTTTGATTTTGGTTTTACGAAAAAATTTACGGGAGTTTGTTTAAAAGTTCGAATTTTATCCAACGAACTGCCAAAATCACTAACTTTTACGTCTAGATAACTGATTTTTTATTAACACGTAGGAAAATCTAGTTCACGCAAACATAAACTTAATCCCTTTTTCAAGAAAAAATATGAATCTACAATCATACAGGGTGAAACAAAGGGCAATGCAAAATTCTTACAACTTTAGCGATATTCTTACTCGCCCCCTGACGTTAAGAGTCATTTTAGAACTTGCATTATGATTACATTTAGAGGACCTGATTTATATCTCGGGACATGTTTGGTGGGTTTTTTAATTGTTGATATACGAAAAAGGCTACAGGGGTTTGTTAAAAGTTCGGATTTTATCCAAATAACTGCCAAAATCACTAACCTTTACGTTTATAAAACTGACTTTTTATTAACACATGAAAATTTAGCCTAAACTAACATAAAGTTAATGTTTTTCAAGTAAAAATATGAATCTACAATCATACAGGGTTCATAACTTTAGCCGCTCCCTGATATTAAGAGTCACTTTAGAGCTTGCATTATGATAACATTTAATATTTTTAAACGTTATAACACGGTTTTTGCGTTTTTTACGAAGAAAATACAGGTTGTTTCAAAAAGTCTATTTGGTAAACAAAACCGTTTAAATAACCAAGTTTATATATTGATAAGGCTGGTTTTCTATTACCCTTTTGAAAAACTAAGCCTAACAACTAACTAACTAAAAACTAACATGTAGGTATTCCAAGAAAAAATACTATAGATTATACGGAGAAATGTGGTATTACGAGCGGACAATTCAAAACAGCAACTTGATGTCTCATTTTATTTTAAGATCGCGTAGGCCCACCTCGCACTCGCACCAGTTCGGCTGTCCTTCTAGGCATACTGTCCACCAAGCTTCTGATGAAGTCTTGGGGAATAGCCTCCCATTCTTCCCTAACCGCAGTCCCTAATTTATCCAAATTTTGAAATTCTTGTTCTCTCATACTCAGTTTCAGTTTCATTCTACTCCATACGTGCTCTATGACATTCATATCGGGCGACCTAGCAGGCCAATTCATTCGCTCTATGCCATTTTCTCTCAGAACTTCTTGGACAATTCGTGCTCTGTGAGGACGCGCATTATCATCTATCAGAATAAAGTTTGCCCCAGAGTTCTGAGCAAATGGCACAACAACTTCATGTACACACATATCTCGATATCTAATTGCATTCATAGTTTCTCCAATCAAAATAACCAAGTCACTCTTTCCGTCCCTTATTACACTTCCACCACAAAATGGCACTTTGCTCACCATATTCTCTTCAATAAATTTTTCATTCTTTCCTCTCCACACTAAAATGCGCCCATCTGATGCATACAATGAAAACCGACATTCATCAGAAAACATGCAACAACTCCATTCGGCTACTCCCCAGTTCAAATGCTCTTGAGCCCAAACTCTTCGAAAAGCTCGGTGGACAGGTTGAAGAGATGGACAGATGGCACGTCTTCTGGCGTTCAGACCTCGCTCATACAGGCGTCTTCTAATAGTGCTAGTTGAAGCTCTTGAGCCGGTAGTAGCCTTAGCTTGTGTGGCATTTAACTGTCTTCTTCTTCTGATGGATAAGTTTATTAAAATGTCCTCCCTGCGAGTAGTGCATCTTTTTCTTCCACAATGTCCAGCCTTTAGATAATTGGGAGCACCATAATTTTGGCTTCTTTTTATTGTCCTACAAACTGTGGATTTTGATGTCCCTACTAGGTCCGCTATGTTAGCTACACTTAGCCCTCGTAAGTGCAACCTGTTTAAGATTGCTCGTTATTTTTGTAAAATTGTTAACCTAAAAAGAACAAACTTACCGCATAATGTTCTGTAGTTCATTTTGGCTTAACATTGGCATTTCTATATGAATAAGAATTAAATAAATTTAAGTAAAACCTTCAGCTTTATACTTGTAATTAGATGACAGACATCGGCTTCAGATTATTTACTTAGTTTCCATAGCAACCCATATTTTGTTTTTCTAAGGTTGTTCGATATCGGAGACCTAGTACTGAAACATCACCTCTAAAGACGTGAAAGTAGGATATTTTAACAGTATGGTGGATAAAATAGGGACTTTTTAAGAAAATCCTGTAACTTTGTTTGTAGAATTGTTATGCAGAAGCAGGCGTCAGACCACCAGTGCATTTAATTAAACACGATCTGAGTGCGAACGAGATCTATAGTGCCTTGCATCTCGTCGGTTGATTGACAAATTAGTGACCACCATACCCTTTTTTGTTCGTAGAACAAAATTAAAAAACCCGCCAAAAGTGTCTCGAGATATGAATCAGGACCTCTCAATGTTATCATAATGTTCTCTTAATAGTGATAAGTGACTCTTAATATCAAGGCGCAAGTAAGAAACCCGTTCGAGTTTAAGAATTTTGCATTTTCCTTTGTTTCACCCTGTATGATTGTAGATTCATATTTTTTCTTAAAAACACACTAATTTTATGTTAGTTTAGGTTAGGTTTTCCTAAGTGTTAATAAAAAAATAAGTTATGTAGACGTAAAAGTTAGTGACTTTGGCAGTTTGTTAGATAAAATACGAGCTTTTTAACAAACCCCTGTAACTTTTTTCGTAGAACAAAAATCAGAAACTCGCGAAACATGTCCCGAGATATGAATCAGGACCTCTCAATGTTATCATAATGCAAATTCTAAAGTGACTCTTAACATTAAGGGGCGAGTAAGGATATGGCTAAAGATTAATAATGCCCTTTGTTTCTCCCTGTATGAGTGTAGATTCATATTTTTTCTTAAAAGACAGATCAACTTTATGTTAGTTTAGGCTAGATTTTTCCCTAAGTGTTAATGAAAAAGTCAGTTCAATAGACGTAAAAGTTCGTGATTTTGGCAGTTTGTTGGAAAAAATACGAACTTTATAACAAACTCCTGTTACATTTTTTGTGGAACAAAAATTAAAAACCCGCCAAAGATCTCCCGAAATATGAATCAGTGCCTCTCACAGTTATCATAATGCAAGTTTTAAAGTGACTCTGAACATCAGGGGGCGAGTAAGAATGTCGCTAAAGTTTACGAGTTTTGCATTGCTCTTTGATTCACCCTGTATGATTGTAGATTCATGATTTTTTCTTAAAAGACAGATCAACTTTATGTTAGTTTAGGCTAGATATTCCCCTAAATGTTAATAAAAAAATCAGTTCAATAGTCGTAAAAGTTAGTGATTTTGGCAGTTTGTTGTATAAGATACGAACTTATTAGCAAACCCCTGTAGCCTTTTTCGTAGATCAAAAATTAAAAAAACCCACCAAACATGTCCCGAGATGGTGTCTTTTGTGATTCTACAAGAAATGGGCTTTTAGAATCATGTCACTTCATTGAGATCGGTGAAAGCGTCTCTGAGATACAACCTTTCAAAAATGAGCAAAAAATTGGCTGTTCCGACTATTTTGACGAGCAATTTATTTGAAATCAAGTATAATAGGATTACTTTCATATTTCATTACCTATATGCAATTATGACATAATTTTTAATAGCAATTTTGATTATAAAAATGAGTGTTGCACTGAGACAACAACAGTGCACTTCCAGTCTCTTCAAATAATAGCCCCCGTACCTACATTCTCATTTAAACATGAGATTGCACTAGGATCAAACTAAAGAAAATAGCTACTAGAGTTCATGCTGAAAATGTTGCACTGTGCAAAAGTCACTGCATCACTTTCCCAATAAAACATACCAAACTGCACAAATGTTACCAACCATCAGACATAAAAATTGGTCTAGTTTTGCAATAGGGCCTCTAATAATTGAAAAAGCTATAATACCTGTGGCTGTTATAGTTATGTACTGTATATAGGATGTCATCTTTATGTTCTATAATTATAATTATTTAGAAGTGACTCTGCCCCAAGTCTTAAAAAATATAGGGAGAAAATACAGCTGCCTCCTAGTTAACTCTTGGGGCAGAGGCAACTCACATTTATTAAGGAGGACATTGGAGTAATATACTTTGCCTTATACATGTAAAGCCTAATAAAGAAGACACAACTTATTATAAGGATAGAGTCAGGGACAAAGTTATGGCAAATTTAAATCTCCACATTTGCGTTCAAACTGTCGACCTTTTTTCATGCATCTTTTTAATAACTTTATAGACTATAGACTCAGCCTACCACAAAAAAGCATTCCATGTTTTTTTTTATTAGTTGTCTATGCATGTATAATGTGTACTACTAGGAAAATTCCTAACTAAATTCTCTGACAAATTGCATGGAAAGTAAGTAGAAATTTCTATTATTATGTGATAAAGTTGCAGCTACTAAAACAAAACAAAAATCATCTACTGTACTTACTTTAATCTTGCCTCTGGATTTTTGTGAACAGTCCAACTCTTTCAGAAACAGCAGGGCAGAGACAACCAAATTTTAAAGTGGACTATTCTGTTTGCTATTGACTTATCAATCCATGTTAATTATAGCTTTACAGTGCCTTCTTGCTTGCATAGAAGTAGCTCTTTGAATCACAATCACCAATACCTACACAAAACAAAAATGTTTTTTCAAATTACGATTATGCATACCTAATATTATGCATGACATTAGCTTTAGTGGTTACTGCTTCAAACCTACTTACATTGCTACACTGGACATTGCTTTGACGTTTTTTAATTCTTAAGGAGGATCTGGGTTACTGTGGTAGGATTCCCCGCCAAATTTGATTTTGGTGCTTTGTTAAAATCAATGTTTCAATCAACCAAGTAACGGCTTCGCTTAGGGCCCCTTACAGGATGTAGAGTGGCCCCCCCGCCGTGGCAGGGCTTGGCGGTATGGTTGATAAGCCACTGCCTCTGCCCCTCTTATTTTCTAGGTAGGAACATCACCATTACCCACATATCATAGCAAACCACTTAATAACGTGATACACCCGAAAATTTTATATTAAATTAATATTTAAAACCAGCAAAAAACTAAAAGATTATTCATAAATACAAAAACGACGCCATTTTTACGATAGTGTGGACAAATCGAATCGAGTTCGGCATTTCGGCTCTTTCCGCGTAGAAATTGGCCAACACCGGCACTTTTTAGATGGGGTGGGGGCTTGGGAGCCCCCACCCCATCTTATCACAGAACATATATTATAACAGAACATATTATAATAGAATGAATTATAATATTTATAATAGAACATTATAATAGAACATATGATATTATAAAATCGATAAAATTCACAATAAATTGAATGTTTTAACACTCACAATCGGTAATAGAAATTAGATCTGTCAACCTTGCATTTAAGTCTACTTTTTGGGGACGCTTTCAACTTTCAAGTTTTCATCTTGATCTGGTTCGTTCTTTGCTAAAGTTAAACTTTCAGTTTAGTGTTTGTTTAGTTTAATTTACTCAAATCATTAATCGGTCTGCATAAATACTGTTTGGTTTAATCTAATTCAACTTTGCTTGTCTTTTGTGTCTGTGTTTACTGCCGCAAATTCAGGATTGCTCCTACTTCTGACTGAGATTTGTTTAGTATACCTAGGTATGTAGGTTTGTTTTGCAATTAAACCAGTGGTGGCTCGTGGTATAAAAAGTAGGGGGTTGCACGTAGAAGGAAAGGTGCCGCTTGCAAAAAGTTTTTAAGGTGTCACGATCATCTTATCTATTTGGGTAATCTATGGTCTCTGCATCACGGGAGCAATGAGAACGACGCATGATGCACATGATTGACCTTCTTCTACTTCCAATACTCTTGGAACGAAAGGCAATGAAGGCTTCATACCGGCTGCAACAAGTGACGCACACAGCACCGCAGCCTTTCGATGGTGAGACCAATAATGCTCAGGCTCTCTTGGAAGGCCTTGCCGTATTGAACATGGCCTCCGACCTAATGGCATCAAAACATATATTAGACACTCGCTACGTCATCAGAGTTCCCTCACGGACCGACTGGGACAAACGAGGCGAAGATCTACAACTGGCAGGATGTACCTGGTACACGACGGATCCAACACCGACGAAGGGTCTGGTTCCGGAGTGTACGGGAGATCGTATGGCATCTACATAGCAGAGAGGGGCCGATTCACCACATTGCGTCAAGCAGATATACATGCCATTGAATTGTGTGACCGACACCTATTAACGGAGAGAGGACACAATAGATCAATAAAGATCTACTCGGATGGTCGCGCAGCGCTTCTAGAGCTTAGGTCTTTGAACTGCAATTCCAAAACTGTTCAGCGTCACACTGGTATGGATGCGGGGCCTTCGTGCTCACACTGGTATGCATACGAGGCCTTCGTGGTGACGAAGGCAATGAGAGGACCGACTCTCTAGTCAGGAGGGCGACGGGCTCTGCATTCGTAGGCCTGGAGCCGGCACTGGAAATCCCATACTCTCTGGTCAAGGCTGAACTCCAGAAATGGAGCAATGTCACGTCCCAGGACTGGTGGGAAAACTTACCCGGATTATTACACTCCAAAAAATTTATCACGGGAACAGGCAGGGCAAAAGCCCAAACATTCCTGAGACTAAATAGAAGACAAATCACAGTGCCCACTGCACTGTACTCAGGACATAGCCACCTAAAATTTCATATGCACAGACTATTTTTTTAGAGAACTTTTTAACTGGTTAACTGAGAAATGAAATACATTTTAACTTTGGTTAAACTTGTTAGTGATAATGGTTTAATTAAAAGAATAATAGGAGATAGTTAAATGTTTACATCAATACTTATACTTTTACACATTTTCTCTAATTGATGACGACTAAGGGCGACTTTTACAAGTTCAAGTAAAACTTCAGATTGTAGATGAAACACTAAACTTGACGTACATTGCATTGTACAACTGATAAACAATGCAATGTAGGTTATATCTGGAGTTTTATCTTCAATCTTAAGTTTTACTTGAACTTGTAAGAGTCACCCTAAAACCTACAAAGTTTTTAGTCAACCGCACCTTAACAGTCCTTAACTCATTTTAATGACGTCATGTCGTATAATACTTTTCGACTAAAATTTGAAACAGCTCTTGGATAATCCTTTAGATAATCTAACAAATACTGCTTAAATTGCCTCTAACCAAATTGATTAAACATGTCAGCTTTAAGACTTTTGGTCAGGTCAAAACCCGATAAAAATGCGTTCATCGACATATTATTATCTGATCTAAATATTATTCCTTTGATGAAGTCAATAAAGTACCTACTGGCTGGTACTCTTATAATACAGGTCTCATTGCATGTTGTATTACTGAGTTATATATCTTCGAAAAGGGTGGTACAGTTGGTCAAAACAATTCACAAATTATCCACCATAGTTTTTCTTAGTCAGTTTCATTTCAACATATAGACTTCGGTGAGGAAAGATAGGGTTGAGTGTATTGTGACTTATGGCATCCTCTAATTTGCTGGGAGATCTCAGATGGAGAGTGTGGATGTGGTGGCTAAAAACCATTGCTTTTTATTATTTGCATAAATGATCTCCCCTATAATAACTTTATTCTCCAAAGGTTATCAGGAACAGGACAAAAGAATATTTCCACAAATCAAGCAGAAACTGCCGACGTTTCGACGTTTTTGACGTTTTTGTCAAGGCTAAACAATACAAAAGCTTAAATAACTTTATTGTTAAAAGCACACACTTAGCTAATGACACCTTGCTTACCCTTAGAACTGCAAACCTGTTAGAAAAGAAATGGAAAATAGCTGCACCAAGGAGAGATCAATGGTCCACATTTAGTGAATCAAAAGAAAACAAATATAATGATTTTTGCTTTGAACATTATCCTACATTTTTTTGGGATTCCTCCTAGACCCTGGATCCTGAAAAGTTGGTTTGGGGATCTAAATTAAACAGCTTGACTCTAAAGGTTTAGCGGAGTTATATTCTGGCTTTAGAGTGAAAAAAAAACATGCTTATTGTGATCTGTTTTATTAAAGTATTATATATGTGGGCATGTCTTGCAGCCTGGCACCCCATCATGGATTGGCGATAATTTGATTAGTTCAGGTTACTTAAATAAATTCCTGTACTTATACCAACAAGTATATGTAGCTATTTCCCAGACATATGCAGGCACATTTTAAACTTCACAGTTATAACTGAGTAGTAGAGAGTGCCTCACCAGTTGGCTGAAATTTAAATATTTTTCCTTACAAGTGGAGTTCTTCCTCGGACGATAATATTAAATAAACCTCTTCTCATCTGACACCATAAACAAAAGAAAAATGTACTCGATAAACTGGATTTTTCCCACTTTACAAGGCGATTCGGTCGATACGATTTCCATAGCGTAAAACTTGAAATTTGTGAGCTCGCGATAATCGGGCTGACTGCCTGAATGTTTTATTGTTATGCATTCTAAGACGCCATTATCCATGTAAAATGGAAATCGAGGGAAAAGGAGCTACGAGCGTGGTTTAGGCTGTTATTTTAAGATTGAAATTCTTTCGATATCTCTCGGCATTTTTTTTTTATTAACTGACTGCTTTCGATAGCGATACGTGTATTATAGAGCTAGGGAAGACAGCGTTGTTAGCGAGACAAAAGCCCTAATGCAGGGAAAATGCCATTCCGCCCTCGGGGGAATAATAAACCAACGGAGCAGTTTTAAGCTTTTCCAGTAAATACCCAGTAAGCCCTACCTCAATTAAGCCGGTGGCGTTTTAATTGAAAAATAAACATTCAAGCGGCCTTAATTTTGCATAATTTTTTCACGCAAATATCATTCTTTCTAAAAAGTTTTAAGGCTCCTCCTGCTAGAAAGTGGTAGGAGGCAATTTAGCTAACACCGGTGTTTTCCTTAATGACTTGAGTCATGGTATTGAGCACTGCGTACAATTCTCTTCGTGGTGGATTTCAAGTTTTCTGTGATTAATAATATAAAACGCTTTATTTCACAGAATAAAATCAGTCTTTTTTTGGTGTTGGAAACCGAATTTTGCACTATTTCTAGTAAAACTACTGAAAACACTAATTTACCCCGAAAAGGGCTCGGACGAAAGTCCTGGTTGACGTTTCGGCAACTAAAACTGTTGCCTTCTTCAGAACTTATACCTAAAATAAAAATCTTTGAAAATGATGAATTTAAAATATTATCTATTTAATTGATCTTGAGATGACAGTAATGAATATTGTTATGAGAACAAACTCTCTATTTTGTTACATAATTTTGATGTTCTTTTATTCTCTTTACTTTAAAGATCTAGAAGTTTTACTAATATAAAATTTCTCGCAGTCGCAAGGTATTTTATATATGACATTTTTTGTTTACTGGTTTACTTGGTGTTGTTTTGTTTTTGTCAAATGTCAGGACATGATTTGTAATATGCCTATTTTGGTCGGCATATTTGGCTGTTTGCACTGATTAAAGCATTTATTTGTGAAATTGTTTGGATAATTAGGTTTTAGTAAACATGTTTTTTTTTCAATTTAAAATTCTCTCTCATATTAATTATTATCAGGTAGATTTGCAAAATGCCTACCGTCTACCTATTGACATTTCTGACAGTTTGAAAATACTTTTCGAATGACTCTAGCAAGGGTATTTCTGTTCACAGAGGCAAAAGTGTCCAAAACTCTTTCTCTCAGAATATTTACGTTTTGGGGAGGATCGAATTCGTAAATCTCATTTTTTATGTGACCCCATAGGTAGAAACCTAAGAGCGTTAGATCAGGCGATCTAGCGGGCCATAGAATGGGACCGTGACTCGAAATAACTCTTTCTCTAAAGTTTTCTCGTAAAAAATGTCTAACTGCATTCGTATTGTGTGCCGGGTAGCCATCTTGTTGAAACCAAGTTCTATTAAATTCATCTTGGGTTAAAACTTCTCGAAGAGAAGGCAAAATTTGATTTCTTAACAGATTTAAATATCTATCTCCGTTTAAATTGTAGTCGTATAGAAACGGTCCTATGAGTTGATTAGCTGAAATAAAAAATAACTTGTTAAATGCTTATTTTATTTTAAGTCGCAATTTTTATTAAATTTTTTTTTAACACTTTTTATATTTTTTATTTCTCAATCACTTGAACTATAGTAATATTCGTATAAGACACCTAGGACAAAAGCATCATACATTATGATACTAGTGTTAAACGAAGAAAATAAAATAAAAATAGCGTCTTAAAATAAAATATGCAGTATTTTTGTCTTTGAGTGTATAAGGTTATTAAAAGGAAAAAGTAGACAAGTAAAATTACCAATGATTCCACACCATACATTAAATCCAAGTCGGGTTTGAAATCGCCTTTCCTCGACTTCAAAGGGATTTTCTATGGCCCAATGGTGCCTGTTATGTTTATTAAACACCCCACAGTTAGCAAACCTTCTTTCGTCAGACCACAACACCTTGTTTGGAAATTCTGGATCTTCAATACATTTAAATGTATACCATTCTTAAAAACGCATTTTTCTTGGAAAATCAGTTTTTATGAACCCCTGAACAATCGTAGGTTTGTAAGGATGTAATCTGTTTTTCTTTAGTACACGTTATATAGTGGATTTTGATATGTTTATGTTACGCTCTATGACACATGTTCTTGGATTTCTGTTGACAGCTTGTAAAATATTTCGGTCGCGGTTGTGATTTGCAATATTGTACTTTCCTCTAGGTTGATCAAATGCTTCGCAAGTAATAAGATTCATAACAATTCTTCGAAAATATGTTTTATGGGGCTGTCGTCGTTCTGGATGTATCTCCAAATATCTAGTTGCTGCAGCATCGGCATTTCTGTGTAACTGCAAATACAGCGTTAACATGTCACATTTTTCTTCATTGGAACAAGCCATTATGTATTTTGAAGTCTTAAAGAAAGTCCTCACAAGAAATCTAACTAACAATATAAGAGGAATAGAATTTAACACGATTTTGCTAAATGACAGTATACAGTACCTATGATTGTTTAAACCAAAGTGCAAATGGCGCGATGTCACTTTCGTCAAAGTCATGGCCAACTGTTTAAATTTAAAAAAAGTTATTTTTTTATCGTAACTTCCGAGTTTTATGTACTTGCGGAATATCAATGCAACGGAAATTTTTCGCTGGATCTGAAAATCTAAAAATCCAATATAGCCGTCATAAGAAAAACCGAAGTTGTAGTGCGTTTTCAAAAAACAAAAGAGATAGCGAGTTTTGACATACACCTTATTGTTTTCCTCAAAAAAATGTTCTAATAATGTCGCACTTTGACGGTTGTCAAATAAACTACTTCGAATTTATAAGAAAAAACCGAAATTCGCCATTTTTTTATTTTTTATCTCAGAAACCAAGAGTGCGGTGTCTAATTTGAAACCAGATCTGAAATCAGCACCAGATTTCCTAAAATATTCCCCATTTAACTTTTGTTGTAGCCATTATAGTTTCCGAGATCCCAATGTAGAGCCTCGAATTTGGACACACTGTATATGTAATATGTTTAGAAATAATCACCCTAGTAGTTTTTGGAATTATAGATTACTACATAATTTTGTTATTGTTCAATCACTTTTTATGAAGTATAATTTAATTATTTATGAACCAAATAACTGAAAGTGATTTTATTTAAAACAGTATTTGTAGTATATTGGATCTAGGGTACACTATTTATTTGCATGGCCTAATAAAGACTTGAACTCACAGCAATTTTTAGATAAAAAAATAACTGTTAGTTTTCCTAATCCTGCTAACTTCAGTTCTCATATTAGTATGTAAGTACTTAAATTTAAGAATGCAAATTCCGTCAAGTTTTTTTTTATAGGCCACTAAGCATAAATTGTGCAAGATTATCCATATCAAACACTCTTTTAAAATAGTTTCTATTAGATATAAGATCACGGTGTTTCAGGGAAAATATGTGAGTCAATATCTCAGTCTACATTACATTTTAAGCAAAAAAGTTCCTATAGACTTAGGATGTATGTAGAGTAAATTTTACACAAAGCCTCTGCCGCCTTAAGAATGTAAGGAACCTATTTGCTTAAACAGAAATGTAGAATAACATATTGAAACACAAGCGTCTCCTTCTGATAGGTCCTGTTTGATGGTGTCTTCCAAAAAGGGGTATCAAAAAATGGCGGATGCGCCAGAATTAATAAAACTATGCCTTCCTATTAACAGATGGCGCTGAAAGATATAACCAAGGTGTAACATTTCTGTTGCCATTCTATACGGGTATGTTTTGTGGTCAGACTTGAGGCTTACTCGGAGCTAAGTCACGACTATATATACGAGCATAAATAGTTGCCGCAAGAACGACTTAATATTTTATTCAGGAAGGTTTTCTTTCAGGGCCAAGACTCTGTGGGAGCAACGGTGGCATTTGCACTATTTCAGCTAGTCAAGCATCCGGATATCTAGGAAAAGGTCCATCAGGAAATAGAAGAGATTTGTTACGGAGATGTAGGGACCATGAGTCAGCTCGAACAGATGGTCTACTTGGAGCAGTGCATAAAAGAGACTTTAATGTTGCTACCTAGCATTCCCCTGATTGCTAGAGTACTAACTAACGATGTTAAATTAGGTATAATTACGTAAAGAACATTCAGTTTTTTTTGCCTAAACCTTTTACAATCTAGTCTTCTTATAGAGCTCTTCTTATTAGGTCACTATTTATTAGGTCAGGCGGTCGTTTTCGTTTCACCGAAAGTTCTGCATTCTTTTTCCTGTATCTGGTCCTTTGTAGCGTCTAGCCAGTTTTTCACCCTCACAGTGTTTTCAGCATTCAGCTGCCCACTGTTTACCGATGATCCTGACTGCTCATCCCACACTAGGTGTATTGTCTATACTGAAGCCCGTCTCCTGACTGAATCCAAACTAACCAGATCTAACCTGAGTAATCGAACCTAATCTAAATGTTAAAAAGTGTAGCTGAACTAACCTAATTAGGAAAACTAGAACTGGACTACACTAACAGCACTAACAACACTAACTTACAGGCTGATAATTAACTATCACAAATAATGGCCATATTTAAGGTCAGATTACTTGATTATTTTAAATAGCACACCCTGTATCTAATAATGTAATAATAGAATACGATACAACATTTTAGTCTCTTTTGATCTGTATTAGGGGTTCCTATACCTATCTCTAATATTTTCTTAGTAATTTCACTTAAACTGATACGATTATCCAGTAATGTTAATATTTCTCTTAAACTAAGGTGGCGTTGATTTATCGGTCGATGTTTTTATTGGCGTTGCCATGGTTATTGTTATTGTGTTATTTAAAGCTAGTTTTAATCCGTCAAGTTTTCGGTTATTATTGAAACTTGAGAAATTGTTTAAAATGAAAACCTACAGTAAACAAGAAAGAATTGACATGATTCTTGTAATTGGCGAATGTGAAGAGAATTGCTTTTTAGCTTCTCGAGTTTATGCTCAAAAATATCCAACACGGAAGCGCCCAAACAAGGCTGTATTTCAAAGATTACTGCAAATTCTTTGCCGAACTGGAAACGTTTCCTACGAAAAAGTTAGAAGGGTAAAACATGTGACTGGTAATGAGGAAAATGAATTTAGAGTACTTACATCCATTGTTGAAAACCCGCATGTGAGTCAGCGTAAGATTGCATCGCAAACAGCTAATGTAAGTAGAAGCAGTACTCAAAGGATATTAAAACAACATAAGTTCCATCCATACCGCATTCAGATGCATCAGCAGCTGTTTGAAATAGACTTCCATCGGAGGCTTGAGTTTTGTTTGTGGTGTCTTGATAAGGTTGGGGAGGAAGATGACTTTTTTGATAACGTTTTATTCTCGGACGAATCCACAGTTCATAATAACGGCCTAGTAAATAAGCATAATTTTCACTATTACAGTGACCAAAATCCCCACTTTTTCCGAACACTTGATCATCAGCACAGATGGTCTGTTAATGTATGGGGCGGCATTTTAGAGCCATATGTGATCGGACCTTACTTCTTTGAAGGTCATCTAAACGAGCAAGAATTTAGTAGATTTCTACCGAAAATTTGTTTGACCTTGTAGAGAACGTGCCTTTGGGTGTAATACGTAGACTGTGCCTACAATTAAATGGTGCTCCAGCGCATTTTCATATCAACGTCAGATATCGTCTACATCAATATTTTCCCAACAAGTGGATTGGTAGAGGAGGGCCGCAAAACTGGCCAGCAAGATCGCCTGATCTAACACCCCCCGACTTTTTGTTGTGGAGTTACATTCAAAGCAAAGTTTACGATGTTCCACCCACAACCCCCGACAATATGAAACTAAAACAGAGAATCCGCGCAGCCTTTGCAACTGTAACTTCACAAATATTAATCAATGTTCAACATTCGTTTCAAAAAAGAGTCCAGTTGTGTATTGAAAATGATGGTCACCATTTTGAACAATTACTTTAGCTTTGGTTTTGGTAGGCAATAGTAGGCATATCCGGTTTGCGTATTTGTCTTCTTGTTAATATTGTTTATGTTTTACCTTAATGTCTATAGGAAACTCTAATACAGATCAAAAGAGGGTAAAATGTTGTATCGTATTTTATTATTACATACAGGGTGTGCTATTTAAAATAATCAAGTAATCTGACCTTAAATATGGCCATTATTTTTGACAGTTAATTATCACCCTGTAACATTTTTTAAATAATAAAAGAGTTTAATGTTAAGTTACTGGATTTTTACTCTTAATTAAATTGAATTTCGTAAAAGTAACCTATGTGTTTTAGACATAAAAATATTTGTAAAATTTATCTTACAATATTAGAAATATTTAAATATTTCAAAAACCATCAATATTAGGTATAGAAAACATAGCAGTAAGTAGCCTTTATTTTACCTCTAGAGTTCAAAAATGGTCTAAAATACAGGGTGTTCCATAAGAAGAAACATATGTTTGATATATATATATATCTTTTTTTGGAGCACCCTGTAAAATACCAAACATTTTTAAATTGTTCTTTTAATCAACCTGTAAAAAATTGCGAAAAAATATTTAGTGGTTTTCCGTAAGTCACCGTGTCGTATATGGTGGGCCACCCTGTATAATTCTATATCTCTTCATGAAGAGTAGAACTAAACTAACCTGAGCTAACCTAGCCTAAACGTAAAAAGTGTAACTGAACTAACCTAACCAGGAAATCCTAAACCTGGACTAACCTGAAGTAACCAGACTTAACTTTTTTTTTAGAGCATTAGTTGAATCATTTACCAGACATGTGAGCTTGGTTCAGAGCGGTCTATATGGCCCACATAGTGTCGGGTTGGAGCTTCTTGCACCGAACGACTAAAACTCCTTCCCTCTCTTCACCTGGGTCTCCTTGGAACCGCCGAATAGCATTACTTCAAGGGGGGGGGGGGGGGCAACTTATCTACTTTCAATACATTACGGCACGGCTCTCCTTTTCTTTTCCTCTTTTTCTTTGAACAACTTGCTTACCCTCACGCATTTGATTATGCTGTTCCAGAATGATTCTTTCTTGCTGAGTAGTGAATGCAGCTATGTTATTCTTGCTAATATGGATGCCGCAAATTTCATATATCACCCGTCTATCCTCCTCAAACTGTGGACAATCGAACAATGTGTGAGTAACACTGTCCCTTCCGAAGCATAACCAGCATGCGTCATCTTCCTGCTTGCCAATCGGTTGCTAATAAACTCCGTGTCCAGTCAGCATCTGGGCAGAATAGTAGTCCACCTCTTCCCACTTTCCCGTAGTCCACTTCTTGATGAGTAATTTAGTGCCTCCTTCGTATTTATTCCTTCTAACTTGTCACTTGGCAAAGATTTGTTCTGGCCCCCCTGCTGCAACTGGCGCCGCTATATGCACTTCCAGGCTCTCCTGCATCGCGAAGTCTAGCGGAAGAAGTCCTGCCATCACTTCCAAAGCTTCAGCCGCTGACGTTCGATACGCCTTTGTGATACTAAGCGCAAACAAGTCTCAGGTTGACGTTGCTTAGAATATCAATATATTTTTTATAGGTGTAGAAAGTATTGCGGGTGTAGGACTTGAAAAATGCACTTCACACTTTCGAAATTACCAACGTTTCGATACTTTATTGGATCTTCATCAGGGCTAAAACATTACAAATTAGTTACCATTATTATGATATACATCTCCACAATGTAATGTGCATAACTTTTACTAAAATGTTTGACGAAATAGTCCGAGCTGCTTCACAGATAAGGTCACCTCAGTCCGCGTTAAGGCTACTTAAATGCCACATGTTGTTAAACCAGCCATAGACTCTACGCGTGTATACCCGCAATACTTTCTACACCTATATCTATAAGGACGCGAAGTATCATGGTATATTTTTTATGTTTTAGAGCCCTTTCCCAAATTGGGGCTGCGTACAGGACGTCCGAAATCACCGAGCTGGTAATCAGCCTTCTTTTGCTGGCGTGAGGGCCTTTATGTGCCAGCATCAAACGTGTTAACCAATCAAACAACAACAATTAAACGTGCGTTAACAATCAAACGTGTAACTGGTCATCTGCTGCGCTTCTAACGTAATACAATTGACATGTTCTGT
This sequence comes from Taphrorychus bicolor, assembly GCA_951812265.1. NCBI lineage: Eukaryota > Metazoa > Arthropoda > Insecta > Coleoptera > Curculionidae > Taphrorychus > Taphrorychus bicolor. The sequence continues at coordinate 19,422,730 of OX638302.1, forward strand.
TATTCCCTGTTTATGTGGATTTGAAATAGTCGTTCGTTTCTACCAGGTCACCCTCTACCATACCACATTGCATTTGTGGAATTTTTCTCCTTCCTGAGAGCATGGCCATTTCAGTTTTCCAACATGCGATATTCAACTTCATGTTTCTAAGCGTCTTAACAATCCTGCTGACCGCGTATGTGGCTTTGTCCTTCAATCCCGGCACTTGTTCTAGCCGTAACGAATATCGCGATATCATCCTCGTAGGTGATCTGAACTCGAAGTATCTGATCGTTCAAGATATTCCGTATAAGATATAGAGCATAGAGCATAAGTATAAAAGTGTGGGGCAGAGCACAGATCCCTGTGGAACCCCACTACCCACGAGCACCGTTTTTCCCATGGGCGATTCTATACCTATCTCTGAGACAGGTAAAATTCAATAATCTTAACCAGACACCAAGAGGGACCATCAAGCAGAAATCCCTGTTCTTAACAGCTTTCAGCTTGATTTCATCAACTAGCCCCAGTACCTCTGCAAGAGCCGCAACTGTTGAACGATGTTGATTGTTATGGATAATCACATTTTGTTCTAGTTCCTCCAATAGTCTAATGTTCACCAGGATTTTGAATAGCTGTCCCTTGGTATTCATTAGACAGAGAAGTCTGTAGGACACCTCCTCCTGTGTTCGCTTCCGTGGTTTCTCAATCAGCACCAAAGACGCCACCATCCACATTGTCGGAAATTTTCCACTGACCAGACATCTGTTGTATGAGGACAGAAACCCGGGGGGGGGGGGGCAGACTTAACCTGAACTAACCGAAAATAACCTGATTTCTGATTTAACAAATAAAAAAGCGGGCCCTTATCGATACAGCTTTGGCTGTACTACAATTTTACTACCTATTACCACCTACTAAATCCATACAGTCCGGTCCTGTAGTAAGCACATAAATGCATGTTACGTAGTTCCATACATGTAGTTAAATACATGGTTCTATTTATATTCCATAAAAATGGAAAGTCATGAAGTCTATAAGTTAATTTGTATTGTATCTACAAAAGAAGAAATTGAGACAACTTCGATGCATGAGTAATGTATTTCCATACCTTCATTTTCATTTTTTTTGCAAAACTCCACCATCCAAAAAATGTTTTGGTTGGCTCATGTTAAAATTGGCTATTTTAACATGAGCATTCTCATGATATCAAAATTAAGACAAAAATTTAACTGACATTTTCTTTACAATCACCCGAAGATATGATACGAATTGATTTAAAGCTTCTTCATCAAAGTCTGAATTGTATCCCAACCCACCTGGAGATTATAGAGATTAGCCACAAAAACGAAACAGTCACCTATAATAACGTAAAAGAGAGTAGAAAACCAGTTCTGTTTTTGTGGTAGGTGTGATTCTAAGAATATCTTTATGAGATAACCTGGTTTCCTGGTGTCAAGTATTGAGTTTAAAAACTGAAGAAACTTAAACAATTCCAGATAGAAAAAGCGAAAACATGTTTTCTTCTTTCTATCTTGAATTGATCGGATCTTTCATGTTGAATTAATCTGATGGCAACAGTTTCATTTAATTGACGTAACCCTTCTGAAACTCACAAATCTAAAAAAAAATTCCCAGCTGATTAACAGTTGGAACAGTACAATAATACAATAGAATTGCAATAAAGGTTAGCAAGAGCAGCCAGTGATAGAGCCTTTAGGGCAGCCAAATCCGTCTATTAGTGCTACACTAAAGACAAAAAAAAACCAAAGCCTGAAGTGTTTAAAGAAAACGACGAGGGTTAGGTTTGGAGACCAGAGAAGACCCGCCTTTAGACCGAACACATAACCACCTTGGAGTGAAGAGAGCCACTTAGAGGAATTTTACAATTTCCAGTGAATTTTTGGAAATTGATTAAAAAGCGCAAAAAAGTGAACTGAAAGCAAATCACGAGAGCCATTTGAGTAAAAATCCCGCGGATGACAAAGACTTCTTTGACTTAGATGAGACCACTCAGGATGAACTTAAAGCGCAGACACATAGTTTAAAAGTAAAAGGAGAAAGCTCAAAGGATCTAGAGGTGGAACTTATGAAAAATGTATCAACTCCAAGTATCACAAGTAGCTTTTCTTTTAAAGGCGAGGGATACAGGCATACAACTCTGAGCTCCTTGATCCTACGGCTAGCTCCATAAGGCCCTCAAATGATTTTTTTGCTTCTAGATCACCCATTTAAGTGCAGTTCTTTTTTCAAGTTGATATTTTCTTTCTTTCTCACTTTGCTTTAGTACGAATTAATTAATAATATACTAGCAACAAGTGTCGTCTTTCCAGTTCTCGCGCAAAGTTCATAAGGTCAACGTCCAGTTCGCTCTATAGAGTCATTCACGAACATTTTATAGATTAGCTGGACATATTCATTTACTCGAAAGACCTCTTCGAGCGTGTGATGCCAGAAAACATAAACAGAGGCGGAATATTTACGGTCCGGTGCACATGGACTAACGCAGAATTTTGCATCAAAATTATTCCCTTTATGATGTGAAGTGAAAACACATTTTATTTCTGTATTGTTGTGCGGTTTTGTGTGTATTTTTGTTGCGAATTCTGGTGTTTGTCTTTAGGCAAATCATGCAAAGCGAACGCAAAAAAATGACCGAAAACTTCAATCCCACAAGAACTGGGAAACAACACTAAAACAATAAACTTTGCGGCTGTTTGGCAACTTTGCTGGCAATCAAGCGATCCTCGAGGGGCAGATAAAGCAAAACACTGTTTAGAATGGATTTAATCCGGACAGTACGATGCCTGGCTGTTTTGGGGTATTGCATATCCTCGAGATATTTACTACAAATGGCACTAGTACTATGATTACGCAGACATGAGTAATTAGCTGAGGAAAGTTAATTGGATTCTGGAGCTTCGGAGGCCTTAGTGCAATTTAATTGCAGTTCACTGTAATAGGCAGATGAAATCCCGTGGTTAGTTGTTTCAGGAAGGTATCTATGTCAAATAGATATAGTAAAGCTGCTAATTAATTTTCAACAGTAAAGTCGAAAATTTAACAGCCAATAACTTTTAATATAATTCATTCTAGATTCATATATAGCGATTATTGAGTTTCGTGCATGCTATGGCCTATTTTAAATTCGAAATCAATACAGATATTAATTCGTCGGTTAAAAGCATATAATGTTAATACGCATTATTGATAGTTGATGCTCTACCTGATTACTAGAATATCGGTTTAAAAGTTGCATTATAATTATATCTACATGGTAAAGCACCGAGCCCGGATCCATTAAAATTCTAATCCACAAAAGTGCTTTTAATTTTACTTATTACTTAAAAATCTCGTGTTACAGAAAAATTTATAAGCCCGCGAACCCTACTATCACATTGATTTTTGAAATATTTTTTATGTAATTTGATGCCAACAGTTTAATGTACCCAATAAATTTTGTAGTCACTGAAGGACCAGTTTTTAAGCAGTTTAACAGTGGTTGTTTTTGGTCAGATTGAACCACACGCTGCATTGAAATTCTGTCAGTTTTTAGAATTATATCAGCAAACTGCACTTAATAGAAGAGGCAAAAATTAAGACAAGACACGACAGTTTAAAACGTCTTTCAGGCAAAGCCAACTAAGAAGCAGAACATTGTATATGCCAATCACCAGCCTTTATTTCGTCAGTTTTCTCTCAGATTCTTGAAACGCTTAAGTGAAACTCAGAAAGACAGCTTTTGATGTTTTACATAATTTAAGCCACCCTGGAGTTGAAGCGAGCAAAAAAGCTGATAACCCAACTGACCAATCAAAGCTTATTGTAGAAAATGGTGTCATGGTGTCAACGCTCTAAAGTGTCTCGCTACATCTCTGCTCCTATTTGTTTGTTTGCACCAATTTCTCACCAATTCGATCACACCCAGTGACATTAGCTGACAATTTGAGGTAGTAAGAGAGTTGGTAATAGAGTTGGTATATGAACAAACATTAGGGCTACCTGAGGAGTTCCTATGTTTTAGTTCCATCAGTACTATTAACAATGATAGAAGTTTCAGTTTTATTAGAGGTTGATGCTGTTATGGTGACTCTGACTCATCAAGTTGCTCTTTAAAGAGCTGCAGAAAAGTGTTTGTAGCCCCCGACGTGTAGAGATTTTGTTTCTGCCCATAAACATTCCTTGTCTTTATGATAGTAGCAGTCAGACCGCACACCCAAGAATTTCCTAACTTTTTATTGAAAATTCCGGTCAGGAACTTCCCATTCTTTGATCAAGGGGGTTTTACGAATCCATGCATCAGCAGTAGGGAACCCGAGGAGCTGTACTTCTCAAACCATGGGCAAAACTCAACATCATAGACTTCATCTCAGATATCATAGACCAAACCACTGGTTTCACCCCACTCGCAGACATCACAAATGGCAGAACAGGACATAGAATCGAGAGTTTCATTGAAAGCTCAAGGAGCAGAATTCTGAATTTTATTTTAAAAAACAGATCGCAAAACCAAGAATTTCCTAACGTTTTGTTGAAAATTCCGGCCAAGAACTTCTCATTCGTTAATCAAGGATAGGGTGTTACGATCCATGCATCAGCAGTATGGAACCAGAGGAGTTGTACTTCTCAAACGATGGACAAAACTCAACATAAATGCGGGATCATTACGCAACAGAAGGAATTACTTGCTTGGCTGTAGAAAGGAAGGGTTGATCCCTACTAACATCATGAACCAAACCACTAGTCTCACCACACTCGCAGACATCATAGATGGCAGAACAGGACATAGGATCGAGAGTTTCATTGACAGGTCAAGGAGCAGAATGCTGAATTAAAAAAAAACAGACCGCAAATCCAAGAGTTTCCTAACTTTTGTTGAAAATTTCGCTCAAGAACTTCTCATTCGTTGATCAAGGATGGGGTTTTACGAATCCATACATCAGCAGTATGGAACCAGAAGAGTTGTACTACTCAAAGGATCGGCAAAACTCAACATCAAGGCGGGATCATTACGCAACAGAAGGTTTTATTTGCCTCGCTATAGAAAGGAAGAATTGATCCCAAGAACTTCTCATTCGTTCGATAATAGAGAGATACAGTTGAGGGCACTTAAGACTCTAGGCATCAAATCAGATAAATATGCGGCCATGTTCTTTCCATTAATAAAGTTAAACCTTCCAGAAGAGTTGCTAAGTCTCTGTATGGCTAAAAAAGGTGGAGTTTAACTTGTGTCGACTTAGCTTACACAAGTACGGACTGGCCTCATAGCCTCTTTCCATGTCTAGTTCCTTTCCCTATGTCTGTAAATAAACTTTTGTTAGCACAACTGAACAAAACTAAAATCAACGCAAAGGACTTGATTTGAGGGATAAATCTGATTGATCAATGAACGAAGAAACGCCCGTAGGTTAAACTTCTCAATGCAGATATCATCCATATTCTTCATTGTACCTGTGTTATTTTCTAAGAAATTAAAATCTTGATGTTAAAAGGAGATCCTGTCAACTAAGTGTTGTTTTGACTGTGGCTACTGTGTTGTTTAGTGTTACAGAGGAGCTTGACAAGATTGCGTGCCAATATTCCCATAGAACTGAAGAAGTCCGAGAAGTTCCTTGGACCTGAAATGTCATCTTCCAGAATCTCGCTTTAGGGCATTCATGCGATTCCCTCGAAATAATGTCAAGAATGAAGGAAGAATATACCTTAACAGTGAAGGATTTGGTTTAGTCGATAAAGTGAGAGACCGTAAGCCGCTGAGGAGGGATAGTGAAGAACTCAAGCAAGAGCGTTTCACTATTCCTTTAATGTGCCCTTGTCTGTCTAGCAAATTTCAAGGGAGGAAAAAAAAGAATTTGGAACAGAAAAGAAAAGAGTCAGAACTTACAAAATCAAATTCTCTCTGCAGCATCTCTGCAATAGTCTGTTTCAAATGATTTGAAGAGAAGACACAAAATACATAATTCGCAAAAAAGCAAAGAAACCCTCAGCACTAAAAACCGCCTCAAATATCTTCATCTTCATACAATCTCAGTCCTCAATCTTCAAACTTGTTGAGAATATAAATGACGCAGAAATCCAGAGTAATTCACAGCCGCAGCACGTCTTAGCATTACCACATAACCAGCGTCATCATCCAATGACATTCATCAGCTTCTTACTAAATGCCTCACCAGTGGTACTGCCTAAAAGAGTTCGCCTTGCAGATAAGTTCAAGGAGTTCCTCAGGGACAGAGTAGGTTGTAGAGCTCCATTTTTTATTAGAATTTCTTCAAAATTAAGTTGTAAATCTTCCTGAATATTCAATTTTTTGTGAGTGCTTTATTTTCGTTTGACAGGCTTGTACCATTTTGCCATAGTCGTTTACCTATTTTTCATAGCATTAGTTTATGGCTGGACATTACCAAGACTTTTAGATATACCATAGATAAAAGTACGCTCTGTACAAATCAAATATATTTAGCAAAAATACTTGAAAAATATGACACCTGAACTGCCAGCTAGACGTCGCTCATTTACACAAAAGACGACCGTTCCTTCAGTTCTACTTTCAATTTACAGATAGGTTAATCAAAAGTCTGGAGGAGTCTCAAAAGGACCATCTTTTTACCCATAATTCCTACGGTTACCTTCATACAACCTTGATGGTATTTAATAGTTCTTGGACAGTCCCGTAAAGGATATCAAGTACCCTCTGATCGCCACTGTAAGTATCGACATACTATTCCTTAAGAACAAAATCTTACTTTGAAAGAAAAAGATTACATTTCGACATTGAAACGATATCCCAACATTTCAACTATAGCACTTGGGGCGCTTATTTTTCCAATATTTTTTAACTTTTTCTCCGGCTATTGTTTTCTATTTCTTGTTTTTCATCACCTCACTGGGGAAATTAAAGACCTCGTCAACTTGTTCAGTTGTGCTCTCTGCTCTGGAAGTTTAATAACGTGAACTCACCCAAACTCTACTAATAAAAACCAACACTTTTGGCACAACGGCAACCAATACGTAAGTACCACTTGTCCTAATACATTTCGCTCGGTATATAACTTGTAATTTCATCAAAATCAACTTCACTCATGTCATAGATACTTTGTTGTAGAAGATAGTAGGAGAAAATAAAAGAACGCACTTATTTGGCGGTTTTAAGGTAGAGTTCAAGATTTTATAACTACTCATATGAACAGAATTGATACACATCTGGTTGAGCGAAACGAATAAAGAACACTAAAATGTTTAAAAAGAAACCTTGATCTACCTCATGACCTCGAAGATTCTAACCGAAAAGTTCTTTTAAAGCGGCGAATATAAAAAATTACTATTTTAGATAATTAACTACAACTTGAGATATGGGTTCATAGTCAGTTTCCAGAACTACGGAAAACCCAAAGAAACACCAAAAATGATAGCCACACACCTCTCTATTGTCCAATGAAAATGAATATCTGTGTAACTGAACATTTAACAAAGTAACAAGTAAGAGCACAATCCTCTACTGGTGATATCCTATATGAGGTACCTACATCTAGTACCAACAGGGCCTATTTCTTTCTATCTATGGCATTAAATAAATAATGAATTTTGGGAGACTCCAAAATATCAAAATTTTGTCAATATTAATTAATTAGAGAAAATAATTTATAGTTTCAATATTATTTTTATCCATAAAGCGATGGGGGTCAGAAGTTTTCTTATAATGTACCTAACATAAATGGATACGGCAATAGTTCCAGTTCAAAATCTTTTATAGTACTAAACCTAAAGCAAAAAGGTTAGTGTAAGAACCGTGGCATACACGAAAGTAAAAATCTCATGTGAATATACAGAGTGACCCAAAAAAACGTGCTAATAAAAATTAATGTATTTTAGGTGCACTTAATAAAATTAATGTGTTTCATACGTCACAAAATGTGTATCAAAATGTTTAATCATTTTCTTAAGGAGATATGCAACATTAGTTCTACAATTTCAATCATCTTCCTATGTAAATTTTTGAAGGAAAATCTGAGGTCTACTGTGCGCAAAGTCCTTCGCAGCAATTTGGCGGTTTTAAGGTAGAGTTTTAAGATTCTGTACACATGGGTTTATATAATAGAAGATCTAAGACATCTTGACCTAAACTTACTTGAACTACTCGATTGAATAGAATTGATACACATCAGGTTGAATGAAGCAAATAAAGAACACTAAAATGTTTAAAGAGGAACCTTGATGCACCTCGTAAACTCGAAGGTTCTAATCAAAAAATGCCTTTAAAGCAGCGAATATAAAAAATTACTATTTTAGGTAATTAACTACAACTTGAGAACCAAAAATTATGGTCAAATCCTTCTTAATTGTCCAATAAAGATGAACATCTGTATAATTCAACATCTGGCAAAGTAACACGTAAGAGTACAATCATCTACCAGTGATATTCTATACGAGGTACCTACATCTAGTACCAACAAGGTCTATTTCTATGGCATTAAATAAACAACTTAAATTTTAATTTTGGGATTCTCCAAAATATGCAAATTTTGTCAATATTAATAATTGATTAAAGAAAATAATTTATAATTACAATACTATTTTTCTCAATAAAGCAATGAGGGGTCAGAGTTTTCTAATAATGTACCTAACATAATAAATGGATAAGGAGCACGACAATAGTTTGAGTTCAAAATCTCTTATAGTACTAAACCTAAAGCAAAAAGGTTAGTGTAAGAACCGTGGCATACACACAAGTAAATATCTCAGGTGAATATAAAGAGTGACCCAAAGAAATGTGTGTATTCCTATCAGTTGATTTTCAACCAAAAACCAGGAAAAATTTGGGAAATGAACAGTAATAAAGATGATAAAAAATTAAACATCTTAAAAAAAAAGCAACTACTATTTATCAACACAGAATTAAAAATATGTAGTTAACAATAGAGGAATCCAAAAGAAGATTTTGAATATACTAATATAACAAGAAATAAACGAAACATAATTAAATAACACTAATGAAACGAAAATACTGGCGGGTACAAAAAATGGTGTAACAAATTATCAGTTAAAAAAGAAAAATGTATTAAAAAGAGAAAAAACTGAGAAGAAATAAAAAAGTTTATGAAGTAAAGAACAAAAGCATATACAATATTATTCTTGCAGTTAGATTATTAATATTTCTTCTTTTGATGTGCCTTTAAAAGTTTCTTAACAGATAATACTTTGATTCTCAACGAAGGAATCAATCGATTTAACCCCAAGGAGGAGGAAAAGTAAAGCATAGTCATGAACTTTGATTGATTGACGATAAAATCTGTGACTGAAAGGAAAACTTGCAACATTCTCTAATCGTACCTCAGAAATAGAAAAAATATCAATCCAAGACATATTCTTTTGCCTAGCTACAAATCAGATAATATAATGCTTTATCCGATGAAGTGCCTAAGCACAAACGCAAAATTCCAACACACAATTTCTCACATTAATGGCCAATTGGAACAGTTTAACTCGATTTTTCCTTCCGAAACTTCGGGCGACTAACTAAAATGAGCTCCTTAGATGTCGAGTTTTGAAGCACCTCTCAGCAATCTACTAAAATATGATATTTTAAACGGCATTAAGCGTAATGTTGTTCCTTACAGCGAGAGAATTTAATTGAAAAACTTTTTCTATTTAGAAGTTATAATTCGCAGAAGTTTTATCATATTTAAAAGAGGCATTTTTGTCTTCCTGCTCGGCCGACTCGCGTCCCCGACAGATCCTGTTAGTTCGGATTCGGATTTGATTAAAATCAAGGGTGTAAAAGAAACTACCCCCATTAAAAAGTTTTAATACCCGCTTGGCCCTTTCCGATATTACTTTAAACGATAGCGATCTAAAAATAAGCTACATGTTTATAGTGATGGACGTTTGATATGTACCCCATAAAAAATTCAATAAGAAGAGAAAAAGAACGTTATAAGTAGGTATCTGAAATATGTTGTATTGATCTGGAGTATAATATTTACGGTTAATATATTTGGATTGGAAGCAGACTATGTAGTTGAATAACAATTTCATTTGCTAGAAATTTTTTTTTTACCCTCACATCTCCCACTCCCTTTTATTGCCCACCATAATGTGCACTAATTTGGAGGATTTACGTTGAGACGACCCAAATATATGATGACATACCATGATCTTGCAAAGCATGCAAACAATTTTACCCCCAATGGTTTACTAATAAGCTTGGTTTTGTGAGGCCCACCTCGGCAGAGAACATAGCAACTGATAATAAATTAATACAGATAATGGAACGATCCTAATTAGGTTAGTTGTACTGACTTATCAAGTTTCAGTCACCAGTCTAATTTGGTAACTGGTTAATTATCTATGATCTCTCTTTTGCCATGTGAGTTGTGCACTGATATTCTCTACATATTTTATTATTATAATGGAGGCTTCTGGAAGCCAAAGTATACAAATGCATTTTTGAAATGTCTAGAAATAGATGTTTATAAATCTATTAACAAGTAGGAAGAGTGGTAATATATAATTTTTTATAGCCAAAAATTCTTCAAACTGCCTAACGTTGATGATGGCCTAGGTGGCTTTTAAGTCCTTCATTATGATATAAAAACTGAACTTGTTGTGCGCATTGACTTTAGGTAACTCAGTCATTACTAATACAATAAATATTATGAGGAAAGCACGGTTCTTCAGATATAACAGAAGGAGAGAGAAAACCAAAAAAATTCTATTCGTCTACATCTGAAGAACCGTACCTCAAGGCTCACTCACTCGTTATACAATATGGGTCCAAAAATGTTAAAAATTGCTCCCTAAAGATTGTTTAAAATTGAGGTGCCTCAATCAATACTAATACAATAGAGATTATGAAGAAGGTGGGTTCTGGGGGTACTGTAGGAGAAAGAAAACCAAAAAAAATCTATTTGCCTATATCTGAAGAACCGTACCTTAAGGCTCTTCTACCCGTTATACAATAAGGGTCTTAAAATGATAAAATACTACTAATCCCTAAGGATTGTTTAAAATTTAGTTGCCTCAATCATTACTATTACAATAAAGATTATGAGGAAGGTAGTGTCGGGGGTACGGTCCTTCAGATGTAAATGAATAAAATTTTTTGGTTTTCTCTCTCTTTATATTATATCTGAAAAACACCACCTTCGTCATGGTTTTGTTGTAGAAGTAATATTGAGGATCAGAAATGTTAAACATTTTTTAAGACGAGGAAGAGAAGAAGAGACTGGAGAAGCAAGAGAAAAAACAAAGATTTTTTAGAAGGAGAGAGAACACCACACAAAATTCTGCTTGTTTACATCTGAAGAACCGTAGTTTAATAATCATCAACTCATTGTACAATAAAGATAAACATTCCTCCATAAAAAATGTTTAAAATTTAGGTGCCTCAATCATTACTAATTCAATAAAGATTATGCGGAAGGTGGAGCCTATGGGGTACCTAGGTTTCTTCAAATATAGGAGGGAAACAAAAAATAATTATCTACATCCGAAGGACCGTACCCCAAGACACACTCACTCATTTTCCAATAAGGATCAAAAAATGATAAAGATCCAAGTTATGCTATAAGATTATTCAATAATGATCCAAGAATGATAAAGATTACTCCCTGAAGAATGTTTAAGATTTATATGCCTCAATCATTACTAATACGTACAATAAAGATTATAAGGAAGGTGGTCTCTGGGGGTACGGTCCTTCAAATATAACAGAAGGAGAAAGAAAAGCAAATAATTCTATTCATCTACATCTGAAGGGTCGTACCCCAAGACACACCCACTCATTGTCCAATAAGGATCCAAAAATGATAAAGATTACTCCCTAAAGAATGTTTACGAAGAGAAGGAGAAAGAAAGCCAAGGAATTATATTCATCTACATCTGAAAGTTCGTACCCCAAGACTCACTCACTCTTTGTCGAATAAGGATCCAAAAATGATAAAGATTAACTTTTAAAGAATGTTTAAAATTTAGATGCTTCAATAATTACTAATACAATAAAGATTATGAGGAAGGTGATACCTGGTGTTACGTCCCTTCAAATATAATAGAAGGAGAAAGAACAGAACAAAAAATTCTATTTATCTACATCATTAAGAGACCGTACCTCAAGACTCACTCACTCCTTATATAATAAGGAGGTAACTCCTTATTATATACGTTTCTTCAATTATAACAGAAGGAGCAAAAAACCAAAGAATTCTGTTCATCTACATTTGGAGGTTCGTACCCCAACACTCGGTCACCCAGTGTTCAATAAGGGTCCAAGGATGATAAAGATTTCTCCTTACAGAATGTCTAAAATGTAGATGCCTTAATCATTACTAATGAAAAAAAAATATGAGGATGATGATCTCAGTCCGATAAAAAGGATTTTACACCTATTACTTTTACGTCCTTCATAATGACATAAAACAAGTAATTGTGTCCGTTTAGGTATTTCAATCATACTAATATATTAAAAAAAAATGAGAAAGGTGGTGTCTGGGGTATGCTTCTTCAAATATAATAGAAGGAGAAAGAATACCACAAAAAAATTCTTTTTATCTACATCTGAAGGACCGTACTGCAAAACTCACCCGCTCATTGTACAATAAGGGTCCAAGAATGATAAAGATTACTCCCTGAAGAATGTTTAAAATTTAGATGCCTCAGTCATTACTAATACAATAAAGATACATGATTGTGATTAGCATCCTTGAGTACATGAGTAGGACAAATAATACACCTCTTCTTTATCGGAAAATGGCCAACGTTTCGACTATTTATTTAGTCTTCCTTAGGACTGAAACCGAAGAAAATGTCGGTGTAACAAATCCCAAGGTTTAATATTCCACCACAAACAATGCTTATTAGAAAAATCATGGAAAGCAACAGTCATTTCCATCAACATTATAGTAAACTCATAGCAATTGACAGTAGCAAACAAAAAGTAAGGAGTGGGACGTACATTGTGGAAAAACACAACTTACCTATCTTCCACTAGAGAGGATAGTCAGTTTGAAATGTTTTCAATATTGTTTTATTTATGAGTTTACTATAATGTTGATGCAAATGATTTTTGCTGCCCACCATTTTTCTAACAAGCATCGTGTGTGGTTGAATGTTGAGCCTTGGGATTTATTACACCGACATTTTCTTGGGTTTCAGCCTTGAGGAAGACTAAATAAATAGTCGAAATGTTGACCATTTTCCGATAAAGAAGAAGTGTATTATTTGTCCTAATCCTGCTACCTTCACCAGTACAATAAAAATTATCAGGAATGTGGTGTCTGGGGGTACGGTGTTTCAAATATAGCAGAAGGACAAAGAAAATCAAATAATTCAATTTATCTACATCTGAAGGTTCGTACCGCAGGACTCATTCACTCATTGTTCAATAAGGGTCCAAGAATGATAAAGATTACCCCCTAAAAAATGTTTAAAATTTAGATGCCCCAATCATTACGAATACAATAAAAATTGTGAGGAAGGTGGTGTCTGGGGGTACGGTCCTTCAAATATAACAGAAGAAGAAAGAAAACCAAATAATTCTATTCATCTACATCTGGAAGTTTGTACCCCAAGATTCACTCACTCATTTTTCAATAAGGGTCCAAGAAAGATAAACATTTCTCCCTAAAGATTGTCTAAAATATAGATGCCTTAATCATTACTAATACAATAAAGATTATGAGGATGATGATCTCAGTCCGATAAAAAGGGTTTTACACCTATTACTTTTACGTCCTTCATAAAGACCTAAAACAAGTAATTGTGCGCATTTAGGTATTTCAGTCATATCTACTAATATATTAAAAGATATAAGAAAAGTGGTATCTAGGGTATGGTTCTTCAAATATGATAGAAGGAGAAAGAACACCCCAAAAAAATTATTTTTATTTACATCTGAAGGACCGTACTGCAAGACTCACCCACTCATTGTACAATAAGGGTCCAAGAAAGATAAAGATTACTCCCTGAAGAATGTTTAAAATTTAGATGCCTCAATCATTACTAATAATATAAAGATTATGTGGAAGGTGGTATCTGGAGGTACGGTCTTTCAAATTTAACAGAAGGAGAAAGAATACCCCAAAGAAATTATTTTTATCAACATCTGGAGAACCGTACTGCAAGACTCATCTAGCAATTGTACACTAAGAGTCCAAGAATGATAAAGATTACTCCCTGAAAAATGTTTAAAATTTAGATGCCTCAATCATTACTAATACAATAAAGATTATGAGGAAGGTGGTGACTGGGAGTATGGTCCTTCAAATATAACAGAATCACTGATTGTTCAATATGGGTCCAAAAATCATAAAGATTACTCCCTAAAGAATGTCTAAGGGTGACTTTTACAAGGACAAGTAAAACTTCAGATTAAAGATAAAACTCCAGATATATCCTACATTGCATTGTTTATCTGTCAGGTAAACAATGCAATGTATATCAAGTCTGGTGTTTTATCTTCAATCTGAAGTTTTACTTGAACGTGTAAAAGTCGCCCTAAAATGTAGATGCCTTAATCATTACTAACACAATAAAGATTATGAGGAATGTGGTGTCTAGAGATAAGGTTTTGCAAATATAATAGGAGAGAAAAAAATACAAAGAATCCACCAACTAATTGTATAATAAAGGTTCAAAAATAATAAAAATTAATCTCTAAAAAGTTTTTAAAATTTAGGTGCCTCAACCAATACTAATGCAATAAAGATTATGATAATGGTAGAGTCTTGGGATACGGTTCTTTAAATATAGTAGGAGAGAAAAACAAACAAAAATAATATTCGTCTACATCTGAAAGACCGTACCTCAAGACTCACTCACAGGTGGACAATTGGTGGTGGCCTAAAAATGATAAAAATTAACCTCTAAGGAATGTTTAAAATTTAGGTCAATACTAATACAATTATATTACAATTAAATACTAAAACAAAGATTATAAGAAAAGTGGTGTCTAGGGTTACGGTTCTTCAAATATAACAGAAGGAGAGAGGAAAACCATAAATTCTAATAGTCAGAAAGACCGTAATTATCCGCGGCCCGCAATGCACTATGCACATTTATTACTGTAATGGAGACTTCTAGAAGCCAAGATATACGGGTGCATATAGAAACTAGAAATAAACAATATCAATAACAAGTAGAAAGGTAAAAAAACCTTTTTCACAGCCAAAAATTCTTTAAGCTGTATTGCATTGATGATGGCCTAAGTGGCGAAATCAGTCCGGTAAAAGGATTTCCCCTCTACTACTTTTACGTCCTTCATAATGACATAAAACAAGTAGTTGTGCGCTTTTAGGTATTTCAGTCATACTAATATAATAAAAAAAATGAAAAAGATGGTGTCTGGGCTATGGTTCTTCAATAAATCTAATAGAAGGAGAAAGAATACCCAAACTCACCCACTCACTGTACAATAAAAATCCAGGAAAGATAAAAATTACTCCCTTATGAATGTGTAAAATATCTATGAACAACAAATTTTAGTTTATTCCTAACTACGATTCCTATGTAACGTTTTCTTTCAGAAAATTCTTTCATGCATGCGCACCCAACGAGATTAAAATAAAAGGGATCAATTCCTGTGTTTCCCTCGTTTGTAAATCCCAAAGGTTTTCGATGGAAAAAACTGAAAATGGACCGGATATGGCCAAAAAATATTCCGTCTGTATGTGGGATAATCAGGGGCGTTAAGGCCCTTATCTTTAGAGACCTGGAGATTTGCCTGACTGAAAAAGATGTGTTTTTGGACGATAGTAAAATACCTGATAAAACGTATAACAAGGAGCCTTTACCCTTTGGAAGGGTCTGACATTGATTTATCAGGTGTCTGGCGAAAAGAGTAAACATGTACCAATGTCTCGCTTGTTTCATGTTTTATTTTCCGCACTATTAGTTGATCGTATATAGAGGACAAATAGGTAGGTGACTAATCCCGTTAAGTGCCCTGCTTCACGTAGGTCTTGCCAGAAACAAAACTTAAACCGTAGAGGGAATATTATTAATTCAGACTAACTAAGAGCGAAAAGGTTAGATGAGACTGAGCTATTACTTACTCAAATTAAGTAAATGTAAATAGGTTAGATCCTAAAGGTCCATATTGCTTGCTTTTTAGAGCCAACGCCAGAACGTCTAGACTGGGCTCTCAGTTGACAAAGGGATACAATACGTGTTTCCCAAGGGTTTCGTTTCAATTTTAGACAAATTGAAAATTCTCGTTTTGGTGTAGGTGCTCGAGAGCACTTAGTAAGCATTTAATCGAGCAAACTCTGTCTCGACATCCGACTGAATTTTAGCTCTATATTGTCACAGAAACGAGAACTTTTAAGCCTCAGCCTGATGTCAGTTTAATATTGGCATACACTTCCTTTCGACGTCAAAACTAACAATTCCAACTTTGAAAGCAGCAACTTTTTCTTATTTAAACTTTTTATCTCATTACCGTCTACAGCTTGCTATGGAGGATCTGCAAGATAAATTCCTGGAAAGCAGAGGCAAGTTTGACAATTTGCGAGATGGTAACACCAAGATACTCTAATGCCTTCTTTAAAAGGAAAGTTGACTATTTTGTCTCTATTAGTGTACATTTGCGAAAGCAAAATAAGCCTTTCGTAGTTTGCAACAATCTTGGCCAACAAAGTTTCTTTATTATGAAGTACGTATTCATATTTCCAACAAACACTAATTTTGTTCCATAAAAACTTATTTGCTTACATCCTTTTGTAGTTTTTTTATTATGGTTAATTACTAAATATCTACATATAATATATTAATGTCTGTCCACAAAATATGTCCTAAAAATAGTTGAAATTGTTAAGGTGAGATTTTATTACATTGATCGATAGTGTCTAGAACTGTTCTATTCTGGGAATATACGAAGGAGGTTTCCAATAAAAGGCTTTTAATTAAAACTTTCCGGAATAGTTGGCCGACTCTCCGAGATTGTTGGAATTTGGGGGATTAAAAAGCATCAGAGCTAGATTTCCCATTCGCCCAATCGCCTGTCAATTACTGGAAAATGCAATTAGGTATTAGCAGATCTCATAGAAAAGTTGATGTTGACCCTCTATAGACTAAATCCCAGTACACCTCCACAGGTGACAAGTTTTTAAAATATGTCCTTATACGTACAGTAACAATCGTGGCTGTAAAGCTACGTCTGGGATAACTATTAATATGTTATTTGGCATATAATAGTCACAGCCTGCTACGATACTCGTTTATGTGTAGCCTTAAAGCCTTAAGTTTCTAGTTCAGAAATTTAAATATTTTAGCCGAATTCAAACGTCTACTGTTTTTAATGTGGGGAAAAATGTGGTGGATACTCTACGAGATATTTACAGGCAAGCTGAAGATTCTTGAGTTAATCTCTAAGTGAGTAAGCCTTCCCATTCAGTATCCTTTGGGCGGCATTTTATTTTTTTCAGAGTTATGAAAAAGTGTTGTTGTCCGAACGCCAGTTAGAATATAAAGTCGTCTCCCAGCAGCGATTTTGGTTGTAGATATTTATTGGTTTTTTTCCTGTCGACGCCTATAACTTTTAAACTGTTATTTTTTCTAGATTTTTACCTGAAAGGCCTAGCTACTAGTGCGGGGGGGGGGGGGGGGGAGTGGCGTTTTCATGGCGTTTCAATAATAAAAAAAACAGTACATTTCTGTATGACAACCTTATTTAATAGTCAACTCTTACCTTGACGGGTGTACGTAAATACGGGACGACAAGAAAGACAAAATATTTTAAAAAGATATTGCGAATAACTCGTAGGCGGGAGTAGTTATAACGACGGGGTTCTGGGACACTTTGACCTTGAAGTCTACGTGAGCCCTAGGGTAAAAGGGGGCCCGGGGAATGACATATCGTCGTTAATTTCACAAAGTGACGTATCGCAAAAAAACCCATTTTGAGATAGGGTCAAAATCTTTTACCCCATGTAATGCCTTTTGATCTTCCAAGATGACATAACTCAATCCGTGATACTTTTCTTGTAATTAACATTTGGTCAGTGCCCAATCTCATAATGGTAAACCTAACTCAAGTTGGGTTTGTCAGATTTATTTTCGACAACTTTTAACTCAGACGAGTTAAAACTCTCATTATAATCGACCGGGCGCTTTGTTTCACCACAATATTATGCATTTAGTCTAGTCTTAAACGTACAGTGGTGCAGTAAAGCGATATTTTTTGATGGTGTTATTAATGTAATATCTCGCCGATCCTCTCTACACAGCCATTTGCAAATATTACCAATGCACTGGAGAAGTATAGAGTTCTTGTCATCTTTGCTCTATTCCCTTGTGTTACGATCACTTCATGAATATCGAACATTGTGATTACCATAATACAACACATATAGTCAAGAAGAAAATCAGAAGAATAATCAGTGTTAATAAAGACTTACAGCCTGAACAGCATCAAGTTTGTTAGTTTTGCTCTAGCTTCTTGCCAAATTGAGTGTACTTTTCTCACATTACACCTTGTAGATTCCACAATTTTGCATAAAAAAAACTGAAAGAATTCAGAGAAGTACGACATATGTAGGCCCTCAATTTGGCCACAAATCAAGGTCCTAGCTTTGAACTTGAAATTTTGACGAATTTCTAAACTTTAAATTTCAAACTGCCAACTTGAGGTCTATTTGTGCCGAGACCGTGCATCCAATCGAATCGCTTTCTATCCCAGGGGATACCTTGGAATGTTCCCCTTTCGGCACCAAGGAACCACTTTTTGGTTGGGACGTTGCGAAATGGTCTTAATTAAATTTCGAAACAAAAAGATGCAAATTTTTTAAATTTTGTCAAAATTTTCGTTAGTTCCGGCAACTGACGCATGAGTAAAGTGGTAAACTGTATATTGCAACACCGGAAATTTCTCATTTGACAGAACAAATTTTAAACACTTACACCAAGGGAAATAGGCCAAAAGGCGTGGAAAACGGTATGGCAGGTGAAAATTTGAACATTTCTAGGAAGATTATTGGCTAAATGCCCAGTCTTCGAAAACGCTTTCACAAAGACTGGTCGATTTGAAAATTTCGTGTCGGGATTCATGATGGCTGATGACGTCGAGGCCCGACCACGCGGTTTATAGTTTGTTCAATACATATATTATATTAATTATGCTTTGTGTCCTTTCTAATACAATGGAACTGTAGATAGCGAGTGTAGGACCAATAAGAAGCTACTTCACAGTTGCGAATAAGCCAACGTTTCGATGTTTATTTAGATTTTCTTCAGAGCTTAATTCAATTTCAGAAGTATGTCACCTAAGCTATATGTATGTCTTCTATCGGACATAACGTAAAGACAATCAATCCACAGACAGACGACGACCACATGAGTTAAGGGATCACCTAAAAGACCATCTTAACTCATGTGGTCGTGGCCTGTTTGTGGATTGATTGTTTTGTTTTTACGTTATGTCCGATAGAAGACATACATATAGCTTAGGTGACATACATCTCAAACTGAATTAAGCCCTGAAGAAGATCTAACTAAAGATCGAAACGCTGGCTATTCGCAACTGTGAAGTAGCTTCTTATTTCTCCTAGACACGCTATCTATAGTTCTACTTTTTCAGTATATTTTAACAATCCCCACCTACTTCTCATAATAAATACAATATGAAATGCCTTTTAAATGGCAGGAATATAGATATTGATGGTACATGGTTCAAATTTGGATGGTAGGTACCTATGGGTGTACCAGGAATTGTGATATAGTTGACTCAGCTATCATGGCTACAGTAGCTGAGTAACGTTAATATTTAGAGAACTGTGAATGGTATATGGTTCAACTTTGGATGATTGGTTGCTCTTGAGGGTACCATGAATGGTAATATAGCTGACATAACTATGTAGCTGACGATAGCTAGGTTATAGCTGTTTTATTGAACCGATGGAAATATCAAGTTGAAAATCGAATGGTAGGTGTCCATTATGTAAAATTCGCTAAAAATTACACTTTTAAAAATCCAAGATGGTCCGCCTGAAAACATTTGGTTTTTTGCCGATATCCTATCAATACTTTATGAGAAGGGCTAGAGGCCTCTAAGGGCCGGAACCATTTTGGAAACTTTTTCAATTTATTGGCACTTTTTCGCTAAAACTTAATTATTGCTGCTAAAGGGCGCTGAAACCAAATATATCCGACGTTTCGATTTTTTGCTTACTGTACGCCATCATCACGATATGCTTTTTTATTACATGTATTGCTTTATAAATGTGCCACGCCCAAACAATCAATTATTCGTATACGACTGACAAAATAGTTTTAACCAAGGTCTTTTATTGGTGCTGACTATTCAGTTTTATCGCTTTTAGCTACCTAGATTTTATTAATTAAATTTCTCTTTGATAGGGGTGTAGTGACATTTGCCATTTTATAACAAAGCCATTTAAGTGTGAGTCGTCTTATATACTGCTCAAAATGTTTATTACCATTTTGCTTAGTTTAATAACAGTCTCATAGAAAGTGATAAATTGTGTGAAAATTACGTAATATTTTTATTTGATGGAACATTACGTCAACTAAATTAAAAACCTTGAATGACAGACTTAGCAGGTATTTTGTAGTCGTAAATGCTCTATTCATTGGTGTCAATAGCATCGTTATCCCGTGTTTAGTTTTCCATTTATATAGATATAAGTATTAAAATGTCCATAAAAAGTGGAAAAATTACGTTTTAGGCGCCATTTTGAAGGGGAAGGAAATTACTGCAAATATTGCATTATTTTTACATATTTTTGTTATTTCTTCGATATGAGACTATTTTTATTAAAATCTATGACAATGAATTTTGGTTAAATACTTTTGACGACCATCCCTTTAAATTTTTTGAAATGTTTTCATTTTTCTGTTTATCTTGTAAACGGTAAGGTTTTTCGATATGCAGGTTAATCATTATGAATCAGAAAGAAGCTGCCTTTCACGGTTTTCAACAAAATTAAAAACAAGTGCAAAATTTGTACTTTATATTTGGGCCACCCGTGCTCAGTTGCTGTTCTAGGCAGACCTTCGAAAATAGGCTCTGCGTGTAGCTTTATTCTTCTGCTCCCATAACTCTTCTTATGGATTTTCGAATAAATCTTCGTAGAAACGAGATATCAGCTGTTAAAGCCCGCAATGCACGACTTTGATCTCAAAATTTAGGTTTTTGGGCCGGTTTGACAGCCCCGTATGCTTAACATAGAAATATCGACTTTTCGCACATAAATCAATAGTAATCTATTTTATTCGTAGGTTCTAGTAGTTTTATGATAAATAAGGCATATTTGTTAGATAGTATAGAGTGTCCCAAAATAATGTTGAATCATTTAACTAACCTAACATTTAACTTTAGATTTTTGTGTGCTCACCAATATATTTTTCTTGTAAGTTTTATTCACTTTATTATAAAGAGTGCCTTGATTTCTGATTTAGGTGCTATAGAGTGTCCCAAAAATTTGCAAATACTACATTTTTAGGAACCATTAAAGTTGGAAACCTAAAATTTTGGTTGCAGGTTCTTTTCACAACGACAAACCATAACATGTCACAAATAGGAACACTGATATGGGTACCCGCAGTACCATTTTACATCTATACATGAACTCTAATACGTTTTTTACCAATCTTTAAAAGTTGTTAGGTTTGCGAATATGAAATAAGGTCTTTCAGATGTTTTCTGATAACCAACTTGTTACTGTTGGGAAACCTTGGACTAAATTGTTTTTATTTTCAGTCACCTACTTTTGGGTCATGCATATGGTACAATTAGCCTTCTTAAACAGGAATATGCTTTATCTACGACCATACTATAATAATCACATTATTCTTGCACATTCTCAAGATTAATGCTACTCTTTAATTTTATCTTCTATCTTTAATTAAATAATGAGTTGTCATGGAAACGAAACACGTCGTATGCAACTGGTAGCTCAAAAAGTAAGACGCCCTAAACATTAAATTGGTAGTTACCACTGATTTATTCAAATAATTATCATGAATGTATTGAGACAAATATAGGTTACACTGTTCTTTTTTCACTAAAAAATGTACTTTTCGCTAAAAAATACTTAAAATAAGCCATGAAATTAAGTAATTTACCGGCCACCCGTAGCATTCAAATGAACATACACGGGCAACTAGAGCGTCATCTATCTGACGCGTCAAACGTCGCGCCGTCGATTGGCGAAACCATTCGTGATTTTAAAATTGTGAATTATCTTTGTAGTACCGAACACCTATCATATTTGAGAAAACCCGGAATTGTGGTCGTGAATAAAATATAGTATTCAACTCGCAACAAATGTTGTTGTATAATATACTACTTTCCATGGCTGTAAAATAATATGGTCATCATACGTGAGGTTGTAAGTGCATTACAGGGTATGTTATACCCTTTCGAATTAAAACCAGCGTGAATAATATTCATTATTACATATATATATCTACATATCATATATGTATATCATATATACAATTGTAAATTAAGCCGTGAACAAAGCATAGTATGCAACTTGTGTATAATAGGCATCATTCACTCAGGTGAGTAGCGGCACCCGCTGCCCTCGTGAGCTCAAACGACGTCTTCGTAAATAATGGCCTACATTATAAGCTTGTTGGATAATATACTATTGTCTTCTACCAGTGAAGTTTATTCATATATGAAGGGCGCTCATTTGAAAACATCACTAAGTTGTTTTGAAGCGTCAAAACAAAAGGATCAAGTCCAGTAATATTGATTAAGCCATTCTTTCCTGTCAAAAATTCACAGCATTTTAGATGAGGTTTTCTAGTAAACACCCCGTACAATCCAAATAATTCTGTGCGTGAATCACTTCAACTGCGATTTTTTTGACCAAAAATCTTTTTGACCTCCATATTATGTCCTCACGTCCTCACGTGAAGAGAAGAACGTAAAAACGTAAAAGTCCCACTTTTGGTTCTCATTTTGTTCGAATTAAGTTTGTTACGTTCTTAAAGGATTGCATACGTTTCATTTTAATGAAAAGGAGGAAAAATACATTTCAAATTGGCCAAAGAGATGATTAAAATCGTAAAAATTCGTGATTTTTTTGTTAAAAAAATTTATAATTTTGAAGAAAAAATGCCAAAAAAAGCAGTTGAAATTTTACCAGTAATTTGAAAAAAATCTTTTTCAAATTGATGGCATGTTGAATTGGCGGACTTGAATGAGAAAGTAGTTCATGCAAATAGGGAGAAAAAAAATGACTTATTAGTAAATAAAATTTTTAAATTAATACGATTTTTTTTTCTCAATTTTCAATTTTGACCGCCTGTCACTTTAGAACAAGTGGACCCATTAGAGTGAACCCTACTGTTTTTTGCTCTTTTTTTTCCTCTTTCTTGTCTCTCTAATGAAGGTCCTGTACGTGCAATATTTTCAAAGATAAATCTCTTCGGCGGTCGATTTTTCGACGATCCACTTTTTTGCCATTTTTTAAAAAGTGGACCCATTAGAGTGAACCCTACTGTTTTTTGCTCTTTTTTATGTCTCTTTCTTGTCTCTCTAATGAAGGTCCTGTATGTGCAATATTTTCAAAGATAAATCTCTTCGGCGGTCGATTTTCCGTCGATCCACTTTTTTTGCCATTTTTTAAAAAGTGGACCCATTAGAGAGAACCCTACTGTTTTTTGCTCTTTTTTATGTCTCTTTCTTGTCTCTCTAATGAAGGTCCTGTACGTGCAATATTTTCAAAGATAAATCTCTTCGGCGGTCGATTTTTCGTCGATCCACTTTTTTGCCATTTTTTAAAAAGTGGACCCATTAGAGTTAACCCTACTGTTTTTGCTCTTTTTTATGTCCTCTTTCTTGTCTCTCTAATGAAGGTCCTGTACGTGCAATATTTTCAAAGATAAGTCTCTTCGGCGGTCGATTTTTCGACGATCCACTTTTTTGCCATTTTTTAAAAAGTGGACCCATTAGAGTGAACCCTACTGTTTTTTGCTCTTTTTTATGTCCTCTTTCTTGTCTCTCTCATGAAGGTCCTGTACGTGCAATATTTTCAAAGATAAGTCTCTTCGGCGGTCGATTTTTCGACGATCCACTTTTTTGCCATTTTTTAAAAAGTGGACCCATTAGAGTGAACCCAACTGTTTTTTGCTCATTTTTATGTCCTCTTTCTTGTCTCTCTCATGAAGGTCCTGTACGTGCAATATTTTCAAAGATAAATCTCTTCGGCGGTCGATTTTTCGACGATCCACTTTTTTGCCATTTTTTAAAAAGTGGACCCATTAGAGTGAACCCTACTGTTTTTTGCTCTTTTTTATGTCCTCTTTCTTGTCTCTCTAATGAAGGTCCTGTATGTGCAATATTTTCAAAGATAGGTCTCTTCGGCGGTCGATTTTTCGACGATCAACTTTTTTGCCATTTTTTAAAAAGTGGACCCATTAGAGTGAACCCTACTGTTTTTTGCTCTTTTTTATGTCTCTTTCTTGTCTCTCTAATGAAGGTCCTGTACGTGCAATATTTTCAAAGATAAATCTCTTCGGCGGTCGATTTTTCGTCGATCCACTTTTTTGCCATTTTTTAAAAAGTGGACCCATTAGAGTGAACCCTACTGTTTTTTTGCTATTTTTTATGTCCTCTTTCTTGTCTCTCTAATGAAGGTCCTGTACGTGCAATATTTTCAAAGATAAATCTCTTCAGCGGTCGATTTTTCGACGATCCACTTTTTGCCATTTTTTAAAAAGTGGACCCATTAGAGTGAACCGTACTGTTTTTTGCTCTTTTTTATGTCCTCTTTCTTGTCTCTCTAATGAAGGTCCTGTACGTGCAATATTTTCAAAGATAAATCTCTTCGGCGGTCGATTTTTCGACGATCCACTTTTTTGCCATTTTTTAAAAAGTGGACCCATTAGAGTGAACCCTACTGTTTTTTGTTCTTTTTATGTCTCTTTCTTGTCTCTCTTATGAAGGTCCTGTACGTGCAATATTTTCAAAGATAAATCTCTTCGGCGGTCGATTTTTCGACGATCCACTTTTTTGCCATTTTTTAAAAAGTGGACCCATTAGAGTGAACCCTACTGTTTTTTGCTCTTTTTTATGTCTCTTTCTTGTCTCTCTAATGAAGGTCCTGTACGTGCAATATTTTCAAAGATAAGTCTCTTCGGCGGTCGATTTTTCGACGATCCACTTTTTTGCCATTTTTTAAAAAGTGGACCCATTAGAGTGAACCCTACTGTTTTTTTCTCTTGTTTATGTCCTCTTTCTTGTCTCTCTAATGAAGGTCCTGTACGTGCAATATTTTCAAAGATAAATCTCTTCGGCGGTCGATTTTTCGTCGATCCACTTTTTTGCCATTTTTTAAAAAGTGGACCCATTAGAGTGAACCCTACTGTTTTTTTGCTATTTTTTATGTCCTCTTTCTTGTCTCTCTAATGAAGGTCCTGTACGTGCAATATTTTCAAAGATAAATCTCTTCAGCGGTCGATTTTTCGACGATCCACTTTTTGCCATTTTTTAAAAAGTGGACCCATTAGAGTGAACCGTACTGTTTTTTGCTCTTTTTTATGTCCTCTTTCTTGTCTCTCTAATGAAGGTCCTGTACGTGCAATATTTTCAAAGATAAATCTCTTCGGCGGTCGATTTTTCGACGATCCACTTTTTTGCCATTTTTTAAAAAGTGGACCCATTAGAGTGAACCCTACTGTTTTTTGTTCTTTTTATGTCTCTTTCTTGTCTCTCTTATGAAGGTCCTGTACGTGCAATATTTTCAAAGATAAATCTCTTCGGCGGTCGATTTTTCGACGATCCACTTTTTTGCCATTTTTTAAAAAGTGGACCCATTAGAGTGAACCCTACTGTTTTTTGCTCTTTTTTATGTCTCTTTCTTGTCTCTCTAATGAAGGTCCTGTACGTGCAATATTTTCAAAGATAAGTCTCTTCGGCGGTCGATTTTTCGACGATCCACTTTTTTGCCATTTTTTAAAAAGTGGACCCATTAGAGTGAACCCTACTGTTTTTTTCTCTTTTTTATGTCCTCTTTCTTGTCTCTCTAATGAAGGTCCTGTACGTGCAATATTTTCAAAGATAAATCTCTTCGGCGGTCGATTTTTCGTCGATCCACTTTTTTGCCATTTTTTAAAAAGTGGACCCATTAGAGTGAACCCTACTGTTTTTTGCTCTTTTTTATGTCTCTTTCTTGTCTCTCTAATGAAGGTCCTGTACGTGCAATATTTTCAAAGATAAATCTCTTCGGCGGTCGATTTTTCGTCGATCCACTTTTTTGCCATTTTTTAAAAAGTGGACCCATTAGAGTGAACCCTACAGTTTTTTGCTCTTTTTTATGTCTCTTTCTTGTCTCTCTAATGAAGGTCCTGTACGTGCAATATTTTCAAAGATAAATCTCTTCGGCGGTCGATTTTTCGTCGATCCACTTTTTTGCCATTTTTTAAAAAGTGGACCCATTAGAGTGAACCCTACTGTTTTTTGCTTGTTTTATGTCCTCTTTCTTGTCTCTCTAATGAAGGTCCTGTACGTGCAATATTTTCAAAGATAAATCTTTTCGGCGGTCGATTTTTCGACGATCCACTTTTTTTCCATTTTTTAAAAAGTGGACCCATTAGAGTGAACCCTACTGTTTTTGCTCTTTTTTATGTCTCTTTCTTGTCTCTCTAATGAAGGTCCTGTATGTGCAATATTTTCAAAGATAAATCTCTTCGGCGGTCGATTTTTCGTCGATCCACTTTTTTTGCCATTTTTTAAAAAGTGGACCCATTAGAGTGAACCTTACTGTTTTTTGCTCTTTTTTATGTCTCTTTCTTGTCTCTCTAATGAAGGTCCTGTACGTGCAATATTTTCAAAGATAAATCTCTTCGGCGGTCGATTTTTCGTCGATCCACTTTTTTGCCATTTTTTAAAAAGTGGACCCATTAGAGTGAACCCTACTGTTTTTGGCTCTTTTTTATGTCTCTTTCTTGTCTCTCTAATGAAGGTCCTGTACTTGCAATATTTTCAAAGATAAATCTCTTCGGCGATCGATTTTTCGTCGATCCACTTTTTTGCCATTTTTTAAAAAGTGGACCCATTAGAGTGAATCCTACTGTTTTTTGCTCTTTTTTATGTCTCTTTCTTGTCTCTCTAATAAAGGTCCTGTACGTGCAATATTTTCAAAGATAAATCTCTTCGGCGGTCTTTTTTATGTCTCTTTCTTGTCTCTCTAATGAAGGTCCTGTATGTGCAATATTTTCAAAGATAAATCTCTTCGGCGGTCGATTTTTCGTCGATCCACTTTTTTTGCCATTTTTTAAAAAGTGGACCCATTAGAGTGAACCTTACTGTTTTTTGCTCTTTTTTATGTCTCTTTCTTGTCTCTCTAATGAAGGTCCTGTACGTGCAATATTTTCAAAGATAAATCTCTTCGGCGGTCGATTTTTCGTCGATCCACTTTTTTGCCATTTTTTAAAAAGTGGACCCATTAGAGTGAACCCTACTGTTTTTGGCTCTTTTTTATGTCTCTTTCTTGTCTCTCTAATGAAGGTCCTGTACTTGCAATATTTTCAAAGATAAATCTCTTCGGCGATCGATTTTTCGTCGATCCACTTTTTTGCCATTTTTTAAAAAGTGGACCCATTAGAGTGAATCCTACTGTTTTTTGCTCTTTTTTATGTCTCTTTCTTGTCTCTCTAATAAAGGTCCTGTACGTGCAATATTTTCAAAGATAAATCTCTTCGGCGGTCGATTTTTCGTCGATCCACTTTTTTGCCATTTTTTAAAAAGTGGACCCATTAGAGTGAACCCTACTGTTTTTTGCTCTTTTTTATGTCTCTTTCTTGTCTCTCTAATGAAGGTCCTGTACGTGCAATATTTTCAAAGATAAATCTCTTCGGCGGTCGATTTTTCGACGATCCACTTTTTTGCCATTTTTTAAAAAGTGGGCCCATTACAGTGAATCCTACTGTTTTTTGCTCTTTTTTATGTCTCTTTCTTGTCTCTCTAATAAAGGTCCTGTACGTGCAATATTTTCAAAGATAAATCTCTTCGGCGGTCCATTTTTTGTCAATCCACTTTTTTGCCATTTTTTAAAAAGTGGACCCATTAGAGTGAACCCTACTGTTTTTTGCTCTTTTTTATGTCTTCTTTCTTGTCTCTCTAATGAAGGTCCTGTACGTGCAATATTTTCAAAGATAAGTCTCTTCGGCGGTCGATTTTTCGACGATCCACTTTTTTGCCATTTTTTAAAAAGTGGACCCATTAGAGTGAACCCTACTGTTTTTTGCTCTTTTTTATGTCCTCTTTCTTGTCTCTCTAATGAAGGTCCTGTACGTGCAATATTTTCAAAGATAAATCTCTTCGGCGGTCGATTTTTTGACGATCCACTTTTTTGCCATTTTTTAAAAAGTGGACCCATTAGAGTGAACCCTACTGTTTTTTGGCTCTTTTTTATGTCTCTTTCTTGTCTCTCTAATGAAGGTCCTGTACGTGCAATATTTTCAAAGATAAATCTCTTCGGCGGTCGATTTTTTGACGATCCACTTTTTTGCCATTTTTTAAAAAGTGGACCCATTAGAGTGAACCCTACTGTTTTTTGCTCTTTTTTATGTCCTCTTTCTTGTCTCTCTAATGAAGGTCCTGTACGTGCAATATTTTCAAAGATAAATCTCTTCGGCGGTCGATTTTTTGACGATCCACTTTTTTGCCATTTTTTAAAAAGTGGACCCATTAGAGTGAACCCTACTGTTTTTTGCTCTTTTTTATGTCCTCTTTCTTGTCTCTCTAATGAAGGTCCTGTACGTGCAATATTTTCAAAGATAAATCTCTTCGGCGGTCGATTTTTCGACGATCCACTTTTTTGCCATTTTTTAAAAAGTGGACCCATTAGAGTGAACCCTACTGTTTTTGGCTCTTTTTTATGTCTCTTTCTTGTCTCTCTAATGAAGGTCCTGTACGTGCAATATTTTCAAAGATAAATCTCTTCGGCGGTCGATTTTTTGACGATCCACTTTTTTGCCATTTTTTAAAAAGTGGACCCATTAGAGTGAACCCTACTGTTTTTTGCTCTTTTTTATGTCCTCTTTCTTGTCTCTCTAATGAAGGTCCTGTACGTGCAATATTTTCAAAGATAAATCTCTTCGGCGGTCGATTTTACGACGATCTACTTTTTTGCCATTTTTTAAAGAGTGGACCTATTAGAGTGAATCCTACTGTTTTTTGCTCTTTTTTATGTCTCTTTCTTGTCTCTCTAATGAAGGTCCTGTACGTGCAATATTTTCAAAGATAAATCTCTTCGGCGGTCGATTTTTCGACGATCCACTTTTTTGCCATTTTTTAAAAAGTGGACCCATTAGAGTGAACCCTACTGTTTTTTGCTCTTTTTTATGTCCTCTTTCTTGTCTCTCTCATGAAGGTCCTGTACGTGCAATATTTTCAAAGATAAATCTCTTCGGCGGTCGATTTTTCGACGATCCACTTTTTTGCCATTTTTTAAAAAGTGGACCCATTAGAGTGAACCCTACTGTTTTTTGCTCTTTTTTATGTCCTCTTTCTTGTCTCTCTAATGAAGGTCCTGTACGTGCAATATTTTCAAAGATAAATCTCTTCGGCGGTCGATTTTTCGACGATCCACTTTTTTGCCATTTTTTAAAAAGTGGACCCATTAGAGTGAACCCTACTGTTTTTTGCTCTTTTTTATGTCCTCTTTCTTGTCTCTCTAATGAAGGTCCTGTACGTGCAATATTTTCAAAGATAAATCTCTTCGGCGGTCGATTTTTCGACGATCCACTTTTTTGCCATTTTTTAAAAAGTGGACTCATTAGAGTGAACCCTACTGTTTTTTGCTCTTTTTTATGTCTCTTTCTTGTCTCTCTAATGAAGGTCCTGTACGTGCAATATTTTCAAAGATAAATCTCTTCGGCGGTCGATTTTTTGACGATCCACTTTTTTGCCATTTTTTAAAAAGTGGACCCATTAGAGTGAACCCTACTGTTTTTGGCTCTTTTTTATGTCTCTTTCTTGTCTCTCTAATGAAGGTCCTGTACTTGCAATATTTTCAAAGATAAATCTCTTCGGCGATCGATTTTTCGTCGATCCACTTTTTTGCCATTTTTTAAAAAGTGGACCCATTAGAGTGAATCCTACTGTTTTTTGCTCTTTTTTATGTCTCTTTCTTGTCTCTCTAATAAAGGTCCTGTACGTGCAATATTTTCAAAGATAAATCTCTTCGGCGGTCGATTTTTCGTCGATCCACTTTTTTGCCATTTTTTAAAAAGTGGACCCATTAGAGTGAACCCTACTGTTTTTTGCTCTTTTTTATGTCTCTTTCTTGTCTCTCTAATGAAGGTCCTGTACGTGCAATATTTTCAAAGATAAATCTCTTCGGCGGTCGATTTTTCGACGATCCACTTTTTTGCCATTTTTTAAAAAGTGGGCCCATTACAGTGAATCCTACTGTTTTTTGCTCTTTTTTATGTCTCTTTCTTGTCTCTCTAATAAAGGTCCTGTACGTGCAATATTTTCAAAGATAAATCTCTTCGGCGGTCCATTTTTTGTCAATCCACTTTTTTGCCATTTTTTAAAAAGTGGACCCATTAGAGTGAACCCTACTGTTTTTTGCTCTTTTTTATGTCCTCTTTCTTGTCTCTCTAATGAAGGTCCTGTACGTGCAATATTTTCAAAGATAAGTCTCTTCGGCGGTCGATTTTTCGACGATCCACTTTTTTGCCATTTTTTAAAAAGTGGACCCATTAGAGTGAACCCTACTGTTTTTTGCTCTTTTTTATGTCCTCTTTCTTGTCTCTCTAATGAAGGTCCTGTACGTGCAATATTTTCAAAGATAAATCTCTTCGGCGGTCGATTTTTTGACGATCCACTTTTTTGCCATTTTTTAAAAAGTGGACCCATTAGAGTGAACCCTACTGTTTTTTGGCTCTTTTTTATGTCTCTTTCTTGTCTCTCTAATGAAGGTCCTGTACGTGCAATATTTTCAAAGATAAATCTCTTCGGCGGTCGATTTTTTGACGATCCACTTTTTTGCCATTTTTTAAAAAGTGGACCCATTAGAGTGAACCCTACTGTTTTTTGCTCTTTTTTATGTCCTCTTTCTTGTCTCTCTAATGAAGGTCCTGTACGTGCAATATTTTCAAAGATAAATCTCTTCGGCGGTCGATTTTTTGACGATCCACTTTTTTGCCATTTTTTAAAAAGTGGACCCATTAGAGTGAACCCTACTGTTTTTTGCTCTTTTTTATGTCCTCTTTCTTGTCTCTCTAATGAAGGTCCTGTACGTGCAATATTTTCAAAGATAAATCTCTTCGGCGGTCGATTTTTCGACGATCCACTTTTTTGCCATTTTTTAAAAAGTGGACCCATTAGAGTGAACCCTACTGTTTTTGGCTCTTTTTTATGTCTCTTTCTTGTCTCTCTAATGAAGGTCCTGTACGTGCAATATTTTCAAAGATAAATCTCTTCGGCGGTCGATTTTTTGACGATCCACTTTTTTGCCATTTTTTAAAAAGTGGACCCATTAGAGTGAACCCTACTGTTTTTTGCTCTTTTTTATGTCCTCTTTCTTGTCTCTCTAATGAAGGTCCTGTACGTGCAATATTTTCAAAGATAAATCTCTTCGGCGGTCGATTTTACGACGATCTACTTTTTTGCCATTTTTTAAAGAGTGGACCTATTAGAGTGAATCCTACTGTTTTTTGCTCTTTTTTATGTCTCTTTCTTGTCTCTCTAATGAAGGTCCTGTACGTGCAATATTTTCAAAGATAAATCTCTTCGGCGGTCGATTTTTCGACGATCCACTTTTTTGCCATTTTTTAAAAAGTGGACCCATTAGAGTGAACCCTACTGTTTTTTGCTCTTTTTTATGTCCTCTTTCTTGTCTCTCTCATGAAGGTCCTGTACGTGCAATATTTTCAAAGATAAATCTCTTCGGCGGTCGATTTTTCGACGATCCACTTTTTTGCCATTTTTTAAAAAGTGGACACATTAGAGTGAACCCTACTGTTTTTTGCTCTTTTTTATGTCCTCTTTCTTGTCTCTCTAATGAAGGTCCTGTACGTGCAATATTTTCAAAGATAAATCTCTTCGGCGGTCGATTTTTCGACGATCCACTTTTTTGCCATTTTTTAAAAAGTGGACTCATTAGAGTGAACCCTACTGTTTTTTGCTCTTTTTTATGTCTCTTTCTTGTCTCTCTAATGAAGGTCCTGTACGTGCAATATTTTCAAAGATAAATCTCTTCGGCGGTCGATTTTTTGACGATCCACTTTTTTGCCATTTTTTAAAAAGTGGACCCATTAGAGTGAACCCTACTGTTTTTTGCTCTTTTTTATGTCCTCTTTCTTGTCTCTCTAATGAAGGTCCTGTACGTGCAATATTTTCAAAGATAAATCTCTTCGGCGGTCGATTTTTCGACGATCCACTTTTTTGCCATTTTTTAAAAAGTGGACCCATTAGAGTGAACCCTACTGTTTTTGGCTCTTTTTTATGTCTCTTTCTTGTCTCTCTAATGAAGGTCATGTACGTGCAATATTTTCAAAGATAAATCTCTTCGGCCGTCGATTTGTCGTCTATCCACTTTTTTGCCCTTTTTTTAAAATTCACTTTTTGGACTAACTTCATTGGAATCATGTTTGCTACATTATTATGCGGTTTCGAGCGTATCTTTCTGATCAAAAACAGGAACAATTAAGTTTTATTTTAATAAAGGTGTGTGATTATTATGTTTTTTTTTTCTCATATTCCTAATGTAACTGCCTGTAACTTTCGAACAATTGGACCGATTGGAATGAATTCAACTGTTTTTTGCTCTCCTTGGTGTTCTTTTTCATTTCCAATCCATGAATTCCATAGGTGCAGTATTTTCGAAGATAGGCCCTTTTGGTGGTCGATTTTTAGGCAATTTCAGAATCCACTTTTCGCATTTTTTTTCTTTTTTTAATTTAGTTTTGCGGCTAATTTCATTGGAATTAAGTTTGTTGCATTCTTAGGTGATTGCAAACCTCTCATTCTGATAAGAAATAGAAAAAATTAATTTATATATTTTTTTTTCAAATTGATCAAAATGTCATTACGCCTT
This sequence comes from Taphrorychus bicolor, assembly GCA_951812265.1. Classification (NCBI taxonomy): domain Eukaryota; kingdom Metazoa; phylum Arthropoda; class Insecta; order Coleoptera; family Curculionidae; genus Taphrorychus; species Taphrorychus bicolor. Next base: position 19,455,720 of record OX638302.1, read on the forward strand.
TTTTTAATGTTTAAATTTGACCCCCCTGTAACTTTATAACGATTGGAAGGATTGGAGTTAATCAAACTGTTTTTTTGCTCTCGTTGATGTTCTTTTTTACCTCCTACTAATGAAGGTCCTGTAGGTCCAATATTTTCAGAAATAGATACTTTTGATGGTTGATTTTTAGGCACTTTTATAATCCACCTTTGCCATTTTTTTTTAATTTACTTTTGTGGCTAATTTTATCATAATTATTACATTCTTAGAGAACTGCAAATATCCTAATTTTGTCGTTTTGCTAAATGTTGTTTTCCGGCTAATTTCATTAGAATTAAGTTTGTCACCTTCTTAGGTGATTTCAAACCACTCATTCTGATAAGAAATAGAAACAATTAATTTATATTTTTGTTTCAAATTGACCCAAAGGGGTTGTTACGTCTATTTTTAATGTTCAAATTTGACCCCCTGTAACGATTGGAGTGATTCAAAGTAGTCTCTTTTTGCTTTCGGTGACGTTCTCGTTCACCTCCTTTTATAATCCACCTTTCGCCATTTTTTTAAATTTACTTCTGGGGCTTATTTTATTGTAATTAAATTTATTACATTTTTAGAGGTAAAGATTGTAAATGTCAGATTTTGCTCAAAAACAAAAAAAAAATATTCTATATTTTTTTTTTCAAATTAACAAATGGGGGGTTACGTCTTTTTCAACTTTGACGGTCTGTAACTTAAGAACGAGTGACCGATTAAAGTGAATCCAATTGTTTTTTGCTCTACTTGATGTTCTCTTTTACCTCCAGCTTATGAAAATCCTGTAGATACAACATTTTTAGATGAAAACCCGTTCGGTAGTCTATTTGTATGCCCTTTAATAATTCCCCTTAATCCATTTTTAAAAAAATTACCTTTGGGATTAATTTTATTAGAATTAAGTTTGTTACATTCTTAGAGGATTGCAAGCGTCCCATTCTGATCAGAAAAATAATTTTACGATTTTTTTTTCAAATTGACGAAACAGAGGGTTTTGTATCTTTTTTTATCGATTAGCTTAGTCTTTAGTTTTCAAATTTGACCTCCTGTAACTCTAGAACAAGTGGACCGATTATAGTGAATGGAACTGTTTTTTTCTTTTCTTAGCGTCCTCTTTTACATCTGAGCCATGTTACCAAATTTTATTTATTTTAGAAAATGTGGAAAAGAACTTACAGTGTCCAAATTCCAAAAATGAGAATTGTATTTTAATTATTTCTATTTTCTATTAACCGATCCGATTTAGTTTTTTTTTTCTCTTGTCGGTCTAGTTAAATTGTCTTGAGCTACAGGCCGCTCGATATTCGAATTTTAGGCCCTTTTAAAATTAGCTTTTTTTCACATTTTGGAAATCTTACAATTAAAACCCTTTACGGGACTTTACATAGATTTGCTACTTCTACAAGAGTTTGACAGTGTCTCATTCATCTCAGAAACATTATACAAAAAGTATTATTATTTCTTAATTTGTTCAAAGGAGAAGGGGGGGGGGGGGGCTATTACTTGATTTAGCACCATTTCAGTTTCTATTTTTGAACGTGAATAGAATCAATCGAATGGAACCGACTGAAGTAAATTCAAGTATTTCTGGCCATAAAAATTTAAGAAAAACATATTTGTTGCGAAAACTCTTCACAATAAATGTTTGGAACCTAAACCCGCTCTAGTTCGTCTCACATTATTTATTTTAATGCAAGTGTTCCACAAAGGATATGTAAAGTAAACCACAGCAGATTTCGATCGCCATACCATATCTTGCTGGATATGTAGCCCATGCTTTTGGGCGTTTTTTTTTTGTTTCTTTGCTCTCACTCTACTCTGCAGCTTGATATCATAGCTGATGCCGTGGACGCCTCCAGGGTTGCTCTGATGAGGGATCCGGCTCCTATTGAACCAAAGCCCGCAGCAGGTCGTCTGGATGTGCTTCTGTGTGTCGGAAGGTCTTCTCAGCTTTGACTCTCATAAAGTCTCGCATTGTTTGCCATCACAGATTAGCATGAAATTCTTCATTACCAGCAATTGGGGCAATCACCGTCATACGGACGTAAATGTTTTCTTCAACAGCTTCTACCCTTGAGAGGTGGCCCTTCGCAGTGCACACCCATGAGGCCGATCCATACGTTAGGTTCGGCCGCATAATATAAAATAAAGCAGCAGGAGCTTCCCCCTCACGGGCAGATGGCTGCTTCGGTTGAGCAGGGGGTACAGTGAGGTAATAGCACCCCTAGCTTTGGCAACGGCGACCCTGACATAGGGCCCCCAAGTCAGCCCAGTAGTTAAACAAAGCCGGTATAGGGCCAGTTTCAAGGACATTGCAAGTGTCCCCATTTCACCTGTGGGGGGTGACCTTGAAAAGCGTCTTTGGACTGTTGGACTGGGAGATCACAAGTTGATCCGGGACGCCATCGCCACGTCTACCTATCAGGATTGCCTGGCACTTGGTTGGATTAATCTTAATCCTCCAACGTACCAGCCACTCCTGGAGGTCGTCTAAAGCTAACTGGAAATTCTGCCGCCCAACATCTTTTCTCCGGTGTTTGTATAGTAGGAAAAGTTGTGTGAGATCATCAGAGCCTTACCTCCCAAGACGCGTTTCGCTCCCACTAAACCTCGTCAGTTGGGATTACTCTGATGAACCTGAGAGAGAATGGAGTTCGAAGGGAGCTTGGTTCTTTTTATTGCTTAAGGCGATGTGTATATATTCAAGAGGCGCCATCAGCCGACGGCTGGTTCTTCCACAAAGGGTATGTGGGACAAATCGTAAAGTGATCCCAAGCAGATTTCCGCCGAAGTTGTCACTTCCTACAGACAGATGGCTGATATTTCGCACCTATATTGTCTGGGGGCGACGTTTAGCAGAGTATCACGAACCGGTCTATGGTTCCTCTGCCTGATACAAAATTGAGTTTGATTCTTGTTCTCTCTTTTAAATAAAAGAAAAATAGATTTTATTTTTTTTAATAAAAATTAGTTGTTTTATTCTAGAAATTAACTCTCGTGTTTGATTGTAAATTGTTAATTCTGGAGAACCCTTTGAAGAATAGAAATATAAATGGTAACTTAGTAAAACACATTTTTTTTCTTTTCCAGTACTATGGCCTTAGATCGAAACCCGAGACCTTTATGACAACAAAAAAAACAACTATTAGGCCTTCAATAGTTTTTACCATGTCCTTCAATTTGCCGGGGTCAGAATGCCAGCCGGCCACGAAATTTATTCCGAGAACGTTTCTTATTCGACTCGAACTGATTATCCAATTTCTGTGAGCGATCTTTCTCAAACCTATAAGGACCCACTTTGACAGAGACGAACAACCCAAAATGTGCAATTTTGGAGATAGACCCAAACGTTGCGTTAATACAAATGGTTTGATTAGCGCTGTAGGTACAGAACAGGGTCAAGTTATGGAAGAGATGCCCGTGTGTGTGGACACTTTGCCTCGTTTTGAATTGGTGGCCAAATGTTAACTCAGCGCTGCAGAGAGCGTCCTGCAACAATAATTTCCCAACTAATTGTCGCATTAATATGCGTAAAATAATAATTTTGCATGACGATAAATAGTGGCCGCTCATGTATAAAATTTCAACGAACGACATCCAGTTAGGGAAATTTTAGTTTATTGCTAAACAGGGCAAAATGAGTGTGCTTTGATAAAGTTGCTTTAATGGAGAGTTTGTACAAAGATCAGATTGTTACCGAAATTGATTTAACAATATGGAGGGAAAACGAGTGGAAGACGGGAAAGAGTACACAGGACGAAAGATGTTAGTAAAAGAACAAAGCTGCAATAAGTAAAAATGAAGAGATGCGACTAAGACTAGTGTGTACTCAAACCGATATAAAAAAAATACCTCACAGAAGTAAACCATTTATCCTAGCGGTTTTATTATTAATTAGCTAGATATAGCTATGGATAGTGCGTCAAGGTCGTAGCCCAGTTATGAAGTGTTATTTATATTGGAAAAGTTAGTTTTAGTTCTTTGAAGGTTTTATCGACACCAACAAGCATATTTTAGGGGAACTGTTCGCCTCGGCACCAGCCACTTGGAATGCGAAAATGGTCTCGAAAGCTCGGAAATAAAGGAAACTTTTAAAGCTAGGATGTGGTAGGGCATAGAAAGGACACAATTTCGCTTTGTTCCACTTGCGACTTTGCGTGAGAAAAACAAAGTTGTTAGACTAAAAATATGTTTTCAACTCCAAAATAAGCACTTAACATAATGTACCAGGCTGTACACAAATGTATTAAGAATAAATCCTTGTGTTAAATCCACTGTGAAACAGGGTTTCAGTGATTCATTAACTTAGCTTCGCGGTATACGAGCTAACGGCAAATGAGCTTTATTAACAATCAAGAGTGACATCCATCGTTGTTATTGGTCTCAAATGATGGCCTTCAATATTCGCAATTTGGTATAATTGCGTACCTAATTAGTTCTGCCCCTGCTTAATCTGTGCCACACGCTCAGCAATAAGGACCGAAACCCGGACAATGAGGAAATGTATATTATAAGGATGTATAACGACGTTGTGCATTCACAAAGAGGGTCCATAAAGCGGAAAATCGCCTACACTTTTTGCGTAAATAAAGGTTTCCTCCGGGGTTTGCCCTTTTCCACGGTTAACTGATGAAGATCTTTTCTGGGTTTAGTGGCGGCAAAATTTATTCTTAAAACGTTTCCTGCTACATCTAAGGAAAAAGTGGGATTTTTTTGTTTATGGACACCGAGCGGAGAGACGCTGGAAATTGATTAATTATGACATGCAATATTAATACACAGAGTGCCATGAAAAACCTGCCAGAGAGCCAGAAAGCCATGAAATACATGTACAGTGCTCTTCTACATCCCAATTTAGTGTTTGATTGGCCGATCGAGACCAAAGGCAACAGTAATACTAAACTCTTTCGCCGACGGTTCATCTAATTTACTTAAACTTCTTCAGGGCTACAATGATGACGAGAAGTTTATCATTGGTTATTGTTTTAATCTACAATTTTCCCAAACCTCAAAGTTAATGTATAGCGCTCAAGTCATACATCATCAAATCAAAACTTATGACAGACAATCCTATATTTTTGTTACCTCATCCTTAGAGAGAAATTGAGAAAATTATTATAGAAAGTAATGGATGTTCATTTGTTTAGGTGATCAAACCAAAGTAAAACCAACAGAAATTATTAAAATTGTGCAATTATTTTATTTACTACGGTGTTAGTTCTTACTTATGGTTAGTGCAGATACTCATTGGTTATTAAATCTACTCCTACCAATTTGAACATTTGGCCAGTTTGCAGGGCTCTCTCACTAGCTGAGATAGAGGATCAGTGCAACACTGGATGGTTTAAAATCTAAGAGCCGTCACCGTCACTAACGGCTCCATTTTCGGCAAGGGGGCTCAGTAACTGGACGGTTTAAGACCTAAGAGCCATCACCGTCACTAACGGCTCCATCTTTGGCAAACGGGCGTAATGGATGGTAGTTGTAAAATCCAAAAAAAAAGGTATTGAGTTTCAGCACTCAAACATTGGAACTTGGAACACGACAATTATAAACTAGGAACTAAAAACTAAAACCTAATTGAACAATAAAATCTTAGATAACTGTAAATTAATAAAAGAAAGTCTTTAGGGACAGGCTCAGGTCCGGTGTGTCTTGGACAGTGGTCAAGATGAAAAAGGGACCATCAAGGGTTTTAACCTTTTCCACACGGTTTTAAAATTGGTAAAAATGGGAAAAACATGTCAAAAGGATGAATTGAAATGAGTAAAAGAGCCGCCAAATATGAAAATTCAGCCGTTGTTGTTAAATAAAAGATAAAAGTTTAGGAAAAATATCTGATGAGCACGTGAATAAAATAAGGGATTCTAGGGATGAAATTTGGCAATGCTGTAAGGACAGCATAATCAACCAATGTCAACGTCTAAGAGTGACATTTCGGAGACCTCCTCTTTAAGGGATTTCTAGTCAGAGTGTTCAAGGTACTCCGTGAAATTGGTTTTCTAGTGAGATAGTTCAAAGTGCTCTGCGACAGTCAGAGTGAGCGAACATATAAGAGAGAACCATGACCCAATGATTGATAGCTCCTTAGGGAGTAAAAAGGTGTACGAGGTGTGCTGTAAAAGTATGAAATATGTAAAAGTATGAAAGGAGTGCCACAAGTTGTTCTTTCTTAAAAAGAAAACGCTACTACATTTTGAACATGGGAGATGTTGTCTTAATTTGAGAGTTAAAGTTATCATTCTTTTGCTTATTTTTTCTTATACTAAGCGACAATTTTCGATTGCTTGTTCTTCAGACACCCAGCCAATCTGTTACCTCGTCATTTTATTAACGGAATTTTCAAATGTGTCACTTCTAAGTCTGTGCAGACTTTCACCACCGGTCAAAATACGTTCTAAAGTATCATGCGTTCATTAAAAAAACCCTTAAATAGCCATGGAATTAGAACAGCAGGTTTGATATGACTTTATAAAAAAAATTGAAAGTCGAAAATCTCATAAAATCTTTCGATTTTATTTTTTTTTAACTTATTTCACACTTTTTTTTTACTGAACACAATTTATTTTTCAGGCTTTAGAGCCGTGGTCCAGTGGAACTTCTGAGACCAGTCACATTTAGTCATCGTCGGAACGCAAGGGAGATCACTTATCCAATTGCCTCATCGCCTTTGATAATGTCCGCTGCAGTTGTGGACAAAATACTTTAGAATGTCACGTCTACGTTTGAAGGTCTTTGTGTTGCATTGAAGGCATAATTAGAAAGTTGAAGCCACCTCCTTATTAAGTTCAGTTCTCATCTAACCTTTCATACAAGCTTGAGGGGAAACTATTCAGAGTATATCTAATTACCTTACCAATACCTATATCTAATTTTGAGGTTTTTTTCTCCCAAAAAGTTTGAGGTATTAACTACGAGTTTTTGGGAAAGGGGCTATGTTGACTTATAATTGATCAGTGTACAAACGTTGTGGGTTTCTGTTACATGTCCATTATGTATTATTACGTTTTATGGCTAAAGTGTCTAAAAACTAAATTCCATGTTTAGATACGGGGGGGGGGGGACACCGTTTCTGATTTTAGTGATTTATAACAATTTTCTTTATATTTCTTCATTCAGTTTACTTTATTTTTGGGTGGTATAATTTTACTTTGAATTAATATATTTTGATAATAAAATGACTAATTATGTAATCAATTACGAAAAGTGTGATTTTGTGTAACGAATTAATGTGTAACCAACAATTTGAATGAGTTACACAAAAGAGTACGTTCAGGACCAGTAAATTAATCGAATTTTTGCAAGAGAACAAATTTGTTTCAAATTCAATAAATTCTCAAAAAAACGACATTTGGAAGTTGTTATGTAGCAGGTGTGGGACAAAATGGCCACTTCACTTTAGTGAAATTGGCCACGTTTCGATCTTTATTTTGGTTTTCTTCAGGGTTTTTTTAGTCAACAAACTGTTATCTTATAAACTACTGCGCTATAGCATACTGACCGTAACATTCAGAACAAAATATCCAAAGAATGCATGTACTACTGCCTAAAACAGACCTGTACTACTTTAAGCTTACAAAACATTTTTAAGGGGTCACTGACTGAAAAAGTTAATACCGTAAAACAATAAAAAAGTAAATAATTACATAGAAACTAGAGCATTAATCGATATTTTCAAACAGAACCAATTTGGTTTACATTGAATAAGAATCTCTCAGAAAAACAGACATTTGGAAGGTGTTAGATAAAAGTAGTAAAAGCACTCAAAAATTTGAGAAGAGCAAAGCGAAAATTAAACATCAAAGTTGTAAAGTAGGAATTCTCAAATATTCTGCAGAGATAAAAATTAAACAAGCAGATGAATTCAAAACAAAGCCAGAGATGGAAGTCACTGAAAGTCAACACATGGAACAAAGGCTTCAACCGTCAAGAAATCATATTTCAAATATCTATTGTTGAAAAATTAGAAAAAGAAGAGTTGAAGGAAAATTAGAATGTTGAAAATAAAAGACAAAAAGAAAGGAGAAAAATTATTAATTAAAACATATTACATAAATACTTATTTTATTCATCAGATATTCTCAAAATGTATTACTGTTGTGTTCCAAACTGCAATACCAATATAAAATACACACACGGTATTCAGTTGCACAGGTTTCCAAGGGATGGAGGGCTAAGAATTTCCTGGGTTGATCGAGTTACCAACGAAGAGGTCCTTCGAAGAATGAACTGCCAACTAACCCTCATAAATATCGTAAAACAACGCAAACTTGAGTATTTAGGCCATGTTATAGAATTGTCTACTACAGCTGTTCCTGCAAGACAAAGTGGAGGGAAGAAGAGGGCAAGGTAGAAAGAAAATTTCCTGCTGAAGTAGAAGGAGAATATCCTGAAAGTGCGTATTGCTATGATGATAGCCAACATCCGGAACGGATAAGGCCGATAAAGAAGAAGAAGGGGTAAGTAAACTCAAAATATTTGGGCTAGGGACCTTTGTTATATTAAGTGTCATTTCATGCATTTTTAGCTATTAGAAGTCGTAGCTAAGTAAATTGCGGTCTTGGTCAATCAGAATGAATATTTAGTTTTGTATTCTTGAGATTTTTTCTAAAATATTCGGCAATACATAAGTAATGGCCTTTGCATTACTGTCTGAGTTTATTTTATATCTACCTAACCTACCCTACAAACTTTTGATTGTTTGACCTGAGTTTTTTACTTTTTTTTTTTTTGCCTAGATGGACCTTCTGAAACTTCATTAAACGGATATCTTAGATAAAGAACTATAAGCTAGATGTAACTTTTAATAGCTATTGCAGTGCGTGACCCGAAAGATTGGTTTACGAAATGTCTAAAGATAGTATCATATAGCTAAACTCTTATTCTCAATTTTGCCAGAGAAGTGTTTCAATTCATATGTTCGGCCCAACAATGAGCCAACCATATGAATTGAAACACTTCTTTTTTCAAGTACAGGATCTTGATTTTGTGTTCACTAGAAAATTTAGACGGCGACCTAAGTACTTACGTTTGGACTATACAGTTGTATTTCAATTTCGTTGCATCAATATAATCGTTTATAGAAAACATGTAAAATATTATTTTAGCTCCGCAAGGTTTGGATAGCTAAAATCGGAAGACCGGGCTTAGAAAATATGCCAATTGAACGCCTTCAGAATTCACATAGGATTTGTACCCTATGGGAGGACAAAACATCATCAATTGGAGGACAGTACCTTGGCAGCAGAAATAACTCTTTAATAAAAAATGATGTTGTTCTCAGTTTACTGTTAACATCTGTTTTCAATAAACTAAGTAAGTATAGTGTATCCCATTATAAACGCCACCCATTTTAGGTAACTTTCTTATTTTTAATTTTAGATAGAAGGTCGTTATATATACATGCTGGTTTGAGATGAACTGTCTTATCAAAAAATGAATTCTAAGAAAGATAGAGGACTTTTTGAACATGGCCTTTCAGTTATGGTTTCTTTATAATTTGTCAGATTGCTATATAACTGGAAGGACCAAAAATTAAAAACTACAGTGTATCTTAAGTTAAAAAAGTGGTCTTGTTCTAGTAGTAGTAGACTAGAAGTAGACTAGGCAATCCCTACACCATTTGGGCCCTCATTCCATCCACGAGTTTCTTTTGTTCTAAGCTCTTCTCCTAACTTGCTAAAATGTACCGTAAGCGAGAAAACTCAATTTTTATTTTTTTTGTTTTCTGTGCATAATCACAAAATTACACAGTTTCAGCTAAATTAGTAGTAGGCTTTGAAAAACCATTTGAAATTTGGTGTTAATTAATATCATAAAGTGGCAAAATCTTTGTGTTCAACACCAAATTTCAACTAGGTAGTTGGTTTATCAAAGAAAAATACTAAATTTAGCAAAAACTGTTTAGGTTTGGAACTATGTAAAAAAAAACACTTTTATATTCATTTTATTTATGCTTACCACTTTTTACGATTTTGCTATGCTTATAGGGCGTGTTTATTTAAAAACGTCATCTAGTTGACTGTGAAACGTTAAAAGAAATGGGTAAAACAAAAGTTCATTTACTTTGATTAGGTCATCTTTTTCGGCTAAAAATGTATAGCCTTCTAGATGACTTTTTCTAGTGAACGACCTATAGTATTTTGTAAGGCTGATTCTAACGTTTTTCGAAATAGAATTTGATATCAATCATCCTTCCTATATCATAATGACCTGGATATAGCATTCTTTGGTAATTTCAAATTTTACTGCAAAATTTCGATGTCGAAATGCAAGTAAAGTAGACCTCCATAATCATCTTTTGGCCTCAATCCTTAAGGCAAATCAATCATATTTTTTAATATTTTAAAAATATCTATATAAATAAAATGTATCAGGTCGTTAATACGTCCTATACTATTTTAATCTAAGTAAAAATTTGTTTAATTACATACATGCATTACATAAGGAGTAATATACAATGCTTATTATTGCTTAAATTAAATGTGTAGAGCCCATTATTATCTATTATCTTCTTTGTAAGCTTTATTCGTTGTGTAAGTTTGTTTCTAATGTTATTTTTATCAATTGATAATAATCATGTATTTTACAAAAGTCGAAAATATATTTACTTAGATGGATTTCATATATATTGTAATAGTTTCTTATTAATTTAATGTGTCAATTACTATAAATTATCATGTGGCACTCTTTCATGATAACTTTTAGTAATTCTCACTCTCGGAATATTTAAAATTCACATTTAATACAGGAATAAGGGGCATTTAAAAATCCCGCCAATTATTAGTTCATAGCCCCACTCGCTGTGCGACGCTAGTGCGCCAGGATCCCGAGTGGTGTCATTCGAGTTGCCTATCTATAGTAATAATATAATTCTCTTATATTATTACTATTTGTAATAGTTGCCTATCTATAGTAATAATATAATTCTCTTGTCTATGGTCGGTACAAATAAATGCCATGAAAAGAAACAAAAATTTCAAAGTTTGTGGTTGATGAATCGTCGGACCCGCCAGTTAAGAACCCATGCGACTATATCTTTATTTTCTATTACAGGAAAGTAGGACCACCCCAGAGGCCAGATGTAAAGGGACAAAACCTCACTAACACACAAAAACCCCCCGGGCAGCGAGTCTGGACATTCAAAACCCGGATATAACCTTCCCGCGGATAACTGCTACTAACTAGCTAGGTCCGCAATCCTGCCCCCTCAGTAGGGGGACTTTCCTTCCTTACCCACAGCCCAAACCCAAACTACTTAGGGTGGGGTAAAATAATTCTCCACTATTTACCACACCTTTCAACAAGACATTCCCAACGGAAGACGACGAAGAAAAGAAGAAATCGAGACAAGAAGAGCGCCTGAAGAGCCCCAGCCGGCAAGGTAACTTCAGTTAGGACTCAGAAATGGCCACCTTGCTCAGAACTGGACAATCTTCAAGATTCTTCAGAAGGGAGACGGGTGGCTGAAATTTCTGTTACAGACTGGTCCGGTCTACAGCGATGATAGAGTAAAAGGCAATAGTCCTGCCTGACTCTTTTATCTGAGGCCATTTTTTATTCACAGATAGTGGTGCTTATTGCACGTCATGTAAAAAAACTCAATATACGGGGTGTTCATTATAAAATTTCATCTAGCCAGCTATGATTTTTTGATAGAAAGAAAGAGAGATATAAAAGCACGTCGTAACTTGACTCGCCATCAAAACACATTAGCGGCCATCTTGTCTTTTTCGTTGTTGATAAACTTTACCCTTTTGCACATTTTTGTTGAAGTTTTCTAGCTCTATCAAGACAATTTTTGCTAAAAACAGTAATTTTTATTGCTATTAAATCTGTTTTGTGTTTGGACAACATGGCTTTCGCCTTAGAACATAAAGTTTTTATGCTGAAGAGCTATTATCGAACTGGAATCAAAGTGGATGGCGAATGGGTTTATTCCATTCAAAACTGCATGGAGGATTTCCAGGCCGAATTTCCAAACTATCCTGTGGTCTATATGCAGTTCAAGAAAACTTTGGAGCATGCTCTAGAACTGTTTACAGAAACAGGTAGTTTACAAAGAAGACAAGGTACTGGATCTCACAAGAAGCGTACTGATGAAGTGGTTGCACAGGCACAAGAAATAATGCAAAATGCACCTGGTACTTTATGCAGGTGCCACCCATGCAATTTTGCATAAAGATCTGCAAGTGTACCCATATCGCTTCACAGTAGTGCAAGAATTGCATGAAGCTGACTTTCCCCAAAGACTGCAATTTTGCAATTGGTATATTAATGTGGATAATAACCGGAACATTTCCCAAAAATCCATATTTAGTGATGAGGCATGGTTTCAGTTAAGTGGTTATGTGAATTCGCAAAACATGAGAACTTGGAGTAGTGAAAACCCCCATTAAATAATTGAGAAATGACTACACCGTGAAAAAATTGGAGTTTGGGCAGGCATCACAGCTCGCCGACTGATTGGTCCAATTTTCTTTGAAGGTGGCAGATCACTAGGACACTTCAAGTACCTAACATCATTTTGATTATTTATTTTTGTAGGCAAATTAACAGCAGAAACATACCGAACGGACATTTTGGAACCATTTATCGAGCAATTGCATGATGATGAACTTACGGAGTACATTTCCAACAAGATGGAGCACCTCCCCATTGTACACAACAAACAATTAATTATTTGCAGACATTTTTTGTTGACAAGCTTATTGAAGTAATGCGGCCTGCAAGGTCTTGTGATTTAACACCCTGTGATTTCTTATTGTGGCCTTACATAAAAAACAATATATTTAAAACTCCTGTTGAGAATTTGGATGATCTTCGTCAACGAATACAACAGAAATTTATTGAAATTAACAATAACCCAGTCATGTTACAAAATGTTTTCGCAAGCATTAGAAACAGGAGTTTAAAATGTATTGAACAAGGAGGCCAACATTTTGAACACCTTTTATAAATGTGGAGTATTTTTCGAGCTACTTTTACCAATAATTATTGTTTCTATTAAGTTAGTACGATAGTTTGTAATAATTATTTTTTTTAAGTTTTCTTGATAAGTTATGTGGTTAGTTGCCTATGTGAACAAGGCCCCAACTATTTTTGTTACCCATTTCAGTGGCATTTGATCCTCATCATTCTTGTCTCTGACAAACAGCCATTTGGTACTGGGTTGATTTACTAATGGTTGAAGCACAAGAACCGTCTCAAGGATGAAGGGGCAGGAGGCCCGGTAGGTAGTTCAGTTGCTGTTTTCATTTTCAGTGCAGTAACTTTGTTTACTGTTTTTATGTCTTCCTATTGTGACTTATTACCAACCTGGCACCTTCATGATTGGCCAAAGCTAAAAAAGGACTAGTCAAAAATGTAGCAAGGGGCAGGAGCTCCGGTAAGGAACTTTGTGTTTTCTTCATCTAGTGCAGTAATCTTATTTATTTTTTATGTCTTCCTAATGTGGGTTATTACCAACCGGATACCTGTATAAGCTACTGGATTTTGCTAGGATTTGGAGAAAGTATTTTACATAGAATTGTTTATTACTTTCATTTAATTTTTTTTTATTTGAATTGTCAATTATGTACATCAATTATTTATAACTAAGATCAATTTATTGTTAAACAGTAGATAAGTGAATAGAAAGATGACTTCCCAAAACTCAATAAAAATGTCAAAATATATTAACAAAATATGATTAGCTTTATTACAAGTCTTATCGAACACATTAAACACATATACCATTGAAACCATATGGCAATTTTTCATATACCAATATGAGATATAAGCCCTTTTCAAAAACTGCAATTTGGATCAGGTGGAGAACTATCAGCTGAGTTTCTGCCATTCATATTGAGTGAAAATCAGATTCAAACTCTCATCAATCTGGTTTCCTGAAAATTACCTGTAAGGATCAGTCCGATCCAGGATCAATATTTCCAAAAAGTCCTATTGTGATAAAGTGTGTGAATCAAAATTTATCATTCATATTCCTATTAGTATAGACACAGTATGACTTTTTGGAAATGCTAAACGGGGATCAAATTGATCTCTACAGCTGATTTTCATCCAACCCGATTGTCCAACCCGAAAGGTGGTGGACAGCAACCCTTTAAACTACAGATCTGATCATTGACCAAGATTACCCAGTCTAACACTATTAATTACTTATCATTGTAAACTTAATTTCTGTCTATAACATTTTTAAACAAATTCAGTTTATAACTATAAATTAGGAATATGAAGCTGGATAATCCTGCATTATTTAGTAGCTATTGATGTAATTTATGTGTTAAACTACTTTGTCATTATGAAAAAAACGTTAGCATTTATTAGTGAAAGAAAATACCATATAAAAATACCAATAGAGATGTTTTCCCTACATTCTTGCTTGTAAACTCAGGTCCACACTGATCTGGTCCAAGATTTCTGAAATATGCATCAAGATTCCAGCCTATAATAGGTATTATTATTAAGGTATTTTTGTCTATACTGCTAATATTTTAATTATTATTTACTTTTAAAATCAACAAACCACAAGTTCTGACTTCATAGTGATGCTGACAAAACATCTCAGTTATTTATACATTTGAATCTCATTCAAACTGGCTTTCTAATCCAAAATGGTTTATGCATGTACACATGTGCCTTACAAACTGCTAATAGTACGATTGTATATAGCTTTTCCAGGCTGGGGAGGGAAGAGAACTATTACACTTGTACACAAATTTAAACCTCGAGAGTATCTACTGACACATAGATTTTTGGAAACATCTTTTCCTCTAAGTGACAATGGTCGCAGTCTATACCGGTTTTGGTGCAAAATTTCCAGGTTTAGTTTCAGGAATTGAGCCTACAATATGTTTTTAAACTTATTTTTGTCTTCAGCTCTATTGTTTTAATTTTACATACCTTTGAAAATCCACTCCACTTCCGATTCTACAGAGGTAAAACATTAGAATCATACACTTGTTTTAATGATTTTAAACTAGTTTTCAGTTTGGTTCAAACACAAAATGGTTTGTAGGTACTTTTGGTTACAGTTGCAGTTAGTAGGGCCAAGCCTTAAAAACTCCTCTTCCGACAGGCTACACCGTGCAGGGGCTGGGGATTAGGGTGCTTTGTCGTCGTCAGAAGTCACAGGATCAGTATGAAAATCGCCACTTTTAAGTGCGAAACGCCTGTTCAGGCATTCAGGGTCGCAAAATCCTCCCAAGGTCCACCTATCTTCGTCTATGTACACACAATTTGGCACAAAGAGTGGGGTGTCTTTCCAAGTTCTCTATGTTAGCTCGGGAATACCTCAAGTAAATATTAAAGCTTATAGAATCTTAAAAATCTTTAAATAATTAAAATTAAATAATTAAAATTAAGACCGACATATTTATTTATCAACATTCTGAATGATACATATGAATGACATAGTCAAATGCTATTCATTATCATTTTGTTACATTTATTTGATTATTCCCGTCCTTACATTCTTATTGAGGAAAAAAAAAAGGATGGAGACACTATCGGAGCACGTAATGGTATGCAACAAGTAAAATTTTCGCAAAGTGTGAACCTGCCTAAATTTGAATGTTCGACGAACAAATAAAGAACGAAGTAATTTACGACGTGCTTCAAAATAACAAATGCATTTCATAGGTGGCTAAATGAAATTTTATAATGAACACCCCGTAGACAATGGAAGTCCTTTCTACAAAACCAAACAAACCACCTTTCTACAAAAGATGCTGCTACGTGTATCTACTTCAGGGATAAAGAGCAGCTTCACCGAACGGCTATTAATTTTTTTTTGGCTGAAAAAACTCAAAATTGGCATCTAAATATTGGAAAATGTTTCGGCCAGCTGGCTATTTGATAAAGATCACCCTCTTTTCCTCTCTTCGTGATAGAACATTTCCTAAGGATTGTGCAAAGTTTGTATAGTTATGCAAGGAACAAGAAGATATCGAACCTGTATAGGAAGCTTGTTTTGGCGCCGAGCGCAAAA
This sequence comes from Taphrorychus bicolor, assembly GCA_951812265.1. Lineage (NCBI taxonomy): Eukaryota > Metazoa > Arthropoda > Insecta > Coleoptera > Curculionidae > Taphrorychus > Taphrorychus bicolor. The sequence continues at coordinate 19,471,723 of OX638302.1, forward strand.
ATTCCCATTTCCAGGAAAATTTCATTTTAAACTCATATTGGCCCAGATTTCCGAAGTGTGACTGATTGTAACATAAAATGTCAGCTTCTTGTTGGGCTCTTATTTATTTCGAACGGTATTTTCGCTTTACAGTGCATCGAGTTTCAATTTGACAAGCCGATTATGTAGGAATCAAGGCGTGTCGTTATAAATTGCGGCCACTTGCAAACGCGATTGTCGTGTTAATATCAATCCGACAACAAAAATAGTGTGAAAACGTAAGACGTGAAGTGTAGCACATAAAACTTTAAAACGTCATTCTCTGGCTCTCGCTCTCATTTTGGATTCGAGCGAGCAAAGTGCAATTATCATATCCAAATTGAAAACCGCAATTTTACTTCCCTTCTGCAGCTGACAGGAGAAAAACAAACAAACAAACACACGTACCTACTTGCGAAGTGCATATTTGCGTCTCAGGCCCTTCAACCACCCCGGAGTAATGAAAGCGGTGTAGGTCGTAGTGAGTATATGAAGCTTAAGATAACAAGGACCTGAATTAAGCGTGGATGCGGCAGTCGGCGTTGCATGACTTTTAATGGTATTGTGTTTTTATTTTTTTAGCTTAAGAATCGCGATATTCAAGCCTCTTACAGCGAATTTACCAAACAGCCTGGGTAAGAGGAAACGTCTAGAGTAATTCCGGGGACATTCATTCGCTTGTAATAACCATTTATCTTAGATAAGCGCTATTACTGAAAATGAGGAACGACAATAACACCATTAGCCAGGAAATGGATTTAAACAAAAACTTCCAGCCGCCTTGCTCTTCCAGGAAAATTATTTATTCCACAACGAAACGCGAACCTTGAGTTGGGGTTAAACAAGAACGGCAGGATTATTGGATATATTTAAATCCGTCTTTGTTTATCTTTCCAAAGTTGAAGTTTTCGCTAAGTTTCCGCCCCCTGGAGAGTAGATCAGGCCGGGGGTTGGCAAGATAACTTTTTGCAAGACGACTACTCGTATATTAAGTACCTACTTGTACGTTTTATTAATTCCTATACCGCAATACGGCTGCAGTGTAATGGCCTAACAATGGCCATTACCAACACGTGTACTACACAGAGTGGCTATTTCGAAATGTCGAAATACAGCTGCAATTTCGAGTGGCGTGTCGGTTGAAAGTACACATTTGTTTTCCGCCTCTCTGCGGCCTACACGAGAGAAAAACCAGAAGCACAGGGGGCAGATTCTCGAAACTGGGGGGATGAATTCTCCACTTGAGTTATTTGTCATTTACTATTAAGTCGAAGTCACTTCTCGAAAGAACTTTGCTCCCCAAAGTCAAGAATTGGGCTCCAGATATGTTTGGTCCGACTTCATATTGGGATTGTACTGTAAGCAAGAAAGCAATCTTGAAGATCTGAATTCTTGTTGCAAACTCTAGGTGTGGGGGGGGGGGGGAAATGTCACAGAGGACCCTACACGACCTCGCCTTCTAGAAACATCACTCGGTATATCTGAATAGTAGTTTGTTTACGTTTTCAAACTTCCAAAGTCGTTTTTTGTGAACACACATTTTATCTAACTACCGAAAACTTAAGCTTCATTGCAAATACTTCAAGCAACTTCACTAAAGCGAGTAAAGGTTTTACCTCAGTGACTACTTATTAGCGGAACCGGGGCTGGTCGACCACGCGGAGCTCCGCCATCACCAGCGGGGTTGGTGGGAGGGAAGGCGTGATTAACTACTTTATAAGTAAATAGCCCTGAGATATTTTAAGATTGTACTTGATAAAGAGCAGAATTAGCACTGAGCAAAAACCATAAACTCAGCAAAAGTGCAAAAACCATAAACTGAGCAAAAGTCATTTGGTAGATGATTGGTCAACGGGATTTATTTTTATTTAAAATCTTATTTATACAAAAAACAATTTATTTCTAGTAAATGAAAAATTTTGCTATTAGCATAGAGCGCTACCGAAGATTTACTGCCGGATCTTTTCCATCGGAACTTTTCCAACGATTAAAATTTTTTTTTTTTATTGAGAAAACTTTGGTTCAATTAAGTTTTAGATAATTTTGGCCCAAAAAATCTGAACATTTTAATTTTGTTCCTCTACATATCTCTTTTGGACTAATTTTTGTCTATAATCTTTTGATTCGATTATCGATCTAAAGTGGACTTTTTTTGTGTTTTGTTTCTAGTATTTTTCACCTAAAACTATACCTTAACAACGAGTAAATAATGCTAATGTAAACTCAATTCCATTGAGCAAAAAACTGTGTTTCATATTTTAAACCAAAACAAAAATCTATTGAGAGATGTGACAAAAAATTATAGTCGGACTAGGTCCCCTTTTTTTAGCAAATTTTTGAAAATTTATACGTGAATTTAGACCGCAATTAGAAATATATTTCAATCTGTGTCCCTAACTCTTTGCTACTTTTCGACATATTCTTTTCTATAATTGTTTGATTATTCCAGATTTTTCAAGTTTTGGTTCATATTCTTCAACACATATTTTGTTAGAATTTTTTTATATCAAAAAAAGTTCAACAAAACTGTTGTAAAGTATTCTCATTCTACGGTTTGAAAAATTATATTGACAATGCCCCAGGCCAGGTTAGGTAGGACTACAAATTGAGTAATACCACTTTGAGGAGCAAAATAAGTACCCACGAGAATGTGCAATTTATTTTAAATTAACGCTTCAAATAAATTAAAAAAAATACGACATTGACTTTGAAAGCAGTCAAAATTTTGGAAATTTTAAAATGTCATTACGACTGCACTCGAATGCTCAACTTTACCCCAATTTAACCGAAAATATATCTCTTACGGTTTACGTAAGACGGTTTAGTTTACAATTCGATTGAAGAGATAGAAGATTTTTTCCGAATTGGCAAATTCGTTGGTTACCAGACTTGAAGAAAAGCCGCTCAGACAAGTTTTGTCGTACAAAACCTGATGTGATATGTGGAAGAACATTTCTTCACTATAGGTGGACATAATTGGGGAATTTAGAAGAATGACACCATAAATGAGTTAGAGTCGAGAGGTCTGTATACGGTTGCAAATGGTGAATTGAAAAGAGCAGAAACCGGAAGAATTATGAGTGAAATAAAAGAGACGCAACATTCCAAGAAGTGTTGGTTACGAGACTTCAAGAAAAGACGTTCAGTGACTTTTTGTGTGCAAAACTTGATGTGAAATGTGGAAGAACATTACTTCAATTTGTTTGGAGATAATTCGGGAATTTCAAGGTTTCAGACCATAAATGAGTTAGAGACGAGAGGTCTGTATTCAGTTGTAAATGGTGAATTGAAGAGACCAGAATCCGGAAGTACTTATACTTCCGGTTTCTGGTCCGGACTTGAAGAAAAGATGTTCAGTCACGTTTTGTTGTGCAAAACTTGATGTGAAATGTGGACGAACATTTCTTCAATTTGGGTGGAAGTAATTGTCGAATTTAAAAGTTTTAAACCATCAATGAGTTAGAGTCCAGAGGTCTGTACTCGTTTGTAAATGGTGAATTGAGGAGACCAGAAACCGAAAGTACTTATGAGTGAAATAAAAGAGACGCAACAATCTAAGAAGTGTTGGTTACCAGACTTGAAGGAAAGCCGTTCAGTCACGGTTTGTCATGCAAAACTAAAAATTCAGAAGTTTCAGACCATAAATGAGTTCTCTTCAATTTGTTTGGAGATAATTGAGAATTTATGAGTTTCAGATGAGTGAGATAGAGTCGATAGGTTTGTTTTTGATTGAAAACGGTGAAATGAAAAGACCAGAAACCGGAATTTTTCTGAGTGAAATAAATGAGACGCAAAAACTGTTGGTCAGCCTTGAAGAAAAGTCGTTCACTCATGTTTTTTCTTGCAAAACTTGATGTGAAATGAGGAAGAACATTTCTTCAATAGGAGATACTTGGGGAATTTAAAAATTTGAGACCATAAATGAATTATAGTCGAGACTTCTGTATTACTTTCTAAATGGTAAATTGAAGAGATCAGAAACCGCATGTACTTATGAGTGAAATAAAAGAGACGCAACATCGTAAGGTGTATTGGTTACCAGACTTGAAGCAAAGCCATTCATTCTTGTTTTGTCGTGTAAAAGTTGATGTGAATTGTGGAAGAATATTTCTTCAATTTGGGTGGAGATAATTGGGGAATTTAAGAGTTTCAGACCACAAATGGGTTACGAGTCGAGAGGTTTGTTTCCGATTGTAAATGGTGATTTGAAAAGACCAGAAATCGGAATTTTTCTGAGTGAAATAAAAGAGACGCAACATCCTAAAAGTATTGGTTACCAGACTTGAAGAAAAGCCGTTCAGTCATTTTTTTTCTTGCAAAACTTGATGTGAAATGAGAAAGAACATTTCTTCAATTGGAGATAATTAGGGAGTTTAAAAGTTTGAGACCACAAGTGAATTAGAGTTCAGAATTCTGTATTAATTTCTAAATGGAGAATTGAAGAGATCAGAAACCGGAAGTACTTATGAGTGGAATAAAAGAGACGCAACATCTTAAGAAGTGTTGGTTACCAGACTTGAAGGAAAGCCTTTCAGTACGACTTTTTTTCATAAACACAGACAAAAGTTTCATAACATAAATGAGCTAGAGTCGTGAACTCTATATTCGTTTGTAAATGGTAAATTGAAGAGACCAGAACCCCGAATTTTTCTGAGTGAAATAAAAGAGACAACATCCTAAGGAGTGTTGGTTATCAGACTTGAAGAAAATCCGTTCAGTGACGTTTTGTCGTGGAAAACTTGATATGAAATGTAGAAGAAGAACATTTCTTTAATTTGGATGGAGATAATTGGGGACTCTAAAAGTTTGAGACCATAAATGAGTTAGAGTCGACAGGTCTGTATTCTTTTGTAAATGGCGAATTGAAGAGATTAGAAACCTGTTCAGAAAGCTGTTCAGTGACGTTCTATTGCGCAAAACTTGATGTGAAATGTGGAAGATGAGCAAAGCTTGATTCAAATTCAGAAATCAAAAACCGGAAATACTTATGAGTGAACTAAAAGAGATGCAACATCCTAAGGAAAGTTGGTTACCAGACTTGAAGGAAAGTCGTTCATTCACGTTTTGTCGTGCAAGACTTGACGTGAAATGTGGAAGAACATTTCTTCAAATTGGGTGGAGATAATTGGGGAATTTGAAAGCTTCAGACAATAAAAGAGTTAGAGTCTAGAGGTATGTATTCGTTGGTGTGTTGAATCGAAAAAACCAGAAACAGGAAGTACTTATGAGTGAAATAAAAGTGACGAAACATACTAAGAAGTGTTAGTTACCAGACTTGAAGAAAAGCCGTTCAGTGATATTTTCTTGTGCAAAACGTGATATGAAATATGGAAGAACATTTCTTCAATTTGGATGAAGGTAATTAGGGAATTTAAATCTTCAGAACATAAATGATTTAGAGTCGATAGGTTTGTATTCGTCTGCAAATGGTGAATTGAAGAGACCAGAAACTGGAAGGTATAAGCCATTCACTTATTATTGTCCTCAAGTAGGCGTTGGAAATTTGATTTTGACATTTTTGTCGTATTTTCTCAACATGGGCTAAAAGGAAATGAGTATAAAAAAATGAAGGAAAAATAAGCAAATGGGTAATATTGTCAAGTGGGATAAAAAAGATGCAAAATCCCATATTTTTTAGCACAAATCTTGACGTAAGATATGCACAATGCACTTGATCCATTTACGACTGTCAGTCTAATAATTTAAATGTTCAATTTGCTGCAATAACGGTCTTATTAATGGCTGTGAAGCTTGGGAATAACAAAATTGCTGATTTGATCTTCCAGCTGTGGGAGATCAAACGAAAATTGTCACATTTGATATGAGACAAAATGATGCGAGTGATCACCAGTCTTTAATTGAACTTACATCCAGATTGCCAATTGAATAAAATCGTTCAAAGAGGTATGATCTGCCACAAGTTCCTCAGAGGGCTTTGAATGTTACCAATGTATCGGATATTCTTTCTGTCTAAAATCTGGACACGTAAAGAACAACTACTTCAGAGCAAGAAGATCTTTTCCTGCCTCAAATGTAATTTGTGATAAGTGCAGACAGCTTGGTCATGTGATATTAAATACATAAATGAATTATAGTCGAGACTTCTCCATTAATTTCTAAATGGTAAATTGAAGAGATCAGAAACCGGATGTACTTATGAGTGAAATAAAAGAGACGCAACATCGTAAGGTGTGTTGGTTACCACACTTGAAGCAAAGCCATTCAGTCATGTTTTGTCGTGCAAAAGTTGATGTGAATTGTGGAAGAATATTTCTTCAATTTGGGTGGAGATAATTGGGGAATTTAAGAGTTTCAGACCATAAATGGGGCACGAGTCGAGAGGTTTGTTTCCGATTGTAAATGGTGATTTAAAAAGACCAGAAACCGGAATTTTTCTGAGTGAAATAAAAGAGACGCAACATCCTAAAAAGTATTGGTTACCAGACTTGAAGAAAAGCCGTTCAGTCATTTTTTTTCTTGGAAAACTTGATGTGAAATGAGAAAGAACATTTCTTCAATTGGAGATAATTAGGGAGTTTAAAAGTTTGAGACCACAAGTGAATTAGAGTTCAGAATTCTGTATTAATTTCTAAATGGAGAATTGAAGAGATCAGAAACCGGAAGTACTTAGGAGTGAAATAAAAGAGACGTAACATCTTAAGAAGTGTTGGTTACCAGACTTGAAGAAAAGCCTTTCAGTACGACTTTATGTAAAAGTGAAGGAACATTTTTTCAATTTGGGTGGAGATATTTGGGAAAATTAAAAGTTTCATAACATAAATGAGCTAGAGTCGTGAACTCTATATTCGTTTGTAAATGGTAAATTGAAGAGACCAGAACCCCGAATTCTTCTGAGTGAAATAAAAGAGACAACATCCTAAGGAGTGTTGGTTATCAGACTTGAAGAAAATCCGTTCAGTGACGTTTTGTCGTGGAAAATTTGATATGAAATGTAGAAGAAGAACATTTCTTTAATTTGGATGGAGATAATTGGGGACTAAAAGTTTGAGACCATAAATGAGTTGGAGTCGAGAGGTCTGTATTCTTTTGTAAATGGCGAATTGAAGAGATTAGAAACCGGATTTTTTTCTGAGTGTAATAAAAGAGAAGTAACGTCCTAGGAAGTGTTAGTTACCAGATTTGAAGAAAAGCTGTTCAGTGGCATTTTGTTGTGCGAAACTTGATGTGAAGTGTGGAAGAACATTTCTTCAATTTGGGTATAGATAATTGGGGAATTTAAAAGATTCAGACCATAAGAGAGTTAGAGTCGGGAGGTCTCATCTTAGGAGTGTTGGTTACCAGACTCATAAAAGCCGTTCAGTGACGTTTTGTTGTGCAAAACTTGATGTGAAATGTGGAAGAATATTTCATTAATTTGGGTGGAGACAATTGGGGAATTTAAAAGTTTCAGACCATAAGTCAGTCAGAGTCGAGAGGCCTGTGTTCGTTGGTAAATTGCGAATTGAGGAGACCAGAAACCTGAATTTTTCTGAGTGAAATAAAAGAGACGCAACATCCTAAGAAGTTTTGGTTGTCAGACTTGAAGAAGAGCCGTTCAGTGACGTTTTGTTGTACAAAACTTGGTGTGAAATATGGAGGAACATTTCTTCAATTTTAGTGTATGTAATAGGGGAATTTAAAAGTTTCAGACTATAAATGAGTTAGAGTTTTGACGTCTGTATTCGTTTGTAAATGGTGAATTGAAGAGACCAGAAACCGGATTTTTTCTGATTGAAGTAAAAGAGATGCAACATCCTAAAGAGTGTTGGATACCAAACTTGAAGAAAATCCGTTCAGTGACGATTTGTTGTGGAAAATTTGATGTGAAATGTGGAAGAGCATTTCTTCAATTTGGGTGGAGATAATTGGGGAATTTAAAAGTTTTAGACCATAAATGAGTTTGAGTCGAGAGGTCTGTATTCCTTTGTAAACGGTGGATTGAAGAGACCAGAAACCCGAAATTTCTGAGTGAAATAAAAGAGACACAACATCCTAAGAAGTGTTGGTTACCAGACTTGAAGAAAAGCTGTTCAGTGAAGTTTTGTTGCGCAAAACTTGATGTGAAATGTGGAAGAACATTTCTTTAATTTGGGTGGAGACAATTGGGGAATTTAAAAGTTTCAGACTATAAGTCAGTTAGAGTCGAGAGGTCTGTGTTCGTTTGTAAATTGCGCAATGAAGAGACCAGAAACCTGATTTTTTCTGAGTAAAATAAAAGAGACGCAACATCTTAAGAAGTGTTGGTTGTCAGACTTGAAGAAAAGCCGTCCAGTGACGTTCTGTTGTACAAAACTTGGTGTGAAATATGGAGGAACATTTCTTCAATTTGAATGTATGTAATAGGGGAATTTAAAAGTTTCAGACTATAAATGAGTTAGAGTGGAGACGTCTGTATTCGTTTGTAAATGGTGAATTGAAGAGACCAGAAACCGGATTTTTTCTGAGTGAAGTAAAAGAGATGCAACATCCTAAGGAGTGTTGGATACCAAACTTGAAAAAAATCCGTTCAGTGACGATTTGTTGTGGAAAATTTGATGTGAAATGTGGAAGAGCATTTCTTCAATTTGGGTGGAGATAATTGGGGAATTTAAAAGTTTTAGACCATTAATGAGTTTGAGGCGAGAGGTCTGTATTCCTTTGTAAACGGTGGATTGAAGAGACCAGAAACCCGAAATTTCTGAGTGAAATAAAAGAGACACAACATCCTAAGAAGTGTTGGTTATCATGCTGGAAGAAAAGCCGTTCAGTGACGTTTTGTTGTACAAAACTTGGTGTGAAATATGGAGGAACATTTCTTCAATTTGAGTATATGTAATAGGGGAATTTAAAAGTCTCAGACTATAAATGAGTTAGTGTCGAGACGTCTGTATTCGTTTGTAAATGGTGAATTGAAGAGACCAGAAACCGGATTTTTTCTTAGTGAAATAAAAGAGATGCAACATCCTAAGGAGTGTTGGATACCAAACTTGAAGAAAATCCGTTCAGTGACGATTTGTTGTGGCAAATTTGATGTGAAATGTGGAAGAACATTTCTTCAATTTGGGTGGAGATAATTGGGGCATTTAAAAGTTTTAGACCATAAATGAGTTTGAGTCGAGAGGTCTGTATTCCTTTGTAAATGGGGGATTGAAGAGACCAGAAACCCGAAATTTCTGGAAAGTGTTGGTTACCAGACTTGAAGAAAAACTGTGCAGTGACGTTTTGTTGCGCAAAACTTGATGTGAAATGTGGAAGATGAGCAAAGCTTGATTCAAATTCAAAAATCAAAAACCGGAAATACTTATGAGTGAACTAAAAGAGATGCAACATCCTAAGGAAAGTTGGTTACCAGACTTGAAGGAAAGTCGTTCATTCACGTTTTGTCGTGCAAGACTTGACGTCAAATGTGGAAGAACATTTCTTCAAATTGGGTGGAGATAATTGGGGAATTTGAAAGCTTCAGACAATAAATGAGTTAGAGTCTAGAGGTATGTATTCGTTTGTGTGTTGAATCGAAAAAACCAGAAACAAGAAGTACTTATGAGTGAAATAAAAGTGACGAAACATGCTAAGAAGTGTTGGTTACCAGACTTGAAGAAAAGCCGTTCAGTGACATTTTCTTGTGCAAAACGTGATATGAAATATGGAAGAACATTTCTTCAATTTGGATGAAGGTAATTTGGGAATTTAAATCTTCAGAACATAAATGATTTAGAGTCGATAGGTTTGTATTCGTCTGCAAATGGTGAATTGAAGAGACCAGAAACTGGAAGGTATAAGCCATTCACTTATTATTGTCCTCAAGTAGGCGTTGGAAATTTTGACATTTTTGTCGTATTTTCTCAACACGGGCTAAAAGGAAATGGGTATAGAAAAAATGAAGGAAAAATAAGCGAATGGGTAATATTGTCAAGTGGGATAAAAAAGATGCAAAATCCCATATTTTTTAGCACAAATCTTGACGTAAGATATGCAGAATGCACTTGATCCATAGTCAGTCTAATAATTTAAATGTTCAAATTGTTGCAATAACGGTCTTATTAATGGCTGTGAAGCTTGGGAATAACAAAATTGCTGATTTGATCTTCCAGCTGTGGGAGATCAAACGAAAATTATCACATTTGATATGAGACAAAATGATGCGAGTGATCACCAGTCTTTAATTGAACTTACATCCAGATTGCCAATTGAATAAAATCGTTCAAAGAGGTGTGATCTGCCACAAGTTCCTCAGAGGGCTTTGAATGTGTGACGGGCCTAAGGGGTACTTTGCCTTTATAATCTATAAAAAGAGATAAAGTAGTTTACTATGATGACTGACATGATGATGATGAGTAAGACACTTCCTGGTACTTGCGGAAATGTGACGTTCATATTTCTTCAAGTATCTCTAGATATGTCCCTCAATTCTTCCCATTGAGTCATTACGTACTTTGTCACATTTACCTATAGTCATAACCTCGTTACTACTTCTTCATACTATTGTCTTCTGACCTTGCTGGTGATGGTCGATTGGTGTCCTTATTTCTTTATTTTTCTTTAAGCAATTTGACTAGTTTTTCCTCGATATATTGATTGAATTGATTGGGAATTGATTGAACATATATTCCATACACATTACTGGACTTACTATTCTTAAACAGTTTGAAAGTCTTCTTATCACTGCTCACTTTCTGTGGCCTTTCTAGATTTCTTTACAAATGTATATCGATGATGGCGTGCGCCAAATTGTTTTCGCCTGCCGACTGGCGCAAGTGGGTAGGCTATATTATCTGGAAAATGTCTACAGAGGCACCATATTTCATGGCGCTTTTGACCTGACAGCTGCAAATTAGCAAACTAGAGCCCATATTTCGCTAAATTTGCCCTTCGCCGACGAGAATCGATTCCGCATAAGGCTTTTCCGCTTTTAATGAGGGATTGTGAGGGACTTTTTGTTAGTCCAGGGTTTTTTCTCGATTATGGCCGAAATTGGTTAGAGCCTAGAGCACGTGACTTTCCGAAATTGAGGTAAACATCCATCATATAGATTAGCTTTCCGTTTTAAGATTTTAGAATAATCCTTTTGCAAAAGATAAAACTCTCAGCATTATGGGAATATAAGGAAGGCTGCATCTTATAAAGTAAAAAAAGGCAGCTGTCATGATTATTACATAATTAAGGAAGTATTATGTCTAATGTAGTTGCTCTCTCAGCGAAAAACTTTGTCATGCTATCTTTCATGGACCTTTATTAAATTCTATCTCTCTCTCCTCTTCCCGGTACGACGCAACGCCGTCTGCATCGTGAGATTTCAGTAATGTAACAATCCTCCTATGCTGTGTTTTAAAAGGAACCCAAGATTAATAGTGGCTGTCATTGCACGCGATGTAACATATTTGTCGGAGATGATTTATTAGAATCCTACGACATATTTCAGCGTGTTCTTTGGGTCGGAAAAGGACGGACCTATTTCCTCCAATCGCCTTGCGTCTACCTCCATCTTTTTGTTTTTATTTTGTCTCTGAATTCATTTTCAGCTAGAGTAGGCTGTTGATGGATCAGGAGATCATTGAGGAGACCGCTGGAATGTTATATGCACCCTCAAGTCTTTTCGCAATGTAGAAACTTTGCCATTGGGACTAATTAAATATGGATGCTCAATTTCAATAATTCCTCGCTGCAAAGCTTCCCTAATAACCTTGCTAATAGGCTAATAAACGTGATTGAAATTATTGATTCATATTTCTGTGAATTTAGTAGTATAATTGGCAGGTTTAATTTAGCACAGCGTATCGATGAGCAAAAGAAATAATTGCCGCTGCAACGATTCTCAATTAAAAGGCCTGTGGTGGCAGTGGGCAACTTATATTCTATTCAGCCGTCTTGATTTACTTTCTAATACATATTCAGTAGCTGCTCAGCGAACTGCGAAGCCTTTGTATTACTCCAATCAAGTTTCTCTTCTTAAAAGCGAATTTGCTTGTAGGTGATTTCTAAGAGGTGATTTATTACTCGTGAACCTCGGTGCCTTTTCAGACCCCGGCTCCTTCCGCTTTTAATTTATTTTTGTCCCGTTAAACCCGGAATTGCAAATTACCATATGAACAATGTCTTAATCGAATTTATTGGATTTGAGAACGTTTACTTGACGCAAAGATCCATTTGTCCATGGTTTTATTATAAACTCGAACTTTGAAGTCTTTTGATTCTTTTTTTTAAGGTAAGAGAATTTTTCTTTTTAAGAAAAATATTGTTAACAAAATGAGTGGTAACCAAATGCGAGATGTCTTCAGAAAATAGCAAATTTTGTAAAATGTCAAAAAGGCAGAAGTCAACTTTGGTTTGACTGTCATTCTTTTCTTTCAACAATTCATAGCTTCCTGCTTGATGACGTCTTTTATTGAACACTCCGTATTGTAAAAGACCTGCTGGAACAATTTTTCGACAGCGGTATACATTTCCAAGTAGCAGTAGCAGATATTGGGGGGGGGGGGGGGGGGGGGCTGCTTTGTATATTCCGGCTCCTGACAACTGTGAATCAGAGATTGTTGATCCGTCTGCATTCTGCTCGAGTATTCCAGTATTTTTCTTATTCTGTTTTCATTAATTCTATCCGCTAGGCAGATCGGCATTTTTCTGTTCTTATTCTTCATGTTGTTTATTATTTTCATGATGTTATTTTTAAGCTCGGCTTTACCTTTTGATGTTTTCCCTCCTTTCTCTGTCATAATAATGTGAATGAAGCTTTCATTGTGTTCCAGTGTGTTCTCATCTTCTATGATAGTGCAGGCAGTTTTAACGCAGTTTTTCTAACACCAGTGCCAGCTGCTGGTTGCATGCTGAGCAGTTCTTTTTAATTCTCTCGTCTGTGTCATGGTCCTTCTGAAGAATTATCATCTGGTTTCGCTTGTTAATACTCTCCGAAGTTGTCTGGCATATTCTGGACAATTTTTCAGTCCATTTTTTCTCCATAACGTCACTCAAAAGTTTTTCGTCATGGACCAGCATTAGATCTTGCTCGAGGTCTTTGATTTGCCTCTCTTATTCTTGGTGTTGTCTGCTAGCCATCTGGGCACATGCGTGGGCTGTTTCTTTCTTTTTTACAATTGGATGCGTGGCTGTACCATGCTCTCCATCCGCTAAAATATTTCCTCAACAAATTATATCCCTGATCTTTTTGCTAATTCTCTCGAGTTTCATAGCAGTGTTCTTTATCTCCTTTTTTTGTTTTTGGGACTTCCGGCAAAATAGTTTGTAAGAGTTTGGCTTCCTCCTTACTTTTAATGACTGGTTCTTTCAGTTCTTTATATTAATTTTTCATTTTTTGGAGAAATTTTTCATATTCTGCAGCTTGATTTCCGTTTTCCTCAAGCTTCTTCCCTGGTTTCTCGCTTTCTGGGGTTTCCATCTGTTGCGTGTTTAAAATTACAAGATGCCTGTGGGTTTTGCAAGGGAAAGTTATGAGGGCCAAAATGCACTTTGTTTTAACCTCAAAGTGAAAATCAACAACCAATAACTTAAAAGTAAACAAAGCCTTGAAGTTTATTGATTTTTATTGGCATTTGGATTTGACAGAGTGTCAGTTTCACAAGTATTGCTGCAACCAAAAATACACAACGATGCCATCTGTTGGCAAATGGAGAACTAGATTTTTTATGAGGAGAAAAATTCTTTAATTTTTTAAAGGGCTTTTGCCATTTTTGTTTCCTCCTGCCAAGAACAAAGACACCGTAGTGTGCCGCACATTTTGTGGATATAGTTCTGGAACCCCTTTCTCGATTTACTTTATTTTTGGTGTGAAACCAAGCAGCAGTATTGCTGGATCTTTGGTATTGGAGAAGGAATTCTGAGGCAGAAAAGAGATAAGAAAACGATTGGAGGACTTGTTCCTTCTAACTTTCAGGCCACCCCACATCCAAGGTAAGATTTTTCCGTCATAGATATTACTAGCACGTTTATGAATCATTGCCCTCTCTCTGTATTTTATAATTGCCCTCCGGGTTTTAACATTTCATACATTATGCTGCTCATATCTGGTCATGTTTCAGAGAGTAATTCGGTTACACAATTATTTTAATACCTCCAATACTTTGTGAGGACATTTTGCTGTATAATTGACCTACCGAAATATAAAGCCACAAATGAGTAAAACAATATTTGAGTACCTTTCTCGACTCTCCCGTCCAGATGTGTGAAGTATTTAATACCCCAAGTTGGATCTTTCACTTATACCCTTGTATCGAATTTCCCTTAGGCCTGCGGTTGCTGTTGCTGTTGTTGTTGCTGTTGTTGTTGCTGCTACTGTTGATGTTATTGTCACCGCTGATGCTGCTGCTGTTGCTGCTGCTGCTACTGCTGTTTTTGCACTAAGCAATTCTGATACCCATCCTTCTACTGCTGCTGCCCCTGCAAGTGCTGCAGCCTTCTTTGCATGAGTTTGCATCACTCGATGACTGCCTGTTTGCCCCTTTCCCTTCATCCTTAAGTAGAGAAGGTGATCTTGATGAGCCACTAGCTGTCACACACCATCGACAGGACACACTCCACACGAGGAACTCGAACACACACAAGCGCCAACTCCATAGCTGTTGTTAACACCACACATAAGGTTGGTCCATTCCATTTTTACACTAACTCCTAGTCACTCAATAGATAATCTCCAAGGGACTACTTTTTGGTGGCAGTAACCTCCATCAGAGGCTTCTGACTCCAGTACTTGTTTCCACAATATATAATTACCAGGTTTATCTAGCAGAAGAGAAAGGCAATAAGAATCTTCATTTTTAAAGTGGTCTACCTACCTACTTTTATACTTTGTTTTAATTTGTAAACCAAGGCCAATATAGGCAGAATCATTAAGCAAGCGATGTGTCAATTGAAACTCAAGATCATGTCTTCGATCATAGACATTGTCTCCTCTAACGAATTTGGAAAAGGATGGATATAATTCAATGTTAGTTGACATGATCTCCAGCAATGTTGCCTTATTTGCGGTTTATTGTAAATAACGTAATAATCGTTTTTCGGCTTATCTGTGAAGATTGGTAAGCGTGCTTGGTAAATTAATTAAAACAGACCAATAAACTATTCATATTAACTACAGGTGTGATAAAAAAGTTCTTGTTTTTGCTCAATTTAATTTTAAATCTTATTATAGAAAACGCAAGCAATTGGTGAAGTGCCGCGCGGTCGTGGAGTATGCAGAATTATTATTAAAACGCCTGGAACTAACGTCAACTGTCAACGAAAGTCAACCTTTACCTCGAAAGCTCGAAATTAGAAAATCGGCGGGTTTTGTGCTTTTATGTACTTTTTCCAAGATTTTCTTATGCGCTTGATCTAGATTTATGTTTTTTATTGAACTAATTGTGTTTCTTCAACATAAACAAGATGCCAAAAAGTCTTAGTAAAGACTGCAAAAAACTTGTAGCTTCCCTCTTGAGCTATTTTGAATTGGAGAAAAAAAACGGAGGACCACTTTTGCCACTCGCAGCAGTACGTAAAAGAGTCGCGGATGCCTTGGGTCTTCATTTAACTACGGTTTCAAAAATTTCTCAAGAAAGTGCTCATGGCAAAATTGTAAGCCCTAAAAGGATTCTTGTCCGGAAGAAACCAGTAACAGATCCAGGGAAATGGGATATTTGTGCCATTCGTAACCAAATTTATGAAATGTATAAGAACCGTAAGTAACTGTAGATTCTAAATTATGTGACAATAACTTATTTAAAATGTATATTTATTTATATTGTTGCTTATTGAAGTAAAGATTTCCTTTTTAAAGAAATAGTGACTAGCCCTAATGTCAGGGACTTTATCATTGATTATATGTTCCTAGTAAACTTTTAAAGTTGGTGAGGCCTAATTGAAAATATTAAAAATCATACGTAGTCATAAGTATCATAAGTATCAAAGGAATTAAGGAGATGATTACGCACTGAGGGCGAGCTAGAAATTTGCAGGGCCTCACACCTAACCCCCACATGCACCAGTAGCATTTTCTCAGGGTTACGTTTTAATCATGGCTAATAGCGAGAGAGAGAGAGAGAGAGATTTACCTTACCTAAATTTTAAATTAACCACAATTAAAGCCTGACCCTGATTAAATGCTATTGGGCTATTGGTGCATATGATTGTTAGAGTTTCTAATGAGGGGTTATCTACCGGGCACAAGACATGTATAAACTGCATCACAATTCCACACAATACCGTTACAATGATCTACATTGGAAATACAGCAATAACCATCACAATTTTGGAGATACCTCTCCGTACTCATGATAATATTCTACAGTACTTGTCATAATATCGATAATAACTTTATGTACTCATGACAATACACTGCAATATCACTATATTCACAATACCTTGCAATGCCATCACAAGACTTAAAAAATACCATATTATGGCAATACATGTACAAACATTGGCAAAGTGGATTCCCCTTTGATTTCTAAGGTGCTCTAGGGTATCTGCCTGGAAGGATTCTGGGCCTGTAATGCCCATATTTATAGTGGCAACTTGAGCACAAGCATGTGCTTAATCAAAAATGTTTGATGTAAGTCAATGTATTTTAAATGGAGACTATATGTCCAAAGTCAGACTTGAGGCTTACTCGGAGCCAAGTCATGACTATAAATACGGGCATTAGAAACCTGAAATTGGTACAAATGGAAGGGTCTTGCCAAATTTAGTTTTATTTGATTTGATTAAACTGATTATACAACTCACAATGCTAATTTTCCCTATAAGAGGAGAGAATTAATTTTTCTGTCAATAGTGCAGCAATGCAGCAACTGCCAGAAAATTCCAATAACTGCTTCTGTGTAGTCAGGTGTAGGTGTGTGAAACCTGTCTTTTCCAAAAGAATTTAAGTAATGGATAATTAGGAATAGTTTTTTTTAAGCTTAACTGGAACTGGACTGTAGGGAAAGTTGCTAGGAAAGTTGATAAGTATATTAGCTGTAACTTTGTGTTTTTAAAGATGTTGAAATGAACTGAAAATCATATTGCATAGTTAACTGGCAAATTTTTTCCTAATTGGAAGAAAAAAGCAAAATACCAATGATCTTAACCTGCAGTTGGTTTTATATTTTTTAATGCAACTGTATGTTATTGGATATTTGAGTTCTATTCAAAATTCCAAGAATATTTTACAATGCACCTAGATACCTATCTTCAAATGTTTCTGAGAAAATGCAATGTATAAGTTAGTCATATAAACACAAAATTGAGCATAAAATAATAAATAAGAAGCAAAGTAAATTTTAAGACAAGTGGAGCATTTACTTTGCTTCGTATTTATTATTTTATGTTTGACTGGCTTAAACAGACGCCGTATTCTCAGAAACAGTTGAAGATAGGTATGAGGTATGCTTTATAAAATATACTTGGAATTTTGAATAGAACCCACATATCCAAAAATATACAAGACATTCCATTAAAAAAATATAAGTTAAGATTTCTCGAAATCATTGGTGTTTCGTGTTTTCTTCCAATAGGAAAAACTTGCAAGTCAACTGTGTAATACGGTTTTTGCTTCATTCCAATATATTTAAAAACAAAAAAGTTACAGCAGTTTGCATCTATAAAACTTTTCATAAAGTTTTTCCAAGAGTTATTTTTTGGCTCACCCCCGTAAAATTTTTGAACAGTGTTAATGTTATTGGTTATGCTATAAAAACTTCTATATGGAGATATTTATGATGTTTAAGTATTCTCAAAAACCAAAAAATTATATTTTTTGAAAACCATTTGAGATATTTTAATGAAATATTACTTGTCAATAATAAAGGTTTGCAATACAAAAGCTTTGATTATTGTTACTGGCGCGCGAGGCTGCTTGTCACTGACTATTTTTCAGCAAAAAAGTTGTATGTTCCTGGTTTTTCTAAAAATAAAAATTATTTTTGAATTATTTGTTCAATTTGGAAGAATAAAGCCATTTTAACTTTTAACAAAATTAGACACTGGTAAACAAAGCTTTTTGTATTGCAAAACTTAGGTCTTCCTTTACTATTGGCACCTGCAATATTTCATTAAAATATCTGAAATGGTTTGCAAAAAAAATACAATTTTTTTCTTTATGAATATTAACATCAACACCATAGAAAAGGGTTTTTTGACTACAGTTTATTTAGCAAGATAGTGTTACTTATTGAAGTAGAACATCCCCTTAAATTTTATCATGAAAAACCTGGTCAACCTCGTATATTTTTTGGATTTATTATGTTCTAAAAAAAATTATTTAACTAGCATTTTCCTGAAATCTTGACTAATTACTCAAACCTATTGTTAGATGCCAACTGGGATACAAACCATGTACCTATCATCATCATCAGTTTATTTCATACAAAACAAGTCATAAGTTTACACAAGTATCAAGTTTCTGAGCAACTGTCCCTAATTATCTTTTACTTAAATCTTTTTTCAAAATATAGGTTGTACACCCCTACACCCGACTACACAAAAGCAGTCATTGGAGTTTTCTCGCAGTTGCTTTGAATGCATGCAATCATCCTTGCAATGAGGTCGTTCCTACAAAAACGTAAAAAAGAATATTTTTTAATTGAATTTTAGGAGAATCTGTCACCGCCCAAAGCATTTTGCAGAGATTAAGAACAATGCAGCTCTTTGCGGGATCGAAATCATCACTTATAAGACTGATGAAACAGATTGGCTTTAAGTGGCTTCAAGACAATCCGCGCAGGGGTTTAATGGAACTGCCAGACATTGTTTCTAAAAGAATACAATTTTTAAAATCCTATACTAGTTACAAAGCAGGGGGTAACTATATGTTTGTGTTTTTAGATGAGACGTGGCTTTTTCAAGATCGTGTGGAGACGGACGAGAAGGAAGAAGTGTTAAAAGAATGAAAACGGAAGGGAAGAGGTAAGGTGTAGTGTTTTGTATTAATTGTAATTGTTACTCGTTTGCTCTCATTTAGTCGAGTAGGGGAATATGGGGCTGTTTGTAGCTTCAGCTAACCCATTTTTTCAAAATTTGTTTATAGGCACTTTATTTAGTTTATCTTTTATAGGTACATTGTAGTGCATGCTGGAAATAAAGAAGGATTTATTCCTGGCGCAGAGTTAGTTTTTTCATCCAAAACGAAAGGAGATTATCATGGAGAAATGAACAAGGATAATTTTTTGTGTTGGTTTGAGAATCAACTGCTGAAAAATTTGGAGGAACCCTCAGTGATTGTGATGGATAATGCACCTTACCACAGCACCTTGTTGGAGAAAACGCCGACTTCTTCATCAACAAAGGCAGACATTCTTGAGTGGCTTCGCTCAAAAAACATACCGTGTGATGACAGGCTGTTGAAAAGTGAACTTCTTGACATTGTAACAAAGTATGCAGTACATTTTGCCAGAATAATATCATTGAATTACGTTTCCATTTTTTTTTTTATTTTAATAGGAACAAACCCCCAAAGATCTATGTCGCTGATCAAATGGCGTTGCAGTATGGACACCAAGTTTTACGACTTCCGCCATACCATTGCATATTCAATCCCATTGAGTTGATTTGGGGAGTTGCCAAAGGTTACTACAATCGGCATATTGGGAGAGATGGCAGAACCACAGAAGTGTGTTTGGCTATGTGGAAAGAGGCCTTGACCGCAGCAACACCAGAGGTTTGGAAAAATTCAATTCGCCATACAGAGGAAGAAATACAGGGGTGGTGGGATAGGGAACAATTTATGGATGCTTCGGACATTAACCCAGTTGTAATAGAAGCAGGGTGTAGTTCGGATTCAGACTTAGAAAGCTTGTTTAGTGATAAGGAAAATGAAGATGTTTGAGGTTATAATATTGTTGTATTGTATTGGATATTGGTTCAGTAGTTGAAATTGTTATTGTTATATTGTTCACTTGCATGTTGCAGGGTTGAGGTATTAGAAAATTTGCATCTTTTTTAATATTTTTTTAGGATTAATGATGGCCTGTTAGCGTTCCTGATGTTATACAGATGACTGGTATAGCGGGTTCGAAACAAAAATGAAACACCTCTATGCTGCTAAGGGTGACTTTTACGAGTTCAAGTAAAACTTCAGATTGAAGATAAAACCCCAGATATAACCTACATTGCATTGTTTATCTGTCAGGTAAACAATGCAATGTACATCAAGTCTGGTGTTTTATCTTCAATCTGAAGTTTTACTTGAACTTGTAAAAGTCGCCCTAAATTGGTCGATATTTCCAATTGATTTGGTCTTTCTCCAGGTGAAAGTTTAACACATATTAAGTGTTACACTTTTATACCGTCCTGCCGTGTTTGCTATGCCCCGTATTTGTACTTTTAAGTTGGTCGATCTATGCAGAATAAAAAAATTGAGAAGACTTTTGTTTTGTTGACTTAATATTGCACTCAGGAAAACGAAATATATAATTGAAATATCGACCATTTTAACTTAATTGATGCGTCTTATTTTTGTCTGAAACCCGTTGTGCGAATCATCTGTATTCTTATAAGTTAGTTTAAGTAATTAATTTTATTATATTATAAAATAATTGAAACTCTGTTTTATTTTTGAAGGACTTCTCAGGCAGCGCTGAGACATCAAAAAGAAGACATGATGCGTGATCATAAAACGGAAAGAAAATTGTTCCTAAAAGTCTTAAAAAAAAGGATAGGTGTAAAAAAAGTTAATGATGGGAGTTATTTATTTTATTTTTGTACTTATATACTTACATATTATTATTTATGTCTCCCTTTGCTGTGTGTAAAAATTTGTTCTGTGTGAGCCTTTGCTTCAACCGGTTCTTTGCTCTTTATGAGTCTTTGCATTGTATGTTTTGGACGCTAACTCTTTTTTTAGGTATAACACTAACTCGGATGCAATTTACCAAGATTCCCAAGCACCATTCACTAGTCAAGGGGCAAAGCCCCGGTGAGTATTTATAATTATTATGCTTGTCATATGCAGAACAGTAATTTTGATTTATATTTTATGACGTGCTATTTTGAGTAACTGAGTGGCTACCTATACTGTACACTGTGTGGACTTCTGGACTACTGCATTTGTATGACCTAATAAAGGATGTATTTTACTCTGATGATTATTGGAATTACCAAGTAAGCACGTAAGGCTTTAGGAATTAACTTTATGATTTTCCCTAAATCTGTTCATAGGTAAATTCAAGAATCACACAGCAGTGTTGAGAGATGCGCACCAACTACCGTTCAGAGATTAAATTAGTTCCACAGCTGGTGCAAGTGTGTAATTCCTGAACTGGCCTCTGCGCATATATAAGATGATTTTGGAATCTGTTCTATGAAATTTTCATGTGGCTTAGTCAAAACTAAAAAGTTATTTTAAGTGTGAGGAAAATCTCACTTTCTAACTTTGCAGTCTTTTGTGACGGTTGTAAAATTAAAAGCAATATATTGTTGTTATTTTTATTTTTCCAAAATATACAAAATATATTCCTACATTTAAAAAGTAAACCTGAAATTATTTCTGGAGAAAGAGAGTGTGTTTTTTTTATCAAATAACAAATTATTAGTTTGTTCTAGGGAAGTATTCAAAGTTTCTATGAATAATTACAGGATACTACACAAGAACAAATACAATAATAATAATTATTGAGGCTGCTAGGATTCAAAGAAACTACATATTTACTGCTAAAATCCCGACTACCACCCTCTCCTATATGGACATGAGACATGTAAAGAAAAACGAACTTAAATTGTTCCAGAATCTGTTATACTGATTAGAGATTGACTTTAAAAGTAGCATTAATATAATAATAATATGGTCTATAATATCAGTGTACTTTTTAAGATTTTAAACTTGTTTTCTTCCACTAATAATATTGGACTATTGAAAAACAAAACTGTTTATGTTGTTATTGAATGTCAGGAATTAGAAAAAGTTCTAATAAAGAATGAAATTTAAAATCCTAAGCGGAAATGTGCGTCAAGACGTTTAAACTGTATCAAGATTTTTTATAAGTTTTCCAAGTCGAATTAATAGTAAAAAGGGCGTATGGCGTTGGGCGGAGCAAAAAAATAGGACGATTGATCGAGCAAGCCTTATAAACTGGCTTATTTGCACTATATGGTGTAAATTGTTTTTTTTTGTGCAGTAAAATTGGAAATAATCTGACAATTTTTGATTTACCGACTAGAAATTGCTCCTAAAGTTGTTTAATACGAAAAGCTTTTAACTAAAAACCTATGCCAATAAGTCACGTGATAGATGTAGCCATCCATAGTTGTCTTAACAATGTTGTACAAATTAATAATAGCTTTCTCTCTACAGCTGACACATTTGAGTAATTTTGTGAATTCTGATGCTTTGAAATCTTGTATCAAAAAGCTAGGCATGCTGCAAATCTCATATCTCTTATCCATTTTCAAAGTAATTTTAAATGTTTCGTAACAAACTATTTTACTAATGTTTGGTAAACATATTCATTTTGTGACCGAATATTATGTGTTCTATTGGTTTTTATTAGTTATTTTTTTTTCCAAATATCTCGAAAATGGTTACAGATAAAAGTTTGTTGTGTGCTTTATATCCTTTGATGAAGACAGTTCAGAATTTGTAAAAATATTCGAGCTATCATAAAAAAAGTGACTGTGGTACTGACTTTTGGTAGGTATCTTGGTAAGAAGTAGGTACTGCTTAACTGCTACCCTAACAGCTATATAGTTTAGGACAGGAATTTTAGATACATTTTTCATAACCTAACCATATCATGGTCCTACCAAAAAAACTTCCTAGGAACAATTTCAAGGCTGTAGAACAGAAATTGCGATAATAATATGTATTTGATTCCAACATAGAATAAAAAAAAAACTAAAAACATCTTTTAAATGCAAATAAAACAGATTTTTTGTCAGCCTTGTTGAGCTTGATTACTCTATTTTTTTGGCTCACATCTCTCGATACTCATTAAGCATATGTGACAATATTTCTCGGACTGTAAAGATGACACACTGTTGGGTAAGATATTTGGGTTATAGGTCATAGTAAATGGCCACTGGGTCACAATCAAATCCAATATAAATTGGAGTTCAAGTAAATCCCATTAGAAAACCAACCAAACTTATCCTTGCATGCATTGCATTAAAATTATTAAAATTGTCCAACAGCTAATATACATGGTTTTTCAAGTGTTCAAGGTCTACTTTTTACTACTTCCTCTTCTTAGGGAAACCTAAGAGCAGGAAGATTTTAGATATTAAAGTAGGTCTCGAAGTAGGTTTACAGAATCTATTTCTTGATGATCATTTGATATTTGTAAGATCTAGGCAATCAGAGCATTGACAATGTTTTAATATGCTGTTCACAATTTTAATCAATTTTTACAGTCTGAAAGTTTCTCTATGAAGCAATTATAATTTAGAAAGCCTGTATGATGCCATCAGTTTGTTACAATTCTGCTTTAAACTTTAGATATAAGCTAGGTACCTTGATTAGAATATGTTAAACTATTTGGGTTATTTTGAAGAATCACGAACAAAAACTTGTCTGGATCACAGACTATATGGATATATTATGTGGTCCTGATTCCTAATTCACCTTTATTATTAGGTAGGTATTTTAGTCAGTAATAACCTACTATTTTTACCCACAGTTTAAAGTTGAATAGTAGCAAACTAGGTTGATATCAACTTTGTTAAATGTTAAATTCGACTCGCTGCACAGAGAGACTGTTGACAAACATACAAAGCAAGTAACAATGAGATTTTTTAAACCTTCTTTACTGTATGTACTAAAACTTCATCTTTGTATATGCGGCAAAAGTATACCTTTCAGGAGCATTTGGAAAATCCTGTAGCTACTTATATAGCTGATACGAACAGAACCTGTTAGCTGCTTTGATAGCCACTAATATTTTTACAATTTTTGTCAATATGTAAATTTGCTTCAAGACTCTAAGCATCCATCGGAACCTAGAGCATAATAATATTAGCCTAAAACAGTATAAATAGTATGAAACGGGCCAGGTTCCAGTGTTTTATTGATGTTCATTTAGACTTCTGTCCAGAAAGTAAGTTTGTCAGTATCTTAACCCCCCTTACCCTAATATAGCATTTATGAACAGAATGCCCATTGTGTTTTAACTATGTTACACCTATGTTTTAAAAAATTTGTCTACTTAAACATATTTTTCCTAAATAAACGTAAATAACAGCAAAATTCACTTTCTCAAAGACTGTACTTGGCTGAAAGTGGCAAAATTCTATGAAACCATCTCCTAAAGCAGAAACCTTTGACTTAAGACCCTGTAACTAAGAAAACTCCTTTGCAAAATGGGCACTTCATACGAATACAAATAGTAGATCGACTGTAAATAAAGATTGCGGGTCGTGGTTAATGCCTCGCAGATAAAAATAACGAAATTCAATTTGAGATAGCCATATTTGGGGAATTTCAATATAGTTCTACTTGGTTTCATGCACAAGCTGGCAACAGCGGCGAAGTGATCACGATTTGGATTAGTTTCCTTAATGAATTCTACTATATGTATTCGCTACGGGTACTCTCGGGTTTGAGTTTGTTGGTAGTTTGCGCTGGAGTAGTAGTAGGGACTAACTCGGGCACCTCTAATTTCATCGCAGAAAAGTTTAATGTTTGTATACATAGGTACTATAAATGTTGTTGATTATTTCATTTATTTCTGACTTTGTGAAGAGTTTATTTCTTATTTTCTATTAGTACTTGGGAGTGCTTAAGGGTAATAAAGACCAGCTAATTGCCACCACTGACAGTTGATTTCATCTCCCCGTGTTTGTGTCAACGTCAACTGTCGGGGTTTTTTTCGACCGTGCATTATTAGGAGGTGCGTTCGGAACTTCGACCGCCCGACTGGAGACCCACGAGTTCGCGACGTTAGAGTTGCTCGGCTGGCTGCTAAATTTTCCCGCTTTTGAGTTATAGGGCAATCGCCGTACGGATTGACTAAGTTTAGGTAACCTTCTGACTATAAACCCACGACCACTCTCCCTGGGTTAGTCCGGCAAGAAGTGCCCTATAATCCGTGCGCCGATTGTCCCTGGCCAGCTGAGTGCGAACCTAGCCACCTTTTCGTTGCACGTCTTCTTCATTTTTGTGTCTCTTGGTTGCTCAAACTGGATTCTTTGCTCAGCTAGACTCTTTCTAGAGTCGCTATCCATTTCGGCGATCGAGGACGCTCTGCTTCTTGCCTGAGGTGGGCTTTTTAGTAGGCTGCCTCGCCTTAAAGTAGTAGTAGTAGTAGTACAAGGACGCTAGACTGAGAGGACGGCCCAATTCCCTCTTTTTCTGTACCCGCGGCCTGACGTCACATTAGTGCTCTGGTGAGATATATCATTAAGAGTTTATTCCGCGGACGCATAGTTTTTTTACATATGCTGTGCTTCTGTTTACCCTGTATTGGTTTAAATAATATTTTAGAAGTGTTGATAAGTATGAAATGGTCTATAAACTATTAATTATACAAATAGTTATGATTTCAAAGGTAGGTTTATTACTTTGATGCAGACCGGGTTGCAAGCAACAATATTCAATACTCCATAAGCAACTACGAGTTTGGAATACTTACACTTATACTTAGCATATTAATGTACCGTCACATTGTCTTGATGTCTAGATAAGTTAGTATTGATTAGTATTGATAATACTGCTACAAATACATAATGCCACTAGAAAAGATTTTCTGAATATTTTGAATAATGTTGTTCTCGTGCTTGAAGATCTCAGTGGCTTCATCAGTTAGTGTTGGATACTGCACTTCGTTGAAAAGGATATCGCGACTTTCCGAAAGAGTGGTCTGCTACTGCTGACTTCTTTGTTTATACCAGCCTGCAAACCTCATGAACCCCGCACAGAAAACACTTGATAACAGAATCTATTCAATTAACAATTTATTTAAACTTTGGTATCTTGCGTCTCTCGAGTGGTCATAACTCAATGTAAAAGCGGCGTGCAATAAAAATTGCTCGTGGTGCGTTGCTAATTGCTGGTTGCTTTAGAGCAAGAGCCAGCCGCCTAAGTACTTAATACTGAATGTAATACTTACTTATCCAAAAGTTAATTACGAAAGTCTCTTTCATAATCATTTGCAGTAAAATGCAAAGAGCATGGCATATTGCCGAGGTACCTGGATTGAATGTATCAGTTCGCTGGTAAAGGTGAATCCACTTGTTTCTTATTTTAAGTGAAAGAGCATCTTTTCTTTTTGTGAAAAAAATTAAAGGATCTTTGTCTGCCTTCTTTCTTCTACTTTAGTTTGTTGCTTTTACATTCAGGAACAGCACACTTCTGACCAGGTATTGTGTACTCGTATGTTTACTAAATCAAAACCCAATCGGCACAATCACAACAACAAGGGAAAGATTCAAAAATTAGAATACGATCATAAAAAAAACGAATAACCCGCGCCCGTGAATAATCATCGAGATGTCAAATCAAATATTCACATTCACAGCGTTTTCGGGTGACCCCTCTAGAGCGCCCTGAGACTATTTCCGTCCTTACATTCTTATTCAGAAAACAAATGACGGGAATAGTCTCAGGCGCAGGGGGCTCGGGAAATAATGACGTCATTATCGCTCCCAAGTCCGCACTAAGCTGACGTCACGATTTTGGGCTCATGTTGTTTAAATGGCAGCGGACCGTCCTGTACTGTTTACCGTCCTTGGTAGTAGTAGACTTTGGTGGGGCGAAGCTCTGCGACTAGACCTTAAAGGCTCTTTTCACACCCATCTCTACTCCGCCTGGGCCCTTATTCCCTCCATCCGTCACTCTAGTAAAGGAGGGTATCCCGTCCCATCTCAGAGTTTCAAGCTCCTCTCGATGGAGGAAGGCGGCTCCCAGTGTCCTGTGGCGAAATCGCGTCCACCTACGGCACATTTCCAGAAAGTGGTATGACGACTATTTCCCTGCTCCACAATGGGCGCAGAGTATTCTATCCACCATTCCTAGCAGGTGCATGTGTCCGTTTAGCCTTCAGTGGCCAGTGATTCCTATAAGGTCTCCAGGCACTGCCGACCTCTCCCAACTATCCACGAGGCCTTGGATCTATCCAGGTTAGTGTAGATTTCCTTGGTCTGTCTACATACTCCTGTGTCCACTCATTTGGAGTGTGAGAGACGTACCTATTGCTTATTCCTAGCCATGGCTCCGATCCAGGAAAGCACGTCTGAGAACTATGTTTGGCCGATTCATCAGCGCACTCATTTCCCTCAATGCCCCTATGTCCAGGAACCCATTCCAGAGTTAACCTTTGTGTTTCAGCCAGTGACTCTAAAGCATTCCTGCAGTTCTAAATAAGCCTGAGCTCGTCCTGTTCCTGTAGACGGCTCAATGTGCCGCCTGACTGTTGGAGTAGATGAAGATGTTCTGTTCTGCTCCTTGTTTGATTTCTGGTCGTGTGGCCTCTTTGAGTATTGCAAAGACCTCCGTCTGGAAAACCGTCATGTGGCTTCCCAAGAGAAAGCTCTCGCCCTCTTCACGGCTGCTTTGTATATTCCGGCTCCTGACAACTGTGAATCAGTCATTCTTGATCTGTCTGTAGACCATACCTGGTTATTCGCTGAAAATTGCTGAAGCAACTCGTTTTTGAATTCTTCTCTTGTTGGGATATTTATCCCAAATGGCTGTTTCAATCTCAGCCGATCGCAAGAGCGCCCGTCCTGTGACAGGATAATTGGGATGTCCTGCTGGATGATGCTGGAAATCTGCGTGTGACCGCTTCCCATAACTGTTTCCTTCCACTGGTCGCAGCAATCCATTCTCCTGCAGGAAGACTTTGCCTTCCTCTTCATACAGATTGGAAGATCTAGCAGACTCACAAAGGCATTGAGAGCTGCTACCGGTGTTGTTCTGAACGCTAATGGCTAGGCAGACTGTTCTCTGCAATCTGGCCAACTTCAACGCATAGCAGCCCCTGTCCACCGCTGGTCACCAGACCACAGAAATTCTATCCTCGTCTGATTACTGCACTGTAAAGCCAGTGGAAAAGGTGTAGCTTTAGACTTCACCTCTTGCCCACTGTCCTGCGCAGTTGCCATACCAGAGTTGTTGCCTTATTGCATGCCTTATCTGCGTAACTTTTCCAGAGCACGCTGTCGATGATCATCCTCAGGTACTTAGCCTCAAGTTTTAACAGCAGAGGTTCCGCGTGCAGCGTGGGTGACCAGAATCCTGTAGTTTTCCTCCTTTTGGTGTAGAGCACAAGATCTGTCTTGCCAGGATTGACTGACAGCCTCGTCCCGGTATACCATGATTTTATTATTCTGCATGCCCTTTGCGTTTGATCACAAACGCACTGAACCATTCGGCCTGTAGTCTCTCAAAAAGAGCGTCGTTTAAGAAAAGGAGATGCCTTGTAGACAGTTGCCCTCGACCTTCATTTCCCTCCGGTGGTCTCCCAGAGAAGCCGTTACCTTACGTTTGCGGAGCGCCGATCTAGTCCAGGTTACCAACTGTGTTGGAGTCAGGCTCAGATGTTGTTTGTTCTTTCTTTGTCGGATGCTCACTAAATATCGAGAAAAAGTGCCAGCAAAACCTCTTTATTGGAGTATGCCTTCTCTATTTTATCCACTACAGAGTGGAGAGTCGCATCAGTCGACTTCCCTTTACTGCAGGCATGTTGATTTTTATTTATGGGCTGTCTCGCCAAAATTACCTCTGTAATGTACCTATCAACTATTTTTTCTAACGTTTTCATTATGAAGAATGTCAAACTTATTGGTGTAAGCGATTTAGCGACATTGTAGTCACTTTTCCCGGCTTTTGGTATGAATAGCGCGTTCGCGAATCTCCCACTCCATAGGGACGTATCTCAGGCGTTACAAAATTGACATTTTTATCGTATCTTTTCAACAGTTGTTAAAAAGAGATGGATATAAAAAATGAAGGTTTGAAAGTAAACTAGATGACTAATATAAGTGAATGGATATGTTCAGGGAGGGGAGTGAATTGCCCAGTCCCTCCTGCAGCATTGCTGGAAATATACCGTCTGGTCCCGCTTCCTTAAATGGACTGAATTCGGCCACCGCCCATCTAATGACTTCGTCGGTCACTATTTCCCTTGCAAGTATCCAGTCATCCCGAACTGATACCAGCTCTGGGGGAGAGGCCACGCCATTTTCTCCAGGGAATTTGGTCCCCAGGAGAATCTCTAGGTTCTCTCCCTGGTCTCCCGTCCATGTTCCTTTCTGTTTTTCATTGTGCCTAGTTGGCTTTCTCTTTCTGAGCTCAGCAATTTGGCGATTTTGGCCGATACCGTGTCACGGTCATTTTTCTCCATTAGTGTCATTTTTTAGTTTTATTAATTAACGTACCTTAACTGATTTCTTACGTCTCTTTATTGAAGTTATGCCTCACACATTTGAATTACTCACTTTTACTTTCACTCTAGTATCTATCGCATTTTGCTGTTCATTCACTGAAGAAACTTTCTCGGTTTTGTGCTTCTGTTGAGGTCTAGTTTCCTTTGGCCTGCCTGACTTCGGTCACAGACAGACTATATGTAAGCTGTGCACTAACACCTGCACTGCTACGTAAGTTAAGTACTAACACCAGTACCATAATAGAGCAACTAGTAAACTACCAGATTGATTTTTTTTCTTTGCGTCCTACCCTCTATCTGTTTGTTTAAATTTGGTTTGGTGTTGAGTTCCAAATTACACCTTTGGAGGTTTCTGGCTTTACTGTCAAAGCCAATGGAGCTATCCTACGCCACTCTTCGAATTATTTGAGCTGGGGCACACTTAATTTGGCCAGGCCACTAGACAACTCACATCCCTTTACTAAACTTGTTTTTCTTTCAATTTTCGTTTATTTTTTTTTTCTATATAGACCTTTCTTCTTTACTCAGGCTCTTACCTCAACCTAAAGAAAGTGCGTGGCAACCGGAAGGGCGTCCATCTCTACGCAGAATTTCCGCCAGCTCGCTCTTTTACTTCGCCTTAACTCTTTTTTGAATTATCTGTCGTCTTCGTTGTATCCATCCCAGTCTTAGGCACCCTTTGATATTTCCAAACTCTCTATCGATGCCTTATTGATCGAATCTCTATCGCTTCTTCTTCTGAGTCCCCTTGGGAACTCAGAAGAAGAAGCTTCTTAAATTTTACTAGCATCATTTTCTCCTATCATTTTGCACCTGTAATTTCGTCTTAGGAACCCCAAAATTAAAACCACTCAGGAAAGCACTTCTGACCCATCCTCTAGGTCAGAATTTGCATTGGGATGACGCTAGTTCAGGTTTTAAAAAATTACGCCTTAACCTGAACAAATAGTGGAGAACAGGATTTACAATTAATAAAAAGTTTTTTTTGTAATTGTGACACAAGAACTGAACCTCACAAAGCAAGAAGTAATAATTATTCAAACTACTCACTTCTAATATTGTTATTGAGGATTACGCTTTAAGCTAAATGTACCTCATATACTGGTAATACTACTTTGAGATTTGATTTGTTAGTTTTGATGTTGTGCTTGGACAATCAAGACAACTTTACCATCAAAAACAGCAAAAAGTTATAGAACTCCTCGCCTAAATCACTCCAAAGAACAACGCATCGTGCAATTATTGTAAACATTAACGTATGATCATAAGAAAAATACCTCTAAATCGGATGCAAAGAAAACAAATCACGTCTATTAAAACTCCTTCCTCTATAGGGTATAGATTGAATCGGAAACCAGCTGGGGACCTGGCCATTCAATCAAACGGCCGTTCCCCATGCTTTAATGGGTTTCTCTCTTTGACGACGATGTGTTAGTTCGCATTAAGTCGTTGTTTAGCAGGTCATTCTCGACGGGTCAGTTGGCGAAAATTGTTTCCCGATAGTCGACCTGGTCCGCTCTCACTTTATACTGAAGGGTCGAAGCTTTTCTTAAATAAATTATCAGTCTCGCCCTGTCGGCGTTTCGCCCTATCGGCCGCTACCCTTCCCTTTAGTTGATGTTTCGACAACCGCCCTTGGCGGTTGAAAGGAGAGATGAATTTAATTAGCGCGAATTGGACAAAAAAACGCGTTGATTGATAATTTAACGAAGTGAAATTTTAACGACTTTGGGGTAAAACGAATGGGAAATTAGAGACGTTAGAGATTCAGTCAGGTTCGGTGTAAGGATTAAATAATTCAGTTGGCAATGAATCCGCAATTATAATTTTAGATTGTGAAGCTTGAGTTTATTAGCATAGGCAAAATATGCTGAAAGTGCAG
Organism: Taphrorychus bicolor; assembly: GCA_951812265.1. Classification (NCBI taxonomy): domain Eukaryota; kingdom Metazoa; phylum Arthropoda; class Insecta; order Coleoptera; family Curculionidae; genus Taphrorychus; species Taphrorychus bicolor. The sequence continues at coordinate 19,502,878 of OX638302.1, forward strand.
ATGCATGTAAAATAAATAAGTCGAAGATTTTCGTCCCATTGATCAGAAAAAAGCATTATTTTATTAGCTCGAATCTTTTAATCGAAGTTTGCTATATATTCCTTTAGGATCGAGCTATTTATATCCAAAAATAAACAATCAATGCTCTGATCATCGAGGAAGGCACACTAGAACAATACTAAATTTAACACAGTGTGTAGCCAATTAAGAAAAATTAATTTACGTTGCCCTTATGCCCGCTAATTCGTATTTTTTTGGTACTTGTCCGTTCAGCTAATTCAAACACCGTTACAGTTAATTACGAGGTAAATATATCTATCGATCGGTGGAATACATTTACCGACTCAGCGAAAGAGATGGTGCCAGTAGGACAGGCCTGCCATCGCTGGGTGGACATTTGGCTTTAAATTTTCGAAGTATTGAGGTGTGAGGTTGTCAGAGTGTCAGACTGACGAACTCTAGTGGGAGCGAAACGTGTCTTGAGAGGTAACGCCCTATCGATCTTACACAACCTTACGGTGAAATTTTTTCACTGAGTTTTGGAATAAATAGGCCTCTATGCAAAGGACAATTGTTGTATCATTCTTACACGTTATATTTTATTTTATATTAGTTTTATTGTAATATGCGTATCTCTTTAAATAATTCAAGTAAATTACCACTTACCAGCCATTGCAGCAGAGCATAAAGTAAAGTCTATTAAAATGATAAACCTTATTTTTGGATAATTATTGTGCTGGGCTATAGAAGAGAAAAAGTACATATTGCCTATATTTGTATATGGTTGTGTGTGTATGGATGAATTATTACCAGCATTACTCATATTCGGTTTCGGTACAAAGATGACGCCCTTAAATGGAGTTCTGGCTGTCGCCAATATTCGCAAGGTTGGCTGAATTAAGATATGTTTGACCCAAGCGACTCCCGGAAGTAGTGTTCACTCAATAATTTATATTGTAGATAGGTACATAAGCACAAGCAGTTCCTTGTGGTTATTTCGCATTTGTAAAACGGGAAGAGAATTATTAATATGCAGGTAACGTTAGCGGAAGGTAATTTTCGACGTAATGAAACAACGAGCTAATATTTGTCTTTTATTTTAAATTTCCTGCTCGATCCCCTGCTAACTTACCAACTCTTTAATAACTTGCTCTTCGTTTGGGAAGCTTGCGTGCACGGTTTATAGAAAACCCACAAACACTGACCGATACCGGAATAATGGCTCAAATTATCATCCCAGAGAGAAAAGGGGAGTCACAAAGACTCTCTCTGTAAGAGCCAAGATAATTTATGAGCCGGCTATTTGGAATGGGAAATGAAGCATCTGGAAAGGGTCTTTGGTTGGAATGGATACAGCAAGAGTTCGGTAGGGCCGTCCGTCCGAGGAACGTATAGCGCTAGGAAGGAACAAAGGGAGAAGATGAAGAAAAGCGCTGATGAACTAGTCTACCATACATCCACGAAGTAACGGACAGGATCGGCAAGTTAGTGGAAAAGCAAAGCTCTTTAAACCCACTCTTAAAATACAACAGAGCTTGATATCGGCTAAAGATGGCAGAGATCCTCTATCGGCACCCGGAATTTACCGAGTTTCATGCCGCTGTGACTCGGTGTATATTGGCATCACAAAACGCAATGTCAACACGAAGATTACAGAACACAAGAGGAATTGCAGGCTAGGACAAATACAAAAGTCAGCAGTAGCAGAGCACGCTCTCTCCGTAGGTCACGACATCCTTAGCAACGAGGTGGATATCTTATATCAATCGCAGTGTTTCTATCCGAGACTAACGAGAGGCCACTGAGAACTTTAAACACGACACACAACTTCAACAGGAAGGAGGAAATTACGCAAGTTTTACGACATAATTCAAGTGCACCGAAACCTCGCGCCACCACTACTCCCACCCTAGTCCTTTCACTGCGGCGGGGGAATAAATACCACGGAGGTTACCGCAGTCGAATCAGTCAACATCGGGAAGCACGGGAGATCACAATTGAATGACGAAGAGCTTGATAATGTCTGCCGCAGATGTAGACGAAACGTCAGGAAGAAATTCTATTGTAACTTTAAGCTTTAGATTGTAACTTGCTCTTCATGTATAGATTCATGTTCCAAAATTCAAAATCACTGGTATTTGCCATTAAACGGAAGCAAAACAGCAAAAATACTTTTATCTAGTTCAGTAAATGTAACCAAAAATTATCAATAACACAAAAATGACAAATGAAAAGGTGTCTTACACGTCTGTCATTTATTTCTAAACTCCTGACCTTAAGCACTTTAAAGGATAAGCCATTACTTGTTATAAATTTACTGACTCTTATTATAGATTTAAAATTTGCAGAGCGTTTTAATGTCCAACTCTTTTGGCTTTTCTTCAGGGCCTTTTCAGCTATTAATATTTTTATATCGCCACAAAAAATTGGGTGTCTAGGAATTATATGTAAACTCTACGCCTTCATCGCACTAAGAGCTAGGTCATTATTTGTTTTAAATGTATTAGCTCTTTTTAAAAATTCACCATTTGCATAGCGTTTTACCATCCAACTTTTAGCTTCACTTGCAAGTTTTATAGTGCGTAAGGCTTTTAATATCTCAATAAAAAATGCTTTTTATGTGCTGCAAAATTTACAAGTAAAATGACAGTTTTTGTGTCTAAAAATTATTTACAAACTCCCGGCTTTCATCACTATAGAAGGCAAGCCATTATTTCATTTTTAATTAGCATATTATCTAATTATGGATTTGCCAATTGCATAGCGTTTTAACTTAAATGTATTTGCTTTTCTTCAGAACGTTTATAGTTGATAATGTTGCAAAAAATAATTACAAATTAATCATTATTTGTTTTCTTATATATTTGTTGACTTTTTGCCTTCATCGATCTAGATAATGAGCTAATACTTGTTTTAAAATTAATAGCGCTTATGGATGTCCTATTTGCTTAACGTTTAACCTAAAACACTTGTTTGCCTTCTTCAGAACTTTTCTAGCTGCTAATGTCAGAAAACTTAAACTTTTTTATGCGTCTAACAATTATTTGTAAACTCTCGTCCTTCACTGCTCTAAAGGATGAGCCATTATTTGTGTTTATGAAAATGTTTATGAAAATTACTAACTTTTGTTATTCATCTACCTTTTGAGTGTCGTTTAAATCTTCAACTCTTCGCTTTTCTTTAGAATTTTTATAGCTTATGTAAATTAAGAAAAACAAATCTTACAACTTAACCTAGTTTTATGTATCTAGCAATTATTTGTAAACTCTTTGCCATTATCGATCTAAAGGATAAGCTATTATCTCTTTTAAAATTACCAGCCTTTATGGATTTTCCATTGACATAACTGTTTATTCTCCAACTCTTTCTCTTTATATAAAATATAAATAAAAAAATATAAATCTTCCAGCTGGTAATGCCTTTTGTACTGCAAAACAAAAATTCATTGCTATTAATGTGAATAACAAGGCACAAATCCGAAAACTGAAGCTTGCCTTATGTGTTTAGCAATAATTCGTGAGCTCTCAGCCTTCATCGCTATAAAGAATAAGGCATTGTTTCTTGTAAAATGCCATGTAATGTGCCTATTATTTTGAAATGTGTAATGTTTTAACATCAACTTCTTTCTGCTTGTCTTTAAGGTCTTTTCAGCTAGAAGTACTCTTTATACCGCAATAAAAAATATATAACTTTCGACAGCTCAGCATCAAGATTTTTTGCACAGACACTTCATGCATTTTTTGTACTAAATGCCGTTTGAAGTAACTCTTGTCGGTTTGGGCTGAACTGAATAGGTTCAGTCGCTCAACCTACATAAATTTGAATTTATTTAACAAAATTCCTATTACACCTGAGGCTACACCTACGTTAACTCAATTGGTCATGACAACAGAAATGTTACAGGGCTTACTCCTAGGCTTACAAAACAATACTCTAAATAATAGTGATGCCATTATGTCCACTAATAGTAGTATCCAATATTAGTAAAGGAAATTTTTCACTGACGAAGTCAACTGTTCAACGAGAACAAAAAAAGACAATAGACACACATCCTGGTGGAATAACCGCCTGGAAAGTGAGAGGAGAAACGTCCGACGACTCTTTATTAAAGCAAAACTAACCGGTGACTGGGAGACTTGCAGACAAGCCCTAGCTAACTACAACAAACAGATCAGGGCTGTTAAAAAAGAGTCTTGGAGAAGGGTTTGTGGCGGGATAGAAGACCTGCCAACCGGAGCCCGAATCCGTAGGATTCTCTCCAGGGAGACGTGTCAGGTTAGTCGGTTCGATAAAGCGGTCTGATGGAACCTACACCTCCACTGGTAGTGAAACCTTAGAGATAGTCGCAAGTTGTCATTTTCCGGGTAGCCGGCTGACAAATTTGGAGACTAACAAAAGCCCCTTGGGACGGTTTAATCGACTCAACAGGGTAGACTGGAAGCTCTCCAAAAAAGTGGTCAGACCGACCCTTCTAAAATCCACGATTATGGCTTTCAAACTATACAAATTCCCTGGGGAGGCTGGAGTGTTCCCGGCACTACTACAACAGGCACTGGTTCAACTCGCATCTCTACTAACAAAGCTCTTCAAAGCGAATCTTGCGTGGAACTTTATTCCAAACTGCTGAGGGTCGTCTACATACCAAAGGTGGGATGTAGGGGAAAAGATGTGAATGAATCGTTCAGGCCAATCAGTCTAACCTCGTTTCTGTTGAAAATCTTGGGAAAGCTGCTAGACTTATATATACGCTAACAACGTACCCCCTTAATTCGAAACGGTATGAATATCAGGCTAATAAATCAGCAGAACTAGCACTCTACAACCTGATGGTGAAAATCCAAAATACCTTAGATTCAAAGGGTGTCGCAGTAGGTATTTTAATGGACATGTACCTGTACCCTTAATGAAGATACCAAATAAACGTCGCAACATCGGCAAGGTTAAAGAGTAGGTGGTCACCAATTTGTCGATAAACCCATCTGCATACCAGTTGAGGGTTCTACCCTTCATCAGTACCGCATTGGCTGGTCGACAAATTTTCTAGACCGGGTGCCCTGGCTTAAAGCCAGAAAACTATGGAGTAGCGGTGAGATGTGGTACAGAGCAGGCGACATCTACCAGCGTATTAGATCTAATACTGTATGGCAGATGGCTCTCAGTTCGTGAAGCAGCCCATATTACTCTATACCTCGCGGTTATCGGAACCAAAACGCGAGGGGTTGATCGACAAATTGGTGACCACCTACTCTTTTCACTTCATTTTGGTCCCGGTAACCGCAAGGCAGACAGCAATATGCGCTGATTCTCGAACTGAGAGCCATCTGCCATGCAGTATTAGGTCTAAAACGCTGGTGGATATCACCTGCTCTATACGTACAACATCTCACCGCTATTCCATAGCTTTTTTGGCTTTAAGCCACGATACACCGTCTCCAATTTGTCGACCAGCCAAAGTTGTACTGATTAGGGGTAGATCTCGAAACTGGTATGCAGATGGGATGATCGACAAATTGGTGACCACCTACTCTTTACACTTTGCTTTGGTTCCGATAACTGCGAGGTACAGGGCAATATGGGCTGCTTTTCGAACTGAGAGCCATCTGGCATGCGGTATTGGATCTAATACGCTAGTGGATGTCGCCTGCTCTGTACAACATCTCACCGCTATTCCATAGCTTTTTGGCTTTAAGCCACGACACGCGGTCTCCAATTTGTCGACCAGCCAAAGCTGTGCTGATGAGGGGTAGGCACTGAAACTGGTAGGCACATAGGTGCACAACCTACTCTTTACCAGAGACATTTACACTACGTAGACAAGGCAAGTCATTCATAAAAGTATAAAATCCCTATGGCAACATCCATTGTAAAATCATGAATGAACTAACAAGAGTGGGGGAATGGTTGGAAGACACCACGCGCTTTCTTAATCCATTGCCGTATTCATTTTTTTTTCATGCTTCAAATAATTTATTCCATATTATATGTAAGGAGGGATTTTGGAGGTCATTTTAGATATACATACCTAATTAGAATTTGTCCTGAAATATATCAGTAAAAATGGATCACATCTATTGAGGGCTGAATTCTGGTAGTTTTCAAATACAGGGTGTCCCAGCCGAGAGTGACTCATTTTAAATGCTTATAACTTTTCAACCATATGTGACAGCTACTTGTGGTTTACGCCATTCCTTTTCTCTACGTCTAAAGTTTTCTTTTAGTTGGCCTCAAATTTTGTCGACACTATACAGTGGGATCAAAAAATTTCCTTTTTTTCAAAATAAAAATTCTCAACTATTTTTAATGGAACACCCTGTATATTGTGACGCCATAATTAAGAGTCATGATCAAGATATCCAACTACCAATAAACATCGAATTTGAAACTTGAAGTTTCAGCTGAAAAAAATTAAAATAGATATCGGCGTATTTTTAAATATGCAAATTTTATTAGCATATTTACAAAACGAATGGGCAGATATTGATAAATCAATAAAGAAAGAATAAAGACTAAAAAAACTGCCGTATATGTTGGCCGTTCTGATCCACGCATTTGTGAAGTCTCACCAGTAAATGGTTAAAAGAATTTTGTAACATATCCTGTGTGTAAGATCATCCAAACTAGTGGGGAGGGGGCTATAGCACCTCTCTTTCACATAACCCCCCAAGGAAAAAGTCTGGGACCGTCAAGTCAGGAGAGTAAGGTGCCCACTCTATAGGACCCGCTCTTCCTTGTCATTTTTATCCCAAATGTTATATCTAGTGATGTTCTTGCTATTAAAGAATAATGCGGCTGAAATTAGACCACTTCCAAGAGACCATCCTGCCTTAACTGTGGATAAAAGAAATTTTCCAACATATCAGTATATACTGTTCCTGTTATTGTAGGTTCATTAAAAAAAAATGGTTCGTATATTTTTTCGGGTGAGATTGCACACCATACGGTTACTTTTGGAGTATCTCGCTGAAACTCGTTGAAAGCTCTTGGATTCTTCGAGGCCCAAATCCTACAGTTATGCTAGTTACATCTACCATCTATGTGAAAACTAGCCTCATCAGACATATAGCGCATTTGGGTTATGTCTAAATAAATCCAAAAGAATTTCGCAAGAAAATAATCTCTTTTGGTAGCCATCTTGGCGAAGGTTTTGAAATGTTTGAAGCTTATAAGGAAATAACTTTCAACTTTTAACACATCTCTCGCACTCATTTTTAGATAAATTTAACGCAGCCGCCATTTTTCTGAGTGATACTTTTCGATTATTAATCGCGATAATCTCTTGAACCGCTAAAAGTCTGTCTAAATATTAGGATCAAACATATTCCTTTTTGGCCATATTTTGACCTCCATTTCCTCTCCTCTAACATTGACCTCCAAGTCTCCATGTATTGAACATTTCTGATGCCATTTTTTAATAACGTTTTTGCTTGGCGGATTTCTATGGAATCTAGCACGAAATCTTTGTGTCGTTATCATTTTCTTTAAAATTAAACTTAATTTTCAATTTAACTCTGACAGTTTGCAATTTCTCTTTCAACTTTCCGTGGGTCATTTTCGACCTTCAAATAGATCATTCATATTTACCAAGACCGCACTATTCCCCTATGAATTATTTAAGTTCTTCAGATCTTCTTTTATCTCGTCTCTCTTACAGTCTGCTCTTCTAACATCTGAGTTCCTAAGTTCACTTCTTGGTTGACTTGTCTTTTCTTTTCTCTTTCAACTTTTTGTGGATCATTTTCGACCCTCAAATAGATCGTTCACATTTGCCAAGATCTCACTATTCCACTATGAGTTATCCAATATGTTCAGATCTTCTTCTATATCATTGTCTTTTAGTATTATTACGGAACTATTTTTTTTACATCAATGAGCTTGGTTGCTCTTCTGCTAACTGAGTTCTTGATTGCATTTCTTGGTTGACTTTTCCTTTTCTCTTTTGATCATCAACTTCGTTGTCTGCTTGTTCAGCCCTCTAAGTTCCCGACTGCACTTCTTGGGTCACTTGTCCTTTCTCGTTTCGTTTCTCTTTCAATTTTTTATGGATCATTTTCGACCTTCAAATAAACCATTCTCACACTATTAGCCAAGATCTCACACTATTAGCCAAGATCTCACACTATTCCATGATGGGTTATCCAAATATTTCAGATCTTCTATCTCATTGTTTTCTATTGTAACTATGGAACTATTTTTTGGCAACACTGAAGTTGGTTACACCTCTGCTATCTGAGTTCTCGTCTGTACTTCTTCATCATTCACATTTGCCAAGATCTCACTCTTCCCCGATTAGTTATTTAAATTCTTTAGATCTTCTTCTATCTCATCGTCTTCTGTTGTCATAACGAACTTGTTTTTTTCAACAGTTGCATTGGCTGCTCTTTCTGCTACCATCTGAGTCCCCGGCTGAACTTTATGGTTGACTTGTCCTTTCTTCTTCTCTCTTTCAACTTTTCGTGAATCATTTTCTGCCTTCACATTTGCCAAGACGTCACTATTCCATGATGAGTTATTTATATTCTTCAGATCTTCTTTTATCTCATTGTTTCGTATTGTTGTAACGATGTTGAAGTTGGCTACTCTTCTGCCATCAGAGTTCCAAGCTGCACTTTTTAGTTTGATGTGCATGCAATGTTGTAAGCATAGTGAAACACAAAGTGTGTGTTAGATCACCTATATCAACAGGTCTTTTGATTTTCCGTCCCTGTTGCTTATTTTATTTGCTCTAGGCAAGAAGGTTTCTGCTCCCCGGTGGATCTCAACAGGTTTTTTCTCCTGTCCAACTTCCTCCAAGTTCTGATATCTAACACAAATCGGTTTTCTTGTAACTCTACCCTTTTTCAATTTACTTAATTTTCTAACTGCTTCAGTAGAAAAACTGTCTCTGTCAGCTTTGTGGGTAGCTTAACACTACCCACAAAAGGTAAGAAGTTATCATCTGTATTGTTTCTAATATTGAACATTTTTAGCATTGTTAACATCGGATTATCTTGAAATAGATCCTCTAGAACCATTAGAATTTGTCTTATTGCCACGATCCCACTGCAAAATGATTGATATCATTGTTGTCTTGTTTTCTTTTATTAAAATTATTACCTGATTATTACCTGATTGTTTCTTGTCTGAGATGAGTGCAGTGAGGACTGCACTCTTTTCAAACTCATTATTTAGATCCTTCGCCTATTGATCACAATCTTATCCCTGATTAGTAAATCTTCTAAATCCTGAAAATTGAAAACTGAAGCCAGTACTTTTATCCAAATCCAAGTGATCCATACTTTCTCCTTCGACTTGGACTCAAACTTTATGTGATTTTAGGTACTCTGACAATTGTGGTGACAATTGCTTACTATAGTATTTAACTAGTACAACACGTAGATAGGTGAGACACCTACCTATAGGTAGGTGTTTTAATTTGAAAAAATTATTTACTATTAAACAATCATATTTTCAAAAATTCCACCCTATATACAACATTCTTTTTAGTTTTATATTCCTTTTGTCAATTTTAATTATTAATTAAACAAAGAAAATCAAGCTCTAATTTCTTAGTTATTAAAATTACTCCGATTTCTATTTTATTTTTTTACAGCTAAAACTTCAAGTCCGAAGTTTATTGGTACTTGGATACCTTGATCGTGACTCTTAATTGTGGCGTCACAATATACAGGGTGTTCCACTAAAAATAGTTGACAATTTTGTTGTTGAAAAAAAGATTTTTTTTGCTCCCACTGTACAAGTGTCTACAAAATTTGTTGCCAACTAGAAAAAAACTTTAGGCCTAGAGAAAATGAATGGCTTACACCGCAGGAGGCTATCACATATAGTTTAAAAGTTATAAGCATTTAAAATGGGTCTTTTAGTAAAGTGCAATACGTACTAAAAATATTATTAATCAACCTGTAGGTACTTAGTACAAAGAATATCCTACACCCACATTGATTTGAGGGTATGTAGTGTATTCCTTGTACTACTCAGCCTTTATAGTCCGTTTAAATATATATTCATCTAGCAGGCTGGGGAATTGATAGATATTTCTTATACCATATATGTACCTCCCTAAATATGATTATATGTCAGTTTCTCAGCCTACTAGATGAATACCTATTTGAAGATAACTCTGGCATTTAAACAGAAAGTTTAAAACTGAATTATTATATTTGATTGCATACCTTTCTACAACACTTAAAGAGCCCGATTTTTCTTGCTTCTCCAAATGTTCGTCATTTAGTTCTACTTCCACACTTGATGAGGTTCCGAGTGAGCTACATTTAGGTACATATTATTTTCAACATGCTAGAAAACTATTTAAAACGCCCTACCTGTTTGACAACGACATATTATTAAAGGGTCTTTGTACAGCATCTTGCTTCAGGTACTGCTTGCCATTAGATTTGTAAAAATAACTTCCTTTATTAAAATTAAGTGAACACACCTTGGAAGTCTTAGGCATTTTTGAATTAGGATCGAGTCTTAGTGCTGCAAACCAAATATTCCGGGTTTCAGTTTTGGCAGGAAATCTAAAAAAAAATATTTTTATTTAATATACCAGGAATCAGTAAAGACTGAATTAACCAAATTAGAAAATTAAAGAGAACAAGCGACACACAGCAGAAAAGAAATATCTCGAGAAATATTACAGCTCATATTAAAGATTGTTGAAAACTTCTATACAAATCTTTATATTAACAAAGGCCACCGGACACCGGAAAATTTACCTCGGATATTAAATCAGAGATCAGAAGAAGTAAGTAAGCTATTTTCTTATTTTTATTTTGGTCTGCGGAATTCAAATCTTAGGGAAGGCCAATGGTAATATTCGTTGTCTTTCTCTTAACATTGACAAGTATTCGACTTACCTGTGAAACTTCAAATTTGGATTTGAACGGGCTGTAATCCTACAAATTGTGCACTGATTCACCATTGTAATGTCCTTTAACACTCTTTGGCACTTAATTAATATCAAAAAGTCACTAAAACGCACAAAAACGTTAAAAATCTCCAAGCAAATACAAACGGCGTCGTTTTACTACAAATACACGTGACACTCGCATCAGCGACATTGTCACGTCGAGTGGTGAACACACTTTTATAGGCTATAGGGCCTATGTAAAAGCGAGGCAAATAGGCAACAGAGCTGGAAATTCTTAAGGTGTCGATTACACTGTAAAAAAGTAAATAAACGAGGGGGTGCTCTTTACACTTCTTTTTGGTTCCGACAACCGCGAGATACAGAGCAATATTTTCTGCTTCTCGAACTGAGAGCAATCTGCCATGCAGTATTAGCTCTAATACGCTGGTGGATGTCGCCTGCTCTGTACAACATCTCATCGGCAAGATTGCTGCGAAAGAGTAAAAGGTTCTTTTCGTTCGAGTCCTTGAGAGCTTGCAAATTATTTTACAGTCGACGCTATATTAGACAACTTCAGAATGAGTTAGACAAGCTGTTGAAGTTGGGTCAAATCGAAAAGTATGAGTTTGCCTACGCATCTGGTACTGGTACCGAAAAAAAAATGAGAAACTCGTTTATGGGTAGACTACCAGCTTCTAAACTCAATTACCAAACCTGTGAATCGCTTCGCGTGAAGGGCCATTTTATTCGCAGCCTGAGTTTAACATACATAATATAAATTCACACACCACAAGCCATTTTAGTTCAAAATTATCACCTCATTAAGCACCTAAATTGTCGTGCCTGCCTTGTGTGATTTTGTAATTTAAAAAGTACTCAAACCACTGGGGGATTGAGGGAACGCGAGCGAAACGATTGCGGGACATAAATCAACAGCGGCATATAGAAGTGCACACATCAAATTTATAAAACTTTAGTTTCTATATGTGATTTTTATTATAAGTTATAACTGAAATTAACCTGGCAATATATTTACGTTTTGTGCTCCCTTGGCGTGATGTTTTTCTCCTCTATTTTTGCCCTATTTTTGCTACAATAACCCCATCATTAACTCCACAATCAAACGCTGATAAGTCCTATTCTGCCCCTCCCACAAGTCCGTTACCATGCACATGAAAGTAAACTAGTTTATTTAATATTTAGTCAGTTGCATTATGTGAACGATTTTGTTGTTTAAATATTCATTTCTTGAATTGCGTTTTGTCATTTAAGTTTCTTTGTTATTGCTTTTGTGGAAACTTGTAGCTAATTTTATAAAATTGTAGTATTAATACACTTTATAAAACTGGAACCAAAAACCATTCCCACCGCTACGCAAAACGAGAATCAGGTCTGCTCCGGCGTCAGCAAAGTTAATGCATGTTTCTGTCGTGTTGGTCCTGAATATGTACGACTAGACGTTTCCGGAGCAACTCATGATACGATCGCCAGTAAATATCTTGACATGTTTGAGATTAGTTTCGGTCTCCAACTTCCTGTGGCTAGTCAAACGTCAGAAAAATTTCCGGCGTTTTTTCCCTTCTTTCTCAGGTTTCCCAGCACTAAGTAGAGCGATCAGTGCTAAGAGTTTCACAATAAAAAGTATTATTACAGTTACTGTGATTACCGAAGTCACTACTTTTAAAATAATTAAAACACTGCAAACGAGGTAAATCTTCCTCGCTTTGGCAAAGAGGTTATCTCCAATGACTCAATTGTTTCCCCGACGCCGTTCGTTCGAAGACAATAGTAATTCCAGACTTAATTAAATCGAACAATAGCATTTGGCACTTTACGAGGGTTTAAGCTTATCAGTGTAAACAACGATTAATGCGGAGCGATGGGATAATTTAGTTGACAAATTTCAGCAAGAAATAAATTTATATTATTGAGCCTCATACCCGTCAATCTGGTGGGTCGAGAATCCGGCTTCTTCGGTGGAAAACAATAAAACAAGAACGCGAAATATCAGTTGATTAAGCAATATTGCTCAAATCCAGTTCCATAGTCTATCGACTGTAACCTGATTTATTCGCTTCGCATTTTTCGTGAGTGCTCAACGAACCGGATACCTTTTGTATTACTGCGAATGAGTCGTAACTCTACGCGACGCAAATTTTCTTGTAGCTGTCTGAACCAAGTGATTTATTACTTAAAATTGCCCTTTAAAGTCGACTACATGTATACTCACTTTACCTTCGATATGCTCTTGATAGAGCAAACTTGAGATTTTCCTGCGTTCCAGTGCCTCTTACCAAATGTGATAAGGGCTCGTTTGCCCCTAGCAAAATTCTCATTATTATTAGTTTCATAACGCCAGCAAATGGGGGATAAAAGCAGTTCAAATAAATAAGGCCTTGGAACAGTTCAAGCATTCGAATTACTAGAAAATATAAGGTGTACGTAAGCAGCCGTGCCGGGAAATTTATAACTTGAAGCGACTAAGATTAACGGTTTTGAAAACTGTCGACATACAACAAACTTGCCAAACTTCGGCGGAAACACGGTCATCAGCTTAGTTACGATTCTTTGGCACATTCGGGCACCTGCCCACGCATCGTAATGAGCGTTGTTTTATGCAAAACAGGATCGGGTTTCGGATCCATCAGCTTTAGAACTCGTGAGAGTTTAAACAGTCCTAAGGGGGCTTGTATGTTATATTGGGACCATTTCTAAATCAAATTTATTAACTAACGTTGTTTACATTACACAGAACGACTCGTCGTCTGCTTTGATGGTTTCGTCACGACGCGACGGTGAATTATTTAAAATTACACTAAAAATCCTAAACATTTTAGGCTTTTTAAAACTATTTAAGATGACCTCTAATAATAGTAACTAAAGCCCTGAAGTTCTAGAAGTTTCTAGCCCATCTTAATAAATAGCACTTATATCAGAATCTCAGTCAAAGGGAAGGTTTTTCCAGTATTGTAGATTACTTCATCAGAAATTGGCAGAATTCGTAAAGAGAAGTTAATAGAGTTACTTTCTTCAACTTGTATCAAAATCTATTTATTTTGTAACAGATAAATAATAAACAGATTTGAATTTCTCTGGAGTTTCTTTAGGGATATAGCATAATTTCCCTAAGAGCCCACAGTTGCTTATTGAGGGTATACCCCTCACTCGAATTGGTGTCAAAAATATGAGCATTATTTTCATAACGCTGCCTAAGAAACGTTATATTAAAATTCTATTGGTTACTTTTATATAATCAATTATATTCGCAGGTTCATCCCTCAAGAATAACTTTAGGTAAAAGAATCTCAGAATACTGGCAGAGAGCTGTTGTCAACCTCTAAAGCTGGGAAAAGTCCTGAGTACAAACACAAATTGGTTCACCACTGCTTTTTTTGTTTTCGGTAACAAAAAAAAGCAGTAAAACTCTATATTTATATTCTAAATTCTAATAGTTTATGTATTTGTTTGTTTCTAACGTCTTTTTACGTTTTTTATTAGTTGTATGGTAAATTGGGCCGCAACCAAAGAACGGTGTTAAAGGTCCAAATTTTGAACTATTTAAATTCCCACATGAAGTCACCGAAAGAAATAATTATGATCCTGCAAGTCTTGACGAACATGACAAAGAAAAACTTACAAAAAAAAAGAAGAAAAGAAAACCAGAAAAACCAGAGAATGCCACACTTGAAAATAACCATTAAAAGTGCATTAAAGCTTAGGAATAAGAAGACCGTGGAAGGAGTTACAAAAGGAAGCTCCTATAAATAGACTCGTCCAGACATCGAATCCTGATGAAGGAAACTAATATTGCCAAAACCAGGCGACCAAATAGATTTCATTATCAAGATTGATGATGGCTTAAAGAAGAGAAAAAAAAAGACCAAATCCAAGAAGGAAGCTCCCGAGTAAACTGCCTTTAACGAAAGATGCACTCTATTCACTCCATTCCAAAGGAATCTCTACAAGAAAAAGACTACACAGGCAGTACAGGCAGTCTTCAATCCCAAACCTAAGAAGAAGATAGAAGAAGAAACTCCCAATACTCTTAAAGTGGTGTTAAAAAAAGAACAACCAGCGGAGCTTAAAGAAGTGGAGGCTAAATTAGTTTTGTTGAAAACGAACACAAAGCTGAGGAAGTGGAAGTGGTTGAAGTAAAAGTTATGATACAAACCAACGACGAAAAAGTGTGTTCGTTGGGTTATTAGCAGGATTGATAGGATTATTCAGGATTATTGGAATTAAGGAAAATTATTAGGATGTTTATTGAGGTACAAAGCATCTTCAAGAAAAAAGATAAAATTCCGAAACCGAAAGAAGGAATTGGAGAAGACACATACATAAGTTAGTAAGTCGTCATGGTATTCTTGAATTGCTCGTCCTTTGGTAAGAGTTTTTTTTTTGGTAGAGTGGCATGTTGTTACTTGCCACAACCAACTTCACTTAGTTAAAAAACCGTGAGGAAAATCTGAATAAAAGTCGAAAAAACGTTGACGATACCGCAAGTGTCTTAGTGGTTTCTCCTCAACAGAGAGAAGAATGAAGCTGTAAGTCCTGCCAAATACGACAAGGAAAAACTTGTAAAGAAAAAGAAGAAAACACAGCTAGCGAAACCAAGAAAAGCGATGTTTAAAAATAACCATCGAGAAAAGTGTATTAAAGCTTCGGAATAAGAAGACAAGTATAATAAGAAGTTACAAATAAAGCTCTCCAAAAGAGACCTCAAGAAGAACCAGAAAATGGTGTGGTTAAGATGGTCCAGCCAGCGAATCCTGGTGAAGGAACACAAATATTGTAAAAACCAAATGACGAAAAAAGAGATGTACTTTACAAGATCATATCAAAGAGGAAACTCCAAAGGAAACTGCTTTTTTTCCGAAAAGGAGGCGTTTGCTCACTTTATTGCAAATGAATCATTTTCCTCCACATTCGCCAAGAAGACTCCTCTTCTTGTGGTTTGCCTTTCAAACCCAAATCTAAGAAGAAGATAGAAGAGGAAACTCACAAAACTGTTGAAGTTGTTAAAAAAAAACAACCAGCGGAACTTAAAAAAGTAGAGGCCAAATCAGTTTTGTTGAAGAAATCACCCAAAGCTGAGGAAGTGGGAGTGGTTGAAGTAGAAGTTATGGTACAACCCAACGAAGAAAAATAGTCTTCGTTGGGTTATTGGCAGAATTAATGGGATTATTGAGATTATTGAGGTACTAATATAGAAGTATCTTAAAGAAGAAAAGTAAAATTCCGAAACCGAAAGAAAGGAATGGAGAAGGCACCTACATAAGTTGTCATGGTATTCTTGAATTGCTCGTCCTTTAGTAAGGATGTGAGTTTTAATAGAGTTGCATGTTTTTTCTGGCCACAACTAACTTCGCTTAGTTAAAATACCGTAAGGAAAAATCTGAATAAAGGGTCGAAACGTTGGCGATACCGCAAATGTCTTTAGTGGTTTCTCCTCGACAGAGATAAATATGAAGCTGTAAGCCCTGCCAAATCCGACAAGGAAAAACTTGTAAAGAAAAAGAAGAAAACACAGCCAAGAAAGGCGATGTTATAAAACCAAGAAGTTACAATTAAAGCTCCTCAAAAGAGACATCAAGAAGCACAAGGAGAGGGTATGGTTAAGAGGGTCCAGCTAGCGAATCCTGATTATAGATTTCGTTTTCAAGCTCCATTCTGGCTTAAAGAAGAGAAAGAAGAAGAACAAATCAAAGAAGGAAGCTCCAAAGGAAGCTGCTTTTTTCCAAAAGGAGGTGTCTACCCACTCTATTCCAAAAAAATTAGTAGAAGTAGAGAAAGTAGAGAAGAAGAGACTTCTCTTCTTGAGGTTTTCCTCTCAAACCCAAACTTAAGAAGAAGATAGAAGAAGAAACTCCCAAAACTGCTAAAGTTGTGTTAAAAAAAGATCAACCAGCGGAACTTAAAGAAGTGGAGGCCTTTTGTTGAAGAAAGCACCCAAAGCTGAGGAAGTGGAAGTGGCTGAAATAAATTTATGGTACAATCCAACGAAGAGAAAGGATCTTCTTATTGGCAGGATTAATGAGGATTAGGGTCGGCTGGGATAATTGTAAATAAAATCTGAAGTTTGAGCGCATTTTTTATTTTGTCTTTTTCCGAATGTTGAATTTATTTTTAACAGTAGCCGGATATTGTTATTAACAATTGTTGACTTTAATCTCTTAATAAAATAAAAGCCACAATTTATTTTTTTTTTTGGAAAATTTATATTTTTATTTACCCCTATATATTTTCAATTACCCCTTAGCTTCGTGGTAAAAGAAAATGGTTAAAAAATATATGAACATGCCATCTAATCCACGCATGGGAAAACGTAAATGGGCTGTCAACCTAAAACAAATTCTAATCTGGAGACAAAATGAAATGCATGCCCGTTTACATTTACCCCAGAAGAGGTCTTATAGGTATGAACAAAAAACAAGATATAATTTAAATAAACTAAGAAAAGTTGCATAAAAATAACAAAACAACTTAGAACCTAATTCAGTCTTAAATAATAAAAAAAATAAAATTATTATAAAAGTTATCCTAGAAACTTGAAATCTAACCAAGTTAAGCTTTCTCACAAACTGACATACTGCCATTATATTTATAAATAAGTTTTCTTTGTTTCATTACAGTGGATGAATCTGACAGTATGGCAAAGATCATTTCAAACGTTATGGTGCTGTCGTCGTTTTCTTTGGGACAAAATTCAGTGCTGCAATCGTCCTGCCTTTCATACCCTTGCACAAGTATACCATCGTCTTCTTCGTCAATTTCTTGAATGCAGCAAATATACTTGTAATGATTATTATTCCTTGGTCCTCCCAAAATGTCGACAAGTACAAATTTCCCCAACTTCAAGTTAGGTGTTTCATTTTCCATCTCGTGACAACTTTCCCGTGTAATTAAGCGCTCAAAAGAGATTCATCGTCATCTGAATCTTCACAAAGTCACAAAGTGTGGTATTTTCCGCAGACTTTCCACTCCAACTTACTTTCTTTCGACTAATTTTCGCTATTTTGAATCTCCACTCTCTTCTGTCTCCCGAAGTTTCTGGGAAACGTTTTCAGCCTTTAAAACTTCACCATATTGAACTGGTTTTAAATGAGGAATCCGCTGTTTTATTGGAGCTGTTCGGCCATTGTTGATTTTATCTACACCTTTGGAGAATAGTTTTATTATAATAAAACTATTCTCCAAACGTGATAACATATTCAGCTACTATTTTTTTAACATCTCCTTTATCGCATGGATAGCCCATACGAGATCTGTCCTTCAAACAGTTAACAATACCAAGTTCAATATTGTGATAAATGACTGTTGATCGGCCAACCCCTAACTTGTTAATGGGCGTCGTTCTACCTTTTATTCGATTAAAGGCAACTGCTGGAGGTATTCCATAGGTTTCATGTACCTGGGCATTTCAGTTCTCTGTTTTTGATGTCCTCAGCAGCTCTCAAAAAATCGTCCAACGTATAAGAAGGACCTTGTCGTTTTTTCTTGTATGTTCGGGGCATACCTGTACATGATAGGCGTCTTAAATTTACACTACCAACAACTCCCTTTTCGCTATTTGCAATCACCCGGATTCTAATTTACAATTACCCCAGCGCGATTTTTTTTCTGGGGTAAATGTAAACAAAAAATAACTCCCTTCAAGGACTAAAAACTGAAATAATTGTTCTACTACTACTACTAAGTTCATTAAGATAACGCGACTTACCTTTTATTAAGTAGCAAAAGAAAAGTGTACCTGCAGCTTCACACAATTTCGATTATACAGACACTTGATAAAAATGAATTTCAATAGAAACAACACCTCAGCCTTTAACGTTGCATGGACTTGCAGTTAGTAACCCAACGAGTCTGAAAAGTTCTCACCCCATAAAAATGGGTGTCATAATAGTCGTTTTCAATTATCCCAATTTACAATTACCCCAGTCGACCCTAATGGAA
The DNA here is from genome assembly GCA_951812265.1 of Taphrorychus bicolor. Classification (NCBI taxonomy): domain Eukaryota; kingdom Metazoa; phylum Arthropoda; class Insecta; order Coleoptera; family Curculionidae; genus Taphrorychus; species Taphrorychus bicolor. The sequence goes on from OX638302.1 coordinate 19,521,680, forward strand.
TTAGTGAAAATGATTAGGAGGATTATTGAGATTATTGAGGTACAAAGCATCTTCAAGAAGAAAGGTAAAGGTGAGATGTTGTACAGGGCAAGAAAGGTAAACTTCCGAATCCGAAAGAAGGAGTTGGAGAAGGCACATGCATAAGTTAGTAAGTCGTCATGGTATTCTTGGATTGCTCGTCCTTTAGTAAGGGTGTGAATGTTTTAATAGAGTGGCATGTTGTTTTTGGCCACAACCAACTTCGCCTAATGAAAAAAATGTAAGGAAAACCTGAAGACCGAAGCTTTAGCGATACTGCAAATCCCTTAGTGATGTCTCCCCGAAAGGGATAAATATAAAGCTATAAGTCCTGCCCAATACGACAAGGAAAAACTTGTAAAGAAAAAGAAGAAAACACAGACAAAACCAGAGAAGGCGATGCTTAAAAATAACCATCGAAGAAAGTGCATTAAAGCCACGGAAGAAGAAGACCGAGGAAGAAGTTACAAAGAAGGCTCCTCAAAAGAGAACTCAAGAAGAACAAGTAAAGGGTGTGGTTAAGATGGTCCAGCCAGCAAATCCTGGCGAAAGAAAACAAATATTGTGAAAACCAGATGACGAAATAGATTACGTTTTCAAGATCGATAGCTTAAGGAAGAAAAAGAAGACCAAATCAAAGAGGGAAGCTCCAAAGGAAGCTGCATTTTTTCGAAAAGGAGGAGTCTACTCACTCTATTCCAAAGGAATCAGTAGAAATACAGAAAGAAGACAAGAAGAGACATCTCTTGCCTCTCAAACCCAAACCTAAGAAGATGATACCCAAGATGAAGAATTTGCCAAAATTGTTAAAGTTGTGTTGAAAAAAGAACAACCAGCTGAACTTAAATAAACCGAGCCCAAATAAGTTTTGTTGAAAAAAGCACCCAAAGCTGAGGAGGTGGAAAAGTGGATGAAGTAAAAGTTATGGTAAAATCCAACGAAGAAAAAGAGTCTTCATTAGGTTATTGTTGGGATTATTACGATTATTGGGATTATTTTAATTAATGATTGTGTGACTAATGAAGTGTATTAAAGCTTCCAAAGAAGAGTACAAAGAAAGCTCCTCAAAAGAGACATCAAGAAGAACAAGAAAAGCGTGTGGTTAAGATGGTCCAGCCAGCGAATCCTCTCGAAAAAAAAACAAATATTGCGAAAACCAGATGACGAATTAGATTTCATTTTCAGGATCGATGATGCCTTAAAGAAGAGAAAGAAGAGGACCAAATTAACAAAGAGGAAGCTCCTCAAAAGGAAGGAAGCTCCTCAAGAAGAACAAAAAAGGGTGTGGTTAAGATGGTCCACCCAGCAAATCCTGGTGAAAGAAAACAAATATATAGAACGACATAGATAGAAAAAACCGAAAGAAGGAATTGGAGAAGATGCATACATAAGTTGGTAAGTCGCCATGAGATGGTTTTCAACTGCTCGTCCTTTGGTATGGTTGTGAATATTTTAGTAGAGTGGCTGGTTGTTTCTGACCACAACCAACTTCACTTAATTAAAAAACCGTGAGGAAAATCTGGATAAAGATCGAAACGTTGGCGATACTGCAAACGCCTTAGTGGTTTTTCCCATAAAGGGATAAATATAAAGCTATAAGTCCTGCCAAATACGACAAGGAAAAATTTGTAAAGAATAAGAAGAAAACAAAGCCAGAAGAAACAGAGAAGGCGATACTTAAAAATAAATATCGAGAAAAGTGTATTAAAGCTTCCAAAAAAGAATACCCAGGAAGAAGATACAAAGAAAGCTCCTCAAAAGAGACATCAAGAAGAACAAGAAAAGCGTGTGGTTAAGATGGTCCAGCCAGCGAATCCTCTCGAAAAAAAAACAAATATTGCGAAAACCAGATGGCGAATTAGATTTCGTTTTCAGGATCGATGATGCCTTAAAGAAGAGAAAGAAGAGGACCAAATTAACAAAGAGGAAGCTCCTCAAAAGGAAGGAAGCTCCTCAAGAAGAACAAAAAAAGGGTGTGGTTAAGATGGTCCACCCAGCAAATCCTGGTGAAAGAAAACAAATATTGCAAAAACCATATAACGACATAGATTTTGTTTTCAAGATCGATGGTGGCTTAAAGAAGAGAAAGAAGAAAACCAAATCAAAGAGGGAAGCTCCAAAGAAAGCTGCCTTTTTCCGAAAAGGAGGAGTTTATTCACTCTATTCCAAAAGAATCCAACCAATAAAACCGAAGGTGTACAGGCAGTCTTCAAACCCAAACCTAAGAAGAAGATAGAAGAAGAAACTCCCACAACTGTTAAAGTTGTATTAAGAAAAAACAATCAGCGGAACGTAAAGAAGTGGAGTCCAAATTAGTGTTGTTGAGAAAGAACCCAAAGCTGAGGAAGTGGAAGTGGTTGAAGCAAAAGTTATGGTATAATGCAGCGAACAAAAAAAAGTCTTCGTTCCCTTATTGGCAGAATTAATGAGGATTATTGGAATTAATGAAAATTATTAGGAGGATTATTGAGATTATTGAGGTACAAGGCATTTTCAAGAAGAAAGGTAAAATTCCGAAACGAAGAAGGAATTGGATAAGACACATACATAAGTTAGTAAGTCGTCATGGTATTCTTGAATTTCTCGTTCTTCGGTAAAGGTGTGAATATTTTTGGTATGTTGTTTTTGGCCACAATCAACTTCGCTTAGTTAAAAACCCGTGAGGAAAATCTGAATAAAGATCGAAGCGTTGGCGATACCGCAAATGCCTTAATGGTTTCTCCCCGACAGAGATAAATATAAAGTCATAAGTCCTGCCAAATACGACACGGAAAAACTTTTAGGAAATATGCAGAAAACAAAGCCAGAAACGCCAGAGAAGGCTATGCTTAAAAATAACTATCGAGAAAAGTGCAGTAAAGCTTCGGAAGAAGAAGACCGAGGAAGAAGTTACAAAGAAAGCTCCTCAAGAGAGACCTCAAGAAGAACAAGAAAAAGGTGCGATAAGGAGATCCAGCCAGAAATTCCTGGCCAAAGAAAACAAATATTGCGAAAATCAGATCACGAAATGGATTTCGTTTTCAAAACCAACCAAATCAAAATAGAAAGCTCTAAAAGAAGCTGCGTTTATCGAAAGGGAGGAGTCTATTCACTCTATTCCAAAGGAATCTCCACAAGATAAAAAGCTTGTATAGGCAGTCTTCAAATCCAAACCTAAGAAGACAGAAGAAGAAACTCCCAAAAACTGTAAAAGTTAAATTAAAGAATGAACAACCAGCGGAGCTTAAAAAAGCGGAGGCAAAATCAGTTTTATTGAAGAAAGCACCCTTAGCTGAGAAAATGGAAGTGGTTGAAGTGGAAGGATACAGCTATGGGAAGTGGTCACTCGCAGATCTCCAGCCTCATTCAACGGAACACCCCTATTAACCTGTCGCAGGAGGGGCACCCACGCGATCAGCTGAGACTGAAACAGCCATTTCGGATAAACATCCCAACAAGGGACAATTTAAGGAAGAGCTGCTTCAGTAACTTTCTGAGAATAACCAGGTACGGTATACAGACGGATAAAAACAGTCAAGCGGCGCTGTGAGCCATCTGCAATAGTGGAACGAGTTCAAAGCTCGTTCAGGACCACGTTCACTAGCAGAAACAAAAAGGGTAACTCTTCAAAAAGGGGCATCGAGGGGAACGAGCGTGCCGACGAATCGGTCAAGCGTGGTTTCCAGACATATTTTACTGGATCAGAGCCATGTCTAGGAATAAGTAAATGATACGTCTCTTACACTCTGAATGAGTGGGCATGAGAGAGTACAAGGACGAACATGACACACTCAGGAATATGTCAACAGACCAAGGAAATCTACCCTAACCTGGATAGATCCAAGGCCTCTTGGCTTTTTAGGAGGGGTCTCCCGGCAATGCCCGGGAATCCCTACTAGACACTGCAGACTAAGCAGGCACATACACCTCCCCGAAATGGCTGAAAGTCCACTCTGCACCCACTGTGGGGCAAGGGAAGGATCGTCATATCACTTTCTGGGAGTGTGCTTTTCTTCATCGAGGGGACCTTCTGATTCTGAGATGGGACGGGGTATTCTGGGATGGGTGGACCGGGGGACTACTGTGATAAAGACCTCTAAACCCTAGTCGCAAGGCCCTATTGTTTACTGCTTCTACGGTAGTGAAGAAAAAGTGTCTTCGTTGGATTAGTGTCGGGATTATTAGTATTATTGAGGATTATGGGAGTTAATAAAAACTAGTAGGAGAATTATTGAGATTATTGGGATTACTGATGTACATGCAACATGTAATGCACATCGTCAAGAAGAAGGGTGAAATTCCGAAACCGAAAAACATATACTTATAAGCCATTCACTTATTATTGTCATCAAGTAGGTGTTTGAAATTTGACTTTAAAATTTTGATCGTATCATGTGCTAAAAAAAGATCGGTATAAAAAAAATGGTTTAAAAGGTAACTGGATGACAAAAATTAGTGAATGGGTAATAAGTTGGTAAGTCGTCATGGTATGGTCTTCGATTGCTCGTCCGTTGGGTGTGAATATTTTAATAAGGCGGTATGTTGTTTCTGGCCACGACGAACGCCTTAACGCTTAGTGAGAAAGCCCTGGGAAGATCTTATTAACGGTCGAAACGCAATGTGGTGCGATGCCGCAAATGTGGTTTCTTTTATGTCCTACACGCGCTATATATCTCTTTCAAGTTGAACAGAGGATTAAAAGATCAATGTGGTAAACCAGCAAGAGAAGAGATAAATTAGTGTAAAAGATAAGAATTTCTCAATGAAGAAAAATCTCTTCAATGAGTTTTGAGCAGTGCTTTATCTAAAAAGAGAGACGTTAAACACTCTTTCTTTAATTCAAACCTTTTTGGGTTCATTTCAGTACGGTTTGAAAAAAAAAATGGTAAATCGTGTAAGAAACATGTAACTTCTCATTCTTCAGTGTCGAGGGTGGGGCGTTACTTTATAGGAATTTGAAGATTAAATTATTACATGACTGAAAAAAAAACTAAATTACCAGATACTTCTTTAAAATCAAAAGCTATAAGAAATTTGCACCAATCATTAAACTATAAACTACCATAAACAATCGATTCGTTATTTGATGTAGCTGTGGGGGTGTGTACATAGGAGCGGCCCAACAAAGAATCAACGTAGTTACAAAATATTTATAATTAATTCTCAATTAATATGCCAATGAAAGTTTAATTAAATTACCACACAAATGAAGTTTCAAAACTCATTTGAAAGTTCATGCACAATGAAAATTACAGACTCCAAATGGAATCCTGTATTGTTTTTATTTATATACATACGGACAAAACTTTCAGCTGGAGTATTAAAATAATAAATAAATTAAAGGTCTAAATCCAAGGGACACCTTCGGAAATCCAGGTAATTGAAAAGGATCGGTCCGGCCTTGGTTGTAACGACTTTTGCGGCTTTGTGTATCGGTCTGCTCTAGAGGTATAAACAGAATTAATTTCTACGATTCGGGTGTAGAGAAAAAGGAGAATTCGTCCGGGAACTATGCTCAAAAACAATTGAGCCTCTAAGTGCACTGTTAACCTGCTTATAGGTAATCCCGATAGAGCTTCGTATTATTGTATTTTACAACGACCACAAATTTTCCGAACCGTTCTCGGCAGTGGGCAATTTGTCACAATTTTCCGGCGCAGCTTCGGGCGCTTTTCCAAAACGATATCAAGAGGTACTTGTCGCAGTATTTAGAGGAATTAATGTTCGGGAAACACTCCGGCCAAAAGGCGGTTTCAAATAAATTTTACTGGAGATTTCCAAGTGCAAACTCCGCCACCAGATTACCAAACATTACTCCTACGACATGGGAAAATAGTCTCTTGTTGTGCATTTGTACGTCAATGCATGAACTCTCTGATTTAATGGAGCCCCCCCTACGTAGCGACATTATCGGATCGATACCTTATACACATGACTTGCATTAACATGCCCTTATTTCAAGTTGGGCTACGTTTTCTCGTGCTGTTCCGAAATTACCCGAATTTAATGGAAAATTAAAATTCGACGTTCATAAATCAATTCCTTGCAGGTAAGCTGAGTAATGAAGTGGAAAGGTTTTAATAGGAGCGAACAGCGTAATAGCAGGAGCAATTTACTGGGAGTTTTTTAGTATTATGGCTTTTGTCTTCAGTTAGATTTTGTCTCGTTTCTTTGGTTCCTCTGGTGGATTGCAAACGTCCATTGGAACGTGTAGTGAGTAATTAAATTCCGGCCCACGTTACCAAATTATGTTCGACCAGCGAAGTGAAATCACATTTCAACTTTGTATGAGGAATAGCGAAAAAACACTCAATTATTGGATTTTAATTCCACAAAGGTATTAATTGAATAAATGCGGTTGCGATTGTGAAGGCGAACAATTCTTTGATGTGCTCTCGGTGCGTACATTGTGTGCAGAACAAGCCGGAATGAAAAAAATATATAATAATTACATTAAAATTGATACAGTAACTTCGCTTTTACGTTTTTGATGTTACAATAATTTAAACTAGCTTCTCTAATTATTGCCGAATGTAAGGGGTAAAAAATATTTTGTTATTTGTATGCGACCAGAGGCCAAGTGATGGATAGGTCAAAGAAGAGGGCAGGCCAAAGCCCGCACCAGGAGACTGCAGAAGTAATCCGGAGGATAATAGCTTCCGATGAAGAAAATAATACGAAAAAGTGGTTTATTAGAAAAATTCAACCACCGAAGGGGTCTGTCTCCAAAAGGGTTGAACCAATAAGACTTCAGTTGGTGGCAGATTGAGAAAAAACATCGAGAAGAACAAAAACCTGTTGAAACCACTCCAATCGGTTCACTCGTTCTAAAGTTATAGTCCGTCAAAGTTGGAATTTGAGAAAGAAAGAGGCATATACCTCCCCCCCTCTTTGGCTGCTAAAGAAAATCAATAAAGAAAATGGGGCAGTTCACATTAAATTACCTCCAACCGTTCTCGAGATATTTAATTACAATATTATCAAAATTAACCCTATGAAGCTGAAACTCGTTTTCGGATAACGTTTTCCAATTAGGACGGTAGTCGAGTCCCATTTCTGCCACTTCAAACTGTTTTCGAGATATTTTGTCGATTCGCTTTGATCGACTGTAACGTTTTTACTCATTATAAACATTTTTTTTCTAGCTGTGAAAATGGTGCATTTTAATTAAACTACCTCCAATCTTTCTCGAGATGATTGAACAATTCTTTATTTTCAAAGATTAACCTGTAAAGTTTTTACTCAGTTTCAACGGAGTTTTTCCAGTAAATAGAATGGTGCAGTTCAACTTAAACTACCTCCAATCGTTATCGAGATATTTAGTAACTTTATTATGAAATTTAACTCCATGAAGTTGGAACACGTTCTCAGCTAACTTTTTCCAATTAAGACGGCTGTTGAGTCCTATTTTTGTCACTTCCAACTGTTTTCTAGATATTTATTCAATTACTTGTTTTCAAAGATTAACCTGTGATGCGCTTACTCGTGTCAAAATTAACCCTATGAAGCTCGAAGTCGTTTTCAGCTAATTTATTCCAATTAGGACGGTAGTCAAGTCCCATTTTTGCCACTTCTAACCGTTTTCAAAATATTCGTTCAATTTGCTATTTCTAAAGATTAACCTGTAGAGTTTTTACTCATTTTCAACGAAGTTTTTCCAGTTACGAGGATGGTGCAGTTCAATTTAAACTATTTCCAATCGTTATCGACATAATTAGTAACATTATTATGAAAATTAACTCTATGAAGTTGGAACTCGTTCTCAGCTAACTTTTTCCAATCAAGACGTTTTTTCAGCCCTATTTTTGCCACTTCCAACTGTTTTCGAGATGTTTCATCAATTCTCTATTTTCAAAGATTAACCTGTGATCCTTTTACTTTTTTTTTTTTACCATTTTCCAAATATGAAGATAGTGTACTTTTATTTTAAACTACCTCTAACGGTTCTCGAACTATGAGGATGGTGAAAGTTCAGTTTAAACTATCTCCAATAGTTCTAGAGATATTCAGTTACTTTATTATCAGTTTTTTTTCCAATTTTGACGGTGGTTGTGTCCCATTTTTGCCACTTCCAACCATTTCCGAGTTACTTGCTCAATTCGCTATTTGCAAGGATTAACATGTGATGCTTTCACTGATTTTTTACTAGTTTCTTTTTCAAGTTTATTATCAAAATTAATTGTATGAAGTTGAAATCGAAACTAAGCATCATCATCAAAGGCAACAGAAAAAGCTCAAATTTGCAATATGATACCCTAAATCAAAATAAACCCTAAGACCACAGAATAAGCCAAACTCTGAATGTAAAATCAGTAATTAATAATTACTGAGACAGAACTTCCATAGATTCAAGAATAACGCCCAAAGGATCAAGAAAACTTTATCAGGCAAAAGTGGAGAGTAACCATCGACGTAACAATTTATTACTCGGGTCTCTATCAAAAGACGATATTAAGAAAAAAAAAATTCAATAGTAGAAGACTATAGGAGGCCCGATAACCTAAGAACCGCCATTTATAAGAGACCCATTTCGTCACGTCCCTTGTGACAATCCACCAATTCTCACATCACATGGACCCTCCAAATTCCTCTAATGAAGGAGATCATCCCCTCCAATTTTGAGAGTCAGGAGCTTCTCTCGGTTAAGAAAATAGGGCTTCAAGTATCTTCTAGTGCAGTCACGCTCACCTGTAGCGGATTTCTAGAAAGTTATATGAAAACTCCTCCCTTGGTGGACTGTCTATATCTGCTAAGAGTTGCATGTACTTGTTTACTCTACAATTCCTCCAATATCTCCCTGGCTCTTCCGACTTCTCCCAAGTAGCCTCAGAGGCCTCAGAATCACTCGAGGGGAAGGCAATACTTGCCAAACACTAACGAGACGTTAGAAAAATGCAGACGAAAATATAAATGATGTCAATCAAAATCAGGTAATTGGTGCTGAGTTGTCCAGTTGCTGGTTTTATAACTTATCATTGGGACATCGTCACTTGTTATCAGCTCAAGGTAATGTGCTTTCAGGCAGTTTCCTTTCCTTTTCTTTTCAGACACAGGCAGCTTTTTTGAGTCAGTTTTTCAACCATTCAACAAACCTAACATTTTTCTTTAGGGTGACTTTACACTAAGTGATTTGCTTGTTTCCTTAGCAAAATTTGTCCTAATCTGTGAAGCGCTTAGAAAAAGAGCTGGAGTGGTTTTGATATAAGACGATTATCGCTTTTTCAAATAAATTATGGCCAACTGAGAGCAAATATGACAGACAGACATGCGCCAACGGAAGAGAAGGATGAATCCAACAAAGATGCCTTCTACGTCGCCCTAAAAGGAACAATGGATATAATGCCCAAACAAGACATGAGACTACTCTGTGGCGACTTCAATGGCAAGAAAGGCAAAGAAACACAGCCTACATAATGCATCCAATGATAATGGCCAAAGATTTATAGAAACAGCCAGGTCGTATAACATGCTAATAAAGTCCATCATGTTCCCACATAAGGACATTCACAAACAGACCTTGGTTTCAAACGATCACATTACCCGAAACAAAAACAATAATATCATTGAAGATGCCTGCCACGGGAGCAATATATTAGATGCAAGAAGCCTCAGAGGAATAGATAGGGACACAGACCATCATCTAGTTCGAGCAAAAGTTAAAATTAGATTATCGATACACAAATACAATAAAACCAGGGCAACCCCACAATGAAACATGGATGAACAGCAGAATGAGGCAAAACAACAGCAATACAGAGAAAAACTCGAACGATCACTGAATTCTTATGCGGAATATAATGAAATTGAAAAGCTCTGGGAGACAACTACAGAAATAACAACAAAGACCGCCGAAAATGTATTTGGAAAAAGCAAAAGAAAGAGGGCAAAAACATGGTTTGACCAGGAATGCCGAAGGCAGCCGAGGGGAAAAGAGAGACAGTAAGAAAGGGAATGATACAACAACAGATAAACGAAAGTAGAGAGAAGTACGAAAACTGCGGGGAAGAAACAGGAACACTATTAAGAGCGAAGAAAAGAAAATATGAAGCACAAAGGTATAAAGCAATGGAAGCAAATCTCCCCAAACCGGCATCAAGAGAATTCTACAGAGCAGTTTCTTTGGAGAAGAGAGGTCCTAAATCCAGATCCATCCCAACACTGAAGGACCACCAAGGCCGCATGATACTCAGCGACGAACAACTAACTGAAAATTGAAAGAACATTTTAAAGATCTTCTAAACGTAACACAGGAAGAACCTCACAAACAAGAAACCTACCTTACAGTGGACCCACGAGTTTAACAACCCTCCCTTGTGTAAACAAGAAAAGCAATAAATTAATTAAAGAAATCCAAGCCACCTGGCTCGGACGAGGTACCGGCTGAGTTACAAAAATATGGGGGAGACGCACTGCATCTACAAATTCATCGATTAATAACTCTTATTTGGCGAAAAGAAAACATACCAGCAAGATGGAGAGAAAACATCGTCGTACCCATCCACAAAAAAGGACATAAATCATAATACAAACCGAACTGTTAACAACTAAAAGTTACAATTTACTGCTTGCATATGGGAGGGATAACTCTTTACTTTTTCTGCTGGTGGCGAAATCCCTTTATTGGTGAATCTAACAACAAAGACATTTTCTTGTGTTTGGCCTGCAACATGCATTAAAATGCATTTAAACACCAAGGACACGTAAGTGCTTCTAATGTTATCTTATGGTCTCGAAGCAAAGAAAATGTTGTTCAAAATAAACATGGAGAAATATGAAAGATGAAGAGTAATCGTTGCACCAGATATTGATCCCATCTCCAAAAAATATCATATACCTTGTCAAAGTATAACATTGGGAAAATCCAGAACTACCAAAATTGGGAGCTATGCCAGGCCTCGTATTCAAAGGTATATAGTTCCAAGCCTTGAACCTTGATCTAACGAGCAAGACGTCTAATTTGACTAAACTTGACTTCTATCATAGGTAAATGTGGCTATTGATAAGGTCACTTTCAGTCAATTAGAATCTGAACCAGTCTCCTTAAACCGTTGAGCTGGAAAAGAAAAAGAAAGTACGAATATTTGGTGTTCTAGAAAATTTTTAACAACTTCCTGCATGTTTTCGTGGTGACCTTTTAGATGGAAAATTTTTACACTTAATTTTAAGTTACAAATATGTCTAGTTTACCTGAGTCCAGTCAGATTCTGCGCTTATGATGGATTTACCGATCCCCGCTTAAGATATTACAGTTATTCCCATTCTTTCTTTAAAATTGTCTGTTTTCTTCTTTTTACTGTTGGGTTTGGATTTGAAAATACTAATTTGGACACTCCATTATCATTGTAAATTAGTTATTGGAGTGCAAAACTTCAAGTAAAATAATTAAAATGCCTCTGTTACGATAGATATTTTGACACGTCAAGTGCCGAGGCAAAGATTACTGGAGCCCAATCCTTTTTGACACTGAGGAACAAGATATTCTCCAGAAGTAACCTACGTCATAATTGCCTCATTCTTCATGAGAATTTCACTTCACCGTTTCAAGAATCTTGAACTGGTAATTACACCAATCATACGATACAGATGTATCATTTATATTTCACTAAATAAAATTTCACACTGTCCGTTAACTGCTGCAAAAAGTATTACTATTAAATCCATGAAGGTAATCGGATATATGCGAACAGGCCGAGCTCATTAAAGGGCCCTATATAGTTTTCTAAATAACAAAAATACCGATTTTTGAAATATTGGCCATATTATTTGACTTCAAAAGTGGTGTTTTTTTACACAAAATGTCCATCATAATTTAGATTTTGTTAACTCGTTAACCAAATACAATTTCCTGTATAACATGTTGTTGAAAACTTGTTAACCCATCCACATCACGTTTATATCAGCAATGCTACATTTTCCTTCCCAAAAGAGCTATAATGAAAATTTTGAGAGCTAAAAAAATTGATGTTTTTTGAAATCCCATGAACAGGTAACAGGTAACTCCATGAAAATAATTGGATGAGAAAACGTTGTTTTCGATCTTTACAACGACTGATAAACCATCATTTTGCAAGCTCTAATTGTGGTCATCCCCAGAGTGGTTTCGCTGTTTCAGGCTCGTCAGTGAGGTTTTGACCACGGTGAAAAACCTTTAAATGGAGCTATTGAAGCCAGAATTGCGAGTTCTTGCTTACGAAAATCTAGCCGCAGTCTTTGTGGGCGGCGTGACCGTCGGCACACCTATTGCGTGGCTGGTGGTTTCCTCATCCATGATTGTCAAGATCCATGACATGTCAAGGCGACAGCCACCAAAATTTGAATGATATAATAATTATTTTATAGTTTTTAAGCTTTTAATAGAATTTCTAGCTGCCAAAAAGCGTATAAGTTAAATCCTAAATGGGGAAGCCAGGCTGTGCAGTTCGCGGCTGTAAACCGCCAAATCGTTTGCGGAGGTTCAGATTTCCAAATCCCGACTCACGCGCTTACCCTTTTGCTTTATGGAAGACTGTAATTGCAAACTTCTTAGTAAATCGCTTCTGCAATGATGAGGAAATATACCAAAGGTATCAATCAAATGTATAGCATAAGTCTTCATTATATTAAAATTATGTTAGATAGAGGTTCGGAGCTTGGCTAAGTGCCGATGTTTTGTATAATTTACATAGAATCTACAATGGTCCTATATACCCTCTATCTTTTTTTAGATATTATTTATGTGAAAAACATTTTAATGAAAGTGAAATGCTTTATCTGAGTGAACGTCGGGTAATTTTGAAAAAAGGAATTATGCCCACAAAATTTCTGCCTAAAAAGGGTAAGTTGTAGGTAAATATGTATAAATATGTAGATAAAACTAAGGTAATAAACTATACTATATCTACATATGTAAATAAATATTTGTTCACACATCCAGTTTTTAATATTTACAATTTTACACAATTGTAATGAAGAATCAACCCCTCTAATCAACCCGGATAAAACTGGCGAAGAACAATTTATAACAGAAGGGCCAGCTGAAGAGAACGATAAAGGATCTAAATTTGCTTTCAAAGTTATATTGAAAATGCTGACTAGTTAATTACTACGTTTATATAAATCATGGGCGTAGCCACCGTGGGGCAGGATGGGGCACTTGCCCCCCCCCCTTGGCTCAAGGGAAAAATAAAAAATTTTAATTGAAAAAGAAAAAAAAATCAAAAATTGAAATACTTGAAATCTAAAAAAGTACATTTCAGGTTTTGTGCAAATCGGTACATATCAATAATATTATGTGCGTAGAACAATTTAGCAACTAATTATTGCTACTTCACACAAGGTTATAATCGCCACTTTTCGCAAGCTCGCAAGTAATTTTTGAGTGTCCAAATAAAACCATTTATTTTTTTTGCGTTTTCTAGGTTTTGCTCTCCCCTGGAGAAAGTTCGGGCTACGCCCATGATATAAATCTAAATGTGTTAACGATTATATTGTTTGAATCAAAGAGTCTCAGTGGAAACATAAATTGTGGGCTAACAAAAGTATCCATCACCCCACGTTATTCTTGAAGGAAGAAAAAAATAAATAGACGGTCAGAAAAAAATAGATACCTTTAAATTCACAGAAGGTCCAGAACTAGTCACAAAATGTCATAATTGATTTTTCTTTCTGGCTATAATAGTTCCGAGAGGATGCATTTTAGGACACACGTTCATAAGAAGAAAAAATATTATTTTGTACATGGACTCATCAATAATAGAACAGTAATATTAGCCAATTATTTCCGTGGCTTAAAAATAGCTATTCGGGAATACAAGACGGACTAAAACTAAAGCAAAATAAAGCTCTGAAGCGTCATCAGAGCCTGATATACAATTGGCTTACATCGCCGTGGTCGAATTTACCCACTACAAAAAGTGCTTTGTAATAATAATAATAATAATAATAATAATAATAATAATAATAATAATAATAATAATAATAATAATAATAATATCTTTGATGCCACCAAAATCGACACAGTCAACAAAGCAACGTCAAAAGCAAACAAGAGAAAAAAGATACACTCTATAAATTGTTTCTGGAATGCAGCCACTCCCAGAATCACACAACACTGTAGTTTTGGTTTCCAAATCCATAAATTCAGCTACAAGGCTCATGTAAAGCTAAAGCTATAGTAGCACTTGTCTAGCAGGAAATCAGTGGTGGCTCTCTTAAATGATAAAAACTGGTCTTGTCTTTGATGGTACTGGGTAATAGATTAAAGACCATGAGCGCCTGATAATATGGACCTTTCTTGAAAAAAGTAGAGTTGTGCAGTGGCACTCTGAGAATGTCTGCACTCCTGGTTGCCATGGTCATAGCTTGAGCATATACATCCGCGTTGCGTGTAAACAGATTATAGTGTCTCTTTACAAACATTACCAGCAATAGGAAATATGACGATGGGACAGAGAGTAATTTCATTTGCTTGAAGTAGGGCCTACATGATACTCTAGGGTGTAGCCCCTGGATACATCTAACAATCCGCTTCTGGGCTACAAATATTTTGTGAGCATTTCTACATGAGCCCCAGAATAGAATACTATAAGATATTATCGATTGAGCTCCGGCATAATATATTTGTATTAGTGTGGTACGTGAAAAGCAATTTCTGAGTCTGCGAATTAAAGCACAGAAACTGTTTAGTCTGTTTTCCAAAATTTGTATTTGCTTATCATATGCTAGAGTTTGATCAAACGTCACACAAAAATTTCACCCCGTCTGATACAGGAAGAGAACCGGCACCAATATTGACATACAAAGACTCAAGAAAGCTACCCAATTTGCTAAAGGTCAACAGACCTGTCTTCCCACAGTTGACCATCAGGCCACTGGCCGCACACCAATCCCACATTCCCCCCACCGCACCCGAACAAGCCGCCGAGAGACCAGCAAAGCCATCATCCACCAGCACAATAGACGTATCGTCCGCATACTGGCAGATGTGACCACCAGCAATCGCCGCACCCAATCCATTGACGTACAGGAGGAACAACACGGGACCGAGAATGGAGCCCTGCGGAACGCCCCTCCGGATCGCTACCGACCGGGAAAGAACCTCAACCCCCTGTGAGTGCACAGATACTACCTGCTGTCTGTTTGTTAGATAAGACTTTATGATTGAGGCGAAATTCCCCCTGACTCCATAGTTAGCTATCCTGTTCATGAGCAGATCATGATCTAATGTGTCGAAGGCCCTTGAGAGATCAAAGAACAACCCAGCATCCTTTTTCTCCCTGTCAACATTTTCAATTATGTATGTAATAAAGTCAAATATTGCAAGCTGTGTAGACCTATTGGGCATAAACCCATACTGGTGGCTGACTATCACCTCATGATGTTGTAGGAAGTTCATAAGCCTACTGTATATGGCCCTCTCAAAGATCTTCGACACGGAAGAGAGAAGGGAAATGGGTCTATAATTGTTGATGTCGGTTCTCTTTCCCTTTTTATGAGCGGGAATAACCTTAGCTCTCTTCAAGATGTCTGGAAATATCCCAGCACCAAAACAGTCATTCATGATATAGGCCAGTGGCGTTGAAATGCATTTAGCAACCCTTTTGATTATCACTATCGGAAACTCGTCTAAACCCGCGGAATATTTATTGGGCAGGGCCATTATAATTCTAAATACTTCCATATCATCCACCGGCTTCAAGAAAGCCGTATGGGGGTTGCCAATAACATTCTCCACATCACCATCTTGCAGGCGAGCTACAGACGGGGTGTCGAACTTTCTCAGAAATAAGTCTGCCACCATGGAAGGATCTCCCACTGACACTCCATCAAGGTCAAGAACTATACTATTTTGACTACTGTTTGAAGTGAGATTCCTATAGATCCCCCAAGCCGTTTTTGTTTTGTTGTTTGAGTTATTAATCTGATTTTCATTAAGCGCTGTTTGATATTGCGAAATAAACTTTCTATAATTTGTTCTTTCATTCTTGTAGATATCCAAGTTAATCCGGCTTCCAGTGATTTTACACCACACATATAAGTCCTTTACATATTGCCCCTATTCTTTAATCTCCCTGCTAATCCAAGAAGGTCTTTCGACCTGTAACCAAGTGCCAAATGCCAAGTTGAAATAATAATATAGAATGTTATGAAATTTATTATAGCTTTCATTGGGATCTTGCACAGCATAGATATCTTCCCAAGTTTCGTTTTCAAGGCAATCTATAAAGGACTGTATGTTGGTGTCAGTAAAAAAGCGTTTTTTAATGCATTTGGCCCTAGTGGCTTGATTTTTTGAGACTAGAATTCTCACTATCTGGCCATAGTGATCAGACACATTAGTTAAGTATATATTTCCATTTATCAATTCGTTGGGAATATTACTGAAGATATTATCCACTTGTGTCCCATCGCCTCTCCTAGCCCTAGTAACACCATGTATGCTAGAGGAAAGACCAAAACTCACAAGTAATTGATTCACTAGGACCCATCACCGTCACTAACGGCTCCATTTTCGGCAAACGGGCTCCAAAACCCAGACGGTTTAAAACCTAGGAGCCATCACCGTAACTAACGGCTCCATTATCGGCACACGTGCAGGATGAAACGTTGCACTTGTAGGATCCGAAAAAAAGTAGGTATTGAGTTTTATTACTCAAACATTGGACTACTCATTGGACTACTTATTGGACTACTCAATGGACTACTCATTGGACTACCCATTGGACTATTCATTGGACCTAATAATTGAACGAAGAAAAGTTTAGATAAGTTTAAATTAATTAAAGGAATTCTTACCCCAAAATACGGGAACTTTACAATAGCCACATGGCTAGGCTGTAGCCGTTTAGGGACAGGCTGACGTCCGATGTGCCCTGGACAGTGGTCAAGATGGAAAAGGGACTATCAAACGTTTTCATCTTTACCACCTGGGCTCTGAATTGGTCAAAAAAACGGAAATTATAATGTCAAAAGGGGGAAATAAAAAGAAGGAGAAAATGAACCGCGAAATATGAAAATCTTGCCATTGTTGCTAAATAAAAGATAAATTTAGGGAAAGTATTAGAAGAGCACATGAAGAAAATAAGGGAATCTAAGTAAAAATATTGGTGAAATTTGGCAATGCTGCACAGAAAGCAAAATAATTAATCAACCCATTGACACATGTCAATGTCCAATAGAAGTCAACTTTCAAATGATTTCTAACCATAGAACTCGAAGTAGAAGGATCGCATAGAAACGATAATCAAGGTGAACAAACATGGCGGCCAAGGTAGTCATATTTCTTTAGAAATAAAATGTTATTTTACAGTTATTTATAAAAGTCTGAAAGGGAAGCCAGTAGGTTTTCTTTGTGAAAAAGAAAACGCTACAACACGTGAATGTAACTCCACAAGTACATCCATGGTTCAGGTTGGAGGAATGAATGAAGAGAGAAGTAATGGTCTAAAGGACTGAAACATAGGCTACCACCCCCCACCCGAAGTAATGCCTTCTGGCGGTTCCGGAGTGGTTGAGGGGTGAAGAGAGGAAAAGGTTTTTAGTGGATAATGCGCAAGGCGCCGCTAAGTCCCACACTCTCAGGTCGCTAACATCTCCAACAATGATCTGAGGTGCATAAATATTTAAAAAAAAAAAAATTGGTTAAAGTTAGTTCAGGTTAGTCATTTTTTTCGAAAGTTTTCTTTATGAATTAATAAAATGGATAAAATAGAAAATATTATAGGTGGTGTAGGTGGAGGTAGAACTTACAAATATTTATAATAATATCAATTTTTAGAATAAATATAATAATAAAGTTCGCTTACCTGATACAAACTAAACACTGTCATGGGGATATAAATTGAAACGACATTTGTCACAAATGTCCACAAGTGACATTAGTGAAAATCTCTGAGTAACTTTGTAAATTATGTAGATTATTTTGCAAAATATGGTAAAAGTTAAATTTTTTTTTTGGTCAGGTTAATTAAAGACATACCGGCCTACGTTACTATAAGGGGCCATTTGTTTTTCTATGACAAATCTTTTTGTTAGGTTAGTTCAGGTTGGTTCAGGTTAGTTCAGGTTAGTTCAGTTCTAGTTTTCCTTTAGCTAGGTTAGTTCAGTTCTAGTTTACTTTTGGTTAGGTTTGTTCAGTTATGTTTTTCTATGAGGGATCCTTTGGTTAAGTTAGTTCGGATTAGAAACGACTACACTTTAAAGTAGTGCGTTTTGCCATATTTTCCAAGATAATCTACATAATTTACAAGGATACGCAGACTTTCTCAAAATTGTCACTTGTTGACATTTGTGACAAATGTCGTTTCAATTTATATTCCCATGACAGTGTTTTAACATATCCTTCAAGCCAACTTCCATTGTATAGTTTGTTTCAGGTAAGCAAAGCTTATTATTATATTTATTCTAAAATTTTATATTATAAAGGTTTTTAAGTTTTGCCATCAACCATAATTTTCTATTTTGTCCATTCTATTAATGTCTAAAGAAAATTTTCGAAAAAAATGAGTAATAACGACTTCCCTCAACTGTACCAGCCCCCACCACTAATTGGGTAAGTACCTAGGCCCGCTTAAAGAGGATGAGAAAAAATTGCAAAACTGAATCACTCTGAAATAGACTTATTTCCTGCATGCTTGAAAAAAATAGTATGTTACTCGGAGTAAAAGGTCTTTTTGTGCTTCGCCCAGCTGAAGGCCTCAGCTTCGCTTCGGCCGTCAATCTCTGGGCTCAGCATGAAAAAACCCACTTTTACTCCTAGTGACATAATCTACTATTTCATAGTACCGACGGCTAAAAATTGACTGTATTTTACAGTAATCTGCATCATTTTTTTTAGACCGGGCAGTGACGTTGAGTGCAATCTCGTTAGTTCAACAAACGGACATAGATGGCGCCACCGGGAGACTTTTCTCGGTGCTGCTATGAAACGTGTCTTGAGTACCGAAAATTTCGCAAGTTCTGATTGTGTCAAAGCCTCACAAACGGCGAAACTAGTCTAGGGATGGGCACAATTAGAGCTTGCGAAATAATGGTTCATCCGTCGTTTAAAAGGTCGAAAACAGCATTTTCATAGTACCGACGGCTAAACATTTATTTCTGTATTTTACAGTAATCTACAATAATTGGGTAAGTTCATACAATTATTGTTTATATACCCAAGTTACAATATGTATATAACCAAATTAGTAGACAATATGTATATAACCAATCTAGAGATAGATATACGCTACATAAATAAAGTTTTAAAATTTCAAATTTCCCTTAAAATTCCACTATAGTATTCTCTGGAGACACAATTTTTTCATATTTTTTCTCGTCTAGAATACATTATTAAGAGGCCAATTTTTAGCTTCTAAACCCACTTTTGAGACCTATAAAAATTCCATTGGAATTCAAAATATTTCCATGGAAAAGTTTACATACGCGTGGTAAAGTTTCACCGATAAATTAAACTCACTGTAGACGTGCCGTTGCTTTCAACTTTTTTGATAAGTTCCGTTTTATCAGAGTGAGGAAAGTTTTGCCCTCAGCTAGTTTCCTCCGGTCCGAATCTCGATACGAGTATACCCCAGACGCAATTTTTGTTTTTGTTTTGTTGCCGAAAAAAGAAATTTCAACTTCTGAGTGGCTAATTTTAAGTTGCGGAATCGATACGCCTTTGAGGAAAGGATTTGTCAAGAAAAGCAAATTTCATCTATGAAAATTATAAATAGCTGACGGTCACATGCTATATACGTTCAAATGAATAATTTATAACTGTCCAGTTCGCGTAGTGTTTTATATTTCAACTAGGTTACTTATTTATAGCCGTTTCGAACCGAAACTCATTACTTCTGGGCAATGAGCAGGTCTGAAAAATAAATGGTAATCTATTATCACCATTTGTGAGGGAGTAAGGACCAAAACTGGCCCTATTTTTAGTTACTGAAACCATGAATTATGGATAAATCACAACAAGCTAAGAATGCTTATTAATTTAAGATATGTATCATTAATAGCCAAATTGTAGGTCGTTCATTGTTAGCTTTAATTTGCATGCGAGGGTCAGCTTTTGTAAATTTAAGACGATAGATGTAGCCAAAGCGGTTTAAACTTATAAAAGGTGAGAGAGCGAGGTAAGAAGCACCTGTCGAAATAATTGCTAGCTCTATCATAGACCAAAACCGCTAATCTCAGTATAAGCCCTGCAGCGCTTAGAGTTTCCGGTTTATCGTCAAAATGACTAACGGTAGACCATTTACTTTGGCTTTGTTCTGCTCTACAAAATTAATTAGTATTGGCTGGATGTATTAACGTAGTTAGACCGAAGTTTTGGCAGCGCGAAAGGGGGGAAATGATATACTTTCCCTCTGCATCGAAGGTTTACTGCAAAACCGTGAAAATACGTTGAAACTAAGGCGGGCACTATTTAATTTCCCGAAGTGGTTTTCTCACACACAGTGGATGTCTTAATCTCGCTCTCTCCGAGATTAGAAAATTTTGTCTGCAATCTTATAAATTATATCCCCACACAGGGCAAACAAACTTTTAACACAAGAGTGCAGGTTGGGACGTCCCCTCGTTCACTCTAATTGTCTATTTGCCATTTGCTCGGTGGTTTATTGCTAGTGGCTCTCTGCTTAAGACAAAGGATTAAGCAATTTTGGCGGGGATAAAGAATTACTCCTAAGTCGGGTCTAGAAACAATTAACACGAGTACAATCTTAAGTGTTTTCCGGGCTTTGAAGCCGCGGTCCAACGGATTTTCTTCCTGACGTTTCGTCTACAGCTGTGTCACACATTATTTATTTATTTATTGTTAATGGTACATTACAGAACAAAACAAGTTCCAAATAGTACAAAAAAAAACTTATAATCTATATCTTATAATCTATAACATACCGGTTGTGACAATTTTTGCATATTCACATGAAACTTAAAATTCTAAAACACTGCCCGCTTGAGTTGCGCGAAAGTTACCTTAAAGACATCGACGTTTAGAAATAAGTTATTATAGACCTGACACAACCTGTCAATAAAAGCTTTTTGGCCATAATTTGTTCTGTGTGTTTGGGAAATGAACCACTGACGTTGACGTGTATTTCTAGTGAGTATCCTTATGTTTAATTTATGTAGCAGTGCTTCACAGTCGATTTGTCCGTTAATAAGTTTATACAAAAAATATAAATAGCTATTCTTGCGACGCTCCTCCACACTACTATATCCCACCAGTAGTAGACGGATGTCGTGTGAGACATTGGAGCAAGGAAAATGTTGTTTAACTAGAACATATTTTACGAATTTGGATTGAACCCTTTCCAAACGACTTATGTGAGATTGGTAGATGGAGACCACATGATAGACGCGTACTCCAGCACGCTTCTCACCAGGCAATTATATAATGTCTTTATAGCTTTGATATCTTTTATATGCCTACAATTTATTTTTGAAAACCCCAACATTCTAAAACTTCTGGCTGTCACCCTGTCGATGTGTGGAATAAAAGTTAGATCATGATCAAAAATTACCCCCAGATCGTTAAAAGTTGTCACAGCTTAAAGAATATTGCTCAAGAGGGTATATATAAAAATTACAGGCGATTGCCTTTTATAAAACCTCATAACTGTACATTTGCTTACATTTAGATCCAGCAAGTTCATCGCACACCAATCGACCAGTCTATCGAGATCCTGCTGTATCATTACGCAATCGGCCGGGGACTTCACACCTGCAAACAATTTTATATTATCCGCATAAAGCAGGCATTCACAGAATTAAAAATTATTTACAATGTCGTTAATGAAAATTAAAAATAGGTTTGGTCCCAAATGGGACCCCTGGGGAACTCCAGACGTCACCCTGATCTCCTGGGAGCACAAAGTCGACACTACAATTTGCACCGTCGCGATTGGAAATGTAAACTAGGCGATATTTGTCTTCTACCGATAAAAGCTTTGCCGCAAAATTAGCCCCAAAGTATTCTGGTGTGGTAAAAGAAGTGTCCCCAGTGGTTTATGATCTTCAAACCGATTCTGGGCAAACGTTCTACCGAGTTCATATCTGAAATTTAAAACCCTTGTTTGGTAATTTCGAAGATATTTCTGAGTATCCCTGAGATTTTCTTTTCACGGTTATCTTTATAAAACATTGTACACCCATAACCACCCGACAATTACAGAGTATCATTATTCGGAAACCGTACCATAGCGAAATTTGTCATTTGCAGATGTCCACCACTGGGAATGAAACACAACTGTTTTCTCGGTTGATCGAGTTAAAGAAACGTGAAAGTTTAGACAAACTAATAGCCGAAAAAGGGGGGATGTTATTCGAGCCACCACGAAAAATTTCGAAAGGCAACGTTGAGGATACTTTGGAGTCGGCGAGTCGTAAGCCCACGGCACCAACCCCATTGTGGGTCATCTACAAAAAAAAGATCGATGAGAAGAAAATTAAAGCAGTAATTAAAGAAAATGAAAAGAACATTGGAGAGACCGTTTTAAAGGCGAAAACCGGTCCCATTCAGTGGACAAATGATTCTATTGCCAAAGCGTTAATTGAAACACCGAATAAAAAAAATTGGTCCGAAGAGTTGAAACATGAAATAATGCGAAGAAGATCAAAGAATTGTATGAAGAGGCAGCGTTTGATTTTCTTTACCGCGGAGGGTCAGAAAATTAAAGTTTGGGCACCACCGTTGACAAATTAAGAGTGAAGAGACTTTTATGCGTTTCGTTTTTTTTTTTATGACGTGTTGAGTGTTAATACGTAAACTGGTCAAGAAGATGATTATTTTATTTTATATGTTATGCAAAATCTCACTTGCTCGAATTGAATTTAGAAGTGGCAATGGAAAGTCCGGTTCTTCGACTCACTGTTTCACCCGGACTATATGGAGAAGTTAAAGGTCCAAACGAAGAGCTTGAAGACGAAAAACCGACATGCAGAACACCCGAGAGCCGGAAAGTCATAGCCGTTAAACAGCCTACAGCTGGAGAAAGAATTTGCTGGCGCTGTGGTAACCTTTGGTCACCAGAGGCAAACTTGTGTGGCTGCGAAGGCAATTTTGTTTTGTTCCCGATGTGGACGAGTTGGAGTTCTATCCAGAGAATGTCCATGTGAAAGTGTACTTTCGGAAAAGCAACCGAACTCGAAAAGACGGTCCAGACGCTCCCCGACAGGAGGCAAAAGCAAAAGGTTGAAAACGTTGGAAACTAAAGGTCAATTTTGTGATTAATGCTTAAATAAATGTAGGAATAGGAAGTTGAAGGCTGTAAAAATATTTGGTAGGAAAATATTTTTAAGAAAATATTTTATAAATATTTTCTTCCCGAAGAGAGAAGGGTGTGTAACGAAGTTACTAACTTTCTTTATCAGTTCTAGGGGATGACAAATTAATTGTGATATAAAACTAAACGTCAACTGTATTTCGGAACGTAAATAATCCGGTGTCAAGTTAAACATACGAGATTAACAGTTTCTGGTTAATAGGAGATACCAATATCTAATGTAAAGTATTTTCTGTGAACCTCGTATGAAACTAACACCTTTGATCTAGGGACCTGCACTTGGATCCCAGGGGAGAATGGAAGGGTATTGTTGTTCAGCTAGAAAACACGGCCGCATGACAGTTTTCATTGATTCTGGCCATAGATAAGAGAATTATATTATTACCATTGTATATGAATCACAAGTAAATCAAGGAATGGATAGTTCGGTCCCTCTCTGCTAGAGGGCTATGGAGGATGCTGTCAATCTTGTCAACTTCATGGGGGTACCATAAACTTGGCAACGGTGGAAATGTCACGGCAAAAGTAAAAATAGCCACAGCTGTATACTCTATACAATTAAAAACAAAATTTCTACTTCTCTACTGCATTGGGTGAACAAGGATGGATATATTCTATAAATATAAAGTCATTATAAAAACTAGTAATTTTGCGGACGTAGAGAAAAAGATATGCCAATTCGTCTGTCAAAATTATTTATTAAGGTTTGGTTATGTATTATAGTGTAGGTATAAGTATTTGTGATATAATATTATTTTACTTTCTTTTTTTGGCAAATGCCGGCCACAAAGAAAAATGAGAAAGGATTACCTTTATTACGTACTGTCGCAGCATCCATTTAAGTTATCCTATACCCAGAGCCGTAGTTACAATGTGGCAGCCAAGGAACCCTGGCTTCAGAGCCCAGCATGTAGGACCTCAATGGTATGTGAATATTGTGATTGTAAAGTAGTACGAATGCGATGCACTCCTTGGTACCGGAGCTATCAGTGTCAGTAAGTAATCTTAGCACTACGTGTGCAATATAGGATGCTGGATATGCACCGTCATTGCTCAGCTCACAGGGCATGCAAGTCCAAGTGCGAACCAATTGGAGGAAGGTACTACCCTTGCCTAAAATCTTTGATAGTATGAATGTGATACACTCCTTGGTACCGGAGCTATATCAGTATATGTCTCACAACAACGTGTGTATAATATGGATTCTGGATATGCACCCCGTCATTGCTCAGCTCACAGAGCATGCAAGTCCAAGTGCGAACCACCTGAAGGAAGGTACTACTTTTGTCTTATAACTATAGTAGTATGAAGGGTGTGTCATATGGGATGCTGGATAGCCCTGTAGGCTCCCTAAAGATTGTCACCTAGGTAGACCTTGTATATGTATCATGTAATAAAGAGGACCCTGTATCCCTTAGAGTTTCCTAAAGTACAACGGTCACCCTCCAGATCACCCCTGAATTTGTTAAAACCTGTACAAAAACAAACTCTTTTCAAATTTATGAACTCTGTGAACTCAATATCTCCATTTTATATTCAAAGAGTTTTTATAGGTAAAATTATAATATTAAGTAGGTTACTTATGGTTAGAATGCATTAGTTTTATAATAAGTTAAGTTTTAAATAAAGAAAAATTGTTGATTTTCTAAAAAGAACATTAAAAAAAGTTACCATATTGGTAGAATTCTTTAATATTCTTGTTAATAATATCATGTTAGTAAATAATATCTAATCTTAATAATATCCATAATACAGTATGAATTATTAATAATACATAAATATAGCTTGCCCAATTTTATTCCTCTTAAAAGTTTCTCTTTTTGTTTCAATCATGGAAATTCCTGTATGAAAGACTTTGCTGCAGTGTTACATCTTGTATTCTGGGTTTTAATAAATAACAGAAAGTTATTGGTGTTTAGCTTGAAAGTATGTGTGACACTGTAGTTGTGAGGTCAATCTTAAGAGTACCTACCACCTTAGCGCTAATATAAACAATGGTTGTCCACTGATCCTCCAAACCTCCATAGGTCTAGTCCCCTAATATCATATAGGTACAGGTGAAACCATCTGGAAAACCAGTGATTGCTTTTGTTTCATACTATCATGAATTTAGCCTATAATAACTGGAATTACAAGGATTTGTCTTACTAGTCTTTAACATTATAATATCTTAATTTTGTGTTGATTTTCTTGTAATAAACTCCCTGCTTTGTAAGAATCAAGGGACATCCTGAAACTTGTCACATATGATTAATTTGGTTTCCGCGCCATTAGGTTCACTCAGTTCACTGTTCACCATTGTTCTAAGTAACGGCAGCAGCTTTTTTAGTTATTTATCGGCTGCCTCATTAACTAGCCGAAATATCCAGTTTTTTTGCACCAATATCCATAAGATTTCCTGGGGTTTCGCGCCATTAGATTCACTCACTTCCCTGTTCACACTGTTTTAAGTAACGGCAGCACGCGAAGGCATTTTGGTACTTATTGAGTTATTTATCGGCTGCTTCATTAATTAGCCCACATATCGAGCTTTTTTTGCTCCAATATCCATAAAAATGTAGAAATTATGAATTGTAAATAAAAAAATAAAATGTGACATACCATGACAAATATGACTGCAGGCAAGAGAGCAAGGAGCATTTCGGAGATCTTTATCTAGCTGACGTGAAGTCAGTATTACGTAAATTACAATTGCAACAACGCCGGAAATTAAACTGCCTTGAAATATTTGTCTAAAATGATGATGTCACTAGGCTCCAGTGACATCTAGTGAACACCATCATAAGTGCCATTGACCTACTATTAGATTTAAATACAATGTTATTACCAAATAGAAAACAATTGAATATAGAAGTAGTCAAGGCCTCAAAAATGTAGCTTGGAACCCGAAGATCAGCCCGGTTGCTAACTAATCCGCATGCGTCCTCTAAACAGTTTGGCTTCATTTTTGCCGACGCCGAGCCAATCGACGTTGGCTAAAGGAATTTCTCAGCCAAACAACATCGTCATAATTTTCGTGACGTAAAATGCAAAAGCGCTTGGTGTTAGTATAGAACCTTTTTCCTGATCATCGTACAATTTATAAAATTGTAAATCGTAAGCATCCAAAAAATACAATTTTGGTTGTAAATTTTGGCTTTTTAGCAGCTTTAGTTTATGTTGGTGTTGTTTTAATTTCAAATTTAAATTATTTCAATAGCCTTTCAGTTTATTGCTGTACTATTTTGCTTTTTTCTGCTGTTCTGTTAAGTTCTGTGCTATTAAATGATTACTTTAAACTTGAAACTGAAGATTCCGGAACCTTTCAACATTATTCTATTTGCAATTATTAACAAGCCCAAGTATCCATAAAAAAAAGTGAATGCCAAGAAGAACAAAATTATAAACGTGCAATGCATAGTGTGAGAAGTGTGAGATGCTGAAAAACCTCCAATGGATGGAGTTTTCTTGGGGTGAGTAGATGTAGTATGTATATACTTTTTTTTTGTACTTGTAGATTTGTATGTAGATAACTAAGGGATAACATTTTTATTGGCAATATTGGGTAACTAAAGGCTTTGGAAGAAATCTTCACAATTAAATAGATGCCATACTATAGCAACATCAGTACCTAGCATTTTTGCACTTTATTAAAAGGTCTATTTTTCTAAAATAAATATGAGAGAAAAAGGAATTTTCTCTCATATGTATCTAGTTGAATGAGTATCGGAAAAGTAGTTAGTTAGGTATTTAGGTAGCTATTTATATGATATGAAGTACTACCTATTTTTATTTTTACTTAAATGTTGTTGGTGTAGGTAATATACTACCAACTACCATAAACTTTGAACTCATATTTTGAACATGATAAGACCAATAATGGATTCCAACCCAGGAAATGATGAGGAGGATTATAATTTAAGAAGTGTTGAAGCTTGTCATAAGAGTTATTTAATAGAATTGGAGGTAGCTAATAATTTTTTTTTAAATCTTTTCAGATTTCTATAGGATCCAGTGGTTAAAATTTCTGGCATAGATTTTAGTGTTGGTTGTGGGGTTATGCATCTGGGAGAAATTGACTTCATCATCCGGAGCCACTTTATAGGCGAATGGCACTTTATGGCAGAAGACCTGGGAAAGAAAAAGTTGAGAAAATATGCTGCTCCCACAGTCCAGGTAATTAGAAATTATTCTTTATGCAAAACAAATTTTTGTTTTTCTTCTAAATTTAGAACTACCTGTTAAATTTAACTGTTGGGTACTGATAGTTTTCCGAGCCTTACATGATGAGAGATTTAGATAGAGATCAGAAATAGTGACACAATATGTAGAGAAAAAAAAACATTGATTTATTTTTTTTAGCTATAAATGGTGGGTTTATTCATGAGAATAAAGAATAACGTTTAAGAATGAAAGAATCTCGGAAAGAATAAGATAATGGTTGGTTACGCATTAATCAAAACATGTGATTATTAAACAAATATTGCTTAATGCTTACCTAAGGATTAAGCTATCTTTCAATTTAAATGGTTTTATGTTTAAATAATAATGTAGGTAGGTTATTCCTAAGCTCATTCCTAAGTAAAACCATGTTCTTATGCTTACGGCCATATTGTTATTCTGATGTATAAACAGCACAAAGTAATATTTGTTCTGTAGACCCTATAGAGCATGTCATGCTTACAATATTTTTCTTCTATGTATCAATTAAAGGTTCAATAACACTGATATTATATACCTAGAACATTTAGGTACATCCACAACCTACAGGATGATAGGATACTAGAAAATATTGACAAACAACACCATGGAGTTTGGGCAACATCAAGTGTCCTTCAGAGGATTTATGCAATTTGGCACTTCAACTTTGAATTTTATCTTTTCAAAACTCAAAGGATTTTATAAATGTTAGATTTTCGACCAACTTTGGAAAAACAATGTGAAGCAAAAGATACATTGCAGCATGGGCTTTCTTGTCCAAACTGTGTAACTTTTTTCCTTAAGTTTTGATGACATTCTGAGTGGTATCCTTACCATAAGACTTTGGAAACTATCAGTCCCTATTGCCAGACTCTGACCCTGTATATAATTTCCTATAACCTGGTATGAACTTTTGTAACATTAAGGAAGAAATACAGGGTGATCGTTTGGAGTTTTTCCATGGGGATCTTGGTTATTTGAAGAGATACAACGAAGGTTAAATTAGGGCAAAGTTGCGCAATCCTAGTCTATAAAAGTTGTTTTCAAATTTTTAAAACTTCGGCTGCTTTTAGAAATATTCACAAAACGTTTTTATTTTTTCTAGCCTTAATTTAATGAGTTAATTAAAAACAATTTAACACTTCTTCATAGCCACTTTTTGCTTTCTTTAACGCGGTATTTTCAAATTTAAAATCCGACGTTTCATTTTCATGCAAACAACATTGCTTCAATTTTTTTTAGATACAGTCCTGTATTTTTTATATCAGATTCTGAATCTCCCTGTAACTCTGCAATAATTAATATGCAACAATTAATAATTAATTTTTAAGTTTAATTAGAAAGAGCAAGTGCCTTAATAAGGCATTGCTCTTTCTAATTAAAATATGGTACTTATACAGACAATGCAGTCAGATGAGGGAGTACAGTTATTTATGTTCTATTTAAAATTATATAATATATATCTGTCAGTTTTTTGCTCCAGCATGGATAAGTCTTAATAGTTATTTTCATAGTTAAGTTTCATTTTCACAGTTAATAGTCACTAAGTCTTAATAGTTGTTTTCATTAACCGACCGCCCTTATCGCTTTGGCGGAATGTATGACCGTTAATATATTTATTTCCTGTCAATCTCTAGGTCCAAAATTCAAGTTTGATGAGTGTACAACCATTGACATGGAGGAACCGCAGAAGGCAAAATATGTTCGTCGCAAGAGCGTCACATTATTTTCAAAGGCAAAACAATTAAGAGGGTCCAAGACCCGAACAAAATCTTTGAGATCTCTTCTAATACTTCTCAGGAAAAAGGAACTTCTATCTAATGAATCCATAGATCATCTACTGGAAAGATTGTTTTATTATATAATATGACAATAATAATTTATAATAATTATCATGTTAGCTCTACCTCAAAGCACAGATTGTTAAAATATAGATAATTTAAAAAAAAAATCTCAAAATCAGTTATTGAATACAGGATGTTAAAACATTATTTTGCTCTTTAGTTTTTAATTTATTTTTATTTAGGTATAGTTTTTATAATTCTTATATACTTTTATCAAGACTTGTAATAACTGACACAAAAAAAATAAATAATAACAAAGTAACCTTACATATTTTTTGAGCCTTGTATGTTTTGAAATAGTTTCAACTAATAATAAATGTAATCGCCTTATTTGACTTTAATAGCTTTACAAAGAAATAAAACTTATCGAAGGATCCTTTGGAATTATTGAAAATTGCTTTCTGAAATACACTGTAAATAACACTACAATAACCTATACGTTGAATACATAACTTATACGTTTTTTTAAGTAAAATAAGTAAAAAATCAATGTCGTTTATTTTGATTTTGGTGCACAAATAAACATGGCATATATAAAATATGTGTTTTTAATTTACCTAACATTTCAAACCTTAATATCACATATCTTCAACATATGTTTCCTAAACCTCTGAATGAAGAAATCCACATTTTTTGTTTTTCAGATTACCGTAAAATAGTTGTATTGTTTCATTGACCATTACTCAATTGAAGATATCTTTTTATAGGCTAGTGGTACCCAAGAGTTTTATAGACGTCATAGCAGTACAATTCTTCAGCATGCAGAAGTGGCGCGACCTTTTTTACGCGCTTGTCTTCATTCATCTTCAAATTTAAACTGTGGGTTTCAATTTTCAATGCAGGATGGAAACTCCATATCCGAACTACTTCCGTTTTCCTTCCCAGGAAATTGGAAGCCAGTATGACAGACTTTCTTTGTCCTTCACTTAGACCAATGTTTATCAACCCTGTAACAAAGAAAAACACCGATACATTTTTCTAATGTTGAATATGTAACAATTAAATTGAGCACATTTGATCAAAAGACTGCTTAATCATAATTAATGTAATAATGTGATCACTGAATGCCTATTAATTGATTAAGTCATATGCTCCCCTATTAATTTTTCGATCCTCTGCTTACTTTCCAGCAGGAGTAATTAGTAGAAGGCATATATAATAGAGAGGAATTACTAACTTCTTCAACTGCACGTTATCTTTGTACTTAAACATTTTACTTTTTTTCATGATTTTTCATCATACTGAAAATAAAGTATAAAATATGTGAAATGCAAAACCGTCATTTTTTATTAATGAAGCGTATTGCAAATCCATAATTGGCCAATAAGTATTTGATCACAATTTTCAGGATTACTATTCCACAGAAAAAAATGAGTTTTTGAGCAGAATATGTGCATATAGTAAGACAATCGCAAAAAAAGGATCATTCAAGTGGAAAAATGAGTTTTGGTAAACTGGCAACACATTTCATAGCTTGTTGGCTAGACTTGACGAAGAGACAAAAAAATAGGAACTACAATCAGGAATCAACTGAGCGAAAATTATTGAGTGTGTTAAGTGTTAACAATGTGAGCAATCTATAAACTAAACTAAGAATCAATTGAAACGATACACCCCAAATTTTGAATGAAATTTAAAACTGTCTCTCTCTAAAGCCACTCAACCGATTTTCGTTGTAAATGCCATTTTGGTAAGATCCAGCTTGCCCTGTGCATAGTCTTTATATTCCATATAAAATTTTTATCAATATTTGTATTATGTGACAAATTGGAGCTCCAGTGTTAAATGATACCTCGTTTATAGAAAAAACCTCTATGGAAAATATCTATGGAACCAGGCAAAATATCCAAAAAACACCAAATATGTCCCAAGGTATGGCGCGTCTCCACATACTCCCGTAGCAAAACATGTTCTAGAGGTCATATGCTCAAAAAGGTTTTACAAAACTGCATCAAGTTTTGTTGAACCCTGTATTATGTAACCTGCAAAACATATAAGAGAGTACATAACCACTTAAAGCCGTTTATACACGGATCTTACCAAAATGGCATCTCCAATGAAAATCGGTTGAGTGGCTTTAGAGGTAGACAGTTTTAAAGTTCATTCAAAATTTGAGGTGTATCATTTCAATTGATTCTTAGTTTAGATTAAAAGGAGGGTTCAATCAAGTATGGAATTTGATGCTAACTTACATGCTTGAAACCTGAGTGGCACCCTGGAATTTCTTTGAAACACACAAATCTTTACCTTTATTATCTATTTATAAGTCGCCTTTCCATGGTTGAATCCTAGGTTGGTACTACATAAGGAAAAAAACTCTGCCACATCTCATTTCCACAAAAAAAACCTCTTCTCAAGACTATTCTGAAACCCTAAAACAAGATAAGAGGTAAGTAAAAAAAGAGATAAAAAACAGGGTTTACACAATATGTAATTATTTACCCTCATATCTCACTAAAAAAAATTAATTTGGTACCTTAACAGTAACAGGCTTCTGAACTTTAGTCATTGCAAAAGAAAAGTAATAATTTAACTTAAGTGCATTTAACATAAGATGCATCCTTATATTGTCAGTTTTTTGGTACAAAAGTATGCCTACTAATAGGCTTCTTAGTAAATAGTGCACCCGTAAACCTTCATAAATAAATTTCTAGTAAGGTAGCTGACAGAGACATAAGTATGCAGAAAAGCTAATGCAGCATAAATTGCCAAACCAGCTACTTGCTTTTGAGTCAAACATGAGAGGATAGCTTATTGTGCACACATTGAAAATGGCGTAGGCATAATCTATTTCTGGTCCTAGTAGTTTTAATGTAAGTATCAAAATCTTTATACAAACCTTAACTGCACTGTGGACGTACCCATAGCATAATTGTCTAGCAAGACGAGAGTCACTTTGCTTCTATATGAATAGGATATAAATAGATTATTAACTGGGATAGTGGATCACTGGCCTAATAGAGCATCTGCTGGAACTTGATTAAAATATATCCTTTTTCTCTTTTAAACAAAGTTAGGTATTTATTTGTATATATTATATGTACATAGCTGTTAAGATGTAATGTACTCTTTGTAAATCTGTAAGTAAATCTGTTGAGTTTAGTTGACGCCTTAATGACGAGTCCACGGTGGACGAAACGACAACACCACATACATAGGCTATAACGATCTCAGGTCGTCCCAGAGGTGTTTCCCTGAATAACACAAAAACCTTTGCTGGATATACGTTTCTCATTTATGGCACGTCATTTACGATGCTGTAATTGGTGATCCCCGACAAAAACAACACGCAATCTTCCGAACAAAACACCGCAACAAGGATCGCTTAACACCATGAAACCTCCAGAGCAGCATCTCTCTCACACCCACCGCTTGCAGGATCCAGCAAATTCTCTCTTCACTCGCTGTACCGCAGAATTCACACACATCACTCCCTGCTACCATTCTCGGCAACCCTGGCACTCCTCCGTCATTCACCTCGCTCAACCAACAGCAACACAACTTCGTCCCCTCAATTCGCAAAAACGGGCTTCGCACCTCTCCCATCAAACAACCTCCGTTCACATTGACACAGAGAGGGTAATATTGTGGTGGAACTTCATCCACCGACTTACAGGTGGCAGCGTGGAAACTTCACCCACCGACTCATAGGTGGCAGCATTAGCTGAAACCTTCATAACATCCCACCATTTTTCCTTCCCCAAATTAGTCTTTAAATACAAGTTGCACTCACCACGGCGTATAAAGCAGGGGTCTACCACGTCTTACCGACGAGTTCAAGGTAGACCCCGGAACGAAACGCCAATACCACATACATAGGCTACAACAATTTCAGGTGGTCCCAGTGGTGTTTCCCTGAATAACAAAAATATTTTCTGGGAGTATATTTCCTATCTATAGGTCACTAAAGAGCCATCGTGTGTTTCTCCTGATAAAGAAAATATAGAACTTTGAAATATTTCCTATTTGATGTTTTCCTCAAATCTGCATCGAAGTATGCTCCTGGTAGCTCGATAACCAATTGTTTTACAAGAAGTTATTAAAAAGCTTATTGAGCCGTCTATACTCTCACTGTACCAGCAATACTGTATTTTTATTTCCAGTTGAACCACAGTGGAAAAAATTAAAAATTAAAGCAATATATCCATGAAGCTCACTAAGGGGATATAACTTTCTGTGCTTCTTCTAAAAAACAAAATATGGAATTTTTAAATATTTCCCATATTTCTTCTCAAAACTGGCGTTTTTTACTCAAAATATAAATCATAATTTAGAATTTAATAACTCGATAACCAATTTGTATACATGAAGTTATAACTTATTGTTGGAAAGCTTATTAACTCGTCCATACATTCGTTGTGTCAGCGATGTATATTTAAGGGCTAAAAAAAATTCTTCATTAAATTTACGTGACCAGAAAAAAGTATTGCCACTATGTCGGTGAAGATGGTTGCATAAGGATATGCAGAGCTTATTAAGGTGCTTCCCCTTTCTGATCGGAAATTTGAAATATTTACTTTTATTACACACATTTATTGGTTTTTATGGTAAACCTTCAAAGCACCACACAGGTCAATTCTCCTTTTTGGAGATTACTTAATTACTTAAACTGGTGATAAAACAAATCTTGAATTGTTCTAATGATGGCAATAATATTAATAAACAAATTGTTTCCATTAGTCAATCCTAAAGTTACTTTTAGTGTCAATATAAAGTTGAGGTATCGTTTTTTCGCACTTCCTTACTACACATCGTATCGGTTTTCACGTTTTCCACTACCCATATAACATTTAATAAAAAGCGGGAGTTACCCCTTGAAAATGCAATGAACTTCTTCTCAGGTTTACTTTTTGCATTTTTTTCCATCAGAAATGCCTCGTTATAAACGTCATTTGCGTAGCAAAAAGTCCATGCATTTTTTAACGAGCTAATTTTGCGGCTAAAAAATATTAAATAAAATAATCCGCACCATTAGCGGAATCTCTCCTGCTGGGCCCGTAAAAATATTAAATAAGAGGGGACGAAGAGTGTCTCAGAGGGCCAGAAGTAGGTCGAAAGCTAATAATACCCTCGCAATTTCGACCCTTTCCTTAATTACCTCGCCCAGGTTATCTCCGGCCGATAAAGTTTACCGCCGGAGCATATTGACTAATTACCTCGGATACGTGTAGCCACAGATGTAACGTTTAAATTTGTACCTCTAAAATTGTCGATTTTACTAAAATTTTTCCCCAACTAATTATAGCTTCGCCCAAATTTATTTTATTGTTCATAATACACTCCCGCCCTCACTACACGTAAATGTGGGCTTCCTTTTTATTTCCCACTTTTTTAACTCCAAATGTATTCTTTTTAATGCGGCTCTCACATAAAACCCCACAAAAAAAAGATAATGAGGGCAAGCTCCCTTCATATATTATTAAATTCTTTTATGGAGTGCCTGGTGCCTAAATGGGCATCATTATTCTCTTTATCAGTTTTCTAAAGTCTTTACAAATTACTGTATTGCAGGCCACTGTTTATTTTCCAGTGGATAAAAATAATATTTGATTTCCATATTTCATGAAGACAGGAAAAAGCCTCGAGTTTAACGACTTTCCAGGCCTGGAAAGTCGGCTTGGTCACGTGCTAAATTATCTGAAAATGAAGGGATTGCGTGAATTTAATCTATCGATTGGAATCAGCTAAATTTATGTAAATTAATATTATCCTGAGCGTCCAGCTAAGGTACATCGTAGCAAAAAGTTTGCTTAGCATCGTAACAGGTGCTTAGGCAACTAAAAGCGTGATAGTCGTTTCCGAATAATCTCGTGGCTTAGGTAGAAAGGAAACGCCTCTAAGCAAGATATAGGATCTGCCGACGGTAAGAGCCTGCTAAAATATGGGTTACTCTACTTTTGTATCGAATTTCGTTTCAGCCAGGTAATGCAGTATCTTTAGAATATTCAGCTGTGGTGGAATAACAAAGCAGGATTGGAGAGGATTTTCCCGTTAACTGTTAAGAATGATGCAAACGTCCCTTTATTCATTTAGCTATCAAATATTTGCTTATGGTAATGATAACCTGCAAGGTACAGAGCAATATGGGCTGCCTCTCGAACTAAGAGCCAAATGCCATGCAGTAATAGATCTAATACACTGGTGGATGTGGCCTGCTCCTGCTCTGTACAACATCTGACCATTCTTCCGTAGCTTTTTGGCGTTAAGCCGCGAACTCCCGGTTTCCAATGTGTGGACCAGCCAAAGCTGTACTGATGAGGGGTAGACCCCGAAACTATTATGCAAATGGGTTGATCGACAAATTAGTGAGCATTTACTCCTTGCGCCTCGTTTTGGTTCCGATAACCTGCGAGGTGCAGAGCATTATGGGCTGCTTCTCAAACTGAGAGCCATCTGCCATGCAGTATTAGATCAAATATGCTACTGGATGTCGCCTGCTGCTGCTCTGTACATCATCTCACCGCTCTTTCGTAGCATTTTGGCTTTAAGCCGCGAACTCACGGTCTCCAATTTGTCGACCAGCCAAAGCTATACTGATTAGGGGTAGACCTCGAAACTAGTATGCCGAAGGGTTGATCGACAAATTGGTGACCACCTACTCTTTACATTTCGTTGTGGTTCCGATTACCTGCGAGGTACAGAGCAATCTGGCCTGCTTCTCGAACTGAGAGCCATCTGCCAGGCAGCATTAGATCTAATAAGCTGGTGGATGTCGCCTGCTCCAGCTCTGTACAACATCTCACCACTCTTCCGCAGCTTTTTGGCTTTAAGCCGCGAATTCACGGTCTCTAATTTGTCGACCAGCCAAAGCTATACTGATAAGGGGTAGACCACGAAACTAGTACGCAGATGGGTTGATCGACAAATTGGTGACCACCTACTCTTTACACATCGTTTTGGTTCCGATGACCTGCGAGGTACAGAGCATTATGAGCTGCTTCTCGAACTGAGAGCCATATGCCATGCAGTATTAGATCTAATACGCTGGTGGAAGTCGCCTGCTTCTGCTCTGTACAACATCTCACCACCCTTCCGTAGCTTCTTGGCTTTAAGCTGTGAACTCCTGTCTCCAATTTGTCCACCAGCCAAAGCTGTACTGATGAAGGGTACACACCGAAACTAGCATGCAGATGGGTTCATCGACAAATTGGTGACCGCCTACTCTTCACACTTCGCTTGGGTTCCGATAACCTGCGCGGTACCGAGCAATATGGGCTGCTTCTCCAACTGAGAGCCATTTGCCGTGCAGTATTAGATCTAATACGCTGGTGGATGTGGCCTGCTCTTGCTCTGTGCAACATCTAACCACTCTTCCACAGCTTTTTGGCTTTAAGCCGCGAACTCACGGTCTCCAATTTGTCGACCAGTCAAAGCTGTACTGATGAGGGTTAGACCCCGAAACTAGTATGCAGATGGGTTTGTCAACAAATTGTTGACGACCTACTCTTTAATACCTGTAATAATGCTCTAGATGTTTTTGGGAAACTTGGTATAGTACTTCTAATTTGTCTTGAGTGTTACGTCATCGTTTACTACGTAACCACAATTTTAGGGTATATCTTAAATTGATACATATGATTAAAGTCAAATTCACGTTTTTTATAGGTAAGTGCACATATTTTCTTAATCGGCGTTAATGGATAAGTTAACCAGTATAATTTTTATTTTTAATAAGTGGTTTATTAGTATATTATTTTAGCTCAACTAAATAAATTACCTGCCTTATGTAAGTAATAATAAATTAAGAATCATTTATTTATTTGGTTTTCTTATCACGTTACGTTAAGACTTAGTAGGTATGAAACTAACCAAACCGGGAATACTGTGTTAATTTTTTTTTTGTTAAAAATCACAAGCAGCTTAAACAGATAGCTTCAAAGAAATTCCGATTATTAACATTTTTATTTAATGTGATTTACAACACATCTACAGCTTTACAGCAATTTGTATTAAAAGGTGGGTACTATATTTTGGACGCAGCACAGAGACTTTAAGAAGCAAGTACACAGTTTAAATAAAACAAATAACAAGTAGGCCTCAAAAATACAGAAATAGTGATCAAGTTCAAACAAAAATAAGTTTCGAGTGGCGCACTAATTGTTTTGGAGCACTGTAGATAAAAGCAAAAGCAGCATATTTGCTGTGTGTATGGTGACCAACAGAGAAATAAATGAAACAGGTTTGGGTGAAAAAATAAGATATATTGATGTAATCTTTTAAAAAATTCCCAATTATTTTAAACAAAGCACAAACGTTCTAACGGATAACAAATAGCCAGAAGCAAACAAAGAAGTAAACAACATTGCGAAAAATCGCTGTAGAAATAAATGTTATTAATTATCGAATTCTTCCTCGGATTCACTGTCTTCATGTCGAACATAGTTTTTTCATAAGTCAGGAGTAACCTGCAAAAAGAGTGTTGTTAGTAAGTAAAAAAGAGGGTATAAGTAGGGTATAACTTGCATGTGCGTAAATATTCCGATAGGCAGCTTCATAGATTTTGCTATAAGTTACCGCTTTGCTCCCATTTAGTCCGCCAAAACGGACGCGGCGATTCTTGTTAAATCGAATGAAGGAACGCAAAATGCTTAACACTATTTATTCTACTTTTTTCAGATGCCGTGTAATAAAGGTATGTGAGCATATGTGATAAAAAGTACTTACAAATAATAATACTTAAAAAAATCTGATAATTATTTTTCTAGAGGGTAGCAGAGGCATTAGGTGTGTCCCTAACAACAATTCAGAGACTTGTAACTAATGGAGCGAGTAAAGATCACGATGACAGAAGAGCCTACATTGTATAAAAAATCACCACAACATCTGTGTCTTCGAGTCCACAAGTCTGCGAGCATCTAATAAGGGGACAAATCTATGCAGCAGGTACAAAACAAA
This sequence comes from Taphrorychus bicolor, assembly GCA_951812265.1. Lineage (NCBI taxonomy): Eukaryota > Metazoa > Arthropoda > Insecta > Coleoptera > Curculionidae > Taphrorychus > Taphrorychus bicolor. The sequence goes on from OX638302.1 coordinate 19,559,841, forward strand.
AATCTCCACGACAGATATCGAAGATTATTGAGTTCTTTTTTTTTATTACAGACGAACATGTTAAACTCCAGTCTTTGCATAACTACCTCCAAAATATAGAACAAGTTATAATTCCTTGCAGTTCCCTGGCTTTGTGCTTGAAAAAAACTTACGTTTAAGTGGACGAAGTGTATAATATCTAACTGACTTTATCTATTGGAACAACCAAATATTATACATAAAAGGAGAAGGTTTTTGAGAGAGTACCGGTTTTTGTAGATGATACATGGGTTTTTAGTAAAGGTATATAAACGCTATTATTAATGTTAATCTATTTCTTAAGCATCATTCAAAGGAACATTTAGGACAAGTTGATAAGAGAAAAGTCTTGCTCAGGTGATTATACGATACATAGTTTTGCATGCTGGTCCAGAGGATTGATTTATCTAGAATGCCAGCCTAATATTCAAAGCGGGAAGTAAATCAGGCAACTAAAGTCCTTCTAATTTCTCTTGAGTGTTACGTCATTACTCTTTCATAATACTTTATCTCACGTTAAACGTATGAGACAAAAGTTTTGCGTCACCGACATGTGTCGGATAAGAATATTGAAACTTGCTCTTAAATCGAAAAATGCCGGGCAAAACATTCTCCGAGGGTGAACAAGTGTTAATATTGAAATGAATTCAATATTTCCAACGAGAAGAAGACACGGGAGAGAGTTTAATACCTTTAAATGTAGTACATAACGTAAGTAGGTAACTATTATCGTTAAAATTAAAGACTAGTTACGGTATATTTTCTTTGGGAGACAAATCTAAGCAGTGTGGTTGAATTGTGGGTGCAAAACGGCAACGGAGAGGTAAAAAACAGGTATAATATCCATATGCGTAAATATTCCGATAGGCAGCTTCATAGATTTTGCTATAAGTTACCGCTTTGCTCCCATTTAGTCCGCCAAAACGGACGCGGCGATTCTTGTTAAATCGAATCAAGAAACGCAAAATGCTTAACACCATTTATTCTACTTATTCAGATGCCGTGTAATAAATGTATGTAAGCATATGTGATAAAAAGTACTTACAAATAATAATACTTAAAAAAATCTGATAATTATTTTTCTAGAGGGTAGCAGAGGCATTAGGTGTGTCCCTAACAACAATTCAGAGACTTGTAACTAATGGAGCGAGTAAAGATCACACTGTTAAAGAGTCTACATTGTATAAGAAAACACCACAACATCAAGTCTGCGAGCATATAATAAGGGGACGAATTTATGCAGCAGGTACAGTACAACAATCTCCACGACAGATATCGAAGATTATTGAGTTAATTTTTTTATTACAGGCGAACATGTTAAACCTTTAACGTTATGCAAAGACCCTTAAGTCTTTGCATAACCACCTCCAAAATATGGATCAAGATATAATTTCTTGCGGTTGCCTTGCTTTGTTCTTGAAAAAACTTAAGTTTAAGATGGACTAAGTGTACAATATCTAACCGACTTTATCTAATGGAACAACCAAATATTATACCAACATAAAAGGATCAGGTTTTTAAGACAGTACCGGTTTTTGTAGATGAAACATGGGTTTTTACTAAAGGTATATAAACGCTAGTAATTAATGTTAATCTACTTCTTAAGCATCATTCAGAGGAGCATTTAGGACGAGTTGATAAGAGAAAAGTCTTCCTCAGAAGGAACACGATACATAGTTTTGCATGCTGGTCCAGAGGATTGGTTTATCCAGAATGCCGGCCTAATATTCAAAGCAGGAAGTAAATCAGGCAACTACCATGACGCGATGAACTCTGCAAATTTCGAAAAATGGTTTTGTGAACAGCTTTTGCCTAATTTGGAGGAACCATCACTGATAATTATGGACAATGCTTCTTACCACTCCATGCAAGTAGAAAAGTTACCCAATCAAATATGGTCCAAACCTTGCCTAATAGAATGGTTGCAGCAGCATCACATCCTTTTGCTATGAAAGCTGAGCTTTTAGGTATAGCAAACAAGAACATGCTGGAGAAAATTTATCGGTTGGTATTTTACATTATAATATTTGTAGGATGTCCAAAATCGCTCTTTTATAATGACAATTAGTGAATTTAGTTTTGGTGTTTTTTTTTCCTTTAGAATAGACGAACTAGCATTTCAAAATGGTCATCGTATATTAAGATTACCTCCTTACATTGTCATTTTAACCCCATCGAAATGGTATGGTCCCAGTGTAAGCGATATTGTGATTCGAAAATCACTGCTGTTCATCGAATCACAAACGAGAGCGTTTTAAATTTATGGAACGAGGCGGTGGAAAAAGCATCGTTTTTCAATCAAAAAAAAATATTTACTTAACTTACTAACTCTTTTTGCAGGTTACTTCTGAGTTATGGAAAAACTATCTTCGACATGAAGACAGTGAATCCGAGGAAGAATTCGAAAATTAATAACATTTATTTCTACATCGATTGTTCGCAATGTTGTTTACTTCTTTGTTTGCTTCTAGCTATTTGTTGTCCGTTAGAACGTTTGTACTTTGTTTAAAATACTTGGGAGTTTTTTAAAAGATTACATCAACGTATCTTATGTTTTCTCCCAAACCTGTTTTATCTATTTCTCTACTACTCGTCATGCGCATACCAAATGTGCTGCTTTTGCGTTATCTACAGTGCTCCAAAACAATTAGTGCGCCACTAGAAACCTATTTTTGTTTGAATTTGATCACTATTTTTGTATTTTTGAGACCTACTTTCTGTAGGTTTGTTTATTCGTTTTTTTTTTATTTCTGTGTACTTGCTCCTTTAAGCTCTCTATGCTGCAGTAAAAATTTAGTACCCACCTTTTAATACAGATTGCTGTAAAGCAATATTTATTGTAGATGTGTTGTACATCACATTAAATAATAGCTATTTATGTAACCAGTTACGAAAAGTCCGATTTTGTGTAACGAATGAATGTTTGCGGGACGAGCGCAGCGAGTTCCCGCAATTTGAATGAGATACACAAAAAAGGTTTTTCGTCACGTGTTTCATACAAGATTTTTTCTAATTTTGACTACAAATACCTACTTAGAGAGAGAATTATTATTATTAAACTTCAATATTTACTTTTAAACCACTTTGTATCTACTTAATACCGTAAAACTATAGCAACGGTGTGCCACAGCCAAAACCTGCAACTGGTGGTGACACCAACTTTTCATCACTAGTTACGAAAGATTTTACTTTTCGTAACTAGTTACGAAAAGTAGGACGTTACGTCACTGTCATCAGTATTGAAAAGTGCCACTTTATATGTCAAAATTAGAAAAAAATGTTAATAATCGGAGTTCCTTTGAAGCTCCTTGATCTCTTTAGGCTGCTTGTGATTCTTAACAAAAATCGAGTGAAACGTAGTACTCCCAGTTTAATTAGTTTCATACCTACTAAGTCCTGACGTGGTCAGAAAACCAAATAAATAAATAATTCTTAATTATTACTTACATAAGGCAGGTAATTTATTTAGTTGATTTCAAATAATATATACTAATAAACCACTTATTAAAAATAAAAAATATACTGGTTAACTTATCCATTAACGCCGATTAAGAAAATACGTGCACTTACCTGTAAAAACGCGTCAATCATATGTATCAAATTAAGACATACCCTAAAATTGTGGTTACGTAGTAAACGATGACGTAACACTCAAGAGAAATTAGAAGTATTATACCATGACTCGATGAACTCTGCAAATTTCGAAAAATGGTTTTGTGAACAGCTTTTGCCTAATTTGGAGGAACCATCACTGATAATTATGGATAATGCTTCTTACCACTCCATGCAAGTAGAAAAGTTACCAAATCAAATATGGTCCAAACCTTGCCTAATAGAATGGTTGCAGCAGCATCACATTACATTTTCTCCTTTTGCTATGAAAGCTCAGCTTTTAGGTATAGCAAACAAGAACATGCTGGAGAAAATTTATCGGTTGGTATTTTACATTATAATATTTGTAGGATGTCCAAAATCGCTCTTTTATAATGACAATTAGTGAATTTAGTTTTGGTGTTTTTTTTTTTCCTTTAGAATAGACGAACTAGCATTTCAAAATGGTCATCGTATATTAAGATTACCTCCTTACATTGTCATTTTAACCCCATCGAAATGGTATGGTCCCAGTGTAAGCGATATTGTGATTCGAAAATCACTGCTGTTCATCGAATCACAAACGAGAGCGTTTTAAATTTATGGAACGAGGCGGTGGAAAAAGCATCGTTTTTCAATCAAAAAAAAATATTTATTTAACTTACTAACTCTTTTTGCAGGTTACTCCTGAGTTATGGAAAAACTATCTTCGACATGAAGACAGTGAATCCGAGGAAGAATTCGATAATTAATAACATATATTTCTACAGCAATTTTTCGCAATGTTGTTTACTTCTTTGTTTGCTTCTAGCTATTTGTTCTCCGTTAGAACGTTTGTACTCTGTTTAAAATAATTGGGAGTTTTTTAAAAGATTACATCAACGTATCTTATTTTTTCTCCCAAACCTGTTTTATTTATTTCTCTACTACTTATTCGTCATGCACACACCAAATGTGCTGCTTTTGCGTTATCTGCAGTGCTCCAAAACAATTAGTGCGCCACTAAAAACTTATTTTTGTTGGAACCTGATCTATATTTTTGTATTTTTGAGACCTACTTGTTTATTCGTTTTTTTTTATTTTAACTGTGTACTTGCTTCTTTAAGCTCTCTATGCTGCAGTAAAAATTTAGTACCCACCTTTTAATACAGATTTCTGTAAAGCAATATTTATTGTAGATGTGTTGTATATCACATTAAATAAAAATGTACATAATCGGAGTTCCTTTGAAGCTATCTCTTTAGGCTGCTTGTGATTTCTAACAAAAATAAAGTGAAACGTAGTACTCCCTAGTGCTGCACTAGAATCGCACGAGGGCTGCCCTCGCTCGTTGTCAGTGCAGTAAAAGTGCCATGGAGACCGATTTTATGACCTTGAAATATCTTTGGCAGGAAATTTGGCTTTGACTGGAAGAGGGAATTCACGGTACGACATTAATTTTCCGTTTATTTTATTACAAAAATTTACAATTATGCTTTGTGGTCTCCCCATCCACCAATACCCGTAAAATCGGTGCCGCACCACCTACCTAACCTGGTGCGGAACTGGCTGAACTAAGTGCAAAAAGTGCGGCACTCGTTTCCCAATGGAACACCCAAACTTGCACTAACTTCACCAATGGTGTGCAATATTTGCTCTGGTACGGCACTAATTTTACCAATGGAATACGCTATTAGTTTCATACCTACTAAGTCCTGACGTGGTCAGAACACCAAATAAATAAATAATTCTTAATTATTTCTTACAAAAGGCAGGTAATTTATTTAGTTGATTTCAAATAATATATACTAATAAACCACCTATTAAAAATAAAAAATATACTGGTTAACTTATCCATTAACGCCGATTAAAAAAATACGTGCACTTGCCTGTAAAAACGCGTCAATCATATGTATCAAATTAAGACATACCCTAAAATTGTGGTTACGTAGTAAACGATGACGTAGAACTCAAGAGAAATTAAAAGTACTATACCTACTTACGTTACGTACTGCATTTAAAGGTCTTACGCTCTTTCCCGCCTCTTTTTCTTGTTGAAAATATTGAACTAACTTCAACATTAACACTTGTTCACCCTCGGAGAATGTTTTTCCCGGCATTTTTCGATTTAAGAGCAGATTTGATATTGCCAGTGAAATGTCAATGTCAAGTTTTAATATTCTTTTCCGACATATGTCGGTGACGCAAAACTTTTGTCTCATACGTTTAACGTGAGATAAAGTAATATGAAAGAGTAATGACGTAACACTCAAGAGAAATTAGAAGGACTTTACACGCTTTTTATTCATTTAGGGACATTTTCTGATGTTTAAATGTTTGATTTTATTAATTTTATCCGTGGCGTCCGTTTGGGTTTTGCCTCGAATATTTTAGAAGAAAAAATGGTACGCTAGTGTTTTTTTGTTTTGATGGAAGTGAGGTTTTTAATAAAACTAATTTTTGTTTTCTAGATTTTCTAAATTCCACCAATTACACATTTACCTAAAACTTTCTTTTTTTGACAAATATCTGTGACACTGGTCTCTGATTTCTGATTCACAACTTCTAAATTGTTGTTCTGCTATTTTCTGAAGTTTTCAATAAAAACTACTTTTTAGCTACTCAATTTGAAAAGTTATAACTACAACACTGTTAGGTAAAATTCACTAGGTTGACAAATTAGTATGATTCTTCTGTCTGATTTCTGACTTACAATTTTGTGACTTTTGATTACTTGTTGTTTGTTTTTTTTTTCTGAAGTTTTCTATAAAAACTAATTTTAAAAACTAATTTTTATTTTCTGGATTTGATTAGTTCTACCAACTACACTGTTACTAACTCTCCTCTTAGACAAATACCTATCTTCTGATTTCTGATTAACGATTCTGTGACATCTGAATTGTAGTTCTGCTATTTTCTGAAGTTTAAAAAAAAAACTGCTTTTTGAGAAATATCTATGATTCTTCTTTCCTATTTGTGAGTTACAACCATGTGACTTCTAAACTGTTGTTCTGCTATTTTTTGAGGTTTCAATAAAAACTGATTGTTATTTACTGAATTTAAAAATTCTCTTCATTTTGACATATGTCAGTGATTCTGATTTCTGAGTCACAACTTTGTGATTTCTAAATTGTTGTTCTGCTATTTTCTGAAGTTTCCACAAAAACAAATTTTTATTTACGGGATTTGAAAAGTTCTACCAACTAAACAGTTACGTAAAACTCTCCTTTTGAGAAATGTCTCTGATTCTTTTTCTGGAATCCCCATTCATATCTAAGCACATTTGTCCTCTTGACTTTTTTTTAACTGACTACGTTTTTGCTTTAAAAAATAAAAATTGTTTTTCTGCAAGCTTAGATTCCGCTAAATTTTTCATTTTTTAATTCATATCGGTGATACTAACGTAGACTTTTTTGTGAAATTTGGTACACACTTTCTATTTGTCAGGAGCGTTTTCTAATTTTTTCTTAAATTAAAATTATTTTTGTAACTACCATTTCTTGCTAAACAAATGTCGTATATTGTTGTTTTGCCGCTTGACGTATAACATTTGCACGTTGAGTTACGAAATTAGGGATTAACCCAGATTAAATACGATCTAATGGTGGGTAAAAAAACGGATTTTGTGTTTCTTAGTAACATGCTTATATTTTAACAATTAATTCTTGGGCCCATTTTGGATAATAAACTTCATATGTTCTAAACGTCTTAACTTTTGAGATACAGGGTGCTAAATATTTTCAAAAATTTTTCATTTTTAATAACAAATGGCTCTTCTATTTTTCGGTCGTTTATAAAAATTAAATATACTCAATTGCATCTGGTTAAACCCCTTACGAAAAAAGCTAATTTATTTAAATTTAAAGAATAATGATTATTTTAAGAGATGATTTTTAAACAATAAACTTATGAAATGAAATTAATCTAAATACATTTTGGAATTAATTAACAGAAAATTACGTTAAACGTAATGATAAATAAATTAAATAAGATGTTGCAAATGTCCAACTCTTGCAAATAAGCATATCTATATGCAATAATATTCAATGCAAAACAAATACGGGCGCCACTGATAAAATTAATAAAATTATAAGTAGGTGGGCACCAATTTGTCGATTAACCCATCTGCATTCTAGTTTCGATTGTACGCCTCATCAGTACAGCTTTGGCTGGTCGACAAATTGGAGACCGTGAGTTCGCGGCTTAAAATCAAAAAGCTACGGAAGAGCGGTGAGATGTTGTAGAGGGCAGTAGCAGGCGATATCCACCAGCATATTAGATCCAATAATGTATAGCAGATGGCTCTCAATTCGAGAAGCAGCCCATATTGCTCTGTGCCTCGCAGGTTATAGGAACCAAAACGAAGTGTAAAGAGTAGGTGGTCACCAATTTGTCGATCAACCCATCTCCATACTAGTTTCGGGGTCTACCCCTCATCAGTACAGCTTTGACTGGTTGACAAATTTTAAACCGTGTGTCGCGGCTTTAAACCGAAAAAGCTGCAGAAGAGCGGTGAGATATTGGGCAGACCAGGCGACATCATCTAATACTGTATGGCAGATGGGTCTCCATTAGGAAAGCAGCCCATAATGCTCTGCATCTCATAGGTAATCGGAACCCAAACGAAGTGTAAAGAGTAGATGGTCACCAATTTGTCGATCAACCCACCTGCATAATAGTTTCGGGGTCTACCCCTCATCAGTACAACTTTTGCTGGTCGAGAAATTGGAGACCGTGTGTCGTGGCTTAAAGCCAAAAAGCTGAGGAATAGCGGTGAGATATTTTACAGAGCAGAAGCATGCGACATCCAGCAGCGTATTAGATCTAATACTATATGGCAGATGGCTCTCAATTCGAGAAGCAGCCTATATTGCTCTGTAACTCGTAGGTTATCGGAACCAAAACGAAGTGTAAAAAGTTGGAGGTCACCAATTGGTGTAGCATGTCACCAATTAACATGTTATTTTTGCGAGTAGGTCATATTAGTTCTTTATTTCAGTAAGTTAAAATTCAGCTTAGTTCAGGTTAAGTGACGTTAGGAGAGAGATGTGCAGGAGAGTACTTTTTTCAAATCTTAAAGCAGGGTTTTTTTAAACTTTATTACAGGGTATTATCGGCGATTATTGTTTTTCAATTTGTTTAACACTACCCTGTATTTTTTATTGATTATTTATAATAGGTGAGGTGGTGCTGCAGATCACCTCACACCTTCTGCATCAATCCAACGAAGGCAGCGAACAAGGAGGAAGTATAATACCATGTTGCTGTCGCACCCAGCTTGAAGCACCACAAGGTACAAGTTAGTCTAATAGCCAATTTTAGAGTTCTGGTTTAAGCTCCACAAATAATTACATACCTATTTCAAAGCATTTTCGTGTTTATCCACAGCATGGTACATTTTCCATTGTTGCTCTGTTAAAAACAACTGAATAGTGTCGCAGAGATTATCACGATGAAGAAAATTTAACTTCAAATTGTTTTTCCTAAAGCGGAGACCAGTTATCTTACAATTAGAACTAACATGTAACAAATTACTAACATTAGAAGAAACAGGTAAGACGGGCTTCAACACAATCTATGAAACCGTTAATACAGTGAAAACGTAAAAAATTCTTGTCTATAATCGTTTCCAAAGCTAATAGTTTGACCCTATTATTCTAAAATTATACTCCTTTCTCATCCTTTTTCTATTTCTTTCAGTTCTTCAAGGCTTCTCGTCCACGTAGTTCATTTATACCCTCTTGAACGTCTGACAGAAACTTATTGCTTCTCCATTACTTCTCTAGATTCTCCGAATTCCATAATCACTTCTAACGATTTACTACCTCCAATCTTCTATTTTAGCGTTTTCCTCTTTCTCTCTGGCAAAGCACGACTCCATCATTGTGTTTCTCTGATCAACTTTCTTCTCATCAAACATCGCTCATTCCTGTTCTTCTTAACCTAGAAAAATATGCAAATCATCCAGTCCACGTACTTCACAATTCAGCCATGCCTTATTGAATTTGTTACTCAAACCAATTGGTGCCACTCATGTTGAGATTCTCACTAGTCTCCCTTGTTTCGACGACGTTCCTATGTCCCTATTACCCCCAAAAGTTATTTTGCTTTTCGCTCACTCTGTCTCGTCCTCAAGCATTGAAGGAATTTGCGTAGGATAAACCTTCAATACTTTACAGAATACGATTTTGCTTGATTTGTTATTCACATAGATTCCCAGTTTTGGTGATTGCCAGATTTTAGAGATCTTTCCTTTTATTTGCCGTAGAAATTCGATAAATCGTCAGCACTTCTAGAGAAAGGTGGAATGAAACTTATGTAGTGCAGGTAGATTGTTAGTCTTCCTTATCAAAAATGAGTGAGTTAATCTCTTGACTTGTCTGTCTTGTAACATGAGTTTAAAAGCTCCAAAAGTGTCGAAAAAAAATTAATTAAAATACTGGACCATGTTTTACAGATCTTGATGATGAAGTAAATTAAAAACTCATTTTTTTTTCTAAAGGCGCAGCTTAAAGCTTCCTCTTAGGTATCCAAAGGTACGAATAGCCAGTAGCTGCCCATCAACACAATCTATAGAAGCTTAAGTAAAAGAAAGCAAAACCGTAAAAAATTTTCCTTAATAAATAGTCTGATTGTAATAAAGTAAGCTTAAGAACATGAAAAACGTCTTCCTTCCTTCACCTCACCTCGATAGGGATCTCCCAAAGACCATTTTTCATTCAGACTGCGCTGTGTCCTTCGTCCCGACTCAAATTTCCCGTTAATAATTAATACGGAATTTGGCCCTCCTAAATTCCTTAATGTTAATTAATTATGCGAACAAAACATACCTGAAAGAAGCATTTAGGCCTTGAGTTGCCAGTGAATTAACCCGCCCCTTTAACATTTTCGAGTAACTCATTCCAGATTCCGGACGCACTTCTATGGATGGTTTTAAGTAATTATCAAGGCTCGGATATTTGGTTACCTTTCGTTCAAACCTTGATAAAAACCATTACTTTCTTCTCAGGTCAATTATTTTATAATACCAGACTATACAAAACACAAAAAATATGGCATTTCTGTTTACCCATTCAGCGAATTTTAGGAAACGAATTATCATAATAATTAAATTTCAACAGAACAGTTAAATTACCCACAGACCTCTGAGTTAAGCCCTAAAGATATCTAAATGCAAACATTTGCTGCCTACAAAACAAAATGATAATAAAAACCTCGAATGAAACAATCACCTACTAACTGACATTTACTTTAAATAGTACAGTCATGAACTGTCGTGTATTGTTTACAGTTCTGGTGGGTTCCTTCTTCGTGTGCGGTCATGGAGTCAAGATCCTGGTTTTTTGCCCAATCCCCGCCGAAAGCCACCATAAAATGTACAAGGAGGTGTGGAAAGAGTTGGCTCTCAGAGGGCATAAGGTACACGTAGTGACCCCTAATCCTGATTTCAACTCTTCAATGACCAACGTAGTTGAATATGACATAAGCGAAATGCGTGACTTTGAGAGAAACCAAATCAAGCCAGAATGGAAACAGGCTTTCTTCAAGAAACCATCCTTTCTCGGTACTATAGCCAGGCAAATTATTATTCAAAAGATTGCAGGCAATGGCATGGAGTTTCTTTATAGTCACCCGGAAGTAAAGAGGCTAGTGAAAGGTAGGATTACAACAACGTACCTATTTGAAAATGATTTTTTGAATTTTTTTGGTCATAATAATTTATTATAAAAAAATGAAGCTTCTGCTGGGAATCGAACCCAGCATTTCCTCTTGCCGGGTAGATGGTAGAGGCAAGTGGGAAGTCTGGGTTCAATTCCCAGCACAAGCTTGACTTCTTCTTTAGTTTACATTTATAAATCCGAAACGCCACTAAAAACATTATTTGAATTATTGGTGGAATGCAATTGAATAAGTTGAGATGCATTTTAGAACATAATCAATTTGATCTTTGCCTACTGGAGTGGTACCACCCCGCTATAGCAGTCTACTCACACCTCTTCAATTGTCCATTTATCGGCCTGGGATCTAACACTCTACCAATACAAATGCTAGACACTGTAGGCAACCCTTCTGACCCGGTTCTAGCCCCGGAACAAGACCTGGGTTTGCTTTTCGAAATGAATCTCTTCGACAGGCTGTGGTCAGCTTTCTGGGCGGTCTTCGTTCGTCTTCATCAGAACTTGATCCTAATACCTGAAGAAGATGCGAGAATAAAACGGCATTATGGCAACGACATACCCTACTTGGGGGACTTGCAGAACAATATAAGTTTGATCCTTTTGAACAGGAATCCCGCCTTTCATAGACCCATTCCCAACCTCCCTGCTGTAATTGAATTGGGTGCAATTGGGTTCAAACGCCCCACACTCAAGGTACATCCGGTGAGTATTTTGAGTTGTTATGTCAGTAAATTATATTAGTTTGGTTTGGACTAGAGTCTTCAAAAATTTCTGGATGAAGCCAAAGAGGGAGTGGTGTACTTTAGTCTAGGTATTAGTATGGAGGGCAGCTCAATGCCTACAGAATATGTGGAGAAAATCCAGAAGGCTTTCGGGGAATTGCCTTACAAAGTGGTATGGAAGTGGGAGGAATCAACTATGAACAACAAGCCTGCAAATGTGTTTGTCAGCAGATATCTTCCGCAGGTTCATGTATTAGGTAAAATTTTGGATTTAGATTCGAAGTCAATAGTTTAAAAAAACCACCTAAAGAAAGGATAATTTAAAAAAATCATCCTGTCTCTTCGACCTGGATAAATCTTGAACCTTCTTGTTCTGCTGTCTCTTCGTCTCTAGCCAATGCGTTTCCTCTATTTCCACTTTCCCATTTGAAACTGCTCGATATCATCTTGTGACTACCAGAGGAGCTATCCAACCGCTTCTCATATATTACCAAAAAATACTACATTTTTTGCAGCAAGTACCTACAATTTTTCCAGCAAATATCAACATTTTTTTGCAGCGTTGTTGACTAACATTAAGTCTCCTTTCTCGTTCTGCCACAAATCCCCATTACTTTGCTTGCTTCTGTTTCTTGTCAATTGTGTTTCTGCCTTCAATAACTCTAATATTCTCTTTTAGCTTCATTCATACACCATTTGCACAAGTTATACGCTATTTCTTGAGCCTTTACTCTATCTACAAACACTAAAATTTTCTTCGTTGTAACTGAATCTTTTCTCTTCTCATATTGCTTCTTTCTCTAGCCCTTTCGCTGATTTACCCTTCAACCCCTGTGTAGGACTAGAAGAAGAGATAAAACTGTGTACGCCTTCATCGTTCAATGAGGGTGAGCCCACAGGGCTAAGTTCACAACTTTCCTCTCTACCTACAGATCTATAGATTCTTTAATATAACTCGTAGTATCGTACAAAAATATTCACTTTTGTGTATCCATTAAAAGTTAATTTTTATCTCAGCTCTTCCATATCCCATATCTTGCTATGTTTCTGCTTTCTCTCTAGGTAATCCAAACGTTACCTCTACTCCCACTGTCCTATTGAAGACTGTTTGATAGCATCCTAGAAAAATCGGACCAAGTAGTCTTTGTGCCCTCTCCAACTGCTTCTCTGCATCATCGTATCTCCTCAAGCTGCCGCACATCACAATAGAGCTGCAAAATAGAGTGCCTACAATTTGCTGCCTCCTTGACGTCCTCCTTGACAACATCTCTCCACCACAAAGCCCAATTACTTTGTTTCTAGATAACTCGGTCTCTTGCCTTCAATAGCAGAGACCTCTTGCAGCTTCAGTCACTCTTAATTTATTCTACTTACAAACAACTATCTTATTGCCTTTCCCTTATCCACAAAATCTATGGATGCCCTCTTAACCTTCCTCTACTCATTCCTTTATCATTCTTGTTGATTTACTCTACATCCCCCATACCGAACAATAATAGTTTCCAAAGCTATTCGTTTCATCCTGGTAACTAGAAAATTATCTTCTTCTTCCCTCCTTTTTCCCATATAGAATCCCCATCATTTATTACCTCATTCACAATTTCTTCAAGCGTTGGCATCAAAGCTATTAATTTTTGTGCTTTCATTTATATTTTTCTGGTTGCCCAAGCTTCTTGTCCACGTGGATCATCTGTACACTATTCACTGTCTGACTGAGTCGAAATGCTACCATTAAAGATCGCTCATTACTAGCTCCAAACTTCTCTTTCTACATCTCTCTCTTTCTCTCTAGCAAAAAACGAATATTTTCAAAAAAATTGCTTTTTCCTGGTCTGCACTTAAGAAAATATCATTAAGTCCACATACATCAGACTCTACTGGGAGTGTGAAAGGGGGGGGGGGGAGGGGGAAGGCATGTTGAACTTTTTATTTAAATCAACTGGTGTGTAGACATTTCGTTAGTTCTTTTGTTTCAAAAATTCGTTCAAACTTATTAATAAATTTAATTATTTTCTGCCTGGGCCATCAAGGTATTGGTAGAAGCAGATAGCAAATTTTACAGTATGAAATCCATTTAAATCGCAAAATGTTAATTGTTAATTTTTGGTTGAAGATTAACGAACCTTATTAAACGCAACTGGAATCTTATAGAATGAAGATAGAATCCCGGGAATAGAGGAAAATCTGCTTAATGTTTATATTAAATCGTGAATAGGAGCTCATAGCATCTTTGGAACTGAAGACAAAAGGAAACACTCAGACTCAGAAAGTTTCTTTTGTAATCTGAATCCCACTCAAACCATGTAGAGTTTAAAACTTTATTTAAAGATATTTTTAAACTTTTTTCTTATTTTGTTCTTCTTCTTCTAACTGAAACTAAGACTCACTTCTTTACTAACAAATTGTGAGTAACTACGAGTAAAATGCTCTACAGAACAAGCATTAACGGATGTCTGTCTTAGAAAATTTTCTTGTTTTGACCCGAATTTGAAGCCAATTCTGATTCAAATCGAAGAAGATGTCTTCTGCCTGCTTAATATTTTAAAAGTATAGGAACAGTCTGCAACCCTTTGGTCGTTGATGTAAAAATCGAACTAAAACAGATAGAGAAGAGACACACAAAAAATTGCTCTTTCAGACGTTAGCAAAAGTAAAATTGAAAAAGAGTTGAAAAAATACGTCAAAAAAATGAGAATAGTCGACCGAAGCGGTCGAGGAAAGTTGGATATTGTTTCGTGAACACGGAACCACGATATTAGAAGAACGCAGGGTGGCAGATAGCAAGAAACACCAATGAGACAAAGACAAAGCTCAAGAACAGTACAAAGGAAAACACAAAGAAATAGAAGAAAAAATATCCTAAGCTCTGTGGGTCTCTATCTCTCATAATATATCTTACCTTCTCATTTCGTACCTTATCAAACACTTACTCAAGTATTTTTGGTATTAAATGTATTAATATCTTCCCTCCTTCCTTTTTCTCTCCAGGCGTTTATTTTCTTATTCCTCGACTATTTTTTTGCTTCTTCGCGTCATGTTCTATTTCAATTTTATTCTTCTAAGAGGTAAGTCTTACCAGGTTGTTTGGTTTCCTAAAATGCTGTTCATGTTTTATCTCAGCTTATGTCCTTATTCTCAGTTCTCTTTCTACAGGGCGTCCCTAAAAAACATGTACAACGCTCTACCGCATATTCTCTGGCGCAAAATAAACTGGTTTAGGTCTATTTGTCTTATGCAAAGTCGCTCGGTTTGGCGGCTGAAAAAGGTCAAAGTTGGGAGAAAAAAAAATTGTTTTTTTTTTCGAAAACGCTTCATTCGATTTACTTTATTTTTGGGTGGGGTAATTTCACTTTAAATTAACATGATAATTAAATAATTTTTGGAAATCACCGCAACTGCCTCACTCATTACAGGACTGGTCATTATTAGACTGTAACTTTTTTATAGCTAAGAACTGATTCTTTTAATGACTTTTTTCTGAAAGCTTACGCAATTTAAAATAAATTTGTCCTCTTGCAAAATTTTAAATAACTTACAGGTTTGCCTTTAAAAAAATATTTTTGTGTCCACTTATCGCAATAGATTTAAGTGTGAAACACAAAACTAGTTAAAACGTAGTTCAACACAGAAAAATTAAAAAAAAAGTTAAATTAAGAGTTATAATAAATGTTCAAAATGATTTCCCTGTTCTTGAATGCATAAATTAATTCTTACGTAAAAAATTAAAATGAACCCTCTGCAACATTTTAGGATTTTGCCGCAAAGAATTCGTTGATTAATTAATAGTTATTAATCTCTTACTTCTCTACTTACTCCACTTATTAATCTCTGTCATTAACGACAGCGCAACTTCTTATTTTCAACAATTAGCAAGGTATTTAATTTTTTACAGTACCTAGCCTTTAAGGTGTAATATGACTTGATAATTAAAACATTATTTTTGCGGACAAACCATTGGATCACTCAAAATTTGGCAAGAGGACAAATTTATTACAAATTACATGAGCTTTTAGGAAAAAGTTATTAAAATGATCAGTTCTTACCTGTAAAAAAGTTACACTCTATTAATGACAAGTCCCATAATGAGAGAGGCAATTGCGGTGGTGTTCAAAAATTATTTTTATTATCAAAACATGTCAATTCAAAGTGAAATTACCCCACCCAAAAATAAAGTAAATCGAATAAAGCGTTTTCAAAATATTAAAAAAAAAACAATTTTTTTCTTCCAACTTTGACCTTCTTGAGCGGCCAAACCGAGCGACTTTGCATAAGACAAATTGGCATTAATCAGTTTATTTTTAACCAGAGAATATGTAGTAGAGCGTTGTACATGTTTTTTAGGGACACCCTGTATATATTGGTCAGCAGGCTGTCTATTTCCTTCACAATCTCTCTCTCTCTCTTCACTTTCTTCACAATCACTCCTACTGCTGCCCTTTCTTTTTTTTCCTCCTTTCTCTCTTCTAGTATTTCTTTCCTTTCTGATAATTGTTTGTTTTAAAACTACAGTTAAGATAAGATGACACTACAAAATTATTAATTAAAACTAAGCCAACCAGAACTTATAGTTAAACTTTAGAAAGAAATATCACTATTTTAAACTTAAAAACAACTATGTTATTGCTTTTAACTTTTCCACAAACAATGCTTCTAAAATTGAAGTTACCTTCTTCTACTCCCTCCTCTATCACTCTCGTTGATTTACTCTACATCCCTCCTAAGGAACAATAGTTTTTTCCAAAGCTATTCGTTTGACCCTGGTAACTCTAAAATTACCTACTTCTTCCCTACTTTTTTCCATAAGAATCACCATCATTTAGTACCTGATTCACAATTTCTGCAAGCGTTGGTATCAAAGTTATAAATTTTAGTGCTTTCATTTATATTCTCCTGGTTTTGGAAGGTCCTTGTCCACGTAGATCATCTATACACTATTCACTTTCTGACTGAGTAGTCGAAATGCTACCGCTAAAGTTCGATCATTACTAGCTCCAAACTTCTCGTTCTACATCTCTCTCTTTCTCTCTAGCAAAAAACGAATATTTTTCAAAATCGCTTTTTCCTGGTCCTCTAAACCTAAAAAAAATATCATTAAGTCCACGTACTTCAAACTCCAATGGGATTGTGAAGGGGTGAGGGAGGGAAGTCATGTTGAACTTTTTATTCAAATCAACTAGTGCTACTGACGTAGATATTTTCATTAGTTCTCTACTTTCAACAAGTCGTTCAAACTTATTAATAAATTTAATTATTTTCTGCCTGGGCCATCAAGGTAATGGTAGAAGCAGATAGTATCTTTTGCAGTAGGAAACCCATTTAAATCACAAAATGTTTAATTTTAGTTGAAGATTAATGAACCTTATTAAACACAACTAGATTGTTATAGAATGAAGATAGAATCCCGATTAGAGAAAAATTTGCTTCGTGTTTATATTAAATCATGATTAGGAGCTCAGAGTGTCCATGGAACTGAAGACAAAAGGGACAAACTCAGACTCAAAAAGTTTTTTTTGTACTCTGAACCCTACTCAAACCATGTAGAGTTTTCACTTTTTGTAAAGATTGTTTTTAGATTTTTTTTTGTTTGCTAAATTTTAATTTCGTTTTTTTATTGGTTTTATTTCATTATTTTTATTCATATTATTTCATTAAAGAAAACAAGATTCTTAAGCTTCTTACTGGAACTATAACCAACTGGAACTTACCAACTTAAACACTTTACTAACAAATTGTGGGTAAGTACGTATAAAATGCTCTACAGAACAGGCATTAACGGATGGCTGTGTTAGAACCATAAAGTTTTTCTGTTTTGACCCCAATTTAAAACATATATTAATTCTAATAATAACAATAATCCTGATTCAAATCGAAGATGTCTTCTGATTTCTGAATATTTTAAAAGTGTATGATCTGTCTACAACCCTTTGGTCGTCGATGTAAAAATCTAACTAAAACAGATAGAGAAGAGACACCATTTTCTCTTTCAGACGTTAACAAAAGTACAATTGAAAAAGAGGTGAAAAAATACGTCAAAAAATGAGAATAGACGACCGAAGCGGTCGAGTAAAGTTTGAAATTATTTCGTGAACTCGTAACCCCGATATCAGAAGACAGAGTGACAGATAGCAAGAAACACCAATGAGACAAAGACAAAGTTCAAGAACAGTACAGAGGAGAACAAAAAGAAATAAAACAAAAAATACTCTAAGCTCTATGGCTCTCTGCCTTTCATAACACACCTTACCTTCTCATTTCTAAACTTATCAAACACTTACTCAAGTATTTTTGGTATTAAATTTGTTAATATCTTCCCATCTTCCTTTTCCTCTTCAGTACTATCTTCCTTTATTCCTCGAGTATTTTTTTGCTTGTTCGCGTCATGCTCTATTTCTATTTTATTGTAGGAGCTGAGCCTTACCAGGTTGTTTGGTTTTCTAAAATGCTGTTCATGTTTTATGCATTTCTTCTCAATTTTTGTTCCTCTATATTGGTCTGCAGGCTGTCTATTCGCTTCACAATCTTTCTCTCCCTTCACTTTTCTGGTATTTCTTTCCTTTCTGGAAATTGCCTGTTTTAAAACTGCCGATATAGCTAAGGTGAGACAATAAAATTATTAATTAAAACTAAATCAACCAGATCTTATAGTTGATCTTTAGAAAGAAATATCTCCCTAACTGATGATGATAATGATTTATCAAGAAATTCGTCTATTCTTCAGAAAAAGGAGTCAAAGTAAATAATGCTAAACTCTGAACTTAAGAACAGAATAAATTGCGAAAAAGCATTATTGCCTTGTCTCTGTTATGCGTATTCCCATTATTCTCCGTTCTCTCCTGGAAAGAATTGACCAAATCATTATGTAAAATATTCAATGTGGTCTAAATTTGTGTTAAATTCATTAGAGGGGTAAGTTCAGCCCGTAAGCAACTTTCTGATCAGTAAGACTCGAGCTTACAACGCAGTAAAATTGTTTACTACAAACCCCATTGTTTACTATTTTGTAGTTGTAAGAAGGGGGGGGGGGGGCAAGCTTTGAGACTAGGCCTTAAAGGCCCTTTACTACTTGAAAAGGCTGCGACTTGAAAACGTTTCCTTAAGAAGTCGAAAACGGAAAGCTGTTCCTTTTAATAGAAGTGTTCCTAAGGCAGTTTCAAAGAAAGCATCGATTTGTTTCCTTCTTCAGCCTTTCAGCTTTCTGCTTCTTTTAAAAACTTGTTACTGCTGTTCTGTCGTTAATTTTTATCAATTTTGATATCCAAACCTCGACGTATAAATATTACATATTTACCGCAAATATTGGAGGTATTCCTAGAAGTGTGATTACAAAACTTCGACTATTCAGAATGTGTATGAAAAGATTACTTAAGTACTGTCAGTTAAACGAGGTACCCTATTGATACTTCTGATTAGATATCAAAATCTTGAACCATGTAACAACGTTTTCAGTTTGTTTTATTCCATATCGTAATTTTTACAGTCATTTGTGAAAATGACAACTAAGCAATTGTTCGTTTTAATAGCGGGCTTATTAGTGAATTCGGTGTTTGTAACTCAGGCGGCTAAAATCTTGTTTTTAAGCTGCACACCTGCTCCTAGTCATCAAAAACCGTTTCAGGTAATCTGGAGGGAACTTTCTTTGAGAGGTCATGACGTGCATGTGCTCACCCCCAACCCCATCAACGATCCGAAGTTGACTAACTTAACAGAGTATGACCTTAGCTCTTTATATGAACTAGTTGCTCAACAAAAAGACGCTTACAAATATCTGGTGCACAAGCCCAGTCGTATCACGGCTTTCATAAAAGATGCCATAGTAACGAAGTTATTCTCAGGGCTCTATAATCAAACTCTAAATCATGCCGAAACAAGACGATTGTTGGATGCCAATCAGCACTTTGATGTGGTCATAGTGGAGTGGATATTTCCAACATTAGCTTCTATTGCAGCTTACTATAACGCTCCGATAGTGGGTATTACTTCACTGGGGGCACCACTCGTAGCTCTAGATACCCTGGGAAACCCTTCTCACCCTATTGTTGCCCCTGATATGAATCTCCCTCTGAAGCTTGAGCTTTCTTTACTGGATAGAATATTTTCTGTCGCTTACTCGATTTATGTCCGTCTATTCTATTGGCTGGTAGTTCTCCCTAGAGAAGACGCTAACATTAAGAAGTACTTGAGCAGCGGGCTTCCATACTTAGGGGATATTGAGAAAAATGTGAGTTTGCTACTGATGAACAGGAACCCAACCTTCCATAGGGTGATGCCTTTGTATCCTAACACAGTCGACTTAGGAGGCATCCATGTGCCAACTTCTGCCCCGCCCCTGGACCCTGTAAGTGGCTTTTAGACATTTGAAGCAATTAAGTCACAAATATTGTTTCAAGAAATTAGAATCCTTTTTGGATAATGCTCCTAAGGGAGTTGTGTACTTCAGCCTGGGAAGTTCCATGAAATCAGTTTTTTTAAGCAACGATACCATTAGAACCTTACAGAAGACTTTTGAGTCCCTTCCTTACAAATTTGTGTGGAAGTGGGAGGATGATAATATGGCGGGAAAACCTGAAAATGTATTAGTCATCAAGTGGGTACCTCAAGTTTCGCTGCTAGGTTGTACTTTAGATGTCTAACAACAACTTCTATGTAAGAAACAAACCACATTTTCAGAACACCCCAACGTCAAGCTATTCATCACTCAAGGAGGCTTGCAGTCCATTGAAGAGACCATAGCTGCCCACAAGCCACTAATAGGAATTCCATTCCACTCTGACCAGACCACCAATGTTGACACTTGCGTCAAATATGGCATGGGAAAGATGTTGGATCTGGAGGACTTGACCGAAGAAACTTTAAGGAGTTATATCGTAGAAATTATAAACAATTCTAGGTGAGGGCAAAAAATATAAGAAAATGTGAGTTTTTTTGAACTTTTATAGTTATGCGGAGAATGCCAAGAAGTTGGACGAGCTAATGAAAGACCAGCCTCAGGATGGCCTGAAGAAAGCCATCTGGTGGATTGAATACGTCATCAGACACAAAGGGGCCAAACATTTGAGGAGCACGGCCGTGGACTTACCCTTGTGGCAGTACCTAATGCTGGATGTTATAGGGTTTATATTGGGGACTGTTTCGATTCTAGCTTTCGGTGTGTATTATGCATTCAAAATAATGTTTTGTATCGTGCGGTGGTTAAAAGGCAAAGGCAAGAAAGAAAAGAAAAAACGAGAGTAACCAGGAAGAGCATTAAAATGTTTATTTAGGGTTTAACTGTTATTCCAATTCCACAACGTACATATGGATGTTTAAAATAGAAAGTTTTTCTCTGCTTTGGGTTGGTTTTATTTAAAACACTAATTCTCTAGAAAATCAAATGTTTAATAAATGTCCTTGATAATGCATAATATACATTAGTCAACGTAGTCAGGTGAGTCTGGAACTCAAGATCAAACTACACCTAAAGCATATTTGACAATTCCTTTTCTTTGCTTGCACTTAATTGGTTTATAGAAAGAAGATTTGTCTGCCTAGCTTTTTTCTTGTTTTATTTGCTTTACAGACATTATTCGTTTTATTCTTTTATTTAATTTAATTCGAGATCTTTGGCAGTTTTAAAGTGGTTCTTTATAAACCTATTAATTATTAAAAAAAATATTAATTCCATTATCTCTCCCTTTCTCCCTCTCTCCCTATTTACTGTTGTTTTTTTTTTAACTTAGAATTTATATATTCTTACTTTTTCTTTTATTTCATCTTATTGTTTAGTTTGTTTCTATATTAATTACTTTATTTTCTTTTACATATTTTGTTCATGTTTTTGTAATTTTTCATCTTTTTTTCCTGCTGTATTACCTGTTTATGAATCATTCACTTTTTCTCCAACCTTTTGAAGCTGTTTTGCAAGTTATTTTTCCTTGAATTTTAATTAATTTCAGTCACTTATTTTGGCCTCTTTTACAAATAGGTTTTTTCCACTCTGCTGGCAGTGGAAAGAAGCAAGAAAAATTCCCCCTTTTAACTTTTTTTAATTTCAAATAATTTTCTTTTGTAAAACTGCTCTCATTTTTTGTCTTTGAGCTTTATCTCAAACTCCTCATAAAAATCAACATCTTTTTTAATAAATATAAGACCCTTTGTGTCAGTTTTGTAAGTGTCTTTTTTTTAACGTTCTCTCTCTCTCTCTCTCTCTCTCTCTCTCTCTCTCTCTACTGTTGTTTTCATAATTTGATGAAAAGTTTTCATAAGTTTTTGAACTCTTGTTGTTTACATTAATTCCTTAATTTTCTTTTTGACATTTTCTGCATGTTTTTGTATTTTGTCAATTTTTTTATGGATTTTTTTTGTATTGTTGTTTATGGATCTTTAACTTTTTCGCCACCTTCTCTTTTCACATCCTTTTTAATAAATCTAAGATTTTTTGAGTCAGTCTTGCAATTCTTTTTTCTTGAACTTTCTCTCTCTCTCACTACTGTTGTTTTCATAACTTTGAACTCTTATTGTTTATATTTATTCCTTAATTTTCTTTTTGATATTTTCTGCATGTTTTTGGGTTTTGTCAATTTTTTTTATGGCTGTTTCTTTTTTCTTGTGTTGTCGTTTATGGATCTTTAAAAATGTTCTATTTTTAACTTTTTCTCTCTCTCTCTCTCTCTCTCTCTCTCTCTGTCTCTCTCTCTCTCTCTCTCTCTCAACTGTTGTTTCCATAATTTTCTCTTTTTCTTGAACTTTCTCTCTCTCTCACTACTGTTGTTTTCATAATTTTGAACTCTTGTTGTTTACATTAATTCCTTAATTTTCTTTTTGACGTTTTCTGCATGTTTTTGTATTTTGTCAATTTTTTTATGGATTTTTTTTGTATTGTTGTTTATGGATCTTTAAAAATGTTCTATTTTTAACTTTCTCTCTCTCTCTCTCTCTCTCTCTCTCTCTCTCAAATGTTGTTTCCATAATTTTCTCTTTTTCTTGAACTTTCTCTCTCTCTCACTACTGTTGTTTTCATAATTTTGAACTCTTGTTGTTTACATTAATTCCTTAATTTTCTTTTTGACATTTTCTACATGTTTTTGTATTTTGTCAATTTTTTTATGGATTTTTTTTGTATTGTTGTTTATGGATCTTTAACTTTTTCGCCACCTTCTCTTTTTACATCCTTTTTAATAAATCTAAGATTTTTTGAGTCAGTTTTGCAATTCTCTTTTTCTTGAACTTTCTCTCTCTCTCACTACTGTTGTTTTCATAACTTTGAACTCTTGTTGTTTATATTTATTCCTTAATTTTCTTTTTGATATTTTCTGCATGTTTTTGGGTTTTGTCAATTTTTTTTTATGGCTGTTTCTTTTTTCTTGTGTTGTCGTTTATGGATCTTTAAAAATGTTCTATTTTTAACTTTTTCTCTCTCTCTCTCTCTCTCTCTCTGTCTCTCTCTCTCTCTCTCAACTGTTGTTTCCATAATTTTCTCTTTTTCTTGAACTTTCTCTCTCTCTCACTACTGTTGTTTTCATAATTTTGAACTCTTGTTGTTTACATTAATTCCTTAATTTTCTTTTTGACATTTTCTGCATGTTTTTGTATTTTGTCAATTTTTTTATGGATTTTTTTTGTATTGTTGTTTATGGATCTTTAAAAATGTTCTATTTTTAACTTTCTCTCTCTCTCTCTCTCTCTCTCTCTCTCTCTCTCTCTCTCTCTCTCTCTCTCTCTCTCTCTCTCTCTCTCTCTCTCTCTGTCTCTCTCTCTCTCTCTCTGTGTCTCTCTCTCTCTCTCTCTCTCAACTGTTGTTTCCATAATTTTCTCTTTTTCTTGAACTTTCTCTCTCTCTCACTACAGCTGTTTTCATAATTTTGAACTCTTGTTGTTTACATTAATTCCTTAATTTTCTTTTTGACATATTCTGCATGTTTTTGTATTTTGTCAATTTTTTTATGGATTTTTTTTGTATTGTTGTTTATGGATCTTTAACTTTTTCGCCACCTTCTCTTTTCACATTTTTTTTAATAAATCTAAGATTTTTTGAGTCAGTTTTGCAATTCTCTTTTTCTTGAACTTTCTCTCTCTCTCACTACTGTTGTTTTCATAATTTTGAACTCTTGTTGTTTACATTAATTCCTTAATTTTCTTTTCGAGATTTTCTGCATGTTTTTGTATTTAGTCAATTTTTTTATGGATGTTTTTTTTCTGTAGTGCAGTTTATGGATCTTTTACTTTTTCTTCATCTTTTCATTTCACATCTTTTTATTAAGTCTAAGACCTTTTGAGTCAATTGTGCAAGTGTCTGTTTTCTTGAACGTTCTCTCTCTCTCTCTCTCTCTCTCTCTCTCTCTCTCTCTCTCTCTCTCTCACTACTGTTGTTTTGGATTGTTGTATTTTGTCAATTTTCTTTTATGGCTGTTTCCTTTTTACTGTATTGTCGTTTGTGGATTTTTTACTTTTCTCCACTTTCTCATTACACATCTTTTTATTAAATCAGTTTTGAAAGTCTTGCTTTTGAACTTTCTCTTTCTCTACTGTTGTTTTCATAATTTTGAACTCTTGTTGTTTACATTAATTCTTTAATTCATTTTTTGATATTTTCTGCTTGTTTTTGTATTTTGTCAATTTTCTTTATGGATTTTTTTTTCTGTATTGTCGTTTATGGATCTTTTACTTAATCTCCACTTTCTTATTTCACATCTTTTTTATTAATCTAAGACCCTTTGAGGCCGTTTTGCAAGTGTCTTTTTCTTGAACATTCTCTTTCTCTCACTACTGTTGTTTTCATAATTTTAAACTCTTGTTGTTCACGTTTATTCTTTAATTTTCTTTTTGGCATTTTCTGCATGTTTTTGTATTTTGTCAATTTTCTTTATGGCTGTTTTTTTTTCCTGTATTGTCGTTTATGGATCTTTTACTTTTTCTCCACATTCTCATTTCACATTTTTTTATTAAAATCTAAGATCCTTTGAGGCAGTTTTGCAAGTGTTCTTTTTTGAACTTCCTCTCTCTCTCTCTCTCTCTCTCTCTCTCTCTCTCAACTGTTGTTTCCATAATTTTGAACTACTGTTGTTTAGATTAATTCCTTAATTTTCTTTTTGACATTTTCTGCAGGTTTTTGTATTTTGTCGATTTTCTTTATGGCTTATTCTTTTTTCTGCATTGTCATTTATACACGTTTTTAGACACTCTTTCATTAATTCTCTCTCCCCCTACTGTTTTTTATAATTTTGAACTTTTATCTTCTCAATTTTTCTTTTATTACTTTTTATTCTTTACGTTGTTCTGTGACTTTTTCCTTGAATTTCAAGGTCTTTTTGTCTTTACATTTGACTCTCTCATTTGATTGTGCAGAATGGTCCTTCTCCACTCTAATGGCTGCTGAAATAAGCAATTTGCAAAAATCTGTTTTTCTATTTTTAAAATGATATTTTACTTCTTTAACTCAGTTTTGTACCCTCTTTTCTTCTGTAGTAAGACTGCCCTCAATTTGGTCTTTAAACTGTGCAAATTTTTAACTACATGTACCGTTTTTGTTCCAGTTTCTTTATTCTAGGCCAGCTATAATGATTTAACTTTCTTCTTTATTGCTTCTGCTTTTGCTACGTTTTGCTGCAAATTCAATGGGTCCTTGAGCAGCCTATTTCTGTTCAGTTTTTTGCGCAATAAATATTGTTTATTACTTATAATTAATTATACACGACGAAAAAAAAAAGAAAAAGATGAAAAAATATTTAGTGTTTTTTAATGTTTTGCCTTTATAGTAAACAGAATTTTTTGAAAAGCTTTTAGACTACATTTTTTAATGTTTTGAGTAATTTTTAACAAATTTGGCAGACATGCTAAAATGAATCCCCAAACATTCCAAATTTGTATTTTTATATAATTAGGGAATTTTTAACAGATTTTGGCCTTAATCCTCACCTAACTCAAAAAATATCACATTTGCATTTGGTGGCGTTTTGAGATAATTTTCATTTATTTTAGTCCAAAATTGTAATTTATCAAAAACAATAAATGACAAGATTTGTATTAGTTTTGCCTTATTTTGTCTTCAAATTGAGTTGCTCCAAAAACACCATCATTTGCATTTTTTTAAAGGAGGTGGAAAATGTTTAAGCTACTTTAGCCTAAAATTCTAACCTGAATTTTTCCAAAAGTTTAAAATTCGAAATTTTAAACTTTTTAAATCATTTCTTTACCCCATTGTGGTCCTAATCATGATCTGTATTTTTCTAAAATCTTCAAAATGTCGTCAGTCTAGAAAATCAAAATTTTTGTTCTCAACTGTATTAATCTGGAACACTGAGCAGTAGCCATGGAATAAACAGTATATCCAGAAGTTTAATGAGTTATTATGCGACAATAGTTAATATTGAATGTCAGCAAGTGCACTTGGAAGTTCTACAGTACGCCGCTGTCCTTAAATCATTTAAGCATGCCAAATGCAATCGCTGGGAAAGAGGGTTGAATCGAACATCCCCGTCGCTGATTTATTAATGGTTCTTAAGCACGAAGTACAAGGGGCAGAAATTTTCGTCTGTGTAAGCGAATAAATCAGGATTAGGCACTTATATATTCGCAGAAAAAGGAATCCGCGCTTTGCTACAATTAACACTGAAGTGAGCCCCATCGAAAAACCCCTTAAGACTAATTAGAAATTGTATTAAGCTGTAATTATTGCCAACGTTTCGATAGCGCGTAGACCACAATCAGTCTTTCGAGCAGGACTAAACTCATTCTTTTTTCTAAACTTTTCAAGTTTATATTGTCCTTTGCCCTTTAGCAGTTATGTTACAAAAAGACGTAAAGTTTTGAACTATTCGTTGGTCGTTACTGGACATGCTTAATAGGGTATTATATCAATGTGCTTTATTGTCGATAAATTCAAAAATATAATTATAGCTAATAGAAACTTTCCATCGAGGTTTTATTTACAATCATAAACACATATATTATAAGAGTATTAAAAAAAAGTGATTAATGAAGTAAATGAAGAAAGGGTCATTATTGTTTCAGCATGAAAACAATAACACTACAACAATTACGTAGAGCCATCTATGGGGCAATTACATTGCGAGCACCCAAAATTTACGATAAATTTACTATTCATAGGAGAGTTAGTAAATTATTAAACCATAACGACTACGTAATTGCCTAGGAAGTTGAAACTTTGAGTTATTTAACACTCGAAATGAAGGGAAGGCTCGAAAATAGTCAAATTATTACCCACCTGCAGCCATTATGGATTGTTGGCATGTTTGATCGATCACGATATTGAAAGCTCTTTTATTAAGTAAAAGTTGTTGAGGACCACGTTGCACTATCGGTTTAAACTAATCCCTCGATCAAGCCGGATTTAATGTCGTCACCATCATAGGGCATCCAGGACAATTATGATAACAAGCTAACATGATTGCCAGGTGAGCGTAACATGACCGAAATTCGTCGTTTTATTGGGGAGGGGGGCCATAATCGAATATTATCCCGGTGGGATCCTAATTAGGCCGTTATGGCTGCTGAATTCTGCCCCCAGGGTGTCCTATTCGAAATTCGTCCCGTTAACAACCGCGCTTAAATATTGAACAACGTACACAGTAGAGCGTAATTTTCTTTTTATTCCCGTTCAGGTGCCAGTTTCAGATCGTGTCCAATAGGCTCGTCATTGTACCTTTGGGACCGCAACAATCAATTAGTGTCCCCGAATGTGCGTTTTGGAATATTCCCGTTTCGTTATCAATCTGGACCGATTCTCTACCAAGAAAAAATACTGCCTTGCAATTCAAATAAAACATGCATTCGACATAGAGGATGTTGATTTGAAAACGTAATCAAGCTGGCTATGAAATGTCAAAAGAACAGGATACAAGAACAAAAGTCTATTTATTTCGATAATATTGTTACGATTCGCAGCAACGCCGCATGGGAGGCGGGGCAACGCGTGTGGTTGGTGGAGCTTCGCGACCTATCCGCGCTGCGTCATGGCTGACACGAGTGACTTATTGCTCTGTTTAATCTAGAAGGCAGTTGTTTACAACCTTTTTTTTACGTGAGATTATTCAAGAATTTTTATCAAGAACTTTCTAGGTTTTTCTGTAATTTTAGGATTGTGTATAAAAGGCGCATAGCGCGCGCGGTTGAAAGTAGTCTTATTTAGCGAGCTATAAGTAAGCTAAAGTACGAAGCGATAATAGAAGGCTATAAAGTGTTAAGTAGTGAGTTATTTAGTAGTCGAATTGTACCTGCGTGTAATTGTGGGACAAATAAATAATGTTTTTGTGTTAAATCGTTACACTGGAATTATTGAACCCTGAGTTCGCAACAATTGGTGTCAGAAGTGGGATTCCAGTGGGAATTTGAGGACTAATATTGCTGAACTATAAGTGAGTGCTTCATTGCCGGACATTACGTGTTTATGCCAGTGACCAGAAGCCAGCATCATACGATGGAGGATCAACTAGCCACACTGCTCTCCCTTATGCAACAATAGAAGGAAGAGCTGGAAAAACGTGATCAAATACAGGAGCAACGTTACAAGGAACAAAAGGAAGAGCAGGAAAGACGTGATCAACTACAGGATCGACGTTATCAACAACAGAAGGAAGAGCTGGAAAAACGTGATCAAATACAGGAAAGACGTTATCTAGGACATAAGGAAGAGCAGAAAAAACGTGATCAAGTACAGGAGTGACGTCATCAACAACAGAAGGAAGAACAGGAGCAGTTCAGAGAAGAATTAGTGAACCATCTCGCAGCTAGGGAGCAACAATTAGAAGAGAGAATAATGCAATCCATCAACGACGTCAACCAGAGGGTTCTCGAGCTAGAAAAGAAATTCCGGGAACAACTTGAGGACGACAACGTATCTACGGAGAGTTTTAGCATAGCCAACGCTAAAATTAAGCCTCCCGGTTATGACGGTACTACGGCCTGGGAAATTTATAAAACCCAATTTGAGGCAGCTGCAAAAGCTAATGGCTGGTCCGAGCCTCAGAAAGCTACATCATTAGTGGTAGCACTTCGTGGAAAAGCAGCTGAATTACTCCAATTTCTGTTGGCAGCTGATCAAAGCAATTATGCAGTTTTAGTACACTCTCTGCAACTACGATTTGGAAATGAGCACAAAGAGACCATGTTCCAGGCCCAGCTGAGGATGAGACAGCAAAATTCAGGTGAATACTTACAAGAATTTGAGGCGGACATAGACAGACTAATTCACCTAGCGTACCCATCAGCCCCTGAATGTTTTCAAACGCAATTTGCCGCCGAAAGGTTCATTGAGGGAGTTCGCGATAGTGATATGAGATACCACTTACGTCTAGTAAGGCCCAAGAATATCAGCGAGGCACTAGTTCGGGCCCTGGAATTCGAGGCGTCACGAGTGTCATCTAGTTCTTCTCCACGTGTAAGAATGGCAACTTGCGATGAAGAGGAGAGTACGTCTATGGC
Source organism: Taphrorychus bicolor (assembly GCA_951812265.1). Lineage (NCBI taxonomy): Eukaryota > Metazoa > Arthropoda > Insecta > Coleoptera > Curculionidae > Taphrorychus > Taphrorychus bicolor. Next base: position 19,589,245 of record OX638302.1, read on the forward strand.
TGAATCTATGGCAAGTTTACATAAAGCGATGAAGGATATGGCAGTCAATATCCAAGCCCTGTTGGGAAGAACTCCTCGATCAACACACAATCGGGGCATAAAATGTTTTAACTGCGGCAAACTGGGTCACATCAAGAGTAACTGCCGTAATACGGCAAGAAGTCCGTCGCCGTCGTTTAGAAGACCGAGCGGCGATCAAGACCGCCCTAGATCCAAGGAAAACTAATTTCGGTCAATGCAAGGGGGCAATTGACTGGGCCCGTTAAGACCCCAGGGATCTTTAAAGTCAATAGTTTGGGTGAAAAAAGTCTTACAGTGGCCGGACGCATTAAGGGACAGAAAATCCAGATTACCATCGATACAGCAGCAGATGTGACCATTGTAAGGCCAGATAAACTTGTCGGATATACCTTACAAACACTGCCCTACCCTATTATGTTAATATCAGTTACTGGAGAGTCTTGCCCTATAGACGGAGAAGCCGATGTTACCATCATTATTGGAGAAAGACTTGAAGTTCAGCATAAAGTGTTGGTTGCCAGGATCAAATTTTGGGGGTGGATCTCATCAGGAAACATGGATTCTCCTATGATCATAAACGGAATATTCTCACGTTTGGAGATGAGGAGTTTGCATTAACCAAAGGGAATGTGGAAACTGGTATCCGTCTACTGTTGGTGGAAGATGTGAAAATTTCCCGACATTCAGAGCAAGTTATCACAGTGACTTCTGAAAATGATCCTGGATGGTCCATAGGACTTTTGGAACCTAACCTGGATTTGACGACTGAAATCATGGTAGCTCGAACTTTGACCGACACGAAGTGTTGTTTATGTGTGTTGATGAATGACTATTGATAAAAATAAATGTGTCGGTATATTTTTTGACTTATCTCGTGCATTTGACTGTTTAGAAATTGGATTTTTATTATCTAAGCTTGACGCTCAGGGGATCAGAGGTCCGATGTTGAATCTACTCAGCTCATACCTAACTGACAAGTGCTTTATCGCGAAAATGGCGGATAAACTTTCAAGCGAACATAGCATGGAGACTGGGGTACCGCATGGCTCAATATTGGGCCCGTTGCTCTTTTTACTATTTGTTAATGATTTACCGGATTATTTTGCCGGTAATGTTATAATGTACGCGGACGATACATCGATTATTGTATCAGCGCGGTCAATTCATCATCTGGAATCTGAAGTGAAAAGTATCGTAAGCATTTTTAATAACTGGTGCAAAGCGAATAATCTTATCTTAAACAATGAAAAGACAGCCTTTGTTCATTTTCGTTCGAATCGGTCGAGATTGCATCTGCATAAGCCGCAGTTCGGGCTCGTTGAATCTACAAAGTTTCTTGGCCTGTATGTTTCTGAACATTTAACGTGGGCCACTCATGTTGATCATGTTTGTAATAAAGTAAATAGCTCACTGTTTGCTTTGTCTCAGCTCAAACGGCACTACGGCCGTGATGCTCTTGTGAATGTTTATTATTCTCTGATATATTGTCATTTGTCATACCATGTAATTCTATGGGAAAACAGCTCCCATCAACAAAGAGTGTTTATATGTAAAAAAAGAGCTATCAGAATAATGTTTAATATCACTAGCAGACATAGCTGTAGACAGGTTTTTGTTGCCAACTCTATACTTACCTTTCCTTGTATTTTTATGTATCAAACGTTGCTGTACATTAGAAGTAATTTATATAAGTGTCCCCAAAATGGAGATAACCATTGTTACAACACTAGGTTTGCAAATGATTGTTCTCTTGACAAACACTCATCTTCACTCTACGAAAAATGTCCATTAGATTCAAAGCAACGAATATTTTTATAGGGGAAAAAATGTATCAACCACGCACAATTTCATTCATCTTGCCTTAATGATGAATGTAGACAATTCTCTGGGATGGGAGGGACTTTATTTACTTCGACGAGGCCTTCATATAATTAAGATCGAACTTCACTTCAGGTAAGTTCGTTTGATCTTATAATTATATTTGGCCTCGTCTCATAAATAAAGAACACTGTAGATGTTCAAACAAACAACAATATTCAGGCACATCAGGAAAAAAGGGGAGAAACAACACTGGCTGGAGGGACTTAACTGAAAAAGTTTTAATTCTCTTTGAAATTTTTATTTCAACTCTATTCACCAAAACGTAAACATTTTGCAGCTGTATCAATGATAACGTCTGCACGCGTTGTCCCGTGGCTAAAGCTAAGAGCATGGCTAATTTGGGAGTAAATTTTTCCAAATTATCACTGTTCAACGAGCGTAGATATTGTAATACAGTGGTCGGATCCCAAGTGTTCTCATACCTAGAACGACTAGGTCTAAGATGAGCTACGCCCTTAAAGAATCTCCTAATGAGCTATAGGATTGTTTGGGGGTTGCTGGGAACTGGAGCGATAGTGGTGACATCTGTTTTTCTATCTTTTAAATTCGTGGATTATGCATGAAATGGCAGTACTACAGTGTTCTTTATTTATGAGACGAGGCCAAATATAATTATACAATAAGTTACCATGTAATATCAGGGATTTGCCAGTTAACAAATTCAAGGCATCTATAAAGAATTTATTATTACATAAGGGGTATTACGCAGTAAGGGAATTTATGGAGGACACATTTTAATTAATATTGTTATATGTATTGTTGGTAAGATTTCATGTTCTGTTGAAGGTTTGTCCTTATAGTATTTTTTGATTGACATATTTGATTTTGTCACAACTGACGTGTACTTCCCTTCATAATGATTGGCTGACGTATGAATAAATGTTTGAATTTGAATTTGAGTTTTGAAGAAGACTATGCCAGTACGAGTTGCCAATATTGGAGAAAGGAGCATCAAGCTCAAAGAAGGAACAGTTCTTGCCAATTATGAGCCTGTACAATGGGTAGGCAATGGTGTCGAAGCAGAGACATCCAAAATTGAATCTTCTAACCAAGCTTCCCCAGAAGTTATTGATGCTTTCAAACGACATTGGAGTCACCTGTCAACAAAGGAACAACTTCAGTCTGCCATAAAATTTGCTATAGATGAATCTGATATGTTCAACTTCAAGAGTAATGACAGTCAAACTGATTGAGTTGTCCATAAGATCAACACAGGAGATGCCCAGCCAATACGACAACACCCACGAAGGGTCCCTCTGACTAAACAATAAGAAGTTAGCAGTTTGATGAATGAAATGGTAAAGGAGGGCGTCATAGAATAATCATCTAGTCCATGGTCGTCGCCTGTGGTTCTTGTTAAGAAGAAAGATGGTTCAACGCGGATCTGTGTTGACTACAGGAAACTTAATGATGTGACCAAGAAAGACAGCTACCCATTGCCATGTATAGACGACACCTTAGCAACTTTATCGGGATCAATGTAGTTTTCCACTCTAGATTTAAAAAGTGGGTACTGGCAAGTAAAGATTGCTTCCGAAGACAATAAGATAACTGCATTTTCTACTGGTTCTGGGCTATACCAGTTCACAGTTATGCCTTTTGGATTGTGCAATGTTCCATCAACTTTCGAGCGACTAATGGAACTTGTTTTGAGGGGGCTGACTTGGAAGACTTGCCTGGTATACTAAGATGACATAATTGTCATGGGACGTAATTTTGATGAGCATTTGAAGAATTTAAGAGAAATCTTCTGCAAGTTACGGAATGCTCACCTGAAGTTAAACTACAAGAAATGCAGCCTATTCCAAAAGCAAGTCGAATACTTCGGGCATCAGAACAAGGCATTAAAACTAGCCAAAGTAAAATATCTGCCATGAAAGATTGGCCAGTTCACCGAGACAAACACGAACTAAGGAGCTTTTGGTACTTACTACAGGAGATTTGTAGAGGGATTCGTCGACATCGCAAAACCGCTGCACAAATTAAGAGAAAAGAAAACACCGTTCTTGTGGAACCACGATAGCAGTCAGGCATTTGCAAGGCTTAAAGCTGCCCTCTGTTCTAGTCCAATCTTGGTTTACCTTATAAAGGACGGACTGTTTATTCTGGACACGGATGCAAGTAACAGTGGTCTAGGTGCAGTACTCTCTCAAAGACAAAACGGGCAAGAGACGGTCATTTAGTACTACAGTAAGACTTTAAGTAAGCCAGAAAAAAACTATTGCGTCACTAGAAAAGAGCTATTGGCCATCGTTAAAGCAGTCGAACATTACCATCGCTACTTATATGGAAAAAGGTTCCTGATTAGAACTGACCATGGAGCCTTGAAATGGTTATTACAGATGAAAAACTCTGAAGGTCAAATAGCCAGATGGATAGAGCGCCTGCAGCAGTACGATTTCCAAATTGAACATCGACCAGGAAGGTCTCACGGAAATGCCGATGCATTGTCTAGACGGCCATGTAAAGAAGATTGTCGGCATTGTCAAAGAACTGAGCAGCGTGAGGGACTTCCTTCTGTATGGAGGACGTCGGTGGAAATAAACGATGGCTGGACCACACAGACCCTTCAAGAAGAACAAATGAATGATCCAGATATTGGACCCATCCTCTCTGCAAAGACTGACGACAAGAGACCAGAATGGCAAGAAATTGCTGGTAAAAGTCCAAACCTGAAGGCGCTATGGGCGCAGTGGCACTCTCTTAAAATAGAAAATGGATTACTGAAGAGAGCGTGGGAGAGTCCGGATGACAAGACCGTAGTCAGTCAGTTGGTTGTTCCTGGTAGCAGAAAATCGGACGTACTACAGGAAATGCACGACGGAACCAGTGGAGGTCATTTTGGGGTCAATAAAACCTTGGCCAAAATTAAAGAGCGGTTCTACTGGGTGAATTATCATGAAGACGTCGAATCTTGGTGCCGCAAGTGCGAAGTTTGTTGTGCCACAAAAGGACCTCGAACAAGATCACGCGGCCCAATCGTGCAGTACACTGTAGGTGCTCCATTCGAGAGGGTAGCAATTGATGTCGCGGGACCGTTTCCTCAGACTGAGTCGGGCAATAAATACATCTTGGTCGCCATGGATTACTTCACTAAATGGCCTGAAGCATACGCCCTGCCTAATCAAGAAGCAACGACTGTGGCAACGGTGCTAGTAAATGAAATGTTCTGCAGATTTGGAGTCCCTCTCGAACTTCATTCTGATCAGGGCCGAAATTTTGAATCGGCTGTTTTCCAGAAGGTCATGGAACTTCTCGGAATTCGCAAGACCAGGACAACTCCTTTGCATCCACAGTCGGATGGGATGGTAGAGAGGTTTAATCGGACCATGGAACATTACCTGTCTAAAATGGTGGCAGATCATCAGCGTGATTGGGACCAACATCTACCTCTCATGTTGATGGCATACCGAGGCTCTACGCATGAAGCCACTGGTTATACTCCGGCGAAAGTGATGTTCGGAAGGGAAATGAGGCTTCCTGCAGATTTGATGTATGGAACACCAGAAAAAGACTCACTCAACTCTGAGAATTTTGTGGAGGAGCTTAAGGAGAGGCTGGACAATGTTCATGAACAAGTCAGGAATAAACTGCGGATATCCAGTGTTCGAGCCAAAGCAAGATATGAGTTACTAGCTAACTCCCGCGGCTTCCAGGATGGTGATTTGGTGTGGCTATACAATCCGAGGCGAAAGGTGGGGAAGTCGCCCAAACTTAGCCAAAATTGGTAAGGACCTTATACAATTATAAAGAAGATTAATGATGTGGTGTATAGGATCCAGCGGACCCCTAGGTCAAAGATGAAGGTCGTTCATTTGGATCGATTAGCACGATACCATGGAACTCTATCTGTTCGGGACGAACAGCCTTAGGAGGAGGGCAATGTTACGATTCGCAGCAACGCCGCATGGGAGGCGGGGCAACGCATGGGAGCGTGTTGGTTGGTGGAGCTTTGCGACCTATCCGCGCTGCGTCATGGCTGACACGAGTGATTTATTGCTCGGCTGGCTTAATCTAGAAGGCAGTTGTTTACAACCGTTTTTTTATGTGAGATTATTCAAGAATTCTTATAAAGAACTTTCTAGGTTTTTCTGTAATTTTAGGATTGTATATAAAAGGCGCATAGAGCGCCCGGTTAGGAGTAGTCGTATTTTAATCGAGCTATAAGTAAGCTAAAGTTACGAAGCGATAATAGAAGGCTATAAAGTGTTAAGTAATGAGTTTTTAGTAGTCGTGTGTAATAGTGGAAATAAATAAATAGTGTTTTCGTGTTGGATCGTTTCACTTGAGTTATTGAACCCCCGAGTTCGCAACAGTATATTACATACCGGGGTGGGAAGTGGTTCATTACTGTCGAGAGATTTGATAGTTTATCGAGACGCGCAGCGTCGAGATGAACTATAAAATCTCGAGACGGTAAGGAAACTTCCTACCGAGGTGTGTATACTATTTTATTTACAAGCTACATAATATGAATTTATATTTTTCGTATAAGATATTTATAATATTTTTAATTATATTTTTTAAGAATTACCAGTTAACTAGTTCGATGCTAATAGGGACACATTTTTAATTCTATAAAGACATTAAATTTTAGGGGCCAAGAAATAATCATAGAAAATGAGCTTTGAAAGAGAGGTAGATAATAAGCTATTACCGCCCTTGGGTGGTAATACCCATTACCTACGTCTAATTTAGAAGTAGGTAATAAGTAATTTCCCACCCTCCTATGACGTTTGTAATGTTAGCATGACATATATGATTGTAAATAATAGTATATTACAATGCGAGATGGGAAGTCTTTCATTACTGTCCAGAGATTATGTTAATTATCGAGATGCGTAACGTCGAGATAAATAAAATCTCGAGACATTAATGAAGCTTCCCATCGAGTTCAATCATCACATCAAAAAATGTTCTTGAATATTATTTATTCATATAATATTCTGGCTCAAATCTTCACTCAGGAGGCGCAATTTTGATGGTTGCTATGGTATAGAGCGAAACCAACAATCAGGGTTTCTGTAATTCCCTGAAGTTTCTGCGCTTTGTTTGCATGTGCATTACTGGTCTAGAAAGGAAAGTAACTACTTCCCGTCCTAGACCAGTAATGGAATTACTTCCCATCCTAGACCAGTAATGAGACACTTCCAACATTTAAAAAAGCCAGAAATGGCATTATTACATATGGGGTTGGAAATAAAATTTCTTTACGGTATCCACTCCTGTAATACTTATTTACGTTATAAGTCCGGTAAATATAGTTTTACAGTAGCAGTAACATGTTTCCAGACGAGGCGCTAGCCGAGTCTGGAATTTCGAAACGACTACTGTAACGTTACGTAGTTACCTACGTTACGGGACGTATGATGTACAACATTTTACTTCATACTTAAAAACAAGAAAAAAATTATTTTATGCGCAGCTAATATATTTTTGACAAAGCCGCCGATTTGACAAAAAGTTTCATTACGGTATTCTGTACTGGTCTCGGTACAGGTACCGGTGATACAATGGATTTATTGAAGATGTGCCGGTACCTCAATACTGTAAAATTTCTTTACGATATCCAATCCTGGAAAAAGCTATTTACCGGATTAAAATCAGGTACGTAAAAGTGTTCTAAATGATACAGTATGAAGTAAATTGTATATTACACACCGGGGTGCGAAGTCGTTCATTACTGTCGAGAGATTTGATACTTTATCGAGACGCGCAGTCTCGAGATGAACTATAAAATCTCGAGACGGTAAGGAAACTTCCTACCCACGTGTGCATACCACTTTATTTACAACTAACATAATATGAATTTATATATTTCTTATAAGATATTTATAATATTTTTAACTATATTTTTTAAAAATTACCAGTTAACTATCTTATCTAGTTCGATGCTACTAGGGACACCATTTTAATTCTATAAAGACATTACATTTTAAGGGCCAAGAAATAAGCATGGAAAATGAGGGTTGAAAGCGAGGTAGGTAATAAGCCATTACCGTACTTGGGTGGTAATGAATACCTATTACCCACGTCTAATTCAGAGGTAATTTCAATAGGTAATTTCCCACCCTCCAATGACGTTTGTAATGATAGCATTACATATATGGTTGTAAATAATAGTATATTACTAAACGAGCTTTTTATGATAGCCATTATTCCCTTAGTCTCCCGTGGGAATAATGGCCATAAAAAGCGAGTATAATACTATACTTTGTTTTATAAAAAGTCTTATTAAATCTATAGGTAGTGTAAATAAAAATATTGAAATATCAAAGTGACACTCGCGTTTGACGGCAAAACCGGTGCTACCAGTGCATTTTTTATGCTGCGGCGTTTGATATTGCGTTGTTGCCTACTCCTACTGGTTGCCAAGGCAACATATAACTTAAATGGCGAGTGGGAATAATGATATTATTCCCGCTGTTTCAACTCATATATCCCTCTGACGCTATATGAGCCCTATTTAACTTTTGTCAACAAGCTGATTATCAGTATATTATGAAGTGGTCTTGGACAAAAGCATTTACGTCCTCATGGAAACAGGCACTCGCCGCTACGCGGCCTCGTGCGCAAATTTTCCGTTCATACGTAATAAGCTTCTTACAACCCTTATTACATAATATACTATTACGTACTTATTTGCCAACTAGAGGTACATGATAAGCCCCCAAACTCGCATTAATTATAAAATTTCTTATACTTAATTTCCTGAATTGTCACTGAATAAAACTGAACTTCGAAAGTTATTTACATTGATACAAACAGAGATAATTAATCGATACTTAGCAATTTTTTATTTAGGATACGTTCAAAAAGTACTACAAGGAGAACATGATTTTCAGTGAACTAAAATAATATTTGTCGTAGATACTTGAACTGTCTTTTAAATTAAATAAATTATTTGCTTAATGGTATAAATATGTATTTGATTCAAGAATATGTTGAAGAATATTTATTTTAAAACTAATTTAAAACAGAAGTCAAACTGATATACAGGGTGTCTCGTAAGCACATGATCAAATTTTCAATAAGGAAAAGTTTTTGGTTCTTTTGCTATTGCCAAAGTTCCTGGAAAAAATTGTATTTTTTTGTAATATCTAGAAAATTTCAATAAAATTCGTTGTAAACTTGTTTCTAAGGAAGATTCATGTTTTGATGAAGAAAGAGTTGAAGAAGAAGACACTGAACTTCTTCAGTGCCTTTTTACAAAATTTTTCGGAACTTTTTAATTAGTCATCGGAATCAATATATTACTTTTTATCTGACACATTGATGTTTTTTTCGAAATTTTATTGTTCTTGGAAAAACTTCACAATACTTTTAGTTTAACTTAAAAGTTTTATTATATATATTATATAAATTTGATCAAATCGTTTTCTTTTGAACCAAAAAATTATGAGATGAACACCCTCTATAATTCAATTAAAAATTTAGTTAATTTTCCCATAACAAAATTGCATATTTCATTCAAGCAAAAACCAAAACATATTTACTTGGTTTAATATACCCCGTGTTCATTAGAAAACGTCATCTAGAAGGCCAAGAATTTTTGAAATAATCAAAGTAAATAGACTTTTTTCTTTCATCATTTTATTTTGACATTTTACAGCCTACTAGATAATGTTTTCAAATCATCACCCCCTATTTTTGTTTCATTTAATGGATTTATTTTTTCTGCGTACTGGAAAGCCAAGCAAAAAACTGCCATCGCCTGCGGTCAGCCAACACGAAGAGAGAAGCAGGCGCTGAATGAACCGTCAATTAGAGGGAGTAAACCAGCCGACATTCACCTCCACCTACTCAAATATTTATCTGCACGTTCTCCTGCTGGTTGAAGGTGTAAATAAGTGTTTGATTTAATAATTCAATGGCGCAGGAAAATCGATTTCCTGCCACCGATATAATAAGTAGTTAAATATAGCTCATATTTTCATTGAGTTTTTGATTGCTAAAGGCTCATTTAGTCCATTTGCGACCTATAAATTTCCGAGGCCATAAAAGAGCGGAATTTCTCTTTTTGTCTCGCTCCGGTTAGATTATGCTTTAGTGTTGCCGCAAAAGCATCAGGATCAAAGTTTTTTAGCCTCCATTTCAAAGCTTTTACCCCCTTCGTTCAACTCGGTTAAAATAGCGAGCATTATTCTTGCAAATGCAGTTTTACTGGACAATTTTTTAGCGCCGGGAAAATTGCTAATTTAATAAATGTTTTATATAACTGAAAGGAAATTAATTAACTTAGCAGTTACTTTCTTCTTTAACGTTTTATTAACTTGGCCTCAAAATTAGCTTATTCACTACTATATAAGGGCATGGTTCTATTTCATCAGGAATTGAGCGTTTTTGCCTTCATTTCCCAATGCTGCGGGAATCTTCTCTATGAGGTGGTCCCTGCAATTAGGTTTTTCCATTGACTAAGTAAGTGTTTTGCCATGTCCCCACAGGAAAAATTCCAATGGGTGGAGATCTGACGATTGTGGGGGCCAGGCAACCTATCCATTGATTTCAATAATTTTAATTGAGAAATTGCAGTGAAAACTCTTCCCTGATTAGCCGCAACACACCTTCTGGTTTGAAGAGAACCTCAAGTAATAAAGACAGATTATTCTCCAAAAAGCTCGATACACCTTACTAATGTCAAGAAAATATAGTCCAGTAACTGCCTCATTAATTATTCTATACAAAAACATTTAAAGAGAAACTTTCCTGAAAACGAGTTTCTTAAATAGAATTAGGGTTTTCGATTAACTACACATGATCATCGTGGAAATTGTCGATTCTACTTCTTGTACATGTATCATTATTAACGAAAAGGGTACTTGAAAATATATTCAAATGATTGTTCCATTCACAAAGACAAACTCTTTGGGAAAGATTCGCGGGGAGGCGTCGAGAAGAACAAAAAAAAATTGAATTTACTATTGGATAAGGAGTAGACCCCGAAACTAGTATGCAGTTGGGTTGATCGACAAATGTGACCACCTTCTCTTTACCATTCGTTCTGGTTCCGATATCCTAACTGAGACCCATCTGCCATGCAGTACTAGATCTAATACGGTCGATGTCGCCTGCTCCTGCTCTGTGCAACATCTCACTGCTGCTCCTCCTTAGCTATTTGGCTATAAGCCGCGAAATCACGGTCTCCGATTTGTCGACCAGCCAAGGCTGTACTGATGAGGAGTAGACACCGAAACTAGTATGCAGGTAGGTCCATCGACAAACTGGTGACCACCAACTCTTTACACTTCGTTCTGATTCCGATAAACTGCGAGGTACAGAGCAATATGGGCAACTTCTCGAAATGAGAGCTATCTGCCATGCAGTATTAGATCTAATACGCTGGTGGATGTCGCCTGCTCCTGCTCTGTACAACATCTCACCGCTCTTCTATTGGATTTGTTCTAATCGGTCCACTCGTTCTAAAGTTATAATAGGCAAGGAAAGGATTTTGTCAGGTGATCGGGCACGAATCCATGTTACAACAGTATGGGATTAGGGGAGTTTCACTTCTCAAATAGTGGGCAAAAAACAACACCAAAGTCGCATCTCTGCGCAACATACGTATTTTCTTACTGCGATGCAGAAAAGAGGGCATAATGCCAAAACACATCACCAACAGCACCACCAACTCACCGATCACCTGAAATAATCCTTTCCTTGTCGATTAACGGTCGAGAACAGCTTCAGTTTTTGTTATAATAGGGCATTGGAATTTGATAAAAAAGAAAGCATACATCCTCCTTTGGTTAGTTCGGGTTAGTCCCTTTGGATTTAAAGAATCATAAATTCCCCTTAAGCCATATTCAAAAAATTCTTAGATTTTTTTATGATGTTTTTGGCGATTTCAATTCCTTACAAATCGAACACCAGCCCTAACCCAGTTTTTTTTAAGTAGTAAAAAAGTCGATGCTAAAAGTGCCCAGAGTCCCAAATTTAGAGGGGTGGTGAATTTCTATAAATTTGGTTTCATTAATGGAAGGTGGAAGAGGACATTGAGAGTGACAAAAAATTTTGGATCCAATCCAATCGTTCCACTCATTCTAAAGTTATTGGCCACCAAAATCGAAATTTGAGAAAAAATTAAAGCAAATAGAAGGTCATCTTTGGTTATTTTTATAAAAATTTTGGACTTTTTTTACTAAAAACTCGATTCTAAAAGTGGCTGTAGGCGTTAAAAGTAAGTCGCTTTAGACCAACAAATGTTGGTCTAAAGTCTATCTCTTGTTTATGACCTTCATAGAGAGAATATCATTTTTAGAAGTTTTTTTCCAGTGTATCATAAAATACACTTACTTGGGTTCAATGGTGAATGCAAACTGGGATCAATCCGTAGAAATAAGATGCAGAATAGAGAAGACAAAAACAGTTATCAAAAGAATGAAAACATTTTTCGTGAACAGAAACCGTAGAATTCAACTGAAAATAAGAATGGTCAGATGTTACATCCTTCCTGTACAGTCCTTTTGTACCGCGTTGAGGCGTAGACCACGACAGAAGCCTTGATGGGGAAGCTTGAAGAGTTCGAAATGTGGATATATCGGAGAATTCTGCGCATTCATCTCATAGATCGAGCACGTAACTAACGAAGAAGCACTTGGAAGAATGGGTAAAATGAAAGAAGTGATATTCACAGTGAAGAAAAGAAAAATGGAGTACTTCGGACATATTGGTCGGCACGTAGGCTTCTAGATTCTTGGACCCTTGTGGTTGTATGGCTGGTTGTTATCTTGGGTTCTGATCCTTTTTTTTATTAAAATAAGTTACAGCGGGTGCTTCTAACTTCGTTGTTTATTTTGACGTTTTGACACAAATTGGTGCCTTCATCAGAGTACTACGACATACGGAATACTTAATTTAAAGTTATTATGGGGAAAAGTGGGGAAATACCGGCCCCTTAAGCAAAATCTTGGAATATTTTGGGGCTTTATGACTTAAAAGGAATCTGGAAGAATTAAATGAGAAATAAATCGTTCTTGTTCAAAATACTTGATAATTAGGCATTAATAACAAAGGTCAAAAAAAATTGGATTTTTCAAAACTAGATGAGTGAACGGTATTACCCCACATATTGAGGGTAATACCAGCCGAGGACCGCAATTACCCAAAACCTCACTGACAGAAATTGCAGATAGAGGATTTCCTCTTCTCTCTTTTTCTACTTTAATTTTTTTTTCTGAGTGTTATTCTCTGAGGTTTGGCAGTGGTATAGACTTTCTTGCTGCTCACTGAAGGTGGGTGATGGTATTGGGTTCATTATCTGATTCACCGAAAACCTGCTTTTTTACTATTTTCACTTTCGAAGCTTTTGCAGCTTTTCCTGTTTTGTCTTTTTCTTTTCGTTTTTTTTATGTTTATCAATTTATGATATATTGTCTATTTATGATTTTAAATATCTATTAAATGCCTACCACCTTTAAACAAACGTTAGAAAACCGGTACGGACCTGCTACTACCGAGAAATTCAGAGGTTACGAGAAAGGAAAGATTAAGCTTATCAAGTTGGAAGAACAGATACACTTCCTTTGCACAGCGAGGGACAGCCACATCATTCCAGTCGGTTTCCGTTTAAAATCGCCAATCCGTCGTGGTGGAGCTAGCCGCATTCTGGACAGGGCCAGCCATGGACTTATTGGGTCCCAAATCAGCTACCACAGATGGAAAGAAATCACAGCTCCTGGACGATTTCCTACATAGGTTTGAAGAAATCAAGGAATTTACACTGGAGGAAGACCACACAGCTATTTTCCAGACAATAGATAATTCATGCATCAAACTCAAAGAGAAGCTGGCCAAAAAGCACAATGACAAGCTTATGAAGCTTCACAGAAAGAAGACAACAATCAACCACTACCAGCAACGCCAGAGGACAATAGTCAACATATCATCGACTATCTTGATTTCCACTGAAGAAAAACTGCTGAGCAAAGAATTGAATTTTGCAATTGCTCCAAAGTCAACTACAGTGCTTGACATAATAACTCAAGTGGAAAGATAGAACACTATTGGGCAACCCACAACACCCACAGAGAAATATCACAAAAGAAGAGGAGTTAGTCATGAGGAAACTGCAGAGAGACAAATCAATCAAGACCCTTCCAGCTGACAAAGGAATGGCGACCGTCGTCACGGATACCACACAATATAACGAGAAGATACAGGAAATTCTGACAAAAGGTAAATATAAAATAATGCCTAATGGCCCGACTAAAAGAGATGAAGTACAAATGTACAGAGCCCTGGAAAAATATGAACGTCACATTCCTGAAGGTACTAGGAGGTCTCCCACTCCATACCATAGTAAATTACCACATCTCTATGGGTTACCTGAAATGCACAAAACAACTATGCCCTAAGGCCAATCACAAGCTCTAGAGACTCGCCAACAAGTTCTGTAAGTAGATTTCTCTTTCAAATCATCTAACCTTTGGTTGGAAAAATAACCTCCTTTGTACAAAATTCTGAACACTGTTAGTATTCTTAAGGACTTAGAATTGGGTGATAGAGACAGATTTGTGAGCTTCGATGTTGAAAGCCTTTACACCAACGTTCCGTTGGAGGGGTCGTTGGATATCGTCGAGGTGAGGCTGAGGGCGGATGCATCTTTGAAGGAGAGAACATCGCTGCCGGTGGAGGGGGTGATGGACCTATTGCGCTGCTGCCTCAAAAGCTCATACTTTCAGATCAAAGATCAGTTTTTTGAGCCGGAGGATGGGCTTCCGATGGGTTCATCACTATCACCGGTTATGGCAAATATTTACATGGAGTGGTGAGAAACACATGCCATTGAAAAAGCTACGCATAAACCCAAAGTCTGACCGGTATGTCGATGACACCTTTATTGTGTGGGACGGAAATGACAAGCAGTTGCAACAGTTCCTGATTCATTTAAATAGTATAAGACCAACTATAAAATTTACAATGGAAACTGAAAATAACTACTGCCTGCCATTTCTGGATGTATTGGTGAGTAAATCGGAGGGTCACATAAGAACTTCTGTTTACCGTAAGCCCACGCACACGGGACAGTAACTGAACTTCCTTTCAAACCATCATGCATCAACAAAATTGGGAATAATTAAAACAAAGTGGATAGGTAGTCGTGGGATGAGGAGGTATGGTGACAAAAAACACCGACTTATCTGTGGTGCGACGTTTTGTGACGAAATTGTCACTTTCTCAAGCACTATGATTTAATAAAAAAAAAGCATGTCAATTACACAGTTAAAAACATATTACAAACTAAAACATACCTCAGATATTACGGATATTTCAGATGTCACACATATTGAATAAAAAACACACATTTACAATGAAAACGAACACTGTGCAACAAAGACTTGATGAACATCAGATTCAAATACGGAAACAGAGCATGTGAATTATTAAAGATTTGGACATGGAGAAATTGGCATCGTTAAATATTTTTACAGGAAATATTTTTACTTCAGTGCCGACAGCAGGCAATTTTTCCCAAACATATCACACACAATGTAAAATGTTTGCATCCCTTACACCTGTACAGACACCCTTTCTTGAAAAAGGGGGATTATATTGCACAAAGTTTTAAGAAATCAATTTTAAATTTAGATATTGATATTACGATTTGGAAGGTCAGGAATCTTATTAAAAAGATTGATTTGGATAGAGGAGAATTGAGATTTCTAGTCTCTGAAGAAATATATCTAAACAGTATAAACTTGAATAATGTAAAATACAATTTCTGCGAATAAAAAATAACAATCTCCAGAAATTACGAAATTTAGGGATTGACAGCGCAGATATTTTAGTTAACAGGAGCGACCAACATGTTTGCAATTACTCTGGATTAACTCAACCTACAGAGATTGAGTCAACTTTGGCACTGGGCCCTAAATTTGGACTACCCCTTACTCCAGACGAAGTCCACGTTTCCACCATAATTAAGGACCTGGAATACTGCATAAACGACCAATCGATAACTGAAGACGAAAAGAAACAAATAAGGGCAAACTCCGTAAACATATTTACCAATTTTCTCAACAGTTATCGGACTACTAAACAGTGCAAGATCCTCCTTAGTAATGTCAAAACTACCAGACAGTTCTTGAAGGATAACCCTCAAATAATGGTGGGAAGATCAGACAAACTTTTAGCTTGAGACCTACCGTTAGTTGTATTGGATCCCCATGTTACAATTTGGCTTCTTATTTGCATAAAATTCTTGTGCCCATAGTTTCAACGTTTCCATTCAATGTTAAAAATTCGTTCGAGTTTGTTGATTTTTCTAGATCCATAGTTTTGCCTCCGGGCTATAAGTTAGTCGACGTGGTATCGTTGTTCACAAATATCCCAAAGAGTCTTGTAGTTGAAATTGTTTCGATGAGTGTTTTCTTGGTTATGATACAGTTTTGCTTTGAATCAAGCTACTCTACATACAACAACACCCTGTATCTTCAGCTTGATGGGCATGCTATGGAAAATCCTTTAAGTCCGACATTGGCAAACATCCTTATGTCAGATTTGGTGGAAGTGTGTCTAAAAAAACTGCCATTCACTGTACCATTTTTTAAGTTATATGTGGATGACTCTATAACTGCTGTTCCACAAGACCAATATGCCACTGTCCTTGACTGCTTCAATTCGTACCACCCAAATCTAAAATTACTTTTTTGGATATAGAAATATGCCATAGTCATGATGGTTCGCTAAGAACCAATTGGTTCCAAAAACCTAGCAGTTCAGGGAGACTACTAAATTTCCACTCGAATAACCCCATATCTCACAAAAAAACAGTAATAACTGGACTGCTGCATAGAGCTACCAATTTGAGCCACCCGTCTTTTTATGATGAAAACTTTACGAAAATCAAACAAATGTTGAAGAAAAACAATTATCCCTCTGGATTTGTAAACAAATGTATCAACGAATATAACAGAAAAATCGGAACAACAAATATTTACTACACAAAATTTCAATTTTACACATTTCCTTACACACAAGGCTTCTCAGAGAAAATTGATCACTGCTTCAAGAACCCGGGATCTTGTTTGGCTTTTAACTTTATATATTTTTAACCAACCTTAAATCTATAAGTCAAATTTTTACACGTATTAAGGATCGCATACCACTGTCTCAGCAGTCTGGGATATCTATAGCATGTTCTTGCAATAAGTTCTATATTGGCCAGATGAAGCAATTTGTAAAGAACAGACTCAACCAACACAAAAGCGATTGTGGGATTCGTAATCAAAACGAAAAAGAAAAAACGGCTCTAGCCATTCACCATTTTGACACTGGACACATTTTTTATTATGATTCTACCAGAGTTTTAGATAGGGAGGCAAACTGGTTCAAATGTAATATAGGCGAAATGATCTACATTAAACTAAATGATACTGTTAATTTGAGATCTGATACTCAGGGATTAAGCCATATTTATTTTAATGTCTTTACAAGACAAACTACAAGACAAAATACAAGACACGAAATACTTAAGACAGTAATAAACAATAATTAATGAGGTTCACTAGAGTATATTTTAACTCGTCCATATCTGTTCCGGGATCTCAATAATGTAAACATTCAACAATTTTTATGCAAAATAAGTTTATCAAGGTACTGTTATTAGTTGGTTTGACGACCCTCTAAAGGACCTAAATTCACACGTACGATATTTTAATCATGTCTTTGTTGCTCATTGTTCGTTTTCGTTGAAAATGTGTGTTTTTTATTCAATATGTGTGACAACTGAAATACCCGTAACATCTGAGGTATGTTTTAGTTTGTAATATGTTTTTCAACTGTGTAATTGACATGCTTTTTTTTTATTAAATCATAGTGCTTGAGAAAGTGACAATTTCGTCACGAAACGTCGCACCACAGATAAGTCGGTGTTTTTTGTCACCATACCTCCTCATCCCATGACTACCTATTCACTTTGATTAAAATAAGGAGACGAAATTGCAAGTAATAATTGAAAGTTTATATAGGCGTTCCATAATAATATGCAGCGACAAAGAATCCATAAATTTGGAACTTCAGAATATTAAACAAGATTTAATGCAAAATGGTTACACGGAACAGACTATCTTGAGGGCTTTTACGGAATGTAAAAAGCAAAAGCCCCGGCCAAACAACGAGGACCAGTTCCAGAGACCAACTTCAGAGAAACTTGGACGCATCGCGGAACAGTACAACATACGAACGGTTTTCAAAACTGAAAATACATTAATAAGCGTACTTTCTAAAACCAAACCGGAAAATTCAAATCAACAAAAAAATTGTATATATCAGATGCCTTGTGAGGGTGGCATGTCGTACATGGGAGAAACCAAGCGTCCTTTGCATGTAAGAGTTCAGGAACACAGAACTCATACGATAAGAGGAGAAACATCAAAATCGGGAATTGCAGAGTACGCTTGGTCCGAACACCATAATATTAAGTGGTCGGAAGCCAAAATTGTGCATAGGGAACAGCACTAGAAGAAACCAAAAGTTGAAGGAAGCAGTCTTCATTGGAAGCAATGATGGCGTCTTTAGTAAACCAAGTCGCAACGTCTCTTCGGTATGGCATCCGTTGATACGGCGGACAAGTGCTGGTCGCTTGACGCGCGACAGTGACGACGATCCGGCCAATAGGAATGGTGGGCGTGGTTAGCTGTGTTAGTAAATAAGCAAGTAGCCTCAAGCTTAATGCACAGTTTCACTTGAAAACGAGCAGAGATGACTGCTCGAAACGTCGTGTAAGAAAACTCAATAAAGACAATGGAAGTCCAAGATGTTTCGCTTAATAGTACATCATTGTCTACCACCATGAAATGATATAGCTACCAATACATTACTAAAAAACAAATAAATATTCGTGATTTTAAAGCAGATTTAGTTAAAGCCAACATATTTTAGTTCATTTTTAAATACTAAAACAAAAATTTCTATAACTTTCCGTTTTAAAAATGTATGTTCTTGAATAAGTGAGTTTCTTATTTGAGAACGTGCTTTTCTCGAAAATTATCGGTTAAAATTGCGTATCTTCTGGTATCGCTTTCCAAATCGTACTAAGCATTAGGTTTGTTGTTATGGCTGATTCATCGAGTGAATGCACTTTGAGAAATATTTAACTTGCGGGCCAGAATTACCCCGATGGCCGGTATTCCCCCGTTCTCCCTAGGCTTATTTTGTTAATATCATGTTATATGTATAATATTTTTGTTTTTTTTTATTTACATTCATCTGATTTCCATCTTAAGAAGGCGCAAATTCATGCAGCAAGGCCTCAGGCACAATTTCAGCATTTTTCCCAAATAAATTCGCATACAGAAAACTAAGGTCTATTTTTGCAGAAAACCATATCGACATGTTAAAAAGAAAACGAGTTTTTTGAACATGAAAAGGAGAAAGTGTTGGAGCGACAGGGGTCTTGGTAACCCAACTGACTTCAGCCACTATCAAACCCCCTCCCTTGGTTACTGGTCAAGGTCATCCCTGATGACTCGTCGCTTGTGTCTCAAACCTGCTGCTCTTTCCTGTTATCTTGACCAGTTACATCATTACTGGTCCTACTTGCCCTGGCCATATCACTCCAACTCTACTGACCCATGGCTTCGTCCCTCATCCAAAACTAGTTATCCATCAACACAGTGAAATAACCAGTGACGAGGTATCATGTCACTGGTTATTTCGCAAATAAACAAAAAAATAAGTATAGAAAACTAGCTTTTACCATATGAACTTTTCGACTTCTTATTTCTTCTGATACTTAACCATAAGATAACTAATCAAGATTTAAAAAAAAGCCGCTTCCCAACTTGAAATATTTGTAATTCACCCTTTGGTAGTACTAAAGCTCATCGCACAAGAAATAAGCGTGTTAACACCTAAAAGGGCCCAAACGGCAATTAAATAGCATTAGGAGTTAATTCGGGATTGCATAAATTCCCCGTGGAGTAATAATCTACTCAGTCATGCTGAATTAGCTTTAATGCTTGTATGTGTTCTTCGGATTAGACGTAATGGGTTATATTGTAGGTAGATACGCACTTTCAGGAAGTGATTTCGGGTCCCTTGCATTAAGTTTATTTAGAAATGGGATGCATGTAGCTACCG
Organism: Taphrorychus bicolor; assembly: GCA_951812265.1. NCBI lineage: Eukaryota > Metazoa > Arthropoda > Insecta > Coleoptera > Curculionidae > Taphrorychus > Taphrorychus bicolor. The sequence continues at coordinate 19,609,228 of OX638302.1, forward strand.
TGCAGGGTGGAGAAACGTCCCCGCAAATAGCGTCAAAGTTCGGATTTTCGGGTTAAACAATTTGGAGCTTAATGGCTTATGAAGGTTGAATTAATGCCGCAATGAAAACGACTTGACCCATAAATTCCGGTTGTCATTATTTTCACGTTTAGGTACATTTCAGTGACAAAGTTTCCCTAACCAACTTCGACTTTTGCCTGGGCCTCTCGAAACTAAATTTGCCACCGAGCACGTGCTGCCACACCGAATATAGCAAAACAGCTGGGTTTCACCCGTGTTACGCGAAACTTTTCGACGGCAAATTTATGACCCGTTTGCCAGACCTGAAAACAATTAAAATGTGTTAAAACAACGGGATTTTGTTCAGAATATTGGGGTTGTTGCAACAAAAAACATACAAGGTGTGGAAGAATTTAGATAGAAACTCGGGGCTAGAGGCGAATGTAGAGATAATGAAATTCGCATGCGGACGTATTTACATAGAATGAGACAAAACGTTGCAAAGAACGATATCAGCTCCGACGTTACTGAATTGTGCGGTTGCGGTGGAAATGCTAATTTCAGCTCTGCGGTTTAATTTTCCGGGCAACTTTGAGTTTCCATGGTCAGGAATTTAAACGGAAATATCCAAAAGTAAATACTATAGCTCCGCAAAAATCCGTCGCCTCTGGACGAAATAAAGCCGGACTTTTAGATCCATTACGATCGCTTTTAATTGCGTTTAGTATGGGAACATGGAACAAATGTAAATTCGACTTTCTAACTTTCCAACTTTTGCGAACGAGGGTAAATTGGGTGTTCGAATTTTTGTGGCTCACGACGCCCACGCTCATGGTCGCAAATTGAATAACACTGGAAGTGGACAGGATGGAAACGTGGAGGAAAGTTTGAAGTTGGATTATTCTGCAAGTGGAACGTGTATGGAGATTATATGGGCCATAAGCTATTTTTTTACATTAACTATTGAAAATTTTATTTTACTATTGGTCCTTTCACAGCTCTAACTATATCGTCTCGCTTTAGGTACTACTCGCCAAAGTTGTATTGATGAGGGATAGACCCCGAAACTATGGTGAAGATAAGTTGATAGGCAAATTGGATACCATTACTCTGGTTACAGACAATTTTTGTTTCCGACACAGTAAACTGACATTGCAAGACTCTAGAACCAGCTTCCAGCCTAGGAATCTTCTACGTTTATTTTTCAAATTTGTACTGACGAGGGGTATATCTTGAAAGAAGTACGTATTCAAATGGGTTGTTGTCAAATTGATGATCATTACTCTGAGTTTTCTTTTTGAACCTTAAAGTTTTAGAAATAGCATATTTGACCAAAAAAACTTTCTGTGTCGTTACTTTCTATGGATTTAAAAAAAGTACTAATCAATGCATGCCGCTTTGTAAAAAAGGAAGGTAAAATCAATGGTATGAAAAACGGTCGTTGAAGGAAGAAAAAGGTGAGTAGCGTTCCACCAGCCCTCCACACGCGGAATTCACCATGTCACGTCCTTACAACTACCAAAAAGGCTTGGGTATAACCTGGAGCGAAAAAAGCGCAGCCAAATGTTCTCCTCTCTATTTCGATCATTCAGGACATAGATCATGGTTGATGAGGCAAAGTATGAACACCTAACAGCGACCTGAGAACTCTGAGTGTGCATTTTATAAATATAAGAGACACAGAGGAAGACGTAGTCCAACGATGCAGGAGTCTCTACGTATGGAACTCAGCGTCGCAAGCAGTAAAGACCACTTTTACATCTTTAGTTTAAACTCCACAAAATGGTTAACCCTCGTCTACCCTCGGGATACAAACGTACCCCGAGCTTATTTCTGGTCTATAATTTTTGGAACAATTAACGAATTAGTTTTGTGTCAAAAAGAACTTTATATACCATGTTATCTGTTTGGAAAAGTTGTCATTTTTTCAGAAGGAAGGAAAGAGAATAAGTTGATCAGGCGAAGAATTATAACACTGTGAAAGCTTTCACGGCCTGTCGAAATATGATCTTGAGTAATGTCTCAAAATGTGTAAAATTTAAAATTTGAAAAACTTTGGAGAAATTTGGGTTATAATTGGGAATAAAATCTTAAAAAATGTGTTTAAAAATGTAAATTTGGAGAGATTGACGAAATTTAAATTAAGAATATAGCCAAAATCGGTTAAAAGTAACTCAAAGGACTGAAATTGCAAATTAAACGTTTCTGGAAAAATTCAGCTTAGGATTAAGGTGAAAATTGGTTAAAAAATGGCACAAAGGGTCTAAAAAATGCAAATTTGGAATTCTTGAAATTCAGGTTGGAATTGGAATTAAAGTCGATTGAAAATAACTGACTTCATTGAAAAATGCCAATTTGGATTCTTTTTTTCTTCAGAAATTTTCTCAAAGTGTGTAAAATGTATAATTTGAGAGACATTTTGGGTTAGAATTGGGACTAAAATCGTAGAAAAATTTCTCGAAGTATGAAAGGATATAAATCTTGCGAGTTTGAAGAAATCTAAATTAAGATTATAACCAAAATCCGTTAACAATAACTCAAAGCATTGAAATTGCAATTCAAAAGTTGCCGGGAAAACTCAGGATAGAATTAGGGTGAAAAATGGTTAAAAAATAAAACGAAGCGTCTAAAAAATGCAAATTTGGAGGCTTTGTAGAAATTCAGGTTGGAATTGGAATTAAAGTCGATTGAAAATAACCCACTTCATTGAAAAATGCCAATTTGGATTTTTTTTTTAGAAAATGTCTCAAAGTGTGCAAAATTTAAAATTTGAGGAGCATTGGAGAAATTTGGGACTAAAATCAATTTTTATTACTCAAATTCAATATAATTGGGACTAAAATCGTTGAAAAATGTCTAGAAGTGTGTAAAAATATAAATTTGGAAAGTTTAACGAAATTCAAATTAAGATTGTAGCCAAAATGGGTTAAAAGTAACTAAAAGCATTGAAATTGCAAATTAAAAGTTTCTGGAAACATCAATTTAGGATTAATGTGAAAATTGGTTAAAAAATGAAACAAAGCGTCTAAAAAATGCAAAGTTAGAATTGTTGAAATTCAGGTTGGAATTGAATTCTTTTTTTACAGAACATTTCTCAAAGTGTGTAAAATCTAAAATTTGAGGAGCTTTTGAAACATTTTGGGTTAGGATTGGAACTAAAATTTTTGAAAAATGTCTCAAAGTGTGTAAAAATATAAACTTGGAGAATTTGAAGAAATTTGAATTAAGATTATGGCCAAAATCGGTTAAAAGTAACCTAAAGCGTTGAAATTGCAAATTAAAAGTTCCTGGGAAAGCTCAGGTTAGGATTAGGGTAAAAAATGGTTCAAAGATAACATGAGGCGTCTAAGAAATGCAAATTTTGAAGCTTTGTAGCAATTCAGGTTGGAATTGGAATTAAAGTCGATTGAAAATAACCCACTTCATTGATAAATGCGATTTGCATTCTTTTTTACAGAAAATTTCTCAAAGTGTGTAAAATCTAAAATTTGAGGAGCTTTTGAGACATTTTGGGTTAGAATTGGGACTAAAATTGTTGAAAAATGTCTCTAAGTGTGTGAAAATATAAATTTGGAGAGTTTGATGAAATTTGAATTAAGATTGTAGCCAAAATCGGTTAAAAGTAACCTAAAGAATTGAAATTGCAAATTAAAAGTTTCTGGGAAAGCTCAGGTTAGGATTAGGGTTAAAATGGTTAAAAAATGACCCGAAGCGTCTAAACAATGCAAATTTGGAGGCTTTGTGGAAATTCAGCTTGGAACTGGAATTAAAGTCCATTGAAAATAACCCACTTTACTGAAAAATGCCAATTTGGAGTTTTTTTTTTAGAAAATGTCTCAAAGTGTGCAAAATTTAAAATTTGAGGAGCATTGGAGAAATTTGGGACTAAAATCAATTTTTATTACTCAAATTCAATAGAATTGGGACTGAAATCGTTAAAAAATGTCTAATAGTGTGTAAAAATATAAATTTGGAGAGTTTGAAGGAATTTGAATTAAGATTATAGCCAAAATCGGTTAAAAGTAACCTAAAGCATTGAAATTGCAAATTAAAAGTTCTTGGGAAAGCTCAGGTTAGGATTAGGGTTAAAATGGTTAAAAAATGACACGAAGCGTCTAAACAATGCAAATTTGGAGGCTTTGTAGAAATTCAGCTTGGAACTGGAATTAAAGTCCATTGAAAATTACCCACTTTACTGAAAAATGCCAATTTGGAGTTATTTTTTTTTTTTTAGAAAATGTCTCAAAGTGTTCAAAATTTTAAATTTGAGGAGCATTGGAGACATTTGGGACTAAAATCAATTTTTATTACTCAAATTCAATAGAATTGGGACTAAAATCGTTGAAAAATGTTTAAAAGTGTGTAAAAATATAAATTTGGAGAGTTTAACGAGATTCAAATGACGATTGTAGCCAAAATCGGTTAAAAGTAACTAAAAGCATTGAGATTGCAAATTAAAAGTTCCTGGAAAAACTCAACTTAGGATTATTTTGAAAATTGGGTTTGAAAAACAGGTTAGAATTGGAATTAAAGTGGATTGAAAATAACCACTTCATTGAAAAATGCAATTTGGATTATTTTTTTACAGAAAATTCTCAAGGTGTGTAAAATCTAAAATTTGAGGAGCTTTTGAGACATTTTGGGTTAGAATTGGGACTAAAATTGTTGAAAAATGTCTCAAAGTGTGTAAAAATATAAATTTGGAGAGTTTGAAGGAATTTGAATTAAGATTATAGCCAAAATCGATTAAAAGTAACCTAAAGCAATGAAGTTGCAAATTAAAATGTTCCTGGGAAAGCTCAGGTTAGGATTAGGGTTAAAATGGTTAAAAAATGACCCGAAGCGTTAAACAATGCAAATTTGGAGGCTTTGTAGAAATTCAGCTTGGAACTGGAATTAAAGTCCATTGAAAATTACCCACTTTACTGAAAAATGCAAATTTGGAGTTTTTTTTTTTTTAGAAAATGTCTCAAAGTGTGCAAAATTTTAAATTTGAGGAGCATTGGAGAAATTTGGGACTAAAATCAATTTTTATTACTCAAATTCAATAGAATTGGGACTAAAATCGTTGAAAAATGTCTAAAAGTGTGTAAAAATATAAATTTGGAGAGTTTGAACAAATTTGAATTAAGATTATGGCCAAAATCGGTTAAAAGTAACCTAAAGCATTGAAATTGTAAATTAAAAGTTTCTGGTAAAACTCAGGTTAGGATTAGGGTTAAAATGGTTTAAAAATGACACGAAGCATCTAAAAATGCAAATTTGGAGGCTTTGTAGAAATTCTGGTTGGAATTGGAATTAAAGTCCTTTGAAAATAATCCACTTTATTGAAAAATGCCAATTTGGAGCTTTTTTTTTTTTAGAAAATGTCTCAAAGTGTGCAAAATTTAAAATTTGAGGAGAATTGGAAAAATTTGGTACTAAAATCAATTTTTATTACTCAAATTCAATAGAATTGGGACTTAAATCGTTGAAAAATTTCTAAAAGTATGTTAAAATATAAATTTGGATAGTTTAACGAAATTTAAATTAAGATTGTAGCCAAAATCGGTTAAAAGTATATAAAAGCATTGAAAATGAAAATTAAAAGTGTATGGAAAAAATCAACTTAGGATTAGTGTGAAAATTGGTTAAAAAATGACACAAAGCGTCTAAAAAATGCAAATTTGGAATTGTTGAAATTCAGGTTGGAATTGGAATTAAAGTCGATTGAAAATAACCCACTTCATTGAAAAATGCGATTTGGATTCTTTTTTTACAGAAAATTTCTCAAGGTGTGTAAAATCTAAAATTTGAGGAGCTTTTGAGATATCTTGGGTTAGAATTGGAACTAAAATTGTTGAAAAATATCTCAAAGTGTGTGAAAATATAAACTTGGAGAGTTTGAAGAAATTTGATTTAAGATTATAGCCAAAATCGGCTAAAAGTAACCTAAAGCATTGAAATTGCAAATTAAAAGTTCCTGGGAAAGCTCAGGTTAGGATTAGGGTAAAAATGGTTAAAAGATAACATGAAGCGTCTAAGAAATGCAAATTTGGAAGCTTTGTAGCAATTCAGGTTGGAATTGGAATTAAAGTCGTTCGAACTTGAAAATAACCCACTTCATTAAATAAGGCCAATTTGGTTTTACAGAAAATATCTAAATGTGTGTAAAATTAAAAATTTGAGAAGCTTTGGAGAAATTTGGGTTACAATTGGGACTAAAATCGTTGAAAAATGTCTCAAAGTGTGTAAAAATTAAAATTTGGAGAGTTTGAAGAAATTTAAATTAAGATTGTAATTACAAATTAAAAGTTTCTGGGAAAATTCAGGTTAGGATTAGGGTGAAAATTGGTTAAAAAATGACACAAGCAATATAAAAATGCCAATTTCGATTCTTTTGAAAAATTCGGTTAGATTTACGACTAAAATCGGTTATAAATGACCCACAAGGTTTTATAAGAGTCAGGCTAGGATTAAGACCAAAATCAAAAAATGACAAAGTGTGTAAATATACTTAAAAATTTGTAGGGTTTGGATAATCTAAATTAAGATTATGGAAAAAGTTGGTTAAAAAAATGATACAAATATCACAGGTTCAAATTATACTTTTTTTTGCTGTTTTAGTAATATATTGCAATAAACACTCTAAAACTAGTAAGTACAGTTTTTCCAATTTTGCGCACTTTTTCAGGATAACTCCCTTTTTTTCTAAAAGGTATACTTGCGGTTTTTTTGCAACATAACATGCATCCCTTTTTTTGTAAAATTAAAGATGGCGCCAACAGAAGTTTTATAAATGTTTGGTTTTTGAGATACAGGGTGAGTTTGATAATTTCACTTTTGAAAACTCGTTTATCTTTTTAGTGTTATGAAAAGGAAAAATGGTTTCTAGTAGTTTTTGTTATGTTATATAACCGAGTGGTGCAATTAAACACAATTTAAAAATAAAAAATAAAATAATAAAAGAAGGTTTTTTATTTTGTTTTTTTTTGAGCTTTCATATACGGACAAACTGATGGTGTAACTATGGGCAGCCCCCTTAGTCCAGTAATAGCCAACTATTTTATGGAAATTTTCGAGGCCAAGACGTTGGCAACGGCAAATAAGAGGCCAAAGTGCTGGGTCCGTAACGTGGACGACACCTTTGTTAGTTGGAACCATGGCGAGGGTGAACTTCAAAACTTGCTCTTAGACCTCAACTCTATCAACCCAAAAATTCAATTCTCATGGAGATAGAAAAGGAAGGACAACGTCTTTGGACGTTTTGGTATCAAGGAGGCCGAAAGGGAAGCTTGCGCCACCCGTTCATAGAAAACCGACACACGCTGACCGATACCTCAATAGCGGATAAAATTATCATTTCAGACAGAAAACGGGAGTCACGAAGACTGTCTGTGAGAGACAAGAGATTTTGCTAGACGGCTGAATTGGAACGGGAAGTGAAGAATCTGAAAACAGCCTTGGTTGGAATGGATACATCAAACACGAGTTCGATAGGGCCCTCCGTCCAAGGAATGTAGAGCGCCAGGAAGGAAGAACGGGAGAAGATAAAGAAAAGCGCAGATGGAGTAGTGTACCATAAGCACAATGTTAAAACTATCTTTAAACCCTCTCGTACAATACCACAAAGCTTGAGATCGGCTACAGACCGCAGAGATCCCCTATCAGCCAACTGGAGTTTACCGAGTTCCCTGCAGCTGTGGCTCGGTACAAATTAACACCACAAAACGCAGTGTCAACACGAGGATTACGGAACACGAGAGAGTTGCAGGCTGGGACAAACACAAAAGTCAGCAGTAACAGAACACGCTCTCTCCGAAGGTCACAACATCCTTTTCAACGAGGTGCATATCTTAGATCAATCACAGCGTTTCTATCTGAGATTAACGAGAAAGCTATTGAGATCTTTAAACACGACAACAATTTCGACGCGAAGGAGGAAATTACGTTTCTAGACGCAGACTGGAAGCGAGCTCTACGACATACTGCAATCCTGCCACTACCCCCACCCTGACACTGCACTGCAACGAGACGGTGGGGAATAAATACCATGGAGCTCAATACAGTTAAATCAATCAACGTCGAAAGGCACGGGCGGTGACCTCGTCCATTGCCTTATCGATTTTGATAATGTCTGCCGCAGCTGTATACGAAACATCAAGAATAAATTCCCTTGCACCACGGCTTCAAAGCCCGGAAAACACTTATAGGGAGTAAGCCTAGTGAAACAAATGTTTTGGTAACGCCGGCTTTTGGACCAAACTTGAATTTTTAGATGTTCTAAGTTCTATTTTGCCAATTTTGGTGCTAGTTCTTGCCAGAATTTCTCCAAAATCTGCAAATTTAAAATTTTAAGCGCCTTGAGTCATTTTCAAGCGATTTTGGTCTTGATACTAACTTTCATTTTTCCACAAACTCCAGATATTTATTTTAGAATACTTTTTGCATCATCCTCACCACTGTTTTTCCAAAGATTTTAACTTTGCATCTGTAGACGCTTTCAGTCATTTTTTATCGATTTTGTTCCTAATCCTAAGCCGCATTTTCATCAAAATTTTTATTTTTAGCACTTTCAGTTATTTTAAACATTAATTCTTATCTGAAATTCTCCAAAAACTTCAAATTTTCATATTTAGCAGCTTCGACTCATTTCTAAATGATTTTGGCCTTCATAGTAATCTGAATTTTTCCAAAAATACAAATTTCGCACTTTAGCCATTTTATATCTGTATCCAATAAGTGCATTTTTAAAAACTCGAATTATTTTTAGCTTTTTGGCTTTAATTCTGATGTGAGGTTCTTCAAAACCTCTAAATTTGCATTTTTAGACGCTTTCGGTCTTTTTAAACTGATTATGGCCTAAATACTAACCAAGTTCTTCATCTTTAGACTCCTTAGGCAATTTTATAGCGATTTAGTCCTTAAGTTTAGCCTGAATTTTTCCCCAAATTCAAAATGCGCATTTTTAAGCGATTTGAGTAACTTTAATTTGATTTCCCTCTTAACTTTTCTCTAAATTTCAAAAAGAACTTTAAATTTGCATTTTGAGACGCTTTGATTCATCAAATGATTTTAACATTAATCCTAATCTGTATTTTTCAAAAAAATCCAAATTTTTATATTAAGACTCTTTAAGTCGTTTCTTACCTATCTTGTCCTTAATTTTGGCCTTAATCCTAACTTTTTACCAAAAATTCCAGGCTTGTATCTTTAGGCTCCTTAAATAATTTTTTACCGATTTTGTCCCTAGATCTAACGCGAATATTTTCACAAAATCCCAAATTTGCATTCCTAAGCTATTTAAGCTAATTAAAATTGATTTTGGGTTTGATTCTCACCTGCATTTCTCCAAAAATTTTTATTTTTAGACGATTTTAGTCATTTTAGCAATCAGAATTATTAAATACCTTCAGTCCTTTTTAACCTATTTTGCAACCTGCAAACTTCCATTTGTAAACACCTTGAGTCTTGAGTTTTAAATGATTTTGGCCTTAACCATAATCCGAATTTTTGCAAAAAATACAAATTTCCATCTTTAGATCTTTACGTCATTTTATACCTGTTCTTACTTGCATTTTTCCACAAAGTCAATATGTGCATTTTTAAACGAATTGAATTATTTTTACTGTTTTTGGCCTTAATTCTTATTTGAGTTTCACCAAAAACTCCAAATTCGCATTCTTGGACGTTTTCAGTCTTTATGAGCTGATTATGGTCTACATCCTAACTTGTGTTTTTCCAAAACAACCCAAATTCTTCATTTTTTAGACCCCTTAGGTTATCTCATAGCAATTTAGTCCTTAATTTTTACCTGAATTTTTCCACAAATTCAAAATGTGCATTTTTGAACGGTTTGTGTTAGCTTAATTTCACTTTGGTCTTAATTTTTCACTATATTTAAAAAGAAATTTAATTTTGCATTCTTCGACACTTTGACTCATCAAGTTATTGTGATATTAATTCTAATCTGTATTTAAAAAAAAAATCCAAATTTGTATCTTTAGATTCTTTAAGTCTTTTCTTATCTATTTTGTCCTTAATTCTTACTTAAATTTTGGCCTTAATCCTAACTTTTTTTTTAAAAAATCCAGAATTTTGTCTGTAGGCTCCCTTAGTAATTTTTTACCAATTTTGTCCCTAATTCTAACTTGAATTTTTTCACAAAATTCCAAATTTTTATTCTTAAGCTACTTAAGCTAATTTAAATTGATTTTGGATTTGATTTTCAACATCATTTCTTCAAAAATTGGCATTTTTGGACGATTTTAGCAATAAGAATTTTTTAATACCTTCAGTTCTTTTTAACCGATTTTGCAACCTGAAAATTTCCTTTTTTAAACGCCTTGAGTCTTGAGTTTTAAATGATTTTGGGCTTAACCATAATCTGCGTTTCCAAACAATACAAATATTCATCTCTGGACTCTTTTAAGTTATTTTAAATCTGTTCTTAACGACTTGAATTATTTTTAACTGTTTTTGGCCTTAATTCTTATTTGATTTTCTCCAGAAAATTCAATCTCGCATTGTTAGACGCTTTCAGTCTTTTTTACCCGATTATGGCTTAAATTTTAATCTGTATTTTTTCAAAAAATTCAAATTCTTCATCTTTAGACTCCTTAATTAATTTTATACCGATTTAGTCCTTAATTTTTATCTGAATTTTTTCTCAAATTCAAAATGTGCATTTCTAAACGATTTTGGTTATTTTAATTTGATTTTGGTCTTACTTTTTCCTTACTTTAAAAAAAATAAATTTGCATTTTAGACGCTTTAACTCATCTAATGATTTTGAAATTAATCCTAATTTGTATTTTTCAAAAAATCCACATTTTTATCTTTAGACTCTTTAAGTCGTTTCTTACCTATTTTGTCCTGGCTTTAATTCTTAGATTTTAGTAATCTTTAACCGATTTTAGCAGTATTATTGGTTTTCTTAATTAAAGTGTTTTTAAATACCTTCAGACTTTTTTAACCGATTTTGCAACCTGCAAACTTCCATTTTTAAACGGCATGAGTCTTGAGTTTTAAATGATTTTGGCCTTAACCATAATCTGTATTTTTCCAAAAAATACTAATTTTCATCTCTAGACTCTTTAAGTCATTTTATACTTTTATACTTTATATTTTTTCCATAAATCCAATATGTGTATTTTTAAACGAATTGAATTATTTTTAACTGTTTTTAACTCTTACTCGAGTTTTCCAAAAACTTAAAATTTTCATATTTAGACGCTTTCAGTCCTTTTTAACCGATTATGACCCAAATCCTAACCTGCATTTTTTCCAAAAAAAGGCAAAATTCTTCATCTTTAGACTCCTTAGTCATTTTATACCGATTTAGCCCCCCATTTTAACCTGAATTTTTCAAAATTCAAAATGTGCATTTTTAAACAATTTAAGTTATTTCAATTTGATTTTGGCCTTACTTTTCTCTAAATTTAAAAAAAAATCGTTAAATTTGCGCTTTTACATGCGATTTTGGCATTAATCCTAATCTGCATTTTTTTTTTTAAATCAAAATTTTTATATTTAGACGGTTTGGGCCGTTTCTTACCTAATTTGCCCTTAATTCTTAGCTGAATTTTGGACTTAATCCTAACTTTTTTTCCAAAAATTCTAGGGTTTTTTCTTTAGACCCTTTAAGTATTTTTTTTACCAATTTTGTCCCTAATCTTAACCTGTTTTCTTTCACAAAATCCCAAATTTGCAGGTACTCCTAAGCCATTTGAGCTAATTTAAACTGATTTTGGATTTGATTCTCACCTGCACTCCTCCAAAAAATTGCATTTTCAGACGATTTTAGTCATTTCTAGTCGATTTTAGCAATCAGAATTATTAAATACCTTCAGTCCTTTTTAAGCGATTGTGCAACCTGCAAACTCCCATTTTTAAACGCTTTGAGTCTTGAGTTTTAAATGACTGAGGCCTTTACCATAACCTCTATTTTTCCAAAAAATACAAATTTTCATCTTCAGACTTTTTCAGTCATTTTATACCTGTTCTTACTTGCATTTTTCTCCAAATCCAATAGGTGCATTTTTAAACGATTTCAATTAATTTTAAATGTTTTTGGCATTAATCATAAGCTGTATTTTTCCAAAAAAATACAAATTTTCATCTTTAGACTCCTTAAGCTATTTTATACCTCTTCGTACTTGCATTTTTCCACAAATCCAATATGTGCATTTTTAAAGAACACGAATAATTTTTAAGTGCTTTTGGCCTTAATTCTTATTTGAGTTTCTCCAAAAACTTCAAATTCGCATTTTTAGGCGCTTTCAGTCCTTTTTAACTGATTATGGACCAAATCCTAACCTGCTTTTTTCCAAAAAATCCAAATTCTTCATCTTTAGACCCCTTAAGTCTTTTACTAACGATTTCGTTTTTAATTTTAACCTGAATTTTTCCACAAATTCAAAATGTGCATTTTTAAACAATTTAAGATTACATTTTGGCCTTAATTTTTCGCTAAAGTAAAAAAAATCTTAAAATTTGCATTTTTACACGTTTTGACTCATCAAGTGATTTTGGCAATAATCCTAATTTTTAAAAATATCCAAATTTTTAAATTTAGACTCATTAGGTCGTTTCTTACCTATTTTGTCCTTAATTCTTAGCTAAATTTTGGACTTAATCCTAACTTTTTTTCAAAAATTCTAGGTTTTTATCTTTTGGTTCTTTAAGTAATTTTTTACCAATTTTTTCCCTAATCCTAACTTGAATTATTCCACAAAATCCCAAATTTGCATTCCTAAGCTATTTGAGCTAATTTAAATTGATTTTTGATTTGATTCTCACCTGCACTTCTCCAAAAAAATTGCACTTTTAGACGATTTTAGTTATTTTTAATCGATTTTAGAAATCAGAATTATTAAATAACTTCAGTCTTTTTTCACGGACTTTGCAACTTGCAAACTCCCATTTTTAAACCCCTTGAGTCTTAATTTTTAACTGTTTTTGGCCTTATTTCTTATTTGAGTTTCTTCAAAAACTTCAAGTTCGTATTTTTAGAAGCTTTCAGTCTTTTTTAAACGATTATGGGCTAAATCCTAACCTGTATTTTTCCAAAAAATCCAATTTCTTATCTTTAGACTCCTTAAGACATTCTATAACGATTTCGTCTTTAATTTTAACCTGAATTTTTCCACAAATTCAAAATGTGCATTTTTAAACAATTTAAGATTTATTTTGGCCTTACTTTTTCGCTAAATTAAAAAAAAATCTTTAAATTTGAATTTTTACCCGTTTTGACTCATCAAGTGATTCTGGCAATAATCCTAATTTTTTTAAAAAAATCCAAATTTTTATATTTAGACTCTTTAGGTCGTTTCTTACCTATTTTGTCCTTAATTCTTAGCTGCATTTTGGACTTAATCCTAAATTGTTTTTTCAAAAATTTTATGATTTTAACTTTAGGTTTTTTAAGTAATTTTTTACCAATTTTTTCCCTAATCCTACCTTGAATTTTTTCACAAAATCCCAAATTTGCATTCTTAAGCTATTTGCGCTAATTTAAATTGATTTTTGATTTGATTCTCACCTGTATTTCTCCAAAAAATTGCATTTTTAGGCGATTTTAGTCATTTTCACTTTCAATCACCTTCAGTCCTTTTTAACGGACTTTGCAACTTGCAAACTCCCATTTTTAAACGCCTTGAGTCTTAATTTTTAACTGTTTTTGGCCTTATTTCTTATTTGAGTTTCTTCAAAAACTTCAAGTTCGTATTTTTAGACGCTTTCAGTATTTTTTTAAACGATTATGGCCTAAACCCTAAAATGAATTTTTCCAAAAAATCCCAACTCTTCATTTTTAGACCCCCTAAGCCCACAAATTCAAAATGTGCTAAACGATTTGAATTACTTTAATTTGATTTTGGTTTTACTTTTTCTCTAAATTAAAAAAAAAATCAAATTTGCATTTTTAGAGGCTTTGGCTCATCAAATGATTTTGGCAATAATCCTAATCTGAATTTTTTTAAAAAATCCAAATTATTTTCTTTAGACTATTTAAGTCGTTTCTTACCTATTTTGTCCTTAATTCTGGCCTGCGTTTTGGCCTTAATCCTAATTTTTTTTTCCAAAAATTTTAGGTTTTTATCTTTAAGCCCCTTAAGTAATTTTTTTTCCGATTTTGTCCCTAATTCTAATTTGAATTTTGTTCACAAAATCCCAAAATTGCATTCCTAAGCTATTTGAGTTTATTTAATTTGATTTTGGCTTTTCTTCTCACCGGCGTTTCTCCAAAAATTTGAATATTAAGAGGAGTTTCGTCATTTTTAACCGCTTTTAGCAGTCAGAATTATTAAACACCTTTAGTCATTTTTAACAGATTTTAGAGCTAATTCTTACCTGAAATTCTCCACTACAAATTTACGGCGCCTTGAGAAATATTTAAGCGAGTTTGGTCTCAATCCTTGATCCTAACCACTAATTTTCCAACGATTTTAAATTTGCATCTGTAGAGGCTTTGAGTCATTTTTTACCGATTCTGTTGCTAGACCTAACCCGTATTTCTTCATAAAAGCACTTTGAGTTATTTTAAACATTAATTCTTATCATTCAAATCATTTTCAAATGATTTTGGTCTTATTCATAATCTGCAATTTTTCCAAAAATTACAAAATTTTATCTTCGGACTCTATAAGTCATTTTATACCTGTTCTTACTAGCACTTTTTCACAGATCCAATATGTGCATTGTTAAGCGACTTGAATTATTTTAAACTGTTTTTGGCTTTATTGGCGCATGTTTAGGCGCATTAAGTCCTTTTTGAACTGATTATGGCCCAAATCCTAACCTGCATTTTTCCAAAAAAAAAACAAATTCTTCATCTTTAGACTCCTTAAGTCATTCTTTAACGATTTCGTCTTTAATTTTAACCTGAATTTTTCCACAAATTCAAAATGTGCATTTTTAAACAATTTAAGATTTCAGTTTGGCCTTACCTTTTCGCTAAATTATAAAAAATCTTTTACTTTGCATTTTTTACACGTTTTGACTCATCAAGTGATTTTGGCAATAATCCTAATTTTTCAAAAAAATCCAAATTTTTATATTTTGGGCTCTTTAGCTCGTTTCTTACCTATTTTGTCCTTATAGCTGCATTTTGGACTTAATCCTAACTATTTTTTCAAAAATTCTAGGTTTTTATCTTTAGGTTCTTTGAGTAACTTTGTACCAATTTTTTCCCTAAAATTTTTCACAAAATCCCAAATTTGCATCCCTAATCTAATTGACCTAATTTAAATTAATTTTTGATTTGATTCTCACCTACATTTCTCCAAAAAATTTGCATTTTTAGACGATTTTAGTCATTTTTAATCGGTTTTAGCAGAATTATTAAATACCTTCAGTCCTTTTTAACGGACTTTGCAACTTGCAAACTCCCATTTTTAAACGCCTTGAGTCTTAATTTTTAACTGTTTTTGGCTTTATTGATTTTTTGGTTTTCTTAAAAACTTCAAGTTCGTAGTTTTAGACGCATTCAGTCTTTTTTAAACGATTGTGGATTAAATCCTAAACTGTATTTTTCCAAAAAATCACAAGTCTTCATCTTTAGACCCCCACAAATTCAAAATGTGCTCTTTAGACTCTTTAAGTCGTTTCTTACCTAGTTTGTCCTTAATTTTTGCCTGCGTTTTGGCCTTAATCTTAATGTTTTTTTCCAAAAATTTCAGGTTTTTATCTTTAGGCTCCTTAAGTATTTTTTTTTCCGATTTTGTCCCTAATTTTAATTTTAATTTTGTTCACAAAATCGAAATTTGCATTCCTAAGCTATTTGAGTTAATTTAAATTGATTTTGGCTTTTCTTCTCACCTGCGTTTCTCAAAAAATTTGCACATTAAGGTGAATTTCGTCATTTTTAACTGATTTTAGCAGTCAGAATTATTAAACACCTTTAGTCATTTTTAACAGATTTTGGAGCTAATTCATACCTGAATTTCTCCAAAATCTGCAAATTTACAATTTGAGGCGCCTTGAGAAATATTTAAGCGAGTTTGGTCTCAATCCTTTATCCTAACCACTAATTTTCCAACGATTTTAAATATGCATCTGTAGACGCTTTGAGTCATTTTTTACCGGTTCTGCTGCTAGACCTAACTCGTATTTCTTCATAAAAGCACTTTGAGTTATTTTAAACATTAATTCTTCTCTGAAATTTTTAGACGCTTTCAGTTCTTTTTAACAGATTATGGTTTAAATTCTAGCCTGTATTGTTCCAAAAAATCTAAATTCTTCATGTTCAGACTCCGTAAGTAATTTTATACCCATTTAGTCCTTAATTTTAAACTAAATTTTTCCATAAATTCAAAATTTGCATTTTTAAGCGATTTAAGTTATTTTATTCAAAATATCTAAAACTTTGACTCATCAAATGAGTTTTACAAGGATTAATGCCAAATGATTTGGCATTAATCCTAATCTGTATTTTTCAAAAAAATCAAAATTTTTATCTTTAGACTCTTTAAGTATTTTCTTACCTACTTTGTCCTTAATTTTTACCTGCGTTTTGGGCTTAATTCTAAATTTTTTCCTCAAATTCCGGCTTTTATCTTTAGGCTCTTTAAGTAATTTTTTACCGATTTTGGCTTTGATTCTTACCTGTATTTCTCCAGAAATTGGTATTTTTAGACGATTTTAGTCATTTTTGACCGAGTTCAGTAATCAGCATTATTAAATACCTTCAGTCCTTTTTAACCGAAGTTGGCCTTAATTCTGACCTGCAAACTTGCATTTTAAATTGCTTGAGTCATTTTTAACCGATTTTGGAGCTAGTTCTTACTTGAAATTCTCCAAAAAATTGTGATGTATTTTTTGGATGATTTTGTACTTAATCCTAACTTGAATTAGATGATTTTTTTAACCGATTTTGGTAACATTCCTAACTTGAATATTTCAGCAAACTCCAAATTTCAGTTTTTAGATCTTTTTAACCGACTACGGTCTTAATCCTAACCTGAGTTTTTCCATAAACTTTAAACTTGCTTTTTTGAATGCCTTGTGTCATTTTTGACAGATTTTGGAGCTAATTCTTACCTGAATTTCTCTAAAAACTTCAAAAGTACATTTTTAGAGCTTTTTTAACCGATTTTGGCGCTAACTCTAACCTGAATTTTTCTAATCAAATTAAAAATTTGCACCAGACGCTTCATTTTGTTTACCAATTTTGTCTTTAAGCCACGAAATTCATGGCAATTCACTTTATTACAGAGCAATGGAATTCCTTGGCCATGTGCTGAAACAAAACTGATAGTTTTGTTTCAGCATTTTTTTTCCAAAACGAGTCGAAATAAGCTACCATTTCAAATCCAAACTTACTACAAAATTTAAAAACCCTTGTCAAACATAGGCAAGCTTTTAGCTTCTACGGTTAAGAAACACTATTCTACATCTCAAGTTTATATTTCATAGATAATTTTGACACATACTGAACAATTTCTGCGTCAGCAATAGTGTAGGAATCAATTAGACTACTTTGTATATGCTCAAAAAAGCAAAATATGTAATTTTCAGCACTAAAAAATAACAAATTATTTAAAAATTAAGTAAAACCAAGCCAGTATTCTGCTGAACTTGTCGCTTCCCACAGACAGATGATCGAGATTTGTACCTATACCGTCTGGCGACGACGTTTAGCAGAGTATCAAACTCATGTCTCAATCAGGCAGAGGAACCATAGACCGGTTTCGCTCTTATTGGAGCTCATCAGTAAGATATAACTCAAACCTGACAGAAATACAAGTTCGAATGATACTTGGTCCCCTCTCTTGCTCAAGACACTGTGTATGTATGCAAGTGGCGCCATCGGTCGACGGCAGGTGAATGCTAGTGTCGATCTGTGGGAAGTGTCAATTTCGACAGAAAACTGGTTTTGGTTCACTTCACTATTTATCTCGCATTCCCTAGTGGAAGCACCTGCGGTCGTCCGATGGCGCCACTTACAATTCAGTGGCATGTATCTCTGCCTGAAACACTGTGGTGAATCGGCCTAGGCGCTCTGCTATGCAGATGCCATCCGATTTCCCGTACACTCCGAAGCCAGCTTCTTCGTCGGTTTTCGATCCGTCCGTGTACCAGGTACTTCCTGCCAGTTGTAGATCTTCACCTCGTTCGTCCCAGTCTGCCCTTTGAAGGAACCTTGACGAGGCTGCGGTGCTATGCGTCACTTGTTGCAGCCGGTATGTCACCTTCATTGCCTTTCGTTTCAGGAGTATTGGAAGTGGAAGCAGGTCGAGCATGCGCTCCATAGCTGCCGTGGGTCTAACTTGAACTAACCTGAACTCATCGTTTGATAGGGTATGTGGCACGACTACTGGCAACATTTTTGATAACTAACCATTAGCCGATAAACTTCATGATGTTCGCCTTGTTGATGTCGTCGAATGGTCGAAGTTGGCCCAGCTGCTATTTTTTTATTTTATTTATAGCATATTTGAATCACCGCTGTGAGAGTATTTCTATCCTTAATTTAAAAATTGAGAAAACAAGGGATGGGAATTATCCCACGGCGCGTTATCCCTGCCAAACGTTCAAACACTGTTGTTAACTCTGGACTAACAGTAAGACGGTAAGACTATCATGAAGATTGGGAGACATTATTAATCTATATCAAGTTAAAGTTAATTTAATAGAAGGGTCTTATTCATGATTTGCTGGCAAAATTATAAATGAGACCCTTCTATTAAATTAAAAACTGGGTAAGCACAATGAAACAGAAGCTAGTGATGGAACAGAAGCTAGTGATGGAACAGAAGCTACTGATGGAACAGAAGTAGATGTATTGTGACTTAAAGAAAATATTTATGAGGAAATCTTTAACTAATTTTTATTTCACAATTATTTACAATTAATTAAGTTAAAACGTGCAGTAAGCTAATTCTCAATAAATAACTACATATCAATTCTACTTTTTATAGTTACAAAGTTTTTGTTTTCTCAGTTCTACAGCCAACAAGATTTTTAAGCCGTTTTACAATAAATGAAAAAATCTTTCTGCTAATCAGTACCAAAACGTAGGCCAGCGCTGCAAAGAAAGCGTAGACATCCAAATGGTAATATTGGTAGAATGGTAAATTTACGCCTTCATAGCTCAGGTGTGGCGCCCCCTTATGCCTCAACACATACTCTATCCAGTAAACTGCAGTGTCCAGTGAGCTCATTGGTTGATCGCTGATTATGTTAAATTGCTTTTCAATGTTATCCCGATAGCTATAAAAACATTTGGTGAATAAAATTCTCCCAACTTTAACCTTGAGCTGACATACGATTGATTTTTTAGTAGGCCAAGCACTTTGCTTTCGAACTCGTCCTCAGTGAACGATTCGAAATCGAGATCATCTGCAATCCCTAAATGGACGCACCTTTCGGTGTTTGCTTTTTGGTCAGCATAAAATGGGATCATCAGCATGGGGACTTTCCTCAATATGGCCTCGTCAACAGACTGCATACCTAAAATCATCATCATTCGCAATACTATTTTGCCCATCTGCAATTTACCCAAATATTATACCTCCCTGGTTGATGAAAAGTTTGACCTTGGGATGACCCAAAAGATCTTGCTGCGGAAACCATTTCCTGACAACGAAATTTGCTGGCAGGTCTTCTGGAACGTCTTCAATATTCCACTTGAAAAGAATCGTGTAAGGCAGCTTTCCCAGAACGTTAAAGAATTTGTGCAGCCTTTCGCTGGCTACTTCAGAGGGATCTACGTTGGTGCCCAAGCTGAAGTAAATTGCGTCACTGGGAGTGGAGTCCAAAATGTCGGAAAGGTCCTGCCATTTGTAGTAAATTACAAAAATCAATAAAATATAACGAACTTACCTTAGGTAGGGGTTGTAGGGGTTTTACGTGGATAGCGCTGATAGGGACAAACTTTGGGGTAGTCAATTTGGGTTTCTGATTGGCAAAGTTGCAATTGGCCAGTACCAGGCTCACTTCCTGCGCCATCTGCGCAGAAGTCTTAGTTTGCTTCCCGAAATGCTTGGTTATTTGCTTATCGAAGGCACTAGTTGTTATTAGATGTCCACCTACACGATACAGCCAATAGAACACGTAGCTTTTCAGCCTTTCTGTAAAAGTTTTCGGAGTCTCTATTCCTAAGACGAAGTCCGGTTCAATGGCTGGGTGTCTGTCCATACCTATAGCGCGTAAATGCCCACCGGTCAACGGGAGAGACACCATGCCCACCATGGAAACATTGTAGATTTCCTTAAAAGCATAATACGTCTGCCAGATATACTCAACTAACAATAAGTCATAAGTATCATTATCGGCTTTCTCTATTAAATCTCTTAGATAATGGTGGTTGAGCTGAGCTTCGGAGGTATTCAGATAGGCCTCAAATAACTTGGCAAAATCATAACCTTGACTTTCGATTGCCTGCAGCTGGTCAAAACTAAATCCCAAATCATATTCTGTGAGGTTGGTGAGTGACGGATCGTTTAACGGTGAGGGTGTGTAAACAGTTACCTGATGCCCCCTTAAAGAGAGCTCTTTCCATACGGGCTGAAACATGATCTGATGGCTGTAGCTGGGGGTGAGAAAGATACCGAGAATCCTGGCTCCGTTGGTCACTGAGCACAAAAAAACACTTATGTAAATTATTGTTGTTAAAAGCGACATTTTCACAGGTCTGTCGGCCACCTGAATGTGCGATAAGTCGAGATGTTATAATTATGTGTGAATGATAATAAGATATGAAATCAATTGTTAGATGTAAGGAGTAAAGTGGTTTTAATAAGTGGCTGTTTTGTAATAGAACTGTGACATACACAACAGGTGCAAGTTTTTTGTTAAATAGCTGATACTGTGGAATGGTTTGGAACACCTGACACTTTTACTGCGGTAATTAAACCAAAGACAATGTCGTGCAATAGTGGTGTTGCAATTACTAGTAGCAATATTAACAAAAAAAGGTATCAGTGTATATATACTCTGTTCAGCGAGGGTTCAATATGACGTCACATTGCTCATCTCATTTCATTGGAAAAAGATCGCAAAAAAGCAGGCGTATTATTAGTTTTTATTAATAATAAAACCACCAGCTAAAGTCAGTTTGACGCTTAATGTCAAAATGTCGTGAAAATTTAGAAATCCGAGTCCATCAGCTTTTATAGAACTAAAGATAGAAACGAAAGAACCGCTTTTAAGGGATCATGTAGAAGAAACTACTGTGTGAAGGAAAACCGGAGAAAATTTCCAAGATAGTGGAGAAACAAGGAGTTACAATCGACGAAGCGGCGGAAGAAATTCCTTCAACATACGTCCCGAAGGGACTATCAATTGTTGAAAAGAAGCCCCTGTTCTTGAACAACCACCTACTGGTCCACAAAAATATCTTCCCCTGGTGTCACCTAAAGGCTAGATCCGCTTCTGTGGAAATTAATAAAACTTTAATTAAAATTAGCGAGGTGTTTGACTGAATCAACTAAAGAAAAAATGTGGAAGAACAATGCATGCATGCGACACAGATAATAGCAAAACCGCGGTTAGGCGCCTTAAAAAAGTTGCCCACGATTAGTTAGATTATGTACTCAATTTAAGTTATTTATCTTGCATGTCTTATATTGCCCACGCTTAGTTAGATTATGTACTCAATTTAAGTTATTTATGTTGCATGTCTTATTATCACATATTGCATTAATTAAATTCTAAGACACATTTCAAGAATTGAATATACAATAAACGTCAAACAGTTTTTTTTATCAAATTAATGGATTTATGCGGACACGTGTTGAACTATTCCGCAGAAAAGGGTGCATTCGAACGAAAAGAGGAAAAATATGTTTGGCGGCCAGACTACAAGTGTTTCTGCTTGTTGGTTTTACAACACAAGTTGTGAGCACTTCTAGGTATAGTAAAAACCGGAGAAAATTTCCAAGATAGTGGAGAAACAAGGAGTTACAATCGATGAAGCGGCGGAAGAAATTCCTTCAACATACGTCCCGAAGGGACTATCAATTGTTGAAAAGAAGCCCCTGTTCTTGAACAATCACCTACTGGTCCACAAAAATATCTTCCCCTGGTGTCACCTAAAGGCTAGATCCGCTTTTGTGGAAATGAATAAAACTTTAATCAAAATTAGCGAGGTGTTTGACTGAATCAACTAAAGAAAAAATGTGGAAGAATGTGGAAAATGTGGATGCATGCATGCGACACAGATAACAGCAAAACCGCGGTTAGGTGTCTTTAAAAAGTTGCCCACGCTTAGTTAGATTATGTACTCAATTTAAGTTATTTATGTTGCATGTGTTATTATCACATATTGCATTAATTAAATTCTAAGAAAAATTTCTTAAGAATTGAATATAGAATAAATGCCTAAAAGTTTTTTTTATCAAGTTAATGAATTCATCATGCGGACACGTATTGAACTATTCTGCAGAAAAAGGTGCATTCGAACGAAAAAAGGAAAAAGATGTTTGGGCGACCCGCCGGCAAGTGTTTCTGCTTATTGGTTTTACAACGCAAGTTGTGAGCTCTACTAGGTATAGTAAGCACACAAAAATACTCAGAATATCTTGAGCCGATTTTGTCCATATCTTATGATCTACATCCATGGCCGGGTGAATCATAGCAGATGTCTATGGTAAAGCTGCTGCGGATCTCATTCCTTCTGAATTAATAACCGAAATGGAAAAACTTTGGAATATTTGTACAAAAGGCTAAACTGATACCCTGCCCGTGTTTACAAACATAACTTGACATTTTGTTCAACTGACATTTTATCAGAGACAGACGTGTTTTTTTGTATGACATCACAATTTATGACGTAATATTGAACCCTCGCTGAACAGAGTATATAGTTTTATATTCGAATGTATTGATAAGTCTGATTTATGTAACACACAAAAGTAGTTTTACATTGTTAGTTATTATTTCTAAGCGACTAATTAATGACGACCCTCTCGCAGCTAGAGAATCGAATAATAGAAAAAATGGATGTGGTTAATCAGAAGTAAAGTCTTCGAGTTTGAAAGGAGATTCCTGGAAAGAGACAGCGAAGATAACGACAATCCATGGACAGTTTTAGCGCAGCTAACGTTAAAAGCAAGCCGCTTAGTTATTGCGCTGTAGCTCTTGCTTGGAAACCTACAAAACTCAATTCGAAGCAACTGCTGTGTTTCAGATTGAGCTATTATGAGGCACTAAAAATCAGGTTCGAGGAAGGCGTTCGACGAATATGAAACATCCTTCAGCCTTTAAGCGTTTCTAGAAGTAGCTAGCCACAGAAAGATTAATCGAGGGAGTTCAAGATGGTGATATGACACTCCACGTATGTTTGATAAGACCCAGACGAGGATTCAAGATATCTTCATATCTTCAGCTTCTTCCATTGATCGTGTGAGACTTTAATTCACTTAAAAATCTCTACGATTGAGGATTTTAGGTCTGAGCCCGAAAATCCCCGGTTTACTACTAGCAGTTTTCCCTAGAACTCTCTCCTAGAGAAGACCTATAACTTGCTTATTGGAAAGCAAGTTCCAAATCTTCTCAAGACAGCTTATATTAGCAAAAGCTTCTCCTTCAACTCTAGATGAGTTCTGCGGTTTAGCAAATGTAGTGAGGCCATAGCCCCTCAGTTTTAGAACCTGACACAGGAACCCCAAATTAGCCCTTCATCTAGAGTTACCTGTCAGGGTAACTCTATATGAAATATGAGTTTGGTATTCAGTTGAATCAATTTCCAATGAACCAGCCACTCCTGAAGGTCATTTATAGTTACAAGGTCTATCATGCAACGTCATTTCTGCGGTCTTTAGATAATAGAGCCGTGTCGTCATTGTAGAGTGAGAGAGTAGGCCTCGGGATCCTGGATCCCGAGGAATACTGTTCCTTGGAATACTACAGAACACAATGTCATCCCGTTATTTGTCTCTAATTCAACGTTCTTCATAGATCATCAATGATCAACTATCCTACTCCGATAGATGCTGGGTCCTCCCTCCGTCTTAGGGGACATCATCCCACTACAGATTGCAGAGAAAGTTAGTGTGCTTGTTGAACAAAAACGTGGTTCAATTGTAGAAAAAAATAATGTTTTAAGTGCCTGTATCACAAATAAAGACGGAATGTAGGCTTCTGCTCTGTACAACATCTCACAAATAGAAACATTGGAGAAGTTTATTTTGAACTTGAACTGTTAGAATCTCTTTGTTTTCTTTCATCTTTGGTTACTGGAAAGTAAAAAAGCTTTTCAGTAACCAAGGAAGAGGAAATAACCAAAATTTCTTCAGCAAAAAATTTACCAACTTTTCATTTGACGAACAACCTATAATGTTTTCCACAAGGCACGCATTTTCTTTCTTGCTACTAAATTGAATATAAACATATATACTTATCTTTGAATAGGACATGCCTGCAAAGAAATTCTGGTCTTCTGCCCTAATATCTTCACTCTCGTCGAGGTCATCCAGACTATCGCCACTAGACTGCTAGTTATCTTCTTTAACTACACAATTACTTTCTGCAACCACCTTTCTCTTCTTTTTAGAATTAATATTAAACAAAAACATGATGAACAAAAAAAGAAAAAAAAAAAAAAGAAATTCTTGTGTTCTGCATCAAAATGTTCATTCTTTCCGAATAATTCGATGTCATCCAGACTTTTACCACTTCCAGTTATCTTTGTTAGCTAAACCGTTACTTACTTTATTTTTTTAGGACAAACTTTACTACATTTTTATTACTTTTAGGGCCCTTTTTGCAAAATCTGTCCCTATATTTTTTTTCTGTGCTTTCAGTTAAGCCCTGCAGATACCTCTCTCGCGTCCTTTTTATTAAATCTTGATGGCGCTTTGCAGGATCAAGCAAAACACTGTATTATTTTGCAGTTTTAGCATCCCTGACGACAAAAATAGCTCTAGTGACAGTGTCTGGATCTGGTAGCTTTTGGTTCCATCTTTTGGCTCAAATTTCCTAGGAATCTAAAAATCTCTCCGGGAGTCGGGATGTTTCTTTCATCGTCGGCTGTCACTCTTTCAGGTTGTCGGTTTTGAAATTGAGCAATTAATATTGCAATACCTCTCTAAAACTCAGATGATGATGATCAGTGATTGATCAGAAAAAGCTGATTAGTACCAGTTATCTATGGAAGTAAGTTACACCCGGACTTTGAGAATAAATTCTCGCTGCGTGGGGGAAATGTTTCGTAGATAGGGGTTTGTCTGCCTTCTTCTTTATAGTTTCTGTGGTAGCTAAAATGAGAATAAGATGAGAATATTTCCTGCAATCATTTTGCAACTGAGTCGAAGTCGGGGGGCATTTAGTGGGTCCCTGCCTAGGTTGAGGTCTTGTTGCTATCTGTTTTTGCAGCAGCTGCGTTGTCAAAGAATTAGTTGCCCCGGAAAGGTTTTTTTGGAATCTTTGAAGAGGTTTTCTTTTGCAGCCGTGATAGCAAGTTGAGTGAGAACCATCACACTTGGCGGATTTAGCCGATGCTTCTCTACTTCTCTTCCATTCTCCTAAATGGTAACTTTCTCCGTTTTTTATTGCACTTTTGTGTACTGTTTTGTCTTCTTTGTGGCTGTTTCGGGCCAGAACAGCCACAAAGACTTACACTTAAGCATTGTTTAGTCCCTCTTACGTGTTTCTTCACTTGCACACGTGTTAAGGGCAAATGTCTTGTTCCTAAAAGTTTTCATCCGTTGCACGTGTGGTACGTTGAGAGTGTAGCTATGCCTTGGGCTGTTAGACCTTCCTCGTCGTCATTGGTGCTGTCATTGTCCTCTTCTAAGGTACATGTGGAACTTTTTTGTATCAGGCAGCAACTTGGTGAGACATCTATATTATGCCACGGTTTCATTGTCCCCCAAGCCTTTTTCTTACCTTTAATAAAAACGTAATATTCTCATTGAATTGAAGATGTTGATGCAGAAGTCGTCTTCGTCTTCTAAATCAAAATCTTCGTTCTCTTCGAATACATCGATATCATCCAAACTATTACAAAAGCCAGTTATCTTTGTTAGCTAAACCATTACTTTCTTAAACCACCTTTCTCTTCTTTTTAGGGTCAATTTTACTAAAAAAATTTCTATTTCTTTTAAGGCTCTTTTTGCAAAATCTGCTCTTATAACTTTTTTTCCTGTGGTAGCAGTTAAAACCCTGCAGGTACCTCTCTTGCGTCGTTTTCTATAACTCTTGGTGGTGCTTTTCAGGACCAAACAAAAAACTGTATTGTTTTCTTGACGGCAGCAACAGCTCTAGTGTGTAGACCTGGTAGCTCTTTGGCTTCATCTCTTGGCTCATATTTCTTAGGCATCTAAAAATCTCTCCTGGAGTCGGGACGTTTCTTCCTTCATCAATTGTCACCTTTTCAGGTTATCGGTTTTGAAATGAAACAAATACTGTTGCAATTTTATATCGCTATACCTCTCTAGCAATTCATGTTTCGCTTCAGTTATTTAGCAGGAAGGATGCACACCATGGTTGAGCAGAAAATGCTGATTAGTGCCAGTTATCTACGGTAGGTTATGCCCGGACTTTGTGAATAAATTCTCTCTGCCTTAGGGAAATGTTTCGTAGATGGGGGTGTGTCCGTCTTCTCACTTATGGGCTGAAGTGGTAGCTGAAGCGAAATTCTCATTAAAGTTGAGAATATTTCTTGCATTTGCTTTGTAGCTGACGCAAAGTAGGGTGGCAGTGGCTGCCTTGTCTAAAAATTAGTTGCCTTGAAAGGGGCTTTTTCGTCTTTTTTAAAGTGGGTTTTCTTTGCAGCTGCGATACCTATTTGAGTGAGAACCATCACACTTAGCCAACTTCAACATTCTTCTAAATGGTGATTTTCTCCGATTTTTGTTGCACATTTGGTTATTGTTTTTGTCTTCTTTGTGGCTGTTTTAGATCAGAACAACTTTTTGGCTAAAGCATTGTTTAGTCCCTCTTAAGTCTTTCTTCACTTGCACTTGTGCAAGTATCCTGCCCCTAAAGGTTCTCATCCTTTGCACGTGTGGTACGTTGTTGAGAGTGTAGCTATGGCTTGGGCTATCAGACCCTCTTCGTCGTCATTGGTGCTATCTTTTTCTTTTTCTATGGTACATGTGTAACCTTTTTTTTGTATCAGATAGCAACTTGGTGGTACCAGAGTTTCGTTGTCTGTGTGAAATAGCAAGTCCAATTTATAGTCGTTTTTGCTTTGGTGTTGCTTATCTTGGTTTCACCAATTTGACCGCTAGTTTTTCGACACCGCAGGTGAGATCTTAGGTTAGTTGCTGGAGCAGCAGCGTCCATTTGTTCGTCCAGTTGTTGATCATCGAACATGTCCTGTAGAAGTTTTTCTTCTAAGAACAGCTAGAATGAAGACTTTGTCTTTCTTTTTTTTTTACTTTTAGATATTTCTCTTCTGGTTTAGTTAGTTTTCATTTCTTGTTGCAACTCGACTCTCCCATATAATTTCTATAGAATTAATTTCTTCAGAAATAAGTTGTCATAAATCCATTATTTCTGTCTTCACTGTAATATTGTCAATAATCAACTGAGTATTTTCCTCGCGTACCTTGGAGCTCCTAAATGGGGTTCCACTTCATCGAGCAATTTCTGATCCTTATTTCTTGCCTGTTATCAGCCTGTCTTTCGCTAGACAATTAAGACATACTGAAGACAAAAAAGCTTTGAATGTAAGGCTAAGAAGCACCGAATTGATGAGCAAAATAAAACCAAGACTTTGTTGGTCTTGCTCTTGTTCTTGGTCTTGCTATAGAGCAAAGTCTTGATCTTCGTTTTGCACTTTGGAACAAAGTCTTGGTCTTGCTGTTAGGCTCTTGCATTAGTGCAGTATCTAAACTACTGACCAGTGGCTTTAACCATCCTACTAATTCACAGGTACTATTGTGTGTTTAGGTGATTTATTACAGGGTTGAAGGTGAGTTGATGTAATTTTGTTCATACTGTTCATTAGCAGAACTCTCAGAAAAAAATCAAAACTAATGATTTTGATACGGATTATGAAGTGTGAGGTAACACCTGGGTATATGTTTGGGTTTTCTTGATATGTTGCCTGCTTAGATAAATATGCTGGGTTTTCGAGAAACTCTTCTCTCGGTCATTTTACCTTGAAATGCATTCCTCATGGCGTTTTTCATTTACTGCTTCATGCAGGATCGATGCAGTAGGATCACATAAACGTATTCATTGGGAATAAATGAGTGCAACATCCATTGGTAGAAAAATGTTAAGAACTAAAATGAAAAAAAAAATTGAGTTTAAGCTCAGACTACCAATTTTTATAGATAGATAAAATAGTAAGAAATTTTAAAACAAAAATCAAAGATTGCATTTCTTGACGTCTTGCAGGGTCAACCCTGGTCTTAGTCTTGTTCTGGCACACAAAGTCATGGTCTTGGTCTTGCTTTCAACTGTGGGGTCTTAGTCTTTCTTCCGGCACTAGGACTCATCACTAGCATCAAAGCCTGAATACACTATACTTAGCACACACCGCTGGTATCGACGGTGTCTTAAAAATTGAAGAAGAGTCAGATGAAATTTTAACAATAATTATTAATACATTTAAATAAAAAATTTAAGATTTGTTGCTTGATCTCAACGCAAACTTGATAACTGGACACAGCACTTTATCTTTTGTAAATCTAAAGCATCAGCACATTCTGATATAGAAAACAAATAATTTTATATTAGACATCTTCATATGAATTCAATTTCTTGACCAGGAGTTCACGCAGATTGGAAAGTAATGACCTGTTACATTTATTCTTCTTCTTTTTGTGGTGACTTATTCTGTGCGAACGTTGGTGATTACCATGGCTATTCCTAGAGCGATAATTACAAGTTCAAGTAAAACTTCAGATTTAAGATAAAACACCAGACTTGATGTACATTGCATTGTTTACCTGACAGATAAACAATGCAATGTAGGTTATATCTGGAGTTTTCTCTTCAATCTGAAGTTTTACTTGAACTTGTAAAAGTCACCCTTATTCTATCAGCTGCCTGTCTACATAATTGTAAAGATGTCATCCCAAACCACTGGCGCAGGTTTTGCAGCCATGAGTTCCTTCTCCTTCCTGGTCTTCTCCTACCGTCGACTTTCCCTGTAGGATAAGCTGCACTAGTCGATATTTGTTGTTCCTCGTAATATGTCCGAAGTACTCCATTTTTCTTCACTTCACTGTGAATGTCACTTCTTTCGTTTTACCCATTCTTCCAAGTACTTCTTCGTTAGTTACGTGCTCGATCCCTGAGATGAAGGACAAAATATCTTAATGTTCTTCTTTTAAGTGAGCGAAATCTTCAAATTCTCATTATTTTTCTAAGCATCTTCTAGTTTCTTTTTCATCACACTTTTCTCCTCGCATGGATTTCTTGTACAAGATTTTCTAAAGTCTTCAATTTGATTTCAAGAAACTCTCCAAAACGATAGAAGTGTTATTCGATTTTTCCTGAAAATCTCAGTTTCATAAGAAGGAAAACATCCTCATCTTTCCTTCTTATAATATGTTATTTTCTAGATCAATCGTTAGAGAATTCCTCGAAACGCATTGAAAGTATCAGCATCTTCTTAGCGTTTCCTCAGAATTTCGCATATTGAGCTTTCTCTCTACAGTTCTTCATTAAGTGAGCAGAATCTTTAAATTTTCATTATAATTCCGAGCATATTTTGGTTTCCTCTTCACTGTACTGCGCAGTTTTTTTGCAAAAAATTTAAACTTCTTTTTTACAGTCGTAATCAGAGCTAATATAAAACTCTGATTGGTATCTCCAGACTCTCTAGTCTTTCTTCTCAAAAATATTTAAAATCTATTTCAGTACCTATTTCGGATTTTAAGTTTTCTCTTTAAAGTAACTTCAGAGTTTTTCATTTAAATAACCAGAACCTCTGAGTTCTGATTAGTACTTTCTCTCTAAAGTTCTTCTTTTAAGTGAGCAGAATCTATAAACTTTTATTTTATTTCTGAGCATCTTTTGGTTTCTTCTTCTCTGTAGTGCACAGTTTTTTCCAAAATTCAAACTTCTTATTTACAGTTGTAATCAGAGCTAAAATACATAAAACTCTGATTGGTATCTCTAGTCTCTAGTCTTTCTCAAAATTATCTTTATTTTTTTTCAGTATTACGGATTTTGAGTTTCCTCTTTAAAGTAACTTCAGAGTTCTCCATTTAAGTAACTAGAATCTCTGAGTCCTGATTACTATTCAGATCCACCATATTTTTGTTCTTCAAACTCCTTTGGTTTTTTCTTTTTGTCCCATTCTCGCTCAACTTTCTTTTCCAGTCCAATGTATTAATTTTTAACCCATCTGTCTTGTGTTCGCTACAGCTAGTGAAGGCTGTGGCTGGGGATGTCTTGGTGTGTTCTTCTCTAAGATATCTTATCTTTTTCTTTTAAGTGAGCGAAATCTTTGAATTTTCATTATTCTTCTAAGCATCTTCTAGTTTCTTGTTCATCACACTTTTCTCCTCGCATGGACTTCTTCTTCAAGATTTTCTAAAGTCTTCAGTTTGATTTCAAGAAACTCTCCAAAACGATAGAAGAATTATTCGAATTTTCCTGAAAACGTAAGTTTCATAAGAAGGATTAAGTGAGAATCTTTAATATATATTCATTTCTAGGTCAGCAAAACTTATTGAAAGTCTCATCATCTTCCCAGCTTTCTTCTGAATTTCGAAATTTGAGCTCTGTCTCTCTACAGTCCTTTTTTAAGTGAACAGAATCTTTACATTTTCATTACATTCCTGAGTCTCTTTTGGTTTCTTCTTCACTGTAATGCGCAGTTTTTTCCAAAAAATCAATCTTCTTATTTACAGTCGCAATCAGAGCTAATATAAAACTTCTATTGGTATTTCTCGAGTCTCTAGAGTTTCTGCTCAAAATTATCTTAAATATTTTTCAGTCTTTCGGATTTTAAGCTTTCTCATTAAACCAACTTCAGAGTTTTCCATTTAAGTTAACATAATCTCTGAATTCTGATTACTATTCAGATCCATTTTTTTTTGTTGTTTCTTCAAACTCCTCTGGTTTATTTATTTTGTCCCATTTCTGGCTCAACTTTCTTTTCCAGTCCAATGTTTTAATTTTTATCCCTTCTCTCTTGTGTTCACTACAGCTGGTGAAGTGTGTTTGTCTTAGTTTGTCCTTCTCATCTACTTTTTCTTCTTGTGGTGCCTTATTCTCTGCGCAGGTTGGCGAGTATTGTAACAGTTTGGTTTTGCCATTGGAATTTTATGAATAAAGTTACCTTTTTAATTGCTCTTTGGCCTCATTACACTCAATAACTTTGCTATTTGCCTTATTGGATAGTTTTCGTCTTGCAGTTGATAATGTTGGGTTTATTTACGTTTGTCATTCTTTTTTTTAAGGTTATTTTCTATCTGAAGTTTGACACATTGGTGTCAAACATGGCGGACTTCCCGCCCAGAAACGGGACCATTTTCTTGGGAGATGTCTCCACTTGTTGCTTCTCTTTGCTTCTCTTCGGTTGACGTCTGACAGTGTTGACACTGTTGACAGTGACTTTTGACTTTGCTTCCGTCATTATCTTTCGTTTTCTGTTTTGGAATTTGCTGCCGACGTGAAGGTTGGTCGTGGGAAAGGAAAAGTTGAATTGGTATTTTATCTCAGGCATCCTGAGGATTTTTCGGCTTTTCTTGATATAAAATTTCGGGCCACCTTTAGTGTTGCTTTGCGTGGCCGAAATTACCGTTACGTTACGGGATTTTCCGACCAATCTCACTCGAGAATTACCGTGCCGGTAAGCATTTTTTTGTGTATTTTTGAATCTATTTCAAGTAGTTTTCTTTTGTTTATTTGTTAGATTGCGAGTGTTTGAGTGCCGACGGCGGAGATCCATTTTGGTGTGGGACGACCCACTTTTCAGAAGATTTTAGTGGTGGTTTGTGTCCTCCTCGGAGGTGCTAGGTAGGGGCTTGAACTGCACACAGCGAACTTGTTAGGGGCTCATAGAAGTACCACCCAACACTCCCTGACCTGAACCACTGGTCCATCTACTTGTGCCACCTTCCTTGGCCTGGACCCAGTGTTAGTGGGATTGTTTTGGCGGCTGCTGAGTATCACCATTGTAGCTATCGAGTCCACTGCGGACTACTGTCACCGAGTCACTCTGACCTACATCCCTAGACTGACAGGACAGTGGACTGTTGCAACCCCCTTAATCCCCCCCCCCCCCGACAACATATGTAAATTAGTGGTAAGACCTTTTGAATGTCTTTTATGTAACTTAGTACGACTCTTATTTGGCCAACTTGACTTTGCTTCGCTACGTTTAACTTATATTGGAGCGATATTTTGGAGTGAACCCTTGCTGTGGCCCAAATTTATTAAGGTGTCCCTTCCACCTGGGAGGCGTCCTGTTGAGCCTGTGAACAACAGGTGGCGCACCCACTCCTATTAGCCGAGCTTTATCCGAGCCACCTCACGGCCTTGATCTATTAGCAACAGCAAGTGTTCACCTTTAGTGGGCTTTTGGCCACCGTCAATTGTAGGGTACCACACACACACACACACACATCCACCATTGTGTATTGTTGAATTTATCTGTTTTTGTTTTTACATTTCTTTGTTTGTTCCATAATATATGACCACACCACGTCAAACAGTGCTTTTATTTCGCGATTGTCTTTCTTGTGAGAATAAACCGTCTCAGTATCATAGCTATTCTTATTCTATTAGCTGCCTGTCTAAATAATTGAAAAGATGTCATCCCAATCCATTGCCGCCTTCACTGTGAATGTTACTTCCTTCGTTTTACATATTCTTCCAAGTACTTCTTCCTTAGTTACGTGCTCGATCTATGAGATGCGCAGAATTTCTTCCCAATCAAGGTTTCTGTCATGGTCCACGCCTCAACGCCGTACAAAAGGACTGGAAAGATGTAACATCTGATCATTTTTATTTTTAGTTCAGGTTAGGCTAAAGTTCAGGTGAGGCTGAAGTTTCTGTTGACGAAAAATGTTTTCATTCTATTGAATACAGTTCTTGCCTTCTCGATTCTTCTTCGATCTTACTTCTACGGATTGATCCCAGTTTGTGTTCAACCATTGATCACCAAGTAAATGTACGGTGTGTTCATTATAAAACTTCATCTAGCAGGCTATGAAATTTTTGACAGAAAAGGATGACATAATCAAAATAAATGGACTTTTGTTTCTGCATCCTTTTCTTTTGATATTTCACAGCCAACCAGATGAAAGTTTATAATGAACACACCGCATCTCTCGACTTGTTCTATAGTTTCTTGATTTAAAGTCAAAATCATAGGAGGCTGGTGGTTTTTGCGGATGGTCACATGTTTTGTCTTGGAGGTGTTCAGGACAAGTCCATATTCCTCGCTGGTTGTATTGATTTTCTCCAGAAGAGTTTGAAGATCCTCCTGGCTACTTGCGAGGATCACAGTATCATCTGCGTATCGGATGTTGTTTATGTTTTCGCCGTTTATTTTAATCCCTTCAGGAGAATCCTCCAGTGCCTCCTGAAATATCTTTTCAGAGTAGATGTTAAATAAGGTTGGCGAGAGCACTCATATAAAATAGAATACTTTACCTCTTCTGTTTTGTTGCCGGCTATGTTCACGCAAGCTGACTGGACCTGGAAATTTGCTATAATTCGTATATCCTTGCTGTCTAGGCCTACCTTCCGCATTACTTCCATCAACTGTGTGTGTTTTGCCCTGTCAAAAGCCCTTGAAGAATCTATAAAGCATGCGTACACATCTCGGTTCATGTCCCTACAGCGTTGTACTAGAACTTGTAATGAAAAGATTGCCTGTCCAGTTCCCCTAGGGCATTTCTAAATCCAAATTGAGATTCGCTGGTGTATAAGTCACATTTTCTATATATTCTGCTGTGGATGATCTTGGTGATCACTTTGAAGATGTGATTGATTAGACTGGGGTATTGAAGGAAGGAAACTTTTTGGGGAGGGTAGTGAAGGAAGACATTAACCAATCAGAAGGTTTTTTTCCTGTAACATAGATGAGATTGAAGATTTCTTCCAGAGACATGAGCAATTCCGTGCTACTGTGACATAATATTTTTATCAGTGCTACACGGACCTCGTCAGGTCCAGGAGCTCTCTCAATTTCTGCTCATGCCCAATTCAAGAACCATGTGAGGGCATGGTTCTTGATTGACATCTTCTGATGTAATGTTTTGGGGTATCATCTGAGAATTTTGTATGAATATATTGTCTCCACGTCTTTAATTTATCTGTCAATTATGCTGTAAGTTTACCATCTGAGTCTACCAGGGTTCTTGTTGTGGTTTTCTTCCGAGTATGTGTCATTTCCTTTATCTTTCTGTACATTTTCCTGCCAGCCATTATTCCTTTGCAGCTATGATTTCCCTCTTTATTGTCTTGTATATTGATCGGTACTCCTTCCTGTTTTTGTTTTTAAGTATTCGTCTCTGGGTCACTAGGGTCAGAATCTCGTCTGTCACCCATTCCTTCTTCTTCACACTTGCCTTTTTAGGTACTTTTCACTGGTGTTCCTAATAACTTGGACGATTCTGTTCCATTTTTGTAGGGGTTCTTCTGGGGTTGCCACTATTTCTTCCATCCGGCATTGTGAATTTTGCTGCCAGTATATATGCTCTGCACGTTCCATATGACGAATGGATGATACAAAACATCATCTGCAAGATCATTTTGAAGATGATGTCATACTGCTGTTTTTGGTGATCTTACTATTCAATACCCTATTACAATCTCGCTAGCACGGCGAATTGGCCCACTGCAAATTTTAGCAATAAGCAGTTAGTAGAATCTTTTATAGTAGCTTGTTTTGAGAATGTCTTCATGCTGTATAAATTGCAATGTCGATAATACCATCCGGTCCTGCATTAAACTGCATTGTGTTAAAGGCAGTTTACATTGCCTTGGATAAAGCAAATCCATCACATTTAATTACATTACGTGTTCTTGCACATTGCTTGGCCTAACACAATCGCTTAGCACCCTCGCTTATTAGGGTTCGTTCATAACAAAGACCCGTCATATGGTAGAGCAACACAAAACATGTCGAAGAAAAACTCCCTTGCTATAAACGACTGTTGTCTCAAAAGTTTAAAAAAAAACTAAAACCATTTCTTCTTGGATAAAATACAGAAACGCGAAACGAGGAAAAAGGTTCAGCCGACACGCACTTGGAAATTCGTTGATTGCAATCTCTGGAAACTAGCCAGCTTGCGTGCCTAAGGCTCCCCTTATGATATGGAACTCTGGGAACATAACAAACTTATTTCGATTTGAACTGGAGGAACACAGTTTTAGAATGGAAACTCGAAAAATTGCCCTGTTCAAATAAGTAACGATGCACCACCGTATAACAAATATAACACAAAATAGACCCTTATTAAATGAAATTTCCATATAAATGGAAAGCCTGATTACCGTAGCTGTTGTGCTGCATCGCGGAACTGTGTTTGCGCATACATGATAGTGATGAATTGAAGTTCTGTCTAGACGGCAAGCCGCATAGGTTCCAGGCAAAATCAATCTTGACTTCTTGACAAACCGGCAATTAAAAAGTAATTTTTCACCGCGAAGTCAACATGAAGGATTAAATTATTGCCAAACTGAGCGAAAGCAAAATTAGTAATAATGAAATTTTGTCCGTCGCTAAAGCTGCTGCTGTGTAGGAGCTGTGTTCTCAAACCCACATCAAATTCAGCAACCCTGTTCTCTGCAGATATAATTATAATAATAATTATTCGAGGAGCACCGTCTTGCCAAACTCTCGGCGAGGCTCCGGATATCATTGTATGAAATTAACGTCAAGAATTAACCTAATTTGACCGCTCATAATTGGGCAGCTATGTCGGTTTAGTTTTTAAGACTCCATTCCTCATGTATGTAATATTTCCATTAGCTAAAATTCATTTTTCACTACTAAGTGGAATCTTTATACTAGCTGTCCATGATTATTTAAGCTGTTTCTGGACCAGGCAGAATTTTCGATAATTTCACTTGACTGTCACATATTAATGCCTCCTCAGCACACTTAATGACGTATATGAGAGACCGAGGCAGAAATTTACACACCTTTTAACACTAAATATAAAATTTTCCCATGAAACCGTGCAACGAAAGAGGAAAGTATTTTAATAGTTGGTTAAACGTGAAGCATGACTATTACTGCAGAAAGTTTTAATTACTTTTGCAGCCCTGGAAGGGCTCTCTATAGATACTCCATAAAGTTCTAAATTGCGTTCACAAAATACAAGTTATATACTGTCAAAAGTGGTTAAAGTTTAACTGTACAGAAAACGTCAATTTAGCTACAAACAAATCATGAATACTTAAAAATTGTGCTAACGAATATTTCATTAGCTGGCTCGCCAACACTGAATATTCATGGGCCGAAATTGTTTGGTTTATAATAGACAATCAGATGCTATTGATTTATATTCTGGTTAATCTGCACCGAACAATGTAACGGTATTTACTTGATATGCAAATTCTTGGCGCAACTGTCGATTTTGACAACAGAAAATTGACGAATCGCGTTTATGGAGCTTTAACAGAGTTTCTTATACACGCAAGCCATGCATCAGCTCAAAACAAATATCGATATTACAAGTTCACCTACAAATAATATTTTTTACTCTTCTGATACAATTACTAGAAAATTGTACCTATTTATCAGTCCTCTCTTTCGTTTATTTTTTGAACATGTTTATCTTTTTTTTTCTTAATTTTGGCATGTGTAAACGAAGACAAAAATGTGAGTTTTGAAGAACATGAGCTTAGTTTCTTCTTTCGTTATTCTAATACTTCTTTGTTCAATTTCGTAGTTTTTGTTTTTAATTTGGATTACAAACGTACTTACTTACTTTTGCTTTGTTGGTTTTATAAAAATTATTTATTTGCATACATGCAATACTTAGTGTAGAAAAGAAAACTATTAGACTCATCACAAAAAGTTCCAGTCTCTAAAATATCGGTCAGTAGTCACCCAAAATAGTTTCAGAGTTAATTTATTAGGTACAGTAAAACATTCCATGCCAACCTATAAAAAAAAACTACACCAAGATATGATTTTTGATAATAGGAACCACTCTGCCCTATGGTTATGGAATGTATCAATAAAATAATGTTTGGGTCTATTTTTTTAACGCAATTATCTTTAAAATTATTAGAGATGGGCTGCATAAAAAAGCTTCAAAAGACTCATCATATGCAAGAGCACTCTATTATTTATGTTGTCTCATTAAAAAAAAATCTTTGATTCGCCATAGCTTTTTGGACACCTTGTATAGTGATCACTATTTGTAAAATGCAGCTTTAATTCTACATGACACCACTTTTGCGCCATATTAGTATCTATAATTACCAGTATACAGGGGGCTCCTTTGGTGTTATTCTTCCACCGCTAATTAGGGATTCAAAAGGGCTAAATTTCAAAACTCACCGGTAGGTCTACCGGTGAGTTCTTTGGCGCTTTTTCGAAATATCCACATCAATGAAGATACAGAGTGTCAAAGTTTTATTAAATAAAGGAAAGGAAAGGATATATCTAATCAAAAACTGCCAAACTACTTCAGATAACTAAACAAAATTTTGTATGTGTTAATAGCTACTTGGACAAAAACAATAAAATATTTAGTCCACTCGCCTGAGCGAAAGTCTACTTTTCCGCCCGCATTTGAACGAGGAAAGTTATACTTTTCCGCACTAGCGCCAAAAATTCGGTTCCAGACTCTTTCCAACAGCCTCTTGATATGTTATGGGGTCGTTTGTCATGGGACAACCATGATGAACAGTTATCGGATTACCTCTTATGAGACAAACGATGGGATGAAAAATAACCAGTTATGGAATTGCTAGAGATGGCAGATGTGGAAAGGAGATGAGAAATGGAACTAAGGTTTTCTTATGGAAATTCCCATGTAATAATGGCTAAAATAGCGTTCGAAGCCGCCTTACATGTCTACTCGTTATTCTGGTCCCATTGATTAAACTAGTCGAAGGCGTATAAGAGCTTTGGAAACTCCGTCTAAGACTTACTCGAAAACTATGGATCAATTTCCATGCTGCTTGTGTTTTTCATGGTCCTAGAAAAGATCATGGCAGTCCAGATTGCGCAGTGCTTTAATGAAAATAATTATTTTGTATGCTGCCAGCAGGGATTTAAACTGGGAATTATGGATTTTGTATTCTACATTCAGGATTCATTCGATGAGAAGCAATTCACTGCTCCTCAACAAGACTTTCGATTGCGTCTCACACGACATCCTTCTTCGTGTGGTATCATTTCGGCTGCCCTGATAACAGAAATTATGAACTTTTACCCTTCTCACTGTTATCCTTTAGTGAACTTGGGAAGCGTGAAGACGCACTCAGTGAGCAAGAAAATATGCAGAAAGCATGCGCGAAGGAACAAGACGTTCGGCAGAATACCGCAATAATATTTTAGGAATTCTAAAAACACCCTTAAGTATCAAAAGATCAAATGAGCAGAGGGTTCTCAATAGTCTGTACTCCAAGTTGATATTTTCAGCCTCTACCGTGTAGATAAAGGCTCAGGAGGTGTTATTATGGAGCAGTGCCTCCAAAATCAACTTTATTATTACAATTACAAAAGCTGTAACAGTTTGGTTTCTCCATTGGAATTTTATGAATAAAGTTACCTTTTTAATTGCTCCTTGGCCTCATTACACTCAATGTCTTTGCCATCTGGATCTTTTTGCTATTTTCCTTATTGGATAGTTTTCATCTTGCAGTTAATAATTTTGGATTTATTTACGTTGTCTACTTTTAGCTTCTCTTTGTTCGGTTGACGTCTGACAGTGTTGACACTGTTGAGAGTGACTTTTTGACTTTTCACTTGGCTTCCGTCATTGTCTTTCATTTTCTGACTTGGAATTTGCTGCCGGCGTGAAGGTTGGTCGTGGAAAAAGGAAACTCCGAATTTGCGATTTATCTCAGGCATCCTGAGGATTTTTCGGCTTTTCTTGGTGTAAAATTTCGGGCCACCTTTAGTGCTGTTTTGCGTGGCCGAAATTACCGTTTCGTCACGGGATTTTGCCGACCAACCTCACTTGAGAAATACCTTGCCGGTAAGCATTTTTTTATGGCGTGTTTTTGGATCCATTTCTAGTAGTTTTATTTCGTACTTTAGCTTATTGGATTGCGAGTGTTTGAGCGCCGACGGCGGAGTTCCAGTTTGGTGTGGGACGACCCACTTCAGAGAAATTTTAGTGGTGGTTTGTGTCCTCCTCGGAGGTAAGTCTTCCAGCCATGTGCCTTCAGCGATTTCATTACTAGTATTTCACCTTTTTCTTGCTATTCTCTTGGTTTTCGAATATTAGAGTTCATTGTATCCCTAGGTGC
This sequence comes from Taphrorychus bicolor, assembly GCA_951812265.1. Classification (NCBI taxonomy): domain Eukaryota; kingdom Metazoa; phylum Arthropoda; class Insecta; order Coleoptera; family Curculionidae; genus Taphrorychus; species Taphrorychus bicolor. Next base: position 19,648,510 of record OX638302.1, read on the forward strand.
TAGGTAGGGGCTTGAACTGTGTGTAAAGGCAGTACCTTGGCGCTGCTAGATAGGGGCTTGAACTGCGTATAGCGAACTTCACCATAGCTATCGAGTCCACTACCCACATAACAATTTTACATTCTTTGCATATTATAAGAATATGCTTTTGAGGAAGTTGGACGTGATATACATGTGATAAATTATCATTCGGAACTAGTATATCACATGTATATAACGTGTTACGCGAGGTGCGTTGCAAATGATATTTAAGTTCTTTTCATGTTCTTCCTCATGTTACAGGAATGTGATGAACATGTTTTTTTGCTACATGACAAGCATGTACCTTCTTAGTTCTTCAACGGAACAGTCTATACATATTCCTTGTATATTACGATCACATGCTTAAAAAAGCAGTGGGAGTAGGTAAATCCAGATTTAACTGCCGGTTCGAAAGGTCACAGATGAATCAAATCTGAAATGACATGAAAACAAAGTTAGATTATTTCCGTTTCTACATCATTGGACCGGACCCATTAACGGTTAAGACCGAATTTACCTATATTCAAGTACTTGACAAGAACTATAAGAATTATAACCCGTAAGACGCCTTAAAGACGCTAAATCAAGCTAGCGTCTTTAAGGTATACCGACAGATGAGTATAAATGTAGTAACTATTCTGGAAAATCAATGGAATGAAAATAAAATGTCGAACATAAAAAAGATATATTGAAGTCAACATCTGTAACATTAACATAAACTATTAAATATATCATTTATCTGTTTGTTCTAATCTTTGTTTGGCTTTCACCAGCCAAATCTTGATCACTGCGATTATAGCTGTTTCAGAAACGGTCACGTACTCTGATTTAATACTCTCTGCAAATAAATAAAAAAATGATAATTGAAATGGTTAATAATAAACTTTATAGTATGTGGGTTTTTATACATGATAAAAATGCAATAATATCTTATCTTAACGTTCAAATTAATGTATGGTTCATTATTTGTATATTGAGATCTAGAGAAATTATTAACACCTAGGAAATAATTCAGATTAAATATTCTGGCGCGCTCAGGCACTGCGTTTAAGTTCCATCGATCATTTATTCATAACTAGACATAAATTGTCCCGGTGTACAGTACACAATTATATCATAATATACAGGGTGACTCAAAAAATGTACCAGTACTAATTTTTTTTTAAGAGACACCATACTTTTTTTACTTCATTTATGATACTTTTTTGAACCACCCTGTACGTTTTCATATAATTTTAAAATGTGCTCTACGCAACAATTTGCAAATAAGCTATAGTCAGTGGTTCTACTGTGACAGTAAATGTAAACTGTAAACTTCAAAACAACTTTTAGGAACAAAAAATACCATATTTATTTAATATATAAAATTAGCTTGGAGAGAAAACATTTAAAACTAAGGAGCTCTTACCAAGTATGCACCGGGCCACAGCTAAATCCTTGAATGCAAATTTCTTTTTTGCTCCTTCCCAAGAATACTCCATAGCCACCTCATTGGCAAATGTTCTATACAGAAGCTTCCTTGTCGCTTGACTATAGGAATGCCCCCCGACTCGCCGAAATTCTTTCACCTAAAACAAAGCAATACAATTTTTTACACTTTTGATTCTATACTATAATAATATGTATATAAAAAATATTATATATCTGGCAAGTAATATGTATATATTACTTGCAAGATGCTAATTATTTCAAAATAATCTTTTTAAAATTTATTACTGGGTTAAAGTAAAACAACATAAATTTACCGTTGCAACGTAGCGCTCATTATCGGCAGATAACCAGTCCTCTACTTCCTTCAGTTGCAAGGCTGTTCGAACTGGCAATTTCTCATAAAGAAATTGCACATGAGACTGTGTAGCAACCAAATCGTTTTTATCAGATATGTTCCTAGCTGACTGCAATAGTGTTCCTTGGTTCTCTAAAAGGGTGTTTACTTTCAAATGGAGATGCGTTAGTTCCACCAAAACCAATTTTTTGAAATCTGAAAATTGAAAAAAATTAATAAATGTATATTATACCTAGTGTCAAGCTATACTTAAACTATGATTCACCATCAGTTACCTTACCTGCATCATTTAAGCCCTGGCAAGCAGTCTTCCCTGAGACTAATTCCACTCGTGGTTCGCTTTCCTGGCGTAAATAACTTTGGTTATTGTTATCTCCTAAAAAAAAATCATCAACATCTTTAATCAAATATGTAAGAATTAATTTATGTTTTATCTGATATACTTTCGCTTGCATAACTGATGTCCGGTAAATTTGTTGTCAAGGGAGCCCTGGATTTTGGCGTGGATCTTGGCGGGGAGAAGCTTTTAGCATTAATAGTATTGTCAAGTTGTACAAGTTCTGGTAGAGTTGTTTTCAACAGAGGCCTGGTTCTTGGAGGGGAGAGGCTTTTTGACCGGGTACGAAAAAATAACGGCTTCTTCTTTAATGATCTTGTCGCTATATAATAAACATTATTATTTATAAATTATGAAATACAATTATATTATGAAATAGATAGCAAGCTGCGAGACTCACCTTCAAATAAATGGGTGGAAGCAGGGTATGTATTTCCATCATCTGATGAAGTCGAACCGTTCTTTCCATCTTCAGAAGAAGATTCAACAAATTTCCAATTTCTCTTTCTTTTACGAGTTGAAGGCTTATCAGAAGATGACAAATCACTTGTCGACATGGCTTTTTTTGCCTTTTTTAGGGCAGTACAATATTGTTCTGAAAATTGGTAAATTTTTGCAGGTAAGAAACAGAGGACAAAAATTTATTTGACATTGTGAATTTTTTTCCAAGGACTGAAAGTGTACCTTTTAACTCTCTGGGAAAAAGGGTGACACTTTATTCCCCGAAATAAAAGTCAAAATGTGGCTTTTTATTTCTCAAACTGCAAATTTTTTTTTCTCGAAATGTCAATACAGATTATACACACAAAATATCGATATGTTCATTTGTAACACTTTAAAATGCCTGCAGATTCTACTGCAATTTTGTCCATATTAGAAATAATGGAAATATGCAGAGATGGTAGCAAAACTTACCATAAGTTCCTAAAACCGCAACCCGATGTAATTTCCAATCATCTCTGACAGCTGCTTCAGTCTCGATCATTTTTCTAACTTTATCTATTTTATAAATCTCTGCTGGAGGCCAATAGCATTGCATTGTTTCCTTATCACACCATCCTTTTGGAACTGCTTCCACGGTATCTTCTTCCAGAAATTTTACGACAAACCACATCTAAATTCGACAGTTAAAATGCAAATTTAATTTTACAAAATACAACTTTCCATATTTTCTATCAGATTCTGAAAACATCACTACCAAATGTAAAATAGTAAAACTTACATATAGAAACGTAAGATATAATACAATATTCAGAACAAAACATATAAAAAGATTTTTTTATATAAATGTTGGCAATAATCAAAATTTTTTTTTTATTTATTGTTTTATTAAGTTGGTAGGTATTGGATATTATTATTATTATTATTATTGTAAATGAGAAGTACCTACACCCAGTGTTCTAAGGCTTTGAAACAAAGACGTTAACATGTGCCACAAATTTCAAGGAATGAATTAATGCTACACAAAAACAAACAATATTTTTATAGCAGCTACCTTTCCTGTAATTACTTAAATAGTTACAAACATCAAAAAATTATTAAAAACATTAGTGTACAAGTGGGATGCAAACCAATTGTTCTTTGTAGGGTAAAATCATAAGTTTTCTTTTAATAGAACTTATAGAATACATACTTAAATGTGTGTCTATATCTTTTTTCACGTAATAAATCCCAAATTTGCCAGAATTAATTGGCTTTGTAAAAAAATCACTTTGCCTACTGTATGTATAACCCAACAGTACCACTGTATTTTCATAATGTGCAAAATTTTTTACTTCAACTATTTGTCCTGAATTTAATTCAACAAAGGAATCTGCTCTTTTTGATGTATTTATCAAGTAATCTTTAACTTTTAAACATTTGTACTGTGTTGATTTACAACCAGCCAGAACAGGTCCCTTGCTATGTTCAAAAAATAGTTTCATTCCCTCTGACCTATCCACTGATCTGTTTGTACTTTTAACAATTGTCTTCTCTGAAATTCTCCTAATTACTTGTTGTAAAGGATGTGATGATTTGCGAACAACTTTTTTGATTTGTGGCATATAATTTTCAAATTTAAATGCGCTGAAATTATCTAAAACCCCAAACAGTTTTACACAATCAACCAAATGAAGCAAACTGTGCACATTATAAGATATAAACTCATCATTGTATAGTTTTTGAGAATTGATAATGAAATGTTTGTATAGGTCATGAGAATATTCTAAAAATAACGGGTTCTCAATAAGTTCTTGACTACACAAAATTCTTGTTGCCACAGATAAAGTAACAAAGTTATGGTAATCTGCTTTATCAACATTGTCCTTGAGAACAACAATCCCAGTATATAACAAAAATAGCCTAAATTCTGTAGCTTTATATCGTTTAGATTCTAATATTGATCTGGTTTTTCTATTGAACTCACATGGCAAATAGCATTTGATATGACTAAGCCTTAAATCAATATTATTAACTGAAAGTGCCCTTAACTTATAGGGTGGTTTTCCAAAAATCCAACCAAACTTTTTATTACACAGTAACCTTTTTGTTACACCTAATAACAAGCAGTGCATGTAATCTATTGGTACTGAATCTATCATATCAAAATAAGGCAAATCTTCTATTAAAGTGCTTTGAATATGATGTTCAGGTTGCGACCTGGATCGGAAAGATAAATCAGTTCGCTTAACAAACTCCGTTTCTTTAAAATGCAAGTTGTTGCCATAATCTCCTTCAAGTGTACATTTGGAACAACTAAAAAAACCACTGTGTCCTTTGATGTTAAGGACATATGATTTAGCAGGAGCATCACATATCAATGATTTAATTTTGAATTCAAACACATTATTACTGATAGATATCCCATTTTTAATGAGATTTTTTGCTTCACTAACAAAATCTTTTAGGAACTCATTTGCTTTTGGTTTACCTTTTCCATAATACAATGCAACACAAAAGACTTCAGATTTTAAATTTTCTATACTCTCAATGGCACATAAAATTGGCCAAAAAGATTCATTGCTACTTTTAAACAAGGGAGCACCATCAATGTTAACTGAAATAAGAAATTTGTCATGTGCTTTAAGGAGTACATTGTATTTGAAACAAATATTACTGATAGTCTTGTTTATTCCAAAGTAGTGATAAAGACCTTGCCCCATAGATTGTTCTATAGTTTTAGAGGGTGTGCCCAAGAGAGTCCTAGGATCAAATGGCAAATTTTTCAAACATTCTATAGTTGTTCCTTTCAAAATTTTCAACAATTTTTTTAACGCAACATGAGAAATGTTTTCTTCCACAGCCCAAGTAGCAAGTGATACATTAAAGGCTTCAGGCTCAGTTTCAAAATAAGTGACCTCTCGAGTGCCCCCAAGTACAGCTGATGGCATTCTCGATACTTCAGTTAAAGACCTTTCTTTTTTATGTAGGTCTGATTCTGACAATGAGGTTGAATGATATTCAGGTAAGATTGAGGGCTGAATGAAAGATGAAGAAGAATGACTCTGTGATTCAGATGGAATTTGCTCGGGAATTTGAACATGCTTTGAATGAACATTTTTTGGACCTTTGGGTCCCCTATTATAAGCTGCCAGTAAACTAGCTATGCGTTGGTTACGCAATTTTCTCATATATGTCTCCCCATATCCCGTTGTGCGCCTTTGTCTTTTCATTTTAAAAGACATACGGTTTTATAGGTATAACTCCACCCACATATAGCAAAAAAATGATATCACTATTTTGATTAACTAACCCATTTTGTACTATTGAAAAAATGTGTTGTACGTAGGTGATACGTGTTATTGCAATATATAAAGTAGGTACCTTATACTACCTTACCTTTGGGGCACAGTGAACAAACTTAAAAGTGGAAAAAAATGGAATCTGAGATGGAATCCAAAAATTCCTTTGTTATTGGAAAGCAAGACTGGTAGCAAATTAAATATCTAATATACCGTCCGACTGTCCGAGGCCGACACACGTGTAAGGAAAGACCGCGAACCGCGACGGTATGTAGTATGTTTGACTTTGACTTGACATATAACAGATGACGCTACAATTGACATAAGACACATATGGGTTCGGCATGGCGATCTTAACTCTATTTACTCCGAATGTCGACAGTCATGTGAGAACGTGTAATAAAGGACCAAGTGAATCACATGACGGTCCATTTGGGTGGAGTAATTGGAGTTAAAAAGAGACCGTGTCAAATTCGGATACACAGTTTATTCATTGAAAACGTCATCTAGAAGGCTGTGCAATTTTGATAGAAAGGTCGAATCAATCAAAAATAGTTTTGTTCCTTCATCCTCTTTTGATATTTCAAGTCCAAGCCAACTAGATGACGTTTTCTAATGAACAAACCGTAGATCACGGTCGGCTAAAGCCGATATGTCTATATTCCATTAAACAATTTTGACAGTGATGTTGAGACTTTTGCTATTAATGCAAATTAATGAAAAAAATTGATTGAAAAAAAATACTTTATTAACTGCATGGGGCCTCATGTGAAATTATTAATAATTATATAAGAAGACAAATAAACAAAGATAAAAACAAAGTGATGAAGATCTGTATGTGTAGAACAAAAATTTGGAAAACATTAAGTTACATGGAAGTTCTTCCAAAGAACATTCCATGAATGTTATTCGTAGGAACTTCTTTTAGGTAATGTTTTTATCACATGATATTCTTATAAGGCAAGAACCTGACTTTTCTTAACATGAAAAGAATGTAACATTCGGAATGTGATTTCGGGAAATATTATGGACACATTATATGAACCTGCCTTGAGGAACATTCTTTTTTGGTAGCTCGAGGGAACATGAATAGAATATGAATATTCCTTTAATGTTATCTGGGCTACAGACTACTGTCACCAAGTCACGCTAACCTACATCCCTAGACTGACAGGACAGTGGACTGTTGTAACCCCATAAGTTCTCCCCCCGATAGTATATGTAAATTAGTGGTAAGATCTTTTGAATGTGTAACTGATTACTCTTATTTGGCCAACGACTTTGCTACGTTTAATTTATATTGGAGTGAACTCTTGCGGTGGCCCCAAATTTACTAAGGTTTCCCTTCCACCTGGAAGGCGTCCTGTTGAGCCTGTGAGCAACAGGTGGCGCACCCACTCCTATAGCCGAGCTTTATCTGAGCCACTTCACAATCTTAATATGTTGGTGACCGCAAGTGTTCGCTTTAAGGGGCTCTTGGCCATCACACTACCTACACACCAGCCTTAGCGTATTGTTGAGTTTGTTGAATTTGTTTGATTTTTTTTTTTTTTTGTCTCTTTTATAATATATGACCACACCACGTCAAGCAGTGCTTTTATTTCGCTTTTATTTTGTCATTGACTTTCATGTGAGAATAAACCGTCTCAATTGGTGACAGCAATGAGTGCTTCAAGGGTTCAGTGAAAATAGGCCGCTGAATACGGACACGTGATGATCGCACACAGCAATGGGTTTCGTGCACATGACGTCATTTTGCAAAAATTTTAGTAAATATAACTTCACTTTAATAATTAATTGTATAATGTTTGCAATAAAATTGGTCTTATTGCAATAATTTTAAATCCTACTAAGGCCTGTTTGGGGGATCCAAACTTTAAATTTAGTTATGTTGGTGCAGAAGCACACAAATACAATATATTTTTTGTTTTTAACCAATGTAGTCACGTGCCACACGAAACCCATATAGAAGACTGCTGATTAGAACAGTGTATCACATGTGAAGACGTATATATTTCCTCATGTAGGAGAATATTAACGTTTTTATTTCATTTAAGAACACAGGCAGTCAGGGTCAGGGAAATGACATCAGCAGAGAAAGAGGGACAGATATGAGGGTATATCAGATCCATCCTTGTCCTTATTATGTTCCTCATATAAATGATCTACCAATATGGGGGCTTACCGCTGGGTTTATTCTCTTTGCTACACTACCGTCGATTCGGTTTTCTGCGAGGAAAACCGGTCCCATAAATTTGCCTGGAGCCTGGGTTGGTATTATTTGAGTTCGTTGATAAAGGGATTGAAGAGCAGCCTGTTGATGACTAATTGTCTCATGAAGCACTTAAGCAGTTCTTACTTGTTTTGGAATTTCACTGCTGGCTTTCATATGTGGTGCTTAAGCATGGTGCAGAAAAAGTGCAAAAACTTAGAAAAATAAAACCGCCATATTAAACTTAGTTCTTCCTTGTCTGCTCTCATCTTACTTCTACATAAATACTTAATTTGGCCCTTTACGGTAGTATGTATCTAAATTTGGGTCGTGCTGGCTGAAGTCGATGACAATCGATCAAGAGTCTTGGTTGTCTTGGAACAATCTGGAATGCACCATTTTGCAAAAATGTTTAATGGATGACAAAAATTAGAATAAAAGCTTAAAAAATCTGTATCAGTAGAAATTCATTCTCAGTTGAAAAATGTTGTCCCAAATGTCGCTGTGTTAAGAAGAAATACCATAGAATACCAGGCTCACTCTATGAAATAAGAAATGTAGGACGTCGAAAACAAGATTTAGAGCTAGCACTCAAATTTGCTAGTTCTATTTCAAGGAATCTGGGTTAAAACAGGTGAGATGTATTAATAACAAAATGTACGTTTCTTTCTGTCATCAACTTAAAAAAAAAATAGAAATGTCTTTCCTCTTTTCCTTTTCTTCAGTGATTTAACCACGTTGCAAAAGAAAATTTAACATTCGAAAATATTTCTCAAAAAAAAAACTGAAATATGGTGGAAGGGCACAAATCATCATGAACTTTTTGGCACTAGTGCGGAAAAGTTCAACTTTCCACATTAAAATGCCTGGGGGAAAGTGCACATTCCTGTGTGCACATATTTGGGTTTATAAGTGGGATGCACATAAGCTGTTTTTTAATTTTTGAAAAAATCAGATTAAACTATTTTATCAAAAATAGATAATTATTACGAAATTCTCGAAAGAAAAATATTTTTTCATTACTTTTTTATTTTAATGGATTTTATGGTGATAAAATTATCCCCATATAAAGTAAAATCAATGGGTTGAAAATTTTTAGTGGACCACTCGATATAGACTTTTTTAAAACGTAATTTTTGTCTTTTATGAATAATCTTAAACAACTTTACTTAAAACGTTCATTCAACGAAGGCAGATCAAACAACATCGCGAGGCCCTCAGGGCCCAATGGACTATAACACGTAAGGTAAAACACAAGACTTGATGTACATTGTATTGTTTACCTGACAGATAAACAATGCAATCAATGTAAGTTATATCTGGCGTTTTATCTTCAATCTGAAGTTTTACTTGAACTTCAAGAAAATTAGTTTCACCAAAAACAACAAATTAGAAGATTTTCATCAGTTTAGCCTGATTTTGCCCTAAACTCCAAATTTGCATTATTAAGTTGTTTGGGTAATTTTTAAAAGGTCGATTTTGCACTTTTAAGGACAGAAAGTACAAATCAGATCGGCGCTCCGCAACCGTAGGGAGTAAAAATACAGGATTTCGGTCACGCTCGCTGTCCGCGGAACCTCTGCTAATAAAGCCTGAGACTAAGTACGGGATGTTCATCTAGCAGGCTATGAAATTTTGGCAAAAAAGGATGACATAATCAAACTAAGTGAACTTTGATTTCTCCATCCTTTTCTTTTGACATTTCACAACTAACTAGATGAAGTTTTATAATGAACATCTCGTACTTGATGATGATCATCGACAGCGGTCTGACCTGGAAAATTCACGTATAAAAGGCATGCTATAAGGCAACAACACTGGTTGCCCTAGTATCGTTCGGAACGTACGTTACGTGCAATGGAAGATGCTCCAGACAGCGACGTTTTAACGGAAAAAACCCAGGAAAACCTGAAGAGAGCCCCAGAGAGTTTAAAAGAAACCAAGACTTCCTCATTGAATTCAGAGTATGACTTTGTGGATAGCTACAGTGATGAGGATGAGCAGCCAGTGGTCAAGGTCAAGTAGGGGTAGTGTGATACTTGAGAGGGAAGAGGAAAACGATCAAGAGAGTGCCTACAGAAGAAAGTGGATGATGAGGACAAGAAGAACCCTCAGTACATTGAAAAGGGGCACATCGGGGGGATCGAACTGCTGAGGATGCTGAAGAGAACCCAGAAGAGACTGAGGCTGAAAAGGCAGATGAGGACTCAAAGAAAAAGGTGTGGCAGGAAAGAAAAAAATGGCCTAATGATAGGTTTAACGATCAAGAGCATACCCCTAGGTCAAGAGCAGAATTGATTGCTATTCATGGTTATGACATCCGCAATGAAGAAGGCCCTCCAAGGGCAAGAAGGCGCAGAAGATATGGCCGAGGTCCCAATAAGTACACTCGTAATTGGAGGATGAGGATGCTTATTCAAAACCGCCGCAAACGAGGCATAAACGAGGCGTCAGAAGGACGCCTCAAAACTCGAGGCTCAGCGGGGATAATAACAACAATGAAGATAATGTTGGGCAGGCAAAAGGACAAACGGTCAATGTCGCCTAACACTAACCAAAAAAATATCCAAGATTTTAAAGAGACTGAGGTTTATAACCGAAAATCAGCTGAAAGGCAAGACAGGCAGCCAGAGCAGTTTAAACCCAACAACAACCGACAAGCAATTGAAAACAGCATGGACAGCAGCCAATCTGAACCGTTCTCCAGCGCCTACCCAATATCCTGGGCAGGTAACTGCTACGGTACTGGGCAGGAGGTGGGGTCTAAAGCCACACGTCCTGCATTGGCTCTGCACTGCGGAAATTTGACCGAGGATATCCTATTGGTCCATGGTCTGGTGGCGGTCGACAGGGTCTGCTATGCCAGACTGCAGAGAACAGTCTGCCTAGCCATAATGGGCGCGTTAAGAACAACACCGGGAATAGGTCTCAATGCCTTATTTGGTCTGCCGGAGCTTCCAATCTGAATGAAAAGGTAGGCGATGACTTAGTGTAGGAGGATGGATTGCTGCCACCAGTGGAAGGAAGCAGTCATATGCAAATCACCAGCCTCATTCAGCGGGACATTTCAAATTTCCTGTCGCAGGAGGGGCGCCCTTGCAATCGGCTGAGATAAACTAAAACAACCATTTGGGATAAACATCCCAACAAGAGAACAAGTCAAAGAAGAGCTGCTTCACCGACCTTCTGAGTATGATAATCATATGATAATCAGGTATGGTATACAGACGGATCAAGAATGGCTGATTCACAGTCCAAAATCAGGCCTTGAAGAGAGCGAAAGTTTTCCCTTGAGAAGCCACACTACGGTTTTCTAGGCGGATGTGTTTGCAATACTCGAAGTGGCCACACGACCAGAAGTGAAACAAGGAGAAGAACAGAACATATTTATCTACTCCTACAGACAGGCGGCTCTGCGAGCCATCTGCAGGAACAGGACGAGTTCAAAGCTCATTTTGTTTCGGCAGAAACAAAAAGGGTAACTCTGGGATGGGTTGTCGCGTTTAAAGATCTCAATAGCCGCTCTTTCGGACAACGCCGACAAGTAATTTACTTCATCGGCTGCGATAGTGACCGTTTGTCTTTTGTGACTTAAGTATGCCCTCGAGAGGTCGAAGAAGAGTCCAGAAACCTGCTCGTCCTTATCATTGGGCTCGACTATATACGATATCACCCTAAAGACAGCCAATTGAGTTGAGATCGAAAACCAAACTGACTGCTTGAAAGTATATTGTCGTTACAAAGATAGATCATTATTCTAGTATAAATCACTCTCTCAAAGACCTTACGAAAAGCCGAGAGCACTGAAATGGCCCTACTGTTTGATACGTCAAGCCTTTGTTGCGCACTGGCACCACCCTTGCCCCCTTCAGTCTTGATAGAAAGACATCCTCGACGGGCAGGCACCTTTGAGCACCTTCACCGGTATCCCGTCCAGACCCGCAGAGAGCTTGTTAGGCAGACTCTCGATGGACTCGCAAACCTTTGGCATATCCACGGAGGACAGAAAAATTGTACGGGTTACAGAAGCACCACCAGACCCTGTCAAGACAGTCCTGTGTCCCACGTGATAGTGGGAGACACACTGAAACTCTCCCGAAATAGATCGGAAACAGTCTGAGGGTCAGGGTGGACAGGTCCTGCTAGGCGTTGAGGTTGGCCGGACTGCAGAGAACAGTCTGCCTATCCATAACTGGTGCGTTCAAAACAATACTGGGAGCAACTCTCAATGCCTTACCAGGTCTGCCGGAACTTTCAATCTGGATGAAGAGGGATGCGATAACCTAATGCAGGAGGATGGATTGCTGCCACCAGTGGAAGAAAATAGTCATGGAAAGAGGTCATGCGCAGATCGTCAGCCTCATTCAGCAGGAAATCTCAATTGTCCTGTCGCAAGAGGGGCGCCCTTGTGATCGGTTGAGACTAAAACAGCCATTTGGGATAAACATCCCAACAAGAGAACAAGTCAAACAAGAGCTGCTTCACCAACCTTCTGAGAATACTCAAGTATGGTATACAAACGGATCAAGAATGGCTGATTCACAGTCGTCAGGAGCGGGAACATACAAAAGCAGGCCATGAAGAGGGCGAAAGCTCTCCCTTGGGAAGCCTTCTTCTTCTTGATCTCAGCTTCTCCTTCGGAGGTTGCTGATCATCATGGCTATTCTAACTTTAGAGGCAGCTCGCCGAAATAATTCGACAGAAGGGAGGTCAAATCACTCTCGTAGGTTACGTAGCCAGGAAATTATACGTTGACCGACGCTTCTGCCTCCCACGATCTTCCCCTGCATGATGAGCTGCAGAATTTTATATTTTAAATTACGCATAACATGCCCAAGAAACTCTAGTTTTCTTCTCTTTATTGTGAAAAAAATTTCCATTTCCTTATCCAATTTTTTCCAGAATTTGTTCATTCGTAATGCGGTCCATCCAGGAGATCTTTAACATTTGGCGGTACACCCACCACTCAAACGATTTCAGTCTTTTTGATGTTTCCTATAGTTGTTCAGTGTCCATATTTCAGGACCATATAGTAACACTGGAAAGACGTAACACCGCACCGTTCTCACTCTCAAAGTCAAAGATAGATCTTGGGCTGTCAGTAGTTTTCTCAGTTTTCATAAATGTTGTCCTCCCTTGCTCAATTCTTGACAAAATTTCTTGTTTGTGTGCAACATTTTCATTTATGATAGTTCGTAGGTATTTGAAGTGATGGACTTGTTCAACCGTCTTATTGTATCGTTCCTTTTGGATATTATTAGCACTCTCGTTTTACTGATATTAATATTTAGCCCAAAATCTTCGCTAACTACTGATACTTTGTCTACCAGTCTCTGCAGATCTTTGAGGCAGCTTGCTATTACAGCGGTATCGTCAGCATACCTGATGTTGTTGACAGTTCTGCCATTGATTGTTATACCCGCCAGCTCCTCTTCCAATTCCTCCCGAAAAACAAACCCCGAGTAAATATTAAATAGCATAGGAGAGAGAACACAGCCCTGTCTGACTCCCTTTCGAATACTAATTTGTTGGGAAGCCACACGACGGTTTTCCAGGCGGATGTGTTTGCAATACTTGAAGTGGCCACACGACCAGAAGTGAAAAAACAGAACAGAACTTCTTCATCTACTCCGACAGTCAGGCGGCCCTGCGAGCCATCTGAACAGGACGAGTTCAAAGCTCGTTCAGGACTGCAGGAATGCTATAGAGTCTCTGGAAGAAACAAAAAGAATAACTCTGGGATGGATTTCTGGACATAGGGACATTGAAGGAAACAGGCGCGCCAATGAATCGGCCAATCGTGGTTCCCATACTACCCCTGTGGACAGTGTCTTACTGGACCGGAGCCATGTCTAGGAGTAAACCATCGGTAAGTCTCTCACATTCTAAAAGAGTGTAAGGACAAATTAGACACAGTAAGGATTATGTAGACAGACCAAGAAAAACTACCCTAATCCCTATAGATCCAAGGCCTCGTGGCTACTTGGGAGAAGTCGACAGTGCCTAGTCGAGCAGACCTTATAGGAATCCTCACCGGCTACTGCAGACTAAACAGACACATGCACCTCCTAGAAATGGTAGACAGTCCACTCTGCACCCACGGTGGAGCAGGAAAAGAGTCGTCACACTACTTTCGCTTTCTGAGAGTGTGCTATAGGCGCCACAGGACATTGGGAGCCTCTTTCTTCCATCGAGAGGAGCTTCCGAATCTGAGATGGGACGGGATACTCGACTTCATTAGAAGGACGCGTCGACTCGTGGAGGCAATGAATCCCCCCCCCCCCCCAGATGTCTACTACTACTACTGCTACTACTATTTAAAATGTCTTAGACAAATGTAGAATCGTAGAAGTAATTTGGAAATGAAAGTTGATTTGCTTAGAATCAACCCCTTTTTTTTTAATAGTTGCAATATTTTAGGAAATTACAAGACAAATTTCCAATCTGACAAAATTACTATTTTGCGTATTTTTAACTACTGTTTCTGCCCACTACCTCCGACATTTCTATAACCTACACAGTTAAAAATCTTCTGAACTAAAAACTAATGTACAACGTGAACAAACTAGTACAAAATACTATAAAATTTTTTTTTGCTCCACCCCTGGTTAGTGATTCACCCCAAAAACGTCGTCGATTCTGTCTCCACTATTGCGGTTTAGGGGTGCAAGAGAAATACGGACCGTTTGCTCTTTATGACCAGCAATCATAATTACTCATCGTCTTTCGGCCGGAGGGCTTCTTTTTCCTTTCGGGGGTAACGAATGGGACGCCTGAGGGGAGCGGAAATCCATTAGTTCATGCCGCATGTAAAAACCATGGCGAGGGGTGCGTGAATTCATAAAAAATTAATAGATTTTTTCTTCGGCCCTGTATAAAATAAACAGAAATCTTAAGCTGGGCTAATCTTATATGTAACTCTGGAGAATATATGGGCCACTTTAAGAGAATTGGGAGACATTTCGCGCTGATAAATTGTCGCTTCTTGACGTTTACAACATAAGAAGGAGAAACAGTCTTTGGAGGACGATACTGGCAAGGGTGCATGAGATTACACCGTTGGGCTTTTACCAGCTGATTTGATAAAATATCTTTTGCCTTATTTACTCAAACATTTTTTAGGATTTTTGCCTGCTAACGTCACACGTCACATTCTCCCTTTCAAAGTGGAAAGGATTTAAATCCAACTGATCTCATTATTCTTTCAGCTCAACGTGGTTAACCCACACATTTTCCTAAGCCATGCACAGAATTCTGTTAAGATTTCTTATCAAATCAGTTAGGGGTAAACCTCGATGGTTATTTTATGCACCCTCTGTTTGGTGGCTGTACCCCCGTAAAGTGTGCCCTTCGGAAAAAGAAACTAAGGACATAATTTAGTTCTGCAGAAACACGCAGCTTCTTTCGAATATTGTGTGTGTGTGTGTGTGTGTTTACTGCAGGGAGTTTTTTTCAGAGACTTTCAGGCTAAACTAAGTGAGAGTATCCAGATATGATGAGAAAAGTAGTTTTGGGCAGCAGCGACATTACAAGTAATTCGTCGGCCTATTTCTAGATATAGAAAGCAAAACGGCAGCATCTAACACAGCTAAAGGCGCGACAAGGACTGTCACAACGGTTTTAATACTGTGACGAGGTAGGCAACGGGAAGCCATCTCATTCCTCTCCCCAGGAAAAATCGTTAGCATGACTGGAAAACCAAAAGCAGAAGCCCTCAGTCCCAGGCAAATCATAAGTGATCAGAGGATGCTCAGAATCCCCGATCCAGTCATGAAGAAAATTGCTACCTGAAAGGCACAAAGTATGTTTCAATCTGGTAAAATCCACAAGGCAAATTTTAGGGGGAGCACACTGAAACTCTCCCGAAATAGATCGGCAACAGTCCGAGGGTCCTCGACGAACCCACCTTCCGTCTAGAGCTTCACGAGACCGAGACCGAGACCGAGACCGACACTTACATACTCTCGGTCTCGGTCTCGAATTTATAATTGAGTCTCGGTCTCGGTCTCGGTAATCTCTGTCTTGGTCTCGTAGTAGCAACTCGAGTCTCGGTCTTGGTCTCGAAAAAAAGGTAGTATCTCAAAAAATCATATTATGTTTGAATTGTATATTCAATTTTCTTCTGATTATT
The DNA here is from genome assembly GCA_951812265.1 of Taphrorychus bicolor. Lineage (NCBI taxonomy): Eukaryota > Metazoa > Arthropoda > Insecta > Coleoptera > Curculionidae > Taphrorychus > Taphrorychus bicolor. The sequence continues at coordinate 19,664,719 of OX638302.1, forward strand.
GAGAGCACATTTGACTTCTGTTGGTGGGAGGTAAAAGAGGACATCAAGAAGAGCAAAAAACAGGTGGATATACTCCCATCGGTACACCCGTTCTAAAGTTACAGGCGGTCAAGCTTGAAAATATAAAAAAAGTCGTTATAGCCCCCCCCCCCTATGGTCAAGTTCAAAAAAATTTCAGAATTTTTTTTTGTATTTGATGGGAATGGCGCGTTTGCAAATCACTGGAAAGGTAGCAAACTCAATTCTAATGTAAATCGAATCCGAAAATGTTGCCTCTACGGCATTTCTGTTGACGACAGGTGAAAGGGGACACCAAGAAGAGCAAAAAACAGTCAGATTCACTCCAATCGGTGCACTCGTTCTAAAGTTACAGGAAGTCAAAGTTGAAAATTGAGAAAAAGTCGTAATGCCCACTCTTTGGTCAAGTTCAAGGAAAAAACGGAAATTGTTCATTACTGTTGTTCATCAGAATGACACGTCTGATATTCGCTAAGAATGTAACAAACTCAATTCGAATGAAATTAACCTCTGAAGTTTTTTTTTTTAAATTGGCCAGAAACTCGATTTAAAAGCTTAACAATCGGCCACCGAAGGGGCCTAACTCCAAAAATATTGCACTTACGGGACTTCTGTTGGCGACAGGTGAAAGGGAATATCAAGAAGAGCAAAAAACAGGTGGATTCGCTACAAATGGTCCAGTCGTTCTAAAGTTACAGGGAGTCAAATTTGAAAATTAAAAAAAAAAGTCGTAACATCTCTTCGGTCAATTTAAAAAAAGAATTAGACTTTTTTTTTGCTGCTTTTGATCGGAATGGCACGTCTGTAAATCCCTGAGAACGTAACTCATTTCAAATGAAATTTACCCTTGGAGTAGTTTTTTTTTTTTAATTGGCCAAAAAATCGATTTTAAAAGTAAATGAAAATCGCCCAACGAAAGGTGGTCTCTCCGAAAATTTAGCCTCTACGGGACTTCTGTTGGCGGGAGCTGAAAGGGGACATTAAGAGGAGCAAAAAAACAGGTGGATGCACACCAAACGGTCCAGTCGTCCTTAAGTTACAGGGAGTCCAAGTTGAAAATTGAGAAAAAAGTGGTTACACCCCGGATATTATTTTTAACACCCCCCAATTTAAAAAAAAAAATTGGAACATTTTTTTGGTATTTTTCATCGGAATGGCACGTTTGCAATTCCCGAAGAATGTAAAAAACTCAATTCGAATGAACTTTACCCTTAAAGTAGTTTTTTTTTTAAATTAACTAAAAGCTCGATTTTAAAAGTGCCCAAAAATCGCCCACCGAAAGGGTCGTCTCTCCAAAAATGTTGCATCTACGGGACTTGTATTATTTGCTAAGAAAAGCAAAAACAGTGTCAAACTTGAAAATTGAGAAAAAAATCGTTATATTCCCCATTGGTCAAGTTCAAAAAAAAATCAGAATTTTTTTGGTGTTATTGATGGCACGTCTGCAACTCATTAAGAACGTAACAAATTCAATCGTAATTATATTAACCCTGAAACATAATTTTTTAAAAATTGGCCAAAAACTCGATTTTAAAAGATGACATCAAGAAGAGCAAAAAACAGTTAGATTCACTCCCATCGGTCCACTCATTTTAATGTTACATGCGGTCAAACTTGAAAATTGAGAAAAAAGTCATTCTACCCCCCCCCCCTCTTTGGTCAAGTTAAAATAAATTTCAGATTTTTTTTTTGCTATTTTTGATGGGAATGGCACGTCTGCAATTCATTAAGAGCGTAACAAACTCAATTTTAACGAAATTAACCCTTAAAGTAATTTTTCCAAAAATTGGCGAAAAACTCGATGTCTTAAGTGCCAAATCATGCAGAAGGCCTCACATCGCCTTCTGCATTTTTAACGCATTTACCTTTTCTCTATATTGTTCTTTTCCAAGTTCTTATTATTTGCCCTTTTTTGGTTTTTCATACATCTTTTCACCGTTTACATATCTGTAGTTCTATATTTATTCATCAAAGTCCACTTCTTTTAATTCTCGCACTGCTTTTCACCTGCTTTGTTCTTTGTATGATTAATTTGTATTGTTTCTAATCCGTGATATTTTCCATATTTATAAGACATTTGCTTTATTTACTATTTTTTTTAATAGTCATTTTACGTTTTCTATAATTTGAAGACATTTTATTGAATCATTTTTCAGCCACTTTCCTTTTGATATTTTTTTATTATTTCAACTCATTTCTCTTCCCAATTACATTCTGTAATATTGTCTGTCTTTTTATAATTGTGGCTCAACTGCTCCCCTTTTTAATTCCTGTATCTTTGATCATTTTTTTCTCATTATAATTTTCTGCCAATAAAGTTTCCTTCTTCGTTTTTGTTTCTTTTTTATTAAATTTCTTCTCTTTAGTTGTTTTACGTCTATTCTTCTATTCGCAAAATTTTTACTCCTTTCTATTTTAGATCATTTACTATTTTTTCTATTACTTCTTACCTCGCTTCTTACTTGTTCTTTAAATGTTTAAATTTTAGCTCATTTGCATTTTTTCTCAATTGTCGTTTTTTTATGTTCTTAAATTTAATTGGCTCTCTTTCGGTTTTTCAAGCTACTCTTCTGCATTTGTAATATCCACAGATTTTCTTTACTTTTACATCCTCTACTTTTTTCCATACTCCCTTTGACCTACTTTTTCTCTTATTCCTAAATTTAATATTTTTCTTAATTTTCCTTTCTGTTTTCTCTTCCGTGTGAATCGGTTTGCTACCTGTCTTACTTGACAATATTTACCAGATATTCTTTTAATTTATTTCATACTAATTGTGAAATTTCTAGACTGCATTATTTAACAGTTTTTCCATATATACCAGTTTATGTTCTATTTTTTTTTTGATTTTGTTGTTTTATCCTCTTCTTTGCTTGTTACTGCTTTTAAATGTTTTGGTTTGTATTCTTTGTATATTATTTAATTTTTTTATTTTTCTATTTTGTTATTTTACAAGTGTTTATATTATTTCCTGATTTTTAGTATCGGACTATTTCTTATGGAGCTTTACGAGACCGAGACGGAGACCTAGACTTACATACTCTCTGTGTCGGTCTCAAACTTATAATTGAGTCTCGGTCTCGAAAAAAAAGTAGTATCTCAAAAAACCTTATTATGTTAGAATTGCATTTTCAATTTTCTTCTGAATTATTGAGTTATAACGCACACTTTTCAAAGAAATGTCCTTTTTTGTGTATAAATGTTTACTTAAAATGAAAATTTGAAATTATTGAGGGTTCCAATTTCCAATGTAGAATCAGGTTAGTTCAGGTTAGTTTAATGTAAAACTGCATTAGACCTGCCCGTAGGTTGCCACTGATGCTACTAAACATATTTTTTATACAAAATATATGTTCTGTCTTAGCTATCGACACATCTACAATATTTTTTTTTAAATATCTTATCTTATGATTTCTGTCTTATGATTTCATTGAAAATATGGAAATATTTCAAATCAGGTTTAATATTATGAATTCGAATATGCATGTAGAAAAAGTGCACATACTGCCAATCGAAAAATTCGTATTTCTTAGCTTTATTTTGTGGTAGAATGAACTAATTTAAACCAACTTAAAAATTACCCATCAAAATTACTCTGTATAGAAATAATACAATACTTTTGGAAACACAAAAATTTCATCATCATTTTGTTATCTAGCAGGCTAGTCACACTCAGGAATCCATAGAACTTATTTTTCATAGTTGATAGTTATTTATAAATATAAAGGACGGAAAGTAACACTCTACACTTGTTTTCGTCTTTGGTTCTTACTCGCTTTGAGTCGAATTCATTCGTGATGAAACTACTTTGTACGCAAAGAAAATCTCGTTTTTCTATAAAATGAGGAAAATGAAAAACTGAAGAGATACTTAAAGTAAAGTGTCTTTTTGTACTAAGAATAATTATACGCAACGCACTATTATAAGGACCCCTCGCCCGCTGATTATATATTACCTAATATCTTGCAATCGAATGATATTTTTCGAGACCAAGACTCCCGAAAGTCTCGATTGGCAGTATCGGTCTCGGTCTCCAAATCGATAGTAAAGTCTCGATCTCGATCTCGATCTCGACCGAGACTTATCTCGTAGACTCGTGAAGCTCTCTTCCGCCGACCTTAGAGTGATATATGCTGCCATTCTGCCTGATTTGTTAGATTCCGCCCTATAAATACCCCATGCTGCTTTTGTCATGTTACTGGAGCACAGTATTAACCTCTCGTACAAACCAGTCCTATACTTTGACAGAAACCTGCGATATTCTCGCCGGTCCCGCTTGTACTGCCTGTAGATATCGTCACTGTTTGTCCACTTATATAGGACATACAGATATTTTAGATGATTCAAATAATTCTTTAATCAGGGCTTAACCAGAGTCCTTTCTTTTTGTTATGTTTTCTGAACCAAGAGGAAAACAGCTGATAAATATGTGGTAGAAAGTGTTATAAAAATTTTTCCTCGGCCTGGGCAGAAGAGGAAAGACTCCCTGCCAAGACTCCCGCTGCACTGCCCGCTGCAGTGAGTCATTAAAATGATTTACGTTAACATCAGAGAAAGAGAATTGTGTCACCCTTTTCGATGTTTTCTGAGTTTGAAAGAATATGGCCGTAGTGGTCCGACACATCAGACTCAACGATTCCAGCGGTAGGTTGCTGAAGATTGTCGAGCTGGGTACCATGAGCATTACCAAATCTTGTAGTTCTACAAATATGTGGAGCGAGTCCATAACTAGTGGAAAGTTGCTCTACAGAAAAAGCGCCCACACTATTTACCTTAAAATCTACGATACAGTCTCCACATACCACCAGGTACCCGCTAGGAGAGCTTACGCTATCCAGAACCTCGTCAAGGATAGACAAAAATACATCCAATCTGCCCGAAGGCGATGTATACATACAAACAATAAAGCAGTCTCTACCAAGTACAGTGAGTTTTGAGACACAGAATTCACATTATTTTTCAATGGACTTTACATTAATATTTACCAACTCAAGGTTGAAGCAGTCTTTTGCAAATATAGCGGTCGCACCGCCCCACACTGGACCGTATGTTTAACTACGGACATAATAACAAAAGTGACATTTCAATGTTTGATACGTATTTGCTTAAATATGTTTACAAAAACAAAATTTGCTCAATCGTAAATGGATTTTATCGAAAAGTTTACACCAAGCTTTATAGTATAGAACACACAAAAACAAATTCCTTGTTAAATGGTACGAATATGATATGAAACCAATGGAACAAAATATTAATTAAAATAAATTACTTCATTCACCTAACCAACATTTTTCCGTATGTATGTGTTAGTCCGTACTTTAACGGGTAATTTAAGAACGATTCTGTGAATCTTAGATGTTTATTCAGCTTGATTTTTCTCGAATATATGTATTTTTATAACAAAATCAAGAGTGTTTCACTTTTTTTTCATTACCATCACAAAGTCCCACTGAGTCCCAATTATTGCTTGATGGATATGACGTCTCTACTTCATGTTGAATTTATCAATACAAGGTTTTGCTGGAACCGCTTGCAACCAAGTGGAACCATGGACACTTTTTCGAGTCATCTCATGGCAATGGATATGTTATGATTTCCCTCGAGTCAAAAATAATAGATTATGTCACTAGGAGTAAAAGTCACTATTCAATGGTTTTAATGGTATTAAATCATAACCAATGGTTTAGATGGTTTAGGTAAATTATGGTAAACTAAAAATTTGTAGCATTATTATCAATACTAAATTAATAAAAATCGCATTGACAGATAAATATGATGACGCGCATGATATTTAACAGACGAACTCAGAATTCGGGAACCTATGCGATTTCGAACACTTTCGGGTGGTGCTCTAGAGCTGAGAGTATTCCCATCCTTCGTTTTTTCAGCAAGAATGTAAAGATGGCAATACACTCAGATCGGTCTATGTGGTGTCATCTAGTGTTCAAATAATTTTGGTGAATGAAAATCGTTTATATATGCGGCACCATGACACAGTGACACGGTGACTTTTGACTTTACTTTACTGCCTAGGACTTTTTTGCAACTTTTTTGGTCTCAGGTTTAAAAATGTCATTTTGTTAAACGCGGATTTCTTTAGAATTAGAGCTTCACGAGACCACGAGGTAAGTCTCGGTCTCGAGATCGAGACCGAAACTTTAATATCGACTTCGAGACCGAGACCGAGGCTGTCTAGGTTTCGATCTCGGTCTCGGTCTGCGAAACCGAGACCGATACTGCCAATCGAGACTCTCGAGAGTCTCGATTGGCAGTATCAAAATATCATTCGTTTGCAAGATATTAGGTATTATATAATCAGCAGGCGAGGGGTGCTTATAATAGTGCGTTCCGTATAGTTCGAAAAGACCCTCTACTTTAAGTACGTACTAGAGAAGTACTCTAGTACATACTTACCTGAGTTTTCCATTTTCCTCATTTTATAGAAAAACGAGATTTTGTTTGCTTGCAAAGTAGTTTCGTCACGAATGAAATCGACTCAAAGCTAGTAAGAACCAAAGACGAAGACAAGTGTAAAGTGTTACTTTCCGCCCTTTATATTTATAAGTAACTATCAACTATCATAAATAAGTTCTATGGATTCCTGAATGTGACTAGCCTGCCAGTCAACAATATGATGATGAAATTTTTGTGTTTGCAAAAGTATTGAATTTTTTCTATACAGAGTAATTTTAAAGGGCAATTTTTAAGTTGGTTTAAATTACTACATTTTACCACAAAATAAAGCTAAAAAAATGGGAATTTTTCCATTGGCAGTATGTGCACTTTTTCGACATACATATTCGAATTCGTAATATAAAACCTGATTTGAAATATTTCCATATTTTCAATGAAATTTTGTAGATGTGTCGACAGTTAAGACAGGGCGCATATTTAAAAAAAATATGTTAAGTAGTATCAGGGGCAATCTACGGGCAGGTCTAATGCAGTTTTACATCTGAACTAACCTGATTCTACATTGGAAATTGGAACCTTTATTAATTTCGATTTTTGATTTTAAGTAAACATTTATACATAAAATATGACATTTGTTTGAAAATTGTGCGTTATAACTCAACAATTCAGAAGCAAATTGAATATGCAATTCAGACAAAATAAGATTTTTTGAGATACCACTTTTTTTTCAAGGCAGAGACTCGAGTTGCTACTACAAGACCAAGACCGAGACCGAGACTCAATTATAAATTTGAGACCGACACAGAGAGTATTTAAGTCTCGGTCTCCATCTCGGTCTCGGGAAGCTCTATAAGAAATAGTCCGATACTATGCAAGTGAATGTAGGGAAGAGGTTCAAGCCTGTCCCAAATATGCGGGAGAGCACAAAGAGATAGAGTGCCTAGCAGGGAGCTCCAGATGCATAAATTGTGTGCGTGCAAACCAAAAACTGGGAACAACTATGGACACGGGTCATGTGGTATGGGATAGAGCTTGTCCATGTCTAAGAAGGGCAGACGAGGCCTTCAGAGGTAAGCTGAATTATAACGCAGTATAGCAATTAAAATTAAAGTTTGTAGGCTTAAATGTGCAAAGCCTTTTGCCACACATCGATGAAATTGAACAGTATATTAAGAAATATGATATTAAATTGTTCTTTGCAACCGAAGCCGAATAACTAGTGATATCAAAGATACTGAAATTTATATAGATGGGTACAATATAGTGAGATGTGATTCAGAAAGCAGGCATACAGGTGGTGTGTTATATTATATTGAGAGCAACATTGCCTATGATATCTTGATGATTCTAAGTATCCCTAAAAAATTGTGGATTGTAGCTGTTAGTGTTTTGGATTATGAATATCTGATCCTTTGCATATATCGTTCGCCCAGCTCAAGTGCTTCTGAAACTTTAAGCCATTTGGAAAATATCTTGAAAGATATTATACTGCTGTAGCACAGAAGAATCTTTATTGTGGGAGATTTTAATATCAATCTGGCCAATGAAAACTCTACCTATGGAAGGAGGTTTCTAAGAACAATGAAGACCTTCAGCCTAGAACAAAGAGTCACACAATACACTAGAGTTGATGGAGATCATAAAACTATGGTTGACCTGGTATTTACGGATGACAGTGAGGCCGCAGTGAATGTGGCCGATTCTCCCAAAATAAGTGACCATGATCTAGTTATTGTACAAAGTAAAAGCAAACAGAATATGAATGTTCCAAAGGTGATGCCAGCAGACAAACAGTTTACATATCGAGACTTAAAAAATATTGACCCACAGAGGTTCCAACTTGAGCTGCAAAGCCAAGAGTGGGGTGACAATGGCAACATAAATGATACACTATTACTGTTTAATAAGAATATTATGGACTGCCTGAATATAATGGCACCAGAGCAGACAATGTCCAAAGCTGTAAAGAGCAGCAAGAGATGGTTTGATGCCGAAATTAAACATTTAATGAATGAACGTGATACACTGTATAAAAGGGCAAGACTGGTGAATACTAATGAAAACTGGGTTGCATACAAACTGAAAAGAAATAATGTTGTAAGCGAAATAAGAAAGAAAAAGAAAGCTTACTATGAAGCAGTTATTGATCAAAATAAAGGGAACAGTAAGCTGATGTGGAAAGGAATCAAGGAAATCCTAGGAAAAGCAAAGAAGTGTATAATAAAAGAAGTTTACTTCAATGGTGTAAAGTTATGTGATACAAATGTCATTGCAAATGCCTTCAACAACTACTTTATTAGCAGTATACAAGAAATTATAGTCAGCAGTGTACCCATGCAATCTGATGAAGTAGAAAATTTTGATAATAGATTGAATGAAAACCAGAGTTTGAAGGAGTTTCACAAATGTACACACCAAGATGTGAAAGTCATTATTAAGGCACTAAATAAAGAGTATTCAATTGATGGAATTTCAAGAGCTGTTATAGGATTGGGTTGTGAGGTAATGGTAGAGAAATTAAAAGATATTATAAATATCTCTATTGAAACCAGTGATGTCCCTGATCTTTGCAAAGTCTCTACATTTGTGCAAAAAGTGATGAACACCAAGCAATGTGAAGAGTTTCGCCCAATAAATGTGTTACCATTATGCGAGAAAGTGTTCGAAATATACTTTAAAAACCAGCTACCCAATCATTTGACTGTGAACAATATCTTGATACCCAACCAATCAGGGTTCCGTGAACACCACTCTTGTGAAACAGCAATCCAGTTTGTGATCTCTAAATGGAAGGAACAAATTGATGTAAATAAGGTTGTAGTGGCTGTATTTGTGGACTTTAAAAGAGCGTTTGAGACTATTGACCGTGACTTATTACTAATGAAGTTAAAGAGAATTGATTTAAGAGCTAGGTATCAGAAACTAAGAGTAGGTAATTCTTATTCAGAATTAAGACTGGTTGAGAATGGAGTGCCACAGGGGAGTGTCCTGGGGTGCTTGCTTTTTATAATATATACATATATATCAATGATATTGTTGAAAACATGGAAGATGAGGATGTATTTATGAACCTATTTGCTGATGATACTGTTATATCTGTTACCGGGGGCACAGTGGCTAAAGCGCAGCAAAAAATCGGTAATGTACTGGCTAAGCTAGAAGTCTGGTTAAAATGCAATAAGCTGTTCGTAAACGTCAAAAAAACAAAATGTATGCTATTTAGTGCCCAAAGGTACAATGAGAATTTAGAAGTAAAACTATTAAATGAGAAAATAGAAGTTGTAAGGGAGTATAAGTACCTGGGTTTAGTTATTGATGAAAATTTTCTCCCTGAAATTTTCTCTACATATAAGATACATTTGTGATAAGATAAGCAAGAAGATTAATTATTTCAATAGAATAAGCACTAACCTTACTATGTAAGCACGTGTTTTGGTATATAAATCAATAATCGCTCCGCACTTTGACTACTGTCCCACTCTTCTTTTATATACAAATGAGGGAGACAAAGATATGCTGCAAAAGCTGCAAAATCGTGCAATGAGAGTGATATTAAAGGTGAATAGATACACGCCTATTGTGATCATGTTAGACTGTCTGAGTTTTATGAACATAAAACAAAGAATGATATATAATAATATTATATTTATTTATAACATGTTAAATAACATGCTGCCAAAATATATGTGTGATAAAATCAGTTTTGTATGTGAAAAACATAGTCATAATAGAAGAACGGCAAATAATATATATATTTCTCGTGTGAGCAAGTCGCAAACGCAGGGATCTTTATTCTATAGAGGATTTAATCTATATAATGGGTTACCAATAAATGCTAAGAATATACAATCTTTGGAGGGATTCAAAAGAAAGATAAGCCAAGTTGTTAAAAATATATATTAAGATTTACATAGGATACGTATGTATTAAGAAATTAGACATGTATTTAAATCATATTATGTAGCAAGCTTGCTAAATAAAGGCCATTCATTCATTCACACTAAAAAACAGGAAATAATATAAAAACTTAACAAAATAGAAAAATAAAAAATTAAAATAATATAGAAAGAATACTAACCAGAACATTTAACAGCAGTAACAAGCAAAGAAGAGAATAAAACTTTACAAAATCAAAAAAAAAACAGAACATAAACTGGTTTATATGGAAAAACTGTTAAATAAAGCAGTCTAGAAATTTGACAATGAGTATGAAATAAATTAAAAGAACATCTGGTAAATATTTTCAAGTAAGACAGGAAGCAAACCGATTCACACTGAAGAGAAAACAGAAAGGGAAATTAAGAAAAAATATTAAATTTAGGAAAAGGAGAAAAAGTAGGTCAAAGGAAGTATGGAAAAAAGTAGAGAATATAAGCGAAGAAAAAATTATGGATATTACAAGTGCTGAATAGGTGCTTGAAAAACCGAAAGAGAGCCAATTGAATTTAAGAACATAAAAAAACGGCAATTCAGAGGAAAAGCAAATGAGCTAAAATTTAAATATTTAAAGAATAGCAGAAATTTATTCAAACGAAAAACAGTACAGTACGCTCAAAAACAAAGTAAGAAGTAATAGGAAAAATAGTAAATGATCTAAAACAGAAAGGTGTAAAAATTTTGCGAATGGAAGTATAGACGTAAACCAACTAGAAAGAAGAAATTTAATAAAAAAAAAAAACAAAAACGAAGAAGGGAACTTTATTGGCAGAAAATTATAATGTGAAAAAACGATCAAAGATACAGGAATTAAAAAGGGGAGCAATTGAGCCACAATTATAAGAAAACAGAAAATATTACAGAATGTAGTTGGGAAAAGAAAATGAGTTGAAATAATAAAAAAATATTATAACGGAAGTGGCTGAAAAATGTCTTCAAATTATAGAAAACGTAAAATGACTATTAAAAAAAATAGTAAATCAGGCAAATGTCTTATAAATAAGGAAAATATCACGGATTAGAAACAATACAAATTAATCATACAAAGAACAAAGCAGGACAAAAGCAGTGCAAAAATTAAAAGAATTGTAGCTTGATGAATAAATATAAAACAACAGATATGTAAACGATGAAAAGATGTATGCAAAACCAAAAAAGGAAAAATAATAAGAACTTGGAAAAGAACAATGTAGAGAAAAGGTAAATGCGTTAAAAGTGCAGAAGAAGGCTAAAATGGAGTGTGAGGCAAAAAAGGATTTAAAACTAAATAAAAACGAAAATTGGGGCTAAATTAAAATAGTTGCAATTCGTCAAAAGGTTCTTAATAGATGGTCCGACATTAAATCTTAAAAATCAGACCCTTTCAGTGGACGATTTTTCGGCACGTATAACATCGAATTTTTCGCCAATTTTTGGAAAAATTACTTTAAGGGTTAATTTCAATAAAATTGAGTTTGTTACGTTCTTATTAAATTGCAGACGTGCCATTCCCATCAACAACAGCAAAAAAAAAATCTGCAATTTAGCAATCTATTTGAACTGAAAGAGGGGGGGGGAGGCTAGAATGACTTTTTTCTCAATTTTCAAGTTTGACCGCCTGTAACATTAAAACGAGTGGACCGATGGGAGTGAATCTAACGGTTTTTTTGCTCTTCTTGATGTCACCTTTTAAAATCGAGTTTGTGGTCAATTTATAAAAAAATTACTTTCAGGGTTAATATAATTAGGTTTGAATTTGTTACGTTCATAATGAATTGCAGACGTGCCATTATTATCAACAACAACAAGAAAAAAAATTATGATTTTTTTTTTAACTTGACCATAGGGGGGGGGGGTGCCATAACGACTTTTTTTCTATTTTCAAGTTTGATCGCCTGTAACTTTAGAACAAGTGCACCGATGGGAGTGTATCCACCTGTTTTTTGCTCTTTTTGATGTCCTCTTTTACCTCCCACCAACAGAAGTCAACTGGGCGTTATAACTCAATAATTCAGAAGAAAATTGAATGTGCAATTCAAACATAATAAGATTTTTTGAGAACTACCATTTTTTCGAGACCGAGACCGAGACTCGAGTTGCTACTACGAGACCAAGACAGAGATTACGTGAGCCTCGGTCTCGGTCTCTCTGCACAAGACCGAGACCGAGACCGAGACTCAATTATAAATTCGAGACCGAGACCGAGAGTATGTAAGTCTCGGTCTCGATCTCGGTCTCGGTCTCGTGAAGCTCTATTTAGAGTATATCTTGTGTACCTACACCCAGCAAGAATTAGATTTCACAGACCGTTACTCTGTGCCATTAGCTTTTGATAAAATTGAAGAATTTTCGGGTATTGAGCCAAATTTAGCACTAAAGATAAAAATTAAGAAGTTTTGTTCGAAGCTGCAAATGAAATGGGTAAAAGCTTTTCGAATGGAATCACGTTTTATTATCCAAAATAGAAACTGGTTAGATGCGCAATTTCAGTTTCCCGCTATAGTAGGGCTACGTGCAAAAAGCACCAATCAAATAGATCAGAATCTGGAGCTTGCAAAATTGAAGAACAATTTTCACCACCTTAGACCGTCAAAAAAAGGAGGCGAACACAATATACTCTTGGTGTATCTGACGAACATATTAAACTATCCCGAATATGTAAAAGTTATCAATTTTTTTTGTAAAAATTTAGAAAAATGAAATCATCGCCTAAATAATGAAAAAGCGTAAAGCCTCTTTGTTAGTGCCAAACTGACAAAATTTCAATATAACTTAATCCGGGATGCTACTAAAGAATCTGGCAATGACTGCTTTCCTAGTTATTTTCAATTTACACAAGGAGAAAATGACTGTTCTCAGATCCTCCTCAGAATCTGTAACAATAACAGAATACTTGGCTGCAATTACCCTGCAAAGTTTATTGGATTGGTTTATTGGAAGATTTATTTATGTCAACAGTTAATTTGACAGGTTAAAATTCACAGTATAAAGCTGGTTTTAGTAATAACTCATGTGACGATAGTAGTGTTTTCATGTGTAGTTTTGTATCAATTAAGCTTTCTGCTATAGTCACTGACACAGTTATATGGATAAACGAAAAACCGTCCTCTACGAGGTTGTGCCGACCAATTTCATTTCAATTTTCCAAAGAAACTAATGAATTAATTCAAAATACTGCTGATCATATCAATAATCAAATTAAAGTTTTACTTCCAACTAACTGTAATAGCAACATAAAAGTTGAACACAATCTCTGTTTTACGATGATTGAGGGTAAAATATGAAACACAATTTCGGACACTCAGTCTTCTATGAGAGGCTGTATTTGTCAAGCTTCACCTAAAGAAATGAATGATTTGCAATCCATTGCAAACAAATTAGCAGTGTAATTTCTGATTTAAGACTTAATTTAAAAAAAGATATAAGGAACTGCTTTCAGAAGAGATGGAGTTGTTAAATTTTAATTAATACACACAAGATAGGTTAAATTAGAGAAAAGTTCCTTTTTCTGATACGCGTTCAGAATACGTTTACAGTTTGACCCATTTTTTTTATTTCTATAAACCTTACCCTTTTGAAAATGAGAATACTGGTACTTATCACCCAGAACATACATCATGTATTTTGACACTATTTTTTAGCTTGAACTAAATCAGATTAATGTAGTAACTCAGTGTGCTGCAAATAAGTATTTTTCAGTTATTTAAAAATAAATAAAATTTAGCAATAATATAGACACATTATATTTCTTATTAAAGTATGGGATTACTAATTGCCATATTTCATGAAATACAACATTAAATCGTTAGGTATTCGAAATGAAATGAAATGCCCAACAGGTCGTTCTATTGTGCGCCCTGGCATCCAGTACATGATGAGTAGCAGAACAGAGAGTATTTGTTCAGGAAGAACGACTGTATGTCATTCCCCTGTAAGAAACAGAAAATGCAACATATTAAATCGACTAAAGAATTGGAGCGAGGAAAAACAAAAAAGGGAAATAAAAGAACAAGAAAAAAATATTTTAGAAAAATGAGAAAGCGTATTTACAAAATTTCAGGAGGACAATTGCAGGAGGACAATTGCTAGGAATGTTAACTAGGAGACAATATTAGAATAAAAACTAATTAAAAAAATAAGAAAAATTTGAAACGAGGTAAAATGAAAATAAAAATCTAAATTAAAACCAAAAAAAAATGAAAAATGAATGGAAGATAAAGCGAAAAACACACATATAAAGCGACTCGAGAAGGCTTTGATAAAAAACACATATGGGTTTCTGCAGTTTATCCAGATGTTCGCTACAGGATGGGATTATGATCCTATCCAGCACCGAACTTTGATTCGATAATGTTCCAGATTTTGAACCTCCAATAGTTCTCAAGATATTTACTGACTTTGTTTTTTGTAAATTTAATTTTGGAAAAATCTAATGAAAATGGAGAAGCCCTAAAAATAATTAACACAAAAAAGAGACAATGAAAAGATAGAACCAAATGCAAACATTTAAGATCGAGGAACTGTGTGACTGAGCTTCCAGTGCTCAGTCACACAGAAGAGGTCCGGATCGGCATCTGCCAGCAACACTTGCAGTTCAAGAACTGTGGTCTCCCAGCTACGCACATTGAGATGCATCAGTGATTGCATCGCTAGTTTTCCGTAAAAAGTATGAAAAGCTGGAAGCTTTCAAAATGTGGACGTATCGACGTATGTTAAAGGTATCCTGGATGGACGGAGTGCACAAGGTGGATGTGCTTGCGGGAAAGTCAAAAGATCTCCAGGTCATGCTCACACTTAAAAAACTTTGGACACATTCTCGGAAACGAAAAAATACATACTTCTCAAATTAATAATAAAAGGAAAAATCGATGGCAGAAGAGAGCCAGGACGTAGAGAATATCGTGGCTAAAGAATCTGCGACAATGGTATGGTGAGACTATGACAAGTCTTTTTAGAAAGGCGGTCGACAAAGTAGAGGTTGTTCAACAAGCCGACATGGCGCTTAAAAAAAAGGAAGTTTTTAGAGTTTTAAACAAGTAGGACTATTAATTCTGCAGGAAAATAATAACCAGTCAGGGATCACAAAGATGGATGAAGCTTTTGAGCTAATTTTTACTTAATGCCGGCCAATAACTTCGGTTTTAAGGAGATTTGTGACGGAAGTTCTGTGGCGGAACTTCATCCACCCACTCATAGGTGGCAGAGCCCAAACTTTACCCACCGACTCACAGGTGGCAGCATTAGCCGAAATCCTTCATAACATCACACCACCTTTCCTGCGCCGAATTTTCTTCAAATACAAGTTCCAACTATGAACCCTCACAACGACGCATGAGGCAGGGGTCTATCACGCCTTACTGACGAGTCCAAGGTAGATCCCGGGACGAACCACTAACACCACATACATAGGCTATAACGATCTCAGATCGCCCCAGTGGTGTGTTCCCTAAATAACGAAAACTTCTATCTATGGCACGTCATTATCCGACTCCCTAGTTCCATTGGTCCAATAATTTCGCAGACAGACCCATTCGATCGTCGATTTTTGGGCACTTCTATAGTCGACTTTGTCACTACCTTTGAAAAACTTACTTACGGGACTATTTTGACTCGTATTACGTTCATCGGGGATTGAAATCGTCACATTTCGATCAAAAACACCACAAAAAAAAACCAAAACATACCTTCTTTTTTTTACCAAATTCCAACTATGACGGCCTATAACTTTATAACGAGTGGACTGATTGAGGCACTATTGCTGCAGGAACCCATTGCACCTTAAGATATAAGATTTTCTATTTTCCCGGTGGTAATGCATCGTCGCACATCTTTCCATCTGTAACGTTTCGTTTAAGTATAAATAACGAAATCATCCACTGTTAAAGGAAACCACGACCGATCAAATTCAAACAAAAACCGCAAAACTCGGTTAAGAATCAGGTTCAATACCTTCTGCTTCCCGTTCAGATTTAAAACCGAACTCATGGCCGTTGTCCCGCAAAAGTTTAAAAAGTTTTTTCTCAAAGTAGTGGTTGGCACTTCGTCCCGGAAATAATTCATTTTAATACCTCCATCCTCAATCCGGCTAATTCGCGTGGGGCTTTCACGTTTCGGACCCACTCATTTAATTGCACTCCGGCTTTTACCGGGATCGAGTTAATACCAGGTGTAATGAAACCAATTAACTAATTACATATTTTTCTGTTGAAAACGCGATACTCAAAGGGAATTTATTATATGAAATACGGCCGACGTTTTGACTAAATTGCTGCGTTCCAATTTTAAAATTCGAATGCAACGCTTTTCGATTGTCCATTTTTTTTTCTTTTTTTTTTTAGGGAGAGAGTTGTTATTTGAACAAACACCACGTGATTTATTGTTTCACTTGAATGCAAATATTTCTTTTGTGTAACAGGGTAAGGGTAATTCGTTTACATTAGCACGCCAGGGGAAATGTGTTTTCATTACTGATGAAATGGTTTTCAAATCCGTGCAGCTATAATTTGACCACAACGCAGGGCTTGTTGCAACATTTTGCCAGGGTCACATAGACATTATTTAATGTCAGTAATAGGGGTGTAAATACTGACACTGACGTGACAGTCAGTGGGATTGACTTAATTTTTCCTACCTTCTTCCTTTCTATGTACACGCCTGTCTTCTTTTTTTTTCATATACGTCTGCATTATCACAACATGTTTATAGAATTCTTAATTCTTGACATACATTATTGTCTTCCATAATCTGGATTTATTATTTTTTTGTCACTTCTCTTAGAACTGTAAACAGTAAAAAAAAGTATGGATATCCAATGTAGTTAATATCCTTAGGTTCTTCTATGGGTTCGGTAAAAATTCCCTGATCAAAACGCAACTATTTCTTTCTACAAATTCTTTTAAAGTCTTAATTTTACAACTTGGACCCTTCACCTTTTTTTTTCTTGCTTTGTTTATCATATGGAAAATGGATGAATGAAAAAATAAAGTAATTAAAGGCAGGTCTTACTTAAATAAATGTCTGTACCTTTTTCCTGATCGATTATTGTCAAAAAATAAAATACGTCAAACATGTTTGTCAAAAGTTTTAACTCAAAAAAACTTTGGAAACCATACTATTATGGCTCCACAACGTTACAATCAGCACGCACAGCTATTAATTCTAAATGACGTTTTGGCGTTCTTGGAGATGGAGAAGATGCAAAGTAACAAATGGTGTTCCAATCGATTGAAACGTGTTACAAACAGCCTCAAATACGTTGAAAAATGGGAAAACTACGTTGAAATTAATGAAAAAACGTGGTGTTCAGATGGACAATGATTATTTGGCTAACAAGTCTATGAAGCAACAAGTAAATAAAACCAAAATAACCGATTTTATGAAGAACAAAATTCGAGACATTATTTACCGTATCTTAGCAAGAAATGAATATGTAACCATTGCAAACCTTCGAAGAAAACTCCTTGAGGAACTAAGTGGATTCTTCACTTGTTCTATTTCGGCCATTACTCAGTGTTGTCATACTGTATATAGGGTCTACATGCCGATTGTCGATTCCGGCTTCACTGCAATTTTTCTCTATTTTTTATTGTTTTGTAAAAATATTATTAATATTAACTTTAAAAAAAACTTTGTTTTTGCTATCTCAAGACCATCTGTAAAGTAAGCAAATAAATAATTCACTATTGTTGATAGAAGATCGCACTCACTGACTCGTGGAAACACTACCATAAGCCATCAGGTAAAGACTGTTTTCTATTTAATTTATTCTTGGGAGAATAATAGCTAAATATTTACACACAGATCTAACTTTCTTGTTATATTTACAGCCTCCCTTGGATACGCGGACTCCACCGCCAATACTACAAGGCCCACCTCCAGGTTTAATGGGTCCTCCACCGGGATTGGAAAGTCCATCTCCAATACTAGGTCCTCCACCTGTTATAAGTAACCCTATGACTGATCTTCCTCTTGGACTACCGCCGGCTGTTTTACAAGCTGTTCCTCCAATGCAGGTAGTTGCTCCAAACTTTTCCGAGCCCCCTCCTGATGGACCAAAATGGACAGGGGATCAAGAACCTCCAAGTAAGTACGACATACATAACAAAGGAGAGTGCTGGTTTTATGAGTTTTTTTTTGTAAATTTCAAAATACCTCAAAATTCTATAATACTCAATAGGGACCAGGCCCACAAAGAAGATTTCAAGAATATTTGATTGTTGATTCACATATTTTTCTCCATTTGAAACATATATCTTACACAGTGCACACTTGTGCAGTTTTGCCAAATTTTCAATGTTAGTGATCAAAAAAGTTGTGAATGTTGATGGGTACATTAGATTTTTGTTGCTTTAGACAATGAACAATTATTTCAAGCCCCACCACCTCAAGACAAACAGTTACCGTCTTTGTTATATTTGAAGGTGGATCCAGCAAACCATGTGGAGCCAGCTGCTCCAGTTGAACTAGTTCTACCACAAGTACTAGAAGACGTTTTAGCTCTGAAAAATCAGAGGGTAATGGAATTGGGAATTGATGAGGAAGCAGCTGGTCGCAAGGAAAAACAAGTGTCCTCTGATAGTCGAGGACCTTTATGGGAGAAAGTTGATAATGTCAATATAAGAAAGATTATCTTTTCTTTTTCTCTTCGATACTTTAACTTATGTTTCTTTAGGAAGCAGATCCTGTCGAAAGAGGGGGAGTTTGAGACTCGGCCAGATAAAGTCAAGGAACCCAAGGAAAAGGTCAGCAAAAACAAGAAGAAAAAGAAGAGGAAAACCTATATAACCTCGATTCAAGAGGAAATTAGAAAACTCATGCGTTATCCGCATGACCACAAAAGATGGCTTTTTACGTTATTATATTATGTAAGTAGGTAATTTTGATCATCCATTATTCTGAAGTCATAAAGACACTGAAAAGTGGCGGTCCTTTTATTTCTTTTTCAATTTACTTTCTTACGTAGATACTTATCATATCATATATAATTCTAATAGAATCTTACCTATCTTAAAGTTCTTACACCTATCTAAAACATTACTTTTGTAAATCAGATCACAAAAAATCACAAAAAAATAAGTATTTGCCACGCAAGTTTAATAGTTGATTGTGTTTGCGGCCTCATATTTGGCAGCTTTCGTCTAATGTTGGTTATGTTACGATAATAGGTATATCATACCTATTAACATACTTACCTATAACTATATCATATCTATAACTAAACTATAACTAATATCATACCTATAACTCTGCGACGTACGTAATTTTCATACCTTTTGACGTCAGGCCCAAGTTGTAAAATTACGACTTTACATACAGTGAGGTTTCTTTTCTCTGAACATACAAGCAATTTTCCCTACGTTCAATTTTTAAAAAAATCATCTCAAAGCATTGGTGTAAGACGTTGACGTTTAGGTAAAGGTAAAACGTCAAAAAAGCCTCAATTTAGACATCGCTTTTAAACATTAAATAACATTGATAAAAAGGTATACAGTCCTAGAAAAGTAGTTGGTTGATATGGTTGTCGGATTGGGACAAGGCAGCAAATTACAAAACTATCTCTCTTCCAAAGCAGAGAGGCACAGGTACAGAGATAGTTGTGTAATTTGCTGCATTGTCCTAATCCGCCAATGATATTCACCAATTAAATAACATTTTTATAACAAGAAATCATTTATTAAAAACCCTATAAAGTTAAAAGTTTATAACAAATTCCCAAAATGTCCCCCTTCGCGTTCTACACAATATTCAAGTCGATCTGAAAGGCACGAACTGTGTTTCTTAAGAAATTTTGATTAAATTCGTTGCAGGCTGTTCGGATCGTTGTTTTAAATCGTCCACATTTTCAAATTCAACATTATTATCAATTTTCGACTTTAGATAGCCCCATAAGAAGAAGTCGTTTTGGGGAGAGGTCAGGGGACCTTGGTGGCCATGAAATAGGCCCAAACCTTCCTATCCACCTGTCAGGAAATCCTTGATTGAGGAAATTTCTAACTTCGTTCGTGGAATGAGCAAGAGCGCCATCCATTTGAAACCACGGATTTTCAGTATTCAAATTTTCAATTTCTGGCATAATTTGGTCACGGAGCAGATTTAAAAATTGTTGCCGAATTTACATTCCCTTCAATAAAGAATGGTCCTACAAGTGTATCGCCAATTATGCCTATCCACACGTTGACTTTTGCATTATATTGGGAGTGAGTTAAATTTTGTAAATGCTGATTTGTTTGAGACCAGTATCTAAAAACAGTAGGTAATTAGGATATTAAAAAACAGAATACAGCCGATTGCTAAAAAAGTTCTTTACCTATAATTTTGGGAATTTGCACAACCATTTAATGAAAAGGATGCTTCATCTGTAAATTCAATTTTTCGCAAAATGTTGGCATTCCTATGGAGTAAATTTAGGAATCTTTCACAGAGATCTGTTCGTTTCTCTTGGTTGTCGTCATAGAGCACTTGATGATTAGAGTATTTGTAGGATTTGAACTTGAATTCTTTTAGGGTCCTTCGCACAGAAAATTTTGAAATTTGGAAATAATCAGACACTTGTTTTAAGGTGGATCCAGGATTTTCTTCCATAAAACATAAAATTTCCAGTTTTAATTCCTCTGTAAGAACATGCGGTTGTTTGCTCCTCTTCCTATGAGAATTAACTACACATCCTTCTGAATTAAACATCTTGACGATATTATGTATCGTCCCAATAGAAAGAATGGGTCTGTCTGGATGACTCGTTGCAAATAAATCACGCACTCTCGTAAGGCAATTTTCATTTTTGTAAAGAATAAACAATTCTATTTTTTCCTGTTTAGAATACATTATCTAAAGTCTATAAAAAATCTTCAAAAAAATCTTTACTAAAAGCAGCGTTATAAAAATAAAGTTTGAAGTTTTCGAGCTGTTAAATTTACCTGTACAGATATCTGAACCTAGAAATTAAGATCTGACAGCAATGCATTAAGATGGTTCTTTTAAAATTGAACATAGGGGAAATTGCGTTATATCTTCAAAGTAAAAAAAATCTCACTGTAAATGTGTGTGGATGAAAAGTGGATGAGTACTAGCCCCGTAAGCAAAATCTTAAATATCTTGAAAATGTTTTAATTTAAAAAGAATTTGAGAGGACAAATTGAAAAACAATTTTTTTTGTCCAAGATCTGTTCGAAAACTGCTGGTAACATCCGAACCCGACTTCTTAGCATCTTTACTTTTGATAAACCTGATTTATTCTACCTCTTTTGCAACTGTTCTTGTTTTGTCTTTTTTTATTTCATTGGACTAAATGCAAATATTTTAGAAAGTTACTTTTTCTTTCTTTGTTATGCGTTCCATTATGAATTCCAAAACAGACGGGATGTGGGACTAATCCTTCAAACGAAACGTTCTATTGATTGTCAGTGACTGCTGACAGTGAACTGAACTCGTCGACTGTCAGTTGATCTTGTCTAGTCTGCGACTTGCATAGATCTTCAAGAGGGAAAAAGTTTCGTCATTGAAAACATCAGGTATTATTCCAGGTACCTCAAGATATTTAGTAGCTTTTCCGATAGTTGCAACTCTATTGAAAGCTTTATTATACATAAAATAAGTCTTCTTTCTTGTAAATTTCCTCATAGATTAACTTTTACTACTAACTTGGGCAACTTGGTAGGTTCTTGTTTCGTTTTCGAAACACCCCGTATACTTTCTGAAAAAAAAACACTTATCTATCGACAATAATTAAATAAAAAGATCCCTATTTTGTACGGTAGAGTACAAATCAATTAATATACAATATATACGGTAATATACAAAACAATTTGTCTTAATTGTTAGAGCTGTTACGTTGAACAAAACTTGCAATGGCTAAGGCGAAGATCAAGCAAACTCAAAAGCGACTGTAGAAACTGAAATAGTACAACTGTAGATGACATAAGTAACCCACCATCAGTCTGTCTTTCAAAATATAAGGATTTCAGACAACTGTAGAATTATAAAAGTGCCACAACTTCTTTAAGCATCGTTGTATATTATTTCAACGTATTTGTGATTTGTTTCTAGTTTCAAAACAATTCTCAATTCTAATAAGTTTTCTATTGCCTTCGCTCTGTTTTTGTAGGAAATCTTTCACCTGCAGGATCTTCCCCACAAAGTCAGTAAAACACAATTAATGTTAAAAAATGCTCAATTTACTGTAATTAGTGTATTTCGAAGCACCTAAAATGTCAGTAAATTATTTGCGACTTAGAGCAGAGAATGAGCTCTATATATAGTTTTACATTATATATACAGGGTGATTCACGTTACTCGACACGGAAGATTATGGCTAAACTTTTAGACTTTAAAAAATTTTGTATGTGGAATGGATGGTGTCTATTGGAAGTACATTATAAAATTATTGTCATTGTATACAGGTGGTCCCAAAAGTATAAAATTGATTAAAGCTGTTTTTTTTTTAAATGAGACACCTAGTATATTAAAGTATTTTAGGTACCTACGGTCAAAAGTAAAGGTAGCTTTATTAAGGTTTATGGCATCTAAACCGTACCGTTCTTCAAATATTCGTGACTTTGTGAAAATGCAGCATCAAATTTAATGTTTAAAATCTCAGCACTTGGTTTCTTTTCAACCACCGAAATTGGCTGGTGGGCTATTAGTACATTGCATTTTTTGCGGTATGTATTAAATATTAACTACTGTGTACCAAATGTAAAAAAATGAACACTAAATTATTGGAAACTTCAAACAGTAATACCTCGTTTAATTTAAGGTAGACACCCTGTATTTTATAGTAGCATTAGATGCAGAGTTTAGCTTCCTATCAAAACTATTAAACATTCCTATAGCTTGGTCTTTGCGTTTTCTTCGAAAATTGATTTTTTCTGAATTTGAGCTGACATAAACGAATTAAGTAATCTACTTTACTTGTTACAATACCTGATTTTGAGAAAGCAGAATTTCTTATCATTAGTACTGGGTGTTCACTAGAAAACTCCATTTAGGAGGCTATAAAATTTTGACAGAAAAGGATGGCATAATGGAAGTAAATGGACTTTTGTTTCTCCATTCTTTTCCTTTGTCATTTCACAACCAACTAGACGAAGTTTTGTAATGAACACTCCGTATTTGTCAGATATTAATTTATAAGTTACCAAATTATGATCATGAAGATTATTTAGCCGTCATCTGAATGTTAAAGTTTCTTTACTTAGCAGAAAATATCAAATAAAACAATAAAACATTATACTACAAGAATTCTTATAAAACTTAGCATCTCTATTACAAAAAAATTAAGTGCAATAATAGCGCCAATTTGAAATACAATAAATAACAAGTCAACATAAGAGTAAAACAAACAAAAACAAACAGTTATAAAATTTTTTCAAAATGACGACCGTCTGATTCTAAATACAAACGTATTCTGTTTTTAAAGCCTTCACTCACATTGCGTAAAATATGGGGAGTTATGCTTCTGAAGACCTCTCTGATTCGTTTCTTCATATTTTATTTTGTGGTTGGTGGCGTATTATACACGATTCCTTCCACATATCCCCTTAAAAAGAAATCGGGAGGCGTAATGTCAGGGGACCTTGGTGACCAACGTTGTGCTCCATTCCTTCCAATGCATCGATTTTGGAAACGAACATTTAAGAACTCCCGGACTTCACGATGATAATGAGCAGGTGCCCCATCCATTTGCAGCCACATGGTTGTTCTTATATCTAGAGGAACTTCTTCCAGTAAAATTGGAAGCTGATTTCTCAAAAAATTTAGAAACGACATTCCGTTTAAATGTTTGTCAAAAAAATAAGGTCCAATCACGTACTGTCCCATTATGCCCCATCACACATTTACTGACCACCTATGTTGGTTATTAATAACTCTAAATTCATGAGGGTTAAAACCAGAATAATAATGAAAATTCTGTCGGTTAAAAGAACCATCATTATGATAAGTACACTCATCACTAAATAGAACTGATTCAAAAAAATCCTCTTTTTCTCCAACTTTTTCTAACACCCACATACAAAAGTCCACTCGTTGGCCAAAATCGTTATCGGAGAGTTCTTGATGTAGTTGAATCTTATAATCGTGATATTTATGTTTTTGAAGAATCCTTGATACGCTTGCTTGGCTAATATTAAGTTTTGTGCAATTTCTCGTCGTCAATAACGGCTAGTTCAGTTTCTTGGTTTTCTGTAACTGGTCTCGTTTTGGCAGTCGTTTCATACTGAACACTACCAGTTTGCCTAAATTGAGCCAACAGTCTTTCAAAAACGGCTCTATTCGGTCGAGTTGGGTTAAGAATCCTTTCAGCATAAACCCTTGATGCTAAAAGACAATTTTGCAAGCATTCTCCTAGAATGAAGATCATATCGACTCGTTCTTCTGTTGTGTAAACCAGCATTTTGATTAAATAAAAAACTCCCTGTTAACCACCAATTATAACAGTAAAAAAGTATTTAACTTTAAATTAATATGCGACAACTAGAAATAACAATAAATTTTGCTTTGTCAAAATCAGGTAACACCTGAACAGACCTGAACAGGTAAATTAGATTACTACATTCGTTTATGTCAGCGCAAATTCAGAAATAGTTTTTGATATGAAACTAAATTCTGCATCTAGAAATACTATAAATTACAGGGTGTCTAATTTAAATTAAACGAGTAATTACTGTTTGAAGTTTGCAATAATTTAGTGTTTATTTTTTTACATTTGGTACACAGTAGTTAATATTTAATACATACCGCAAAAAACTCAATGTACTAATAGCCCACCAGCCAATTTCGGTGGTTGAAAAGAAACCAAGTGATGAGATTGTAAACATTAAATTTGATGCTGCATTTTCACAAAATCACGAATATGTGAAGAATGGTACGGTTTAGATGCCATAAACCTTAATAAAACTACCTTTACTTTTTTCCGCAGATACCGAAAATACATAAACCCATTTTTGACGGCTGTACCCAAACAGGTACACTACTATTTATTACCTACACCGCCATCTATTCATGAGCGAATACAACTTTTTGGATGAAAGAGGTTTCTAAGAGTGCACTAAACTATTTTATGTTATTTGGGTATAGAAATCTACATAGAGTTTTTAGAAGTTCATCTTGGATCTTTGATAAGCACGTGGGCACTTGTAAGATTACGCCAAATAACAAAAACAAAAAGCTGCATGAGTGAAAAATCGGTTCAGTAAATAGGTAAATGTTACTAAATGTATGTTTGTTTAGATTTACTATTGTTTGATATGATAATTTTTGATTTTGTAGCGAAAAATTTACTTCAAAATAGAGTGTACTCCAATGGCTACAATTTTACATCAAGATATCGAATAATTTTCTTGTTTTAGATATGGCTTCCACTTTTGTTGATAATCCGGCTTCAACGTTTGGCTACCACAACTTCCTTTCAGGCGCTTTAGATGATTTGGAGGAAGACGATGATTTGGTTATTCTACCTCCTGATGTTGACAGTCTTACAGATAATGAGGAGTTCGACGAAAATGAAATCGGTCCTCTACAAATTCCAAACGATGTAGTAGGACGCATCGAAGTAATCAGAAATATCAATGTGGATGATGAAGATTGGAATAGCAGTGATGACGAGCCACTAAGAAACTTGAGAAAACGCTTAAAAACCGACAAAAAAAAAGAAAAATTGGACTGCAATTGGAATAAATCTGAACTTCTTTATAAAAAATGGAATACTGGCGATGTTTTATATGAGTACACACAACAAAACGAATCTATTGATGGTTTCCTTTCGCTGAATCCTTTAGCAGTTTATCGAGAAATTTATTGACGATTCTGTTACTGACTATATCGTCGAACAAACACTTTTGTATGCCAGCCAACATAATCGCCATGAGTTTAGAGTGACCCGAGAGGAAATCAGAACATTTATGGCAATTCTCTTTCTATCTGGTTACCACCAACTATTCATTTTGCGGACAACTCCCATATAATGACTACCGACAAGATGTTCAAACTTCGTCCACTCATGAACATTCTGAATACAAAATTCAAACAATGGGGTATTCTCCATACGAATTTATCTATCGATGAAGCTATGGTTTGCTATTTTGGACGTCATTCAGCGAAACAGTTCATTAGGGGAAAGCCCGTGAGATTTGGCTACAAAATATGGGTCTTGGCTAGCTCTGATGGTTTCTGCTATCACTTTGATACATACTGTGGATAAACCAACATGGAAAACGCAACGAATACTTTGGGGGGAAATGTAGTTCTAAACCTTTTGCAAAATGTACAAAATCCTTCAAAGCATGTCGTTTTTTTCGACAACTTCTTTTCTACCCTAAATTTGATGTCAACTCTGACTAGAAAGGGTTTCAGAGCCACTGCGACAATAAGGGAGAACCGGATTATGAAATGTCCTTTAAAATCTTCGAAAGTATTGGCCAAAGAATTAAGGGGTACTTTTGATTACCAATTTGATACTATAAACGAATTACTTGTAGTGCGTTGGGTTGACAATAATGTAGTAATGATCACAAATTACGAGTATATACAACCATTACAAAAAGTAAAGAGATGGTAAAAAAAAACCAAACAAAACACTGATGTGCCACAACCGCAACTTTACAAAAGTTACAACAAGAGAATGGGTGGAGTTGATCTAAGTGATCAATCTGTAAATACATACCGTATTGGAATTCGTGGAAAAAAGTGGTGGGTTCTTTTTACCTATATGTTGGACCTGACGATGGCGAATTCTTGGAAACTTTACCTTTTAGCCACTATTAAAAAAGTATCCCAGTTAGAAATTACAAGGTACATTTTGAGACATTATTTGCTAAGAGTCAATAAACAAATGCGCAGAAGACAGTCATCAGTACCTGACAGTCTTCGGTTAGACAACATTGGGCATTTTCCACAAAGGATTGAAAATCTCCTACGGTGTGTTGTATGCCACTCTAGTATAAGATGGACATGCAAAAAATGTCAAAATAGGTTATGCGTTGAAAAAAATTGTTTTGAGTTATATCACACAAAATGAACTCTAATCATCCCATTGTACCTGTTCAAGTACACCATGTTTTTTTTTTCAATATTCCTGAGTAAAAGAGTTTTTTTAAAAAAATGGATATTTTTGTCAATAAAGTCAACGCTTTTTTAGAAAAATAATTGCTTTTTATTTTTATTCACTTTTGGGCAAAAATGGGTTTATACTAGGTGTTTCATTTAAAAAAATACAACTTTAATCAATTTTATACTTTTGGGACCACCTGTGTACAATGACAATAATTTTAAAATGTACTTAAAATAAACCCTCATCCATTCCATATACAAAACTTTTTTAAAATCTAAAAGTTTAGTCATAATCTTCCGTGTCGAATAACGTGAATCACCCTGTATATATTTATATATAGTCTTATATTTTCTTAAAATCCTTGGAATCAACTTTGCTTAGATACCTTCTAATGCATCTCTGTTCCTGCTGATAAATTCGAATTTTCCTGATGTTGATACGGATATTCAAATATTAAGATTCGCTCAATTAATTGTAATTAATGTGTTTATAAGTGCTGAAGTAATCGGTCTGGATGTCTAGGTATTTTTAAGAACGTGAACTCCTTTGAACCCATACTGAACTAGCACGGATTGGTAAGACCCCATCCTGTTTTAATGGAGAGAATAATATTAAGCGCTAAGATACAAAAGTGCCGAAATTCTTGAGAGTTTTACCAATCCATGCTAGTTCAGTTTGGGGTCAGAGGAGTACTCCTTCTCAAAAATACCTAATCGCCTAGACCGATTGCCCAAGAATTTCAGCACTTCTATACCTTGGCAGTCAATAATATCCTCTTCATTAAAACAGTATGGGGTTTTACGATTCGATGCTAGTTCAGTATGGGGTCAGAGGAGTTCACTCACTCAAAAACACTTACTCGCCCAGACCGATTACCCAAGAATTTCAGCACACGTGTGTTTTGGCGGTGAATAATATTCTCTCTATTAAAAGAGGATGGATTTTTACCAACACATGCTAGTTCAGTATGGAGTCAGAGCAGTTCACCTTCTCAAAAATGCCTACTCGCCCACACCGATTATCAAAGAATTTAAGCACTTGTGTACATTGGTGGTCAATACTATTCTCCCCATTAAAACACGCTGGAGTTTTAGCAATCCATGGTATTTCAATATGGAGTCTGAGGAGTTAACCTTCTAAAAAATTCCTAGTCGCCCATACCGATTACACAAGAACTTCAGCACTTGGGAATCTTGGCGGTCTATAATATTCTCTCCATTAAAACAGGATGGGGTGTCACAAATTCATGGGGGTTCAGTATAGGGTCAGAGGAGTTCCCATTCTCAAAAATACCTAGTCGCCAAGATCGATTACCCAAGAATTTCAGCACTTGTGTACCTTGACGGTAAGACTAACTAAGAATTTCAGAATTTTTGTACTTTGGCGGTCAATAATATTCTCTCCATTAAAACTGGATGGAGTTTTACCAATCCATGCTACTTCCGTATGTGGTTAGAGGATTTTATCTTCTAATAAGTATCTAGTCTCCCAGACTGATCACACAAGAACTACAGCACTTATGCACCTTGGCGGTCAATAATACTCTCTCCATTAAAGCAGGATGGGATTTTATCAATTCATGCTAGTTCCGTATGGAGTCAGAGGATTTCACCTTCTCAAAAATAACTAGTCGGCCAGACCGAATACCCAAGAATTTCAGCATTTGTGTATCTTGGCGGTCAATAATATTCTCTCCATTAAAACAGGATGGGGTTTTATCAATTGATGCTAGTTCAGTATGGAGTCAGAGGAGTTCACCTTCTCAATAATACCTAATCGCCCAGAAATTTTATAATTTAAAGTTATCAGATCTTGAGTTGCACGCTGCCTTTGAAAGACCAGCAATGGTACATCGAGTGACTGTATTCGATGTGATGTATTCCTTGATGTTTGCAGGAGTTGCAGTCATTTAAGGAGCAATGAGCAATGTGGTTAGGTATTTAGTAATAGAAAATCTTTTGACGATTTAGTACAAGGTGCTTTAAGCATTCAACAAATAACCCTTCTGTTTCATTGTCAGACAGCCACTGGAGGACTTTTCATCTTCATGTGATCGGCCATTCTCTTTCTTGCATAAATAAACATTGGAGAAACACTCAGTATCACCAAATTAACACTTATTGGTCTTTCCTTCTCCCAATTAGTGCTCAGGAATCAACTGTTAATACTGCTCCAAACGTTCTGAGACTGAGATCAGAAAAAAAAAACGTTTTCTATAAAAATCCTTTATTGACAGACAAATTTCGACGCATAAAAGCATCATCAGCGCTCAAACTTTGGTTAACACAAAATCCTTTTTTGACCAAACTTTTCAATTGTCGTGGCTGCCTGATGAAGTTCATACAGTTTAGTTGATATTGGCCTAAGATTGCTTTTGTTTTTTCTGAATTTCAGGAATCTATATCGCGACGATTCCTCTAACTTTGACTCTTTTATTTTTGACAAATTTTGAGCGCTGATGATGCTTTTATGCGTCGAAATTGGTCTGGGAATAAAGGATTTTTATAGATAACGCCACGAAAATTAATTATATTACTGACTCACAAATGTTTAAATTTTTATTTTTTTTTATTTTCCAATATTTTCCCGTTTAAACATGTTCTGACCTCTTGGTCACAATGATTGTTACTCCGCTTCTTTATTATGTTTAAATTTGCCTCTTTTGTTTAGTTCATGATAATAACTACTCATGATTTAGACTATTTTTTATAGTGGATACATGTTAGAATTCAAAATAGTAACAAGTTTTTGATAAAAGCAAATTATACTAAAATAAATAAAGACGTTTTTTAGTATTAAACCAGTGTTTCAGAATTTATCGGCGAGCTAAACTACCAAAGTCTTGCAACTCTCTTAGTTCCTTTGTTTTTTTTATTAACCTTTCTGAATCTGTCTTTCTGAACATCTTCTGGTTTACGTGTTAAAAGTTATTAAATCTATAATCTAAAGTGTTTTCTGGACTTTGAGGCCCGGATGAAATAACAATGGAATATTTCTTCCTGATGTTTTGTCTACAGCTACGGAAGACATTATCATAGGCGATGACGCAATGGACGACGTGATCAACCCATTAACGAAGCCATGGAACATATCAACCAGGAATTTCCACAAGGTATTGCTAAGTTGTTCCAACACTGCCTAATCACTATATATTTTTAATGGAAGGAAGATTTTATGAACAAACTGATGGTGTAGCCCCCCTTAGTCCAGTAATAGCCAAATATTTGATGGAAATTTTCGAGGGCAAGGCGTTGGCAACGGCAAATAAGAGGGCAAAGTGCTGGTTCGGATACTTGGGCGACACCTTTGTTATTTGGAGCCATGGCGAGGGCGAACTTCAAAACTTCCTCTTACACCTCAACTCTATCAACCCAAAAATTCTATTCACTATGGAGTTAGAAAAGAGGACGACTACCGATTTTGGAAGTTTTGGAATCAAGGAGGCCGAATGGGAAGCTTGCGCACACCGTCCGCAATCGCATAGCGGATCAAATCATCATCTCAGACGGAAAAGGGGAGTCATAAAGACTGTCTGTGAGAGCCAAGAGAATTTGTAAGATGGCTGAATTGGAACGGGAAATGAAGAATCTGGAAATTTTGGTTGGAATGGATACAGCAAGCGCGAGTTCGATAGGGCCGTCCATCCAAGCAATGTAGAGCGCCATAGAGGAACAACGGGAGAAGATGAAGAAAAGCGCAGATGGATTAGTTTACTATGCATCCACAAAGTAACAGACAAGATGGGCAGGCTACTGGAAAAGAATAATGTTAAAACTGTCTTTAAAACCACTCGTAAAATACAACAGAGCTTGAGATCGGCTAAAGGTCGCAGAGTTCCCCTATCAGCACCCGGAGTTTACCAAATTCCATGCAGCTGTGGCTCGGTATACATTGGCACCACAAAACGCAGTGTCAACACGAGGATTAGGGAACAAAAAACGAGTTGCAGGCTGGAACAAACACAAAAATCCGCAGTAGCAGAGCACGCTCATCAGTAGCGTCACGACATCTTTTTCAACAAGGTGGATATCTTATATAATTCGCAGCGTTTCTATCCAAGACTAGCGAGAGAGGCCATTGACATCTTTTCAACGACAACAATTTCAACACGAAGGATGAAATTACGTTTCTAAATGCAGATTCGAAGCGAGTTCTGCGACATGCTGGGAGCGTGCCGAAACCCCGTGCCACCACTACCCCCACCCCAGTCCCTCCAATTCAGAAGGACGGCGCCGGCGGGGGAATAAATACCACGGAACTCACCACAGTCGAATCAGTCAACGTCGGGAGGCACGGGAGATCACTTCGTTCATTGCTTTGTCGCCTTTGATAATATGTGCCGAAGCTGTAAACGAAACGTCAGGAAGAAATTCCATTGGACTACTATTTGTTGTCTGATTTTTATCAAACGTCGGTTGCCTCACATTTTTTTTCTGTTTACTTGCCTGAGTTTTATGTTCTACTTACTTAAAACTTGTTTTATTGCATTTCGATTTGTTTATTTTTTTGCAATATGCTTTTTGTTATCGGCTCAATCAAATTAGAGACTGCTGATAATCCTAAATGTTTATAAATATAGGTGCTAGATTTGCTGTGTTTACCTTTTGAGCAGCTATTTCCGTAAGAATTTGTAACTTTTCGATTCTTGGGAGTACTAACATACACTGGCTTTTATTTTCAACTACTTTTGGATATGCGATGCAGCACTTTCAAATTCCAGTTTTTACTAATTTTGATAAAACTTTATCATTTGTTAGACTTTTAATAAAAATTTTAATTTTGCCTTTTATAAACTACTTTTTTCGACTATTTCATATATTTGCTACTAACCTGAGCTAATCCTTTTGACTATTTGGTTAGTTCTTTTTTTGTCGTAAATAATACATATGCCTAACTTTTAATTTATATTGGATATATTTGTTTAGTCGTCTTTACACTAATTTTCAATTTTTAGTAATGCTACTTGCGCAATTTGTGTCTTCTACTGCTGTTTAATCTATAATGTCTGAGTCTCTTAATTTCAGAAAGTTTTAATTCTTATTAAATAAATTATTGAAATTTTGTGGATCTAAATATATTGATACTAAACAAGATGTGATCAACGTTTTGATGTAGCGCCAATGAGGCGCCATCTACTAGCAACATATCGAATGAACGTCACCTTAATTATTGCTGCAAGTTTTGCAATATTTAATACAGCCAAGTTTATGCCCAATGTCTTATTTCTGCCTGTACCACCCCCGTATATCCTTATAGTTATGAGACACCTTGTAATAACCGTGATGACAATTTGTCAATTTGTCTAATAAGCGAAACATCTTGGACTTTTATTGCCTTTATTAAGTTTTTTTCATGACGTTTTGAGCAGTGGAATCTCTGCTCGCTTTCAATTGAAACTGAGCATTAAGCTCGAGGCTACTTGCTTGTGTACTAACACAGTTAACCACGCCCACCATTCCTATTGGCCGGATCGTCGCCACGGTCGCACGTCAGGCGACCATCACTTGTCCGCCATATCAGCGGATGCCATACCGAAGAGACGTCGCAACTTCATTTACTAAAGACGCCCTCATCGTTCGTGTGTTGTACTATTTCGCGATGCATCAAAGTTTCTCTGAAGTTCCTTTTATGTATAGCACAGTAAGAAGTTGAGGTTGTTTTGCCGAGGCTTTTGTCTTTTACATTCCCTAAAAGCCCTCAAGATAGTCTTTCCGTATAACCATTTTGCATCAAATCCTGTTTAATATTCCGAAGTTCTAAATGTATGGATTCTTTGTCGTTGCATATTGTTACGGCGCGCCTATATAAAGTTTTAATTATTCCCATTTTTGTTGATGCTTGATGGCTTGAAAGGAAGTTCAGGTACTGTCCCGTGTGGGTGGCCTTACGGTAAACAGATTCTCTCCGATTTACTCACCAGTACTTCAAGAAATGGCAGGCAGTAGATATTTTCAGTTTCCATTGTGAATTTTCTAATTGGTCTTATACTATTTAAATGATTCAGGAACTCTTGCAACTGTCTGTCATTTATGGCCCACACAATAAAGGTGTCGTCGACATACCGGAGCCAGACTTTGAGTTTGCGCGTAGCTTTTTCAATGACCTGTGTTTGAAACCTCTCTATGTAAATATTTGCCATACCCGGTGATAGTGAGGAACCCCTATAACATCGGAAGCCCATCCTCCTGCTCAAAAATCTGATCTTTAATCTGAAAGTATGAGCCTTTGAGGCAGCAGAGCAATAGGTCCATCACCCCCTCTACAGGCAGCGATGTTCTTTCCTTCAAAGATGCATCCGCCCTCAGCCTGACCTCGACGATATCCAACGAGTCCTCCAACGGCAACTTGGTGTAAAGGCTTTCTACATCGAAAATTAAAAACGTGAAGGATCTTGATTGATTTGTCCCTCTGCAGTTGCCTCATGAATAACTCCTCTTCTTTATTGATATTTTTTCTGTGGGTTTTGTGGTTTTTACAATAGAGTTCTGACTTTCCACTTGAGTTCCCTTCTCTCTGGCTCCTGGAGGGTAGTTGATTCTACAGCACTTATTATGTCAATCACTGGAATTGACTTTGGAGCAATTGCAAAGTTCAATCCTTTGCTCAGAAGTTTTTCCTCTTCAGTGGAATTCAAGATGGTTGATGATATGTTGACTATTGTCCTCTGGCGTTGCTGGTGGTGGTCGATTGTTGTCTCCTTTCTTTGAATTTTCTCTTTCAGTTTGATGCATGAATAATCTATTGTCTGGAAAATGGGTGTGTGATCGTCCTTCAGTGTAAATTCCTTGACTTCTTCAAACCTATGTAGGATATCGTCCAGGGAGCTGTAATTTTTTCAATCTGTGGTTGCTGAACCGAATAATTATTAATGGCTGGCCTTTTCCAGACTGGCAGTACATAAGCAAGTAGCCTCGAGCTTAATGTTCAGTTTCACTTGAAAACGAGCAGAGATTCCACAGCTCGAAACGTCGTGTAAAAAACTCAATAAAGATAATGGAAGTCCAAGATGTTTCGCTTAATAGTACATCATTGTTTACCAACATTAAAGGACAATTTGTCTCTTTTGGACTCTTGGATTTAGAGAATACTTGAAATAAAATTTTCCAGTCGAAAAATCCCATTTATCCAACAATAACTATTCCAAAGAGAAACCCAACGTGATATAAGAGATATTAAGCTTTTCGCTATCCCAATTGCTGATGTTATAACCGGCAACGCAGACAAGACAAAAAAGGCTGCAAAAAAAAGGACGACCATATTACGACAGATATCAATGAATTGCAGCAAACTTTACCAACTTTCCAGTAAAATAATGTGGTTTATTGGATATTGTGGTATTTTCAGTTGCTTGACATTTAGGACCCCTTTTACATATCAAGTTTTAAACTGCAATTAAGGTTAGACCAAAGATTTTAACTCATAACAAATGAGATTGGAACTTTGAGTTGAGTTTAAATTTGAGATATAGAAGTAGCTTTCAATGCTTTAGTATATGCCGTCTCAAATTATTATGGACTGGGGTGTGCCATGGAAAACAGATGTTTTGCTCCTGTATACATTTTTGACAATGACATTGAGTGAATTTGGCAAGTAAGTGAGGTTACAAATTTGACAAATGTCTAGTTCATTCATGAAATGTTGCCAGATTAATGTTATGAAAATAAGTATTAAATTATACAAAATAACATAAAAAGCTTGTTAGAAGCATAGATGTTATGAGTCTAATCATAAAACTAGGTAGTTGGGTATCAGGAAACAATAATAAATAACTGGTGTAAATACATTTTTTTTATTAAAATAAGTGGTGAGTAACAAAAAAATTGACATAGGTATACGCTATGTTTGATGATTGAAGAAATCCGTCTTGTTAAAAGGATGAAAGGCAGATCTTGACCTTCAGAGAAAGTGTAATCTGCTGGTGCTGACTTTTGTGTTTATCCCAGCCTGCAACACCTATTTTGTTCCGTAATTCTCTGCGTTTGTTAATACTAAGTTTTGTGGTGTCAATACCATTTTGTACAATGAGTCACAAATCATATCTGCATGCAATCTTATTATCACATTTGCGCAGGAATGTCAAACAATTCGTTTGTGACGAGTCGTTTGTGATCCTAAACAGATAATTTTAAAATCAGAAGAAGCGACAAAAAA
Source organism: Taphrorychus bicolor (assembly GCA_951812265.1). Taxonomy (NCBI): domain Eukaryota; kingdom Metazoa; phylum Arthropoda; class Insecta; order Coleoptera; family Curculionidae; genus Taphrorychus; species Taphrorychus bicolor. The sequence goes on from OX638302.1 coordinate 19,700,261, forward strand.
AATTTCTTAGTTCTCACCTTGGTTTAAAAGCAACATTTTCTGATGCTTTTAATTCGTGTTTTGCATTGAGCTTTGCTTATGTATCCCAAATTCTGCATAGGTCCTCTAACATTGTGTAGGTGGTCACCAATTTGTCGATCAACCCATCTGCATATGAGTTTCGGGGTCTACCTCTCATCAGTACAGCTTTGGCTGGTCGACAAATTGGGGACCATGATTCAGAGGCTTAAAGCTAGAATTGTACGGAGTATCATCTGTTGTACAGAGCAAGAGCAGGCGACATCCACCAGCGTATTTTAGATCCAATACTGCAAGGCAGATTGCTCTCAGTTCAAGAAGCAGCCCATATTGCTCTGAACCTTGCTGGTTATCGGAACCAGAACGAAGTGAAACGAGTGTAGGTTGAACCAATTTTCGATCAACCCATCTGCATATGAGTTTCGGGGTCTACCTCTCATCAGTACAGCTTTGGCTGGTCGACAAATTGGGGACCATGATTCAGAGGCTTAAAGCTAGAATTGTACGGAGTATCATCTGTTGTACAGAGCAAGAGCAGGCGACATCCACCAGCGTATTTTAGATCCAATACTGCAAGGCAGATCGCTCTCAGTTCAAGAAGCAGCCCATATTGCTCTGAACCTTGCTGGTTATCGGAACCAGAACGAAGTGAAACGAGTGTAGGTTGAACCAATTTTCGATCAACCCATCTGCATACTAGTTTCGGGGTCTACCCCACCTCAGTACAGCTTTGGCTGGTCGACAAATTGGGGACCGTGATTTAGAGACTTAAAGCCGGAAATGTACGGAGTAGAGATGAGAAAATACGGTATTTTATTTTTCGTTCTATTATACAAAGTAAAATACATTGTATTATACAGTATTAAATTCAAAAAAAGGGCGGGTTTTTTTTTCACTACTATTAGGATTACGAAAAGAGCGTAAGAGGGAGATCTTTTTGCAATTTAAAAATTTACAAAATGTTTAATTTTATATATAGTACGTGTGATATTAGCAGTATAAATTAAGGTGTTATTTTTATAATTCAAATCCAATTTTTCCTTCAGATTAAGGGTAACCAGCAGGCCCACTCTCAATCATTATTTTCAAAATGTAGTTCTGGTTCAAACCCTTCTACATGACATGGCTTTTCTTCTAAATAAATACCTATCTAAAATAAAGCACATGCTATCGAATCCAGCAATGAGTGGGCATTTATATGGGCTCTTTCTGATTCTGGCAAATCCTGCTTAGGACAAATTTGCAGGTTCCTCACCATTGTATAGTAATTTTTTGCAAATTGTTTTGGGCAGAACTTGAACTTACAGGACAATTTTTCTCGGAGTTGTTATTATTTTGTTGAAAGACAAAATATTTTTGTATTACGTATTGCACAAATTTGCCAGAGGCATTATTCTATAGGAAAAAGTGAAAGTGAAAGTGAGAATTTTGACAACCTTGATTGGTCGAAAAATTCTGTTGACGAATTCCATTGGCCAGCAATTCTCACTTTCACTTTCACTCTTTCCTATAGAATAAGGCCGCTGGCCTCCCATTATTACCATATTAAACACTTTTACTTCACTACTAGACGCTTATTCTATAGGAAAGAGTGAAAGTGAAAGTGAGAATTGCTGGCCAATGGAATTCGTCAACTGAAATTTTTGACCAATTAAGGTTGTCAAAATTCTCACTTTCACTCTTTCCTATAGAATAAGCATATTTTTTAACATTTTTTTTTAAATTAAAACAAATGGACGAAAATTAAAAAATGACAAAAATTAAGTCAGTTATATATCATTTAAGTCATATGTCATTCTCCTACAGCGTTGTCTACTCTTCACAGTGTTGGCAGTAATTTGTATAAAATGAAGAGGTTAAAGACATACCGTATTAAACGGTATAATACAATGTATAATACATTTGTATTATACACTTTCACTTCACTAGTACGGAGTACCGGTGAGAAGTTGTACAGAGCAGGAACAGGCGACATCCACCAGCGTATTTTAGATCCAATACTAGACTGAATGGCAGATTGCTCTCACTTCAAAAAGCAACCCATATTGGTGACATACAAGTTGGTGACCACTTACATTCGTTTCTCTTCGTTCTGTTATCTTTTTAAGAAAGAGGTGGTTCTGCATATTTCTTTAATTCTCTATTAAGTTAGCACCAAAATATGATGATGTTCGAGCTTACATCAGTAGTCCTTTATTTACCAAAATTAAAAAATGTCGTGAACTAATTATCAATTATAATATCCTTGGTTTTTTACCTCCCCTACCCATTTCATGATTTTGCTTCTTTCTTCTACACATACTGCCTGCTTATGGCAGGCTCAGTATTTTGAATGATTGATACTTATTTTTTGATTAATTTGGCAACGTTTTACAAATAATTTAGACATTTGTCAAATTTGTAACGTCATTTACTTGCCAAATTCACTCAATGCCATTGTCAAAAATGTATACAGTGGCAAAACATCTGTTTTCCATGGCACACCCTAGTCCATAATAATTTGAGACGGCATATACATGTGTTAAGCGTTTAATCGTTTATCCGGAAACACAACATAACTTTTGTTTCGGCAATATGCCAAATTTTTTTGACAGAGCTGCAAAAAAAAATATACAGTATTATAACAGCTGTCAGCGTTTATCACCGGTGTACGAAGTTTTCTTAAAATACTCAACCGTATACTATTCACATTGCACGGTTGATCATAATGGTATTTGGAGTTGCTTCCTTAATTGAGCATTTTGAATATTTGAAAATCAGTGAGATGTTGTACAGAGCAGGAGCAGGTGACATCCAACGGCGTATTAGATCGAACACTGCATGAGAGATGGCTCTCAGTTCGAGAAACAGCCCATATTGCTTTGTACCTCGCAGGTTATCGAAACCAGAATGAAGCGTAAAGAGTAGGTGGTCACCAATTTGTCGGTTAACCCATCTTCACACCAATTTCGGGGTCTACCCCTCATGAGTACAGCTTTGGCTGCTCAACAAAATGGAGATCATGAGTTTGCGGCTTAAAGCCAAAAATCTACGGAAGAGCGGTGAGATGTTATGCAGAGCAGGAGCAGGCGACATCCACCAGCGTATTAGATCTAATACTGCATGACAGATGGCTCTCAGTTCGAGAAGCAACCCATATTGCTCTCTACCTCGCAGGTTATAGGAACCAGAACGAAGTGTAAAGAGTAGGTCGAGTCTAAAGGAGGTCGAGTGTAAACGAAGTGTAAAGAGAGGACAATTTGTCGATCAAGCCATCTGCATACTAGTTAGCAGTATATGGGCTGTAGCTGAGTAGCAATATGGGCTGCTTCTCGAACTGAGAGCCATCTGTCATGCAGTATTAGATCTAATATGCTGGTGGATGTCGCATGCTCCTGCTCTGTACAATATCTCAGCGCTCTTCCAAAGATTTTTAGCTTTAATCCGCGAACTCACGGTCTCCAATTTGTCGACCAGCCGAAGCTGTACTGATGAGATGTAGACCCCGAAACTAGTATGCAGATGGTTGATAGACAAATTGGTGACCACCTACTATTTAGAATATTTAAAAATGTGACGTTACATATTAGAAAGTAACTTGGATGCGCTCTACTAAACGCTGATGTAAATAAACAATGCCAAAACTCTAACATTGCGTTTCTTGATTTTTTTTTAACTTACTGAGCTTGCATTGATCTCAGTTGATAGAGAGCGATGTGGCCATAACATCCACCCTTGTACAATATACTATACATATTTCGGTGATGCGAAACCGGAATATTGTAAATAAACGCTAATAAATCTAGTTGTGATAATCATATCTTTTATATCTACTTCAGAAAATAGTACCACAAGCCAGGTAAAAACCTAAGAGCTGGTGAGCTATCACGTCATGCTTTTTTACTGTCTTCTTGTTGTTTCAAGTTGACACAATTAATTTGACATTACGTCTCGGCAAATTCGCCCCCAGTCTTTGCCCCAGTCAGTTAAATTGCATTTTTGTACAGAATTCTACTTTCCCGAGTGATTAACGCAGTGGTAACCCCGGTCTGAGCTTTAGCATCTCGAGATTGTTATCAGGGAGAGAATCTCCATCGTATCCCTAGGAAAAGGGGGTATTAGGTCATTTGGCTTCAAAACCTTCTAAAGGCTTGATGTTATGCGACTAAGTAGAGTACCTAACTATGTATATCGTAAGTAAAATGCGACCATAATCGTATTATATCAGGACTCAGGTATGTGTTTGAAATTGAGAACATTCACCGTTGTGTAGGTTCATTTGTTTATGTAATTAGATTATTGATGTATGTCTATCTCATTATTTCATAAGCAACCATCCAAAACCAATCACCCTTTTGGAAAGTCTGACATTTTTTGGTGCCAGAAATGAACCAAAACATTTGTACTATTTTTGTTATTTCTTTTAATGAATTTAAAGGCCAAAATTTTGTGCGAATGTGACATAAAAGGCACTGAGCTCCAGCATGACCTAATGTTTTGTGTTCATAGCGATAGAGCAACGAAACAACATAGTTATGAGAAGGCAAAAGTAGTGGATATTTTTGGTTATACGGGATATTTGCATTTTTTAGTCTGCCACCAAGTCTTAATTGATTATTGGAATTATTTATTATTTAACAACTTGCCATTCTAAAGCTCACTTATTTCCTTTGCGAAGTGAATCAATTGTAATTGCGAGAAAAACTTATTTTGAGATTGTTGTAATTCTTCTACAGAGAGACGACCTGACAGTCGATTATCTGATTATCTTTATGTTCTAAATTGTAAATTAACCTAAGGACATAAGCCAGAGATCGCTGTGGTCTCGAAAAAGATGAAAATCTTTCATTCGATATTTTGTAATAACGGGTATTTTTACCAAAATTCTATTCTAAAGTAACAAAAATTGTTTAGGACTAGGAACATAACTGAATTTCACACATCACTAAATTTTAGACCATGCGTGCACTCTCTTAAGCTATAATCGTCTTCTACTGAAGGTGACCTACCTTTATCACACAATAATCCCTTGCATGGCACAAGTACATTAAAAATCAACTTTATCGGCATAGTTGGTTCCACAATGTTTACCTCTTTAGAACATGCTTGCTCGCCTTTGCGTCAGATAAAGGGGAAACGTATGGGAGTCCTGGATTCTGGACAAAGTGGTTTGCTATTTAAGCGGCTTTTGGTGAGCAGGAAGAGAAAAGTAGGAATTGGGTTCGAAGTGAAACTGCAAATTACGTACGGTTCCATAGGACATTTAATAAAAGACATTATTATCTTTTGTTCAAATATTTACATACGTATCGGGTAACATTACGAATACTGAGTTCTTATTATAAATTTATTTATTTTTTGTGGCAATACTCCTGCTGTATATATTTTTTTAATTTACACTTACGTAAATTATAATATAAAAATGTACAAATTAAAAAAGGTCATTTCCTAGAAAATTATTTGTGTTTTAGAATTGTTACCGTAACAGTGGAGCAATCTTTATTATATAATATTGAATCTGATATACTTACAGCATTTTATCTACAATGGATGATCAACAACGGATATTTTTTTTTAGTACACAATCAGTATCTAACTACACTTCTTTCGAATTGCTTACAGTCTAGCTAACTAGAGGTCTCATTTACAACAATACAAAAATAAATTAGACAATTTACATTATATTATTATCATTTCTTAAAATGGTGGAGAAAACTAATTGTTTCTATTAACATAAAGTTTTAATAAGTTAGTGTTAAAAATTAATTACAAAACTGAGAGGATGTTGTAATGTTCTATGCCACTATTATTAATTACTTGTTAACTCTTGAGTTGCCAGATATTAACAACAAGGGCCCTAATAATATTTCAACATAAAAGGCCATTTTACGGAGGTAAAATGAAGTGAAAATGGACTTTATAGATTGTAATAAGTGTTAAATAGAAAAGTTTCAGTGACAAAGTAATAAATTCTTTATCGCCTTTGAAAATAGTAAAAGCGTAATTTATCAAATCAATAATCAGATATTAAAGAACACACTTATAAACCCATTTTCACTTAGGATGTTTACCAAGGTCGAGGTTTGTAAACAAAAATAACTGCCAGACATTACTCAAGTTTGCCCCTCAGGTCAGGGACGTCCACAGGACATTAATAGTATATGATTTATTGTTGAGACATTTTTTTGGTTATTGTTATCAATTTGGCTTAGATGCGGTTTATTGGTGATTTGTAATAATACGTATCATTTAGTTTCTCAGTAAGAATAATCATCCGATTATTACTAATTGACCATAACAGAATTTGATATTAATGATGACGATTTTTTCTACAATGACATGAAAAGCTGCAAAACCGGGAGATCCTTTTGAAGCGGATATATCTTTACTTATTACTTTTATATTAGAGAGAGAGCAAAAATAGATTTAGCCGCCCACGTAAAAGGATACCAATTAATATTTATTAAAATACCCAATAATTCAAAGAAGTATCCCTCGGAGGTGCTATTTTTGAACAGATGCTTTGAGTGTTTATTCCACGAATATTTTAGTTATTCTGGAGTTGCTATATAAAGCTGAAAATTGGTTTCACCCTTTTACCCTAAAATCGGATGTTTACAAGAATTCCAGGTTATATTTGCTTACATTTTGAATAATAAATTACAAATAATGCAAATTAACTCCTTTCATTTTGTATTAGTAATGTTAATCTTCACTACACTAAAAGAAATTAATTTAGAATTCTAGTATGAACAAAAATACATCAAAAAGGTAAGTTCTGCTGTAGGAAGACGGAGGATATTGACATAAATCGCAATTGAATAAGAAACTAAATAACAAACGGTAAACCTGTTTTGGAATAAGTTCCTAACAGGCTCGAGGAACTCTAAATGGTCTATTCAACTATCGATAAACGGGTAGGAATATAAGATAACTTAAAACTGCACCTTGCAACATGTTTACAAGTTAATGTCCCGCTAAATTAGCTGGCAGTTTAGTGGGTGGAAGGACAACAAAATACAACCTCTAAGATTACAAATCTGCCGACGTTTCGATCTCTATTTGAGTCTTTATCAAGGCTAGAATAAATATTACTATGAAAGGCACAACAGAATAGATATGATGTTAAACCATGTGATGTAAATATAAAAAGAAAAACAACAATAACCCCCAACAGTTAACACTCGATATGTAAATAGTTGTAACTCTTACCTATTCACTGATAAGAGGCTTAGTCAACTTCTCAAGATTCGTATCCAAAACATAATAGGAATACACATACTCTGTTTGGTAGAGGAGAATATTAGGGAAATAATTAGGCAAATCAAAGTACGTGGTCCTCTTCTCCTCTGTATGAATAGTGGGGTATACCAAAACACAATAATATACATGGTAAGTTAATAAAAATGAATCAGTATTGATGCCGGTTTGGTAAAATGTATTCCTCCAAAAAAAATTTTGTGCCTTCATATTGTATTTTGGATACGAATCTTGAGAAAGTGACTAAGCCTTTTATCAGTGAATAGGTAAGAGTTCTAAATTTTTAGCAAAATGCATGTCATCTTTTCAACTATTTACATATCGAGTGTTCATTGTTGTGGGTTATTGTTGTTTTTCTTTTTATATTTACATCATACACATATTTAATCCGTTATGCCTTTCATAGTAATATTTATTCTAGCCTTGATAAAGACTCAAATAGAGATCGAAACGTCGGCGAATTTGCAATCTTAAAGGTTGTTTTTGTTGTCCTTTCACCCAATAAACACCATTGCTATCTCAAAAACGCTTGGAGGCTGAAAATATCTGGGTGAATCGACGTATTGGTTGAACAGGGCTCGTTGAAGATTAGTACCTGCATGGATGCCCATCTGTCACACTAAATGAGAGTATAATATGGGGATATATATAGAGGAGAAGCGTTAAAAAATTTGAGAAAATAGATGGTACCACCTTGGAAAATAACGAAATGTCTTCAAGTACGTGAAAACTCTTTAATCCAAGCAAAAAATTGGAACTTATTTATCTAAAAAGTTGGCCATCTTTAAATGGCAATTATTAGTAGCTAAATCAGTCTCCGACTTAATTATTCCATGTTTACTTGTATAAGTGTGGAAAAAGAAAGAAAAAATTAGACGAGATTGAGAGGATGGAGTCTAAAAATCTTCTTGAGACTTTTGTACTGTGCCAGACAATCTTTGATCCTATGACAATGAGTTTGGGAGTGATGATTGCTTGATTGTGAGTTAGTGAGTTGAATCTGTTTGACCATGTGAAGCAGTTTGGGATTGCGTCCCGGTATTGGTTGAGCATGCTCACAGGGTGTGTCGTTCTATGGCTCTGAAAGGTATATCTAAGATCTCTATTTAAATTACTGAGTGCTCTTTGAATTTTTCGATGAGTGTGTTGTGAGCATTAAAAATGGATTTGAAGAGTTTATATATGTGTTCTAGATGACCTAAAGGTAGTTTTCTCCAACATTCAACGTCACTATCAAGTATGCATGTGACAAAATATAAAAGCAAAAGGGGTGCAGGGAAGGTGAGTGCATCAGACACCTTCAATGACTATTTTGCAAACATTGCCCCTAGTTTGGCTGAAAGAATAAGACGTATTATTGACAAAAATTCAGCAAATTTGCTGACGATTGTTCAAAGAACAAATGTACCCTAATCCTTCAAGCAATGAGGATAAAACTAAAAATTGAAAACAGTAAAAAGGGTTAAGCACCTACTGGCTCCACTTCAAACACAATATTTATGTGTTAAAGAAGGCTTTGGTTTCCCAATTTTCAACTTTAACCATGAGCTACAGTGTTATTAGATGGGCATTAAATAGTGTCAAGTTTCTGTCATCCCACTCATCAAGAACATTGGTAGTCAGCGTCAGGAAAGTTACCTCAACAGAAAGAGCCATAGTTATGAGGGTGTCCATCCTCATAAATCCATCCTTGCCCCTATTCTGCTTGCAGTTGATTCCAACATTTTACCAATGTTGGAACCCTAGTAGTAGTAGACATTGGGGAGGCCGAAGCCTTGCGACTAGGCCTTAAAAACTGTTCTCACGGTGTTCCGTCTGGGCCCTCATTCCCTCCATGAGTCGAACCGTCCCTCTAATGAAGGAGAGTATCCCGTCCCATCTCAGAGTCGGAAGCTCCTCTCGATGGAGGAAACGGTTCCCAGCGTCCTGTTAGGCAGTCACGCCCAGCTATAGCACACTCGCAGAAAGGGGTATGACGGCTATTCCTCTGCTCCATAGTGGGTGCAGAGTGGACTATCCACCATTCCTAGGAGTTGCATATGTCTGTTTAGTCTGCAGTGACCAGTGAGGATTCCTATAAGGTGTCCCAGGCAATGCCGATTTCTCTCTAGTCGTCACGAGACCTTGGTCCTATCCGGGTTGGGGTAGGTTTCCTTGGTCTGCCTACATATTCCTGACGTTGTCCAATTTGTCCCATGCCCATTCCTTTAGAGTGTGAGAGACGTACCTATTGCTTACTCTTAGACATGGCTCCAGTCCAGTAAAGCACGTGTGGGAACCACGCTTGGCCGATTCATTGTTTTTCCCTCAATGTCCAGGAACCCATCCCAGAGCTAACTTTTTTGTTTCTGCCAGTCACTCTAGAGCATCCCTGCAGTGCTGAACTAGCTTTGAACTCGTCCTGTTGTTCACGCATGTTCTTTCTGCTCCGTGTTTGATTTCTGGTCGTGTGGCCACTTCGAGTATTCCAAACACTTCCACATGGAAAACCGTCGTGTAGTTTCTCAAGGAAGAGCTGTCGCCCTCTTAATGGCCTACCTTGTCTACTCCTTTTCCTGACGACTGTGAATCAGCCATTCTTGATCCGACTGTATACCATACCTGAATATTCTCAGAAGGTTGCTGAAGTAGCTCTTCTTTGAATTCTTCTCTTGGTATGTTTATCCCAACTGGTTGTTTTAATCTCAGCTGATAGCAAGGGCGCCCCTCCTACGACAGGACAATTGAGATATCCCGCTGGATGAGGCTGGCGATCTGCGTATAACCGCTTTCCATGACTGTTTCCTTCCACTGGTCGCAGCAATCCATCCTCTTGCAGGAAGCCATCACCTCCGTCTTCATCCAGATTGGAAGCTCCGGCAGACTCAGTAAGGCATTGAGAGCTGCTCCTGGTGTTGTTTTGCCCAGTTCACCGCTGGCCACTAGACCACGGACCCACAGAATATTCTCGATCTGATTACCGCAGTGTATAGAGCTAGTGTAGCTTTAGACCCCATCTCCTGCCTACTGCCCTGTGCAGTTGCCACACCAGTATTGTTGCCTTATTTCATGCCTTTTCCACGTGATTTTTTCAGGTCGACGATCACAGAGGTTCTGCGTACATCGTGCGTGACCGGACTTCTGTAGTTTCCTCCTTTTGGTGTACAGCACAAGCTCTGTCTTGCCAGGATTGACTGACAGTCTCGTCTCGGTATGTTGGAGCCCTAGAATTTTACCAATGGAGTTGCCCATTGCTATGTTTACTCAATTTGCTGATGACATCATTATTTCGACGAAAATGTAGGTGTTGAGTGTGAGCTGAATGAAAATATGTATGGGTATGGTATGGCACCAGAAAAGATGCGACGTTTGACTTGCTTTTTGTCGACTTAAAAGAACTCAGGGTGGAGTGTTTTCTCCTCCATTGGTGCTGCCGTTGGATGGTTTTAAAGACTATGTTTACAGTCTCTTAATATGTTGGACAATATTCTTTGGACAACTTTTTAACCATAAGTTATATGAATGAAAGAATATTCAACACAAAGCAAAAACTGGCCTCAACCGTAAATGCAATCAACACAAAAATTATCCTAAATGAGATAAAAGCTAACCTCAACCACAAATTTGACGAAATTAAAACTACACAAGACTAGTTCTAATGTCATGAAATGACAGACGTTGTAAATGACGTAAAGCCAGTAAAAAGCAAGATCGAACAGTTAAAGATGGTGGAAAATACAGTCGACATTAAGTTAAGTTTTGCAGTTTTCGTAAATATGTGTAATTTTAAGTTGTTGTAAACGTTTTTTTTTAACAAGAAATTTGTTGAAGAGTACCAGTTTGAAGTATTTTCGATAAATACTTATCGCCTAGGACAGTTGCAAACAACTTCAGTTAGAGACCCAGAAGTTTTATTTAGGTGAGAAAAATCAACTTGACGAAGAAGGCAATATTTTAATGGAGGATCTATTCCAATAAAGTTGAAACATTGCTGCGTAAATTATAATTAAAACCTTGAAAAAAAAGGTGACACATACTTTTTGAAATTAAAAAAGCCTTGGAATTAAAAGTACCAAAAAAATCGTGATTTTTGACAAACTAAACACAGGGTAACCCAATAAACAATTAAAGAGAAGAAGTGTAGAGATATGTTTGATGCGATGAACGAGCTCCAGCAGTCGACTTGTGGATTGGGTTTCACGCTCTAAAACAGAATCTAAGGTTGCCAATAACTAAATCCACTCAGAACTGGATCTTAAAAAAATTTAAGAGAACCTGCGAAAGGAAATGGAAGCAGTCTCTAAAAGAAAAACTAGCCATCCACAGAAGTACAAGGCCTTACTTGCTGTCAGAAAGTGAAGCTCCTCCAAATGATATGGTGTGGATAATGGAGACCAGGAGAGTTACATACATAAAAGTTGTGGAGAACTGACCGGTCCACTTGTGGCTTCTGAAGAAAAGAAATGTGTTCGTTTGTTTTTGTAGGTCAATTCTTAAGGTATAGTGAACGTTTTGCAGAAATAGAGAAACATTTGTCTACAATTACTGGCAAGTTGTAGGTCAAAAGATTTCACCTTCAGCATGAGTAGCTAGTGGTCTAAAGCGCGAGAATATAACTGTTCTTATGGGAGGAAATGGTAATGCAGACAAGTTGCCCCATTAATGGTACTTAAGGGCAAAACATCTGGGACCAGTAGATTCTACCTGAAAATGAAATGCTTCTTAATGTGAAGTTTCTGTTACCTTAGAACGGATGGACGGAAATCGAGTCATTCTGCAATTATTTCAAAAATACTTTTTTACTTAAATTGAAGTCCGTAGCCTCAGTTCTCCTAATATGTGACGAGCACAGTATCCATCTTGATATCAAACTTATTAAAGCTGCAGTAGCAAACAACTGGTACAATTGCGAAGAAGTCACTTTGGACAAAAGCTTTCAAAAAAAGGAATTTTCAATTCTTATTTTTGAAATTTGGAGTAACTGTAAGGAAGAAAATCCAAGAAACGGATTTAAAATTGACAGGAATGTCAAACAATCACAAATATTCAAACTATAAGTAAGACAGCAGTTGTCGAGATCCTGGCCAATTGGAGCGCTCTATAAATGAAGCTGCTAAAAATAAAATATCCAGTGTAACAACGGCACATGCTTAAGAGATGTCAGAGATTGCAGGGCAAAACCCTATTGGCAATGAGCAAAACTCAATTGAAGTAAATGAACAAACAGTAACTTCAGCTGAAGTAAATTTTAATAGGAAAGGACACTGAAACCTGAAGAAGAATCTGTAGTATTCCAATCCCTACCTTTGAAATCTTTTAAACACGGCCCATTTACAGACAAAAGTACCCGAAGAAAAATTTCTTAGTTATTACAACTAAAGTTTCCTATAAAATAACTGTTCAGCTTCAAATAAAGGGAAAAAACAGAAAGAAACAAGAAAAACACTGAACAGTATCTACAGACTCAAGAGAAATATCGTTCAGTGAGCAGGAGGATAGCAAATCTTAGGGAAAATACGTACAAGAGCAAAAAGATTTGTAAAAAGGATCTATAAAAACTGCAGTTTTGGGACTATATTTCCAAGCAAAAAATACTTGAAATTAATAAAGCTTGGATTAGAAAACATGTAAAGTATGCATTGTAGTAGGTTGTGTCCAATTTTGAAGTTTTCTGTCTCTGTTTCAAGATTGGTTAGTCATGTTGGCAGTTCCACTCGAATAAAATATAGGTACTGGAAAAGCAGTGGTGTGCAGAAACAGGCGACATCTACCGGATTAACAAACAATCATAAACACGGTAACTCTCATGCGAAAGCTGCGTATAGCGCCCTAGTTTCGTCTACCCATCTTCAGTAGAGAAGTGTGCCTTTAGTACTTTTGAAATTATTTTTGGTTACAATAGGCAACAAATCCGTCTCAATCGGCCGATTTACCAATAAAGTCGTACTGATGAGGGGTAAACCGAGGGGTAAACCCCGAAACTGGATAGGTAGGCAATTTGGTGACAATCACGGTACGTATTTCTCGTTTCGATATCGATAACCGACAATAGGAGGGCGCTAGAGGCAGCTTCTCGCATGAAATCCTTCTACCAACTACATAACTGTTCGAAAGGCCGGCCAGTAGATGTCGCCTGTGCCTGGGTAATACTTCACTCTTTATCAGTTATTTTTTTATTGAAATAGCCAACAAAGCGATCTCTGATTTGTCGATTAGCCAGAGTTGTAATAATGAGGAGTATAACCCGAAACTAGTAAGCAGATGGGTTTATTTTTTATTTCTACTATTTACAGTGTTTATGATTGTTCAAACGTAGGCCGGTAGATGCCACTTGCTCCTGTACAATACCTCACTGCTTTTGCAATCCTGTTTGTTTTAAATAGGCATTGGTCCCCAGTTTGTCGATCACCCAAAACTTTTATCCAGATGGGTTCATTAGCCAATTTTAAAAGGAAGGACCACCATGAAGATTTCGAAAACGGTAACAGTTAAGTTTTCGAGAAAAAAATGTGAATATGAGATATATTTAGCATTTTAGACATTGGTAAGCTGAAATTAAAAAAAAAACAAAAATTGAGCCCTGCCATGTTGTGCGAAAAGCGAAAAAAATAATTTAACGATTTTGTTTTTAACAAATAATCACTTTCCGGAAAGCCGACGTTTCGATTTTAAATACAGTCCTGATTTTTTTACATTTATTATTAGAAGAGCATGTTGTTCATTTTACGGTTTAGTGGCGGTTTTGTAATCTTACTTTAGTACCATCAAAAAACATTTAAGTATATCCCCCGCCCCCTAATTTTAAAACATTCTTAATGAGTTGGCTTTTGCTAATTCTGCATTCCTCCATCCTAGTATTTTGACAAAAAAAATTTTTATAATGAACTGCACATGGCTCACTGCAGAATAACAAGCCGTTTCAATATTGGAAATAAAAAAATTCGTGCCGCTTTAAAAAAAAATCAAATTTGATGATGCTTACTCGAAAACAAAACGTCGGATTTCAGTTTGTTGCATCCCATGTGAAAGACCATTAAAAAGCGACTAAAATTGTTCCAGCTCTTCATTTCAGCTTCAGCTGCAGAAAAGCTAAACTTCAGTTAAAAAATTAAAACTTACAAAGCGCCAAAAGGCTTTCTAACTCATTTAAACGAATTCCTATGTCCTACCGTTTTCGAAATTCCTATAGAGGTATTTCTTATATCGAACACAGTGTACATGAGTCTGAGCTTACGTCCAAACAATTTTGCAATGCATTTAGATAGTTGTGCAATTGCATTTAGATAGTAAAATAAAATAAAATTCATTAGAAATTTCTGGGAGGGTCTGATGATGATGATGACCCAGTAAGAGGGCAAAACTCAGGTAACCGGAGAATAAAGTTCTGAAGAATCCCAACAAAGGGGTGAATCTATTTGAAATTTTTAGATTAAATTAAAGAGAGCGTCAGATGATTTTCTCAAAATATTATTTTTTTGAGGCCCAGTATACAGGGTGACTGTTTTTTGAGTTTAACCATGGGGATATCGGTTATTTGACGAGATAGGAAGAAAGTTAAATTAGGGTAAAGTTATAAAAAAAAAACGTGTTTAGTTTTTCTATTCTTAAAGAGATAATTAAAAGTAATTGGCATTTTTTGCTCTTTTCTGATAATTTCACATTCAATATCTGACATTTCGTTTTTATGCAATCACCATCAACTTTATTTTTTAAAATATAATCTTGTATTTTTAATGAGATTCTTGGTCCTCTTGCAATTCTGCATTCGCGTGATATGCGATTTTTTAAAATATAATCTTGTATTTTTAATGTGATTCTTGGTCCTCTTGCAATTCTGCATTCGCGTGATATGCGCGACAATTACTAATTTTATTAGCTGTTACATTTTCCTGATTTTGTGATCTGATTGTTAAAATTTGTTGATGCAAGTCAAGTTTACTGCGGCGTAAACGCAGCTAATTTTTAATGCTTTGCCCCTCAATTTAGGCAATACTTTATACACGTATGTATTACTTTCTTTGATGCGTACATTTGTTCAGGAGATCGTCTGCCTAGTAGTAAAGGCGGTGGAAACACGTAAATTACCTACATTAATTTATCCTTAAAAAACACAGTGTGTAAACAATAGGGATAATATACCACTAAAAAAGTAGACAAAATCAATTTATGTAGCTTGTGAAAATACACACTACTAAAAAAAAAATAAAAAAAAAATTTCAACATTTAATTTTTTTGCGAAATATTATCGGGACCAGTAGGAATTATCAAAATTTGAAAAAATCATTTTAGTAGACTCCGCTAAATTATTCTAATTTAACCTTTTTCGTATCTTTTCTAAAAACAGAGATCCCCATGGTCAAACTCGAAAAACGGTCATCCTGCATACCGTATTTTAAAGCGGGTTGGATTCGGTTTTCAGACCATCATCAGTCCGAAATCTGTTATGGCCAGGGTATAAAAATATCAGTTTACACTCACTAGTTATTTCTAAGTATTTCAAATTCTTAATTAACTTATGAGCAATTCCTTTATTGATGAAAATGTCATCTAGAAGGCTGTGAATTTTTGACAGAAAAGATGACATGATCAAATTCAAAATTCATCAAAATTTTTTAACATATCACCGAAAGCTAATTGAATGTGAAAGGGTGCAATGGTTTAACCCTTGACCTTTTAATCTTCAGTTATTGTGGTTTTTGTGAACTAAAAAATATAAAAAATTTCTTTTATCTCTCTTTGGAAAAGGAGACCTTTAGGGTAACTTGGTTACGCGAGTGTTGAAAAATTGTATTTTTTCACTTTTTTGAGGACAAATAATGCAAAAAACATTTCCTAGGTGTCACGATTATTCAAAATTGATTGTAACTGGCAATTATTTTTTTTACTTAAACCTAACAAAAAATTCGTTTTATACCCTCAGCATCAGATTTGGCTCATTTTGCATTAGTTAATTGTCATTTAAATTCAAATGCACTTTGAACTGAGAATATTAAGAATTAATAACATTCCTCCACTTACCGTCATAAACATATAAGAAACAACAGGCGCCACACGCACCTTGCGTTATTACTCCATTATTTATACAAAATACCGCCTAAGGTTAAGTATTCAGTCTTCTCAATGTATACTTCAACAATGAATAATATTCGCATCATACACAATAAATAAACCTCACTAAACATCGTTATATCACAAAGAATATTTTTTTTTCTATACACATCATTTTTATCGAGCAACCTTCACAGCATAGAGTCCAATAGAACACCTGGCCTAGCACCCTCATTCATGCCGCAACGATCATTAGGAACCTAGTCTTTGGTATGGAGTTTTGCGAGCCCTTAAAGCTTAAACGTCAGTGCCACACCCTTCTTGGTAGCCCTCGTCTGGGGAATTTCTACTACTGCTCAGCGCCCTTTTCAAGGCATTGACCGGAGGCAGCACCGGCACTCCGCCTTTCTGCCATACTCTCAGAGTTTTGGTTGTGGTAGGGAGGTTGACTTGTGTTGCCGATGACGCCATTTCGGACATAGGAACTGGAAGACCGTAATCTGGCGGATAGCCCAGTGCCCTATTCCGATAGCTGGCAGGCTCTTCCAGGTGATTGGCACCATTCCCTTCGATAATAGGAGTTTTGTCATCGCAGGTGAACGCAGAATTGCTGGCCACTCTCTGAATGTTGTAAGACTCACTGTCCCATAAACTCGAGGGATATAAAGAGTCAACGTTTCTGCTGTATTCGCCACTAGGAGGTCGTTCCAGGTACTGCTCGAGAGCAGGGGTACTGGAAGGTAATTCGCTGCTCTCTTGTTGTCTCATGTCGCTTATTAAGTCTGGGTTATTACCAGAATTAGAAGAAGGTGAAACGTACCCTGTAGCGATGCCGCTGAATGGTTGGTCATTGACCCTTGGTGGCTTCTGAATGGGGTTACACAAGTTCAAGTCACTAGGTTGTTTGCGGTCGGTGCTTTGAGCTCCAGTGGGTGAGACCGCAACTTTTCCATTAGGCAAAGCAGATCCATTCACCACTGTAACCACCTCAAGTTGGCGAGGGGTTTTCGTTTCCACGTAAGGACTGCGCCTCACCCGTACCAGCAACACAGAAATAACTATCAAGACCAACAAGATTAACACGGCCAGTGCTGCACCCAGTCCAGCAATCTGCCCATTCCCTAGCGAGGTGATACCTAAAGGTCTGGCAACGACCCTTAGAGTGAAATTGGTTTCTGAGCTACCAGCACGGTTCTCTGCTGCACAGAAGAACTCCACCGTGTCCAGCTCTTGCACATTGCTGATGATCAAAACTCCTTTCTTCTCGTGTTCTCCAGTGGCCAACTCCAATATTGTTATTTTCTGGTGGTTGGAGAAGAAAGAGTTATTTGCCAGTAGTTTGCCATTCCAATACCACTTGATATGGGGTGCTGGCTGGGCGCTTGCGCGGCATACAATCGTAGCATTCTCTCCAGATGTTGTTTCTATATAGCGATTCGTGGGCAAAATATCAGGTTTACATGCCAAGTCATCAATGTGTACTTCTGCAAACGATTTCTTTAAAAGCCGCTCGGGTTCTCCATTGCATCTAGGAGACACTGAGTACGGGATATTGTATTCCTTCAGCCATCTCTTCACCTCTCTCAGGCGACAGTCGCAATACCAGGGATTGTTGTGGAACTCAACGCCGTGGAGTTTCAGCAAATTCTGCACGGTATGAGGACGCAGCTCTGTTAGGTAGTTGTCGTTTATTTTCAAAGACTCTAAACCTTCGATGCCTTTAAAAGCACCGGGTATTACGGTTTTAATCTCACAGTTGGAAATGTCGAGCTTAATGAGACTTGGTACGTGACTGAAAGCCCCAGAATCAATCTTCTGAATGGGGTTGTTAGAGATGATCAGTTCCCGCAGGAAGGGCGTGTCTCGAAACGTGTGAGAGGGCACGGAAGTTAGTAGATTGCTGGACAGGTCCAGTTCAATCAGGTTGGTAACTCCTTTGAAAGCCCGGTCATCAATCTGGCCCAAGCGACAACTCCTCAAGAACAAACGCTGCAGGTTTACCAACTCAGACCGATAAAATGTTTCCCTTGGCAGGATTTGGATATTGTTATCCGAAAGATCCAAAACTTGTGTTTCCGGATCGGCACTTTCGGGAATTTTGATCAAACCGCGTCCCACACACTCCACGGTCCGCTTGCCGTTTTTCCACTTGCACGTGCATATCGACGGACACGACTCCGAAAGTACCGCAAACGGGAACACGCACAACAGAACCGCTACACGCAGTTTCAGCTTCAGCATCGTTATTGTCGAGAAGCTGCGGGCATTTATTACGTACGTAGCGAAAGATCCGGCTTTGGGCACTCGTCGAAAGAGCGAAAGCTCGCGCGAATAGGAAAAGGCGCACCAACCGGCGTGTGCTTTCGGACTGAAAGCTGCTTTTCGGCACGGCACTGCTATGCCCGCACCCTCTCTCTCTTTACACACGAAGAGCGTTGCGCACTGGTTCATAAGTAACCACCGCATAAACGTCCTGATTTTTACATTGGATGCTTTTTATTGTTGATGCATTTCAAGATTTTCGGAATGACTGACGGGAGAAAGCTTGAAAGGCTTTATTACCGGGGGATTTTATATTTGGGGCGCGAATTTAATTGCCTTCTAGGAAAAAGCTATACGAAATGCCGGCCCTCTCCTTTTGCAACTATCTTATTCTCGGTAAGTTTCGAAAAGAAGGTTGAGGGTAATTTAACAAGTGTCGAAACCGATGCGTATTCAAATGTTGATAATAATAGTTAATTATATATTAAACTAAGAAACTATCTAAACTCAAGAGATTTTTGCGAGTTGTGTCAGTAGCGGATCTAGCGTTCTGTGAAGAAAAGGGGGGGGGGGGGGAGGAGAAACAAATTTCGCAACATTTTTTTGAGGTGCCACGCCCATTTTTTTTTTAAATTTTGTCGTTTATTTTCCTCATGCACAAATTTAGGAGGAGTGTAATTTTCAAAAATTTCAGTTGAAATTCCACGTTGTCTAGACAACGGTTAATTTCCGCTGTTACCTACTAACCATTTTGACTTAGAAAGTCAGTAACAATTCATTGACCGCCTGTAACTTAAGAACTCCTCGACTGATCTGAGTGAATCCAACTGCTTTTTCCTCTTTTTGATGTCCTCTTTCATTTCCTACTATCGGAAGCTCCGCAGGTGCAATATTTTTGGAGATAGGCCCCTTCGGAGGTCGATTTTTAAGCACTTTTAGAATCGCATTTTTTAGACATTATTTAAAAAGCTCCATTAGATGTGAAATTCATTCGACTTGAGTTTGTTACGTTCCTAGGGGACTTCAGGGGTGCCATTCCGATCAAAGAGAGTAAAAAAAAATTTCAGTTCTGTTTGAAAATGTCCAAAGAGGGGGGGGGGGGGAGGGGGGCATTACGACTTTTTTCTCAATTCTCAATTTTGACCACCTGTAACTTGAGAACGCCTCGACCGATCGGAGTGAACTCAACTGTTTTTTTTCCACTTCTTGATGTCCTCTCTGACCCCCCACCATCGGAATTTCCGTAAGTGCAATATTTTCGGAGATAAAACCCTTCGGAGGTCGACCTTAAAGAACTTTAACCATTTTTTTAATTGGAATTTAGTTTGGTACGTCCTTCGGGGATTGCAAGTGTACCATTCCAATCAAAAACAGCAAAAAAATGTTCTGATCTTTTTTGAAAATATCCAAGGGGGGGGGGGCATTACTACTTTTTTCTTAATTCTCAATTTTGTTGACCGCCTGTAACTTGAGAATGCCTCGACCGATCTGAGTGAATCCATCCATTTTCCACTTCTTGATGTTCTCTTTGACCCCCCACCATCGAAAGTCAATTTTTAAGCACTTTTAGAATCGCGTTTTTTGAACATTAAAAAAAAACCATTCGAATTGAGTTTGTTACGTTCTTAAAAATTTCTAAAGGGGGGGTATTACGACTCATTTCTCAATTATCAACTTTGACCGCTTGTAGCTTAAGACGCTTCTACCGATCGGAGTGAATCCAACTGTTGTTTCCTCTATTTGACGTCCTCTTTCATCTCCCATCGTCGCAAGTTCCGTATGTGCACTATTTTCGAACATAGACCCTTTTGGAAGTCGATTTCAACAGTCGTCAAAAAGAAACCTTTCTATTGTGCGTTTGCGTTTATCAGTCAGTGAAATAAAAATTCCAAAGAAATCTCAAAAGGGTCGGAAAAGGGTCGCCACTGAGTTATGTAGACTATTTTGCCACGATCAAAAAAACATACACATAAAAAATAAAAATGTAAAAAAACTGTCGGAAATGAGTTTCGAACTCGCGACGTCGTAAACGAAATAACACAGGTCTCCGCGCCGCTTTACGTTTCAATGAACTAATGATGATCAGTTTCATAATGTTCAATTAAGTGATTTTAACACTGCGTTAGAACTTACCATCTGACGTAAATAACTAATTTAGTAACAGATCCATAAACGTCCGTTACTGAAATTCCAATTTTACCTTTTTTTCGAGTGACCGTTTTTCGAGTTTAACCATTATCTCGGTTAATTGAAGAGATACGAAGAATTAGGGCGAAGTTACGCAGTTAAAAGTGTATAAAAACGACGTTTTCAAATTTCAAAAATTCTGACTGGTTTCGGAAATATTTGCAAAAATAATCGAACCTTTGAAAAAACTTTCGTGTTTTTTCTAGATGTGATGTAAAGAGATAGTTGAAAATAATTGACACTTGCGCATAGCCATTTTTTGCTTTTTTCAATGTGGTATTTTCAAATTAAAATGCTCACCTTTGTTTTCGTGCAACCGTCATCCACTTAATTTTCTTAAATGCGGTCCTGGTATTTTTTATATCGGATTCTGAATTTTCCTGCAATTCTGCGCCAATTAATAATTCTATTATCTTTTAGATTAAATTTTGCTGATTTGGTGATTTTTAAAATTTTTTGATAGTAAGACTAGAGACTTTTTCATCTGCCGACAGTTGATAGAAAATCCAGGCTGTATTTAAAGAAATGAAGTTGATAATGGTCGCATGAAAACGAAAGGTTGGATTTTAAATGAAGAGAGCAAAAGTGGCTATGAGAATTTGTCAATTATTTTTAATTATCTCTTTAAATTAAGACTAGAAAAAAAATAAAAAGTTTCTTCAAAGTTTCGTTTTTGTGAAAATAACTCGAAAACAGTAGAAGTTTTCAAAGTGTGAAGACGTCATTTTTATAGACTTCTATTGCGCAACTTTTCCCTCATTTAACCTTCTTCGTATCTTTTCAAATAACCAAGATCCCATGATTAAACTCGAAAAACGGTCACCCTGTATAGCGGGTCTCAAAACATAATATTATGAGAAAATTATGCGGAGCTTGGTTTAATTTAATCTAAAAATTTCGAATTAAAGTTGAAAAAATTAAGGATTTTTATAGCATTATTGCACATCCTTGTAAATGTTCCAGTTTATTTTTTTTATTGATTTCTCACCGCTTACTCCAGTTTCGCCCCTTTATTTGGATTCTCCGGCGCTTCGTTTTCTGATTACTTGAGTTTCAGCCCTTGATTGGGCATCATCAGACCCTCCTAAGAAGTTCTGAAGAATCCCAATAAAAGAGCGAAACTTTTTATGTTTTTAAAGTAAATTTCAAAACCTGATATAATGAAAGAATTGGTTGGAACGTTGGCACGGTTTTGGTATTCTTGGACCCTTGTTGCATTGTTATGGGTTTTTTCCTTGGGATGTAGTCCTTGGTAGAACTTACTCTTTGGTGTTGTTTATTGACGATTCGGTACTTAGGTGTGCATTCATCACAACATGAACCATTCTCATGGTTTGAAACCAAAAAGGTAGTTGATTTAAAACATATCTCAATCTTTTCAAGTTTAAAGCCCAAGGCTTTAAACTTTTTGGTTTAAAGCCTTGGGCATGTGTGATGCAAATCTGATGAAGGCAGAATTTAATGTTGAAATGTCAATAAACCACACCAGATACTAATATTTGTGTTTTTAAAAAAAAGTGTTCTAAATGCGTAATTAAACCTGCTTTTCATATAATTATTAGGTTAATTATCTCTGGCAGTTTGTATTAGTTTAGGTTAGTATTTGTTAGGTCAGGTTAGTTTAGTTTTTGTTTCGGTTAGCTCGGATTAGTCCAGGTTAGTTTAGTTATCTGTCTGTCTGTCTGTAGTATAGTTTAACGCTTTGGTTAGTTTAGGTTATCTGTTTTGATTAGTTCAGTTATCGCACTAGATTAATATGGGCGAATTCCAAAACTCACCAGGACGCTGATTCTATAGAGTGAAAGTGAAAGTGAGAATTGCTGGCCAATGGAATTCGTCAATACAATTTTTTGACCAATCAAGGTTGTCAAAATTCTCACTCTTTCACTTTCACTCTTTCCTATAGAATAAGGTCCCTGGTCATCTACCGGTTAAGCTGGTCATGCGACGGCCATCTAGCAATTCAATGGATTAAGCAGGTGACTGATCTACCAGGTAAATGACCTGGCGGGTTTTGTAATTCGCCCTGTGTTAATGCGACAAAATCTATTAAGACAGGTGACATCTGGTTAGTTCAGATTAGTTCTCATTTCTCAGAAATTTTCTATAAATCTGTCTTGGAGAGTGTTGGTTAGTTCAGTTCTGGCAATAGAGAGTACGTACTAGTGCGAAGAGATGCCTGCTTCCATATAATTGTTAGGAAAAGTTATATCTGAAGTTAAACCTCTTAAGATTAGTTTAGTTATATCAGGTTAGTTTAGGTTAGTTTCAGTCAGTTTCAATTTTCATTTTGGTAATTTTAAGTAAGTTTAATTATCTGTCTGTAGTTAGTTTTGGTTAGTTAATTCTATTTTATTTTTATATTTAATTTTTTATTTATTGACGGAGCGGTTTCGGCGCAAAGGCCATCATCAGCGCCCAAAAATCGTAGTCGTAGAAAAAATACTTTTAAAAACTACCAGGTCAAGACAAGAATGGGAAAGTTCATATGCACAGTCATAGTGCTTACTTAACTTTCCCATTCTTGTCCTACTAGTACTAGTTTTTGGGTTCCGACGAAATGCACTCGCTGAGCGGCAGATGGCGCTTCAGTCAGACTAATAAATCTTAAGACTTTCAATTTTGGTTACAAGATCACACACCCACAAGTAGGTCACTTCTAGAAAGTATAAAAAACTCAAAAAACCTAAATCCTCATTGGAGTTGATAGTTTTTACAAGTATTTTAATAGTTTTCAAATTGTCGGGCCTGTTACGTGTAGTCTGTTGTTGTCAATTACATGTTTTTAGTAGCATAAGTTATAAACTGACTGCGTTTTGGGGTGCCTTGGCGTAATGACTCCTCGCCCTTCACCCTTCACTTCCTCTCTTTTGACGAGTAAGGTGTAGCACTTACAGAATAACGTTGTAGCAACCAACACTATTGCTACAACCTTACTCGTGAATAGATTTTTGGGCGCTGATGATGGCTTTTGCGCCGAAACCGGTCGGCCAATATAGGATTTTTTTCTACGACCATGTAAAAATTTTGCCCTAGCTGAAAACGTAATTTTCGCTTCTAGTGAGGGGAAATTCCATATCGTTAACTTTCGTCTCTAGTGACGAAAGTAAGTTGTTCTAATTTCGCCTCTATATCGTCAAATAAACGCGATTCAACTGGTTTAATCTTGTAAAACACTATGGAAAATGATGATATCATACAAAAACACATATATTTTGCCTGCCTGGGCCTCAGTAAAGCAAATCAAAATGTTGAAATTTGACCAAACTGAAATCATTGACAGCCGGGGTGTCATTTTGACAATGACGCGCCTTAATTTTTGCA
This sequence comes from Taphrorychus bicolor, assembly GCA_951812265.1. NCBI lineage: Eukaryota > Metazoa > Arthropoda > Insecta > Coleoptera > Curculionidae > Taphrorychus > Taphrorychus bicolor. The sequence goes on from OX638302.1 coordinate 19,724,318, forward strand.
ATTTAGCATGGTCGAAGAAAAAGTATAGTTTTTTATTCGTCTATTCGTCAAAAAAGCATTTTCTCCCAGCTAGCACAACTGACCAGTAGAACGTCTGCTGGACGTCGATTTTAAGTCATTTTTGGTCAATGCGTCAAGTGACCTAAGCAGGGCGTCTCAGAAACGTCAACTTTTTGACGTCCAATAGGCAGAAACAGATGGACTTCCAGTGGACGACCAAGAATGGTCATCATATGTAATTTTTTCTGCACAGACTTCTGACTAGTAGGTAGGTATCTAGGTACCTACTGATATATCTTTAATATGTTTAGATAATATTCAGAATCATTATATTTTCGTATATTATTTCATTTACTTATTTAATATAATTAGAAACATACACTTTTTCAATTATTTCTTTTTTAAACTTGTGAACTTTGATTAATTAATTCTTAGTTCTCGTATTCGCTTCTTAGTATTCGATCAGAAACGATAAAACGTTTCGATTACTCAATACACCAGTCAATTTCCCTCACACATTTTGGATAATAGCGAAAAGGGAAACTAAAGTTTACATTTCATATACTCTGAACGCTAGGTGGCGTTGGTGTAAACGTCGGACGACTCAGATTCCTAGAACGAGGCACAAATATGAGATAGTATATACAAAATTCATGGACTGGAGGGCCAAAAATAAGCCAGGTCATTTTTGGAACACGTAGTCTTAGTCTATTTTCAAGAACTGTCGCGGAAATACAAATCATCTTCCTTATGGGCTCAACCCTCGATGCTGAGATGCACACTTGCAGTGAACAATGAAGTTAATATTGAAGGTTATTGTAGGCTTCGGGCATTTTTAAAACACAAGTCTGAAGGGTACATTCCAAAAAAAAGGCAAAAAAGTCGTAGAAAAAGAATGATATTTGACTCGCATATAATGATCATTTCTCACTCGATAAATTGCTAGACGAGCCGAAGGCAAAACTTTAACTTCGTGAGTAATAGATATCATTATATTCTCATTAAATAATGTACTATTATGGCATATCTGACAAATGACAGCTGTCAGAAAAAAATCAAATCAGTTCGCCTGGTTTGCGGTAAAATTATCTACCACTTTTGTGCATACATCCTTGGTCATCTGTTGGTACTTTTGAATTGACCTTTAAGACGCCAAGTCTTTTCCTATTTAACCGACTTCGTAACTGTGCTAGTTTCCGAGATCCCTTACCGCCCTGCTTTGTACTCTAATACAAACTATAATCTATAGCGATAACTAAAACCAGAGACCAAATCTAAACTAACCATAACAGATAACAAAGATTTGTTTTTTGATTCTTAGAAGTATCAAAATTAGGCCTAATAATTGTGTTACATCGGGCCCTTCTTTTTGCTCTAATACAAACTAATCTATAGCAAGTACTGAACAAACCAGAGCAGACCTGATCTAACCATAATAAATAAATAAACTAATCTGAACTAACTTCAAATAACCAAAACAGGATACTAAATACTTTGATTTTTCTTATCCGTATTTTAAAGAGTTTTTATTCTGTATTAGCATGTGGCACATTTTATGATTTAATAGCGTTTGGTAAACTATTTTACAAGTATAAAATAGTAAGTAAGGGCCTGTACTACCTAACCTGAACTAACCTGAACTCACCATAACAGAAAACTAAACTAACCTCAAGTAACCAAAACAGGAATCTAAACATTTGGTTTTCTTAATATCCAATATTTGAAAGAGTATTTATTCTGCGTTGACATGTATCACATTTTATCATGATTTAATTGCGTTTGGTAACCTAATTTTACTAGTAAAAAAAAAGCAAGTACGGGTCCCATTAATCGGAGCAAACCAGAGCAAACCTGAACTCACCATAAAGATAACTAAACTAACCTGAACTAACCTCAAGTAACTAAAACAGGAATCTAAACAATTGATTTTTTTTAATGTCCAATATTAGAAAGAGTATTTATTCTGCATTGGCATGTGTCACATTTTACTATGATTTATTTGTGTTTGGTAAACTAATTTTACAAGTAAAAAAAAAGTAAATAGGGACCTGTATCTCTCCTAATAACCACAGCAAACCCGAGCAAACTTGAGTTCACCATAACAGCTAACTAAATTAACCTGAACTAACATCAAGTATCAAAATTGGGCCTAATAATTATGTAACATCTGGCCCTTCTTTTCGCTAACATAAGCTAATCTATAGCGAGTAATGAACAAACCAAGGCAAACCTGTACTCACCATAACACATAACTAAACTAAACTGAACTAATCTTCTTAGTACTGCTACTTAATATTATTTTATTTGGTGTCAATCGTTATAAGAAATCTAACAAACTTTGAAGATAACTTAGCTATATTAGATAATATAATTTAATTAAATTAAATTAAATTTACGTTGTTATCTCCAGCTAAAAAGCTAAAAGCTAAAACAAAACCATCAGTAATTGGCACTTAATTTGGAAGTCTTCCTTTATCTAAACGAGTTTTATGGCCACACAAATAATGCAACCGACCCGATAGACGTTTAATGCCTGATGGTCCCCTACACACACACACACACACTATAACATCAGACCTGTTACTCGCCATTCATCGAGTATTTAAGTCAGGTTCAGGCAGGTATGTTAATCTCTTCAATGGATTCGGGCCTCTGCCTTCCTTCAGGCCGGGCATTCCTTTAATCCTATTTTCTTTCTTTGGCTTGTCGATGGCTTTGTCACGTACCTACCTACCTACCTGATACATTCGCTAAGGTGTATTCTATTAAATAAAAAAAAATATTTTGAAGAATTTTGTTGCCTTTCTGCAACACGTATCACGTACAAACACATCAGTACGTGCCAACATATCTAGATTGAAGGCTTAATTGTTCTTTCTTTATATACAATGTACCTGCAAAGATTTACTTAAAAGCATTTCGTTGCTATTTGCAATGATGGCTCTATTTCGTGCTAAAAATACGCTCTTAAAAATTCTGCAGTATTTATGTTATACATTTACAGTTTTATAATTAATGAGGTGCAACGCCACGCCACTCCTAGAAAATCATCGCTATAAGGGTCTCGCTCGGGCCACTCGACAAACTGCAGATCGTGATTTCAAGCAGCGGGACTCAAAACTTCGTTAGGGCCCAAAAAAAAATCAAAACGACTTTCTCCTGTATTCGGCTTTGGCGAACCCCTCCCCCCTCCCCCCATTTAACTCCGTTTCCAATTTACGACCCCAATCGATCCATACATCAAACGATTGTTTCAGGTTCGTGAAAAGAAAAACCCACGATTTATTTCCCAGATTTCGGTTTGTCCCTTAAGGGATTTTTAAAAAGGCCGCTTAACACTAATTTGGCAATTTAAAAGCAGCCAAGTTTCATGTTTATCTCTCTCGCTTTAATTTAGTTTAGGCCCTTTTTTTATTTTGACCTCCACTCGTGACCCGATATGAACTTGTAGTGTCCGTAAATTTTAAAATCTGCCACAGAATGGCATAAAAATTGTCTTTTATATTTTATGTTTTAAAGCAAATAGCTAAAATAAGGTTTTACTTATTGTTGCTATAGTTTAAAGGAATTGGGCCACCAAATGTCACAACTCATGTTTTTTATGGATCATCCAAGAGGTTAGTTTCAGATGATATTCTGGGACCAATCTAGCAAATTTCACAAATATTTTTGACCAAAATTTACACTTTTTCTTTGCTTCGACAATCAACAAATCCATTTTAAATAAATAAATGCAAGTGTTCCTTAATTTTTTGAAAAAACAAAATTTAATAATGAAGGGAAAAATTGATGTTAATTGTTTTTAATAATTTTACCTCCAATTTTAAAGTGTGTAAACCTGCAATGTTTTTTAATTTTTTTACTTTTTAAAATATTTTAATTTTAATTGGATATATCAATTTGATTTATTTTCTAAGCCCGAGGTGAGGTGTTTCAAATGATTGCTGTTTCTGCTTCTGATAAATTTATATCTTTGTAGCCCTGAAGAAGTTTAAGCATTATTAAACGAAACGTCGGCGATGAGCTTGTAGTCCGAATTTTGTTCCCAATCTGCCAATTTAACACAAATAAAAATTAATTTTGATGCAATTACTAATTTAAGCAGATACCTAGTACGGACCTGACTTTTTTATTTTTTTTTTAACCAGAGACTTAATGAACTATTTTGGCAAAGTAACCAGTAGGATTTCCTTTTCCACAGATTTTTTGCAGTTTGGTACCGGAGTAATAACGTGGCCATCGTTGACGAAGAAACAATTTTTTAATCTTGACGATAAACTTTTAATTTAGAAGTAGCTTCTAAAGCTCGGATGGGAAAGCTGAGATGAGAACAATGATCAGACCCCTTAGCCTCAAATATGTTAGAATATTTCTTATTCTTCTTCTTCTTATGACGCCCTCTCCTTTCGAAGGTTGGCGATCCACATAACTCACATTGTTCTGGATACAGCACAATGAAACAAATCGAATATCGAAAGATTTCAATGGAAGTGCCCCAAACCACCTTCTAAGGTCTTTCAGCCAGGAGTTATGACGTCTACCAACAGATCTTTACCCTTGAATCTTTCCTTCAATTATTAGTCTCAGCATTTTATACTTGCTGCCTCTCATATTTCTTATTATTATCATCAAATTTCGAAGACAGAAATTACTGTTTATAACTTTAGCCTGACATGTTGACGAAGTTGAATCCTCAGATTGAAATCTATGAAAGGAATGAAAGAGGAATATTTGAGTCAAACCTGTACCCTACTGCCCTGTACCTTTTGTTTAGCCAAGCATGGTATAAGAATTTGTTATATTCAAAACCTCCTAAAATTGTTGTTAGAGTACAGGGTTTTATTTTTGATCACTAATTATGAATTACTCAGTATAATGCTTCACCATTTTGAAACAAAGATCTATCACTCTTACGTCAACAAAGTGGCATTTGAGGTTATATCTTCAAACCAGGCGTTAAAAATTTTATTTATAATGGCGTCGATTCACCATTTTGAAGCAAAGAACTGTTACATTTACGTCAAAAAGTTATAGTTTCAAGTTGATATTTGAATTTCTTTCCAAGGAGCAAGGGAGGGAAATGATGTTAGAAGAAGTTTACATATATTTACTAATTTTTGTTACCACAGAGCGTGACCTTCAAACCACTTCTTTAAAATGCCATTTCAAATGGCGTCAATTCGCCATTTTGAAGCGAAGAACTGTTATCTTTACGTCAAAAAGTGGCATTTTGTGCTCTGTTGACAATTTCAGTACTACGTCATTTGACATGTTTGCCCTCCGAGGTAATATGGCGGCTCAAATATATCCCAAAGCAACCATGTTTGATATATATTTATGGTATATTTCTAAATGGCGTCTTTTCGCCATTTTGTAGCGAAAAACAGTATATTAAACTTCAAAAAGTGGCACTTTATATGTTCTATAGACTTTATAGTTTTGATTGAATATTTGCATTTCTTTCAAACTTGCAAGGGAGCGAGCGGATTTTAGAAGAAGTTTGTAGACAATAAATATTTTTTGTTACCATAGAGCGTCACCTTCAAACCACTTCTTTACAATTCCATTTCAAATGGCGTCAATTCGACATCTTGAAGCGAAGAACTTTCATTTTTACGTCAAAAAGTGGCATTTTATGATGTGTTGACAATTTCAGAATTACGTCATTTGACATGTTTGCCCTCCAGGTCAATATGGCGGCCCAACTATATCCCAAAGCAACCATGTTTGGTATCTATTTATGGTATATTTCTAAATTGTCTCTTTTAGGCCAAAGCTCCAAGGCAGAATGTACAGCTTTGTAGCTGAAATACTGAAAAAAATCTTAAAAATTTAAAAGAAATATGCTCTTCGTAATTAATAAACTGACAGCGGTGTTGCCATCCTTACTATTTTTTTATCTTTTAAATTATTTATGTTTGATTATAACGTATACAAGGATAAAGATTTTGTTCTTTTAAACTTGCAAGTGACCGAGAAGATTTTAGAAGAAGTTTACAGATATCAACAAAGCTTTCAATCTTCAAACCGCTTGTTTAAAATTTTACTTAAAATGGCGTCCTTTCTCTATTTTGTAGCGAAAAACAGTATATTAAACTTCAAAAAGTGGCACTTTATATGTTCTATAGACTTTATAGTTTAGATTGAATATTTGCATTTCTTTCAAACTTGCAAGGGAGCGAGCGGATTTTAGAAGAAGTTTGTAGACAATAAATAATTTTTGTTACTATAGAGCGTCACCTTCAAACTACTTCTTTAAAATTCCATTTCAAATTGCGTCAATTCGACATTTTGAAGCTAAGAAGAACTCTCATTTTTACGTCAAAAAGTGGCATTTTATGATGTGTTGACAATTTCAGAATTACGTCATTTGACATGTTTGCCCTCCAAGGCAATATGGCGGCCCAACTATATCCCAAAGCAACCATGTTTGGTATCTATTTATGGTATATTTCTAAATTGTCTCTTTTAGGCCAAAGCTCCAAGGCAGAATTTACAGCTTTGTAGCTGAAGTACTGAAGAAAATCCTAAAAATTCAAAAGAAATATGCTCTTCATAATTAATAAACTGGCAGCGGTGTTGCAATTCATACTATTTTTTATCTTTTAAATTATTTATGTGTTACTATAATTTTATAAAGGATATTAGGAGGATTTTATCCAAGAATAAAGATTTTTTTCTTTCAAACTTGCAAGTGAAGGACAAGATTTTAGAAGAAGTTTACAGATATCAAAAAATTTTTCAATCTTCAAACCACTAGTTTAAAATTTCACTTAAAATGGCGTCCTTTCGCCTGTCATCTATATTTATACGTCAATTATACGTCAAAATGTGGCACTTTATGTTCGAAACACTTTACAGTTTTGATTTAATATTTGCATTTATTTCAAATTTGCATTCATTAATTAAGTTTTGTTGCCACAAAGCTTAACCTTCAAACCACATGTCTAAAATTTCATTTAAACTGGCGTTCATTCGCCATTTTGAAGCGAAAATCTGTCATTTATATATCAAGAAGTGGCACTTTATGTTCTACACACTATATAGTTTTGATTTAATATTTGCATTTCTTCCAAATTTGCATGGGAGAGAGCGGATTTTAGAAGAAGTTTATAGACATTAACCAATTTTTGTTACCACAGAGCGTCACCTTCAAACCACGTGTTTAAAATTTCATTTAAAATGGCATTCGCCATTTTGAAGCAAAAATCTGTCATTTATACGTCAAAAAGTGGCACTTTATGTTTTATACACTTTACAGTTTCCATTTAATATTTGCATTTCTTTCAAATTTGCAAGAGAGGGAGCGAACTTAGTTTATAGCCATTAACTAATTTTTGTTAACACGGAGCGTAATTTTCAAACCACGTGTTTAAAATTCTATTTAAAATGATATCTCTTCACCATTTTGAAGCTAAAATCTGTCTTATATGTCAAAAAGTGGCAAGTTACCTTCTATACACTTTATAGTTTCGATTTAATATTTGCATTTTTTTCAAACTTGCAAGGGAGGGAGCAGATTTTAGAAGAAGTTTATAGACATTTTTGTTACCATAGTGCACCACCTTTAAACCACGTGTTTAAAATTTCATTTAAAATGGCGTTCATTCGCCATTTTGAAGCGAAAATCTGTCATTTATACGTCAAAATGTGGCACTTTATGTTTTATACACTTTACAGTTTCGATTAAATTTTTGCATTTATTTCAAACTTGCAAGGGAGGGAGAGGATTTTAGAAGAAGTTTATAGACATTAACTAATTCTCGTTACCACAGAGCATGACCTTGAAACCACGTGTTTAAAACTTTATTTAGAATGGCGTCCATTCGCCATTTTGATGCGAGAATCTGTCATTTATACCTCAAGAAATGACACTTTGTGTTCTATACACTTTACAGTTTTGATTTAATATTTGCATTTCTTTCAAATTTGCAAAGGAGGGAGCGGATTTTGGAAGAAGCTTATAGACATTAACTATTTTTTTAACACAGAGCGCCACCTTCAAATCACGTGTTTAAAATTTCATTTAAAATGGCTTGTATTCGCCATTTTGAGTCGAAAATCTGTCATTTATACGTCAAAAGTGGCACTTTATGTTCTATACACTTTACAGTTTCGATTTAATATCTGCATTTCTTTCAAACTTGTAAGGGAGGGAGAAGATTTTAGAAGAAGTTTATAGACATTAACTAGTTTTTGTTACCACAGAGCGTGACCTTTAAACCACTTGCTTAAAATTTTGTTTAATATGAAGTCCATTCGCCATTTTGAAGCGAAAATTTGTCAATTATACGTCAAAAAGTGGCACTTTATGTTCTATACACTTTACAGTTTCGATTTAATATTTGCATTTCTTTCAAACTTGTAAGGGAGGGATAGGATTTTAGAAGAAGTTTATAGACATTAACTAGTTTTTGTTACCACAGAGCGTGACCTTTAAACCACTTGTTTAAAATTTTGTTTAATATGAAGTCCATTCGCCATTTTGAAGCGAAAATTTGTCATTTATACGTCAAAAAGTGGCACTTTATGTTCTATACACTTTAGTTTCGATTTAATGTTTGTATTTTTTTGAAACTTGCAAGGGAGGCAGATGGTTTTAGATGAAGTTTATAGACATTAACTAATATCTGTTACCACAGAGCATAACTTTCAAACCACTTGTTTAAAATATCATTTAAAATGGCTTCGATTCGCCATTTTGAAGCGAAAATCTGTCATTTATACGTCAAAAAGTGGCGCTTTGTACTATGCACTTTATAGTTTCGATTTAATATTTGCATTTCTTTCAAACTTGTAAGGGAGGGAGAAGATTTTAGAAGAAGTTTATAGACATTAATTAGTTTTCGTTACCACAGAGCGTGACCTTTAAATCACTTTAATCCAATAATTTTATTTAAAATGAAGCCAATTCGCCATTTTGAAGTGAAATACTGTTATTTATACGTTAAGAACTGTCAGCTTTTCGTTAAAGAACGTCGTACAACTTATATATAGTTTTGAATACATTATTAAGAAACAAGAGTTGAAATTTCAAATGTCAATTTAATATTGAAAATTTTTGGTGCCAGTATCATATACGTCTGATTGTGTAAAGAAAGTGGGTATTCTTTTGAAAACGTCTTCTGATTGGCTGTGAAATCTCAAAAGAAAAGAATGAAAAAACAAAAACTTATTTACTTTTATTACGTTATCCTTTTCTGTCAAGAATGTATAGTCAACATTACCACCGTTCAGTAATAGAAATAGTTCAACAACACCGTGTGATATATTTCAAGGAGCTAAGTCTGAATTACTCCGTTTATTAAATTCTGTTTCTGATAAAATAAAAATTGAATTAAGTAAGGACTCAGTATACATATGCCTTCAAGAACTCCCCAGTTTGGTGGATTGTGGGAAGCATTAGTAAAGTCCACAAAACACCATTTAGAGCGTGTTACAGGTCAAAATTCATTAACTTTTGAAGAGTTCACCACAGTACTTTGCCAAGTAGAAGTTTATCTTAACTGTCGTCCTATTTCACCTTTATCTTGCGACCCACCTACCTTTAACTCCTGCGCCCTTCCTCATTGAAGAATCTATTGACCTTCAAACTAGATAGACTCAGTGAGTCAATCATAAGTTGTCAGTTTTATTTACTTCCAACATGCATATGGATCATAGCTGGCGCGTCACGAGGAGAATGAGAAAATGGCCGCCGAGTCGGGTAATCGGTGAAAACATGATACATGTACTTACCTGTGATACGAAAGATTTCTGTCCCACTTTTATAACTAGAAGTATTACATATGTTACAATATCTCACCGTAATGATAAAATCTTTAATAAAACACCAAAGAATCGCACAAAACGTTCGCAAGCACTGTCTCAACTTAAAAACTCAAGGAAACACGTGTTGGCGTTTTGTGGTTGACATCAGTTCAATGAGGTTGACACAATATTGAATTGACAGCACTGTTGCCAAATCGTCAATTAAGAAGTTTTTCTATCCATGTTTTGATCGTGCTGTACGGCTACATTTGGCTACACAACATATAAAGGACTCCAGCTAATTCTTTCTCTGTGGGAAAGAACCCCTTCTGAGTTTACCAAAGAACAAACTGCTAGACACTCACGCTAATCGTTTGTCTAAATATCGTCAATGTCAAAGAATGGATCAACATTTTTGGAAACGCTAGTCTATCGAATATGTAACTGAATTACAAACCAGGACCAACTGGAGACAGTCGGATTGAGAGTTACTGCACGTTGGCAAGATGGTACTAATCAAAGAAGATAATGTGTAATCCCTGAAATCGAGGCTTGGGAGAGTCCAGGAAATTATTCGTGGTGCTGATAATATCAGAACAGTCGTTCTTCAAACATCAATGGGAATAGTCAAGAAGCTGGTTATCAAGGTAAGCCTGCTGCCAGAAGACTTTCAACCTGCGAATGTAGAGCCCCAGAGGAGTTCAAGGCGGGAGGTTATATTGCTAACAACAATGGTCTGTAACCAGCACGAAGATAACCAGGACGTAACGAAGAAGTCAACGTTTGCTCTCAACTAATTCAAGTTTTTGCAACTCTATCACTAAAGCTGAAGTTCGATTGAAGCATTTTATTGATGTAAACAAGCACTTCTTTGGTATCTGCGAAATACCGACAATTTTTTGTTCGGGTGGCTTGAGATGTTATGCGAAGGTCAATTTTAGTTTGACCTGAAAAGTTGAACGTTACTCTTAAAACCTCAGTTTTTTCCCATTTAACCCACTTCGTAACTCTGTTTGTTTCTGGGATTTCATCATTAATCATCTAAAAAAAACTCATCCTGTTTAGTTTTGAACATCAAGGTTAACTAGAGATGCATTTAGAGATGATACCTATTTGACAGGAACTATAAAAAAAAATTATTAAAAATGCTCAATAGAAAGGCCAACGAGACGAATCTATTTGTAAACTATTTGAAATGTTGGATTTAGACTAAAGAAAAGTTAAGAAGCTTGATATAATGTTAAATAGTGGCTCTTATTACTTATTAAGAATTATTTTATATAAAATGTCAAAAATTAATTTTGGGACCATTCAACCCTCAGTAGCCGATTTTTTACACCTTTGCAAAGGTTCCCACACCTGTCCGCTAATGAAGCATTAATTAAAGGTTACAAGGGATTTAATAAATAATGTATTTTAGTAGATCTTAATAACATCCGCTGTCTGGGACGATAATTAAGTATTAAATTATCGTGGATGTTACGTTGTCGGACAAGGATATAAAACGTGAGATCTGATATTTCTTTCAAGAGAAGGAAATTTAGAATTTGATATGGTAAATTACCTTCCTCTTAGTAAACTTAAGAAGGAAAATGGGAATAAGAAACTTCCTATATTAAATGAAAATTTTTCGCTATACTCACAACTATCAGATAATCTTTCTGACAGTTTATGTATACCAACAATAATTTAACTTTTCTAGGTCTGTTCCGGGTAAAACACGTCGCTGTTAAGAATGGCAGGTTTGACCGTAGTAACCTTGGACGTATTGTAACGAGGGTAGGTTAAGGCCCATTCTTCTTGGGGCCCCATTGTGTTCTAAATACACACAGCTTGGCACGTATTTACGGGATTAAAGTCCCATGGGTGGTTTGTGTTTATTCAGAGCGGGCCTCCTAAAGCGTTCAGCGGATGCTGTTTTAAAGCAAAAAAAAAATAATTTACATTAACATAGCGCTCCAGCCTTTGGACTTATTAAAATTCCGCATGAACATAAAGAAAGCTCCGCAAATAACAACTTCAGAAATTCGTCTAAAACAACTTCAGAAATACGTCTAACCAACGCCACTACTCCTTCCTATATCGTAAATCGTGCCATAACTGCGGAGTTTGAGAACGAACAACAAACTTAAATTACTTTTAGTGAAACCAGAAGCGTGACGAAAATGAATAATAATTTGAAACAACTTAATCTTCCATAAACTTTGATTAACCAAATTTGTTTTGGCCCGATCTTGGGAGGTAAAGGGTAATTTCCTAATTAAGGCGCAACCACATGCCAACTGCTATGGACAAACAAACACTTTTTTCGCGTGATAACAAAAGATATCAATTTATTTCGAATAGCTATATAATGGATTTCCATTTCGTTTCGGCGATTTGATAAATTTACTGATGATTGATTGCATATTGAAACTCTCTCCTCCATGTGCTTTATTGTTTCGCCCTGCCCTCTCAATTACCATATCCCTACCGCTGTCAGGAACACACATTACCTATGGTCGCTCAAATTAATTAGGATACGTATTCGGGCTCTCATTGAGATGACGTATCCAGATTATCGTTCCAGCTACTCTTTAATAAATAAATAAATAAATAGAAAATGATCCGAACTGAAGCGTTTATAAAATTACTAGCAATAACAAACGAAATCATTCAAATTCAAGTCTATAGTCGTTAAAGGTTTGGGGTTTGCGTGACCATTGGTCACCGAAATTAATTATCGGTTATCTTGATGTGAAATGACACTCTCGGGTTTTTATTAATATGGTATTACTCTCTCTTATGGGCTCTGATTTGGGTCTGGATTAAGGGCCGTTTGGAAATAGCCGTGTAATTAGTAAGAGTACTGTTGAATTGATTTCAAAAATTTGCTTATTTTGATTACGTGAGTAATGGAAAACTGGGACAGCCAAAACGCTCTGAGGGTGTTTTTCACCACATTTACCCTAAAATCAGCTTTACCTTGGAATACGAAAACGACCTTAGTTTTTTACATCACACCCTTGGAAAAGTTAGGTTTCTTAATTTTGACACACCAAGGCGCTCTATCTAATAGAACACCTGGTATTCCCATGTCCAGTGAGAAACTTAAAGATAACGCTAACACCATCATGCCTGGTTTTATAAACGTAAGTTAACTCTGCCACGAGAGTTACTACAGAATCAGCTGTTCTTTCCCTATATTTAACACTAGGGGCAGAGTAACTCGACTTTATAAAACACGGCATTAGCCAAATGAAAAATAATGATAAGCATTGTTGGCACTTACAGTCTTTAATTCGGATTTCGTTTCAGTACTAACCTGAACTAACCCGAGGTATTTCTAAAATTTTTCAGCAAAAATTACCTGCTAATCTAAGTATGGCGTCGAATATCATGAGGTGCCATTGATGGGAAATGTATTCCCAGAAAAAACTTTTTGTTATTCAAGAAAACACCAATGGGACGACCGGAGGTCATTATTTATAACCCATCTATGTGGTGTTGGCGTTTTATCCACGGATATAAGTTGGACTCGTCAGTAGGGCGTGGTAGACCCTTGCCTTACACACCGGGGTGAGTGTTCATAGTATTTGAAGCCAAATTGGGCGCAGGAAATGCGGTGTGACGTTATGAAGGATTTCGACCAATGCTGCCACCTGTGAGTCGGCGGATCAAGTTTCGACGCTGCCACCTGTGAGTCGGTTGATGAAGTTCTGCCACAATACTCCTCTTCCAATGACAACGCAAACGGAAGTTGTATAATGGGAGAAAAGAGTGGCTCATTTTGCGAACTGAAGGGACGAAGTTGCTTAAGCAAGGTGAGTGATGGCAGATGTATCAGTGTTGCCGAGGCGCAACACGGTGTGACGTTATGAAGGATTTCTACTAATGCTGCCACCTGTAAATCGGTGGGTGATTTTTCGACGCTGCCACCTGCGAGTCGGTGGATGAAGTTCGGCCACATAAGAGTATTTAGTTCCTTAAAAAACTCAATGAGATCACACGTGGGCAAACCCAAGGACAAGCTTTTCCAATTGTTACACAGAAGGACATATGGAGCTTTGGCCACTTTGACTGAAGAGCATATTAGTAAATCAAGTTTATCTTTCAAGAGCCCCATTAACCATAATTTTGCTGAGTCGATGGTGAAATACATGATCAGTCGTTAGATCAAAAAAGCCATAATAGAAGTTTGAGGGAAATCAAGAGACTTGCAACTTTGGTACAGCTTCAACTTCTTATTCATCATCCCAATCATCTCAATCGACAATGACGTGACCTCCTTTAGCCCTTCGTGACAAAAACCTTAATACATCAGGATATTTGAGGTGAAGGCCGGTACGGATGCGCTGATGTGATATTGTAGTTCAAACTAAGAATATTTGTGGTGTTGTCCAGTTGCAAAAGCAGACTTGCTTGGCAACTGCAGACTTCTAATATAACATTGCCGCTTAAAATTTTAACATCTTGCTTCTTCGCAATGTAACCGTTCCCACCCCTTTCGTCTCTAGCGTCTCTCATATCAATGTGCCTGACATGCAGGCACTAGTTTTAATCAACACATACAGTGTGCAATATGCAACACATACGATGGACGAGATAAATAGTAATCTTCAGCTTTGATAAATACAAAGTCTAAAGTGATTGAACTATTTCTATCACCGAAAGGTGGTTATGTATTCAGATCTATATAGATATATTTTTTTGTCATATTTTTTAACGTAGAAAGCTTTACTCCAATTTTGTGCCTCCTCTTATATCAATTAAATAGAACTTTTGACAATTTATTTTTATTACTCCTTTCACAAAGCTAAACTGCTCACAATAGTTAATTATCAGAGATATCAAGTACTCTGGAAATTTTATTTTCTCCCAGAACTTGAAAGTTTGGAGGTTTAGATAATATAAGATTTCAACAAATTATATTTTCAATAAAAAAAAATATATTGTTAACAAATCTCAGGTTAAAACCTCAGCTTTCCAGTCTGAATTTTTGAAGGTACTTACAACTTTAAATTTTATTGTCAAGTTAGGGTTTGGGTCTAAGCTTTTCCATCCAAAACCAATCATGTCTTGCTTGCAAACATCAGCTTAAATTATTATTTTAATTTTTGACTCAAATAATGTTTCCAACTGAGAAATGAACTGAAGCTAAAGCTTCAACAGCAATATCTATCTTAGAAATTTGATGGTGAAATGTATACAATAAGAAATATTCTGCTAACAATTTAAAGTCTTGCGACTCAATTGATTGCTTCTAAACTGAGAATCAATTGAAACGATAACCCCAAATTTTGAATGCACTTTAAAACTGCCTATCTCTAAAGCTACTCAACCAATTTTCTCTGGCGATGCCATTTTGGTAAGATCCATGTATCGACTGCTTTAATTGGTTATGTACTCGGTTATATGTTTTGCAGGTTTCCTAGTAGAGGGTTAAAAAAAATTCAGAACATTTTTTCTACGGGAGTATGTGGAGACGCGTCATACCTCGAGACATGCTTGGTGTTTTTTTGATATTTTGCCTGGTTCCGTAGATATTTAGTTTTTTCTATAAAAGAGGTATCATTTAACACTGGGGCTCCATATTGCCCCATAATACAAGTATTGATAAAAATTTGGTATGGAATATAAAGGCTATGCGTAGGGCAAGCTAGATGAACAGGCGTAATGGCTATAAAGTTGGACACATCTACAGTGGCGAACAGAAAGTAACATTTTTTCAAATATCCAAGTGATAATCGAATGTCCAAAATTAAGTGATGTGGAACAAAACTTATGGATTAATTTGCAATTCCGCTGCCTGATTATTGCAGCTATTAATGATGCCTCGCGACCTTTTCCTGTCCTTTATATCTCCATTAGTTTTTAAAAAAATGAGTTTTTCTAAAGGGTAACATTTCAAGACCATAAAAAAACAAATCTCCTATTCAATGAGCTTTACAAAAATTTAGAATTGGACTAGTCATCTGAGAACCAGAACTATACCTAATTGTTTAGATGTACAATGTGGCCCACAAAACTGACATTAATCCTCATTTTTTTAATCTTTACATTCTGAATTCTGACTGAATAAAACTGAACTTTGAAAATTGTTTGTATTGACAGAATCAGAGAGAATTAACCGAGAGTCGCAATTTTTAATTTGAATATGTTCAGGAAATATGGCTAATCTAAAGAATGGCGAATCACAAGATGTCACACATAAAGGTGAATAATATCAGGGCCTTGAAAACACTGAAAGATACTAAGTTGAACTAGTAGGAAAAACTTAGAACACTAAAAAAATTGTTTTTAAGAACTTAAAACTTTCAACTGCGTTCGAGAATCTTTCAATAATGCGAAATCCTTGAAAACCATTCATCTAGGCTGACAGTCAAAGCAATGCCTACTCTTTAAGTGGTATAGTTGTAATATCGCAAAAATTCACTGATAAAATTTATTAAGAGTAAAATTATATAAAAAATAACAAAGCAACAAAATTAACAACTTATTAAAAATTGGGAAAGAATAATAAAAAAACCTTTTTTGGTAAATGGTAATTATTGGATGAATGATGATCTGATGTATTTGTGATTCTATATTTTGTAGTACCTGGTTGCAGCGCCATGAACTTGCAACACTGCATCTACTCGCCTTGGCGAGTTATAAATTTTTTGAAAAAATTGTTCTTTCTTTTTGTTCGCCACTGTAGATGCATCTAACTTTATAGCCATTACGCCTATACGTCTAGCTTACCCTATGCATAGTCTTTACATTCCATATGAAATTTTTATCAATATTTGTATTATGGGGCAAATTGAAGCCTCAGGGTTAAAAGCTATCTCTTTTATAGAACTTAGACATTTCTGCTTCGTAAATCGTGCCTATAAAACAGCAAGAAGAGAATGGGCAACTACGCAGTCAAACTGGGGAGGGGCAGAGTGGGGTAGGTGTTTGTTTGTGGATAAGTCAAGGTTCAAACTGTATCGTTCTGATGTACCCATTATGGTATGGAGAGAAACGGGTGAAAGGTACTGAGAAGAGCACATGGAAAAAAAGTGGCATTTGGCGGAGGGAACGTTACTGTGTGGGGTGGGGAGAAAGATATTGCAATTTGTGTGTAAATGACGTTATTATTTAATTTCCTAGTCATTTTGGGGATGATTTTATTTTAGTTGATGATAATGCTCCCCCTCAAAGGGCTAGGGTTGTCAGTCAGCTACAAGGGGAACATAATATGGACAGAATGGTATGGCAGCCTATGTCACCTGACCTGAATCCTATAGAGCATATCTGGAGTAAATTAAAGTTAGATTTGAGTCGCCAAGGGATTGATTTTGAAAATTTGGATTATTTGGTGCAAGCGATATTGAATGTTTGGGAAGCCATTCCTCAAGATTTTATTAGAAATCTGACAGATAGTATGCCAAGGCGAGAAGATGCAGTGTTGCAAGTCCGTGGGGTTACATCCAGGCACTAAAAAATATAGAGCCACAAACACATCAGATCATCATTCATCCAAAATTATTATTTAACAAAAAAATGTTTTTTATTGTTGTTCCCATATTTTTAATATGCTGTTAATTTTCTTATTTGTAATATAATTTTGCTCTGATTAAAATTTTATCATTGACTTTTTATGATATTACAACTATACATCTAAAAGAGTGGGCATTGCTTTCACTGTCAGCATAGATAAATTTTTTTCAAGGATATGGAATTATTCAAAGGATCTCAAACGCAGTGGAAAGTTTTTAAGTTCTTAAAAACAACTTTAGGTTGTTCTAAGCTTTTCCTATTTAGTCAACTTAGTATTTTTCAGTGTTTTCAAGGCCCTCATGTTATTCATCTTTACCTGTGACATCTTGTTATTCGCCATTCTTTAGATTAGTCGTACTTCCTGAACATATTCAAATTAAAAATTGCCACTATCGGTTAATTCTCTCTGTTTGAATTAATACAAATAATTTTCGAAGTTCAATTTCATTCAGTCAGAATTCAGAATATAAAGCTTAAAAAAATTAGGATTAATGTCAGTTTCATGACTCATCCTGTACATCTAAACAATTAGGTATAGCTCTGGTTCTCAGATGACAATTCCAAATTTTTTTTTCCGCAAAGTTATCTGCTCAAGAAGTTTTTACAAAAATCCATCAAGTTTTTTTGAACCCTGTATTAGGAAACCTGCAAAAAATATAACCGAGTACATAACCAATTAAAGCAGTCTAAAGATGGATCTATTAAGTGGCTTTAGAGATATACAGTTTTAAATTTCATTCAAAATTTGGGTTGTATCGTTTCCATTGATTCTTAGTTTACTTCAGCTTTCCAGTCTTAGCTTTAGGCACTACTTCTAACCTTAAATTTTATTGTCAAGATCAGATATTTTCGCAGTTGATAACACCAATGAAAGTTCTTCTCAGGATAAATCACTTGTCTAACTTCGGATTAGAATTTATGAGAAAGTAGTGAAACGATCCTCAACTTAGGGTTTGAGTCTCCGCTTTCTCATCCAAAACTAATAATTTCTGGGTTGCAAACATCAATTAGATTACTTTTCCAATGATGGACTCAAATAATCATATTTCTTTTCCTTCCTAGAGGTCAATCTAAGGATTCAACCTCCTTAACACTCCTGGAAATGGATTGAACCTAAAGCCTCAACAGAAATACCTGTCTAAGAAATATCGTGAGGTATGTGATACAATAAGAATTATTTTGCAAACAGTTGATAACACTATAGCATCTTATTTATATTTTATTATTTTTTCAACCTTTCAGACGGTGAAGCATTCTATGGAATGTATAATAAATCATCCCTTAGTGTTACCCCTAATAGAACTGAGAGACCTAGAGTTTGTACTAAAACATCCCTCAATCCTCCCCTAATGGAACTATAGATGTTTGGTTTTGGAACGCGGACATTAAAAGTGTCCAGGACACTTTGAATTGCGATAACACTATAGCATTTTATTTATATTTTTTATTTTTTTCAACCTCCCAGACGGTGAAGCATTCAAAGGAGGGTGTACCAAAACATCCCTCAATCCTCCCCTATTGGAACTATAGATGTTTAGTTTTTGAACGCGGACGTTAAAAGTGTCCAGGACACTCTGAATTGTGATAAAACTATAGCGCCTTATTTATATTTTTTAATTTTTCCAGCTTCTCAGAGGGTAAAGCATTCTATGGAGTGTGTACTAAAAATTCCTCAATCCTCCTCCAATGGAACTATAGATGTTTAGTTTTGGAGCGCGGACATTAAAAGTGTCCAGGACACTTTGAATTGCGGTAACACTGTAGCATCTTATTTATATTTTTTAATTTATTCCACCTCTCGGACGGTGACGCATGCTATGGAGTGTGTACTAAAACATCCCTTCTATCCTCCCCCAATAGAACTATAGATGTCTAGTTTTGGAATGAGGACACTAAAAGTGTCCAGGATACTTTGAATTGCGATAACACTATAGCATCTTATTTATATTTTTTAATTTTTCCGACCTCTCAGACGGTGAAGCATTCTATGGAGTGTGTACTAGAACATCCCTCAATCCTCCTCCAATGGAAGTATAGATGCTTAGTTTTGAAACGCGGACATTACAAGTGTCCAGGACACTTTGAATTGCGATAACACTATAGCATTTTATTTATATTTTTTATTTTTTTTCAACTTCCCAGACGGTGAAGCATTCAAAGCAGGGTGTACCAAAACATCCCCCAATCCTCCCCTATTGGAACTGTAGATGTTTAGTTTTTGAACGCGGACGTTAAAAGTGTCCAGGACACTCTGAATTGTGATAAAACTATAGCGTCTTATTTATATTTTTTAATTTTTCCAGCTTCTCAGAGGGTAAAGCATTGTATGGAGTGTGTACTAAAAATTCCTCAATCCTCCTCCAATGGAACTATAGATGTTTAGTTTTGGAGCGCGGACAAGCTATCCAAGTGAATCCAAAGACAAGAAATCCAAAGTGTCCAGGACACTTTGGATTGCGGTAACACTATAGCATCTTATTTATATTTTTTAATTTATTCAACCTCTCGAACGGTGACGCATGCTATGGAGTGTGTACTAAAACATCCCTCTATGTTCCCCCAATAGAACTATAGATGTCTAGTTTTGGAATGAGGACATTAAAAGTGTCCAGGATACTTTGAATTGCGATAACACTATAGCATCTTATTTATATTTTTTTATTTTTCCGACCTCTCAGACGGTGAAGCATTCTATGGAGTGTGTATTAAAACATCCCTCAATCCTCCCTCAATGGAAATATAGATGCTTAGTTTTGGAACGCGGACATTGCAAGTGTCCAGGACACATTGAATTGCGATAACACTATAGCATTTTATTTATATTTATTAATTTTTTCAACCTTTCAGACGGTGAAGCATTCAATGGAGGGCGTACTAGAACATCCCTCAATCCTCTCCTAATGGAACTATAGATGTTTGGTTTTGAAACGCGGACATTAAAAGTGTCCAGGATACTCTGAATTGCGATAACACTATAGCATCTTATTTATGTTTTTTAATTTTTTCAACCTCTCAGACGGTGAAGCATTCTATGTAGTATATACTAAAATGTCCCTCATCCTCTCCCAATGGAACTACAGATGCTTAGTTTTGGAACACGGACATTAAAAGTGTCCAGGACACTGAATTGCGATAACACTATAGCACCTTATTTATATTTTTTAATTTTTCCAGCTTCTCAGAGGGTGAAGCATTCTATGGAGTGTGTACTAAAAATTCCTCAATCCTCCTCCAATGGAACTATAGATGTTTAATTTTGGAGCGCGGACATTAAAAGTGTCCAGGACACTTTGGATTGCGGTAACACTATAGCATCTTATTTATATTTTTTAATTTATTCAACCTCTCGAACGGTGACGCATGCTATGGAGTGTGTACTAAAACATCCCTCTATCTTCCCCCAATAGAACTATACATGTTTGGTTTTGAAACGCGGACATTAAAAGTGTCCAGGATACTCTGAATTGCGATAACACTATAGCATCTTATTTATGTTTTTTAATTTTGTCAACCTCTCAGACGGTGAAGCATTCTATGTAGTATATACTAAAATGTCCCTCATCCTCTCCCAATGGAACTATAGATGCTTAGTTTTGGAACACGGACATTAAAAGTGTCCAGGACACTTTGAATTGCGATAACACTATAGCACCTTATTTATATTTTTTAATTTTTCCAGCTTCTCAGAGGGTGAAGCATTCTATGGAGTGTGTACTAAAAATTCCTCAATCCTCCTCCAATGGAACTATAGATGTTTAATTTTAGAGCGCGGACATTAAAAGTGTCCAGGACACTTTGGATTGCGGTAACACTATAGCATCTTATTTATATTTTTTAATTTATTCAACCTCTCGAACGGTGACGCATGCTATGGAGTGTGTACTAAAACATCCCTCTATCTTCCCCCAATAGAACTATAGATGTTTGGTTTTGAAACGCGGACATTAAAAGTGTCCAGGATACTCTGAATTGCGATAACACTATAGCATCTTATTTATGTTTTTTAATTTTTTCAACCTCTCAGACGGTGAAGCATTCTATGTAGTATATACTAAAATGTCCCTCATCCTCTCCCAATGGAACTATAGATGCTTAGTTTTGGAACACGGACATTAAAAGTGTCCAGGACACTTTGAATTGCGATAACACTATAGCACCTTATTTATATTTTTTAATTTTTCCAGCTTCTCAGAGGGTGAAGCATTCTATGGAGTGTGTACTAAAAATTCCTCAATCCTCCTCCAATGGAACTATAGATGTTTAATTTTGGAGCGCGGACATTAAAAGTGTCCAGGACACTTTGGATTGCGGTAACACTATAGCATCTTATTTATATTTTTTAATTTATTCAACCTCTCGAACTGAGACGCATGCTATGGAGTGTGTACTAAAACATCCCTCTATCTTCCCCCAATAGAACTATAGATGTTTGGTTTTGAAACGCGGACATTAAAAGTGTCCAGGATACTCTGAATTGCGATAACACTATAGCATCTTATTTATGTTTTTTAATTTTTTCAACCTCTCAGACGGTGAAGCATTCTATGTAGTATATACTAAAATGTCCCTCATCCTCTCCCAATGGAACTATAGATGCTTAGTTTTGGAACACGGACATTAAAAGTGTCCAGGACACTTTGAATTGCGATAACACTATAGCACCTTATTTATATTTTTTAATTTTTCCAGCTTCTCAGAGGGTGAAGCATTCTATGGAGTGTGTACTAAAAATTCCTCAATCCTCCTCCAATGGAACTATAGATGTTTAATTTTGGAGCGCGGACATTAAAAGTGTCCAGGACACTTTGGATTGCGGTAACACTATAGCATCTTATTTATATTTTTTAATTTATTCAACCTCTAGAACGGTGACGCATGCTATGGAGTGTGTACTAAAACATCCCTCTATCTTCCCCCAATAGAACTATAGATGTTTGGTTTTGAAACGCGGACATTAAAAGTGTCCAGGATACTCTGAATTGCGATAACACTATAGCATCTTATTTATGTTTTTTAATTTTTTCAACCTCTCAGACGGTGAAGCATTCTATGTAGTATATACTAAAATGTCCCTGTTCCTCTCCCAATGGAACTATAGATGCTTAGTTTTGGAACACGGACATTAAAAGTGTCCAGGACACTTTGAATTGCGATAACACTATAGCACCTTATTTATATTTTTTAATTTTTCCAGCTTCTCAGAGGGTGAAGCATTCTATGGAGTGTGTACTAAAAATTCCTCAATCCTCCTCCAATGGAACTATAGATGTTTAATTTTAGAGCGCGGACAGTAAAAGTGTCCAGGACACTTTGGATTGCGGTAACACTATAGCATCTTATTTATATTTTTTAATTTATTCAACATCTCGAACTGTGACGCATGCTATGGAGTGTGTACTAAAACATCCCTCTATCTTCCCCCAATAGAACTATAGATGTTTGGTTTTGAAACGCGGACATTAAAAGTGTCCAGGATACTCTGAATTGCGATAACACTATAGCATCTTATTTATGTTTTTTAATTTTTTCAACCTCTCAGACGGTGAAGCATTCTATGTAGTATATACTAAAATGTCCCTCATCCTCTCCCAATGGAACTATAGATGCTTAGTTGTGGAACACGGACATTAAAAGTGTCCAGGACACTTTGAATTGCGATAACACTATAGCACCTTATTTATATTTTTTAATTTTTCCAGCTTCTCAGAGGGTGAAGCATTCTATGGAGTGTGTACTAAAAATTCCTCAATCCTCCTCCAATGGAACTATAGATGTTTAATTTTGGAGCGCGGACATTAAAAGTGTCCAGGACACTTTGGATTGTGGTAACACTATAGCATCTTATGTATATTTTTTAATTTATTCAACCTTTCGAACGGTGACGCATGCTATGGAGTGTGTACTAAAACATCCCTCTATCTTCCCCCAATAGAACTATAGATGTCTAGTTTTGGAATGAGGACATTAAAAGTGTTCAGGATACTTTGAATTGCGATAACACTATAGCATCTTATTTATATTTTTTTATTTTTCCGACCTCTCAGACGGTGAAGCATTCTATGGAGTGTGTATTAAAACATCCCTCAATCCTTCCTCAATGGAAATATAGATGCTTAGTTTTGGAACGCGGACATTGCAAGTGTCCAGGACACATTGAATTGCGATAACACTATAGCATTTTATTTATATTTATTAATTTTTTCAACCTTTCAGACGGTGAAGCATTCAATGGAGGGTGTACTAGAACATCCCTCAATCCTCTCCTAATGGAATTATAGATGTTTGGTTTTGAAACACGGACATTAAAAGTGTCCAGGACACTTTGAATTGCGATAACACTATAGCACCTTATTTATATTTTTTTATTTTTCCAGCTTCTCAGAGGGTGAAGCATTCTATGGAGTGTGTACTAAAAATTCCTCAATCCTCCTCCAATGGAACTATAGATGTTTAATTTTGGAGCGCGGACATTAAAAGTGTCCAGGACACTTTGGATTGCGGTAACACTATAGCATCTTATTTATATTTTTTAATTTATTCAACCTCTCGAACGGTGACGCATGCTATGGAGTGTGTACTAAAACATCCCTCTATCTTCCTCCAATAGAACTATAGATGTCTAGTTTTGGAATGATTACATTAAAAGTGTCCAGGATACTTTGAATTGCGATAACACTATAGCATCTTATTTATATTTTTTTATTTTTCCGACCTCTCAGACGGTGAAGCATTCTATGGAGTGTGTATTAAAACATCCCTCAATCTTTCCTCAATGGAAATATAGATGCTTAGTTTTGGAACGCGGACATTGCAAGTGTCCAGGACACTTTGAATTGCGATAACACTATAGCATTTTATTTATATTTATTAATTTTTTCAACCTTTCAGACGGTGAAGCATTCAATGGAGGGTGTACTAGAACATCCCTCAATCCTCTCCTAATCGAACTACAGATGTTTGGTTTTGAAACGCGGACATTAAAAGTGTCCAGGATACTCTGAATTGCGATAACACTATAGCACCTTATTTATATTTTTTAATTTTTCCGACCTCTCAGACGGTGAAGCATTCTAGGGAGTGTGTATTAAAACATCGCTCAATCCTCCCTCAATGGAACTATAGATGCTTAGTTTTGGAACGCGGACATTGCTAGTGTCCAGGACACTTTGAATTGCGATAACACTATAGCATTTTATTTATATTTTTTAATTTTTTTAACCTCTCAGACGGTGAAGCATTCAATGGAGGGTGTACTAGAACATCCCTCAATCCTCCCCTAATGGAACTATAGATGTTTGGTTTTGGAACGTGGACATTAAAAGTGTCCAGGACACTCTGAATTGCGATAACACTAGCATCTTATTTATCAACATATCTAAAGACTCAGTTGATTGCTTTTACCCTATCTCCCCAGTTTGAGCTTTAGGAACTACTTCCAACTTTAAATTTAATTTGCAAAACCAAACATTTTCACAGGTGATATTACCAATGTGTAGCAAATACCCTCTAAGGAGCCTTTGATATTGATGGGCGATTTTAACGCTAAAATTGGGAGTCAGAAACGATAAAGGAGAAAGATTAATCCAGTTCGCTGTCGACAATAACTTCACAGTGATAAATACATTTAAGCACCATCCCCGCCGACTCTCAACCCGGATATCTCCAAAGAAGCAGTATTAAAACCAAATAAATTGTTCTAATTAAATAGCGATGCAGATTATCGATATACCAAAACCAGTTTCAGATTACAGTTCCAAGCACAAACTGCTGAAGGACTATCTAACTATGAAACTGCAAAAAGGGAAATTACCCGAAAATTCTACAAGAATCACATGCTCCAATTCCACTCAGCTGCAGAGACTGCTTAGCCTAAGCAACATACCACTGACAACTTGAGACCCTTAACAATCGTGGGTCATGACAAGAGACTGGATTAAACATGCCACAGCACAATTAACTGACGCAAAATCAAAAGATCGGCGACACTGGATGAAATGAATGCATGAAACTCAAATCTAAACGGGAAAGAGGAACAACTACAATAAATTAATTTGGAAATTAAGAAATCCTGTCGACAAGATAAAAATAAACAAATAAATGACATATACAGGAAACTAGAATAACACGGTGACTACAACGAATCCAGAGAATTGTTTAGTAAGTCACGCGAATTCACATTAAGAACACAAATAATCCAGGACCATGGAAATTGTTGAGGTATGGGGACGCTACTGCTGTCGGTACTTTAGTGGTAACACTAGTAACTAAACAAACGCTGCCGTTTGGGAAGGCTTCCAGAAAGAACCGGACATACTTAGAACTGAAGTAGAGAGACCTATTAAAAAACTAAAGAATAGAAAGGCTCCTGGAGTGGATGCTACAAAAGCTGAAGTTGTAAAGGCAATGGGTGAGATTGGCATCAACATCAAGCACGCACTCTGCAAAGAAATCTGGCAGACCGGCGAATGGGCGAATGAGTGGTGCCAGTCCATCTTTGTCCCAATTTACAAGAAGAGGTCGCCAGTACAGTGTTTAAAGTATAGAACAATAGCATTAATTCCGCATGACAGCAAAATATTTCTAATCACTCTCAATGAGCCTCCAAAAACCATTCCTTCTACCAAAAATATCTGATGAACAAACAGGATTTGTACCGAGAAAGGGCACTAAAGAACAAATTTTAAATATCCGTCAACTAAAAGAAAAAGCACGCGAATTTAATTTTTGATTAATTTTGAGTCGCTATGGACTATTCTTCTCGAAATGGAAACTCCTACCCACTTTGTCCATTTAATAAAACAACTATACACAGCTGAATTTAGGGTGAACAACACATACTCTGAGTGTTTCTCAACTAAAGCGGGAGTAAGACAAGGATGCATTTTATCACCAATGCTATTTAACATATATAGCGAATACATCATGCGTGAAGTGCTAGAAGACTGGGATGGTCTGGGAGTGTCGATTGGACGAAGAAAAATAAACAATTTCAGATATGCTGACGATACCTTGATCATCACAGCTAAAAAGGAAGAAATGGTGGACATAATGGACAGGTTGAGCAGCGTTAGCCGAAGTTACGGACTCGAACTCAATAGACAGAAAAGAAAAATAATGATTGTAGATCGACAGAACAACAACCAACCTCATATTCGAGGAATAGCTGGTTTCGAGGTGGTTAATAGGTTTAATTATCTTGGCTCTATTGTCAGAAATTCGGGAAGTTGCGAAGTAGAAATCAAAATAAGGCTTGCCATAATCATGGAAATCAACTGCAATTACCCGAAACACTAAACTGCAACAGCACCCTAGATCATACGGGGTGTTCATTATAAAACTTCATCTAGCAGGCTATGAAATTTTGACAAAAAAGGATGACATAATCAAAATAAATGGACTTTTGTTTCTCCATCCTTTTCTTTTTACATTTCACAGCCAAGTAGATAAAGTTTTATAATGAACACCTCATATTTGCCATCGCAACGTACGCCTGAGACAGGGACGTTGAATGAGTCGGACAAAAAGAGAATAAACGCTTTCGTATTGTGGGTTTACCGACAAATCCTGCGAATACCCTGGAGGGCCCACAGAACTAATGTGTCCATACTAGAAGAACTACATATTAAAACCAGATTAGTCACAAAAGTTAGTCACTCAATTTTGAGGTATTTTGGACATATCTCTAGACAAACAGACTCGATGGAAAGACTAATCGTGGAAGGAAGGAACACGTGGGCGATCAGCAAAGCGATGGGTGGACCAAGTCAAACACATGGTGGGCCATAGTGTGCTGAATGCAGCACACCTGGCACAGAATAAAACTGCCTGGAAAGAGACAATCAAGAGAATTGATACATGATGTCACCAAGCTCTCTCGAGGGCAAAGGACTGAGGAGGAGGAGGAGGATTACCAATGTGAGTATTTCTGAGAATGAAGATTATAGTTTTTGAGAAAGTATTGAAAGGAACTTCAGGTCTGAAAGGGCTTCTCAGGATAAATCGCTTGTCTAACTTCAGATTAAAATCCATGAGAAATTAGTGAAATGATCCTCAAGTTAAGGTTTGAGTCTAAGCATTCTCATCCAAAATCAATCATTTTGGGCTTGCAAAAATCAACTTACTTAGATTATTATTCCAATAGTTGACTCAGTAAACCTATTTCTTTTCTGATCTAGAGGTTATTTTCAGTATTCCGTCTAGTCAACATTTTTGGAACCGATTTGAGGCTATAGCTTCAACAGCAATACCTGTCTTAGAAAATCGGTGATACCAATGAGAAATAATCTGCTAACATATTTAAGGCTAGGGCCTCCCTATATTGATTGCTCTGGTCTCAGTTTTCCCATCCGAGCCTTACGAGCTACTTCTAACTAGAAAGTTGAGTGTCAAGAATGAATATTTTCTTCGTCAAAGATGGCCAAAACTGTTTGAAAATATCTTCTGAAATACCTGAAACGGAAATCTTAATGGTTTCTTTGCCAAAATAGTACATCAAGTACATTGTTAAAAAAAAACAACAAAAAAATTTAGTGTAGGTTAGTCAAACCGCTTGGCATTGTGTTGAGTGTAGAACCAAAGGAAAAGTGTAAACTGGAGTAAAAAACGTTAAAAAAATAAAATAGAAGTTTTAAGATCTGGCGAGTGTTCCTTATCCCAAAGACCACACCTCAAGAACAAAACTATCACGATTCATAAAAATTGTACAAACCATGCTCAGTTTGCTAGATTGGTCCCAGAAAATCATCTTAAGATAACCGTTTGATATGAAATATGAAAAATGAAGTTGATCAATGATCTTGCATCTACTTATTGCACACATACAAACTCTTGATGACCTTTCTACAGTGCCATTTAGTGCTCATCGATTTTCTTAAAATTGATTCCGTTTTTTGGCAAATCGTTTGACATAGGTCGTCAAGTGATGTCACTCCTCCCGATTTCGTAGGTATTTTTATGTCTTCTATTGTTAAAAATAGAAATAAGTGTGAAACATGTAGGTTTCTCCATATGGTGACTCGTTGGTTCCAAAGAATATTTGTTTTAGAAATTAAGTATTTAAATTTACAAGCCTGATAAACTTATGTTTGATTGATCATTATCATCATTTTATATTTAACTTATTGCAAAATTTATCTGTAACTAAATTGGATTACGCACAAGAACTCTATACACATGGAACAATTCATTATAGTTTACAATTTAGCTAAAAGTATGCTGGTAATTCTGACCCAAATAGACACAAAACTTATCAATATCAGGTCCTGTAAACGTGCCATGCAACACATCAATTTTCTAAATCAAGACATTTAAAAACGTAAATTTAATGGGATTTTTTATAAAAATTTTATCTTTTTGCATTTAGTTTAGTGATGATAAATAAATTATATTGAAGATTCTCCAAATTGCACTTAAGATCAAAATAAAGTGGGATCCTGTTTTTTTATTGAATATTATATATATATTTTTTTTCAAATATCTATTTTATAAGGAGTTTGTTTGTTATAGATATTCATTATTAAGTAAGTGTACTTTTACTCCTTTGGGAAGTTAACCCTCCCAAAATCCGAGTTTCTGATCAAGTTGGAATCAAAATCACAATCAAAAAAGAATCAAGTGACTGTGTTGAAACTATGCATACATATATACTAAATTACTAGTAGAAGGTGTGGCTTATATATCATGTTATGCTATGAGCAGTCTGACACGACTATATAATTCGAATCACTCCAAATACGTATGCACATTTTCCTGGTTTACTCCAACTGGTGGTATATCTCTTTAGGAGCAGCCTCATCTTCCACCTCCAACCAGCTTGAGCAAAAATCGATATATTATTGTAACTAAAAATATATATGTTCAGTGACGTCGTATATTTCGTAGGCCGTAGAAAACACCTGAATATTTATGTGTCCCTGAAGAGAACATTACGTGCTGGCTACTGGCACCGGAAGCTTTAATAGTAAAAAACCAGCCATCAAGGAAACCTTAACTTCGATTACCTCGTTCAATATTTATTTTGCATAATATAGAAATGCTCCGAGATGGAAGTAACTAAAGTGGGTTGTAGTTTATTTGATTTAAAGACAGCATGCTCGATTTCCATTTCCTTTATTTTATTTACACATGTCGCTTGCCTTCGGGCAACCCAAATAATAAACTATCAAGTAGGTATATATCTGGCAAATATAAACTATCAACCTCGTTTGAATTTACTATTTTGCCAAATATACTCTAAACAAATTTAATTTGCTGTAAAAGCCCAAATTACGTACTTACGATAATGATAATCAACAAAATGCCAGAAATCTCATTACTTGCATCCCTAGAGCAATCGATGAAGAATATGGATATGAACGGTCTTCGCAGCAATTTTAGGAATGATGGCATCCAATTCGGTCAACCAGAAATGTCTAATGGATAAATTCTTGGAATTTGCACCCAGCTAGGAATTCGATCCAGGGTCATTTACGTTCTAGTTCACATGGTTTATTTCTTGATACTTATTCTATAGCAGACTTAAAATCACTAAGTGCCCTTTGCACAATCATTAATTCAAATTTAATCCGATTCGATGATTATTCTCAAAACGATGTCGTTAAGGCGCAAAACCCATTTCAAGAGGGTCATAAATTATATTTTAAATATTTTCCAACACGATCCATTCATTACGCCCTTATCCTCTATCGAAAACCTCATTAATACGTTCAAAAGGTGATTAATTTTTCGTTAATTTCCGTTTTCCTTTTATCTAAGTTTCCCAAAAAGAACCCAGAAAAAAACCGGAAAAGTAATTCCCTTCTTCCATTCTATCTTATTTGGGAGCGGCAATCTCATCGGATGTTTTATACAGGAAGTTTGATTAATTTGTCCATTTTTGCCCTGCTGCAAGCATAGGGGCTCCGTTTAAGCAGTTTCATTATTCCCGATGACTTGAGCTCGAACATCGAACCAATTTCTTCGAGATCCACATAAATCTTATCTGGAAGGCACTGGACTATTTAGATAAATCCCTAGAATCATTAAATTTTTAATAGTTCTGGCCTAGAAGTCCGTAAGTTGCGGACGCTCAGTCTTATCGGGAAAAACTGCTGGAAATTTAATTTTCTTATTCCAGTTCCCCGGACAAGACAGGTCGTCGATTTTAAATTAAATGGAGTCTTGCACAAGTTTGATTAAATATTTCTTTCGGAACCGTCTACTGGAAAATTGATTCGATAATAGAAAAGAAGATACAAGTAAGGGTTTTTAAAATTTTCGGCTACGGTCCTGTATAATTTTTATGTTTTTGGGTTCAAGAAATTGAAAATGATAATTGTTTACTGTTACTAGCGTCTAAAGTTTTTGTGTTGATGATTTTTTTAATCAGGTTTCAGTTATTTTTCGCCCAATAGGAGGCAGCATAATATGACATGCAGTATACATTGTTTTCAAAATTGAAAATAAAAACATCATTCTGATTGGTCACTTCCAACCTATTCAACCGATGAGACGACAACTCTTTCCAATGGGAAACTTTAATGTTTTTTCAAAAAGAAACTGTAAAAAGGATTTTTATCAATTTTCATCAACGAACCTTTTAATCCAACTTTCAATGCGTGTTAAGTAATCCGGCACGTGTTTCTGTTTAGTCTTCCTTCATTTTTTTCACTCTTTTTCTCTATTTAACTTCGTGTTTTTCTAAGCCTCTCCAACTTTTTCTAAGCCATATCCTCTATTTTGGCGCTTGATATTTACAAGTAAACTGAGGTGAGTAACTACTCATCAAATATATCTAGAAACTCTTCAGGCTTTATGCAGGGTGCTGGCTTTGATTGAGCAACCACTAATAGTAGTTCCAGTAAAAGGTTTCAACAGCTGCTACGTCCCTTCCACAGAGACCGCAGTAATCAACCTTTTTCAGGTAGGACAGTGTCAATTCGTTTAGGGCTGGTGGTTAGAGTTGTGTAAAGAGCCCTACACTCCCTTCAGGCCTTGTGCTGGGCACTGGCTTTTATTGAACAAATTAACAACCACTAACACCAGTTCCAGTAAAAGATCTCATCAGCTGCTACGTTTTTCCCACAGAAACCACAGTAACCAACCTCAGAAAAAACTCAAGTCATTGTCAATATACTTGGGGTAATATTTTTTTGTCGCATATTGGTTTGTAGCTAGGTATTCCAAGAAAGATGGTGCCCAAAGATGTCTAGAAAGGTTTAACAGAGTCTGAAAAGCAAAGCCAAGGAAGTCGATGAGCCGTTCAAGTATCAGCGTAAGCCGAATGAAAAGTGCGAGGGAGCAATTGTTATTTGACTTGAAAAAACTTGTTTGAATCAAGATAGCAAGAAAATGAAAGATTAAGATATGGTTGAAACCATTGAATTAAACTCATACAACTGTAGCAACAAATATTTCTGGAAAAGAACCTAAGGCTGGCAACCATTTGACTACCCTTATAAAGTCCTACAAAAAAGTTCTGAGAAAAGCGACAAGAATAAACCTATAGAAAAAAGGCCAGAAAAATCAGAGAAACCGATACTTGAAACCGATGAAGTCACCATTGAAAAGGCTTTACCAAACAGTTACGGAGGGAAAACCGGAAAAAGCAGTTGTAAAGAAAGCTTCACGAAAACCTAGACTCGAGGAAGAACCCAAGAATTTCAAGCTTAAAGAGGTATACGTCAGGAAGAAGGAAATAGGTTGTGGTTGAGATAGCCAGCCAGCAAACCTGAGGAAACAAAAGAAATAATGACTTGTAGAAGAGGAAGAAAAACACCAAACCAAAGAAGGAAGCTCCAGACGAACCTGTGCTTACCGAAAGAAAGAGACTACGAGAAGAACCTATATATAGACAGTTTCAAGTTTAAGAATAATCCTGTACAGGCAAACTTAAACTTAAGAAAAAGACAAAACACGAAAGATTAATCGACGGAACCCTAAGATGTAGAGGTCGAAACAATTTTATTGATAAAAGCACCCAAGCCTGAGGAAGTGTAAGCGGTTGAAGTAAAAGTTACTGTATGAAGTCCAATGAAAAAGAAGAGGAGGTTATTGAGGAAAGTCATCATTAAGAAGAAAAATGATAAAACTTCGAAACCGAAAGAAGTTGTTGAACTAGATGAAGAAAAGGAAGAGCCGCCCGCTTCCAACAGACCGCGAAGAACAAGCAACTGCCGAAGAAAAACCCGTGGTAATTTGCGATTGATTAGCAAGCAAAAACCCGCCTATAGTGCAGTTCTGGGACCCTCGAGAAGGATAGTTCGACCTAATTACAGCCTTATTACATTTTTTGCTTGCTTCCAAACTCAATTTGAAGAATAAGCTGGCGGACAGAACCCTGAAGATTGGTGAGAATGTTCCTATTTATTAATTAATGCTCAGAACAAAGAGTTGTGCTGCTTCACTGTGATTTGTGATTTATTGACTCTCTCTTTCCCAATTTGTTCTGATCAAACGTAGCACGAACCCTCAATTTTAAAGTAATTTCACTGGATTAAAGTAGTTTTGAATTTCTTTCAAAATTAAATTGCCTGTTGACTAACACGCAGGGTAGAAACATTTGCGGTGTAGAAACAGGGAGTAACAATTTAAGAAGTTACAACCCAAGAAGCGCCTGAAGGAGTTTTTTTTCTCTAATTGTCGAAATGCCAATAGGAGTCCCTGTTTCTGAACAACTACCTGAGGGACTACAATGATATCTTGCCTCGAGGCCACTTCTAGCAGAAACGATATGAATTGAACCCACCGGCTGCAATAAATATACCTACATATTCTCTTTATGTCGGTGTAAATAAACTCATCCGGTGTTATCACATTCCTAGTGCTAACCTTAAAGCACAAACTAATAACAGCGTTTTCAAGTGTCTGCTCTAGAGCGCTCTGAGAGTATTCCCGCCCTTTGTTTTCTCAATGAAAATCTAAGGACAGCTATACTCTCAGAGCGGCCACCCGAAAACGTTGTTAGTATTGTACCCAATGATCTATGATATATGGACAGAAAAAAAAAATGCCGATATTTCCCTAAAAATGACAGCTCTGGAGAGCTCTGAGAGTATTGCCGTCCTTTGTTTTCTCACTAAGAATGTAAGGATGGGAATGCTAGTAAAGCGGTTTAAAGGCCACGTAAAATCTCTCCAAATTAAACACTGATATTGCCTACATTATGGTGCAGTTATGGTGCATTACGGTGCATTACGTAAGCAGCCTATAGAGAGAGAGACCATATTATAGTATTTACCAGAAGTCATATAGATTTTTACACATCAGGGAAATGCTAATAAAGTCACACTCACATTATTGAATCAGTTTATCCTACCAGATGGACTGAGGGACATATCTTAAGTACTTTTATGGATTGCCTGAAGATAGCACAGGCATTAGTGAACTGATTACTGGATTACTGATAGGAAGGGAGGTTGACCTGGATGGGATCCTGGACATTTCTGAAATTGGAAGAACTGATGTAGTTAATATGAAATTTGAACGACAGCCCAACAGCGTCCCAATCAGCAGCAAACTTCCACCCAAGACAGAAAAACCATTAAAGAATCAGTGAATAAGCCCAGCGCCATTTAGTAATAAAGAAGACGGGAGAATCCTAACTTGTAGGAAACTCTAGAAGCCTGAATTCCCAGACCAAGAAGACCGATTACCCCTTGACCAACATTGATGACTATACCGAGTTCCTAAGACATTGTGAACTGGTTGCACTACTCGATTTTTGACGCCTTCAGATGTTATTGTCCGAGGAGTCTCCGGAGAAAACTGATTTTATCACTCCAGATAAGTCCGAAGAGTTTGGTTTCATGTATTCTCTGGACCATCTTCAAAAGAGGCACCACAGCCCAAGAGCCCTGGACGACCACTACATAGCAGTGGCAGTAGAGTTTTAGACCAAAGTCCAATTATGTGACAAATTGCGTTTGAGTAATTTTTACTTAATTTTTTTAATGTTTAGTTAAGTGGTCATCAGCCACCACGAAATATCTAATTTTGTACCACCAAAATTAACCACCCAAAAGAACACAACCTTGGCTATGTTAGTAAAGCATCTCATCTCTCACTTCTAGAGCAATCTCAAATTTCTATTTTACATCAAATTCATCAAGTTGCTCTAGGATTGGTACCAAACAATAGCGACAATTGATCAGAGTGCCATTCCAGGCTTGATGGTTCCAGGGACTGTTGATCTAAATGTGTTCATTGATGCAATGCAGATTTATAAAGATCAATTTTTAAACCACAATGCTGCCAGAACCTTGCCTATCCTGCTCTCTTTGCACTACAACATACATGATGAAGGATGATGAAGAACAAATGGTGACATATATATCAACAAAACATTGCAATGCCCGCTAAATTGCCAAATGGTACATTGATCGAAAAGACCCAGATTCACATGGTCTATGACTTCCATCATCGGCGTATCCGGATGAAGAAGCCACAAGACAAGTAACCTCTTTTGAAGAACTGTCAACTGAAACACGTCTGGACGAAGAATGTGTTAAAATTGGGCTTCAAGTTTGAATCTTTGATTTCTTGTCTCTGTCTGGCAAAGCTGCCAGACAGAGTTACATCATATACATGTTGATATGTCATGAATTAGAATTTATCCGCATTTCGACATGGAAAACAACATGCTTGATGATTTGCGTTGGATTTCGTTGCAATTCCAACTTTTATCACATAATTTTGAAGACAAAGAGCAGAATCAATCCTTTCAAGCTCAAAAGTTGAAAAGATCAGGCAGGACTTGTCTGGAGGGCCAAGGTAGTGTTGTAATATGTGTAACTTAGATATATCTTGGATTATTAGTAAGGACAAGATGAATAAATAGTAAATATTCGGAAATGGACACTATAGAGCGTATAAGGAAAGTTTTTCTTGCCAAGTATGTTGATTTTTTCTTAAACCTGGTAAGGAAGCTGCCTTTACGTAATATTCTAGTCACCAGTGGGAAACCAGTATTATCTTCCACAATATGGAACCACGAGAGGCTTCCACATGCCTGGAATTCCTAAAAGAAAACTAGAGATGCTCTGCAGCCTACAAAAAGAGCACAGCTACAGGAATTTCCGGCATTCAACTCTAAAGAGCTGGTGACCCTCATGAACACCAACTGAAATCGCGACTTATCACTGAAGAAAACAGAAACCGAGTCACAGCAATCCACAGCAAAATCTCCAGCTCCAAATTGTGCATTGGCCTTCCTTTTTATTGAAAAAATTTTGTCTTTGAGGACTTTTTGACGAAGGAGTCGATGTTGTTTTGTTGCTCACCTAAAAGTCCCCTGGACCTCAGCATTGGCACTTTCTTCGTCCATAAACAATATCACAGTTCTGCAAGAAACTCTGCGCGTCACTTTCAAAATGGGTTAATTGGGTGAATAGGTGTGACTTGTTACTTCTAATCAGAAACCTGGACGAACGTCAGAAACAAAGTCAACTGCATAATGATCTGTGTTTAGATTTCAATCGATTGATTATTAAACCTCTGGAAAAAAATTGACAGTTGATTGACTGATTAGGTTTACCAAGTAGTAGATATACAACAAGAGTTCTTGGTCAATCTCAATCATTTTTCCAAATAAATTACCACAAGGAAATCAAAGATCTATGCTGCAGAACACCATAACGAAACATGATAAAAAAAAACCCATCACTTTTAATATTTTTCATTTTTCTTAGAGTGAATATACAAAATTGCAAAGAAATGGATTTTGAAATTGGCTAAAAATCAACCACCCAATGGGTCTATCTCCGAAATTGTGGAACCAAGAATGAGGACATCCAGAAGAGAAACAAACAGTTGTATTAACTCTGAGCAGTTCATTCGTTGTCAAAGTTGGAAATGGAAAAATCATAAATCAATAAGTATCAAAAAAAAAAAAAAATGTGGGAAAGCTTTTATGTTGTTTTTATGTTGTTTTTGATTGGAATTGAGCAAATGTAATCTCGAATCGTGAAAACGAAATAAACGTAATTCGATTGAAACTAATCCCATCACAAGTTTTTTTTTAAATGGCGAAAAAGTGGATTTGAAAAGTAAATTAGAAATCGACCACCGAAGAGGGAAAACTGTGAAACAAACCATAAAAGAGAAAAAAACAGTTGTATTTGCGCAGATAGATTTATTCTCAATCCGGTTCTCAAGTTATAGGCTGTCAAATTTGGAAATTGAGAAAAAAAGATAATAACCACTATTTAGTCAACATCGAAAAAAATGGGATTTTTTTTATGTTGTTTTGATCTAAGAACAAAACAAACTTAATTTGAACGAAATTAATACCATGAGTGAATTTTCAAAAAAAAATCAAAAAAGTGGATTTGAAAAGTACCTAAATATCGACCACTGAAGAGGCCAAAATACGAAATTATTGAGCCAATGGAACTCTTGTTTATGGAAGGAAATAGAAAACATCTAGGGAAAGAATGGTTTGGAAGTTGATAAGTTCATTCCTTCCTAAGTTATAGGCTGTGAAGTTTTGAAATGCAGAAAAATGAGGTAAATAATAGTGATGGGCATAATCGATAAATTTCTATAATCAAATCAACAATCAAAAGCTCTTGGGAAAATTCAAGATAGGATTAGGGTCAAAGTCGGTTAAAAAATGACACAAAGCGTCTAAAAATTTATATTTATAGTCTCTGCGGAAATAGAGATTAGAATTAGGACTAGAAGAAGACCGAAATCCGTGGAAATGATTAAAAAGTGTGTAAAAATACAAATTTTAAAGGTTTGGAAAAATTATAGCCAAAATCAGTTAAAAATTATTCAAAGCGTCCAAAAATGCAAACTGAAAGTTTATGGAAAAGTTCAGGTTGGGATTAGCATTAAAATCGATCAAAAACGATCGACTTTATCTAAAAAAAGTCAATTTTGACTTTTTTTTTTAATTCAGGCTAGTTAGACTAAAGTCAAAACACTGAAATATGATTCAAAATGTATAAAAATACAAACTTGGAAGGTTTGGAGAAAACTCAAATTGAGAATTGGGGGCCAAAATGAGTTAAAAATTACCCAAAGCGACTAAAAGTGCAAAATTTGAGTTTTTGGAAAAATCCGGGTTAGAATATATTGGGGACTAAAGTCGATTAAAAATTACCTATTTCATCTAAGAATGCATAAAGCGTCCATAAATGCCAACCAAATTTTATAAAAATATTCAGGTTAGAATTAAGACTAAAATGGATTTAAAACCACCGACTTTATATAAAAAAGTAAATTTAGATGTTTTTTAATAAAAGTCATGCTAGGATTAAGGCCAAAATCAGTGAAAAGTTACTCAAAATGTATAAAAATACAAACTTGGAGAGTTGGGAGAAATTCAAATTGAGATTGTAACCAAAATGGGTAAAAAAAAATTACTGAAAGCGTCTAAGAGTGCGCAAATTTGGAGTTTTTGGGAGAAACTCGGATTAGATTATAGGTTTAGAGTCGATTAAAATGACCCATTTCATCTAAAAATGCAAAATGCGTCTAGAGATGCAAACTAAAAGTTAATGGAAAAGTTCATATTAGGTTTGGGGCCAAAATCGATTAAAAACCACCGATTTGGAGGGTTTAGAGAAATACAAATTAAGATTATGGCCAAAAAGTGTTAAAAATTTACCCAAAGCGTCTAAAAGTGCAAATTTGGAATTTCTGGAAACCCAGGTTAGAATATAGGACTAAATTCGATTAAAAATGACCGATGTCTTCTAGAAATGCAAAAAGCGTCTAACGATGCAAACTAAAAGTTAATGGAAATGTTCAGGTTAAGATTAGGACTAAAATCGATTAAAAATGACCGACTTCATCTAAAAAAGAAAATTTGATGACTCAATATTTATAAAAATACCAACTTGGAGCGTTTGGAAAAATTCAAACCGAGATTATGGCCAAAATGTGTTAAAAATTTACCCAACGCGTCTAAAAGTGCAAGTTTGGAGTATTTGGAGAAATCCAAGTTAGAATATAGGACTAAAGTCGATTAAAGATGGCACATTTCATCTAAGGTGCAAAAAGCGTCTAAAAATGCAAACTAAAAGTTTATGGAAAAGTTCAGGTTAAGACTAAAATCGATTAAAAACGACCGACTTTATGTAAAAAAGTAAATATAGATGTTTTTTTTTTAAGTCAAGCTAGGATTAAGGCCAAAATCAGTGAAAAATTACTCAAAATGTATCTTCTTTTTGATCTCAGCTTCTCCTTCGGAGGTGGCTGATCATCATGGCTTATTCTAACTTTAGAGGCAGCTGTCCGAAATAGTTCGATAGATGAGAAGCCAAACCAGTCTCGCAGGTTAAAAAATAATGTATAAAAATACGAAATTGGAGGATATGGAGAAATTCAAATTAAGATTATGGTCAAAATGGGTTAAAAATGTACACCAAGCGTCTAATGGCACAAATTTGGACTTTTTGGAGAGATCCGGGTTAGAATATAGGACTAAAGTCGATTAAAAATAACCCATTTCATCAAAAATGAAAAAAGCGTCCAAAAATGCAAACTAAAAGTTTATGGAAATGTTGAGGTTAGGACTAAAATTAAAATCGATTAAAACTTTATCTAAAAAATGTATTTTTTTGATGTTAAAAAAAGTCAGGCTAGGATTAAGGCCACAATCAATAAAATATGACTCAAAATATTTCAAAAAATAAACATGGAGGGTTTGGAGAAATTCAAATTGAGAGTATGGCCAAAATGAGTTAGTACCTACCCAAAGTATCTAAAAGTGCAAATTTGGAATTTTTGGAGAAATCCAAGTTAGAATATATAGGACTAAAGTCGTTTAACGATGACACATTTCATCTAAGATGCAAAAAGCGTCGAAAAATGCAAACTGAAAGTTTTGGGGAAAAGTTCAGGTTAGGATTAGGACTAAAATCAGTTAAAAACGACAGACTTTATCCAAAAAAGTAAATTTAGATGTTTTTTAAAAAAAAGTCCGGCTAGGATTAATGCCAAAATCAGTGAAAAATTATTCAAAATGTATAAAAATATAAACTTGGAGAATTTCGAATTAAGGTTAAGTCCAAAGCGGGTTAAAAATTTACAAAAGGCGTGCAAATTGGGAGTTTTTGGAGAAATCCGAGTTAAAATATAGGACTAAAGTCAATTTTTAGATAAAATGGCCCATTTCATTTCAAAATGCAAACTAAAAGTTTGTAAAAAAAGTTTAAGTTAGGATTAGGACTAAAATCGATTAAAAATTACCGACTTTATCTAAAAAAGTAAATTTCGATATTTTCTTAAAAACGTCAGGCTAGGACTAAGGCCAAAATCAGTGAACAATGACTTTATATGTATAAAAATACAAATTTGGAGGGTTTGGAGAAATTGATATTATGGCCAAAATGGGTTAAAAATTTACATAAAGCATCTAAAAATGCAAATTTGGAGTTCTTGGAGAAATCCGGGTTAGAATATAGAATTAAAGTGGATTAAAAATGACGCATTTCATCTAAAAAAGCAAAAAGCGTCCAAAGTAAATTCGTAAAAAAGTAAATTTCGATGTTTTTTTATTTAGTCAGGCTAGAATAATCAGTGAAAAATGACTCAAAATATATAAGAATAGAGCTTGGAGGGTCTGGAGAAATTCAAATTGAGGTTACTGCCAAAATGGGTTAAAACTACACACAAAGCGTCTAGGAGTGCAAATTTGGAGTTTCTGGAAAAGTCCGAGTTAAAATATAGGATATAGGTTAGAATATAGAACTAGTGTGGATTAGAAATGACGCATTTCATCTAAAAAAGCAAAAAGCGTCCAAAAATGCAAATTAAAAGTTTATAAAATAGTTCAGGTTAGGATTAGAAGTAAAATCGATTAAAAACGACCGACTTTATCTAAAAAAGTAAATTTCGATGTTTTCTTGAATGAAAGTCTAGGATTAAGGCCAAATCAGCGAAAAATGACTCAAAATGTAAAAAAATACAAGTTTGGAGGGTTTAGAGAAATTCAAATTGAGGTTATGGCCAAAATGTGTTCTGGGCCAATTCAGGATAGAATTAGAGTCAAAAGAAAATCGTTAAAAAATTACACAGAGCGCCTAAAAATGGAAACTAACAGTTTTTGCAGAGAATTTAGGTTAAAATTAGGGCTAAAATTGTTAAAAAATGACCCATTTTACCTTAAAATTATAATTTTGAGTAATTGTTTCTTTTTTTTTAAAAAAAAACGTCAATCTAACATTAAGGTCATGATACTTGAAAAATTACTCAGAGCGTGTAAAAATACAAATTTGGTTTTGAAAAAAATTAAAATCAACATTTTAGCCAAAAAAGGGGTAATACGCCACTCTTCATTCATTTTTTTAAAAATTGAAAATTTGTTATGCTTTTGTTAATGGAAATGAGGCATTTGCTTTCCCTAAGAACGAAACAAGCAGAACTCGAATACAGTTAATCCTAATCCCAAAATAAGTATTTAAGAATAGGCAAAAAATAGGATTTTTAAAAGGGCCTAAAATATCCACAACCGAACTACTTTACCTCCGAAATTATTCAACCAAGAGACTTCCGTCTGTGGAACGATAAATATGACATCCAGAAGAGGAATAAACAGTTAGATTTACCCTGATAGGTTTCTTTTTCGTTTCAAAGTTATAAGTTGTCAAAGTTGGAAATTGAGAAAAAAGAGAATCCTAAGTTCAATATCAAAAAAAAAAATGATTTTTTTTATAATGTTTTTGATCGAAATGGGGAATCGAGAGATTTTTAACAATACGATACCACTTTACAGGCTCCAACCTCACCATCTTGCCATAACCCTGCTGTCTTACTTCTGCTACTCATCCCTACTATTCTATCTCTCATAACTGTTTATATAAAAAATTACTGAGTATCTTATCAGTGGTCATCTAATAAAAGGTCTAGCTCAATATCCTTTCAAACATTAAACTTCCTTATGGTAGGGCCTCTCTTTCACGGTTGTTTCACAAATGTATGTTTATCGTATTTAGAGCCTTGACAAAGACGTCAATTAAACGTCGAAACGTCGGAATAGTTTCTTCGTTTTGTTATTTTGTACGAGTGGGCCACCTCAACTGTCTTTGTTGTCTTTGTCTAAACAATGAAAGTTGTAAAAATGGTAATACCAATGACCTAGCAGATATGGACAGAGGCAACAATTGCCGATATTGCTCTAAAAATGGCTCTCCTTTTTGGCCGGAATTCCGTCGCTTCAAAGGATCCCCTGACGTAATGTTGTCGTCAGCGCTCGCCATACAAGCGTCAGAGTAGCTTAAAGCCAGACCGGCTATGGATTGTTTTGATTGTTTTTGGTTTTTGTTAGGTTTGAACTTAAGTTTTAGAAAACATCATATACGTTTTGCGTCCTTTAATCAGGTCGATAGAAGTGAAAATAGCGGGTGTAGGGCAGAAACCGTTTTAGAAAACCTTTGAGCTAAGGGCTAGGAGCCTTAGGGCTCCAGCTAAGAGATGGGTATAAGTTCGATATTCGATTGAATTGGAAATAAGAAATGAAAATAATTACAGTGACAACTGAATGGCAAAAATTTGACGCAAGACGTCATGACCTCACTTCCGCCAGAAGTCGCCATCAGTCCACAGGTTTCCACTGTTAAAAGATGGGGCCAAAACTGTAAAACAGGAGAGGCTCTCCAGATTAGCTCGATGGGTAATACAATTGATTTTCTTCATTGTTTTTAAAATGACTTCGTTCGAATGGGCGAGCCATAATCAATTTTCTCTTAAGTAAATATGCCCATTGAGCATCAAAAAACCAGAAATCACGCTTAGCATCGAATAAATCGCCCCCGGAGGGTTGTTTCGTGATTCCGGAGCATTCCGCGTGGCAAAAACATGAAAAATTTCGACGTAACCCCGCATATTTTAGAACGGTC
Source organism: Taphrorychus bicolor (assembly GCA_951812265.1). Taxonomy (NCBI): domain Eukaryota; kingdom Metazoa; phylum Arthropoda; class Insecta; order Coleoptera; family Curculionidae; genus Taphrorychus; species Taphrorychus bicolor. The sequence continues at coordinate 19,766,398 of OX638302.1, forward strand.
CGTTAAACGTGTGTTGTTTTATTGCAAATGACATTTTCAGCAACAGGGGCCACAATTCTAAATGTGAGCGGAATTTTTTCAAAGAGTTAAGATTTTTCCTTCTGCGCTTTTGTAGGTCTGCAGGAAAGCGCAAAATGAGGAAAGGAATTCGACACAACATGATTTGGCTATTATTTACAAAATTAATTTTCGATAATTGGTTTAGGTACCTAAAACAGTTTTCGAGTGTAGGAATCGACGTCATAAAATGTTCTTTAAAAAGGAAAAATTGCCCGCATTATTAAAGAAGCATCTTGCCGCCATAATTCGGCGCGAAAGTCATAAAAAGGGAAACTGACAATGATCCTGCACTTATCTTTCTCATTTCAGCTAATTTATGACGATGATTCGGTAATTTAAGGCGAATAAGAGTAAATCACGTCTTAATTAAAGAGAGGGTTAGGGCTGCTTAGCATATTTTTCGAGAGACGTTGCAGAAAATATTTTATAAGACGAGTCCTAAATATTCCCCGGGGGTGTCACGGAAACATTGGGATATTTTGCAGCTGGAGATATTGGGGACCAAAATAGATCGATACTTATTCAAAAAATCCGAGCTGCAGGGAAACACAAAAAGTACAGATTTTTTCTATTTTTTTTTTTTTGTATTTGAGTGAGAACAGTATTGATGCATTTGTTTTTAAATAATTAGTAAATCTTTAACCAATTTTGATCATAAAGCATGCATCAAAATTTCAGTAAAAAATTTTTATTTTTTTTTCTAATACTAGAAATAGTAGTGTAGTGTGGAAAAACTTTTTCCACTCAATGTGTTATACAGCTAAAGTCACTTTATTAATACCTTGCTAGCTAATGAAGGATCAGACTTATTGGAGATAAGGAGGCACGGCGTTTGTTACACTTTTTTTTGTATAATAATTTTAGCCTCAATTTTATACCGGGTGTCCAGCAGAACCCTGGACATAGGAGATTAACATGGGAAATCGGTTTTTATTTTTTTGCGCCTGTACGGTTGATTTGATTGAAAAACTTTTAAGAGTAAAGTTGTAGAGTTTATAGTCAGTTATCATCCTGTAATTTTTTCAATACCACAGTTTTGGCTGTTTTTTGGAAAAACGCCTCGAAAAGTGCAAAAACTTGAATTTGGCGCGTCACCCCCACCATGCATGTGCAGTGTCGCCAACATAATAATTTCTTATGTCAGACTCAGAGCCGATTTTCCTTTCTTATTAATTTGGAGGGACTATCATGTAGTAATTAACGTGATTATGCAGAGAAAATTAACTGAAAACCTGACGATAATGTTCTTAAATTATAGGTAAGTAAAAGTTACGTTTATAATAATCATAATTAGTAAAAGGAAAATCATTCCAATTTGTGTACGGCTGGTTGTCTAATTCATTTTAGTTTAGCAATACGACAACCACGATGACATGACAATTTGTCTCTTGTCACCAATTAAGGGTGTTCGTTGTTGTTGTTGTTATTGAGGTGAATTCATCTACCTCCAAATGTTTTACTTCAAAAGTGTCTATTTTGCAGTGCTGTGTGACGCGAGGCACCATCCTGCATGCAAAAAACCCTTGCTAAGTGCTGGACTCTTCCATGACAGACAAAATCTCATTGGAATACAGCGCGCCCCAAAATGCCAATCCACACATTGACAACTTCTCGATGTTGGTCTCGGTTGTCCTGCACTGTATGTGGATTTTAGAGAGTCCAAACTCATTCATTTTGTTGATTTCAGGGACCCATTAATCCAAATTAACAGTCATTGGTGGAACAAATGTTTATAGCAAATAAGCAAGACCAGAAGCAGATAGCGATGGATGTTTGATCGGCTAAGCCAAGTTTCTTTCATGTTTTATCTATGTATCTGGAGACTATAGTGCCTGTGAAAAAAACTCTTTTCAGTGACAACAAATCTTGCCAAACTGGCCACAAACAACTTGAAAAACTGGCCAAAAATTGGTTTCATTCCAATCGATTGCTGCTGAATGCAAGACACAGAGGATGGTGTTTGCATTGAGGGAGATTGGAACCGTAAATGACCACGTATCCCAGGTTAAATTTCTTGGGGTTCTTGTGGATGAGAGTGCCAAATGGGATTTACACACTGATAACTTGGCTTCAAGACTCAATACAAGTTTGTACCTGCTACGTCAGCTTTCAGATAGAATATCTCGTACGGTACTTAGATCGGCTTACTTTGCATCTTCTCATGCATGGCTCTCTTATGCTGTAGTTGTTTGGGGCCACGCCTCGGGGGCTAAGCGTTTGTTCGGGCTTCAGCGAAGAGCGGTCAGATTGTTGGCTGGCCTGGGCTACAGGGATGACTGCAGAGTGCACTTCAGAGAGCTAGGCATACTAACCCTGCCCTCCATGTTTATATTGGAGAATTTGCTGTTGAAAAATAACATGTATCTGTTTTCTGCTCACGAGGACATGCATGCTTACCTTACTAGAGACCGAAAAAGTTTAATAACCTCATATTGTCGTTTGAGAAGGTGCCAGAATGGTCCTGGCTACTGGGCGGTAAAATATTTCAACTGCCCATAAAAATTAAAGCGTTGACAGTGGATAGTTTCCGAAAGGAAATTAAGCAAATTTTAATGGTAAATGTTTTTTATTGTGATGAAGAGTATTTTAAGTATTTTAATCAAAATTATTAATTTTTTTTTCTTCTCTCTGTATAGTCTATTTTAGGATGTTGACTGTAAGCTTTTAGTATTAAGTAAATAATGGCATCTGGACTGAATTTATTTAAATTTAATTTGTAGACTATTCTATTTTTGAGGTATGTACATTGCTGTTTTGGTGATTGTAAACATGAATAAATTTGAATTGAATTGAATTGAATCTTAATAAAGGTGATAGTGTTTTTATAGGAATAATTGTTGTTATCTGTGTTATTACCTAAATTTATTTTACATTTCTTTTTCATATCCACTTGTTAATTTCTTCTGTTAAGAAATTTATGTATAGATTGATTATGGAAATATACTTATTTTGGTACTTGTTGCATCCACTTTTTCACACACAATTTCCTCGAAATAAAAATGTAATGTATACAGAAACCTTGTATTTATTGATATTAAAAGTAAGGAAATTAGGAACCATTTTGTTGATACAGTGTAAAATTTTATTTTTATTATTTTTTATTTAAATGTTTCATTAGTTATGAATTTTGAGGAGAGAAAACTTGTTTTAAAACAATACTGGGCTGGTAATTCCTTTGCTCAAATTCGAGACAACATTGTTGCATTGTTTCCTGAACAACCAATACCAGCATGCAGTTCACTTCAGGCGGTGGTTGCTCGTTTTGAGGAAACTGGGAGTATTAAGCCGATATGTTCCTGTGAGCGAAAGCGATGACTTCAAGCTGGTGCGGCTCCAGAGGATGAAAATGTGGCAAAACTTGTTGTTCTTGCTGCAGTAAACAATGATCCTTCCAAGAGTATTCGACAGATTGGCCAAGAAACTGGACTTAGTAGATTGACCATCCATAATTATCTGCAAAAAGAAGGTTTTGAAAGCTACAAACAAGAGAACCATCAACAACTCGTACCGACCCACCTTTTCCCCCCAATGGAGTTTTGTGAAATCCTAACCGAAAAAATTATTGCAGCCCCAAGATTTTGTTAGAAACATTTGTTTCAGGGATGAATGCTGATTTGGATTGACTGGCTCTTCAAATCAACAAAATGATCGGATTTGGGCACTCCAAAACCCACATATAGTGCATGACAATCGGGACCAACGTCGAGCAACTGTAACGTGTGGATCGGCATTTTGGGGCGCTATGTTATAGGTCCATTTTTCATTGATTGCAGTTTGAACGCCAACAAATCTGGCAATATGCTTCGCAATGACATTTTGCCTGCTGTAGAAGCCATCCAGCCATTAGAACGGGTTTTTTACATGCAAGATGGGGCGTCACACCATCACACCAGCAATCGATTGGAATAAAACCAATTTTTGGCCAGTTTTTCAAGTTGTTTGTGGCCAGTTTGGCAAGATTTGTTGTCACTGAAAAGAGTTTTTTTCACAGGCACTATAGTCTCCAGATACATAGATAAAACATGAAAAAAACTGGTCTTAGCAGATCAAACATCCATCGCTATCTGCTTACTGGTCTTGCTTATTTGCTATAAACATTTGTTACACCAATGATCTTTTGGGGCCCACTGTATTTGGTTTTCCAATGAGATTTTGTCTGTCATAGAAGAGTCCAGCACTTAGCAAGGGTTTTTTACATGCAGGATGGGGCCTCGCGTCACACAGCACTGCAAAATAGACACTTTTGAAGTAAAACATTTGGAGATAGATGAATTCACCTCAATAACAACAACAACGAACACCCTTATTGGTGACAAGAGACAAATTGTCATGTCATCGTGGTTGTCGTATTGCTAAACTAAAATGAATTAGACAACCAGCCATACACAAATTGGAATGATTTTCCTTTTACTAATTATGATAATTATAAACGTAACTTTTACTTACCTATAATTTAAGAACATTATCGTCAGGTTTTCAGTTAATTTTCTCTGCATAATCACGTTAATTACTACATGATAGTCCCTCAAAATAAATAAGAAAGGAAAATCGGCTCTGAATCTGACATATGAAATTATTATGTTGGCGACACTGCACATGCATGGTGGGGGTGACGCGCCAAATTCAAATTTTTGCCCTTTTCGAGGCGTTTTTCCAAAAAATAGCCAAAACTGTGGTATTGAAAAAATTACAGGATGATAACTGACTATAAACTCTACAACTTTACTCTTAAAAGTTTTTCAATCAAATCAACCGTACAGGCGCAAAAAAATAAAAACCGATTTCCCATGTTAATCTCCTATGTCCAGGGTTCTGCTGGACACCCGGTATGTTATTGTTCATATAAAAATCATACAATTAGTTTATTTAAAAATTTACTATCCTTCAAATTAATTGTTTACCTTCCATCTGCCATTTTGGTTGTTTGTTTATTCATTTCCAAAGTTATACAGCTTCAGGGCACCTTATTGTCCTTTAACCTACAGTCTACAGTCAACTCGCTTTCAAAGGTCATATGACCTCTTTATTTATCACCAATGGGGAACCAGGGTTCAAGGTGAAAAGTAAGTACAATTGGCATGCCTTCACCTTTTGGTCTCTAATCCATTTTTTTTTTTTTTTACTTTACTGAGACATTTTTCTTTGGGCTTCTTGGCAATGCGTTGGGCTGAAAGAAATATCGTTTTATAACGGATTTAAATTAATTGCAAATTACTACCTTCTCATTATATGTGGTTTGTGGACCTCTTAGTCAGGTAACTGATTTTTCTACGAGGAAGCATAAGCATCAATTAGCAATTACTAACTGGATTCAAAATACCCTTGTGAGAAAGCTGCACAAGGTATTTCTCTTCAAGGCCACACACCAACCCTAGGTACGTAAAGCTTTATTATCGACTGTACTAACTTTGAATCTCATGGTATTAATAGTCTCACCACCAAATCAATGCCTTCTCCTCATTTTCGTATTCTCTTGCAGGCCTTCTTCTATTCTTCTATTTTACTTTTCAACCTCCTTTCACTTCACCTCACTTGCCATCCACTGGTATAACGAGCTGCCCTCTTGCGTTATACCACTGGGAACTACTACTCACTCATCATCAGCAATGGTATACCTGCGAGCACACCTCACCACAACACACACTTCAACACACATGTACTCACCAAACCCCGAGGCATAGGCTGCAACCAATGGTCTGGAAGTTTCAAGGTGGGTTTGTTCCATTTTTATTCTTTCTGTTCGGAGATGACTGGCCAACTACCTGTTCAAGCACTTTCGGGTGCCCATATGGGTACCGATTAATGATAGTAAGCAAGTAATAAACAGGTGTTTTGAACTATATCAACGCCCTGAAATGTGTAACTGAGGCGAACAGCAAATAGTAGCAAATTAGGTGCAATAAGCTATTCTGATTAATTAACATTACCTTATGGGAATATTTGTGAACCAGACGTATATATATATGACCGGTAAGTATCTTTTGGTGTCACATTTTAGCTTATAAACTCTGTTAGTTTCGTGCACTCTTGGCAGATATAACTCCACATAATACTTATAGCTATATGCTTGCACTGGGTGATATACCAGTGGCATAACTGTGGTTAGACTTCCACCTTATTACTGATACTAAAATACATTATTTGCCACAGCCATTACACCTATTAGGTATTTAAACAGAGTCTTAGCACCCAACTCTTGATGGGTTAAAAATAGCAAACAGCTGATCCTGAAGTTATCGATTTTCGAAACAATTGAGACCTCCCTGAAAGTTGTACCCAAAAAAAGTAATTGTGCGATTCATTTCATGGTAACCGTTATTTATTGTTAATATAAATCCCTTCATTCATTAATTGATTACAAGTTATTTCACCTACGACCACCTCCACTGAATGTAGCCCAGCTAATTAACAGGTAATTAAATCTGGTTTTCGTAAAACTCGATTTGTAATCCGCCATTCTCACCCTTAAGATAAAAAGGATAGAGTTTGGCGTAACACGTCCTGTAAGGGCGGCACATGGCTACATTGACGACTGCATTTGCACTAAACGAAATGTATCTAACGAAAAAATTATCTCGGAAACTTTCTGCATCAAGAACTTGGCATCAAGAACCTTCTACATCAAGAAATCAATCAACAGTGTTCAACAATACCATTGGTTCAGGGGTGAAATGTTGTACAGAGCAGATGACATCTACCAGCGTATTAGATCTAATACTGCAAATGGCTCTCAGTTCGAGAAGCAGCTCATATTGCTGTGTATCTCGCAGGTTCTCGGAACCAAAACGAAGTGTGTCACATGTGACATGTGTGTCGACAAATTGGAGACCGTGTGACACACGATTGGCTTGGCTGGCCTCCAATTTGTCTACCAGCCAAAGCTGTACTGATGAGGGGTAGACCCCAAAACTAGTTTGCAGATGGGTTGATCTAAAAATTGGAGACAATCTACTCTCTCCACTCAATAGCAATAATTTCTTGGACAAAGAAAAAAAATTGAAAGCATAGAAAAGGTGATCCTGGTGCCTCTTAAAATAAAATCATAAACAAGTTAATAAGGTGCTAGCAAAGGAGCCTGAAGAAAGGGAAAGGACTTTTCAGCCACTCGTCTCCCTTCTGAACAATCTTGAAGTTTGTCCAGTCCTGAGTAGTGGCCATTTCTGGGTCCTGTTTAGAAGTACCCCGCCAACTGGGGCTCTTCAGGCTCTCGTCGTGTCCTCCTGGACGCTTCTTTCTTCGTCGGCTGTCACCCTTTCGGTTTGTCGGTTTTGAAATGAAACAAATAATACAGTAATTTGAAATTGCTATATCTTTGTAACAGTTCAAGGGGGTTAGGGTTATTGGGTAGGAAGCTCACTCTAGTGAGTAAGCGGGATGTGGAAAGAGATGGTTAGCCCCAGTTATCCACGGTTATACCCGGGCTTTGAGAATAGAATTCTCGCTGCCTGGGGGGAATGTCTCGTGTGTAGGAACTTTGTCTGTCTCTTCTTTGGATGGTCCTAGCTTCTGTAGGATGTGAAATTCTGTGTCTTCTGTTGACGTCCAAGCTGGTAGTAAATTATTTCGGGCACCACCCCTGTGGGTTTTACCCGGTAGAGAGTCCACGATACGCGGTTGAATCAATACGGTAAAACTCTATTGTCAAGATACACTGTCAACAAGGTTACAAAAGTTTATCAGTTTAGGGCTTTTATGGATTACAGCGAGAGGCACTCTAACGGTCGGTCATTTAAAGAAAAATATACGGTTCTGAATACGGCTTTCCTTGGATGGGAACGGGTACGGTAATTTAACTAATTCTGTAAGTTGACGGTGAAATCTATATGTGTGTGGCCCAACAAATGCTAAGCCGTGTATGTATGCGTATGAATGGGGCCCAACGCTTCGACCTGGGTGTGTGTGTGTGTGTATGTGTTTGTGTAAATGGGGCTCAACAACCGCTCTAGCCCTGTATATTTTACGTAAATGAGGGGGGGGGCAACGATCGCTATGACCCGTGTATGTAAGTGTGTGAAAATGGGGCTTACAAAAATCGGGGCTTCGGTCTGTTTCTATACGGTTCTACTTCTAGGATTGGCGATTTTTACTGTTCAACGGCTGACGATCAAATTCTCGAAACAACAATAAAAACAAAATATCCAAGTACTGGTTCTACCTAAAATTGCCAGTCCTTTGCCAGAATTTGAAGGAAATACACAAATTTAAAAGCTGGCAAACATGCCGTAAGTTAACCTACATATATTAACCCTTCGGTTAACCCTAACTAATTGAACTTGAGTTTTGTAACTCTAGGACCGCCATCCCATTCCGCAAGAAATTGGAGTAACTTCGTTACAACCTACTGCAAATTTAACAAAAAATGCACTCATTGATGGGAGCATTTCTTGCATTTGCTGGAGCGAGGTCCGATGGCAGTGAGGTGTTTCCTGCTAATCATCCAGTTAAAGTCCAGTTAAATTCAGGCACATATGTTCATAATTTTACAAATCCCAAAAAAAATTACTTTTTAGACTAAAAATTCTAAAAATAACAGTTTTTATGTGGTTAAAACAAATCATTTTTTTGACTAAAATTTTGTTAAGGATCAAAATCGTCTCATATCTAATAAAATCTATTTTGGAACTAAAATCTCACTTCTGATGCAATGGTTTTGCAGGTTTAGGTTAGTTCAGTTTTGCAGGTTTAGGAGAAATAAAACTCCCTTGTCGTTTGAATAAAGGTCAACGTTTCGACGTTTAGTTTACGTTTTCTTCGGGGTTAGACGCAAATACAAAAATCACAATACACAATTGAGGAGTGGCCCACAAAAATATATAAAATCAAAAAACGTTTAAAAAATATTTAAAATGTTTTGCTTTGAAAAACATGTGGTCTACCCTAATGTAAGTATATAGAACTTCCACTCTATATTACAATTTATTATTTTTTCCCTTTTAAACAAGTTAAAAATATTTATACAAAAGCTAACAACTTTGTAAGTAAAAACTTCAATTGTTTATTGTATTTTTTGTATTTGCTTCTAGCCCTGAAGAAGACGTAAATTAAACGTCGAAACGTTGGCCTTTATTCAAACGACAAGGGAGTTTTACTTGTCCTAAACCTGCAAAACTATTACACCTGTTAATTGAGGGGACGCAATACATTATCATCATGTTGAACAATGGGTTTTTCCGACAAATCCGAGATGCATATGGGGAAGACACTGTACGCATTTTGAAAGAGTGGATTAATCTTAACAAAAAGTTAGCAGCAGTCAGCAACCGGCAAATATTTTTACTTCAGTGCCGCACAAAAGAAGTGGTATCCACGCATGTAGTAAATAATGTTAAATGTTTGTATTCGTTAAAGTCCGATATTCATCCGTTTTTTAGAAATGTTGATGCGATGCTAAATAGGTTTCAAAGGTCGATAGTTAATATAGAAATTAAAATAACAATATGGAAACGTAAAGAGATTGTGAGGGAACTGGAATGTGTTAAATCTCAGGCCCGAGAATTGATTCCGACTAACGTATTCATGAAATTTGACCATTTTGCTCAGTTAACATAAAAAAAATTGTTTATATCAATAAGAGCACGGAACATCGATAACATAAATCGACTATGTATTGAGAAAACACCTTTTCAACTTAAAACACATGATTTCTGTACAATTTTTCGGGTCATAATCTGCCACCAGAAGTTGAGAGAGTTTTAGCAGCAGGGCCTAGGTTTGCTTTGCCTGTTCTTGAGTCCTGAGTCGCCCATTCCTAACATTATTAAGGATATAGAACATTGCATTCAGACTCTTGTTAATACTGAGGACGAACAGAATATCCTCAGAGCCACTTTGGTAAATACTATCACTAACCATGTGAACACACTTAAACAAACTGAAACTAAATGTTATGATACTTTGACTAAAGAGTACCACATATGTCGAAATTACCTTAAATCTCATCCTGAACTCCGTCACCCGTTCGGATAAGGGCAGCTCTACTGTGGTAATGAATAGGGTGGAATATGCTGAAGGCATGAAGGCTTCATTGGATAACGTCAATGTGTATAGGGTGATGGCGTCGGATCCCACGCAGCGCTATCAGACTCGTGCAAATGAAATCGCAAAAAATTTACTTAAAGAGGCTTTATCGACGAAGCACAAGAGAAAAAACTTAAATTCTACAACAGTGTATTTCCCAAACTTTACGGTCTTAGAAATACACATAAACCAAATTTGGCAATGAGACCAGTGGTGAGCTGTATCAATGCTCCAACGTACAACCTGGCTTCTTTAGTGCACTCTATCTTTTCACCCATCACCACAACATACATTTATAATGTTAAAAATTCTTTCGAGTTTGAGATCATGTGTTGATGTCCCTCGATGTGGTCTCTTTATTTACCAACATCCCTAAATTGCTTGTTATACACATCATTAAGAAAAACTGGACTTATATTTCTGCATACACAAGCATCGAGAAGGACACTTTCTGTCAAATTATCAACTTTTTGTTTGAGAGCAGTTATTTTAAGTTTGATGGTGTTTTTTTTAGACAGCTGGATGGCTCAGCTATGGGCAATCCAGCAAGCCCCGTTCTTGCAAACCTAGTAATGAATGATTTAATTACATGTACTCTTAGCAGACTACCATTCCATTTGCCATTCATTAAGCTGTATGTGGACGACACGTTGCTCTCGTGTCCCCGTGACAAAGTCCACGAAATGACAAACTTTTCTGTTTTATTGAATATAACTCCAAGCTTAAATTTACTATGGAAGAGGAAAACAACTGCCAAATTCACTTTCTTGATATAATGATTGCACGTCAGGCTGATGGTACATTGTCAACGAATTGGTATCAAAAACCTGCAGCTTCCGCAAGGGTATTAAATTTTTTATCTAACCATCCCAAAAAGTGGCAGTCTTAAAGGTTTGATTTATAGGTCGGTAATGTTAAGTTCACCTCAACATCATGTTGGTAATGGGATTTTGGAATTGGGGACATCCTCAGACAGAATAACTATCCTCGGGTGTTGGTTAACAGACTGTTAAATACTTATAAACCTCCTATACAAAGAGAAAGACCTGAAAAACCCAATAAATATTACGCATTTCCTTATTACAAAGGCTTATCCGAAAGCTTGCAACAACAACTCAAGCATAAATTTCCAGAATGTCATTTGTGTTTTTATAACGTAAAGACTGTTAGATTGCTCTTCAGTAATTTGAAAGATCCGACGCCCTTGGACTTGTGTTCTTGCTTGATATATAAAATACCTTGCTCTGATTGTAGTAAATGTTAGGTGTGCACCACTAAGCAATATCTCAAGAAGATAGTATATCAGCATCGTTATGACTCTAGGGAGTCGAACCGAAATAAAAATGAAAAAACGGCTTTGGCGCTGCATCACTTCACAGAGGGTCATATTTTTGACTTTAGTGCCGTAAGAATATTAGATCGAGAAAGTCATTATTTCAAGAGGTGTTCGGTTTAAGAGCGTGAAATGGTACATATCACGCTGAATGAGACTGTCAACAGCAGAACAGATACCCAGCGCCTAAGCATTCAATACAAAAACCTAATTTATATGTACAAAACTTTAAAATCTTAGTGCACAGTATGCACCGTTTACACAGTATACATTGTATGTAAAAAAAATGGCAATAAAAACACAATCTAGCTCTTTAATCTTTGCTAGTTCCGAGGAGTAATTTTGTCACTTAATCGTTGTTTGGTAGTGCCACAGACCACTCCATGTGCCGAACGACATTAGTGCTCTGATGGTGCTGGCGTGCGTAATATGTGACGTGCATCATGGATGTAATTTTGTTTATTGACGTCATCCTTTGTCGCCGAATATAGGTGAGTCTGGCATCAGTCTTGTGGGTTTATAACTGCCCCGCGTCCATATTGTTTTATGTGTTTTTTTTAAGTTATTCTAAATTATTGAGTGTTTTCTTTTCTTTTGAAGGTTTCTTTTTTTGAGGTTTTACTTACAAAGTTGTTAGCTTTTGTATAAATATTTTTATCTTGTTTAAAAGGGAAAAATAATAAATGGTAATATAGAGCGGAAGTTCTATATACTTACATTAGGGTTTTATTTTATATATTTTTGTGGGCCACACTTCAATTGTTTATTGTGTTTGTTTGTATTTGCTTCTAGCCTTGAAGAAGACGTAAATTAAACGTCGAGACGTTGGCCTTTATTCAAACGACAAGGGAGTTTTATTTGTCCTAAACCTGCAAAACCATTACAGCTGTTAATTGAGGGGACGCAATACATTATCATCATTACTAAAACTGATACAAAATGCAATTTCTAAGATAATTTCGATAAAACTTTTTCAAACCTAAAGATTAAGCCACAGTCTGCCAAGGTCAACCTGAAAAACGACGCCAACAAAAAACGCATATTTCGAATCTACAAAAATTCAATTTTTGCTTTGTTACTTCAATAATTGTTGCATACAAAAATCAATAAAAAAATGGTTTGATTCTTTAAAAAAAGATTACGATTTTTGGAGCAGAATCACTTAAATTCGTCTTAAAAACACACAACGTTTTTTTAACCAAAAACCTTGCTTATGCACCTTGCTGAAATTGATCCAAAATTAAATTTTGAAAAAATCGACAAATTCTTTATAATCTAAAACTGAAATTTTTAACTAATCCTGACAAAATCTAATTAAAATGACGCCAAATGAAAAGGAATTATCGAACGTTGATAAACGGATTTTTTAAACCTCCAGTTTTACGCGTTTAACAGAAAACTATTATTGAAATCAACCAAAATACACTCAAATACTTTAACAGCTTTATAGAGAAGTCTTGTTCAGGAGTAGAATCGATCGATGCCATTTTGAAAGAAAATTGACAAAAAGACTACAATTATTTGTATCATCATTTTTTGAACTATTGCTAGTGCACAAAAATTAAATTTGTATTCGAAAACGATAAAAATTACAATATTCTGGATATTTAGCGAAACGATAGTTGTATTAAAATTACCATTTTTGAACATGCGCAATTTTTAAAGATCGATAAAATTCTTCAAAATACAAGAAAAACACCAAACATAAACTTCTTTGTCTTTTTGAGCTTACAGAAACTCAATGTCTGCTGTAATTGTTGCATTAAAATCGATCATAATATTCTTGGAACAAAAATATATGATTACCCACACACACACACCAATTCGGGTATTGTAATATTTGTGGCTACGCATAAATAATCCTTAATTGTGGCATTTTGGCCTAAAAGCTAATATCATGTGCGCCATCTCTTGGCGTGTCCGCATATAAGACTTTTATAATCATACACACCATAGGAAGGCTTCTAGAACTAATTTTAATTGTGACACCATTGTCACAAATATTTCTGAACGTGAACTGGTGTAAGCATGGTGTTACAAATATTATAACTCAAACTATGTGTAAATGGAAGGTGTCACAAATATTGCAAAAATATATGTTGCGTTAATGCAGTGTTGTCTTATTTACAGATATTCGGCAATTTAAGGAAATTTTTTTTATAATGGTATATTAAAGCAATAGTTATACTTAGAGTTATACAGTGCCCGCGTAAATAATGAAAACCCTTTTTATTTTTTTGACATTTAAAGCTATTATTACAAAATTTGAGAGGTTTAAATAAGATCAAATTGTCCATCTTTTGACATAAAAATGACTCTTCATGCTCTAGTCATCCTCCAAATTGCAGATTATTTATTTCATTTGTTTTCAAATGACAGTCGAAATAACGAGACCCGACTTTTATTTTTTTTTACGCAAAACCTATAAATTATTTACTTTAAAACGCGGTCAGAACGACCTTTCTCATTCTCCCATCTATAAAATACCTCAAACTTCTTCTCATACCGCTCTCTTGATGTTATTAAGCACAACTCGATTAATGCTTCCTCGGCAGCTTTAGATATTTGGTGGAAGTATAGAGGGGTCTAGAGGGACTCAACAAATGGCAATATTTTCCTACAAATGGCACCCTTTTTTAGCTGTGGTACTCTAAAAAAAGGCTGCCATTTCCGCCGGAAGTGACGTAATATTGTCCTCAAAGCACACCAATTGGCGAATCACGACTCCGAAACATTTGACGTAAGACGTCAAGTGACGTCATTTCCGGCGTAAATGGCGGCCATTTTTTAAGAGTACCGCAGCTAAAAAGGGGTGCCAAAACTGTAAAACAGTAAGGGGACTCCAGATGTAATATACTAGCTCGATGTTTGGAAGATTTATGATTGCGGATGACTCGTCATTGATGGAACACATTTTTGAGTAGAAGAATTGCAATAATTTTTAATTATTGACTTATTTGACAATCAAATAAAGACGTTTACCTGGTAACGGAGTTTTAACAATCGACTTGTCACAATCGGTTTGCTGGTGTCGTAATGGTTTTAATCATTCCATATTAGAAACGTTTGTGAAAACCGAGATAAAACTTAGCGAATCGCAATAATATAGGTATCGTATTTTGTTAGTTTTGCGTATTTTGCGTTTTGCCTATCGTATTTCGTAAGTTTTGCGTAAAACGTTGTACGCACCTTAGGCGTAGTATGATTGCGGCCCTTGTCCTTATTAAAGCCCTCCGCTTCGCGTCAGGCCTCAAACCTCGTCCGCGGGTCGCAATTTTCTACTTTCGGCCTTCTATACGTAAATAACTGTGAACCTTGGTATTGTCATAAAATTTGGGACGCTTACATAAGATCAAATTATCCATCTTTCGACATAAAAATTGCCGCTTAAAAATGTCAATATGACAGTTTTACGCCATTTTTATTCATTTTCCCTAATGAAATGGACGGTCGGCGATACTTTGTTTTGGTATCACTCGACTAGGAAAAATAATCGAAAGTGGCGTAAAACTGTCACGTTAACATTTTAAGCACTCATTTTTATGTCAAAAGGTGGACAATTTAATCTTATTTAAGCATCCCAAATTTTGTTGAACGAAAGATTTTACTTTTCGTAACTAGTTACGAAAAGTAGGACGTTACGTCAGTGTCATCAGTATTGAAAAGTGCTACTTTATATGTCAAAATTAGAAAAAATCAATTTTTTGAACACTATGTATGCCACTGTATGACCGTTATTTGACATAATTTTTTTCTTTGGCAATTTTTGGGAGAGCAAACACTTATTTTACAAAATTAAATAGAAAAATTTTACATTTCTGACAGCCTTCCTTCAACAACTTGATATGTTGAGTTGTAATTTTGAATACTTCCCTCATACGTTAGATCCGACCTAAGAGAAGTGCATTTACACCAAAATTACAGCATTAATTGCATTCTAAAGTGAAAATTGCAATTCGATAATTCTGCTGCACAATATTTATGATGCTGTATAATTTTAAAGGTGTCGTGATATAACCCCCGAGTATACTGTACTGTTTTTTGACCACTTTTGCTGGTACACTAAATATTGTGACTTTTTATAAAAAAACATTGTCAAACTCAATTATGTCAAAGATTATGTACCAATTTGGAACTTTTTTTTTAAGTCAAAATGAGCAATCAATATCCGCTGCTAAACCGAAGAAATTTAGTATTGAATCGGGAAATATTCCTCAAAATTTCATTCGTGCATAAAAATTATCTGAAAGTGTAGCATTCAAACTTGTTGGTCTGCAAACTTCATTCGGCCATTTTCTTATTTTTCTGTAAAAAGGCCTTCCTCCTTCGGTTCTCTTTCGCCAAAAAAGATAAGAACATATATACTCATGCAGTTATGAGATAAAACAAATAATTTTATACTCATTAGTGCCGCTTCTAAGAAAGTTATCATCTTGTCTATATCAAGCAATCCAAAGTTAAAGTAAAGTGTTTTGTAGATTAATTGAAGTTCTCCTTTTTAAAGAAGATTTTATTTTCGAAATTTTCTATTCGAAAACGAATGTCGAAAAATGTAGAAAATAATACAAGAAAATTAGGAAATATATTTTATATTACAAGTCCTGTAACATGCAAACTAAACTAAAAAGTAATTTAATGCGGTATTAAAATAGGGAGATTATTAAAACAATGATAAACACATTAATAAAGATCTTGTTTAAAACCTGCATTAAAAATGTATTAAAACAACGAAAAACTTATGAGTAAGAATCATATTTAAGACCTGCATACATAAAAACCATATTTTTCAAACTAAAATATTATTTTTTAGACAAATAAAATAAACTGAGAAGCAATTGAAATGATACACCCTAAATTTTGAATCAACTTTTAAGCCGTGAAGGCTTTCACGACGTGTCAAAATACAATCTAAAGCGTTTTCTCGGCTTTGAAGCCGTGGTCCAATGGAATGTCTTCCTTACGTTTCCTCTACAGCTGCGGCCGACATTATCAAAGGCGATGAGGCAATAGGCAAAGTGATCACCCGTGCTTCCCGACGTTGACTGAGGTAACTTCCCGACCCGACGTTGGTCAACGTCGGATAGAACGGGTAGTCACTTCGCCCATCGCCTCATCGCCTTTGATAATGTCGCCCGCAGCTGCAGACAAAACGTCAGGGAAAAAATTCCATTGGACCACGGCAAGATTTTTTAGTTCTGCTGCCTAATTATTGCAGCTGTTAATGATACCTCGGGACCTTTTTCCGCTCTTCTTAATATATCCATTAATTTAAAAAAAAAGTTGGTTTTTCTTAAAGTGTAACATTTCAAGACAACACAGAGAAACAAATCTCTACTCAAGGAGCATGACAACGTTTTAGATTTGGACGTACTCATCTGTGAACTAGAGCTATATGTACTTTGATAATATCTTGAGTTTTTCTTGGGTTGAGGTTTGTGGTGTGAATATGTGTATTAAAACACTAAAGTTTTCTGGTTATTCTTAACGTTTCACCTATATTTTAAGGGTTCTTCAAAAGTTGGTTGTTGTTGAACACGCCGACAAAGAATTCATAATATTTTTGATATGATTATGACTAATAATTGTATTACATGCTACGATAAGTGTCATTTTTATACTGGTACATATAGTTAGTTGTTAGTATAGTATAGCTGTCGGTGGGACCTCAAACGGACATTAACTCTATTTTTCTTTAAACTTTATTTTCTGAATTCTGACTAAACAAAACTGAATTTCATAAGTTATTTTAATCACTGAAACAGTGATAACTAACCAATAGTTGCAACTACATTTTTTCAAATATCGAAGAGTTAATTGAATGTCCACAAATTAAGTGATGTAGAAAAAAATGTATGGAAGGTTCGTGAAGTCCGCTGTCTGATTATTGCAGCTGTTAATGATACTTCGGGACATTTTTCTGTTCTTCTTTTTATATTTTCATTAGTTAAAAACCAAAAATTGGTTCTTCTTAAAATGCAACATTTCAACCCTAAAAGAAAAACAAATTTCCTACTCAATGCGCATACGACACTTTGGGATTGCACTTACTCAAATAGCACCTACAGCTATGTTCACTTCTTATTTAGATGGACTGGGTGCGCCCCAAACTGTCTTTAATTCTAAAACTTTTTGAACTTTATGTCTTGAATTCTGATTGAATAAAGCTGAACTTCGAAACTTATTTTTGTATGGACAGAAATTAAGCTACTTTTTTATTTAGAAAATGTTCAAAAAATATGGCTAATCTGATGAATTACGAATTACTACAAGGTGTCCCACGTAAAAATAAAAATTATGAGGGTCTTAAAAACAATAAAAGACACTGAATTGTTCAAACAGGAAAAATGGTAGGCATCCTAAAGCTTAACAAAATTATTTTTAAGAAATTAAAAACTTCGGACCAAATTTCTATAAAAAATTCACATGACATTCAAAGCTAGGCCCCTGCTTGCTGCTTTACAGTCAGAGGAATTAAGTTAGGCATATCTTTTACTATTTAAATTACTAACCCGGAGTTATTGACTTTTTTATTTGATCTTGGGTATGTCTAAACCTGCTATATGCTTACTCTTCTTACTCGAAATAGAAATTTTAACAAAATATCTATTAAAGAGATATTTAACCTATTAGTGGTATAATCAAACATTTTGATTGAATGCACTGAATAACTTTTAAACCTGACCAGAGGACCCAGGAGTACGGTTTGCCAGCAAAGTTGCATGCATTTAAAATTTGTGAGATATTTGTTAAAGCATGCACAGACCAAAGAAAAAATAAAAGTTGGTTTACGAAATGTTTGGAACTACTCCTGGTTTCTCAAATGCAATCAGAAATTTTTAGATATATTTGTTAAGGTTTGGAATGCCCTATTTT
This sequence comes from Taphrorychus bicolor, assembly GCA_951812265.1. NCBI lineage: Eukaryota > Metazoa > Arthropoda > Insecta > Coleoptera > Curculionidae > Taphrorychus > Taphrorychus bicolor. The sequence continues at coordinate 19,784,681 of OX638302.1, forward strand.
TTGTTGATGACTCCTTGTAGTAATTCGTAATCAGCCGTACTTCCTGAATATATCGGAAACAAAAAGTTGCAACTATTGGTTAGTTATCACTGTGTCTGTCAATAAAATTCAGTTTTTTTAGTCAGAATTCAGAAAATTGAGTTTAAAGAAAAATAGAATTAATGTCAGTTTTGATGGCCCACCCTGTAGGTATATTTAACTAAATAAACATAGCTTTAGTTCACAGATGAGTACGTCCGAATCTAAAATCTTGTAATGCTCATTGAGTTGAAGATTTGTTTCACTGTGTGGTCTTAAACTGTTACAGGCAGCAGAACACCAAAATATTTTATAAAATTTTTTCCACATCACTTAATCTGTAGACCTACAATTAACTCTTCGATATTTGAAAAAATGCTACTTCTTGTTTGCCACTGGAGATCTGTCTGATTTTATAGCCATTTCACCTAGACGCGAAGGTGGCCTGTATATATGTTATATGTATATTCTTCGTACTCCATGTGAAAATGTTATCAATATTTGTACCATGGGGCAAATTAGGGTCTTAGTGTTATCAGACCTAATGCCCTTGATATATATTGAAATAATGTTAAAGTTTAATGTTTTCCGGGACTTCCTGAAATGCCTATATATCGCAAACGTTTCTAGTTTTAAAAAAAGTAATTTTATTGTGCGAGAAAATAGTAGAGGACTATATATTTTTTTTTCTACAAAAATATTTATGCCGGCTAGCAGTAGCATGCTGGAATGTGCGCCATTATTGAAAATAATCATGACTTCTTTCTTGGAACAAAGTCTTTTTTAGCTATTAATCGCTACAAAATATTAAAATTCCTCCAGGCGTTTTGAAGAAAATTGTCATTTTGTATTTCTAAAGTTAAATTTGAACTTTTGGGGATAACCTTCTACATCCGCAAAGAAGCACTTTTGAATTATATTTACTAACCAAAATATAGTTTAGTTAACCACGCTTAATTATTTTATCAATAAATAACATCACACAGCACGAGTTCTATAAGGAAAAAGAAGCGGGAGATGTGAAATATTATACCACGCACGATGCGCGAATGCACAAAAATATCTAAAACAGGTCCAAGCCGCGCAGATACACTCATGGAATGAGAAATAGGAATTTTTGCTCAATACTTGACGTAAATAAGAAAAAGATGAAATCTCTAGATTACATGTGATTGGATGAAGAGAAGTGGCCAACCACGAGTATTTAAATGTATTGAAAACAACAGATATTTGATTTAAAATTTGTGACAACGCGTGTATGGAGTCACAATTTGAGCAGTTGTAAGAGTTCAGGATTATTCACACACAAGTTGCCACAAATATAGTGAAACCTACACACACCCTTACACAGTCAAAAATTATCTACTTCAAAATTTCTTAGAAAAGAAAATTGCTTTAGAAAAAACTTCCAGAGCACAGAAAAATTAAGTTCTTACACCAGCTACGACAAAAATCCTCCGCAAAAAAAAATGAAATAACAAAATCTGCTAAAATCACTTTGAAAGTGAATGAAAAAAAATAGTACTGAAATCAACCAAAATACACAAAAAAGTGTAATTTGATTGGTTTCAGTAATAGTTTGCTGTTAAACGCGTAAATCTGGGGGACTAAAAAACAGCACTTCCTTATTCGATCGAGTATGCCTTCTGTATTTTATGCACTACAGAGTGGAGAGCCGTGTCGGTCGACTTTCCCTTGCTGCAGGCATGTTGATCTTTGCTTATGGGATGTCTTCCCAAAATGTCCTCTCTGTTGTATCTATCGATTATCTTTTCTAATGTGTTCATTAGAAAGGATTATCAAACTTATGGGTCTGAACGATTTGGCGATATTGAAGTCACCTTTCCCAGCTTTTAGTATGAAGACCGCGTTCGCGTTTCTCCTCCTGTTGGGGCTTTTGGCTGGCTGCTACTTGCTTTTGTGGCGGCTGAGTAGCTTTTATTGGAGACTCTTTGGCTGTTGTGCTGTCCTTGAGGGGCCTTTTCTTGCTTCTTGTTAGCGGGGTTTTCTTTACAGCCTTGATAGGTTACTGGGTGGAGACCACCACAGTTCGCACACTTGGCTGGTGTCTCTCTGGTTTTCCAACACTCTGCTGAGTGCATTTCACGTAGTTCGCCACTGTCTTTACCCGTGCCCGTGCCGCTGGCCATTGGTGGCATATTTGGGGGCTGTTTTGCCTTCTCTGGGCCTCTACTAGGATTGCTAAGTCGCAGCAACGCTTCAGCTTTAGCATAGCCTCGTTCTCGTCCTTGCACAAGAATTAAGGGCAAGTGGTGCTTGTCCTTAAGACTGTGCATTCATTGTTGTGACATTCATTGTGACTAAACTCCATCCCTCTCTTCCCGGTACCGCCTCACGGCATTACTTCAGGGTAAATTTTTCTTGTGTCTCTACTTCCTCCCTTTTTTTTTAATTTACAATCATTTTCAGGCAGCCTCTTGTTTCTTTTTCTCGTCCTCGATTTTTGTTTTCATTGTCACTGTTATGAATTGTTCTATTGCCTCCCAGTTTTTTTTGTTTGACAAGAGTAGTGAAGCGATGTTGTTCGGGCTAATTTGTGTTCCACATTTTACAGTTGTCTTGCGTCGTTCTGTCTCCCATCTTGGGTATTTGAAAAGAGTATGTAGTGAGTTGTCTATTTGTGTGAGGTGGCAGTATTCGCAACCTGGGCTTGTCTTCTTTCCTATTCTGTGAAGGTATTCCGCGAATACTCCGTGTCCTGTAAATATTTGCGTCATGTAATGGTCTGTCTCTGTCCAGTCTGTAGTTATCCATTTTTCTAGGTCTGTGATGAAAGTCTTTGCTGTTCCTTTGTAGTTATTCCATTCATTACTCCACTCTCTGTGTACTTCATCCTTTATTTCAGCTATCTGAGTTTTATTTTTGCTGTTGTGTAATTGCGTCCTTTGCCTTATTTGTAGTTTTATGGGGAGTATAGTTATAGGGTAAGGCTCTTATCACCAGCCGTTCTGTCTTGTCTTCGCTTAAAGTGTTCGTGTGGTACTCTTGTTTTCGTATCGGTAAGCATAATAGTGAGCTGCCTGTAGTCTGTCGCTACTGGTGATACAGTTAGTTCATTGTGGGTCAACTTTGCCTTGGTGTATTTTATTTTCGACCTTCCAAGTCGTTTGCAGACTGCAGGCCAGTCTTTTGCATTTCTCAACACCACAGGCGAAACCTTGGCAACCTTCATTTTTTGATCGGGTGTTTCTTGGAACACGATCATTTTCACCTCTTGGATTTTTCTTTGCCCGCTTTCTTCGGCTTTTTTCTCTTTTTGTCTTTCTCGTCTGGCCTGATTGTATTCTCCTGGATGTCTTCTAGGGCTTTTGCTAATTTCATTTGCATTACCATTTCTTGGATTTTCCTCTGCATTTTTGTGTTCTCTTCCTTGAGTTTGGCATTTTTTTTTCTAGTCCGCGCAAACTCATGGCATCATCTTTGCTCTCTTCGCTCTCTGCTTTTCTTTTTTGGAGATCGGCAAGCATTTTAGCAGGAATAATATAACTTCCTTCCATGGTCTTCGAAGTTCACAAAGTCTATTTGTCCTGGCTCTAATTGCGTTTAATAGACAAAAAAAGCGCTTGTTTCTGGCTCTTGCTAGGGCAGCTGTGCGTAAGTGCATGTGGCGCCACCTAATGACAATTATTAAAAACATTAAAAAAATATCCAGATTTTCAGTGAACAACAAATTTTTAACTACCCATTTTGGCTAATATGTTCATATATACAGATTTTTCTTACTTAGCCTAAAGTAGTTGGCTGACAAATTCTATTTTTACTGGCAGCTTAGAAGGTACCAATTTTAAAATTCGAGTTACTTACGGTTTAAACGAATTATATTAAATAAGAAAGTTTCCTTTAATAATTCAAAAATTTCTCGTGACAAAAGTCATTTTTCAAACTCCAATAAAGTACCTACAACTATCTTAACAATACAATCCAGCGATTCCGAAGCGAATGAAAGTAATTTTATTAATGGGGAGCCCCATGTAAATGCATCCCCCGACGACGACGGTCTCTCCACCGAAACTTTAAGATGGAGTCAAACACTCGTGGAGGATGATTAATGTTCCGGAGTTAGACTTACAAATTTACATTTCCCTACTTCGTGTTTCCGCCTGAATGTGCCTCGTCTCTTTAGAAACCTATTCAGTTATAAATAAGATAAGAAAGTGAGGGATAATGCACTGTGTTGTAAAATCGGGAAAGTAAATATCAGTTTCCTCTCGGTTCGTGTATGTGCCAGGCGAGTTTGTTAAACTTTTTGCCATCCAGAATAGATTCGAGGGGAACAGGCTGCCTAATGGGATGAACGCGTGCTTAAAAAAGGGATTTTGAGGATACATACGTGCACTTTCATCGCTGATTTTATTTATTTCTAAGGGCGATTGGAGGCTGTTTCTCACATTTAAGCCAATTTTTCGATTAGTCGAGAGACAAAAAAACAGGAACATGAATACAAAGCAAACGACATGAAAATTACAATGCCTTAATATTTCCTGGCAAAATATGTGCTTTTTTTATCCCCTACGTCTGCGGAAACCGAAAGAAAGCGAAGCAAAAGAAACGCAAAAACTACAAAATTGAAAACGAGGAGATAACGAAGTACGTTATTTCATGTTCCCTGAAATTTAGATTTGCTTTTGCATTATAAAGTGTTGTTTCAGTCTTCGAACTCGCGAGCCTTGGGAGTTGAACAACGGGATAATGTCCTTTTAAAATTATCCCGAGGATAGTAATTTCAATTTGGATCTCGCAGTGGCCGGTATTATTAAATCGGACACCATTACTAGAGAGTTGATTTAAGAGTTATTTATTTAGTATTATTAAAGTGATATAGGTTGTACCTACAATGTAGTTAATAAATGAAGTATTTGATCAAAATGTTCATTTTTTTTTTTTTTTTTTGTTTCGTTAACACAAATTCTGTTTTCTCAGAACTTGAAAGTTTCTCAAAAAGTTGACAAAAATAAAAAAAAAAAGTTGAATTGTGTTTGCTATTAAGTTGGTGGGCTTTCTCATAAAGCTCTTTAGCTTTTTTTAACCTCCAATTACTGCAAGCTTTCATTAACCAAAGACGTTAATAAAATACATAATATTTCAATAAATACATCAATAAAATACATAATAATTTGCATTGTTGAAATGCAAAGAGTTTTCTGATTTTTTCAAGAAATTTTGCTAAGTCCATATCTCAGCAATCTTGAAGAACCAAGAACCTTGTGTCTTCTACACATACGTGTTATATGTTTATTGAGTTGTGAATCACCCTGTATATTTAGCTCAAATTCGAGCCCCTTAATGTTCCCATGGCTAGGCCATTGCTAAAGATTTGTTATGAAAATTATTAAAGACGGTTTGTCTGGAAGTCCAGCCGCCCTTTTTATGATCTCGTCTTGTGAAGCAAGTCTCATTGAATGGGTGCTGAATGATTAATAATTATTCAATTCTGGCCTTAAGTTTGTTTGTCACTAACTAACCTGAACTGACCTGAAATAATCTGCTTACTTAATGCTTATTTGTTTTGTCGTTAGTTTTTCATGAATCTGGATGGCGATAAGTTAGAATCAAGTAATCCTTAGCCTGGCTAATGTCTACTGTTACTTGGACCATAGTCCCAATCCACCAACACCCCAATCTCGTTACCTTGTGTCTCAAGATTATCAAGTCCCCGGTACTAGTTAAGGGCTTTTTTACTAAAGATGATGATATCTAAAGGGTAACGAAAGTATTCCAGTATAAATGGTTTCAAAATAAGTAATTTGTGAAAGAAAGCAAACCACTGTGTCTCCAGCGTTGACTTGTTGACAATCAGATGATCTGTCAGTTTTATGTCAACTGAAACCAGAAGAGGTGTGAGACGAAAATGACTTAAATATAGAAATTTTTCATAATGTCAATTTAAAACACTGAACACTGATTGAATTGTAATGAAAAGAAGATCTTGTCATTAGTTCTAATCCATTCAGAATAGAACAGTTACTCACCCAACTGAAGATTCGGGGGCGTTTTGAAAGTCTTTTGAACTCAAGGTTTTTGTAAAGAGTTTCTCAGCTTTAACCCCAAAGAATGTTGTTAAACATCGCTTAAGCTTTCAGAGCTTCGCTGAGCTTGTTCGAAACCAACTATTCCTCAACTGCTCTTAATAGTTTTCTTAAGATATGGGCTGAGGTGCGTCTTCTGATAATTCCAATGTAATACAAATAAGATCTTGTTATTAGTTCTAATCCATTCAGAAGAGTTACTCACCCAACTGAAGAAATGGGGGCTTTATTCCTGTAAAAAAATTTTCAGCTTTAACTCCGAAGAATACTGTTGGACATCGTCTGAGGTTTTCAAAGATTAGGTGAACTTGTTTGAAATCAACTGTTCCTCAAGGACTTTCAATCGTTTTCTTGAGGGATGGACTGAGAGGCTTCTTCTGCGCTTTAACTTGTAATGAAAAGAAAAATTTTTAATTAGTTTTACTTTATTCAGAAAAGTTACTCACCTAACTGTAAAAAGGATTTTCAGCTTTAACTCCAAAAAAAAATGCTGTTGGATATCGTTTAATCTTTATTCCATTCAGAAGAGCTGCTCACCCAGCTGAAGATTTGCTTTGGGATCGTCGGTGAGCATTTTCTTGAGGAATGGGCTGAAGTGAGTCTTCTGTGCATTGAACTGCAATGCAAAGAAGACTTTGTCAATACTTGTATTTCATTCAGAAGAGTTGCTTACCTAGGTGAAGATTTGGGGATGTTTTGAGAGGTTTTTGAACTCGATCTATGCCTTCGTAAAGAATGCTGTTAGACTTCGTTTGAAGCATTCAGATCTTTGGTGAGCTTGTTCTAAACCAACTGTTCCTCAATTGAATTCAATCGCTTGCTTAAGGGATTGGCAGAAGAGCATTTTCTGTGTATTGACTTGCAATGGAAAGAAGACCTTGTTATTAGTTCTTTTCCATTCAGAAAAGTTGTTCATCCAACTGAAGATTTGGAGCGTTTGGAACGTTTTTCGAACTTTGTGCCTTTGTATAAAGCTTTTCAGCATTGATTCCGAAGAATCCTGTTGGACTTCATTTGAAGCTTTCAGAGCTTCGGTTCAGCTTGTTCCGAACTAACTATTCGTCAACTGTTTTCAAGCATTTTCTTGAGGGATGGGCTGAGGTGAGTCTTCTGTGCATTGTATTGCAATGCAAAGAAGACTTTGCATTGCAATTCAATGCAAAGAATGCTTTATCAATAATTTTCTATTCAAACGAGCTGCTTCCCAGCTAATGATTTGGGGGCGTTTTGAGAGGTTTTTGAACTCTGTGTCTTTGTAAAGACCTATTCAGCTTCAACTCCGAAGAATGCTCTTAGACTCCGTTTGTAGCTTTCAGAGCTTCGGTGAGCTTATTCTAAACCAACTATTCCTTAACTGATTTCAATTGCTTGCTTGAGGGATGGGCAGATGTGCGCCTTCTTTACATTGTATTGCAATGCAAAGAAAACTTTGTATTGCAATTCAATGAACAGAAGACTTCGTCATTATTTTTATTCCATTCAAAAGAACTGCTCACCCAGCTGAAGATTTGGGGGGCGTTTTTTGGGTTTTTTTGAACTTTTTGTAAAGACCTTTTCAGCTTCAACTCCGAAGAATGCTCTTAGACTTCGTTTGTAGCTTCCAGAGCTTCGGTGAGCTTGTTCTAAACCAACTATTCCTTAACTGACTTCAAATGCTTGCTTGAGGGATGGGCAGATGTGCGTATTCTGTGTATTGACTTGTAATGAAAAAAAGTTTTTGTCATTCCTTTCCATTCAGAAGAGTTGTTCACCCAAATGAAGATTTGGGGCGTTTTGAAAGTTTTTTGAACTCTGTGCCTTTTCAGCCTTAATTCCGAAAATCCTGTTGGAGATCGCTTGAAGCTTTCAGAGCTTCGGTGAGCTTGTTCTAAAGTAACTATTCCTTAACTACTTTCAATCATTTTCTTGAGAAATGGGCTGAGGTACGTCTTCTGTGCAATAAATTGCAACAAAAAGAAGACCTTTTCATTAATCTTATTCCATTTAGAAAAGTTGCTCAGTCAGGTTTCTTGAATTTTTATGCGCTCGGTTTACCTTTAGTACTTGAAGTAACTAATATCAGTTCCTGGATACAAAGCGAAAAGCAGTCCGGTCGATTTTTAAGCGAGCTAAAGCAAGAGGTGAATGGGAGCAATACAAAACAGCTCTGACGGATTACAACAAAGCTCTTAAGGAGGCTAAAAGGGAATCCTGAGATCGGTTTTGCGAGGACATAAATGACATGCTTATCGCAAGCCACATACACAGGATTCTAGCAAGTGGACATGTGGACGCGATCAGGTCGATTTTAAACGAATTGGCGAAACGTTCACAACCACTAGCAAGGAAACGTTAGAGCTTCTCGCCGAGAATTACTTCTCAGAGAGTCTCTTGATGGCAACGGATGAAATCCATGTCTCCCTGGGACCGAAAAAAAGCCTAGGAAAGAAGACTGGAGTATCTTAAAAAAGGTTGTTAACATACAGACGCCTAGATGGGCAGTGGCTTCATTCCAATCTTTTAAGGCGTCCAGTAAAGATGGAGTGAGACCCGTCTTTCTACAGGAAGATCTGGACTTACTTGCTCCAACAGTAATGAAGATCTTTAGAGCAAGCCTGGTTTGGGGATACATCCCAACCAGTTGTGCCAAGATTAAAGTGGTATATTTCCTAAAAGCGGAACGTAGCGAACCGCTACCTAAGGCTCTAAGACCCATAAGTCTAACATCCTTCCTACTGAAAAGTCTGGAAAAGATGATCGACTTATATGTTAGACAACGTGCGTTGAGTCAACACCCTCTCAACCTACATCAGTATGCATATCAGAACGGCAAATCGACCGATCTAGCACTGAACAATCTCGTCGGAAAGATCTCGCATGACCTCAAGGAAGGGAGCACAGCGACAGAGACATTCCTGGACATTAAAGGAGCTTTCATCAGCCCTTCCTGACTCTTTCTGTAAAGCGCTTGGTGCTAGCGGGATAGAGCAGACCATTCAGGATTGGACGCTCAGCATGCTGAACAACAGAGTAATCACCACAACTCTTCAGGACACAATAGTTTGCTTCAGAGCCGCCAGGGGGTGTCAGCATGGAGGAGTTCTATTACCTCTTCTGTGGTCCATACTGGTGTATGACTTGCTTGCTGTGGTTGAACTGTGGGATGTGCATGTTCAGGCATATGTAGACGACCTTGTGATTCTGATTCGAGGCTATCATGGAGGGCGCATAACAACAATACTCCAAGACATACCATCTACGAGTTGCATGTATCTTGGGAAGAAGATGTGTATTGACTTGTAATGAAAAAAAGTTTTCGAGCTATCAACCCGGACAAAACCATGGTGGTTCCGTTCACAAGAAGGGGAAAATTGGACTCTTTGAGGCCTTCCTCCTTGCTGGGCAAAACGCATTCTATTTGCAAAGGAGGTGAAATATCTGGGCGCAATACTAGATAAGACACTAAACTGGAATGCACATATGGAAAGAATGATCAGCAGGGCTAAATTGTCCTTGTGGACATGCAAAAATTACTGCGGAAAAAACTGGGGATTAAAACCCAAATTAATGTACTGGCTATATGTGACGGTCATTAGACGTATGGAGCGATTGTCTAGCATTCCAAGAGAGGACAGAGAAGTGTGAGGTGCAAACTGAGTAACTTGCAGCGTCAACAGCATTTGGCACCACTCCAACATTGACCTTAGAAATACTTCTCGGGCTAATCCCGCTCCACATTTTGATGGAAAAGGAAGCCAAGTGGGGTATATACCGACTCCACAACAAACAGGGAGGGAGGTTACATTGGAACCAAATCCACTGCAGGTTGAATTAACCGGCCATGCTTTGCTGCGTATGCCTTCGGACATGATGCCTCCTGTCCCCTACCCTTATTCGGCCTACGAGGTAAACCTCCCTACAAAGAAGGAGGAGTGGGACCAGGATAAACTAAGGCTACTGAGCGGACACCATTGGGGGTGGGGGAAGGAGTGGGAGCTGGGGAGTATGGCGCTAAACAGAGATACACACTCCAGGAGAGTCTGGGAAAGTACGCAACAATATTTTAGCAGCAGGATCTCTTCGAGAACTGTCTGGGGCGTTCGAGACATACTGAACAGCATTGGGAGCATAATACGCTAACCTTAGTCTGGATTCCAGGTCACAAAGGCCTTGAGGGCAATGAAATCGCCGATTGCATGAGAATCCGCCAATGCTACCTTCAGAGGGCCTGAAGTTGTCTTGGGTATCGCAAGAGAAGTATCGAAGAGGGCAATAATCCAAATGGCGGAATAACAGACCGAACGTTACTGGATAGCGAGCCCAGGCTTTGTCCATTCAAAGGCGTTCATACAACTATCCTGTGAGAAAAGGACAAAAGACTTATTAAAGCTGGACAGACAACAGCTCAAAGCCGCTATCGGCTTATGCACTGGGCACTGTCGATTTAAACACCACATGCATAGGATAGGCCTGACAGACAATGCCGAATGCAGACTATGCATGGAGGATGATAAGACTGTAGAACACATCCTGAGTGAATATCCTGTGGCTGAGAATTAGATTTCAGAACTTGATATTGAGGCACAGTAGATTTTGTAGGTCTCGGTGCACGGGCCCCCCTCTTGGTACCACCCATTTGGAATCATTGAGTCAAACAACTGATATTATTTGTCGAAAAGTTCAGTTTTTCGGTTTTTTATATACTTTGCTTATCGTGACGCAATTCGTCATATACAGGAACCCCGAATACTTGTATTTTAGTATCCACTACCAGTAAATTGATAAAACCTTGTGGCAATTCCTCGGCCAGTTGAAGTTGCTCGACTGATTGGTAAAGACATGGCCCATTTTTGCATACACTTGGTGTTTTTAACAGGAATCATCAAACGTCTCAAAGCTCTTTTGTAGCCAAATCTTCTTTGTATTTACGTTTTAATTCCTAGACAAAGTACTTGACCATGAGGATGGATGCATCAAGAGTACCAATACGTTACGTTCGCCTTGTCCTTTCTCGTCGAGGCCAAAAGAGATGGCAGTCACCATAATTTGTTAATATTCCTGGGTACTTGCCGACCCGAAATAGCAAATTTCGAGTGTCCCTGGTATCTTTGGGAATTGTTGAAATAGGTAAGGTTATTGGTGACAGCCTGTCCCAAACAAGCTTCAACAATTTCTTTTATCTTAGCATTATCAAGGATCATTGAACTGATTTCTTTGGGGAAGAAAGACTTCAACTCACCCTTGTACTCAACTTGGATTTTTGGTTTTTTGTTGTCACTGATCGCTTCAAACGGTCAATTTTTCATGTGAGCTTGTACTCTTCACGTGAGCTTCATGTGAGCTATCATCAAAATACTTATTTGATCTTTAATAATAGAATTGAAATCAATAAATCGTCATTTTCGAAAAAATATCCGATTACGGTTTTTTTCCGCAAAATGAGTGGAAAGGTTGCTTCGGTGTCTTCCGCCATGACACCTCGTTGCCTTCAAATTTCCCAAATTGATTTGAAACAATGATTCTAGTGATATCATGTATAATTGTGCACGATGACGGTTTAAGAAAAATATTTACAAGTTATAAAATCACTAAAATGTTTATTAGAAACATCATAGAAGTTAAATTTCTACTCCTTTGGACCATTTACTGCGCGTCTAACTCAACAAACATGCAATATACAGGGTGTCCCAAAACTCAACGTCAGCCTTTGGGGAGGTGATAGGCCAGCTCATTACTGACCAGAATATCATGATACGGCCTTAGTAAAAAATTGATAGTTTTCCAGATATCGTGACTTTTATGAATTTCGTGAAAATCTACACCTTACATCAGTTTTTTGACGGTTACAGCTACAAAACTCCATATTATAAGATACCCAATATTGTGGCGCAACCCTGAATAGTTTTGTTATTGAGGAAGGACCAAAGAAACATTATTCATGCTTTAATTTGGGAAAATCAACTTTTTTTTTCTCCATTTATGAGTTATTTTTATTTCATGTCCTAACTTTGACTCTTTATACTTAAGAAAATATTACCAATCTAATTTGGCAAGTTATCGTGAAAAATGGCGCATTGAACGTAGTTTTTAAGGTGGTGTATTGTTTTGTATGATTTCCTTTATAAAAAAAGATATTGGTAGTTGAGTGCAAAATGAGCGCATTTATATTTTTTTTTAATAATAAAAAATTCGAGTTCAACATGTATTAAATTACAATTTAGAAAACCTGTACTTTAAGTTTGTAGTGACAAGTCTAATTCAAGAGCGGCAACTTCTTAAAAAAGATCTATCTATCCCTCTTGCACATCCAGCGACATTTTTTAGTGTCCGTATACATCCAACAAGGTATCGCAAGATATTAGTATTTTTATTGAATTATAGAAAAAATCAGGTAAATCTGGTAACCTAGGAACGATATAAAAAAACATGTTGACGTATAAGTCAGAATGCATTTCAAAATGCATTCGTTTTGACAATCGAATTATTTTTGTACCCATCCTAACGGGTATGTGAATAGTCTTTTTGAACTTGGTTGTTGTGTAGTAAGTGACTTGGACTTATTTTATTGAACAATAACGAACTGACCTGGCCTTTTGAATCTGGGTTTGTGTTACGCGGACTTGCCGTTCAATATTATACTAATGCCGTACCTGGACAGTTCTCAAGAATACTGTAACATGCATTACACTTATGGCGAATGTAGAGGAAATGGTGCTGCTGCAGCTGCTCTGTATTGCGAAAAATATCCAAATGCTTTGGGATATCCGGATCACCGGGTGTTCATAAACGTTCACCGAGCATATGCGGAAAGCAGAATGCCTTATACTCGCTTCGGGACAGAAAGATCACGCATGGCTCACGATGAAGAAGTGTTACAAAATATTGAAAATGATCCGCGAGCAATGTTTGCAAAAATTTCAGAGATACCAAAATCTACTGTAAACACAATTATACGAATGCTTCAATATCACCCATATCACGTGCAACGCGTGCAAGGTTTGCTACTTGGCGGCTAAGCACGACGTGTCCAATTTTGCCGAAGAATGCTGCAGAAACATAGGGAAGATCCAGAGTGCCTAAATAACATTTTATGGACTGATGAAAGCACATTTAAAAAAGATGGGTTTATGAACATGCACAATTTTCATTGTTATGCTCTTGCAAACCCACATTCAATGCGAGAAGAAAGGTCCCAGTATCGCGTCAAGTTAAATATGTGGACCGGCATCTTGAACGGGCAAATAATTGGTCCCTTTGAATTACCTGAAAATCTAAGCGGGAAAAAGTATAGGGATTTTTTAGAACACTAACTGCCAAATCTTTTGGAAGGTGTCCCTTTGACCAGACCCAGGTCATTGTGGCTTCAAATTGACGGCTGTCCAGCTCATTACGCACGAGTAGTGAGAGACTATTTGAACCAAACTTATCCACATAGATGAATTGGCCGTCTTGGTTCCATTTTGTGGCCTCCCCGGTCTCCGGACTTGAACCTCCTAGATTATTTTTACTGGGGTTGTATTAAAGAGAAAGTCTATTCAACACCAATAAATAATTTAAATCAACTAACACAACATATTATTGAAGTTGCACAAGAAATAAATGTGGCTGGAAGTGCACGACGCATAAACGGATCTTTTTTAAGAAGAGGCCGTGCTTACATTACAGTTGGTGGCAGGCAATTCGAATATATCATTTAAGTTGAATTTGTGTTGTGTTTTAATAAATACCTGTAACTTTAATTTAACACCTTGTAACGGTTGAAAACTGTCGCTAGAATTAGTCATGCAAAAGCGGATATTTGTCGTCTATTTGGGGCTGAAACGTTTGTTGTTCTACTCGAGTGTAAAGATTTGAGGTTGTTTATTTACCTTTTTTTTTGCTAACCTGTGGAAGGTGGATAGGGTTCACGTTTTGTCTTGTCAGGGGTCACAGGACTGTGCTGGCAGTGAGTTGCGCCCATTTTCCTTGCCTTTGTTTCAATAAGGGAGGCCACAGATTTTATTAAGTTTGGGAAATTATAACCCCAAAACTTGGAAAATAAATAAACAACTGACTTATTTCAAATGTCGCATTGATTGACTGATACATTGACGGATTTGTTGGGGGAATTATAGGAAAGGGAGAAAATAGAAACAGAAAATATTGAGTCATTATCTAAAAGAATTGAATATGTTAAAAGATCTTGTTTTGCAGGGAAAAGAATAGTAGTTTTTTCTGGTGGCGAGTCGAAATCAGTGAATGACATATGCAATGAAGCGAAAGAAATTAAGCAAGGCATCATAGATATGGAGGTGACTGCCTATCCACCTAAGTGCTTCGGTTTCTTGGCCGGAAGTCCGCCATGTTTGAGAGGACTTTGCAAATTCTTTGCCTGCACCTAATAGCCTTTGTTGGCTGTTCGTAAGTCAAACGTTATTTTATGATAATATCACTAGGTGAAATGGAAAACATATGGGACAAACTTTAAGTGGTACATTTTGCTTATTTTCTGAGGAGTAAAAAGGGTAGCGAGAGCAAGTATTTTGGGTGTCGTCCTAAAACGCCTTTCGATAACAATGAGAGTTGTCATTCGTCAATTGTTCGTTGCGCGCTGGCGCTCTCGACCAATATCTTTTCCCCTCCTCCACCTTTTATCTATTGAAAATCGGAATATCGGTGAAGATCTTGCTTTCTGGATCAAGACACGTGGAAGACAACACTCATCTCTTCGCTGCTACTCATTTCGACGTAAAAGTGTAAACCACTACGTGGGATTTAGTCGATTTGTAGTAGTATTTCAACTTCCCTTAGTTGGTGTTAGTTTTGTGGTCACTCGACCAGTTTTTGGGACATTTTTGGATGAGGGAAGTTGAACCGAATTTCGGGATTGTGCAGCAAGAGAGTTTGGGCCTACAAGCAAAGCATTTGTCAAACTATACTACGATCCAGGGCCACATAAGCCAATGTACCAAGTGTCAGCAAGGTTAATGTGAGGGCTGAAAGCAGCCACACCACGTGTTTATTTTGTTCTGTTTTTGGAAACCCTCGTGGACGAGGATGTTCCAAGGGGGCCTACCGCCACCAATTAATGTTCCAAGGGGGCCTACCGCCACCAATTAATGTTCCAAGGGGGCCTACCGCCACCAATTAGTGTTCCAAGGGGGTCTACCGCCACCTTTAGTCTTTCCAAGGAGGCCAACAGCCACTTTTGTGTTTCCAAGGGGCTACCAGGCACCATTATTGTTTCTGAAGGTTAATCACCACCTTATTGTTACCGAGGGGTGCAAATCACCACCTTATTGTCCTAAAACCACCACTATTGTGTGTAAGAGGCAGACAGCTACCACCATAATTTGGAGGGCCAATAGCCACTACCTTTTTCGTTGTTTTGGACCTAAGGCGTCTAGCCTTTGTGACCATCTGTAATAGCGTCGTGTCAAGCTAAGTAGTAGTATTTAAGTTAACCTGTTTTTTTTTATTGTTACGCTTGGTGATCACCACTAGGGAGATATTTTCCAGACAATTGTGATAAGTAGAATTAAGGAAAACCTTTCACTCATTGACTTGAAGTACAATCATCATATTGTACAACATTGATTTCGTTCTTTGATATTATAGGACATAAATTAAACTTGTTAGTTTTATTTTGTTTGCAAGTACTATGGGTATTTTGGAAGAGGCTAAAGGGAACTGATCAGCTACCTAACAGCGTAGGATTTTTCCAATTTAATTGATTAAAATTGGTGGCGCCCCGAACTCACTTTACCGGCCGGTTTTGTAGCACTTTTGTTCCTAACCTGATACTTTTCCCTGAGCACTTTTTGAATATTCTAAGATACCTTAACTGAGATTAAAGTGTTACAACCTGTTTTAGTTCTAAACACGTAGTATTATGTATTGAAACAATTTTATAACTAGCTCATTTTGCACACAAATAGCAATATTTCTTTTCTACAGAACAACATACCAAACGATATACCATTTTAAAAACTATGTTACCTGAGCCATTTTTTAGCATAACTTGCGAGGTTAGGTTGGTGATATTTTTTTAAGTATAAAGAGTAAAAGGATATGAAATAATAATAACTCATGAATGGAGCAAAAATGTTTTTTTTCCAAAGGTATAAAGCATGAGTACCACAACATTGGGTATCTTATAATATGGAGTTTTGTGGCTGTAACAGTCAAAAAACTGATCTAAGGTGTGGATTTTGACGAAATTCATAAAAGTCACAATATCTCGAAAACTATCAATTTTTTACTAAGGTCGTATTATGATATTCTAGTCAGTAATGAGCTGGCCTATCACCTCTCCAAGGGATGACGTTGAGTTTTGCGACACCCTGTATATTGGTTTTCAATTCAAATAGTATCTATCGAGGTGTTTAATGGAGAAATAAAAGAGTAAATTAAAGGCAGATGTGTCATACCTCGGTTACAGCTACCTAAATCTCCTCTTCTTCATCAATTTATCGTATAGATTGGTTAATAGTTTAAACTAAATAATTAATAAAAAGTACAACAAAATGAGAGTTGGTTAACACAACTCTCCGGTTTATATTTTAATTTTATTGCCAATCACCTGGGGCCAGTTGAAGTAAATGCGACACAGAAGTTTTCAGAATAAGAAAACGCTTTTTTTCCCTTGAGCGAACCGCTCGTGAAGTACAGAAAGGCGCGTACTTTTTGCCAAATAAATTAAAGCCAAAGCGATAACTCTAAAAGTTAGTGACAGTTCAATAAAAATTCAAACGGTCGACGCGCGAAGAAATAAAAATATTTCAAAATAAATCAATTTGTTTACGTCGAACGGGGATGACAGGTTAGAAAAATGGTTACCGGAAAAACTTGCTGTCTCGCTCCGGCCGTATGACAGTGGACGGCGGCTGAATTCCACTTTAGATCCACGGAATCGATAAGACAGATTTAAAATTTCGTTATGTCCTACTGCCGACGGTTATTACGAAACGTGACACGATTCGGGGACGGAAAAACTACCGAACAATCGACCCCCAAACGCCCATCCCCCAAAAAGATAATGACAGTATTTCCAAGACTGTTCAAACCTAAATCTAGCCCCAAGTTAATTATATGAGAGTGCATAGAAACAAGAATTACTGCCCTCTATCTCCATAAATTCCAACTCACGGTGGCGTTTTTGGGGCTAAAGGAGCCCTTTTATGGTAATAAAAGAAATTAATCACCCCTTGAAAGCATTAATAAGGGTTTCGATAGGCCACCAGCAAAAATCAATAAGCATACAGCAACAAAGCGCCTCGCTTCTGGCCTGGTTTGTTTTTTGAAGCTATTTTCTGATTAAAATGAGGTTCAAGAATGTATGGCTGTATAGAAAGAAAAAATCCGTTAAAAAGGTTTTTTATAAGGCTCCGTCTCTAGCCTCTACACTAAAAAATCTGACGGAAATCCTTCAAGCTGTAGAGATGCAAAAACCCGCTCTATTTTATTATTTTTTTTATGAAAGCACAGCGGGAAACGTGTGTGTACTTGTATAGCTCTGAGCTAATAAATTTAATTTTAGCCGTAATTACTCTGAATGATATCGAATAAATTGCGCTGAAAACACCTCTAGGGAGCACTCAGTTTCGAATTTGCACAAAAACATGCAAAAGTAATTATTGCATGGTAAATGTCCTGTTTTCGGGGGAAGATCTGCTTTAATGTTATCTAGATTGCATATGCTAAACAGAAACACATCAAAAGTAGAATACATTTTATAAGACTGTAAAAGCTTTCACGGCCGGTCAAAATACAGTCTAAAGTATTTTCAGGGCTTTGAAGCCGTGGTCCAATGGAACTTCTTCCCCTGACGTTTCGCCTAAAGCTGAGGCAGTCATTATCAAAGACTATGTGGCAATGGGCGAAGTGATCTCCCTTGCTTCACGATGTTGACTGCTTCGACTGTAGTGAGCTCCGTAGAATTTATTAAACGATCAAACGAACTTACCTGTTGAGAAATTTGATCCTAATTATATTTCGGAGTCTCGTCCTCAAGATCACTAGGTAGTAGTAGTGCCTTTGGTGCTACTCGATCACACAATTTAAAGAAGAAAACTCACCGACGATAAAGTGCAAAAACCAAACACTATAAATGTTATCAGTAATTATTAAAAAAACTAACTACTATTTATACAAGTACAACAAATATTTTAAAAACAGGAATCAAAAAAACCTCATTCCTTTTGAGATTTAACCACCGCGAGGGCAAAGCTGGATGGAAGGAGAGGGCAGTTGTAAACTTTGCAAAAACTTGGGATCTAGAACTCCACCCTGCTAGGTTTTATGAATTCACTTACTAACAGTCTGAGTTGATGCAGTAAAGTACGGTTTTCTCGTTGAGAGGAATAAGTAATTCTGCGCGCTTGACCGAAGGAGTGCAGTTCTCTCTATATGGCAATTTAATGCTGAAGCTGCACACAGTTTCTCCTGAAAAAAATGGAGTTGTAGGACAGGTTGGCTGGACTTGGGGGATGAAGTTTTTAGAAAATCGTCGATAGCGATTTGGAGCCCGTCACAATCCATAACAATGTTTTCCACTTTTATTTTGGCTAGACTTTGGAGCTTGTGAGCGGTTATTAAGGCCAGTAGTGTTGGTACTCTCCTGCTAAGTTGAACAAGAGATAATTTTTCATTAATTGGTAAGCTCTCTAAATGGGCTAGAACAATCGCAGGATCCCAGGTAAAGTTGTGTCTTCTTTTAGGCGGTCGCATTCTGAAAATACCTTTTAGAAATCTACCAACCAAAAAAATCATTTCCTAAGTTGCATGGAAGAATAGGAGAAAGTGCACTTCTTGATGAATTGAAAATTCTATAACATGGTGAGTATTTCCTTCAAAAGGAGATATTTTGCAGTCCATGCAGTAGTTTCACCACTTACGAAGCCTTGCATTATATTGCTGCAATGTTCCTGGTGCTAGTGACATCATTAATGTCTGGATGGTCAATGCTGAGAACCCTCTGTTTCGTAATGCTTGGCTGACCAGTGTAAACTGGTTGGTCTAGAAATTGGTAATTTTAATAACACTCCTATCCGTAACTGATTAAACAGAGGAAACCAGGGTTGTGTAGGTCGTAGTGGTACTATCATAATTCTCTCTGCTTTATCAAGAACAATTTTATTTAATGTTCTTAAAATCAAACAGAAAGGTGGAAAGGCATAAAAGAAATACAGGTTTCCAGGCAACTGCAAGCCAAACCAAAGCATCCACTGCAAAAGCCTTTGGATCGGGTAACCATGAGATGAATTTAGTACATGTAGTGTTCAAGGCAGATGCGAATAGGTCAATATCTGGGGATCCAAATATATTTAAAATAAGCTGAAAATCGTGGTTGTTTATTTGTAGTTCAATGGTTTCCAACAGTCGCACACTGGCGCATTTTCAAGCTTTCGTGCTCAATATTACTTAGCTAGGGAGAAAGCTAATTTCGATAATGAAACAAGGTGTAAAAGATATATCGATGTTTAGTAATACTAATTTAAATGTAACTGTAAGTTATAAACAATTATAGAACAATTTCTACAGGGTTCTTCATATACGTTTTGCGTCCTTCAATCAGGTCGATAGAAGCGAAAATAGCGGGTGTAGAACAGAAATAACTATTTCACATTTGTGAAATAGCCAACGTTTCGACCTTTATTGAGGTCTTCCTCAGGGCTTTTTCAATATGCGAAGTTTGTCAACTAGGAACAACAATCCACTGAATATAAAACATCTCCAGTCTGGTGGAAACGTTGGCTCTTTCATAAATATGAAGCAGTTACTTCTGTTCTACACCCGCTATTTTCACTTCTTTCTACAGGGTGTTATGGTATAATTAATACTTACCAGGAGTCCACTTTAATAATGCATCAAATTATACCCAGTATTAAGACAGATATAAGGAAAATGCAAATGGAATCGTTTTTTAATTTCTTTTGAGTAGTCCAGTTCAACAGTAAAAAAAAAATTCCGACACGAAATTTTTTAATCCCTTACAGAGTTATTTACATTTACCGTTCATCATTGGAATCTCGTAAACTGAAAAAGAGATACAGATTCAGTTAAATTTGGGCAAAATTGCGAATTTGCGCATTCACAATGATATTTTAAAGTTTCCAAAATTTTGACTACCTCCGAAGAATTCAAAAAACTTCTGAAAACTATTCGAAAAAAACCGAAATTTACAAAAATTATTTTGTTTTCATGAACTTCATTGAAGCGAAATTATGAAATAAATTGAACATTCTCGTGGTCACATTTTGTGATATACATTTCAGTATTGTTTATTTTTTAATCAGACGTTTCGACTTTTCTGGAGCATTATCAAGGTAAATTTTTTGAAATTTGGCTGTTATATTTGAAAATTGAAAGCCTTTTTGATAACAAAATTAATGATGTGTAGCACATGCTTTCGTTAGAGTTTATGTTCTTTTTTAACTATTTACATACTCGCACGCAAGCAATTTGCCGCCGAAAGGTTCATTGAGGGAGTTCGAGATAGTGACATGAGATACCACTTACGTCTAGTAAGGCCCAGGAATATCAGCGAGGCACTAGTTCGGGCCCTGGAATTCGAGGCGTCACGAGTGTCATCTAGTTCTTCTCTTCATGTAAGAATGGCAACTTGCGATGACGAGGAGGATACGTCAAGGACTGAATCCATGGCCAGTTTACATAAAACGATTAAGGATATGGCAGTCAATATACAAGCCCTGTTGGGAAGGACGCCTCGATCAACAGACAATCGGGGCATAAAATGTTTTAACTGCGGCAGACTGGGTCACATCAAGAGTAACTGCCGTAATAGGGCAAGAAGTCCGTCGCCGTCGTTTAGAAGACCGAGCGGCGACCAAGACCGCCCTAGGTCCCAGGAAAACTAATTCCGGTCAATGCAAGGGGGCAATTGACCGGGGCGGCTAAGACCCCCAGGATCTTTAAAGTCAATAATTTGGGTGGCAAAAGTCTCACAGTGGCCGGACGCATTAAAGGACAGAAGATCCAGATTACCATCGATACAGGAGCAGATGTGACCATTGTAAGGCCAGATAAACTTTTCGGATATACCATACAACCATTGCCCAACCCTATTATGTTAAAATCAGTCACTGGAGAATCTTGCCCTATAGACGGAGAAGCCGATGTCACCATCATTATTGGAGAAAGACTTGAAGTTCTGCATAAAGTGTTGGTTGCCAGGATCAAAGACGAGTTTATTTTGGGAATGGATCTCATCAGGAAACATGGATTCTCCTATGATCACAAACAGAATATTCTCACGTTTGGAGATGAGGAGTTTGCATTAACCAATGGAAATGTGGAAACTAGTATCCGTCTACTGGTGTTGGAAGATGTAAAAATTCCTCCAAATTCAGAACAAATTATCACAGTGGCTTCTGAAAATGATCCTGGGTGGTCCATAGGACTTATAGAACCTAACCTGGATTTGACGACTGAAATCATGGTAGCCCGAACTTTGACCGACACGAAGAAGACTATGCCAGTACGAGTTGCCAATATTGGAGAAAGGACCATCAAGCTAAAAGAAGGAACAGTTCTTGCCAATTATGAGCCTGTACAATGGGTATGCAATTGTGTCGAAGCAGAGACATCCAAAATTATATCTTCTAACCAAGCTTCCCCAGAAGTTATTGATGCTTTTAAGCGACAGTGGAGTCACCTGTCAAAGGAACAACTTCAGTCTGCTATAAAATTTGCCATGGATGAATCTGATATGTTTAACTTCAAGAGCAACGACAGTCAAACCGATTTAGTTGTCCATAAGATCAACACAGGAGATGCCCAGCCAATACGACAACATCCACGAAGGGTCCCTCTGGCTAAACAACAGGAAGTTAACAGTTTGCTGAATGAAATGTTAAAGGAGGGCGTCATAGAAGAATCATCTAGTCCATGGTCGTCGCCTGTGGTTCTTGTTAAGAAGAAAGATGGTTCAACGCGGTTCTGTGTTGATTACAGGAAACTTAATGATGTAACCAAGAAAGACAGCTACCCATTGCCACGTATAGACGACACCTTAGCAACTTTATCGGGATCAAAGTGGTTTTCCACTCTAGATTTAAAAAGTGGGTACTGGCAAGTAAAGATTGCTCCCGAAGACAAAGAAAAGACTGCATTTTCTACTGGTTCTGGACTATACCAATTCACTGTTATGCCTTTTGGATTGTGCAATGCTCCATCAACTTTCGAGCGACTAATGGAACTTGTCTTGAGGGGGCTGACTTGGAAAACTTGCCTGGTATACTTAGATGACATAATTGTCATGGGACGTGATTTCGACGAGCACTTGAAGAATTTAAGAGAAATCTTCAACAAGTTACGGAATGCTCACCTGAAGTTAAACTACAAGAAATGCAGCCTGTTCCAGAAGCAAGTCGAGTACTTGGGGCATACTATCTCAGAACAAGGCATTAAAACTAGCCATAGTAAAATATCTGCCATTAAAGATTGGCCAGTTCCCCGAGACAAACACGAAGTAAGGACCTTTTTGGGACTATGTACTTACTACAGGAGATTTGTAGAGGGATTTGCCGACATCGCAAAACCGCTGCACAAATTAACGGAAAAGAAAACACCGTTCTTGTGGAACCACGAATGCAGTCAGGCGTTTGCAAGGCTTAAAGCTGCCCTCTGTTCTAGTCCGATCTTGGCTTACCCTATAAAGGACGGACTCTTTATTTTGGACACGGATGCAAGTAACTGTGGTCTAGGTGCAGTACTCTCTCAAAGACAAAACGGGCAAGAGAAGGTCATTGAATACTAAATTGAATACTAAGTAAGACTTTAAATAAGCCAGAAAGAAACTATTGCGTCACTAGAAAGGAACTGTTGGCCATCGTTAAAGCAGTCGAACATTACCATCGCTACTTATATGGAAAAAGGTTCCTGATTAGGACTGACCATGGAGCCTTGAAATGGTTATTACAGATGAAGAACTCTGAAGGTCAAATAGCCAGATGGATAGAGCGCCTGCAGCAGTACGATTTCCAAATTGAACATCGACCAGGAAGGTCTCACGGAAATGCCGATGCATTGTCTAGACGGCCTTGTAAAGAAGATTGTCGGCATTGTCAAAGAACTGAGCAGCGTGAGGGACTTCCTTTGGTAAGGAGAACGTCGGTAGAAATAAACGATGGCTGGACCACACAGACCCTTCGAGAAGAACAAATGAATGATCCAGATGTTGGACTCATCCTCTCTGCAAAGACTGACGACAAGAGACCAGAATGGCAAGAAATTGCTGGTAAAAGTCCAAACCTGAAGGCGCTATGGGCCCAGTGGCACTCTCTTAAAATAGAAAATGGATTACTGAAGAGAGCGTGGGAGAGTCCGGATGGCAAGACCGTAGTCAGTCAGTTGGTTGTTCCTGGAAGCAGAAAATCGGACGTACTACAGGAAATGCACGACGGAACCAGTGGAGGTCATTTTGGGGTCAATAAAACCTTGGCCAAAATTAAAGAGCGGTTCTACTGGGTGAATTATCATGAAGACGTCGAATCTTGGTGCCGCAAGCGCGAAGTTTGTTGTGCCACAAAAGGACCTCGAACAAGATCACGCGGCCGAATGGTGCAGTACACTGTAGGTGCTCCATTCGAGAGGGTAGCAATTGATGTCGCGGGACCGTTTCCTCAGACTGAGTCGGGCAATAAATACATCTTGGTCGCCATGGATTACTTCACTAAATGGCCTGAAGCATACGCCCTGCCTAATCAAGAAGCAACGACTGTGGCAACGGTGCTAGTAAATGAAATGTTCTGCAGATTTGGAGTCCCTCTCGAACTTCATTCTGATCAGGGCCGAAATTTTGAATCGGCTGTTTTCCAGAAGGTCATGGAACTTCTCGGAATTCGCAAGACCAGGACAACTCCTTTGCATCCACAGTCGGATGGGATGGTAGAGAGATTTAATCGGACCATGGAACATTACCTGTCTAAAATGGTGGCAGATCATCAGCGTGATTGGGACCAACATCTACCTCTCATGTTGATGGCATATCGCGAGGCTCTACGCATGAAGCCACTGGTTATACTCCGGCGAAAGTGATGTTCGGGAGGGAAATGAGGCTTCCTGCGGATTTGATGTATGGAACACCAGAAAAAGAGTCGCTCAGCTCTGAGAATTTTGTGGAGGAGCTTAAGGAGAGGCTGAACAATGTTCATGAGCAAGTCAGGAATAAACTGCGGATATCCAGTGATCGAGCCAAAGCAAGATATGACTTACTAGCTAACTCCCGCGGCTTCCAGGATGGTGATTTGGTGTGGCTATACAATCCGAGGCGAAAGGTGGGGAAGTCGCCCAAACTTAGCCAAAATTGGGAAGGACCTTATACAATTATAAAGAAGATTAATGATGTGGTGTATAGGATCCAGCGGACCCCTAGGTCAAAGATGAAGGTCGTTCATTTGGATCGATTAGCACGATACCATGGAACTCTATCTGTTCGGGACGAACAGACTTAGGAGGAGGGCAATGTTACGATCGCAGCAACGCCGCATGGGAGGCGGGGCAACGCATGGGAGCGTGTTGGTTGGTGGAGCTTCGCGACCTATCCGCGCTGCGTCATGGCTGACACGAGTGATTATTGCTCGTCTGGCTTAATCTAGAAGGCAGTTGTTTACAACCGTTTTTTTTTATGAGATTATTCAAGAATTCTTATAAAGAACTTTCTAGGTTTTTCTGTAATTTTAGGATTGTATATAAAAGGCGCATAGAGCGCCCGAGTAGAGTAGTCTTATTTTAAGCGAGCTATAAGTAAGCTAAAGTTACGAAGCGATAATAGAAGGCTATAAAGTGTTAAGTAGTGAGTTATTTAGTAGTCGTGTGTAATTGTGGAATAAATAAATAGTGTTTTCGTGTTAAATCGTTACACTGTAATTATTGAACCCCGAGTTCGCAACAATATTAAAAAAATATGTAGAAAAAGGTTACATATCATTGATTTTGTAAACTGACTTGAAAACCTAATATTGATGATTCCCCCAGGTAAGTCGAAATGTCGGACCACAAACTGAATAATGGCGTCTTATAGATGTTAAAATGTACCCAGGATGTTCAATTTATTTTAAAATAATGTTCCAACTAAATTAAGGAAAAAATAAAACAAATTTCGTATATTTCAGTTCTTCTCGAATATTTTCGGAAGCAGTCAAAATTTTGGAAATTTTGAAATGTCATTACGGTCTTCACCCAAATGCGCAACTTTGCTCAATTCAATCGAATCTGTGTCTCGTACGGTTTACGAGGTCTCAATGATGAGCGGAGAATTTAAAAAACGTATGAAAGGTAAATAGGTACATAAGAAAAAAAAACGTTTTTAAGGCTAACGAGACTCATTTCGTTGTGGAAATATACCATGTATATAGGGAATGTTCATTTGAAAACCGCATCTAGTTATACCTCGCATATACCTCGCTATAAATAAATCGTTAAAAATGCCATAAACTTTAACAAAAATATATTAAAAAAATATGTACAAAAAGGTTTCATATCATTGCTTTTGTAAACTGACTTGAAAACCTAATATTGATGATTCCCCCAGGTAAGTCGAAACGTCGGACCACAAACTGAATAATAGCGTCTTATAGATGTTAAAAAGTACCCAGGATGTTCAATTTATTTTAAAATAATGTTCCAACTAAATTCAGGAAAAAATAAAACTAATTTCGAATATTTCAGTTTTTTTCGAATATTTTCGGAAGCAGTCAAAATTTTGGAAATTTTGAAATGTCATTACGGTCTTCACCCAAATGCGCAACTTTGCTCAATTCAATCGAATCTGTGTCTCGTACGGTTTACGAGGTCTCAATGATGAGCGGAGAATTTAAAAAACGTATGAAAGATAAATAGGTACATAAGAAAAAGAAACGTTTTTAAGGCTAACGAGACTCATTTCATTGTGGAAATATACCATGTATATAGGGAATGTTCATTTGAAAACCGCATCTAGTTATACCTCGCATATACCTCGCTATAAATAAATCGTTAAAAATGCCATAAACTTCAACAAAAATATATTAAAAAAATATGTAGAAAAAGGCTACATATCATTGATTTTGTAAACTGACTTGAAAACCTAATATTGATGATTTCCCCAGGTAAGTCGAAACGTCGGACCACAAACTGAATAATAGCGTCTTATAGATGTTAAAAAGTACCCAGGATGTTCAATTTATTTTAAAATAATGTTCCAACTGAATTCAGGAAAAAATAAAACAAATTTCGTATATTTCAGTTCTTCTCGAATATTTTCGGAAGCTGTCAAAATTTTGGAAATTTTGAAATATCATTACGGTCTTCACCCAAACGCGCAACTTTGCTCAATTCAATCGAATCTGTGTCTCGTATGGTTTACGAGGTCTCAATGATGAGCGGAGAATTTAAAAAACGTATGAAAGGTAAATAGGTACATAAGAAAAAAAAACGTTTTTAAGGCTAACGAGACTCATTTCATTGTGGAAACATACCATGTATATAGGGAATGTTCATTTGAAAACCGCATCTAGTTATACCTCGCATATACCTCGCTATAAATAAGTCATTAAAAATGCCATAAACTTTAACAAAAATATATGTAAAAAAAGGTTACATATCATTGATTTTGTAAACTGACTTGAAAACCTAATATTGATGATTCCCCCAGGTAAGTCGAAACGTCGGACCACAAACTGAATAATAGCGTCTTATAGATGTTAAAAAGTACCCAGGATGTTCAATTTATTTTAAAATAATGTTCCAACTAAATTCAGGAAAAAATAAAACTAATTTCGAATATTTCAGTTTTTTTCGAATATTTTCGGAAGCAGTCAAAATTTTGGAAATTTTGAAATATCATTACGGTCTTCACCCAAACGCGCAACTTTGCTCAATTCAATCGAATCTGTGTCTCGTACGGTTTACGAGGTCTCAATGATGAGCGGAGAATTTAAAAAACGTATGAAAGGTAAATAGGTACATAAGAAAAAGAAACGTTTTTAAGGCTAACGAGACTCATTTCGTTGTGGAAATATACCATGTATATAGGGAATGTTCATTTGAAAACCGCATCTAGTTATACCTCGCATATACCTCGCTATAAATAAATCGTTAAAAATGCCATAAACTTCAACAAAAATATATTAAAAAAATATGTAGAAAAAGGCTACATATCATTGATTTTGTAAACTGACTTGAAAACCTAATATTGATGATTCCCCCAGGTAAGTCGAAACGTCGGACCACAAACTGAATAATAGCGTCTTATAGATGTTAAAAAGTACCCAGGATGTTCAATTTATTTTAAAATAATGTTCCAACTAAATTCAGGAAAAAATAAAACTAATTTCGAATATTTCAGTTTTTTTCGAATATTTTCGGAAGCAGTCAAAATTTTGGAAATTTTGAAATATCATTACGGTCTTCACCCAAACGCGCAACTTTGCTCAATTCAATCGAATCTGTGTCTCGTACGGTTTACGAGGTCTCAATGATGAGCGGAGAATTTAAAAAACGTATGAAAGGTAAATAGGTACATAAGAAAAAGAAACGTTTTTAAGGCTAACGAGACTCATTTCGTTGTGGAAATATACCATGTATATAGGGAATGTTCATTTGAAAACCGCATCTAGTTGGCTGTGATATGCCAAAAGTAAAGAATGGAGACAAAAAGTCCATTTATTTTGATTATGTATTCTATTCCTGTCAAAAAATTAACAGCTTTCTAGATGATGTTTTCTAATGAACACGGTGTATATACTTGGGCGTTCTCTGGTTCAAAAGGAAACGTTTCCCTGTCGAACTTTCATTAAGAAGATCTTCTGGTTTCAAAGCTATTTGTTGAAAAAAATGTGTGAAAGCAACCGGAAAGTTTTTCTTATTGAAAGTTTGTTCAAATCATTTTGTTTTGAACTAGAGAATGTCGCAATATACTTTCGATTACCTGTATACGGAGTTTTAATTAGAAAAGGCCATATAGGAGGCTATGAATTTTTGAGAGAAAGTATGTCAAAACCAAAGTAAATGGACTTTTGTTCTTTCATCCTTGTCCTTTGACATTTCACAGTCAACTAGATGATGATTTTTAAATGAACACCCCCCTACTTTCTTCTTTGACTTTTTCAAATAAAATTAGGTGGCATCTTGGGTATAAGTTTTGGTTATTCTTAAATCAAAAATTATGGAGCCTTGATAGAAATGCATCGTAAATTTTCCTAATTTGTCGGTATCCGAATAAATATTTGCTCATATACATGTACTTTAAGAAGGCTATAACCAAATTCTCACAGTTTTGCTTAAAAAAGGATTTTTTTCTAATAAGGAGTGTTAAATAAACACCCTGTATAAAAATTCTGGATGAGGATTTTACCTCGTATATGATGAATAAAAAACGTAAAGAATACCAAAATACTAATTAAGAAATATAATATTTCCAAAGTTTTTTCGCACCTACTGATATTAGAAAAATTTAAATGGTTAGGTAGTGTTCTTCTTCCCATTCACGTTTACATTACTATTCTAAGAAAAGTCGCAAGTGGTCGCACAAAATTTTAATAGAAAATCTTACAAGACTTCCTGTTTTATTAGTTCTTACTTTATTACAGATAAACTCTTTTAAACAAAGAATATATGCCCTAGAGAAAGAGGCAAACATAATTTCTTTTTATACTTCGACACGGTGATAAAAATACCTCTGATATCAATACTTGTTAATACGTTTTACGTATTTGACGGAACCAGGATAAAGCAAATACATTCAACAATACGCTCTATAGCAAATATTGTGTCATTAGTGTGAAATTTTGATTACTTATTTCTAAAATATGCGCCTTTAAAACTATCACATACCGTAAGTTGAAAGGATATTCAAGAGGCCAACTTTGAAGTAACATAATGTCTATTTAAAGTATTTGTCTTTAGAGAAATAGATCGATTGTTAAAAGGGGATAATTAGTCAAATAAAATTAAATAATTACTTACGAAAGTAATGAATTTTATTTTTTTCTAAAATGACCAAGAAATTGTGAAAATGCGCCAGTGTGAGTCGTCTAGAGTCTAGATTATTCTCTGCTTCCCCGTTGTCCCTGGAAGAAATATAAGAGGCTACAACCCAAATATATCGATCCTCACACCACTGCCAAAACCGTCTTACTTCTGCAGTCAGGTCTGGAAGCTTATTTTGTTTATATAAGAGACGGCAGTAGTGTTGTCTATTTTAAAAAGATTAGATACACCTGATAAGTTTGCCGTAAAATTGCGTAGCCCCTGTGAAGCAGCCTTTAACTGTAAAATATTAACTTTTCCATAAACTATGAATTTTTGTCTTGCCAAAGGGACTTCCCCCCCAGAAAGAGGAGCATTAGAGTAAAGTACTATATCAAAGTGATCTTGCCTAATGTCATTGATTGCCTTCTTAACTGATGACATCCACTAAGAAAGATCCCTATGCGAGGCATCTGAAATGTGAATAAGTGTCTTGTAGTCGCCCCCACTTTCAGCAAGGGCCAAAAACTTTTCTCTTTCAAAGTTTTTTATACAGAGTCAGCCATATTTGACTGCTGGACAAGCCGCAACGTTGATTCCGATAATCTCTGCTAGGAGTTGTAATGAAACCTTTGTCCCTGAACAACAAACTTTGAGAGTAGATGTTATTTTTTGACGCTTGTCATCAGAAAGTTTGATGGTCATATTCTCAAGAACAAATCCCAAAAAATGTAATGTGTGTAAAAGGGGTCAACACACTTTTTTTGAAGTTCACTATGAAGCCTAGTGAAGTAAGAACTGACACAGCTATTGACGCAGAATTCAAACAATCAAACAAAAAAATGGTGTTTGCAATAAAAAGCTAGTCATCTAAGTAAAAAACACAGAAAATGCTCAATTACCTCTTTATTGAAAAGGTCTTGAATGGCTGAGTCTAATTCAGCAGCCCTCTGAACTGACTTCTATATTTCTTTGGGACAGTATGATTGTCTTGTTTTATGCGTAAAAGGTATCTTATAATCTTGAACCCAGCTCAGAATAGTCTGGTTTTTAGTATAATTTTTCCAATTATCAAGATAAAATAGAAGCAAACCCACACTACAACGTACCATTACTTGCGGTTGCGCTGTGTTTTTTGATATTTCCGAGGGCCTTACTGACCGGGATTCCCTCGTTTGCTACCTCGGTCGGCCTCTGAAGTTTAAAGGTTTCCTATATGGAAAAGAGCAAAGGGTTGTTTTCCCTGGTGAGCAATTGACTTTGCTAACTTTAGATTTTCACCAAAACAAGGACCAAATAAGTTATCTGCAATAGGAATTGGGCGCATAATAGTTGTAATAGGTTTGGGCAGGTTGGTAGTAAAAATATTTCTTCTTGCTAAAGATAGACCATAGTGCAAATCACATAATAATCTGGATGTATTGCTAAGTGATTTAACCAAATCAGGCTGCAAGTTTTCTGAAACTTTTTCTTGCAACAATATATTTAAACCTTTTCCTAATTATGATTTGCCTCTGGCCAACTGGGTTTGCCTTGAGCAATACATGCGATCTCTTAGTAATAGATCTCATAGCTGGGACATTGCTGCTGGGCCAAGCTCAAAATTATCTGAGACGGTTTATTCTCATAAGAAAGACAATGACGAAATAAAGCACTGTCTGACGTGGTGTGGTCATATATTATGTAAACAAATAAATTTAACAATACACAATGGTTGGTGCAAGTGTGTGTGGTGACTACATTTAATGGTGGTCAAAAGCCCACTAAGGTGAACACTTGCTGTCGCCAATAAATTAAGGCCGTGAGGTGGCTCAGATAAAGCTCGGCTAATAGGTGTGGGTGCGCCACCTGTTGTTCATAGGCTCAACAGGACGCCTCCCAGTTGGAAGGGAAACCTTAATAAATTTGGCCCACAGCAATAGTTCACTCCAAATGCCAATATGCTATACGTAACGAGGCAAAATAAAGTTGACCAAATAAGATGCGTAATAAGTTACATAAAACAGTAAAAAGTTGTAGGGGCAGGTTATGGGGTTAACAGTGCACTATCCTGTTAGTCTCACTAGGGATGTAGGTGTGACAGTAGTCTGGAGTTGACTCAATAGCTACAGTGGTGATAGACACAGCAGCAGCCGAAATAATCTCACAAAGACTGGGTCCAAGCCAACGAAGGTGGCACAAGTAGTTGGACCAGTGGTTCAGGTCAGGGAGTGTTGGGTGGTACGTCTACTAGCCCCAAGCAAGTATGCTGTGTATAGTTTCAGCCCCTACATTGTTGCTGGGACTGCACATTCAGTTGGGAGTCCTGTAATAAAGGCAAATTTTTAGGGAGTGGACTTTCCTCGATAAGTGCAGTCTTTTCTGCCTTTTCAAGCCCTTTGGTCAAAATTTTTGCCCATCCATTGGCTAACAAACTGTGTAGCATAAAACCAACCAATGGACAAGTGAGCTCCCCTAAACGACGTAAAATGTCCTCGCTAGGTCTCTGTAAATCCGTGTCAGGCATTTGTGCTATGGGATCCTGTAAAGTTGAGGAATAACTCTCTGGAGTATTTATAACACCCTCTGGCCCCTCTGGGTCTGAATAGTCCTAACCTATTTCTACGGGGCTTCCACTGACACTCCCTTCTGAAAAAAGAGAGATACTTCTACCTGTTGTTCTGATTCCGTATCTTTTTGTGAACTTCCACCAAAACTGGAAGTTACAGGCTTGTGGCTTGGTGAAGATGAAGAACTGTGGTGAGATTTGTGGCTTTGGAGGTCGAATACCCGTAACTTTTTAAGGCCGAAGGCCTGCAACTTTTTGAGGCCAAGGGCCTAGAACTTTTAGGGGACCAAGGGGTAGGATTTCTAGAGGTAGAAGGTTTGTGTCTTTTCGATGTGGAGGGTCCCGGGTGTAAGGTGGAGAAAAGCGCTGTGTTGCCTTTTGCTTACGGCTATGATGAGAGTGTCTTTCTTTTCCATGAGATTTCCTCCTCATGTCTTTCCAGCTTCTCTCTGCTTTATCCAACTTTTTCTAAGCATCTTTATTTCCTTCTGTAATATCTTTCGCGATTTTCCTTACGAAATTAAAAAATAAAAGATTAAGCTGAAAAAAGATAAAATTTGTAAAATTTTTGTATATAAAACGTGTTATTTGGAGCACACACAAAGACAGAATGACTTAACTGATAAGTGACGGATGACATGACACCCAGTGTCGGTGAGTTTTCTTCTTTAAATTGTATTATCGAGTAGCACCAAAGGCACTACGACTTTTTAGCGATCTCCCGCCGTCCCGCTGCATTGGAAGGACTGGAGTGGGGGTAGTGATAGCGCGGAGTTTTGGCGCACTTGAAGTATGTCGCAGTGCCCTCGCTTTTCTCGCTTTCACCCCATCCAGAAACGTAATTTCCTCCTTCCTTTTGAAATTGTTGTCGCGTTTAAAGATCTCAATGGCCTCTTTCGTTAGTCTTGGATAGAAACGCTGCGATTGATAAAAGATATCAACCTTGTTGAAAAGAATGTCGTGACCTTCGAAGAGATCGTGCTCTGCTACTGCTGACGATTTTTATGTTTGTCCCAGCCTGCAACTCCTCTTGTGTTCCGTAATCCTCGTGTTGACACTGCGTTTTGTACTGCTAATGTATACCAAGCCATAGCTGCATGGAACTTAATAAACTCCGGGTGCCAATAGGAGATCTCTGCCGTCTTTGGCCGATCTCCAGCTCTGTTGTATTATACGAGTGAGTTTAAAGGCAGTTTTAACAATTCCAGTTTCCAGTAGCCTGCCGATCCTGCCCGTTACTTTGTGGATATGATAGACTAGTCCATCCGCGCATTTCTTCTTTTCTTCACCTTCTCCCATTGTTCCTTCCTGGCGCTCTACATTCCTTGGACGGACGGCCCTATCGAACTCGTGTTTGCTGTATCCATTCCAACCAAAGGCTCTTTCCAGATGTTGCATTTCCCGATCCAATTCAGCCGGCTCACAAATACTTTTGGATCTCACAGACAGTCTTTTTTTATAGACGATTAGAGAATCTGTTGTACAGACATGAGGGCTTTGCGGATGGCGATCGAGATTTCCTACATAGTGTAACTTTGGCGTCTTCCCCTTCAGGAGCACCGAATGACTAAACTTCCGATACCGCCTTACGGCTTCATTTTGGGGTTTCTTCTTTCTGTTTTTTTTTATATATTTTTTCATTAATTCTTTTATTGTCTCCCAGTTTTCTTTGTTCGACCGGAGTAGCGAAGCAATGTTGTTCGGGCTAATTAGTGTTCCACACTTTATAGTTGTTTTGTGGCATTCTGTCTCCCATCGTGAGCATTTAAAAAGAGTATGTGGTGAGTTGTCTATTTGTATGAGGTCGCAGTATTCGCATCCTGGGTCTGTCTTCTTTCCTATTCTGTGAAGGTATTCCGCGAATACTCCGTGTCCTGTAAATATTTGCGAC
This sequence comes from Taphrorychus bicolor, assembly GCA_951812265.1. Classification (NCBI taxonomy): domain Eukaryota; kingdom Metazoa; phylum Arthropoda; class Insecta; order Coleoptera; family Curculionidae; genus Taphrorychus; species Taphrorychus bicolor. The sequence continues at coordinate 19,818,114 of OX638302.1, forward strand.
ATGTAATTGTCTGTCTCTGTCCAGTCTTAATTTTTCTAGGTCTGTGATGAAAGTTTTTGCTCTTCCTTGGTAGTCATATCATTCGTTACCCCAGTCCCTGTGTACGTCTTCCTTTATCCCAACTATCTGAGTTTTATTGTTGCTTATTATGTATTTGGGTCCTTTGCCTGATTTGTAGTTTTAGGGGTAGTATCTTTGCTATTGCTAGGAGTACGGTAATGGGGTGTGTTCTGTACGCCCTAGTTATTCTTAGAGCCATTTGCCTGTTTGTCTTCTCCAAAAGTGTGGCGTAGTATTTATAGGTTATTATATCTTCCCAGATCGGCGATCCATAGAGGACGATGGATGTCACGGTGCTGATTAGTGCTTTGCGTTGGGTGAATGTTGGTCCGTTCTTTGTATGTTTATTAGTATATTTGCCTTGTTCCGTATGGTTTTTATATGTGTGTGGAATTTGAATTACTTGTCAATATTGAAACCCATGTAGTTTTTTGAGACTATTTGCTGGTCGTCTATGTTTAGTTGAAGTTCTGTCAGCTTTCTTGTTCCGTTTAAGATCATTAAGCCTGCCTTTTGTACTGCTACTTCGAGTCCCATTTTGTTTAGTAGATATTTGTTTGTTGTCACGGCCAATTCTGTTCTTACCTCCAGTGATTCGTTGTTTATTGCCACAGTTATAATTGACAGATCATTAGAGTATGCAGTCAAGTGCGTCTCCTCCAGTTGAATTTCCCTAAGTATCCTATTGTAGAAAAGGTTCCACAATAAAGGCAATATCATTGATGTAGTAGATGTGCCGAAAAAGAGTTATTATGGGGGGGGGGGGGGGGAGAGAGCAATAGCCCTGATTCCGAGGTATCACTGTATAATTTGTTGCAAGTAGCTGCTTACATTTGCCGATGTAGGGCTTTAATGAAGTCTATTCAAGGGGCTGATTTAAACGCTTTTTTATGTCGATGGTGACCATTGCTGAGAACTTCCTGTTCTTGTACGATGCTTTGTTAACTTCTTTAACTATTAGTATTTGTACTATAACTATTTGTAGGGCAGTTATTCTGCTACGTCCTTTTCTGAAACAGTACTGGTGTTCAGGAATGATGTTTATCTTTTCATGGTCCGTTTCTAGTCTATCTTTTACTGTTTTTCCAGATATTTTCAAGGCCTATTTATGAGGCATAGGGGCCTGTAAGTTTGAATGACATTGGTGTCCTTTTGCAGCTTTTCTATCAAAACTAGTTTTGCTCTATTTGGGTTTCTTTAAATAGAGTGATTTTTGGTTTGATATTTAGTTTGGAGTATGCTATTTTATATCCCCGTCCTCATATGTCTTGTAGACAAAGTTTTTATGACTCCCCTTTTTTTGTCTGGTATGATCAATTGATCCGTTATCTTTGAACAGATACCTCAATAATCCGTTATTGAAGGGGGCCGTCCGTCCAAAAGTAATGTAGAGCGACAGGAAGGAACAACGGGAGAAGATGAAGAAAAGCGCGGATGGACTAGTCTACCATACATTCACAAAATAACGAACAGGATCGTCAGGCCACTAGAAAAATAAACAGAGCTTGAGATCGGCCAATGACCGCAGAGATGCCTATCGACACCCAGAGTCTACCGAGTTCCATGCAGCTGTGGCTCCAACACAAAATGCAGTGTCAACGCGAGGATTACGGAACACAAGAGGAGTTGCAGGCTGGAACAAACACAAAACTCAGCAGTAGCAGAGCACGCTCTCTCCGAAGGTCACGATATTCTTTTCAACGAGGTGGATATCTTATATCAATCGCAGCGTTTCCATTCGAGCCTAACGAGAGAACCCACTGAGATCTATAAACGCGACAACAATTTCAACAGGAAGGAGGAAATTATGTTTCTAAATGGAGCCTGAAAGCGAGTGCTACGACATACTTCAAGTGAGCCGAAACTCCGCGCCACCACTACCCCCACTCCAGTCCCTCCAATGCCGCGCGACGGCGGGGAAATAAATACTACGGAGCTCACCACAGTCGAATCAGTCAACGTCGGGAAGCACAAGAGATCACCTCGCCCATTGCCTCATCGCGTTTGGTAATATCTGCCGCAGCTTTAGACGAATCGTCCGGAAGAAATTCCATTGGACCAAGACTTCAAAGTGCGGAAAATACTTTAGATTGTAGAATAAGTTTCATTTGTTAATGATTTGAAAGGAATCGCCACCAAGATGCACACGTCTAATTTTTTGTCCATAGCGAACTTTTCTTCTAAATCTCCCACCGTTTTCAAGTTATTTGTAGAAATAAAAATAATATGCGTTTCGATGTTGTACTCAGCAGTTTTGTTTGAAATGAATCTATTGTCTACATTTAGATTGTTTTATCAGTGTGGATGATCAGTTGAGATTAACTTTGAGATAAGAACTTATCCAAATCCTTCTCAGGTGGACCGGTTTCAGCTGTCAAGCCGTCACCAGGGCCTAACATTTGCCCCTGAAAAGGAGTTTAATAGCAGATATTCAAGCAGCATTCACTTCCTCAAGCTTTCCTAGAAGGAGGAAAATAACTAAAGCCATTTTTTATTTTTGATCTATTTAGTTGTATTTCTCCAAAACTTAAATAAACCTGTTTGATGTTTTTTGTTCCGAGGTGGTTGTTATGTCTAATAGAACTTCCGTTTTTGAGGTCACTTTTTGTCGCATTTTGATGAAGTGTAAGGTTTCGTTTTGAAAAAGTCCACGAAGCACAACCGCCTGAAAATTAATGACTAAAAAACACCGATTTATCTACTCTTCTCTTTTTGTTTGTGTTTGCCTTGTTTGAATCTTCGTTTTCTTCAGACTTGTCTTAGAGTCTCCTCAGAATAATACAGAATAAGTAGAATAGAAAGAAAAAATAGAAAAAAAAAACAGAATAAATCCACGACCTTCCCAGCCCCACACAGTAATGTAATGGGCCGGTAGTTTTATGGAAATGACTTATTCTTGCCCCGCTTGCTCACCATTATCACCACTCCCTATTTCCACCTCGATGGATAATGCCGTAGCCTCAGGGTTGCGTTCGCCACAGCGCAGAGATAAGATGCACCCTTCCTAGTCAGGTTTTTCCGCACCTGTTGGAGATATCGTCCCGCCCAGGAGCTTCTCGTTCCACAGGGGTTCTTAGCATATTCCTGACTTCCACAGAGGTGACCTGGTCCATCGGGTTCTGCTGACTCCTGGGGCCCTCGCTCCTCTGGAGCCGGAAGGCTCCTTCAACCAGCAGGATGTGACGATCATCATCGCCTGCAGTGTTCACTCAGGGCCGCTTTCAATCGCCGCCTGCTTTCGTTAAGCAGCCTGCGATTGTCCTCTGAGAGGCCCCTGCGGTACAATTTACGCAGTCAAACACACGCACACACAGTCTAATCGGATTGTGATCCGAGGTACCTTCATTCACCGTCACCAATTCTGGCCAGAGTCGAACGTTCCTCAACATCGCAATGTCAAATACGTCGCATTACCACTGCGCCAGCACCGGTCGTCATATCCAACAGCCTGACACCTTGCCTGTTAGCACTAGCCCTAGTGCTTGTTCGCCACCCAGAACAATGTCGAAATCTTCCTGCTGCAGTTCTCCTGTGGAGGCTTGTATGCCAACGTGACCTTCATCTGACCAAAGGTGGAGCCCACGACGACGGAAATTGCATCAATTTCTGTGTCTCGACCGTCCAGATTATGATGTACGATGTCGTCTGTCACTAGTATGGCCACCCCTCCGTTATTGGGGTTCCTTTTGTCGTAATGATATTCCGATTCGAATTTCATGTCATAGGTATTTATATGATAAGAGTGTAGGTGGTCACCAAATTGTCGATCAACCCGTCTGCATACTAGTTTCGAAGTGTACTCCTCATCAGTACAGCTTTGGCGACACCCACCACCGTATTTTAGATCCAATACTGCATAGTAGATGGCTCTCAGTTCGAGAAGCAGCCCATATTGCTCTGTACCTCGCTGGTTATCGGAACCAGAACGAAGTGAAAAGAGTGTAGGTGGTCACCAATATTAAATTTATATGATGTTACGTGTTGGATTTCTTTTTTCATCTATTTTAAGGTTACAGCTAGGGACCAGATTTGTCGTAAATTGGGTTTTGACGATATTGATTTTTGATCCAAGCTGATGACAGTTTCGTGAGCATTTCATTTGCTTCATCTAGTCGGTCTAACATAAATACGATGTCGTCAGCGGAACGTAATTGGTTTAGTTTTTCTCCATTTATTTCGCGAATTTCGCACATTTTCCAGTACAATACAGAGATTTAGAAAAATCAATTGAATAGATAACATTTTAAATTTATCATTTAATAAGTTTTTTTTTTTAGATATTAGCTCTGAAGAAGTCAACAGATAAGTTTCTGAAACGTCAACTAGGTGTTTTATTCGAGCTCTTTTCCTGGTAAATTAATATTTTCAGTAACTTTACTGGGAATAGTGCTAAATTCGGTTTCCAAAATCAAAAGAAATACCTACAAATTGTATTGGGGCGTAATATCGGTAAATAAGTAGCAAAAAATTAATATACCGGCTTAACGATTTAGGAGTTTATTTAATTACTGTCTTTTAATGGTCCTAGACTCTAAAACAAAATTACTATTATATTAATTAGACGGCTTTATTTAATGTCAAAAGTCTTTGCGCTAGACTCTCAAGAGCGCTCTTCCAAGAGAAGGTCTTGTCCCTGCGATTACAATTGCCATTGAACGAACGTTTGTTTCATTATTCGCGTACTTTTCCAAACGACCCATCTAGAAAATTTAAATGGGTGGCTGCCGACCAGAGGGAAATCGCCCAAGTAGAGAGAGAGAGAGAGACATGACACTAATCATTGCAGCCAGGTAGACAAGAGCGTATCCTTTACGCGACAGATGTTTAGAAATTTATCAGACCATGCTTCCTCGAAATCCCGCAAGAAGTTCTCGGTTTTGAATGAATGATTTTCCGTTCTTTTTTGTCATTTAGCTTTACGGTTACTATGCGCCACTGCTGTCACGTGACATGATCGCCGTCAAAGAGAGGCCCTTTTATTACATTCCCAAAATTAAGGCCGCTTCCGGTGTTTATCTCGTGAAGAGTTCCAGGTAGACGTTGCTGCTGAAGAATCATCAGTTGCACTGTTTTAAGTGAAAAATGGCGTTAAGAAAGGTGCGAACACTAGGGGAGGACTAACAATAAATCTTTGTTTCCTTCTAGATTTCGAGCTTAATAAATTATGATTAAGTAAAACCCTCACGACGAGTTCAATCAAAATATTACGATCACGTTTTGTCGGTTTAAAACAAAGAGATACTTTTTTCATATGCCTATTATTTCCCATGTGCATTTTATTAATATTCTGGGAGCTGATTTGAATTCGTGACTGGGATGCAATACGGAGGGCAGCCACTCCAATTGTATTTTCTATACATGCTAATCACTTTTGGACACATTCTTTTGCAGGGCTGTGATGTTTTTATTTTGGAAGGGAATGAAAATTGGCCGCCGATACTTTCAATATTTTTATTCGATCTGAAATGATTAGAAGGGTACTTTTTTATGTAGAAATCATCAGATGTGCCCATTTTTCCAATAAATTGTCAATATGTTCACATACAAAATTGTTTAGGTGTTTTTCTACACACTACTTCCTTGTATCACTTAGCGATTGGTGGCGGAACTTCATCCACCGACTCACAGGTGGCAGCGCCAAAACTTCACCCACCCACTCGCAGATGGCAGCATTAGTCGAAATTCTTCATAACATCACACTGCATTTCCATCACCGAATTTGCCTTTAAATAGAGGTTCCAACTATGAACTCTTACCCTGGCGTATAAGGCAATGGTCTACTATGCTTTACGGATGAGTCTATAGTAGACCCGGGACGAAATAACGGTGTTTCCCTAAAGAACAAAAAGACTTTTCTGGAAATATATCTCCCATCTATGACACGTCATCATTTACGACGTCTTAGATTTGTCAAGTCATTTTATGGTAATTTTAAGAAATACTTGACAACTCGATACTTGATTTGACTCTTGACACTAGACCAAAAATGGTGAATGAACAAGATCAACTTAAACATGATTAGGTATTTTAGATTTAGGTATTTTAGTAAATTAAGTATTAAAATAAATTCATCTGAAAGAGAACTTTCAATGAAGACCAGAAATCTACAGAAGAATCTTTTATGGTCTGACTGTACTATAAACGTGACAGAATTGCGACGCTTTTCCAACTCTGCGACTTGTATCCAAAAATCAACAATAATTTGACTTGAGTGCTGCAGCTCCCTCCGGGGAGCCTGTAAACCTTAGAGGGCCCGTCCCCAGGTGGCGGATAGGGGAAAGTCCTTACCGGCATAGCCAGCGGGTAGATGGGAAAGAAAATACCACCCGCGGACCAACAGGCTGGGCGGATGGGACTCAAAGCTGTACAGAAAGCAGCCCACCTAAGAGAGGAGAACTCTGAACAATAAACCCTGGCCCTCCTGGTAGAGAGTTATGGCATTGGTAGAGGGTAAACTCCTCAATACTTCGAAAACCTTCAACTGTTAAAAGAACCAGTCAACAGCCTGGGAAGACGATCGGAACCAAAAAACCACAAAACTATGGAAAAGGAGAATGATTTTTGGAACATGGAACATTCAAGGTCTGTCAACAATACTGAATGAAGTACTCTCAGAACTAACGGAACACAAAGCTCATATAATAGTGCTTACAAAAACGAAGAAGAAAGGACAGGGCTCAAAAAACCTAGGAAAATATGACCACTTTTATAGTGGTGTATCAAAAGACCAGAGGGCTCAACAAGGAGTATCCGTTCTTATCCGAAAGATTTATAACAACATGGGAAGCAATTAGTGAGCGAATTATCAAGATGAACCTAACTCTATACTGGCAAAAAGTCACAATACTAGGTGTATATTCAGTTAACGATGATAGAACTGTCGCAAAAAACGACCAATTCTACAATCAACTAAACTGTAAATTATTAAAACTGGGAATCTCACGAGAAATCAAAATGCTGGGAGAGTTGAACGCAAGAACGGGTAAAAGATACAGTGGTAGGCCAACAGGGAAAAGATGTACTAAACGATTATGGCAGCAGACTAATTTCAATATGCCAACAGAATAACCTCAAAATACCCACACCGCAAGATACATAAATACACCTGGACCCAAACAACCAAGAACCTAAAGTCCTACTTTGACTATACAATAATTACTTTGATTTTGTCTATACAATATTGACTATAGTATATTGGCTATACAATAACGCGAGAGAAAACTTATTTAAAGGTTCAGAATATACGGGTGTATAGAGGAGCAACATGTGTAAAACGAAGCTGTGATTTTAAGTAGACATTTCGCTGCATTTAGTCCAGCGCCACCAGCGATCGCAGTATTGAGGGTTTTAGCATCGATTGTTTGTGGGCATCGAGTTTTTATGCGATATTCTAGTTTACAACGAGTTTAGTTTGAAAACAATAATATAAGTAGTGCCTGCAAGAGATTCTGTTTTTGTATATTGCTGACAATAATTAACTGCGTACTATAGAAGCGGTCTTTGGTTTAATTAGCGTGAAGAGTTTTTTTGGGGAATTTTGAATTAAGATGATTGACCAGCTACATTGATCCATCGCTAAAAATTTATTAAAACCAACAAAAAGGGACTTGTGGAAACCCATCTTCAAGCTAGTTCAGGTTAAATTTATTCTGCCACTAGCTTAGCTATTTAGAGTACAAATACGTTATTGAGGTTTATGTAGGAACACGTATTCAATTAAACCTCTTTACTTTGAACCATGGAGACCCCTGAATTAGACCTAAAACAAGATATATTTGGGACGTTTATTTTCGGTGAGAATAGTCGGAATAGAATAATAAAACGAAAAATAATTTACTGGAATCCAAAATTGACAATAATCGCGCATGAAAAGCTCCATTTTATGTCCTGATTGGAGGTAAAAATTTATTTTTTTTTTCGTAACTGGTCCAGTTTTAGAGATATTCACATCAAATTTGGAATGAGTTTAATGCTTGTGTATTAGATAAACTTTTAAACTGGTTCTTAAATTCCTCAAATGTATTTTGATGGGGTTAGGCATTGTTTTGCATCTTAATTTTAATCGTAACGTCCCTGGTAGTTCAGGTTAGTTCAGGTTAGTTAATGTTAGCTAATCTTAAACTACCTTTTAATAGAAGTGCTGATATGATATACCAAAGAGCCTTTGAACATGGTTCTGTATATTGTAATATAATATTTTCTTATCAATATTTTTACAAATATCTTAAAAACGGTTAGAGATAAGAATTTCTACGACTTTCTACCTCGGTGCGTAATATACTATAGAAGTACTATTAGAATTTGTAGTTTGCAATTCAAGATTGGAAGTAATAAATAGATCAGTGTCAAAATGTATATTTCAACATTATTACTCTTCTTTGTAATGTCAATCTATGTCAGAGTAGCCACAGAACTTTATCAATAAGGTTTGGGGCGTACAAATGGATTTCTTCTTTGGCTTAAAGTATTTATGAATTTTAATGGACAAGACTACAAATATGTCGATTTAGTAATCCTTGACAGAACGTTACCATAGTGACCAAGTGAGTAGCCAATAAAAATTCACTTCTCGCTCCAAAGATTACCATTGACTTGCAGGCTTACGTTTCTTTAACATTGTCCTCGTAGTTGTAGTACAAACCCATAGAAATTAAAAAAACAGAACTAGAAAATTCAAGTCAAAAAGAGAGCTAAAAGGTGAAAAAAATAGTAAACCTACAAACTGTTTCAATAAAAATTATTCTAAATCATCCTTTGGTAAGTTCTCAGAGTATTAATTTGTTGGCTTTTAAGCTCTATTCAATGTTGCACTTGTTTTTTATAATTTTTCTAGCTACCAATAATTTTGCTAGAAATTATTGGTGATTTTTCAGCAATTCGTGTCGTTACTGAAATTTTTTATAACATCAATCGATACGTCAGAGCAGCCACAACACTTATCAATAACGATTGGAGCGTACTAAAAGATTTTTTTCGTTGGCTTAAAGGTAGTCATGAATTCTATTGGACAACCATACTATTATTGTGGTTTAGTGAACCTTGACAGGGCTTGACGGAACGGTTACCATAGTGACAGACTGCGTAGCCAATAGAAGTCCACTCCTCGCCTCAAAGGCTACTGGTGAGTTGCAGGCTCCCCCATTTATTGAACCTTCTTTGACCCAGTTCAATGCATAGTTTTTGCAGAAATGCATGGAAATGAAGGAACTAAGAATTGAAAATTTAAAAAATGAAAGAAAAAATGATGAAAGTAGAATTAAAAAGTGAAAAAAATAAGAAATCTAAAACCTGTTTCGATTCAAATTACCCTAAATCTTCCATTTGGTAAGTTTCAGAATATTACTTTGTTGGTTTTTAAGATATATTTAATGCTGCACTTGTTTTCCATAATTTTTCTCCTCCTCCTCAGTACTTTGCCCTCGAGAGAGCTTGGTGACATTAGGTATCAATTCTTTTGATTGTCTCTTTCGAGGCAGGTCTATTCTGTGCCAGGTGTGCTGCATCCGGCAGACTTTAGCCCACCATGTGTTTGACTTGGTCCACCCATCGCTTTGGTGATCGCCCACGTCGTCGTCTCCCTTCAACCCTTCCTTCCACGATTTTGTGTGATGGCCGACTTCGTAGCCAATAGAAAATTACTTTTTGCCTCAAAGGCTAACAGTGAGTTGCAGACTTCATTTAACCTTCTTGATCCAATAGAATCTAGATTGATGTTCTGGAAAGGGAATATAATTGATATTATATTCCCTTTCCAGAGCTATAATAAATGAATTCTACAGGACAACCCTACAAACATGGCACTGTAATAACCCTTGACAAGGCTTACTAGCGCGGTTGCCATGGTGACCGACTGCAAAGCCAATAGAAATTCACTTCTCGCCTCAAAGGCTTATAGTGAGTTGCAGGCTTACGTTAATTTATTCTTAAACCCACTAGATCTATGGTGGATTCAGGTAGCATCCTTAAATTTAAGTTGTGTTAGTAAGGGGTGTAGGACACAAGCAAGCAAAAAGTTAAAAGCCAAAACACATGTTTTGTAGTTTTTTAATTTTTTTATTGGTTTCGTCTTAATTTAAAAAAAAATGTGTTTCCCTTTGTTTTTTAAACATTTTTAAATTTCATAAATTTGATCCTTACCTAGGGCCAATGTACAATGTTGGGGCAGATTCGTTCTGATTTAAAAAATAAATTGTTGTTGTATGATATCACCTAACTTCGATCGTGTGCCGGCAACTGAACCCTTTTTTGTTATGGTTTCAGCCTTGGTAAAGGCCTAATATAGGCTGAAACGTTGGCAATTTCCAAATACGAACCCACAAAAACCATCCCAGCCCCCGAGAAAATCGAAGAAACAAGGCCAAAAGTACCCCTAGTGGTACTGAAAAACGCAGGCGACTGGCAAGTCGTCTGCAACAAGATCAAGTCTAAGAAAATAGACTACAGTAAAGCAAAAATGCAGGCAGCTAACCAGGATGTTGTTTGAAGTCAAGACTACAGGGAGTATCGTACATACTCCCTGCCAGAAGATAAGACAGTCAGGGCAGTAATAAAAGGCGTGCCGACAAACATAACAGCACAAGAGATCGAGCAGGACCTCAGGAGCAAGTACATCGCTTTTATTTCGGTCCAGAGGATAAGGAGCTTGAGGGACAAGAGGCCGATGCTCCTGATGCTTGCCCAAGTCTCCCAGGAGCAAAGAGAGGCGATGTTCGAGATCAAGAGGGGCTGCAATCTGGTTGTCGCTGTAGAGCCCCCGAAGAGACAACAGGGCCCCCAACAGTGACACAGCGTTACGGACACGCACAACGCTTTTGCACTGCAGAAGCCAAGCGCGTCAAGTGCGCCAGCAATCATCACTGAGGAGAGTGCAAAAAGACGAACTAAACACCCGCGAAATGCGCAAACTCTGGGTTCCCGCACCCAGCAAGCTACAAAAGATGTAGCAAATACCCCCAACAAAAGAAGACGACAACGGCCAAGCCAACAGAGCCGAAGCAGACAGGAACAAGCAAGCCAACGGGCAGGCCGGTTTCGGGTGGAATAAGCTACGCTGCTGCTACTAAGACAGGAAACAGCGCAGCCAAATCCACCCCAGGCATGAGCCAGCCAGCTGACTTTCTTGAAGCTTTAGACCAGATGAAGAAAATGTATTCAGCAATGAGTGCATTAATGGCTAACCCTGCCATGTTTCAGGTCTAAATGGCAGCACGACCCCTAACTTCAACCCTGCAGATAATGTCATGGAACATAAATGGCATTAAAATTCAGAAAGCTGAGCTACAGGACATCCTGGAGAGGCTTGAAGGGGCCATTGCAGCCTTCCGTCTACCAGGATACCTGGTTCACAGGAAGGACAGGCAGGGACAAGGAAACCGAGGAGGTGGAGGAGTTTTCTGGTCGTCAGGAGACGAGGACCACACGTGCAACTGCCACCAATACAAACGACGAACTGAATATGGTTTTCACCAGAGAACTAGAAATGCAAACTGAGGTCAAAGTTGCCCATGAGGGTTCTTCCGACCACAGTCCACTGATGCTTCGTCTAGGAGAGGAGGCACCGGAAGAGGCTACTTTCAACAGCCGACGCACAAACTGGCCACAGTTTGCTGCACTCTTGCAGAGAGACCTTCCGTTGCTTCCTCGATAGACGACGCTGATGGGATTGACCAAGCTGATGCAGTGCTGGAGAATAGCATTATTAATGCTATTGAGGCCAGTACTGTAACACCAGACAGGCCACTAATCCAAAATTATTTAGCAGGTATTCTGGACGAGAGCAAAGCGCTCATTCAAGAAAAGATCAACCTACCAGAGGAACTATAACCGCATTAGCAGGCAGGTCAAAGCTGCGCTGGATGAAGTCAGAGCTGAGCAATGGCAGGAGTACTTGCTGGTACTGGACCTACAAGACCGGAGCCTCTGGAAAACTACTAAAGCAATGCGGCAGCAAAGGAAACCAATCCCGTCGGGATTGTATACACCAAACTTGACTAAGCACGGGTATTTGTTAATCACTTGGAAAGTCAGTTTCAGGAAAACATCATTGACGACGATGATGACGACTGCTGAGAAGAGATGGTGGAACGACGAGCCAGAAGGATAGATGGGATGCTCGTCGAAGAGCACATCTCGCACACCAGCCCTGAAGGATCTCCGAACATTGCGCAGCATCTAGACTTCAAGAAGGCCCCTGGATATCACCAGATAGAAAACAGGGGCTGCCTCCCATGGGAATTGCAGCCTTTGTCAACATTGTAAATGCAATGTTAAGACTGAGGCACTTTTCAACCAAGTGGAAGCAGACGCTTGTTATTCTGTTTCCCAAACCAGTTAAAAACCCTCTTTTTCCACAAAGTTACAGGACCATCAGCCCACTGCCTTCCATGGGGAATTATTTACATTTTCTTTTACAGGAAACCAGAACCACTCCAGAGGCCAGAAGTGACAGGACAAAACCCCACTTACAGACAAAAACCCCCCGGGCAGCGAGTCTGGATAACTGGTGCTAAGTCAGTAGAAGGGGCTCTCCTCCTATACCCACAGCCCAAACCCAAACTCCTTAAGGTGGGGTAAATATGCAATAGTTTTTCACCATTGTATTATTTACCACACCTTAAAACAGTGTTCCGCAAGGAAGACAGCCGACGAAGAAAAGAGGAAATCAAGATAAGAAGAGCGCCTGAAGAGCTCCAGTCTGCGAGGTAACCTCTAACAGGACCCAGAAATGGCCACCGTGCTCAGAACTGAAGAATCTTCAAGATTGTTCAGAAGGGAGACGGGTGGCTGAAATTTCTGTTACAGACTGGTCCGGTCTACAGCGATGATACAGTAAAAGGCAATAGACCTGCCTGACTCTTTTATCTGAAGCCACCAAAAGATGTGACTGTGACTAAAAAGTCACAGATTGTGGTGCGATTTCCAAATAAAGAGGAGTTTGCTTGCTTGTGTCCTACACCCGTTGCCTACTTAACACCACTAGATCAATATTCTGGTATAATTTTAGTAGAAATAAAATGTCATAGAAATTAAAATTGAAAATCCTCTTCCAGTTTTTGTCATATTTTATATCCTTCAAAGAAAAAAAAGAAACTAACATGTGATAACCTTAAAATCCAAGGTCAAAAATTATGTAAAAAAAGCCAAAAAGTGAAAAAATAAAAAAAATCACCCTCTTAATAAGTTGCAAGGACAATGAACAAAAATAAAAAATAATATAATGAAAAGTTGGATCAAGCTCTATTCAATGTTTCAAAATTTATTGGTCATTTGTTTGGTTACAATATATATTTTTTGTTATGTAAACCTACATCGTAGCAGCCATGGAACTTTATTAATAAATTTTATTTGGTGACCTAAACTAGTTATGCATTTCATAGAACAACCCTTGAAGCACAGCGCCTTAATGAGCCTTGATACGGCTTAACAGGATGGTTACCAGGGCGACCGTCTCCGTGACCAATAGAAATTTACTTTTCGCCGCAAAGGCTAATAAAAAGTTGTAGGCTTACCAGTGTCTTTCTAAAGTTAAAGCAAGGCGTCACAGGTGGGTTGGTGAGAGAAAACTCTTGGACCAAAAAACCTTGCGAGACGTACAAAAAACTGGATCACATCAGACTTTTGATTATACGAGAAAAGAATTGGAAAAACCTAGGAAAACAAAACTAACTTAATGCGTATGAGTCCTAAGTACCTAAAATTGCTATTAAATTCCACCTTTTGACGCCTATAACTGTAATAAAGTAAAAGTGTAGGTATTTGGAAAGTAAATCTTAACTAAACAGATAATCGAAACCTGAAAGTAATGAAGTTGGTGTCAAAATTTATATTTTGAGACAATTAGCAAAAACTTGACAAAACAATGAAAGAGAATAACCGAGCTCTTACCCCTTTTCTGACTTTCAATCTTCAATTAATAATAAGTCATTTTAATAAAGAGTATTTGCCTTACCTGTGGAATATTTCAAAGTTACGTTTCTGCAAAATTCCAACCACATTAAAACTGCATGTAAAAATCGATACTTATGAAATAGCAGCGGAATGAAGTAAACACGAAACCGAGGGATCCAACATAGATTGAAAAGACGTTGGCATAAAATATTATACTGCATCGTAATTCGATTTCGAGGATCTCCCCATCACGGGCAGAAATAATGAAACCTGGTTATTCGTTAGGCCAGAAATCGTAGATCAAACACGGTATATAATGGGATAAAGAGGTATCCACTTGAAAATAAATTGGAATCGATAGAGTACGTTGATTTCATTTTGTGTATGTTCGTGGCATCCTTTGTTATACCTAGGGCTCTGCCGAGATTAATGTTATTAAAACCGGATGTAGGAAGTTACTTTTTTCAATAACCATCAACCTAGCGATAGCTTTGGACTCTTTTTGATCAACTCAATTAAAAATTTAATCTTTTTCAGCTGGATCTAGTTTGGCACAAAGGCATCCCCTTTGTATGTAAAATAGAACTAGCGTTTATTAATCCCCAATCAGTAACTCAGCCAGCGTAACATTCTAATTCAACTGTCGTCCCAAATGGTTAGAAAATTGGTTGCTCTATCCACCTAACCCTTTGCCTAATTAATAGTGATAAATTGTCTCGCCCTTCGATGTTATCTCTGTTTGGGCTTTTATTGGAAAGTCACATTAGCGCGAGCCTTACTACACATGGCGGTTTCCGACCCAACATTTTTTTCGCTCTGTATATAGAGCAAGTTTTGAGCGCTGGTGGAACGATCACATATTGTACGTTTCTCAAAAGTTTCTACTTGGATTATCTACGCTAAGTGACAGCGTAGTTGGTGTTGCCACCCTTGTGTAATTATTAATGATAAATAGCTTAGGCTGGAGTGTTATCCTTGTCAGAGCAGGCTAAAATTAGGGCTTATTTATCAGGATAAACGTCCACCAAATGGGGTTAAGCTAAGTAATTTTTAATCTGCGGTTCTTGTTATATCATTCCTACGAGCTCTGTATTCCATCTAAGTGAACCTACAAAAGTTGCGATTTCTCTATTCAAAACAAATGTCGTTTCTATAGAACGCCGATCGACATTTTCTTAAAGGTCTCACGTTAAGGCACTTTAGGGCAGCCATTCAAATTCCAGCAGGGCATTTCATAATGTCAATAGAATATTTGGTGCGAATTTTGAACACGAGACACGTAACAGCTGTTTGTAACGTCAAATAATGACGACGGCGTCGGTTTGATGTGAAATCTGAATGAAAAGTACCCTAAACGAGATACTTTTCGGCATAAAGCAACTGAGTTTTATTCATCGACCTGATATATTCCTATCCGGGCGCCTTAAAACATAAAACCCTCCCTTAGAGAGGATTAGAGGGCCCGGGGTTTCGGAATCTTGTACCGAAAGGTTGATTCGAGGGATTGTAAGTTTCCGGAGAATATCAATGATCATTATTTTGCAAGGGACCAGAGTAAATAAAAACAAATCGGGGTGTATTTGAATTTGTTTCCAGATGATGCGGGATCTTGTTGTTTGCGAATTTACTTTCCACGATCTAGTGTTTACTTTCACTTACTGTTTGTGGAGATTGAATTTTTGTGTCGCTATGATGGTTAGAAGTAGTTCACGAAATTGTCTTTTCCTTTGCGTCAGCCTGTTATTTGCGCAACCGGCAACATCCTTTGCACCACAATCGACCATCATTTCCCAAGCATGGTATGGTTTTATTTACGCTATACCTACACTGTCTCCGGGGCCTGTTTCCTTGTTTTTTATTTCTGCTTGACTAATTCTTACAACCCAAAAATCACAAACTATACAATAGCAATGAAAAACGATATAGGTATTCACTGGGTGTGACGAGACCGACTCCTCCGAGGTGCAGTCACCTCAGCTGTAAATGCAGGGGGGCATTCAGGGATTTCAAAATCCAAGTGAAAGTTTTTTTTTTGGTATGTTGGAAAAGTTTTCAATGTTCAAGTTAACTATCTATTGGTTACCAGTATCGCAATGAATAGGTGGTTCAACTAACTTTCATTCAACGAATTTTTCGATTTTTAATTTATAATAATTATGAGAATATCTTAAAAAAGATTATGATTATGACAACATTCAAATTAGAGGCAGTGTGAGTTCTATTGGTACGCCATCCCAAATTAAGACACATTTTTTGGCCTAAGCCTACAACTTATTCGAGCTTGCAAGATACGAGCAGCAAAAAATTTTTTTTGGCCCAGTCACTGGTTGTCATGGTAACCTAGCTGTGATCTGTCAAGGTTTATGAAGTTTCCCAGTCTAAAATGGTTTTTTTAGGTTTATTGAATACTCATTATAACCTGAATATCTAGAAAACGATCAAAAACTACACAAATAAAGATAAAATATTCAAATTGGCGATGTTACGAAATGCGTTTGGTATGCCCACTCAAATTATGGCACATTCTTTGGTCTAGGCCTTCAACTTAATCGGCCTCGCAAGGTACGAGCAGCAAAATTTTTTTTATTGGCCCGGATACCAGTTGCCATAGTAGCCCAGCTGCGGCAGCGTGTCAAATCTGATGAAGTTTTCTATTTAAAGGGGTTTCTAAGACTTCGGGTTACTGAATACCCATTATAAGCTGAATATCTTGGAAAACATTAAAAACTACATTAAATAAAGTTAAAACATTCAAATTTGGGGTACTATGAAGAGGAATTGGTATGCCAAGCCAAAATTTAGGCACATGCTTTGGCCTAAGCCTACAACTAATTCGGCCTTGCAAAGTACAAGCAGCAAAAACATTTTATTGGTCCTGCCTCCAGTTGCCATAGTAACCAAGCTGTGACAGCGTGGCAAGGCTTATAAAGTTTCCCAGTCTAAAATGGTCTCTTAAGACTTTGGATTTTTTGATATCCTTAGAACCTGAATATCCAGGAAAAGATTAAAAACCACATAGAAAAACATAAGACATTCAAATTGCGGGTAATATAAAGTGCGATTAGTATGCTATCCCATATATATTATTATTATTATATTTATATATTAATTTAAAATAAATTCAAATTTTTACAAACTTTTTTATGAAAATGATACATTTGGGGATATTTTGTAGTTTATATTTTTTATCATTTATCGAGAGAAGTCTACCATCAAGTAGTAAAACCCTGTATTGATCCTAATACCCCGTGTTCATTAGAAAATGTCACCTAGAAGGCTCTGAATTCTTGACAGAAAAAGTTGACATAATCAAATTAAATGGACTTTTGTTCTCTCATCTTTTTCGTTTGATATTCCACGACCAACTAGATGACGTTTTCAAATGAACACCCCCTACATAAAAAACTACTTTTTTTGAAATCCCTTGATTTGGAATTCTTAATGCCCGAGACTCCTGTTTTCAATGTACATTTTGACAAATGTTGGCGAAGTTCATGGCTTGAATGCTCCAGGAAAAAATATTTCCTACTTGCGTGTGATAAAGTCTCTTTATCGAAAATTATCTTTATAAAAATTGAAATTGTTGACCGTCGGATTGCTTTCAATCGGTCCACTCGTTCTAAAGTTACAGGCGGTGAAATTGGGAGATTGAGATCAAATTTGGAAAAAGAAAGAAAAGAAAATACCCCCTCTTTGGTCAATTGTTCAATCCGAGGCTCAAGCCGAGTTTAAAGTCGGAATTTAGTTAAATTTCGAGTTCAAAGTCGGAATCTACTCAAATTCCGAATTTAAAGTCGGAATTCAGTTAAATTCTGAGTTTAGGTGGGAATTTAGTTAAATTCCGAGTTTAAAGTCGGAATTTAGTTAAATTCCAAGTTTAAAGTCGGGATTTAACTAAATTCCGAATTTAAAGTCTGGATTTAACTAAATTTGGAGTTCAAAATCGGAGCTTAATTTAATTCTAAGTCTAAAGTCCGAATTTAGTTAAATTCCGAGATCAAAGTCGGAATTTAACTAAATTCTGAGTTCAAAGTCGGAGCTTAATTAAATTCCGAGCTTAATGTCCGAATTTAGTTATATTCCGAGATCAAAGTTGGAATTTAACTAAATTCGGAGTTCAAAATCGGAATTTACTTAAATTCCGAGTTTAAAGTCGGACTTCAGTTAAATTCTGAGTTTAAAGTGGGAATTCGGTTAAATTCGGAGTTCAAAGTCAGAATTTAGTTAAATCCCGAGTTTAAAGTCGGGATTTAACTAAATTCGGAGTTCAAAGTCGAAGCTTAATTAAATTCCGAGTTTAAAGTCCGAATTTAGTTAAATTCCGAGATCAAAGTTGGAGTTTAACTAAATTCGGAGTTTAAAGTCGGAGCTTTATTAAATTCCAAGTTTAAAGTCCGAATTTAGTTAAAGTCCGAGATCAAAGTCGCAAATTTAACTAAATTCTGAGTTCAAAGTCGGAGCTTAATTAAATTCCGAATTTAAAGTCCGAGTTTAGTTAAATTCCGAGTTAAAAGTCGGAATTTAGTTAAATTTTGAGCTTAAAGTCAGAATTTCACTAAATTCGGAGTTCAAAGTCGGAGCTTAATTAAGTTCCGAATTTAAAGTCCTAGTTTAGTTAAATTCCGAGTTCAAAGTCGGAATTTACTCAAAATTCCAAGTTTAAAGTCGAAATTCAGTTAAATTCCGAGTTCAAAGTGGAAATTTAATTAAATTCCGAGTTTAAAGTCGGAATTCAGTTAAATTCCGAGTTCAAAGTCGGAATTTAATTAAATTCCAAGTTTAAAGTCGGAATTTAAGAAAAAAAATCTTGTTGGCCCTTCTACGCCTTCGTAGTTTTTGATCGGAATGAGGCGATTTCAATCCCCTGTAAAAATAACAAATATAATAGGAGAGAAATTAGTCCCATAATGTAGTTTTTTCTCAATGCCTCCAAGCACGTTCTAAAAGTGCCTAAAAATCGACTTCCCACCGGGTTTATCTCCCAAACTATTAAACCTACAAGACTTTCTTTAGTGAGAGGTGAAAGATAATATAAAAAGGAATAAGGCAACGTGGGATTTACTCCAATCGGTCTACTCATATTAAACTTACAGGGGTCCAAAGTTGAAAATTTCAATTTAAAAAAAAAAATTGGAGCCATCAAAAAAAAAATTTGAAAATTGGAAATTTTTTTTTGGAACAAAATATTAATTAAATATTAAGAGACAATAAATTAAAAAATATTGTGATTATGTTAAAAAAAACAGGCTAATTATCGTTTTTTTTTGCCAGAGAGAGAACATTTTTTTAGTAAAGACATTTACTAAAAATTAAAGTACAAAATAAAAATAAAAAATCAGACAGTAGCAAATGGCAAGACTCAAAATGGCCATGCGCTCAAAGGCTCAGAAATCAAAAAGCACAAAATAAATTTTTGCCAAAGTTAAAAAAAGCAAAAAAAAACTAAACAAATATGAAAATTGTGAAGTACGTAGCAGAAATAATCTCTTATAAATTGGTGAAGAACATCGCATATTTTCTTTAAACAAATTTTAAAACTTGAAGAAAGGCCAATAATGACACGTAAACTAGCAGGAGGAAATAGTAGGAATAAAAAAAAATAGAAGGGTTAAAAGTAAGTAAAATTAGACACAAAATATTTTAAAAAAATGAAGAAGTAATTAAGCCACTTAAAACTAGGGATTTATGAAAAACGAAATAAATTAAAAGAGATAAATTAAAAAACAGACGCTGAATTTCAAAATTTATTAAAAAATGCAAGAAACAAAACAAAGTAATCGAAACGCTTCAGAAGAAAAGAAACAAAAAAATTAATGCATTTATGATGTTGTCTATATGTAACAATTATAGTCACAGATCGTTGCACGATAAGCAAGCAGGTTAGTGGTTAGGAAATATTGTACACTTTTGATAAAAGCCTTTATTGTTGTACCAGTTTTGGCATACAGGCCATCATTAGTGCCCAAAATCTCGTCACGTGGAATTATGGCTTTAGTACAAGTTCCAAAAAGAAAACATAAATTAACCACAAAATTAAGGACAATTTGAAGACAGTGTCCTTTATGTGCTTCATGAATAAAAACATTTTTCAATTTTTTTTATCTCAATTAAAAATAGAAGTAATTATACAGGGTGGAGCAAAAAAGCGTGCTTAAACTAAAAAAGTTTTTGACGCATTTTTATAGAATACTTCGATAGATAAATACACGTACTTCAAAGCTTTTTGTGTATTGTAACAAGCTTGGTTTGTCTACTGGATAAACGACTCTAAGTGACTTTTTTCACCTTTAAGTGTCTTTAACCACAAAGAATCTTCACAAAAGGTTCAGTCTATTAAGGTTTCTGTTGCTTGGACTGAAGCATAACGATCAAAAGTGTGCTCATTCACAATCATATTTATTGTCTTTTTGAGAACCTCATAATTCAACAAGCAAAATGTTTTAAAACTATTTTCTTTGAGGCATTAGAAATTAGGAATTTAGGAGAGCTCTTAAATCTAATGCAGCTTTTGTATGCAGCCTCATTACCATTTTTGTCCTGACTCATATTTTAATCATTTTAGCAGGATTACTGGTAAAGAAAATTAAAAATACGGCCCTGCAGACGGACAACTTCATCCTTTCGTCTTGAGAATTAGTTGGCGTATACCGCATAAAGTCATTTCCTGCTGATTGCAATTACTCCATCCTCCGAGTGAAACAATACACAGGATATAATACGAGGCATTCTTGTTTTGACTGGGGCTTTCATTGACATATAAAAATATCCTGATTATGTATCAGTAGGTTCGTAATCGGTATTGTCTCAACCTAAGCACTGTTGTGCATAACAAAGTGTTATACACACCAAGTTTTTTTTTTCATGATACTTCTTTTCTCTCTTTTCCACTTTTTTTCTCACTAATTATAAATCCGACTGAATATAAATCCCAACTAATTTAACATATACCTACATCCGGTCGATTAATATGTCTGGGCCGGTTTCGAGGTGAAGAAACGGCGTACCAAGCTTCATTATCTTCGTTACCATCACTTAATATGGTCATTGCCGTGGCTTGGCCGGAAATCGACGCTAATTTACATTCAACCTGTGGGGCTATAATACACAAAGATGGATATTTATGTATCCTCACTTAAAGCGATTGCCGGTGTACTCAAAAAATGGTGACGTTGATGTGACTAATATCCATGATGCTCATATACTTAAATCGACAAAAGAGGGAAGGAATTGCCTCAAATTGGCGGACTAACAAGTTCGATTGGTTAAACTTTCCTACTTAGCCGCCCTCGGAGAGCTTCCTAATCTGTTTTGGGCACCATTTACCGAAAACAGGATCAATTTTACTTTATGTTAGTATAGTTAAACTTTCCGAAGAGCGAAGCTGCTCCTATTGATAGCGGGACATTAAAGGGTTATCCGTTAGGGGATGTAATCGCTTGCAGGCATGCCATTTGTATTTTTTTTCTGTTCGGCTTTGGAGACCTCCCAACGCAAAAGGCACAACAATTTACGTAATTACAGCACATTCAGCTCTCTTTTTTCAAAGTGGAAAACGATTTTATATAGGTTTGATATATTATATGAGCCGAGAAATTGAAACACTTAAAGCAGTAAAACTTCGATATCAAAGAGAGGGTATTAGAGACAAGACATCTTTGGCGACCAGTTGCGAAAAGAATTACCGATCGTAGATTACGGGAATTTACGATTTAACGAGAAAGTTCGCTCTCTATTAAATTATGCATTTCTCCGGTATTCTTATTGATTTTATATTTCTTAATTATTAATTTAAATATAGTAGTTCATTTACAGGTTCAGACGGCTTGTTTCACTATCGTTTATTAGTGAAATTGGAAAATTGCCGGTAGCAAATTATGTGTTTTCAAACCAATAGTTTTTAAAATACTTGCAGACATTCATAATCTCTATCACCATTTTAAGACTCAATAATTGACATAAAAATCACATCAAAAAGAAAAAAAAATGTTTGATTGTGCCTATTTGAGCCCTTGAAAGTTGGAATTTGAGAAAAAAAAGAAAAATCACTCGGCACTTCCCGGGACCAATTTTGGGGTCTTTACAGACTACTCGTTTTTTCTGAGAAATAAATAAATTCTTTTGATATCATAGGTATACAAAAATTCTTCGTTATTGTCTTTATGTCAAGTTACTTTTCTTTATTATAAATTATTAGTTCGAGTCGCCATTAAAACATTTTCATTTTCAGTTTAAAAAAACATCTAAAAATTAAAAACCACTCAACACCTCACAGAACCAATTTTTGGGTCTATACAGTCTCTTGAGTACTACTTTTTTTTTGACACCACGTGCATATACAAAAATCTTCTTTAGTGTATCAAGTGATTTAAAGATATTAGTAAAATGTAAGTTTTACACAGAAAAATTCAAGAAGTGTCTAAAAACTCATAAATTTCTCTACACCCACCAGAACTCACTTTTGGGGTCTGTATAGGCTCCCCGCTTTGTCCCTGAATATTAAATAAACTATTTTTGGTACCTTATGTATAACAATTTCTTCCTCGATGTCCCTTATTGTCTCAGGTGATTTAAAAATATTATTAGAAAGTAAGTTTTAAACAGAAAAGTTAAAAAAATTGTCTCCCGGAATCAATTTTCGGGGTCTTTAGATTTACATAGAAAAGTTAAAAAAAAAAGTCTAAAAACTCATATAATCCTCTACACCTACCAGAAACAAATTTTAGGGTCTGTATAGGCTCCCTGCTCTGTCTGAGTATTAAATAAAGTATTTTTGGTACGTTATGTATTACAAATTATTTCTTATTGTCTCATGTGATTTAAAAATATTAGTGGAATGTAAGTTTTACACAGAAAAGTTAAAAAAGTCTGAAAATAAAAAATACCTCAACACCTCCCGGAACCAATTTTTGAGGTTTTTAGTTTTACACAGAAAACTTCAAAAAATTGTCTAAAAACTCATACATTCCTGTACACCAACCAGAACCAAACTTTGAGGTCTGTATAAGCTCCCCGCTTTATCTGTGAATTAAATAAACTATTTTGGTACCTTACGAATCATAAATTCCTTCTTATTGTCTTTTTTTGTCTAATGTGATTTAAAAATATTAGTGAAATGTAAGTTTTACACAGAAAAGTTAAAAAAAAGTCTGAAAATAAAAAATACCTCAACACCTCCCGGAACTAATTTTTGAGGTTTTCAGTTTTAAACAGAAAACTTCAAAAAATTGTCAAAAAACTCATACATTCCTGTACACCAACCAGAACCAAACTTTGGGGTCTGTATAGGCTCCCCGCTTTATCTGTGAATTAAATAAACTATTTTGGTACCTTACGAATAATAAATTCCTTCTTATTGTCTTTTTTTGTCTAATGTAACACATCCCGGAAGCAATTTTTGGAGTCTTTAGTTTTACACAGAAAAGTTCAAAAAATTTCAAAAAACTTATACATTTCTCTACATCCACCAGAACCAAATTTTGGGGTCTGTATAGTCTCCCCGCATTGTCTGTGCATTAAATAAACTATTTTTGGTACTTTATTTATTACAAATTCTTTCTTATTGACTCATGTAATTTAAAAATATTAGTGGAATGTAAGTTTTACACAGAAAAGTAAAAAAAAAACTTTGAAAATAGAAAATCACTCAATTCCTCCCGAAATCAATTTTTGGGGTCTTTAGTTTTACACAGAAAAGTTCAAAAAATGTCTAAAAACACATAATTTTCTCTATAACCACCAGAATCAAATTTTGGGGTCTGTCTAGACTCCTCGCTTTTTCTGAGTATTTAATAAACTCTTTTATTTAAAACCATATATGTAATGCTATCATTACAAACGTCATAGGAGGGTCGAAAATTACCTATTACCTACCTCTAAATTAGACGTAGGTAATGGGTATTCATTACCACCCAAGGGCGGTAATGGCTTATTACCTATCTCTCTTTCAACCCTCATTTTCCATGCTTATTTCTTGGCCTCTAAAATTTAATGTTTTTATAGAATTAAAAATGTGTTCCTAGTAGCGTCGAACTAGATAAGATAGTTAACTGGTAATTTTTAAAAAAGATAGTTAAAAATATTATAATTATCTTATACGAAAAATATAAATTCATATTATGTAGGTTGTAAATAAAATAGTATACACACCTCGGTAGGAAGTTTCCTTACCCTCTCGAGATTTTATAGTTCATCTCGACGCTGCGCGTCTCGATAAACTATCAAATCTTTCGACAGTAATGAACGACTTCCCACCCCGGTATGTAATATACTATTAACACCTTGGGTATTCAAAACTATTTCTTAGTGTCCCATGTGTTTTAAAATTATTAGTACAATGTAAATTTTACAAAGAAAAGTTCAAAAGGACGTCTAAAAATAGAAAATCACTCAACACGTCCTGGAACCAAGTTTTGGGGTTTCTAGTTTAACACACAAAAGTTCAAAAAAACGTCTGAAAGTGCAAAAATTTCTCGATAGGCTCTAGAACCACATTTTGGGGTACAATACAAACTCCTCGCTTTTCTTAAGGTTTAAACAAACTCTTTTGAACCCGGTATATTCCAAATCTTCCTAATTGTTTCATGTAATTTAAAAATATTAGACGAAAAGTTAAAAAAATATCACTCAACACCTCTCGGAACCAATTTTAGGGATCTTTGATATAATACAGAAAAGTTCAAAAAGTGTCTAAAAATTCAAAAATTCCTCTACACTCCCCAGAACCAAATTTTGGGGGTCCTGTCTTGTGTGATTTAAAGTCCTATGATTTAAAACTATTAGTAGAATGTAAGTTATACATTGAAAGGTTAAGAAAAAACGTATAAAAATGGAAAATCACTCAGAAATTTTCTGAAGCAATTTTTTGGGCTTTACTTTTACACAGAACGGTTCAAAAAAAGGTCGAAAATTCAAAAATTTATTTACACTGCCCGAAACCAATTTTTGGGTCTTTACTAATTCCTCTCTTTTTCTGAGTTTTAAAAACACTTTTTGTTACCATGCGTTTACAAAATTTTCCCTTATTGTCTCATGTGATTTAAAGATATTAGTAGAGTGTGTGTTGTACACAAGAAGTTTAAAAAATAAACCTTTGAGAATAGAAAATCACTCAATTCCACCCGGAACAAATTCTCGACCTTTTTAGTTTTATATAAAATTGCAAAAAAAATTCTTTCTCTACCTCCCCTAGAACAAAATTTTGGTCTCTCTACTCCTCGCACTTTCTGAGTATTAAAAGGTTATTTTGATACCTTGTTTATTCCATATTCTTCTTGAGATTTAAAAATGTTAATAGAATGCAAGTTTTACAAAGAAATTTCCAAAAATACTTATAAAAACAGAAAATCAGTCAATAACTAAGGGAGCCTATTTTTGGGGCATTTAGTTTTACAAATAAAAGTTCAAAAAATGTCTAGAAATGCAAAAGATTTTCCACACTCCACAAAACCAAATTTTTTGGGGTTCTCTACAGGAGCTTCAATTTTTCTGAGTAGGTATTAAAAAAGCATTTTTAATACCTCGGGTATTCCACATTCTTCCTTAATGTCTGATGTAACTTAAAAATATTAGTAGAATATAGTTTTAACCAAGAAAATTGAAAGTCACTCAACACTTCCCGGAATAATTTTTTGTGGAATTTAATTTTAGACAGAAAAATTAAAAAGAGGTGTAAAAATTCATTCCTCTAACCTTCCAGAAAAAAATTTTAGAGTTTCTACAGGCTTCTCGCCTTTTCTGAGTGTTAAATAAACTATTTTAATACCTTGTGAATTCCAAATTCTTCCTTATTGTCTCATTTTAAATTATTTTTTAAAAATATAAGTAAATTGTAAGTTTTACACAGAAAAGTTCAATAAAATTCTAAAAATTAAAAATCACTCAAAACCTCCCGGAATCAATTTTAGGGGCCTTTACAGACTCTTCGCTTTTCCAAATATTAAATAATTTCTTTTGATACCTTCAATATACCAATTTCTTCCTTATAGAATGTAAGTACACAGACAAGTTCAAAAAAACATTTAAAAATAGAAAATCTCCCGGAACCAATTCTTGGGATATTTGTAATAAAAAAACAGGTTCAAAAAAGTTCCAAAAATTAAAAAATTCTTTTACACCTCCAGAACCAATTTTTTTGGTCCCGGTAGAGACCCCGCAATTCTTCCTTATTGCCCCAAGTGATGTAAAATTATTAGTAGAATGTAAGTAGGTACACAGAAAATTCAATTAAAAAAAAAACATCAAAAAATAGAAAATCACTCAACGTCTCCCGGAACCAATTCTTGGGATCTTTGGAATAACAGAAAAAACTTAAAAAAATGTCTAAAAATTAAAAAATTCCTTTACACCCCAGAACCAATTTTTTTTTTGTGTAGAGACCTCGCAAGTCTTCCTTATTGTCCCAAATGATTTAAAAATATTAGTAGAATGTAAGTACACAGAAAAGTTCAAAAAAACATCTTAAAATAGAAAATCATTCAACACCTCCCGGAACCAATTCTTGGGATCTTTGGAATAACACAAAACATTTCAAGAAAGGTCTAAATTTACACCCCCCCCCCCCCCCCCCAGAATCAAAATTTGTGATCCCCATAGACACCCCGATATTCTTACTTATTGCCCCAAGTGATTTAAAAGTAATAGTAGAATGTAAGTACACAGAAAAGTTGAAAAAATTATCTAAAAATAGAAAATCACTCAATATCTCCCGGAACCAATTCTTGAAATCTTTGGAATAACAGAAAAAACTTCAAAAAATGTCTAAAAATTAAAAAATTCCTTTACACCCCAGAACCAATTTTTTTTTTGTGTAGTGACCTCGAAATTCTTCCTTATTGTCCCAAATGATTTCAAAATATTAGTAGAATGTAAGTACACAGAAAAGTTCAAAAAAACATCTTAAAATAGAAAATCATTCAACACCTCCCGGAACCAATTCTTGGGCTCTTTGGAATAACACGAAAAAGGTCAAAAAAGCTCTAGATTTACACCCCCAGAACGAAAATTTATGATCCCTATAGACACCCCGAAATTCTTCCTTATTACCCCAAGTGATTTAAAAATTATAGTAGAATGAAAGTACACAGAAAAGTTGAAAAAATCAACTAAAAATAGAAAATCGCTCAACATCTCCCGGAACCATATCTTGGGATTTTTGGAATGACAGAAAAAACTTCAAAAAACGTTAAAAAATTAAAAAATTCCTTTACACCCCAGAACCAAATTTTGTTTATTGTCCCAAATGATTTAAAAAAATATTAGTAGAAAGTAAGTACACAGAAAAGTTCAAAAAAACATCATTTCATCAAAAAAGATCTAGATTTACACCCCCCAGAACGAAATTTTGTGGTCTCTGTAGAGACCCCCAAATTCTTCCTTATTGCCAAAAGTGATTTAAAAATAATAGTAGAATGTAAGTACACAGAAAAGTTGAAAAAAACATCTAAAAATAGAAAATCACTCAACACCTCCAGGAACCAATTCTTGGGATCTTTGGAATAACACAAAAAAGTTCAAAAAAAGGTCTAAAAATTAAAAAATTCCTTTACACCCCCAGAACCAAATTTTGTGGTCCTTGTAGAGACCCGGAAATTCTTTGTTATTGCCCCAAGCGATTTAAAAATAATAGTAGAATGTAAGTACACAGAAAATTTCAAGAAAATATCTTATTCCTCAAGTAATTATTGCCTCAAGTTATTTAAAAATAATAGTAGATTGTAAGTCACAGAAAATTAAAAAAAAAAACGTCTACAAATAGAAAATTACACAACCCCTCCCGGAACCAATTCTTGGGATCTCTGGAATAACACAAAAAAGTTCCAAAAATTTAAAAATTCTTTTACACCCCAAAAACCAAATTTAGTGGTCCCTGTAGAGACCCCGAAATTCTTTCTTATTGCCCCCAAGTGATTTAAAAAATTAAAAAAAAACCTCAGAAAATAGAAAATCGCTCAACACCACCTGTGCAATTTTTTTAAGCCTTTAGTTTTACACAGAAAAGTTCAAAAAAACATCATTTCAACAAAAAAGATCTAGATTTATACCCCCCAGAACCAAATTTTGTGGTTTCTGTAGAGACCCCCAAATTCTTCCTTATTGCCAAAAGTGATTTAATAATAATAGTAGAATGTACACAGTATAGTTCAAAAAAACATCTAAAAATAGAAAATCACTCAACACCTCCAGGAACCTATTCTTGGGATCTTTGGAATAACACAAGGAAGTTCAAAAAATTTCTAAAGTTACACCCCCCAGAACCAAATTGTATGGTCCCTGAAGAGACCCCCAAATTCTTCCTTATTGCCTCAAGTAATTTAAAAATATTAGTAGATTGTAAGTCACAGAAAATTAAAAAAAAAAAACGTCTAAAAATAGAAAATCACGCAACACCTCCCGGAACCAATTCTTGGGATCTCTGGAATAACACAAAAAGGTAAAAAAGGTCTAAAAATTAAAAAGTTTCTTTGCACCCCCAGAACCAAATTTTGTGGTCCCTGTAGAGAGACCCGGAAATTCTTTCTTATTGCCCCAAGTGATTTAAAAATAACAGTAGAATGTAAGTACACAGAAAATTTCAAGAAAATATCTAAAAATAGAAAATCCCTCAGCACCTCCCGGAACCAATTCTTGGGATCTCTGGAATAACACGAAAAAGTTAAAAAAAGTTCTAAAAATTAAAAAATTCCTTTACACCCCCAAAAACCAAATTTTGTGGTCCCTGTGGAGACACCGAAATTCTTTCTTTTTGCCCCAAGTGATTTAAAAATATTAGTAGAATATAAGTACGCAGAAAATAAAAAAAAATCTAACTAACATATCAAACTAAAAATAGAAAAAATTCAAAAATACGTCGGAAAATAGAAAATCGCTCAGCACCAGCTGGTGCAAATTTTTGTAGCCTTTAGTTTTACACAGACAAGTTCAAAAAACTTCTAAAATTGCAAAAGTTTCTTTCTACCCTCCAAAACCAAATTCAAATTTATGGGCCTCTGCAGGCTCCTTGCTTTTTCTGAGTAGTAAATAGTCTTTTGATAATTGGTGTGTTCCAAATTCTTCCTTATTTTCTCCCGTGATATTTAACACTATTAGTAGAATGTAGCTTTTACGAAGAAAAGTTAAGAAAAAAATATCTAAAAATAGAAAATTACTCAGAAATTCTCTAAACCAATTTTTGTCTTTCTACTCCTCGCATTTTCTGCATATTAAAATGTATTTTTGATACCTTGTGTATTCCATATTCTTCCTTATTGCCTCGCGAGATTTAAAAATGTTAATTGAATCCATGTTTTACATAAAAACGTTCAAAAAAAAGTAGAAAAACAGAAAATCAGTCAACACCTCCTGGAACTAATTTTTGGGGTCTTTAGTTTTACAAGTAAAGGTCGAAAAATGTCTAGAAGTGCAAACATTTTTCTACACCCCAAAACCAAATTTGTTGGGTTCTCTACAGGCGCCTCAATATTTCCGAATTTGTAAAGAGCTCTTTTAATACCAGGTGTATTCCAAATTTTTCCTTATTGTCTGATGTAATTTAAAAATATTAGTAGAACGTAGTTTTACACAACAGAATTCAAAAAAACGTCTAAAAATTGAAAATCACTCAACACCTCCCGGAATAGTCTTTTGGGGGATTTAACTTTACACAAGAAATTTCAAAAAAGGTCTAAAAATTGTGTGTGGCCGCTCTTCAATTGTCTATTGTGTTTTTTGCATTTGCTTTTAGCCCTGAAGAAGACATGAATTAAACGTCGAAACGTTGACCGTTATTCCAACGACAAAGGAGTTTTATTTGCCCTATACCTGCAAAGCCTTACATCTGTTATTCGTTATGAAAATTGCGCTTTGATGTACCGTTGCAATACTGTGTGCTACTAGCGAATTTGCCAAGAATCAGTGCAGAACCTTCCATCATATCCTATATGGCAACATACTGTTTTACCAATCCGCAATCAAGAAATAAAAGCCCGTTTCGAGTTGTAATCACACACGAGTGAAGTCTGCAATTGTATATACGTTGTGCTTTGTTATTAGAAAGTTCCTAAATTGCCCTGTCGCCTTTGTAATATTATTTGGTTTCACAGCAACAACCTCTTGAAAATTGGGTCAAGGACATAAAATGAAAAGCCCTTAAACGCAGGATTCGCCCTTCTTAGTCCTCCTTTCAAGGAAAACTTATGAAATCCTTAAGAGCTGCAAAATTCCAATATAAATCCAGAAACTTTTTTAATTAAAGGAACTGTCTGTGAAGAAGGTGGGTTTTAGCTACTTTGTCATGTAATGTACTGGCATCATTTTTTTTTTAAACAACTAGACAAGCCTCCAAAACCTCCCTAAATCTCTGTTAGCAAGCACTGATAACTCAATTCAAACTTGCAGCCGCTTGAAATTCATAGAGCGCGGCTTCAAATAGCCCTAATTTCGGCCCATTGTTTGTTGCTCCACTTAAATGTTGTTTAATTCGAGTTGGGAACTGTCTTAGACTGGCTTTTGTGAGCGTGTGTGTGGGCACTAAGCACCTACCTAACTAAAATTATCTAGCAAGGAATGTGGCGCACTATTATCATTGTAAAGCAGATTGTTTCGAACCCAACATTCAATTTGCCACCGCCAAATTACAGCTTGGCGCAAGCTGCAGTATCGTCTGAGGTGTTGTGTAATCATTGCAATAACAAGACTGCATTCTGCGTCTTTTTATTACCAGCAAAAAAGCTGCTTTTTATACACTCTCTAAAAGTCACTTTCACCTGCAAGAATTTTTTGCACATTTTGCCTAGTAGAATCACCCATATTTTTAATTTCTGATATTCGAGACTCGTACAACTTGATGGCGTGATTCAGCCTCTTGATGTTCCTCAATATCTTCGCGTTGGCGTTTTCGCTTTTTCGTATTGAGTCATCGTGAATGTCCTTGATGACCTCGTTCTGCTCCGTAACAGTATTGATTTGCTCAGCTAGGAATTTGCCTCTGGCGGCCTCTTCCTCGACCAACTTTTGGGCGTCCAGCGCTGCAGCCCTCAAGTCTTCATAGAGCCGAGTGTGCTCACTAACCGGAAGGTTGAACTGGTTCCTGTTTAGCTCTTCCACGGCCTGCTTCTTCTTCCAATGCTCGGTTACTGCCTTGTATATCTCTTCGGTTTCGATGCACGTAGCCTCCAGCTTGTCAGCCTCCCTCTTCTTTTTCGTGCTTTCCTTTCTCAGCTCTTTTTTCATTTGGGTGGCTATTTTCTCATGCCTCCTATGCATCCGCTCTGCAATTTCTTCCTTAAATGCCGCTAAGTAAATGATGAACTTTTCCACTACTGGTATAGGATAAGTCTGCTTCAGTGCCTCCATTTGTCGTTTGTTTGGCATCTTCTCGATAGCCTGCTGCCACATGGCTGCAGGCAGTTGATATTCATCATCAGGTTCTATTGCTGTGACATCGAAAAGCTGAGGCATAACTTTCTGCTCGATATCGTCCAGCACTTCTTCGCGTTTTGCAACTTTGTCACGCCGAATTTTTATTCTGTCATACAAGGTCATCAGTAGCTCCATTCTCTTATCGTAATCGTCTAAATTTTCGTAGCAGCAACCGTATTGCCCTTTTGCCTTAAGGTCTTCTATAAGTTGTTCAAGGAGACCTTCCACGGTTTCGTTAAACTCTGGAGCTTTGCCACTCAATTCATCTGCAACAATTTGCAGTAGGGTATCGTAAAACGTCAATACTTTCTCTCTCTCTTTAGGATCCTTCCTTTTGGCTAAAATTTTCTCCATTTCGTATTCGGGAACTTGCTCGCGGTACTTTTGCTCTAAATGATGTTCCATAGCAGCTTGTCTTTGGAGTGTAGCGTCCCCGGCAGCAAGAGATGGACTCATCCAGTCATCTCCTGAATCAACGTCAGTATGACATAACTGCTGATTGATGTAAT
Organism: Taphrorychus bicolor; assembly: GCA_951812265.1. Taxonomy (NCBI): domain Eukaryota; kingdom Metazoa; phylum Arthropoda; class Insecta; order Coleoptera; family Curculionidae; genus Taphrorychus; species Taphrorychus bicolor. The sequence goes on from OX638302.1 coordinate 19,849,964, forward strand.
CAATATGGCAAATTACCTGTAAGGCTTACTCCAACGTAAGCAAAGGCGCCTTGGCCGTGCGGTAGAGTTTTGGTAGCAAAATAGGTCCTTCCAGGCTTATCCGAGGCCCTTTCTTTGTGGGCCAGCTCAAAATCTGTATCATCCAGCCACGCAGGCCTTTCCACACTTTCTGGTATACTGCCAAACACCTTCAAACTTCATTGTAGTTACAAAAAAAATAGCCAAAAACGTTTTCTTACCTCCATGGCATCGGATATATCGACGTAGAAAGGTGGCTGCAAGAAAGGTTCCTCGAGTTTACCGCTCTGCATCTGCACCAGAAGATTGGCAAGGTACATGTTCCTGCATCGCTTCCTCTCGATTCCCTCGCAGGGTTCAGTGCAAAGTTTCAAGATCCAATTCCTGCACTTTCGAAACACGTCATGGTCGTTGATCCTCTTGAGGAATGTGCTTGTAAAATTGGTGTAGAAGAGGAAGTCGTCGTCCAGTTTTCCTTCGATATCCATTTTAAAGGTTTACTGAAGATTTAGCTTTCGTGAAGTTGACGTTATGCTTGATGTCGAATCGAGGTGACGTTTTGACAAGTTTTACAAATCGGTGGTTACCTGAAAGCTGAAGGAGTAAACATCTTTGGGGGACAGAAGGTCCAATGAAGGATCGATTTCCCAGTAGGTATAGGAACAAAGATCAAGGGAGCTGGAAGGCGCCGAAATAAGATAAGTTCTATCCTAAATCCTTCTCTCATTCTCTTCCTCTCATATTTATGCTCTAAAAAGTTTTTAGGTACAGATAATGATAATGATAAGTTCGGACAATGGCACTATAGGGATAAGGCAGCTTAAGCTGCAAATTTGGGTTAAATATCTCAATAACTGTAGGAGATATAAAAACAAAATAAAAAATTATTAAAATTGGACCACCCTGTAGCTCAGTTAACAAATTATTTAATTTCACATCGAATTTTGAATCACCCTGTATAGATCTTAAAATATAATATATAAAGAGTTTTTTTAAACTACTTAATTCGGAATTCCTGATGCATTGGACTCTTGTCCTCATTGTAACTTTTGACCAAACTTGGCGCTGATGATGACGTGACAGCTAAAACCGGGTCGCCTGCAAAAAAATTTTCTATTTACGTATGGTAAAGTCTTCTTCCAAGCACATTTTTGAGACGATAGCAATTTACCTCACACGTGCAATAATAGTATATTGTGCAACTAATGTCGCACAAAATTGCACTTTTCACACGAGTGTGACGGTTTGGACACGGGCCGTAGGCAAGTAATACAACGTCACAAGAGTACGAATAGTGATTTTCGTACGTGTTGCACACTATACTTTTTCTACGACTGCAATTTTGCTTCATGAATGACCATTCATATTATAAAATATACGCAAGGCGAGTGCAAAGTACGTGAGCGTGCGCAATGTGCACATTGCACGCGTTGTTTGCAATGTGCGATTTTCAACAGTAGTTAGTACTGGGCATTTGTTCATTTTCGAGCAAGTTGTAGAAAATAGTATATTGTGCAACTAGTGTCGAAAATTGCACTTTTCACACGAGTGTGACGGTTTGGACACGAGCCGTGGGCGAGTGATACAACGTCACAAGAGTACGAATAGTGATTTTCGTAGGTGTTGCACACTATACTTTTTCTACGACTGCGATTTTGCTTCATAAATGAATATTCGTATTAGAAGATATACGCAAGTCGTGTGCAAAGCAATCAGAAGGGTATGCAAAGTGGACTTTGCACACGCTTCTGTATGAGAGCGTGCGCAATGTGCACTTTGCGCACGCTGTTTGCAATATGCAAACTTCAACGGAAGTTAGTAGTGGGCATTTGTTCATTTTCGGGGTAGTCTTAGAAAAAATTGTTTACAGCACGTGTTCAGATTTTTTACAACTGCAGTCGCGTGCGGTAAATAATTCCTTTCCACATATTTATCTGACGTGTACTTTGCTTTGTTATACTTTGACGATACTTTTTTTCGTTTTTTTTTACTCTTTTTAATTCCTTTTCCTGTCTTAATTTTGGTTCTGTGAAATTTATTTTCTTATTTTTTTGCATTTTTTTATTATGATCATCATCTTGCTTCTTTTATTTTTGTTAATTTTCCAAATAGTTTTATCCTACTTTTTGATTAAATTTCATAACTTTTCCTTAGAGTTTTTGTTTCCATAGTTTTGACTTTTCCATGTTTTTGATCAGTTTATTTAACACATTTTTTCACTAATTTTTGGTACTTTTCGTTAACTATTATGTTGCTGGGGACCCTTTCGTTCTCAACACCTCCTTTCTTCCAGCCTTCATTACTATATATGGTTTTATTCTCTTGCATAATTTTTCTATATTATCAAGTTGATTTTGATGTCTGGGCACTTTCTGTTTTAGTTCACTTTTTTTATTTTTAATTTTTGAATTTTTTATTTAATTTTGAGTATTTTAACCTCCAATCGGAATCGCTGGCTTTGCGTTCGGTAATAATTACGATTGCTAACCGGTTTTTTGAGCAAATTCTTTTAGGATACTTTTTTTCGTTTCTCTTTCTTTCGTTTTTTGTGATTACTCTTCCTGACTAGGTTTTGATTTTAATTTTTTTCTTTTACATTTAACTATTATTATCACCATCTTCCTTCATCCATTTTTGTTAATTATCCATATGTTTTTATCCTACTTTTTGATTAGACATCATAACTTTTCCTTACATTTTTTGTTTCCAGCAGTTTTGACTTTTCTTTTTTTTTTGTTCAGTCTAACACAATTTTTCACTACTTTTTGATACGTTTCCTTAATTACTATGTTGTTGGGGGCTCTTTCCTTCTCAAAACCTCCTTTCTTTCAGCTTTCATTTCTATAGGTTGTTTTATTCTCTTGCATAATTATTGTATATTATCAAGTTGATTTTGATGTCTGGGTATTTTCTGTTTTATTTCACTTTTTTAATTTTTCATTTTTAATTTTTTTTATTTAATTTTGACTTTGGTTAACCCCCAATCGGAATCGCTGACTTTACGTTCGGTAATTACGATCGCTAACCAGTCTTTTTGAGCAAATTTTTTAGGATACTTTTTTTTCGTTTTTCTTTTCTTTCGTTCATAGTAATTACTTTTCCTGACTAGGTTTTGATTTTAATTTTTTTCTTTTACCTTTAACTATTATTATCAGCATCTTGCTCCATCTATTTTTGTTAATTGTCCAAATACTTTTATCCTAGTTTTTGTTACACCTCAATAATTTTCTTGTATCTTTATTATTTGTTGTAGTACTTTCCTTCTCAAAGCCAGCTTTTTCACTTATTTAACACTTTTTTTAACATTGAACTTTCTTTTAGCTCTAATTGCTGTAGTTTGTTTTATTCACATGCTGAAGCTTTTTTTATATTTTCACATTGATTTTAATGTACGGGCATTTTTTATTTAATTTTTGCTTCATTAAAACTTCTTATCTTGAAAATTTGTCCTGACTTCTTTTTTTCACTATTTTGATTTTCCATTTTTGAATTTTTTATTTAATTTTGACTTTGGGTAACCCCCATAAGAATACTTGGAATTGCTGATTTTGCGTTCGGTAATTGCGGTTTTTAGTCAGTCTTTTTGAGCAAAATTGGATCATTTACACGATTCTTTGTTTATTTGATTTATTGTACTTTGCTTTGTACTTTTACTGATCATTAAGATATTTTTTCATTTTTTTTTTATTTTTTGTGACTACATTTCCTGACTTATTTTTGATTCTGTGATATCTATTTTCTTTGCATATCATTATTTTTTCTTGTATTTGTTTCTTGTAGTTTTGACTTTTGCCCATTATTCCATTTTCGTTTCATTGAAACTTTTAATTTTGAAAAAATGTTCTTGATTTTTTTGTTATATTTTTCTGAATTTTTATTTTAGAATTTTTATTCAATTTTGACTTTGGTTAACCCCCAAGAGCATGGAATCGCTGCCTATGCGTTCGACAATTACGATTGATAATCAGTCTTTTTGAGCAAACATGGATCAATTACACAATTTTTTATTTTATTTATTTGACTTATGGTACTTTGCTTTGTTATACTTTTATTGATGTTTTACGATACTTCTTTCGTTTCTCTTTTCTTTTGTTCTTTGTAATTACTTTTCCTCACTTAGTTTTGATTCTGTACATCTTAGGTTCTTTATTTTTTTTTACATTTAACTATTATTATCACCATCTTGCTTCATCTATTTTTGTATATTTTCCAAACATTTTTATCCTAGTTTTTGATTACACGTCAATAATATTCCTTGTATATTTTTTGTTTGTTGTAGTTTTGACTCTTGCTTATATTCACCGTTTTTTTGTTCAGTTTAACATATTTTTCACTTACTTCTGATAATTTTTCCCTAAATATTATTTGGGGCACTTTCCTTCTTAAAGCCAGCTTTTTGAATTATTTAACACTTTTCTTAACACTGAATTTCCTTTTGGCTTTTATTGCTGTAGTCTGCTTTATTCTATTGCTTAATTTTTTTATATTCTCACAGTGACGTTAATGTATTGGCATTTTTTATTCCATTTTTGCTTCATTGAAACTTTTTATCTTGAAAATTTGTCTTGAATTCTTTGTTTCACTTTCTTGGTTTTCTATTTTTGAATTTTTTATTTAATTTTGACTTTCGTTAACCCCCCTAAGAATACTTGGATGCTGAGTTTTTGCTCGGTAAATGGGATTTTTGGTCAGTTTTTTGAGCAAAATAGGATCATTTACACGATTCTTTGTTTATTTGATTTATTGTACTTTGCTTTGATATACTTTTACTGATCATTAGGATATATTTTTCTTTTTTTTAGTCTTTGTGACTACATATCCTGACTTATTTTTGATTCTGTGATACCTATTTCCTTTGCATATGATTATTATTTTTTTGTAATTGTTTCTTGTAGTTTTGACTTTTGCTCATTATTCCATTTTCATTTTATTGAAACTTTTATTCTTGAAAATTCGTTTTGATTATTTTTGTTACATTTTTCTGATTTTTTATTTTTGAATTTCAATTTTATTTTGACTTTGGTTAACCCCCAAGGGTATATGGAATCGCTGCCTTTGCGTTCGACAATTACGATTGCTAATCAGTCTTTGTGAGCAAACATGGATCAATTACATAATTTTTTATTATAATTATTTGACTTTTTTCCATGTTTTTGATTAAACGTCATTAATATTTCTTGTGTATTTTTTATTTGTTGTAGTTTTGACTCTTGTTCATGTTCAAAGTTTCTTTGTTCAGTTTAACACATTTTTTACTTACTTTAGATTATTTTTCCATAAATATCATGTGGGGCACTTTTCTTCTCAAATCCAGCTTTTTGAGTTATTTAACACTTCTTTAAACATTGAGTTTCCTTTTAGTTTTTGTTGCTATAGTTTGTTTTATTTTCTTGCTTAATTTTTTAATATTCTCACATTGATTTTAATGTATGGGCATTTTTTATTCCATTTTTGCTTTATTGAAACTTCTTATATTGAAAATTTTTCTTGACTTCTTTGTTTCACTTTTTAGATTTTCCACTTTTGAATTTGTTTATTAATTTTCACTTTGGTTAACCCCAAGAATATTTGGAATTGCTGACTTAGCGTTCGGAAATTTCCATTGTTGTATTGTATTTTCGGGCAAAAATGGATCATTTACACGATTTTTTAATTTGTTTATTTGCTTTGTTTAATGATCTTTTTAAGTTTCTTTTTTCTCTTTTTTTTTCATTCTTTGTAATTACATTTCCTTACTTAATTTTCATTCTATGAGACCTATTTTATTTATATTTTTCCTTTTACATATCATTTGTTTGTACTTTTTGTGTTAATTTTTTGTACATTTTTATCCTAGTTTTTGATTATATGCCATTATTTTTTCTTGCATTTGTTTCTTATAGTTTCTTGTACTTTTGCTCTTTTTGTTCCATTCTCGCTTTATTGAAACTTCTAATCTTGAAAATTCGTCTCGATTTTTTTTTTTGCTACATTTTAGATAATTTTTTCTGAAAAAAATGCTTTTGGCCTCATATATTTTGTTTTTTAGCGTTTGTTGTTTATTGATAACATAACAATTTTTTCTATTTTTAAATTGTATATATAAGAAACAATAAAATTTAAACTCAGATTACCAACATGGGGCATGTTTGAAGTACAAAAAAAAAGCAAACAATATACTTGTACAAACGTAAGAAGTAAGAGGAGAGAATAGTACAAAGTATTCAATATTTTGGTATTGCAAACTCAGGTATTAAGAAAACACAAAACAAAAATTTGCAAAAATACACCTATGAAGAAGCTAATAAATGATGTACGTTCAGAAAAAAATACGAAGGACCAAAATAGTACATAAAAGCAAAGAGCAGCAAATTAAAAAATGTTATGGTTACATTGCCAAAAGGATAGCCAGACAAAAAGAAGAAATAGAGGGTGAAGAAATTAAAGTGATTAAAAATAAGTTAAATGAGGCACAAGTTAACAAAACAAAAATTAGTTAAACATCTAAAACTGAAGAAAAAAGAACAATTAGATAAATTATGGAAGTCATCAAAATTAGCAAGAAACTGAATTCAAAAAGATTGTTAAAGAATGCAAGTAACATAATACAAAGTACTCAAAGCACTGCAGCTGAAAAAAACTAAAAGCTGCTGCAAGTAGCAGATTTGAAAATTTTGCAATATAGACCATCATCGGCGCCCAATGTCTTGTGCCGAGGAATTAGGGCTGTAGTAGAGGTTGGAAAGAAAAAACATATTAACAAAAACGTACTCTTCATTAACAGGCGATAAAAGAAAATGCCACGCCACGAACCAACAATTAAGAAAAGAAGTATAGTTTAAAATATTGTCAAAAATGCATAAAATAACTTACTATTCCTTGTATAATTTAAATAAGTCATTGCGGTCCAGGTACCTTTAGATTAGAATTTGCAAGTTTTCTTGTCAATTTTTTTCACGATTGTACCCACTGGAATTAGGGCCCAGAAGTTCAGTCTCTCTTTAGTCAAAGTAGTCGAGTTACATTTTCCTCAAAAACTTTCCGATGACTTTGAAAGCAAAACAAAAGCGAAATATGTCTTAAGTGCTCCTTTGGTCTCCGGCAGGAACTTTGCCAGGCGTGAAGCAAAGCGGATTCTAAAAAACGACCGGTTCTATCTGGAGCATTAAAAATTACATTACGCTGTCTCTCAGTGTTAACAAATGTAATTGTGAACTCAAAGGAACGAAGAAGAAATTATTTCCTCCAAAGGCTTCTTAATGAGAAGAGAGAGGAATTTAATCACCACTCTCTCACCTCATCGCCAGCAGCTGCATCGGAGACATAAAACCTCAATATTCCTTAAATCAAATTTTACTTGGAAAGTTTCCAAGGCGCTTCAAAAGCAAAACAAAAGCGTAATAAGTCTTAAGTGGCCGTTTTGGCCCCTTGTATGGATCCTGCGGGGCGTGAAGTTGAAGTAAAGTGGTCTCTAAAGCAGGAGACATACTATATTCGGCGTTGGAAACGATACTCTACTTTCCATTAAATGCAGACTATAAAGAATTCGAGAGAGGTCGTCTGAGGAATTTAATTCAGCTACGATTTTCGCCATGTTTTAACCGAAAATGTGAGAGGATTTCGTGTCCCCAATCAGCGAAGTGTAAATAGAAACAGTGATAGGTGAATCATTTAGTCAGGGGCGAGAGATCAAATAGAAATGGGTTTAATAGGATAAAGAGACATCCACTTGGAAATAAATTGGAATCGATATCGTTTCCATTCGGCATACGTCTGCAGCGTCTTTTGTTAATACCCAGCTTCCACTGTAATTAATTCTACTTGATAGTTCCTGGTCAGGACTAAAAACAAATTTTTAATTTTCAGCATAAGTAAATGAAAAGTGGGAGTAACGAAGAGGGTAAATGCTAATATTTGTCATTTTGGGATTAGAAGTTAAGTGAGTATCTTAATGTTCCTAAAAACACACATGTGCTAATGCTCATTAATAGGCTTAGGAAAATTGAGAATTAAGCGAAATAAAAAATGCTATATCCACATGATTTCATTAACTTTTTACTATCATCACGAACAATAATCGCCAATTAACAATAATAAATGTGACGTCTTGCTTTAACTGAAGAGAGACATTAAGTGGTAAGCCTCCAACTTATTATTAGCCTTTGCGACGAGACACAAGCTCTTATTGGTCCCGAAGACGGTTGCCCTGGTTACCGTGCTGCGAAGCCTTATCAAGGCTTATTAAATCGCCGTGCTTCTAGGGTTGTTTTATAGGATGCGCGACTAACTCAGGCGAATGAGGAAATCCACTTGAAAGCCCTGTTGAAAGTTCCGTGGCTAAATTCTGACATGTAATCTGACAATTTACCAAAAAGGTAATTTAATCGAGAACGTTTTATTTTTTTCTCTTTTAAATTTTCATTTTATCATTATTGACGTAAATTTTCAGTTTTCACTTATTCCTTATTCCTTTTACTATTATAGACGAACATTTCTCTATACAGAGACAATCACCTAAAACTTCTTATTTACACATCTTAACCCAGTTTCCCTTTCCTTTTGTTATTCATTGTACAAATTAAATTTAAACTAAATTAAAACCATGATAGCTACATTAGGGCAAATCTGAACTTCTCCAAACACCCAAAACCGAGAAGATAACGAGCGTGGTAAAGTGTAACTTCGCCTTTTGTTAGGAAGCCGTGGAGCGTAAGCACAAAGTAAAGTGCTTTTGTGACGTATCGTGTCTTTGTACATTTCCTGTATACTTCACACAACGTTTCTAGGGGGTGAGCAGCAAATTATTGCCTCGTTCAAAAAGGGAACGAATAGGGGCTTGACTCAGAGAAAAAATTTAAATGGGCTCACTTTATTATTTGCTTTAAACATCGTTAGAGCTTAACCATTTACTCGCAGATTAAACGATTAAAGTTGTTAAAGTAACTGTGAACTCGAATTTCCACACCGCAAAACTTCCATATCTAATTTGGAAGTGCATTACTTTCTGGTAAATTATTCCGAGCGTGCGGATGGTTGTATCGAAACAAGTAATGAATATGATGAAACTTGTTCGGAGGTTTTGCTAATTTCCTGGAAACTTCTTGGAAAGTTTAGCTTGAGGACTCTAGAGGATGCTTCGAGGAACACCGACTCTATCTTGGGTTTTGGCAATTTAAAGAAATAAAACTATGTAAGTCATTGTTACCATGGAGTGTTACCACGTGCTTCAAAAGGCAATATCTTTCTGTGAACTCTCTAGTGGCGAAAATATGAATTTTCAAACTATTTGCCATACTTTACTTTAATTCTGATGTTTTTATATCCTAAGCGAGGATATATTATATGTGGCAAACTCGATTTTGGTTGTATATATTCGGTATTTTTTTTATTTCGATGCTTATAATTATTGACGGGATTTAGCATTATTGCGGGTAGGTACATAAATGAACGGACTTTCGGAAAATATGACCGGTTTGGTGGTGAGGGCGGGTTAGAGGTGAGCAGAGGCGTACCAAAGTCATGCGCTTGGCAGTTATTTAACAAATTAATATAATGGCAAACTTCTTGGTCCTCTAGACCCCTTTAGTTAGATGACTGACCCAATGAGCGTGGTACCAGGGGAAAAGGGCATATCTTTGGTCACTTTTAATCCTATTCCCTCGACGATGTCAATTTCATTGAAAAAATGTCCAAAAACCACCAGCGAAAAGTGTCCAAAAATAGGTATACATTATTTTTTTTGCGATTTTTGTGAAAATTATACAGCGGCCCAGTATCTTTTTGGCAAATTGGATGTACTTTTCTCACATTACACCTTATAGGTTCCAGATTTTAGTAGCAAAAAATCGGAATGGGCCCTTTATCTGGCCAAAAATTAAGATAGTTAAAATGTGGCAAAATTGGGCAAATTATCTCCTTATATCCAAACAAAATAGTACTTGGTAGCTTTATTAAATAGTAAATTGTCAATTATCCAAATGAAATTTTGTTGGGGAAATAATTTAGTAACTATTTGACTATACCTGAGAGTTTTTAAGATCCCAATGGTCACACTGAAATTTGGGCCACCTTATAAAATTGTTGCAGATCATCTTTTCAATTTATTCACTGTCTTTATTATCAACGACCATAAGAGTGATTTCTTCGCAACCTGACTGGGAGTCTGAACAGTTGGATTCAGTTGTTTGCAAGTCGATATTATGCATTCCAGATCCACTTGCTGTACTTGCACTTTGTATTCCAGATGCACTTGCATCTTCTTCATCCTCATAATTACTTAGGTCAGTTGAAAGATCATCAGTGTAAGAAGAATCAGTTTCATCAACGTTTATGATAAATGGGGGGACATAATCAATGTCATCCACACCCATATATTTTCTCCAGTCCATTTTGATTTCATTCTCTGGGTGTTTGATGAAATTTTGCCACTTTTCCTTGGTGCACTGCTGGATTGCTGCCTGCCAAATGCTTTTGACTTTATTAATTGAACTAACACTACAATCAAGTTGAGAAGGAACAAGTTTGTTTTAAAAGTTTTTGCAGCCTAAAGTCAGCCCAAGCCAATTCAATTGGATTATTTTGACAGTTATAAGGTGATAATCTCAATACTTCATGTCCTGCAGCCTTTAGAACCTCATCTACTTCATACTTTATACAGTCAGGGCCTGCATGTGATGTTATTAAGTCCAAAAGTTGCTTATTTGAGTAAGAATTTTCATATGGTATACCTCTGCTTTCTAACCACTGCTGTAAAACTTTTTTTTTTGATGATACATTTGGAGGTTTATTGATTTTAACAGAGTGATAAGATCCATTGTTCATAACAACAACACATTTGGTATTCATTAATCCTAATGCGGGAATCAATTTTTCTTTTACCCATTTTAAAAAAATGTCTCCATTCATGGTCTTATGATAATCTCGATCATTAATGTTGGTGTCTAGAATTAAGTCGCATCCTGGTAAAAACCCTTCATCGCATCCAGCATTTACGAATGTAAACTGTTTGCCTTCCTGTTTGAATTTGGAAGGAACCCCTTTAGGTTTATTTTCCAAAACCCACTGTCGAACTGGGCTTCCATTTTGGTATATCCATGTTTCATAAAAAAAACGAATTTAGTATCATTCTGTTTTATAATTTAAGATACTTGTAACAAAATCTTATTCTCCAATATACAATTTGTTGACGTTCTATGAGAATTTTTCTTCTATCAACTTTTTTGATTGAATATCCAATAGACTTTATTTTTCTATAAAGACTGGTAGACCGGTGTGATGTTCTTGATCTTAGAGAATATAAACCCATTCAATTCTTCTTTGGAAGCATAACTTGACCGCTGAATAATGGATTTTCGTCTTGTCTTGATAGTGTCTGTGAATGGTATTCCTTTTTTTTTTCATGTCAAGCACATTGCTTACGGTCCTCGTGCAAACTTGGAAAACAAGAGCTACCCGATGTATGCTGCTACTGGAGTTATCAGATTCTTTTAAAAATTCCTTGTAGCAACGGTCAATAGCTTTGCACTCGCGGGCGCTTAAATTGGCCATTTTAAAAGATTTCTAAATGTTCTGAAATAGAATAGTCCTATGAAGGACTGTTTATGATATTAGTTGAAGTAGTTTTATGAAAAATCAAAAACTATTCAAAAAAAAATTAAAATGAGGGCATAAATTATAAAACCAGAAAATTTAAAAATTTGAACGTAAAGAATCGACCAACGAATATTATGCTCTCTCACTCTCAAAATATGTACAGAAAACAAGGATAGAACATAAGCGCCACGTCGGTTCTTAAATTTTAATGGTGATGCCGTTGATACCAACAAAATGATGAGAGTTTCCCCAGATTTCAGTTGAAAAATTTTTGGAAGAAGGGCTGTCACTACAAATCCGATATTTGCATAGCTGGCTCGATGAATATCTCCCTGAAAATGACTATACTACTGTAAAGCTATATTTACCGGACTCGTAACGTAAGTAACTATTATACATGTGTTTTCAATACGAAAAACGTTATTTAGTGAGTATTATACGGGGGGAATGTAGATTACGATTAACTTCATACGACGCCTCATGATGTTGTTTGTTCTAATAGGTATCATTACCATTGTCTTCTGTAGTTGTTCTTGGGCAAGTGTATCTCCATACTTATGACGAAAAAACTTTAGCGCATTCTGCAGAATAGCCTTGAAAAAACGTCAAAAAGTCGAAACGTCGGCAATTTCTGCGTAAAGTAGCAGTTTTTATTCACTGTCCTCACCCCGCTATCCATTCGCCATCTACTTTCCTGAAGGACCCTAATCAACTCTACAATGTAGATTACGTCATATTTAGGGTATTGTTGATGGTACCTGGTTGAAACTTAGATGGTAGTACGGGGTATCATAAATTGTGATAAAATTGCTGTAGCTATCATAGCTATAGTAGCTTAGTAACGTTAATATTTAGTGAACTGTTTGTGGTAGTATGTAGCTGATGGTACCTAGGTTATTGCTATAACATTTTTCATTTTATAGCAAAGCCATTTATCACAAAAGAACAACAATATCTTAATTAAGTGTGAGTTTAGCTTAGTTTAGTAACAGTCGCATACAACGTGAAAAACTGTAAAAATTGTATGAAAGTTACCTAATGTTTAATATATACCAATTCAATTGATATATAATGTATAATATAAATACATTATATTTTATATATAAATAATATTAATTAATATATAATAAATTACCATTACGCCTAACTAAATTAAAAACCTGGAATGACAAATTGAGCCGGTGTTTTGTGGTCGTGAAAGCTCTAATCACTGGTGTCAATACCATCGCTATAACATGTTTAGTTTTCAAATATATAGATACAAGTATTAAATTTTCGATAAAAAGTGGAAAAATTACGTTTTAGCCGCAATTTTGAAGAGGAAGAAAATTACTAAAAATTTAAATTTTGCAAAATTGTCATGACATGACAATGAATTTTGGCCGAAAATATTGACGACCCCCTTTAAAATGTTTGAAATTTTAACATTTTCCTTTATATCTTGGAAATGGTAAGGTTTTTTAATATGCAGGTTATACTCGACGAACGTCAGTTGTCAGTTGTCATTTTACAGTTTTCTGTCTGATTCATTTACCATTTTCTTCTATTTGTCATTAAGGCGTTTCCTAAATTAAGAGTTATACTCAGAGGTACATGACACGCTTTTCTTTTAAACTAAAGCCCAAAGTTTTAAGTTAATCCTATCTAATTCACAAAATCTTTGAGATGCGCAGGTTTTTTACAATTTCGGCAGCTACAGTTCCGTTTCATCTCAACCTCAATCGGTATTGTTGGCATATAATCTGGAACATTGTCATTATTCTTATTCACTATGTCATTCAATTTTTCACCAGGTTTATCCTCGAGTTCATCGCTTTGTTCATTGTCACTTTCAATACTTTTTGCATAGTCTTGTTCACTATCTTTACCAGTATTAATGTCTACCTCAAAATCAATATCTAATAAGTTTTCTACAGAACCAAGAGAAGTAACTTCACTTTTCTCTTCTTCCTCATCTATAAAAGTGGGCTCACTGTCATTACTCAATTGTGATTCAGATTGGTTGTTAATGTCAGATTCATCATGAACCGAAACATCATTAGAGACACCAGTATTTAAGTCATCCGTCAACTAATCATATATAACAAAATTAAAGTGCTCAGTTCTGGTGAAAGGAATTTTGCTTTTATTTAGGTACCTTCTATTTCTACGGAAAACATTTACATTTAGATCTCTGACTTTTCATTATAATTGTCAACCGCAATACCTTTTTCTCAAGAATTATATTTTTGAAATAAAACTTTTTCAGCTTGTTGCAATGTGGGTATGTCACTAGCTGTCTTGTTAAAATTCAGTTTTTGTTGTCTACTATTTTCGTGCAACTTATTATTAATTTTGTTTTGATCAATCCTTATGGCCTTCAGAATTTCTTTGTAAATGGGTATCTTGGTTTTAACAGTCCTACTCAACTATAATTGTGAACGATAGTAACCCAATGACGGAAGAATTGTATTTCGATATTCAAGTGGTAAATTAGGCAAATTTTTATCAGAAGTTGCTTTGCTTAACAAGCATTTCACAATATCGACATACTTTTCTGCCAACCCGTTAGACTGGTGATGATGAGAACTATTAAATTCTACTTTACACTTCCAGTGATTTGGAAAGTTTTTAAAAACCAAACTGTTATAGGGGTTATTGTTAGCATATAACACATCAGGGTTTCCAAATCTAGAAAAACTATGCTGGCAAACATTCACAACAGTCGCAGCAGGCTTACTCTTTACAAGAAAAACCTCTATCCAATGAGAGAAAGCATACACTATTAGTAAATAATATTTTCCATCAAATTCCAAAAAATCAGAATGCCATTCTCAATCAGGTATATTGTGAGGATGCAGTGTCTGATTCCGATTTAGCCTTCTATTCAATTGACATTTCTCACACTCATTTACAACATTTTGAATATCTCTTGACATTTTTGGCCAGAAAAATATCTGCCTAGCTCTCAACTTAGATTTCTCAATTCCTCAATGAGTTGCGTATATTAACTTTAACATATCATTCCTTAATGAACTAGTAATAATGATTTTCAGATTGTAAAATAAAAGATTTTCAGATAGAGAAATATTGTCCCATAAAAAAAATAGAACTTTAGTTCTGGCGTTAGCTTCTTGTCATTTTTTGGCCATGCCCTATGGCAAAAATTTTTAACTTGTGACAGAATCAAATCTTCTTCTACAGCTTTCCTGAAAATCAATTTCTTCTGTTCAGACATATCTACATTAAGGAATAATGAATGTGAAATGTAGCTCATTTCTGGGTCTTCAGGCACACTATCTTTAATTTACGATCTACTTAAGGTATCTGCAACATACATTTTTCTATCAGGTAGGTATTCTGGAGTAATTTTGTATTTTAGAAGTCTCAATAACATTCGTTGCAAACGGTTACGAACATTGTCTAAATTTTTGTTAAAAATTGGGATTAATGGTTTATGATCAGTTTGCACCAATACTTCCCTACCATAAACTAAATAATGAAATTTTTTAAATGCAATTACTATTCTTGAGAGTTCTTTTTCAATCTGAGCATAGCGTTGCTCTGATCTATTCAATGAATGCAAAGCAAAAGCTATTGGACGTCCATCCTGCAAAAGTACAGACTCTAGACCATTGCTTGAAGCATGAGTCTCTATAATTAAGCTTTTACTTTCATCAAACACCAGAACAGGTTTGTTTGTAATAAGAGATGTCTTTAATGTGTCCAATTCTTTTTGATGTTTGTCAGTCCAGTCAAATTCTACATTGCATTTTGTTAAGTTTCTCATATTATGTGTCATTTTTTAAAAATTTGGTATAAATTTAGAAAAGAACTTAAATAAACCCAAAATTCTTAGTAGATCTTTTTTATTTTTAGGGACCTCCAAGGCTAAAACTGATTCAATATTTTTATTATTAGGCTCAATACCTCTGTTAGAAACAATCTGATCTAAAAATTTCACTTCCTGAGGCTTATATTGCAACATATTAGAGTTAAACTTCACTCCATATTTCAAAGCTCTCTCAAAAACTGTACTTAAAGCCTTATCATGATCAATCTCATTTTTACCACTATTATATCATCAAAATAGATATCTACACCTGGAATATCTCCAAATTATTCGATATTTTTCTTCTGAAATATTTCAGGAGCAGATGATATTCCAAATGGCAATCTATTGAACTTATACCTCCCAAATGGGGTATTAAATGTTGTATAGTCAGCACTCTTTTTTGTTAAATTTAATTGCCAAAAACCATCTTTCATATCTGTCAGTGTAAATATTGTACAACTTTCAATTCGACTTAAATATCATTACATCTACGAATTGTACAATATTTTCTTTATATAAACTTATTCAATGGTTTAGGGTCCAAGCACAACCGAAGGTTACCATTAGGCTTTTCAACAATCATTAATGAGTTTACCCATTCAGTTGGATAATCAACCTTAAAAATTATGTTGTTACTTTCTAAATCCTCCAGTGTTTCTTTTAACCTACTTTGCAATGTCATTGGTACCTTTCTTTGTGCTTGAACTATAGGGATGGCATTAGGTTTGAATTTAATAATAATCTTACCTAAGCCTTCAAAAAGCTCTGGATATCTTTTAAAAATTTCAGCCTTATTTGATTTAGGCAAAGTTTCAAAACTAAGGTTAAGTGCATTTAGTCTACAAATCATACCAAATTCAAGCAATCATTCAAACCCAAAAGAGGCTCACATTCTAAATCAACAATTAAAAAATTAATGGCACACGTTTGATCTTTGTCTGAGCACCTCAATTTGGCCTGTCCAACAGCTTTTGTTTTAAAATTACCATAAAAAATTATAGCAATCTCTACTGGTGTGATCAAATTCTGACTCAAATTAAGCAGTTTAAAACTTTTAAAACTTCTGCGTTTAAACGTCTAAAACTTCAAGGTCTTTAACATTGAGAATCTTGACATGTTCCTTGGATATTTCGATCGATTTGCAATATTCCTGTATTTTTGTCATGAATACATCTGGCTCTCGTATTATAGTCTCTGCTGGACTTGTTTGTCAAGAAGAAGGCAAAAAGACAACTCTGCTTGGTATTTTCTTAACCTCAATTTCCTTTTCTTCTTTTTTATGCTATTTTTCCTGTTTTAGGTGAAAACACACATGACGCCATGTTTTGGTCGTTCTTTTATTTATAGTTATTTTTATTAAAATACTACTTATACAACTTAATAATACAGCATTTATTTTATTATCTTTTTAGATGGTCTTTATAATGTGCTCTCTAGCGTGGGCACATAAAACCACCGCCAGTTGTCAGTTGTCATTTTGCAGTTTTCTGGGTTCTATTTGTCATTAAGGCGTTTTCTAAATTAAAAGTTACACTCAGAGCTACATGACACTTTTCTAGGCAGACATTCAAAAATTAGCTCGGCGTGTAGTATTCTTCTACTTTCTTAACTCTTCTTATAGATTTTTTGGATAAATCTTCATCGAAACGAGATATGAGCTGCTAAAAGCCGCAATGCACGATTTTGAACGCCAAATGTAGGTTTTTGGGCCGGTTCAAGACCCCATATGCTTAACCGTATTATTAGCAATAAATCGTCTATGTATGTTTTTTCCAAATCAGTTATAATGGAGAGATGTTCAGAACTGAAAGAACATATTATTTTCCATTAAATTTCCATAACCAGACTAGCGTTAGATGTTAAAAGCTAGCGTTTTCTACTAAAAATATACATCAGAATTTAGACCCTGATAACTCGGCAACCAATTAGTCTACAAGAAGTTATAGCATAGCGTGGCTGGCAAGCTGAGTAATAGTAATCCATCTACACTGCTGCTGTATCAGGGATACAATGTTGTAATTCTTAATGAAACTTTAATGGAAAGATCTTAAGACCTAAAAGTAGAGAAAAGTGCGTTTCGCTTTCTACCATTAAACTATTATATTCATAAAGATAATTTGCCATTTTTTACTTCAAAACTGATGTTTTTCTCAAATCTACATCAGATTTAATAACTAAATGAACAATTGGTCTGCAAGAAGTTATTGACAAACTTATTAATTACTATTTCCATTCTCACATTGTGCCA
This sequence comes from Taphrorychus bicolor, assembly GCA_951812265.1. Classification (NCBI taxonomy): domain Eukaryota; kingdom Metazoa; phylum Arthropoda; class Insecta; order Coleoptera; family Curculionidae; genus Taphrorychus; species Taphrorychus bicolor. The sequence goes on from OX638302.1 coordinate 19,867,615, forward strand.
GTGATATTATAGTGCTATTTCCAATTGAACCATTATTGCAACATATTGTGAACTAAAAACCGGATTCTTTTTCATTATATTTTCATTTTCAGAGGAAAAGTATTAGCATAGTATCCGTGAAAAGTACTTAAGCACGATCATGCCAAGCTCGTTAAGTTGTTGTAATTTTCTCTGCTTCTAAACAAAATATTGAATTTTAAACAATTTGCCATTTTCTACTTCAAAACTGGTGTTTTTTACTCAGAATGTATATCAGTAATTTAATATTTAATAACTCGATAACCAATTTGTATACATGAAGTTATAACATGCTGTTGGAAAGCTTATTAACTCTCCCATACTTTCGTTATATCAGCGATACTGTATTTTCCTTCCCTATGGAAACGTAGTGGAAAGAATTTGTGGGCTAAAAAAATTGTTGTTTCTCCACTAAATTTGCATAGCTCGAGTATTGCCACTATTTCCATGAATATGGTTGGATAAGGTAATGCTAAGTACTACCTTTCTGTGTGAAGTGTCGAAAATATGGAATTTTTTGTTTTCATTAGAGTCATTCACTGGATTTTATGCGGGACCTTAAAAACAACAAACAAGTCGCTTTGACCAAATCATAGGTTCTACTTCTTGACGATTGTTGACATAAATTGTTCTAATAATGGCATTAATATTGATAAACAAATTGTTTCTCTCAGGCAATCCTAAAGTTACTTTCAGTACCAATATCAATGATAAGGAATTGTTATTTCGTACTTCCTTCAATCTTGATTCACAGGGCGAGAGACGAGCCGTAACGAGTTTTACTCAACACACCATAAAGTTGAGGTTAAAAAGACCTTTGCTTGTTTTAGCACCCAGGTTTCTCACTTAATCCTGTTTGTAGCAACACGTGTTCGGGCTTCGAAATTTTCTCATCTCCTTTCAAAGAGCAATAATCTAAAAGTAAGTTTAAATGCCAGGCGTGATACAAATATTGTGTGTCAACAACTAATTTATAATCCGACCCGAACGCTGTACTACGTGCAAAGTGTTGCCTACTCTCGACAAATCACAAGAACCTTGCTGGCTCTCGAACGAAACAGGGCAGCCCTGAAACATGATGCTAATAATATACATATTCTAAGAGGGTTCTAAATCACAGACAAAGACTGGAAGCAACATAATGACCGAAATTTATTGAGCCATAAACTCCATTTCCGGGCGGCAGAAGTCTTAGAATTGGAAAAGTCAAACTCCGAGGGCCGTAATTGTAATGACCCGTTCGTTATCGTATAACTGATGTTGCGAACTGCGAAGTTTCTCCGATTTAACCGGTTAAGACGACAAAATGTGTTGGTTGCCATAACTAGGCGGAAATTGATATCTTTAGATGGCATTTATGGTCTCATGGAGGGAATGATAATTGTTTGTTCACCAATTCGTACAGAAGCCGGAGATTATTTACCTCACAAACATTACAACACCTTACAACAAATTACTGGTCAACTACACTAAACAACAAACAATGTTTTAACCTTTTAACATATTTTTTTTCGTGGAATATAGCAAATTATTGAGTGCCGAAAGTCCTACATAGGAGACACTAAAAGCTCCTTGCTGGTACTACTACAAAAACATCGAAATCTTACGATAGAAGCCCTGTAGTCTACTTTTACCGCCAGACTACATGACCTAATAATAACGTTTCAGTCACGTCAGTTGGATGACATCTTTATGTCGTGAGCAACGTGACGTCATAATGACGACATTATTTGGTCGCCCGTTTCTGACTAACTGACGCCACTGAATGCGTTTGACCACGCACCGCTCTACCATCAACCAATAAGGTGGGAGAGGGCGTGACTTATTAGTATAAAAGTAGGAAAGTTCGCAATTATTTTCAGTTTTTATTTGGCTTGTGACTTTTTTCGTGTCCTTCTTTACATAAATCTGATGCGCCCATCATCTAAAAGAATATTTTTCCTTCAGGATTGTTATCTACTTTACTCCTATTCTTTCTTTTCCCCATTGATTAACTCCTTTCCTAAGAATTGTAGGCACTTCGCTTGATAAATCGAGAGATGCTCGATACATGATCCCTCTAGACATTTTATTGACCTAAGCAATGGCAGATTTCTGCGTCCAAAAACTATCTTTAGAACGCCAGACCAGTTTTGTAGGATGCTCTACGACTGATTACCTACGATATCGAAGGTTTGCTTATATAGGTGACGTCATCATTATTTTGTACCCTGACCTTTGATCAACATTTGACGGTCTTGTAGGAAGTCCTTGCAATCTGCAGTATTATGGTCTGTAGTATTGGAAACATGCACTTAATAGGGCTAAGTGATATATCTAGTGTGTGTGTAGTGTCATATCTAGGTGCCCATGTAACCAGTCTGACGTATAGGACGTCGAAAACACGTCTTATTTTGGATCAATTTGATCATAATGGTCAGCAGGCTAAAAAAGACTTCTTAAGGAGCTCTTAAATATGACCTGCTTTAAGTAAATACCACATTCCCGAAAAAAACTTGTTACTTAGACAAATAAAAAAAAAATTGCAAAGTTTTAGGCATTTTTTGAACATGTTTTAGATCACTTTTTTAGTCAAACTGAATTTCCATATAACATCATACTTAGGCCATTAACGTCGAAGTTTTGTCTTTAAGCCCCTGAAACGTCTTATATGTGACGTTTTCTGGATGTGTCTCATTTAAATCGTTAAGACGTCCAACTGACCACCTAAGTGTCGCCTTTAGACCAAGTCTGACATTTAAAAGACGTAATATGTTACCTGAGAAGCCGCCAGTAACGAGCAATTGTTTTTGCTTTATCCTGCATAAAATTAGGTTGCCAGGGGGGAATTTCTTGTGATTCTATATTTGAGTTATCCATTGAATTGAGGAATAGTTTAGTATGGCACAGAGCTAAAAATCCAAATATAAAGTTTTTGGACAAAGTTTGTTTAAAATTGGGCCTAAAATCGATTAACTATTACCCACTCCGTTTAAAAATACACTTTTTGGTGGTTTTGGAGAAATTAAATTTTAGAACTAAATCATTCAAAACTATGTCAAATATATGGTAAAATTACATTTTTGGACCAAAATAAGTAAAAATTTACTCAACATTCCTGCAAAATGCAAGTTTGGTATTTCGTGACAAAGTCAACAAATATCATTGAAAAATATCTCGAAACATGTCAAAATAGGAATTTTGAGTGTTTGGAGAAATTGGATTAAGATTGTGGCCAAAATCGGTAAAAACTAAAAATAGCTCAAGTATAAGTTTTCTTAAACATCTAGACCAGGATTATAATCAAAATAGATTAAAAATGATTCAGAGCGTTTAAAAATGAAATAAAAATCGTTTGAAAAGTTCTTGAACGACAGAAAGTGCAAATGTGGCTACTAGAGAAATTGAGGTTAAAATAATGGTCAAAATATTGTCACCACCCATTGTCTAATAACTGATATTTTGATGTTATTAGTGAAATTAAATTTTAGGACTAAATCAGACAAAACTGATTCAAACCTACTAATTTGTTAAAATATATAAAATTTGGCTAAAAATACCTCAAAATCAATTAAGTGTTTTTTGAGAAAGTTAGGTTAGGATTAACAAAATTTTTGGCTTTTCTTTAACATGTTTTAGTCACTTTTTTGGTTTAACTGACGTCCATACTTAGGACACTAAAGTCCAGATTGTGTCGTTATATAAAGCCATGCGACGTCTTCTGAATGTGTCGTACTTACGTCACTAAGACGTCTAGTTGATCGCCTAAGTGATGTCTTTGGGACTAAATGATGTCATCTAAAAACCGTCTTCATGACGTAATTTTATCTGGATGGTAAAGTGATTGGTTGTTATTAAGTATCATTGATGCAACACTCCATCATTACTGCTACCTGGAACCTGCTGGTTAACATTGTGGAGTGTACCCCCATTGCGGCCAAACGGTAGTTCAAACGGTTCGTGCCTAACTTCCGTATTTTAATTTCTCCTCTCCCAGCTCACACAAGCAAAAATGGTAAATTTTTATGGAAATCAGCATTAAAACCATGTAGATGACATCTCGTACAAGCACCAACTTTTCCTAACTTCAGTGGCTCATTTGTTGCTCAAACTGATACAAGAAAATCATGGACAGGAGATCTAACTTACCTAAAAGTGGATGAAAAGGGTCATATGTTTCTTGAGTCTTTAAGTCGTTCACTGAATAAAAAAGAAGTTTACTATCATCACCACAAGTCATCATGGACTGTTATTCCCTAAAATAGCTTCACAGTATTATCGCTCACATTACTCTTGGATGTATCATCTAAAGTAAAACATAAACATCCCAAAAATACCGTCTAAACTAGTATTGAATACCAGTTTACATGGTTCATTTTTATATTTCCTAAATAAAAAAGAAGTTTACTATCATCACCACAAGTCATCATGGACTGTTATTCCCTAAAACATCTTCGCAGTACAATCGCTCACAGTACTCTTGGATGTATCATTTAAAGTAAAATATAAACATCCCAAAAATGCCGTCTAACCTAGTATTGAATGCCGGTTTACACGGTTCATTTTTATATTACCCTATAGATGATTCATCCAAAATCATCAACCAAATTGACCCTTGTCAACGCGTCTCAAGATTATGATTTTGGTAACATTCATTGCCAGGGTAAGACAAAGATCAGATGATAATTTGAAAAACAGATAATCTGGATTCTGTTTTAGTTTATACAGTTGTGAGCGAACAAACTTCTTAGTATTCACAGTGGGTGATTATTAGAGGAAAGTACTCCAGACTTTAGTATTCTTGGCTGGTGGTGCCCGAATTAAATTCGGCGTTGATTATCCCTCGTGGTAAGCACTTAGAGCTTATCAAACATCACCACAACTCTCCTTCTTGTGATCACTTAGGTGTAAGCCTAAGCCACTTCTCTTCATATTTTCCTTGTATTTCTGCATCATTGACCTCTCCTCTTGAGTTAACTGCAGATGGTACCTTTCAAGGAGAAAAAAGTCCCTCTCATCCCCCTTCAACGTTCTTTCTCCACTTCTCACTTGTACCGCTTTACTTCCTTACAAGACCTTCTTTCCTTTTTCAGTAATATTCCACACCTTCTAGCGTGGTGAAGTCTTCTAGACTCGTGATCAAAGTGGGTATCAGTCGAAGTTTGAAAAATAAAACATGTGTTAGTGGTCCTCGCAAATTGGTGACCAAAACAGATATCGGCCGCAACTTGAAAACTCTCAACCCTAATGACTTTTCGGAATAAATTATTTTTACTTGTAATAAGAATTAGAATTTTTAACTTTTTTATGTTTAAATGTGCAATGAAAAACGTGCTAATGGTTTTGGCAAATTAGTGGTCAAAATAGGTGTCAACCGAAATTGGAAAACTCTTAGCCCGAATCGCTTTTTAGAGTAAATCATTTTTCACTTGTAAGAAAAGAATAATAATTTTTAATTTTTTGTAAACAATTAGGTTGAATTGTTGAATCTATATTGAATTTAGCCTTGAAAATGAAGGGTTAAATCGGCATTCAGTGCTTCGCAATGTCACATGTAATACGTTTTACTAGTCCTGGAAAATTTGTGACGAAAAAGGTGTCAGACGAAATTTTAAACCTTGTAGAGTATATCGTTTTTAAGTTGAAAGAAAAGATATAAGGATTAATTTTAATTTTTTTAACCAATTAGATTGAATCTAGGTTGAATTTAGCCTTGGAAGTGAAGCGTTAAATCAGAATCTAGGGTTTCCCAAATGTCAGATAAAAAACGTGTTACTGGTTCTGGCAAATTTGTGACAAAAAAAATGTGTCAGACGAAATTTGAAAACTCTCAACCCGAATCACTTTGTAGAGTACATCGTTTTTAACTTGAAACAAAAGATTATAATTTTTAGTTTTTTTTATCCAGTTAAGTTGAATTTAGGTTGGATTTAGTTTAGCCATTTAAGAGATCGAACCGGAATCCAGCGCACCCCAATGTGCGATAAAAAGCATGTTAATGGTTCTGGCAAATTTGTGAGCAAAATAGGTCTCAGCTGAAGTTTGAAAGCTCTCAACCCTAATCACCTTGTACAGTAATCAATTTTTCACTTGTGAAAAGGGCTTATTTAGTCCTGAAATCAAATGGATTAAACAGGAATTCTATATATTCCAATGTGCGCTCAAAAACGTGTAAATGAACCTTGCAAATTTGTGATCAAAGTAGGTATCAGCCGAAATTTGAAAATTCTCATCCTGAATCACCTCGTGAACTACATAAGTTGTAAACTGCTACAAAAACTTATTTTAACTAATTAGTAGTTGGTGAAGTTAGCGGGATTAGGACAAATAATGCACCTCTTCTTTATTCGAAAATGGCCGACGTTTCGACTATTTATTTAGTCTTCATCAGGGCTATTCTCACTTAGAGAGGGTAGTCAGTTAAAGTACGATTTAAGATAGTTACGGTAGCAAACTCCATTCGATTGTTCGGTGACCCTGGTATCTTAGGCTCGACAAAACACACATCCGCTGCCCAAGGTACAAAATATGCGAAAATTTAGGTCAAGGTACAAAATATTTGTCCTAATCCCGCTAACTTCACCAACTACTTACAACTTAAGGACGCTAATTACAACAATTAACTAATTAGGTTGAAAACAGATCGAATTTAGTCTCGAAATTGAGGAAATTAATCTGGAATTCAATGGATATAAAATGTGTTAAAGGTCTTAGCAAATTGGTGACCAAACCAGGTATCGGCCGAAACTTGAAAATTCTCAACCGTAATGACTTTTAAGAATAAATCATTTTTACTTGTAACAAGATTTAGAATTTTTAACATTTTTATGTTTAAATGTGCAATGAAAAACGTCTTAGAAAATTAGTAACCCAAATAGGTGTCCACCGAAATTTGAAAAGTCTTAACCAGGATCACTTTCTAGAATAAATTATTTTTCACTTCTAAGAAAGCAATAATAATTTTTATTAGTTATTTAATTAGGTTGAATCTAGATCAAATTTAGCCTTGAAAATGAAGGGTTAAATCGGAAGTCAGTGCTCCCTAATGTCAGATAAAAGAAGTGTATGTCCTGAACTTCTGTAGACTAACTGCCCATGTTTTCAGCCAAAAATGCTTCTAGGACATCGTCCTGCAGTAACTTTGGAAGATTTTAATACCACAACATCAGAAGCTGAAGCTGAAATAGAAAGAGATAGCTTAGATTCTGAGTTTTAAGTTCAGGTTGGCAATGAAGCTACAGGTGACAAAGCCTTAGCAGTAAGTAGCCTTATCAATGGGGGTTCTGAGGAGCAACTAAATTTTTTTGATGAATTCAGTCCTGGAATGACCGGAATATCTTCAGCAGTCAATGAAACAAAAACAAATGAAGAAAATACTGATCTTAGTAGAAGCAGTTCAAGTTTGATTAGTACTGTAATAGTAGCAGTGGCCTCATCAGGGGCTGGTTCTGAGGAGCAACTATATTTTTCTGATGATTTCAGTCCTAGAATGGTTGGAATATCTGCAGCAGACAATGAAACAAGAAATGAAGAAAAGACTAATCCTCTAATCCTAGTAGAAGCAGTTCAAGTGGGATTAGTACTGCAAAGCCACTGTGGCATTAGCTGAAATAAAGATTTATGTGGAGAAATACCTGAAAAACTTAGCAGAAAAAGAGTAATAGGAAAATGCATTAATGAAGAAAATTTGTGACAAAAATGCAACACTTTCAAGTAAAATTACTGTTTTTCTTTTAAATGATATAATGCAAAAGTTAAAGGAAAAGATATAAAACGGAAGAAGATGGGAATGAGTCCTTCTTGAGAGCTTCTTGGACATTGTCCTGCAATAACATTGGAAGGTTTTGACTCCTCAGCAATCAAAGCTGAAGCTGAAATAGAAAGAGAAAGCTTAGACTCTGAGCTTCATGTTCAGGTTGGCAGCGAAGCTACATGTAACAAAGCTTTAGTAGAGACCTTATCAGTGGCTGGTTCTGAGGAGAAAGAAAACTTTTCTGAAGCTCTCGGTCCTGGAAAGATTTGAAAGAATGAAGAACAGACTACTCCTCGTTGAAGCAGTTAATGCTGGATTAGTATTCAAGCCACTGCGACATTAACAGAAATGCAGTTATATGGACGTGCTGCAAAATTGGCAAAAAATGACGAAAAGAAGACTTTTCTGTTGAGAGGCGAGCTTTTCGAGAGAAGAGAAAGTGGGTCTTTTTGTGCTGAGCCCAGAGATTGACGGCCGAAGCGAAGCTGAGGCCTGCGGCGAAGCACAAAACAACCTTTTACTCCGCGTAACATATACTATTTTTTTTTCAAGCATGCAGGAAAGTCTATTTCAGAGTGATTCAGTGTTGCAATTTTCTTTCATCCTCTTTAAGCAGGTCTAGGTACTTACCCAATTAGTGGTGTATATAAATAGAATGTGTTAGAACGGTGGTGTTCAATGTTCAATGGTTTTAATGGTATTAAATCATAACCAATGGTTTAGATGGTTGAGGTAAATTATGGTAAACTAAAAATGTATAGCATTATTATTAATACTAAATTAATAAAAATGACATTGACAGATAAATATGATGACAACTAACGACATTTAACAGAATTCGAGAACCTATGCGATTTCGACTAAAAACGGTTTCGGGTGGTACTCTCGAGCGCTCTGAGAGTATTCCTATCCTTTGTTTTTTCAACAAGAATGTAAAGATGGCAATAAGATGGTTTATATATGCGCCACCATGACAGTAGCGGTGACATTTGACTTTACTTTTACTGCCTAGGACTTTTTTGCTACTTTTTTTGGTCTCAGGATTAGAAAGCCCACTTTAGGTGTGCGTATGGAGAGAACAAATGACGTACATTTAGTCCGTTTGATAAAAAACGGATTTATATGCATGAAGGCAGATTATTTCCATTTTTTGTACCACCAAGTTCGATGACAGGCTTATATGGGTTTCGTGCGGCACGTGACTACATTTATTGAAAACAAAAAAATATATTGTATTTGTGTGCTTCTGCAGCAACATAACTAAATTTAAAGTTTAGCTCCCGCAAAAAGGTCTTAGTAGGATTTAAAGTTAATGCAAAAAGATCAATTTTATTGCAAACATTATATAATTAATTATTAAATTGAGGTTATATTTACTGAAATTCTGGCAAAATGACGTCATGTGCACGAAACCCATTGACACAATTTAAAGGTTATAAAATGCTGCCATTACAAAAAATGTTGTTGCCAGAACTCACCAAAAATAATAGTGGTGAGCGAAAAAAATTAATCCATGTACAGTTGTGTTCATATATCCATAGTACAGCTAGTTTTGTATTCTGTAAATTGTCTCTCTTTGAAACGTCCGTCATAGTCAATGTCACTTTCTTTATTGCAAATTTTGAATCTTTCCTTTATAATATAATAAAACATTATGCCACGGTTAAACCCCGTCGAGAAAGCCAGAATAATTAATTACTAGAAGATGGACTGTCTATAAGAGAAGTTGCGCACTTAATGGGAAATAAATGCACAATCCTCAAAGTTAAGAGAAAATGGGAAACAACTGGGACATTGTTGTTGTTTTGAATTGAACAACAAACCCTCCGGTTTGTTGTTCTCCTCTCCGGTGCACTACTCAAACTAATGATGAAGCTATTATTGGATATTTGGATGGCAATCCATTTGATGTCGTTCGTAAGGCAATCTATAACACCAATTTTCTAGCATCCAGAGTAACAGCTGTTCGAAGAATTCAGGAATCGAATTTGAAGAACCAAGTTGCTGCAAAAACGATTGTTCTAAATGAAGAACAGGAACGAATAATTTTTGCCCTTAATAATAGGCTGAGAGAGAATTGGGGTAGAGAAGTGTTTACGGATTAAAAAACATTCTACTCGGCATACAATGGCCTTATTTGGGTTTACCGACCTTATGGAACTCGATTTGATGAAGAATACGTCAATAATTCTGAGAAATGTGGACGTTTTTCTGTGAATGTGTGGAGGATAGATCTACAGCACCAAACTACCGAAATATTTTAGAAAATATAATCCTTCCCAGTGTGGAACAACACTTTCCCAATAACGATTAGACCTACATATCAACAAGATAATGTCCTGTTCATACCGCGAGAATAATTAGCGAATGGTTTAATCTCGAGTTTAATGGTAATAACATCGGGATGTTAATGTGGCCTTCTAGAAGTCCTGATATTAATTTTATCGAAGATGTTTGGGGATTAATAACAAAAAAAAATTGTTTTGCCAACTTTAGGTCCAATAGCAGGATCGGACTCGTAAATTTCCTGGAAGAAGCTTAAGAGCAACTATCTGAAGTTCCTGATATTTAACGGCGAATCTGTATAACTCTATACTTCGCAGGCTGCAAGAGCTTCTTCAACGAGATGGGGCAATGACAAAATATTGGCACGCATTGCTGCTTTGGATACAGAGTGTATTGCATTATCCTTCTTTTCTTCATAGAATATAAGATAGTTGAAGGTTGAAGTTAATTATAGTCTTCATTAATAAATAAATTAGATACTCGTTGATTCTTATTATTTATTTTATATTACATTTCTCTGAAATATATTACGAGTTATAACACATCCGGAAGCATTGCTGTACTAGTTTTTTATGAAAATGTGGAAATTAGCGGCATATTCACACTGCTAAAACTCTGTACTACTTTTTTATGAACACAACTGTACTAGAGCTGATACAACGTTTTTCAGGTAAAATAATTGGCAGAAGTAATTCTTAGGACAACAGATTTTCTTATACTAGAGCTGGGACAATGAGTTTTGCTCACCCTGTGCTACAAAATATATATTAAGAGAAGGTTTGTTAACACTGAACCACTAAAACGTCTTACTTAAATGGCTCTTATTCCTGGAACCATAAAATCTTTCTGTTAAAAGTATCTTTGCAGTTATCTACTCACTGTATATGAGCTCTTTTACAAAACGTTAACATTTTTTCACTGTAGAAATCTACAAAAGGTGAAAGACATACTCATGCTATGAAACAATGTACGGACAAAAATCGGCGTAAACACCGAGGTGTATCAGTAAAAACTGTCATTGACTGTCCGCTGAGGACATACAAGTTAGGTAGTGCGTGGGTCACACACGGGTAAAATCACCAACACAGAGTGACCGTTTTACGAGTTTAACCATGGGAATTTCGAGTATTTGAAGAGATACGAAGAAAGTTAAATTAGGGCAAAATTGCACAATTAGAAGTCTATAAAAATGACGTTTTCAAATTTTGCCTGGTTTCCAAAATATTTGTCCGAACATCCATCAGCCACGTCTCCCGTGTGAGAGTGTTTTATGTCTACTGATGAAGATGCCATAGGGCATCGAAACGTCTAGAGCAATTAGAAGTTTGAGGAAAACAACAAGACACTGTGTTTTTTTTTTGTTCCTCATCACCTAACCACTTATTGAAATACCCAAGTTTTCAAACATTTCCTACGCCAACTTTTCCGTATATAAATATTTTTGACTTCGTGGCGGGATACCTTGTATTTCTCATTCACTTACTATTGTCATCAAATTATCTTTGAAATTTTTATTTTATATATATATCTCCTTTCAGCATTGTTGAGAAAGAGTCAAAGTCAAATTTCCAATTGAATAGATACCAATAATAAAATGAATTAGATCTAGAAATTTGCAATAAAAAAACGTGTGTGGTTTTATAATGAACACACCGTACACTGAAAAAAGTGTTTGGTTACACTAAATAACATTTAGTAACTGTTACTAAACACGTTATTGAAATATGGCTTATTAAATATTTGTTAACCGTAAATCACGGATTGTTTAACACATGAGTAATAAATAATTATTATATATTACAAAAACATTTATTTCAGAAAAACTACTTACAGTATTTGTGAATATTTATTTGGTAATAATGCAAACTTGTTCGGTATTAAAAAATAAATATTTGGTAACTAGGAATTTCGTTTATTAATTGTTAATATACATATATTCCATTGTACCAAATCAAACGTTTACTATAACTCTTTCTCAATTAACTGCTTATTATTCACTAATACTTATTTGGCAATAGTTAAGTTATATTAATTTTTGTTTAAAAAGTTGTTATACGTTAACATTGAAATATTGAAATATAATATTCGTTTGTTTGTTAATAAAGATATTTTATTAATATTTAATATGTGCTTTGATGCATTTATTTATAATTAGTAAACATTAAAGGGCATTAAAAAGCTTCCATTTTATAAAAACGTATATTTATTAAATGAACATTACATTATGTACAAAGAACAAACTAAGAACTATTTAAGAAAAGAAAAAATAAAAAATAGGAACTAAAAATATTACGCCTTAAACATATGTAATAAAATAGTTATTTATGTATTAAGAGCGAAAAGTACAACTTTTTTGCTCGGAGAGTGAAGTTTGCCGCTCGACGCGAAGCGGAGAGCGGCAATCACTCGAGAGCAAAAAAGTTACTTTTTGCTCGTAATGCATACAACGTTTTTTCTGCAAACGATCCATTTCAAATAATGTGAATCACAACTGAGCATAACTGAAGTCACAATCTGAAAATTTAAATAAAAGTGACAATGACGTTTTAAATAATTGGTTGAGTGGTGGTAGTTGCTGTTGACAGCAAGCGATAAAATCTTTTTCGCTTGCTGTCCTGGGCAACGCGCGGAAAAGTAAACTCACATTCTGATCCTCAAAAATGGTTAGGTTTTCGTTTGTCTAATGAAAGCGTAAAATGCGTCATTATTTGACGTTTGTAGAAAAATAAAATTATAGGAGCTTATAAAATATCACTCTTTATGCATGTGTTGTAATATCCTTATGTCTCTAAAAACTGTCTAACAACATAGGTAGGTAAAAAAAAAATGTTTTCAGTACTCTACAGTGTGTCCAGTTTAACATGATGTACGTGGGGCTCGTACCTCCGCCGGTTTTGAATAACCTCGATAACCCCATAAGATCCTCATGTACATCATTTTAAATTAGAGGCCCTGCGTACCTATATCTAATAACATGTTTGTAAACTAAAAATGTCTTTTTTTACTACACGAAATAAAGTAACCTATTCTTGATTCATGCACGTACTATATCTATTACCGTCTCCTACAGTGTGGATACACGTTGGAGTGCTCGAAACCTCTTTGAGGTCTATTATAGCGTATTGAGGACTTATTGTTTTCTCAATTACCTCATAAGCTTCCAAAACAGAATTTTTGCTTAGGTTACAAATTTGTTTCAATATGATTTTTATATTTTCGTCGCTATTATACAAAATGTATTCAATTTTGCGAAACTTCGGTTCGAAAGTTCGAACTAAGACCTACTTGAATTGCAAAGCCAGGTTTATAGATATACCCTTTAACACGTATTGAATTTACTACAAATGTATTTTCAGTGTCAACCAATAGATTATAACATATATTATGGTCAATTTTTAAGGAAGAAAATGTCCCTATTACCACGTCATCTTCAAATCCCTTATTTGATAATATTCGGTTTGCTAGTCTTAACTGATGCTTAATCCTAAGGGTAAGTGCAATATTTCTCCTGGAACTTACTATAGAGGCATTAGATTTGCTTTTATGAAAGGCTTCATATCTAATTGAAGAAAGGCGATGTAAGGGCCCAAATTCCTTAAGGGTCCAAATGTATATACATTACCTTCGAGAACCTCTAGGGTTGATTCGAATTCACTATTTATTTCACTTAAAAAAAAGGCATTGAAAGGCATCATTTGTTGCCAGTTAACAAATTTGGTTTTGGTAACAAAATCCTTACTCAAATAAATTACAGATTTATTATGAACTAACCAAATTTAGTGATTTTGTGTTAGTAAATAACGCTAATTTGCAATTAATTGGCAATAGTAACTGTTAATATAATATTGTAATTATGTATAAACAAATTTTAAAATAACAAGCAGTTATTTAATATTACCAAGCTTTTTTTTCAGTGTATGTTCTGTTGAATGTTAAATTATTATTTTTCTGTTACTTACATTCTGCTCTGAGTATGTTACCTACTGTTTTTTTTTCGGACATTGATATTTTAAATTATTGAATTCCCTGTGTTTATGAAGTAAGCTTGTTTGAATTTTTTTGGTACCAAGCTCCCTTTTTTAATACATAAAAAAAAACTGATAATTGAAAAATTGCAAAATCGCATTTGTTTTTGATTGAGTTTAAACACTCATTAATTGAAATTAATAGAAAAGCCATAATAAATATGTTTAAAATCTAATAATTTAATATCTAATCTAAAATCTAATATCTAAGATCTAATAATATAAATATAATAAATAAATTTTAATTGCTACGTTTATATGTTGCTTCGTTGTTGGACCTATGTTACATTGGGGTGGGAAATTCTTGGGGTACGGTCCTATGATGATGAGGAGAGATGTACAAACAAAAACGACTTCTGTTGATCCTCTGATGTTTTGTAGTACCTAACTACTGAGGAAGATGCCAATCCGCATCGAAACGTGTAAAAACAAAAAGAAATGTATAAACTGAGAGGATCCACAAAAGTCGTTTTTGTTTGTCCATCTCTCCTCATCATCATAGGACCGTACCCTAAGAATTTCCCACCCCCATAATAAATAAATGTAATAAAAAATAATTGTAGTATTTCTCGCTACATTTTCATACAAGTCCGAATTTTGAAAAAGAAAGTTTTTATTTTTCTTGCTCTTTTCAACGTGACATTTTCAAATTCAAAATCCGACGTTTTGTTTTAATGCAACCATCATTAACTTCACTTTTTGTTATAAGGTCTTAGATTTTTTTATCGGATCTTGAATCTACTTGCAAATTCTTCATTCGATAATAGTTGACAATTAATTATTCCATTAACTTTCAGGTTAAATTTTAGTGATTTTGTAATGTAGTTGTTAAAATTTGTTTTTTGTTTTTGGGCCACGCATACTTCATAGGTACTTTTCATCGGCCGATTTTCGTCGGGTTGGGTTCAATCGAAAAAGCACACTACAAAGATTAAACTGTTTGATTGGTGGTGAGTACGCAGACTGTCCAATCAAAACCATCAATCAAACGGTTTGTAGTATGCGAGGATTCAACCAGATCCGACTAAACTATTAACTTGTAATTAGAGTTTCATAAAATCACTTAGTTTGATCGTATCGCACGAATTTTCATTAATTTCAGCGGACAAAAAGATCAATAATAGTGTAATTAATTTCTTTACGATAAGATAACTTCGACAGTGACGATAGTAGATCAGAATTTTTCTAATAAAGAGGCGAATTTATAAATTCAAATGAGAACCCTCCTTCTTTTAAATCCGCCGATGACGTGCAAGTCTGCTGATGAGTGTGGTAGGCACGAATAAGATCAATTTTTGACGTTTTTGAAGACATTTTGTTCTTATTCAGGTTATTTATAAACACTCAATACGATGTATACCTGAAGTTGTTCATGTTACCGACTACTGCATTGAAATTAATGACAAAGCAGTGACGTTGATTTGTTTTTTTTTTAATATAGAATTCAGGAATTCAAACGAGTTTTCATGGGTTGAGAATACGAAAATTTTCTTTCAACTGTATTATTTATCCCTTATATATAAAGCTTACTTGAGCAAGGAATAGAAAGACCACTGAGTTCCACGTGCGCCCTAGTGCATCTAATGCATAGTGAATTTCATATGAAATCAGTTGTCACGAATCCGAATTGAATACCATTGAAGTTAAGACAACTTTTTAAGCACAAATTTTGTTCGCAACTGTTAACCATATAGCTACAGTAACTTCTAAAAATATCAATAATTATTAAACCATACATTTGAATAATAATTACCACATTAACAGTTTTATTTTTCCTGAAATGTGTGTATAGATAACAGTGAACTTTAATATATATCGTAATTATTATTATTGCGATATAAAGAACGAGTGCATATGGTTTTATTTGTTTTATTACACGATATGAATTATGAAAGCTCGTTTCCTATGTTCCATGAACGAAGATGTTATTAAAAAGGTTTTCCACAGATACTATTTTTACGATTATCTACGTCAGATAACTGGAACTTATTGGTATTAATTTGTTTTCTTAGTATATTCAGGAAGATTAGGAATGTCTATAAATATTTGTGCCGTATAGCTTCCAGAAAAAATGGTTGGGCCATAGCTATAATAGTAGGTAGTTACTAGACTGAAAATAAAAATACATCTCAGAATTCTCACAAATTTCAGCTTTTCCTTGCTTTGTAAAGTGGTTTATTCCATTAATTATATCTATAATATTACTTCCACGTATTGTGTAGGTGTTATCGATGATAGACTTCCACTAATAGATAACGAGTAAAATTATTCTCTACACGACTAACTTGGTGATACATAGGGCGTTCACACTGAAAACATGGTTAATTAGTATGCAAAACTTGGTCATTGAGGTTTGGCTAAAAACCATTGTGGCAAAGAAGCATCGCGAACGCAGATTCGAGTATTCCAAACAAAACAGCCTTATAGTGTCAAGGCAAACGAATTGTCCTCCAACTTGATCTTTACCCTTCCGAAATTCAAAGTTAAATAACATATTGCTTTACCAAAGCACGAATGCGAATAGTCGTTGACAACAAATTATAGGTTTAAGTACACTTTCCTTGCATTTGCAATAATTGCTGGAATAGACTTTTCACATACATAGTTTCGTCAATGTCCAAAAGAACAACAAACCTTTACATAACAATTTTTTGAAAGGCTTTGTTACCGCGGATCAATAGCACTTTGCACAAAATAAAAAAAGCAAAAGAGAAAATGTTCACAAAAACTAGTCGTTGCGGTAAAGTGGATGGACAATTCTGTTATTGGGATTTGAACTTTTTTTCTAAATCCGCTAGCAATATAGGTTCTTAATTGGTCTTAAATGATTAGTATTTCGAAATTAATTTATGTAAGTTGTGGCTTTTAATCGAGCCGGAACTGGCCAAGGCGAAATGAGATTTTAAGTAGTTTCTCTAAGTGATTGGTTGGGGAATAGTCAGAACCAAATCTATCTCATCAGGGGAAACTACTTGCGCGCCGGAAATAGCAGACAAAGAAACCCCTGAACAGCTGAAGAAGAAGGTTGGTGCTTATAATTGTTTGTTGATATATCAGGCAAGCAAGATTTTTTTAGGAAGATTATATTAATTATTAAGTGTCTTTTTATAAACAGATATTGGACATAAACATTACATCCATGACTCTCTTCTTAATGACAACCTTGACAAATAAGAGTTTTGATATTTAAATATACAGGGTAATTCAAATTCGACCCTCACCATTGGGATCTCGAAAACCATAGGAGATATTTGGCGCAAAGTTGTGCATTTTTTAGTTTTATCAATTGTTGTTTTAAAACTTGAATAACTCCGACAACAACCGAAGAAATTTAAAAAAAAAACGAAATTGTGAGGAAATGTTATAATTCGCTTTCCAATATGTCCAAAAGTTTAATTAAAACCAACATCGTCTTAGTTGTCCTGGACTTCATCAAAACTTTCTGTTTTTTGACATCACTTGACAGTAGTTGTTAATCGAGATTAGGCGATCAGCTCATAGTATTTTCAATTAAAATTAATTTTTCAAATCAAGGGAAAAGGGATATGTTACAGCTTTAATTCAAAATATGATATGAACAAAAAAATTAGAAACAAGAAAAATATTACAATAAATGCTCAAAATTACGACCTTCTTCTTGGACGCATAAACGATCGCGACGATGTAAGTTAGAGGCAGCCCTGACAATATCCCTTCTTCTAATAGATCTAAATTGGGCAACAATGTTATCTCGAAGACCTTCTGCGGTGTTGTGTTCTTGCTCCCCATACTTTCTATTTTTCAAAATGCCCCACAAAATCGTATCCAAAACTGTAAGATCGGGAGATCTTGCCCGCCATCTCACCGGTCCCGAATTTCCCATCCATCTATGAGGAAACCTTTCATCCAAATACTCACTCACCCCTCTAGTATTATGTGGAAGGGCCCCGTCATGCTAAAACCTTCATGTATTGTAATTCTCAAGGGGCAAAGTATCATCAACATATTCTTCAAATTCATTGGTCAAGAACTGGCGATACGTTTCACCATTCAAAGGTCCATCGAAAAAATGAGGTCTGCGGATTTCTTCTTCTTCTTCAGGTATCAACCCGTTCCGAATATTGGCAATCATGACTTTGTTTGCAGCTGATTGAAACAATCCCGTTGAAGGGTTTTCAAACCAAGTTCGCAGATTCCGCAGCCATGAGATTCTTCTCCTGCCGGGTCCTCTTTTTTCTTTGACTTTCCCTTGTATTATGATTTGTAGTAGGGAGTATCACTATTCATTTCTCATGACTTCGACCAAATATTCGAGTTTTCGACTCTTGATGGTTTACATGATTTCCAGTTCTTTATTCATTCTTTTGAGCACTGCTTTGTTCGTTATGCGAGCTGCTCACTGTATTTTGAACATTCTCCTGTACAGCCACATTTCAAATGATTCAAGTTTTTTAGTCGTGGCTTCTGTTAGCGGTCAGGATTCTACGCCATACAGTATCTGAGGATTTGGTCGTTATAAATTCCAGCCCATACATTTAATTTAAAGCGTACTTGTGATTTTACTTCCCTAAAGTATCTAGGGTTATTGTTATTGACGCTCTAAATGTGCTCATTGTTTCTTGCCACAGTTTGTAATTTTGGCAAAAATCCATCCTTGAAATGTGTATCTTGTAACATTTCAAACAACTTGTTTTTAAATTCCCTCCAGATGCAAAACAGTATGACATGAACATCCGACGCGACTTGATAAGTTGATTTTGAAGGATTCGCATTTATCTAAAAAAAATGCATGAACATTTTACTTCACTTTTTTTTGCAATATAAAACTTTTTTTATCTCTACCAATAAATTATTTCTGGTCTATTCGTTCATTCTGCTTCAAACTGTTCCTATCAAATTTGTAATAAAGCTTTAACATATCCCGTTTGGCTTCATTCGAAAAATTAATTTTAATTGAAAATATGTGCTAATCGCCTAATCTCGTTTGACAAGTACTGTCAAGTGATGTCCTAAAACGGAAAGTTTCAATGAAGTCAAGGCCAAATAGGATGATATTAATTTTAATTAAATTTGGACATTTACGAAAGCAAATTATAACTAGTTTTACATCAGTGAAATCAGAATAAAACGTACTATTTTTCTGTTTAAAAATCCAATATGGCGCCATAAGAAAAAATAAAGTTGATGATGGCTGCCGAAAATCGAAACGTCGGGTTAGAAATATCACTCCGCCTTCTTGTAGATGAGAAAAAGATGCCATAAGAATTTATCAATCGTTTTCGATTATCTCTTCAAATAGAGAATTTATTTGAAGGGAATATCAGAAATAAATAAAAACATTTTCTCAAAATTTCGTTTTTTTATATCTTCGGACTTCGTCGGATTTTTTTTAGGCAACTGATAAAGCTAATGCGCAACTTTGCCCCACCTTGCTTAAGCGATCTCGTATCTCTTATGGTTTCCGAGATTCCAATAGTGAGGGTCGAATGTGAATTACCCTATATACAGTGTGTTTTCTTTAAGACGATCTATAGGAGCTTCTATGCAGTTCATGTGAGGAAATTCCCTATGATTTTTCTTTAACGCCTCATAGCAAATTTAACTGAAAAGTAACCTGAGTTACGTCATAAATTTGCGTGGCATTCAACCCAGAGGAAGAACTGTAAGAAAAACACAAAAAAACATCAAATGTCATTGCATAGAAACCCTAAGGCTCAACTTAAAAAAAAACACACTGTATGTAGACATAATAATATACAATGTGTCCAAACAATATATTGTTGTTATTGATGCCCTAGAAAACCTCCATTTGATAATCGTAATAAATGGTTCTCTCATATCTGAGATATTACAGATGATGCTTGTGGGAAAATAAAACAATCTGATGACTAATACTAAGATTAATTATTTTTAAATAAAATAATTTCTTTATTCTTTGTTGTATTTGGAGTTACTGGTAATGATTTCCAAGAAGGCCATCATTATATCTTAAAGGAAAGATAATAATAATTATAACATTGCTTCTTCTTCTGTTTGACGTCTATGTGGCTTCAGCTGCTAATTATTATATTATTAGAGTAATTATGGGACTTTATTACTGACATTTATCTTTCAAGGAGTTACCAAGATGACGAGTTGTTGAAATAAGTAACACGGAAGGATAATTTAAACTTGGTTAATAATGATACGTCTTTGTTTTTATACTGCCAGCAGGAAGACAATATTATAATTGCTATACCTAGCTGAGAAAAAATCATAACGAATAATATTTTGTAATTTTTTTGATCTCACATTAATTGATCTAGTCAAGTAAGTTTTCATTAGAAAACCGTAAGGTGTTTATTGCCTTTCGCTTTTTAAATATTTATAGTATGAAACCTCCAAACAATCTCCCGAAAATCCATTAAACCCGGCGGGCCTGATGGTTTCCCCTTAGAAAAATATTTATAGCCATAGTTCTCGCAACGAAAATTGCTTATTTTTCCAATCTCAAAAGCATTTGTACTTACTTTAAAAATCCCCTTGGTACACACAATGAAATTAATCTTTGCAATTTCCCCGAGAGGTATAGAAAGTGACTCAAAAGCCCATCAAGCTCCGCAAAAGCTCGATGTTTATTACCCCCTATTGAAATTCGTGACAAGGGTTTAATTCTTCATGGGGATTCTTCGATGATTTATTGTGGTGACTTAAGTTTTCGAAATAACTGTTATTAAACTGTTTACCCTTGGCCATCATCTATAAAAGCATTTGGCAGTAGCACTGCAAAAACTCTTCGGCCGGTCTTCAGGTAAATATCAAAAAAGGTGTCCATTCATTCATCGTTAACTTGTCAGTTCATAGAACTTGGGTTAATCTCTCACTTTCGCTGGAACTACCGACACTTACAAAACCATGACAGTACTTTGCCAATGTTTTCAATAGGGCTACAAGAGGCAGTAAAATTTGAAAGCTTAACTATTATCCCTGTTTCAATAAGTGCATGTTAAGACCTGTCCCATTTCTTTTATATACCTACTTACTTACTTTACAATCAGTCGTGTTATTTCCTATTCAAATTCTAATTATATATTTCAGTAGGTCACTGTTGAAGTTCGTGATTGGATGCCTTATAAAATAAAGGGAGTGAAGGCTAACAAGGAAATCCATAAGATTCCTGGAAATTAAATCGGGCTAATAATATTGGTTCATGTAGTTTCCCTAAACAGAACGAACAGGTCACGAGGAATGCAACGAGAATTGACACATAGAGATTCTTACTTGTGTGTCAACGTGTTGATGATGGAATAATGCATAACTCATGTTTGATTTATTGATATTAATAACAAAAAGGTTAACTAAAAATATAAAAGAGAGTGTTTTTTAGAAACAGTTATAAGATGTGAGATGTCGAAAGAAAAAAATGGCGTAGCAAAATTGTCATTTACTTTTTCTATTCTCTCAGAATTTCATATCCAATTTGACGACTTTTTATAAAAACACCTGGTATAAAAACCATAATTTCACAGGCAAATATAAGGAGATCTACAACACACGTGTATCACTCACACTCCTCTCGACCTGATAATGAAGAACCTGAACCATTAATAAAGAGTTTCAATTGTCAAACTTGACACTAAATATCAGAAAATCACTCATAGATCGCTATTCGTCAGAAAGTTAATAAATATTTAGTAGCAAACACCTCTTCTTATTCTGCTATGCTGGTAGACACTTTTGTAGGTCGTCTAGAGCTCTATGAGTGGCTCTAGATGACCTCTACTACACTCGCCTTTGAGTCTTATATACACTCTCAATAGCACAGATAACAGACAGATTTTCATTCCTATACAGTAATTTGATGAGACTGTGGATCAGTTCTGATGATTATTTAAAAATATTTGGAAGTTCTTTTTCAATTTCATTTATAGTTACAGTACAACTGTATCGGCAACTTACATTCCCTTTTAACAGTAAAAATTTTAGTAGTTTCTTCTTCTTTTCTACCCTTGTTTTTCTTGATAACAGATTTTTTTAACCTTTTTTCTTTGGAATAACTTCCCCTATAATTGTATCATTCCGTACTTCTTCTGGTACTCTCTGTCACCCTTCTTTTTAATAATTAGTCTCCTTTTCATAACCCGCTTCTAAGGTACTTCGATTGAAATACTGTTATTTCTTGAGCATCCTCGGGTAGGTCCTAGTTCTTGAATATGATATTTTGATACTGCCTTTTTTTTTGTCTGTGGGAACTTATTGTTCTTCTCGACTTGTTTAGCATTGTCACCCGTTTCCATCTTGTTGGAAAGTGTTGAAGTCTCAGGGTTTGAATTTTTTTGCCTTCCACTACAGTCACAAATTCGGTTTTCAGCTCACTGCCTCCCTTCTTCTTTTTAATAATTACTCTCCTGGTCAAAATTTTCAGTAGGTACCTTATTAGATACCGTCTCAACCGGAAGAAGCTTTATGCTCTATAAATGTCCTTAAGATCTCCCGGAATTTACCGTCCCCTGGGGTATTTTCTTTCTGGGGTCCTTAAGATACCCCTAAACTCAGATTCCAAATAGTTCTCTTAACCACCAGGATGTAATATAATCATTTAGCCTACATCTTCTTTCGAGCATCTGGCCATATTATTTGGCTTTATCCTGCTTGCTTCATCATATTGTTTATGTTCTAAAAACGATGTTCTTCTTGCGCCTGCCAGAAGCTAGATGCACCCGACTCTAGCTCGCTCAGCTTTTAATCTCATCAGCGACCTGGGTGCTCCCGCAGGAATGTCTTCAATCGTTGGTTGCTTTTGTTAAGCAGCATGCTTCCGATGTGCCTTCATTGACCGTCTCCGACTCTGGCCAGAGTCAGCCATTCCTCAACAACGCGATGTCGGTTGGACATCTCGCTTCTTCGGGCCTTGATACCACTGCGCGTTCCACAGTAGTGATATCCAACAGCGTGACGTCTTGCGTTTATTATAGCGTCTGTTATCAATTGCAGATTTCCGCGAATGGTGCCTTTGTTATCAATTGCAGGTTTCCACGAATGGTGCTTGAAATTGTTTAGTTTTGGTCGGGAGAATGTCAGAGAATCTAGAGATCTACCTGCTGCAGTTTGTCGCATCAATATGACTGCACCCCTTTAATGGGGTTCTTATCGTAATCATGCGTGCTACACACCAGAAAGTTATCTGATGTGTAGCACGCATGATCTCGTGTAGCATGTACATTTGGTGTGTAGCACGTACTCTTGGTGGGTAGCATGCATTTTGAGGTAAATATTGCTAGCAATTTTGGTTTCAGTTAGAGAGCCAGAATCTCCGGCTTCCGTCAAAAAAATAAGGTCACACTTCTTGGCACTTCCTTTACAACCCGTTGACTTTCCAGGATATAGTGATGAGGTACTCAGTAGAAGTAATCAACGGAGCGGAGTTTTTCGATTATCTAGTCTAACAGGGAGTTTTTAAACTTGGATTCAAGCCAAACCTTGAGAAGGCCATTGTTGGTCATTCCACTAACCACACTAACCTGAACTAAGATTTTTCTGGATTTTTGCAGTTTTCGAGTTACTTCCCAGCTAGTTGGTCGAGTGGTTTTCTGTCTAGCAAAGCCCTAAGATTGCCTATGGCTGTAGCATTAGCTCTACACTTTGCTTTTCGCTTTTCTTTTGTTGCTGCCCCCTAACCTGTAGGTTGAACTATTTATCCACTTTGAATTGATTATTTCTGCTTTCCATATGCATAATCACTTGAAGAACTTTAAGTTTCACAATTATTGTTGAGAGTTAATCTGACTGGAGGCAAAAACTTGTAACAGATTCTAGAAGAAAAATGATTGGAAGATTGAGTAAAGTTGGTATTGCTGGCCTCCCTAGCCTCCTGATATATTTTGAAATAATTTTTGCTTACATTTTAATAATAAAGTAGGAATGTTCAATTACTTGGGGGTTACGCAAGACACTATCTTTCAGTCTTAACAAAATCATACACC
Organism: Taphrorychus bicolor; assembly: GCA_951812265.1. Taxonomy (NCBI): domain Eukaryota; kingdom Metazoa; phylum Arthropoda; class Insecta; order Coleoptera; family Curculionidae; genus Taphrorychus; species Taphrorychus bicolor. The sequence goes on from OX638302.1 coordinate 19,891,617, forward strand.
TTCTGGTGGTATACTGACACCCTTATAACTAAAACTTGAACTGCTGCTGCCTTCAGAATTACTTCTGCTTTCCTGATGCATCACTTGAAGAACTTGAGGTTCACTATTATCGTTAAAAGTTAATCTGAGTAGAGGCAAAAAAACTTGTGTGAAACTTCAAACAATTTTTGCTCACATTTTAATGGAAAATAATGATGTTCAATTACGTGGGGAGTAAGCAAGACACCCTCTTCCAATCATAATAAAACAGTCTCAAACACCTTCTGGTGCTATTCTGATGTCGTTATAACTAGACTCTGAGCTGCTTGTCCACTTGGAAAATGCGAATAATGTTACATTTTGCTAGGATTACTTCTGCTTTCGTGTTGCATAATCACTTGAAGAACTTCAAGTTCACAGTTGTTGTTAAGAGTCAATCTAACAGAGGCAATAGCCGTTATTTAACAATTTTCATGTGAACTATCTTTCTTGCCTTCATGACAGCTATCTGATTTAATTTTTCGTTGTTTAGGAATTCTCTATTTCAACTGGCTGTTAATTTTAAGGCTTAGTCTGTTGTCTTTGTCTCATTGAAAAACGTTAGTTTTTTTAGCGAGTCGTTAGGCCCTTTTTCTTCTTCTATTCTCTCAAATATGTTTTTATTTTATTTTCTCAATCATTTCTGTCCCTCTTCTCTTTTAGGAAGCTTTTTAACTTCTTTTGCTTACCTTTTTATATATCTTGCCTTATTAACCTATTCCTCATTCTAGATTATTATACTAATTATATAAACTTGTGGGTATAACTTTTTAACTTACTAGATGCGAGTCGATATTTCTTTGGTTCTTCCAAACATGTAGATTCCTCCTTCTTATTCGAGGTTTTTTTATTTTTTTTTACTTGTTTTAAAGTTACTGTTAGGCTTTCTAGTCACATAGGCTTATTTAGTAGATAGACTCGTAATACTTCTTTTAGTTTGTCTCTGTCTTAATCTAGTTGTTTTTTTGTTTTATAATGGTTTTATTTAACAATTTCAAGAGATTTTGGTTTTACTTTATTGGCAGTTTGTCTTTAATATTTTGTTTTTCTTGAATCGTTTATTCTCTTATTCCAGTTTTGCTTCTTTCTTGTACAAGTCCATATAATCTGTTGCATGTTCGGATTTTTTTTAACATAACCTTCCTCAGAAGATGTTGAGGAGTCCCGCAACGAGGCCATATGTGTGGGTGCTGTATATCAGATGTTATTGAAGTACTTTTTACTTTTAATAAATCTATTCTATTATATCTCTAAACACCCAATCGAACCGCCCAACCGCATATTTTTCATCTGGTAATTGGCTTGATGAGGGGCCTTGATGGCTCCCCTTTATAACGCGTGTTGGTTTAAATGAGATATTGTTTTCCCCAGTTGGTGTTCGCGGAACCATTACTCGGCACCTTCTGGTGCAAGTGTAATGCTGAGCCATTTAATGAGAAACCGTCACGCTGTTTTTCCAACATCCTCCGTGTATGTACATGCACACCGATGCATATGTTATAGTTGCGAAAAAAAATTAAACAATACACTTCATAATAATTGTGCGACTAAAGTGCCAATCACCGCCGTCAGAGTGCGTGGTACCGGGATTCGAAGAATTTGCAGAAGCCCTTGATAGACTACTCTTTAAACCTGTTAAAACTCGATTTTACATTGTTTTTTTTTGTGAAGATGGAGCTTCCAAACTGACGTCCTGCGAAGCTTCAGGCATGGTTCCTAATAAATCTTTCACGACTTTACGAGTCTTCGTTAATTCGCTGAATATAATTTTCTCCCATAAAATCCTATTTATATAAAGCACAGAACAACCACTTTTTCCCCGAACCACAATTTGTGATATAGCAATTATTGCAATGAAAGCTTAATAGCCCCATAAAGCATAGGCAGTAAAAGTATATTTACACATTGTGTATATTTACTCAGTTTACATTTATTATACTAGTTTTTCAATTACTGTTTATTAGTTTCAAACAATTTTCACTCGTCATCTAGAAGTTTTATTTAAAACTATGCTTCTAATTGCTAAAAGTGTTGATAAGAAGTTGGAGTGTTAAACTATACAATCTGTTACCATCCATTGATAAATTTTTCCAGAAAGGTTTCAACTTTGTCAATTAACTTGCTTTTTCTAGACATTTTTTCAGATCAAACCTAAGCCCATAATTAGTTGATTTTAAACATAAATTTTTCTCAGTTTTAATCAGGTTTCTAGACCAACATTTTGTTATAGATTTTAGTAATTTATTAGTATTAGATGGTAGTATTAGACATTAAGGAAGCTATGGGACATATTAACCAGGAATTTTCACAAGATCTTGCCAAGTTGTTCCAACACTGCCTAACCACTACATATTTTCGATAGAAGGCAGATTTCTAGGAACAAACTGATGATGTAGCTAGGTAATAGCCAACTATTTTATGGAAATTTTCTGGTTCCTATACGTGGACCACACCTTATTATTTCGAGCTATGGCGAGGGCGAACTTCAAAACTTCCTCTTACACCTCAACTCTATCAACCCAAAACTTCAATTCACTATGGAGATAGAAAAGGAAGGACATCTACCGTTTTTGGATGTTTTCGTATCAAGGAGGCCGAATGGGAAGCTTGCGTACAAAAGTCATAAAGACTCTCTCTGTGAGAGCCAAGAGAATTTGTGAGCCGGCTGACTTGGAACGGGAAATGAAGCATCTGGAAAGAGCCTTTTGTGCAATAGATACAGCAAGCACGAGTTTGATAAGGCTGTCCGTCCAAGGAATGTAGAGCGCCAAGAATGAACAACGGGAGGAAATGAAGAAAACCTCGGATGGACTAGTCTTCCATTCATCCACAAAGTAACGGACAGGATCGGCAGGCTACTGAAAAAGCACAATGTTAAAACTGTCTTTAAACCAACTCGTACAATAATTCAGATCGGTCAAAGACCGCAGAGATTAACGAGAGAGGCCATTGAGATCTTTAAACACGTCAACAATTTCAAGAGGAAGGAGGAAATTAAGTTTCTGAATGTAGACTGGAAGCGAGGTGTACGACATACTTCAAGTGCGCCGAAACCCCGCGCCACCACTGCCTCCACCCAGTCCCACTACTGCAGTACGACGGCGGGGGAATAAATACCACGGAGCTCACGCAGTGTTGCCGCCTTGATATGTTTAGAAAGTACTAAAATTTACTGAAAATTGTACGACATTGCCTTCTAAGGTACTAAACTCTAAACTAGGTCATAAAAAGTAAAAAAAAATACTTCGGAAGGAGAGCACAGAACCACAGAAACCCTAACTCTCTGAACATCAGCCAGTCTCACTCCAGCTTGTCTAGATATTGGGATCCAACTGCGTATACAATAACCATGTGTTCATTGCAAGCCGTCATCTAGCCAACTACGAAATTCATTTGTTATTTTGAATTATGTCGTGAATTACTTCATGACAAAACAAGATGATAACTAATAAGAAAGGTTGAAGCACTCAAAGCTGATTGGGAAGAGCCAGTCAAATAGATCATGGTGAATCAAGTTACGACGTGCCTTTAAAACCCTCTTCTATTAACTCAAAAAATCATAGCCAACTAGATGCCGTTTTGTAAGGAAAACACACAGGAAATGTACCCGTAGGTACATTTCATGTGTAAAAATGACAACTGACGTAAATACGTATAGTTTTAAGTGTTCTGACAGATCCCTATGCCCGCAGTGTGTGCGTCCAAACTGTAAACATTGTACTAGATTTGGGGTTATGGGTACTAGAGTACTAAATGAGATGCAAAAGGACTAGATTATTTAGGACAATTGTACTAAGGGTGGCAACACTGAGCTCACCACAGCAGTGCTGTCAATCTGGGAGCAATTACTCCATTTGGGTGTAATTTTTTTATGCGTGGGTAAAAGGGGTACGTAACATCGGTCCTCAATCTGGTTGCCTGAAAATCAACTCAAAGAATCAATCTGATTGAAAATCGCCATTTCCTGAAAGTCCTACTGATTCATTTTAGGACTAGGAGTTATTGGAGCAAAAAGAGTATTTAAAACACTATTTAGCCGTAGAACTCCCGTCATTAATTGATTTCTGTATTAAGAAAACGGTAGCAGCGTTTTCAGGTGGCAGCTTGACAGGGTTTTGAGAGTATTCCCATCCTTGCATTCTTGTTGGAAAACAAAGGATGGGAATACTCTCACAACGCTTTAGAGCCGCCACTAGAAAACGCTTATATATATAATATATATTTTAAGTAAATTAAATTTTTTCTCTATGTTGTCATCATGTTACTCAGAAATATAAAAAAAAATTAAATTTACTGAGTACAGTAAGTACAAGATTGGAGTAAAGTTGGGTACAATTCAGGCATGTATTAGGAGTAAAAGTGGGTAGTTTCAAAATTTCTGTGGGTTATTTTGTTACAGCAGCCTTACAGCACTGCACCACAGTCGATTCAGTCAACGTCGGGAAGCACGGGAGATCCCTTCGCCAATTGCTTCAGACGAAACGTCAGGAAGAAATTCCATTGGACTACGGCTTCAAAGCCCGGAAAACACTTTAGATTGTAATTTTCGTAAACATCAGTTTTTTTTCGAATATCTTCGGAAGCAGAAAATTTTCGGACATTTTAAAACGTCATTACTCAACTTTGCTCCAATCTGTACCTCTTACGGTTGTAGTTTTTGTTTGGCCGGGTAGTACTGTACCCGGCAAGTAAATTTATATTTTTCTGACCGCTGAAGCCACAAAAAAATCACTTACAAATGTCTAAAATGATTTTTTTTTTACTTATTTGTTTTCATCTTTGCCAAATATTTTATAAAAAATTTAAATTCTTTAATATATATTTTTTTATCAAGCCTTTTTTCCAAATTTGCTTTTGTAATAAAAAAAAACTATTTGTTTGCAATGCAATTTTGTTTTACAATTTTTTTTTGTAACACTTCTTCTACAAGAATGTACAGGTTTATTTTTTTTTCTTTGACGAGGGACCTAATATTGTGCATTTTTTTCTTATTTTTTTTATTATTTTTTTCTTTGCATAATTTTTGTTTTTGTGTCGTGTAATCTCGGTATACGCAGATTGCCCTAGTCTTCAAGATATTAAACAACTGAAACACGCCTAGGAATTCTAGTAGCTTTTTTTATACATGTGCTTTGAGGACCTTTTCTAAAAAGGCAACCTTGGAAAACTTCTACCGTTCAAAGATCAAATCTAACTTTGCCCTTTTATTGTTTCCTAAAAAATATATTTCAAACCATCACAAAAGCAGTCGGTTCAGCTACGTTTCACGAACGTACTCAAGTTATAGCCACATACTTGTCAGACTTGTCTGTAAATACTCGAATAAGGCACGAAAAGAAATAAAAGCACTTTTTAAAGTACTTTCCCACACTCACTTAGACATGATTGCAGACAAAAGTTGTCTTGGTGGGTTTAACAGTATTATGCAGAAATAAATGTTTTACAGAAAGTAGCAAAAGAACGGCAAATATTAAATCTTTTTGGCTGACTATAAGGAGAAATAATGTGGCAAAAAAAAATTGCATTCCATAGTTTTATTCTGTCTGGCCGATCGAAAAGAATCCCAGAAGGAAATTTAATAGCCTATCCCCGCACAAAAATTTGGCAGGTAATATAAGAAATATGAAATTACAGGTTACGTTGTTTCATCAGGTAAATTAATCATCAGCTTATTAGATTGCGAAAGGATGTGTGGTCTTCTTTCTCTTTCTCCTCGTGAAGTTCTCATTTATACAGGTAATAATAATACAAACTAATACATTGATAGAGCGAAGAGTTTAGATTCGAGAAGAAAAAGCACTTGCGAGATATTAAATTAAAATTCCTCTATTATAGATCTGATATAATTTAAGCTTTTGGTGGTTAATTGACCGGCCACATCCTAGAAAACAGACCATTAATCAAACCTTAACAGATTGACGTCGGTAGGCCGTCAAGGGCCCACCCCTGGAATTATACCCTTTACAAATCATATCGAGTTCGTTTGGGATAGAGTGACACCAGGCAACTTAAAATTGTTTCAACAAAATGATTCAGCGACTAAAATTTCTACTGATCTCTCTAGAGTGCCGGTGAGAAGTTGGGTAAAAGCCAATTTGAATTCTTCGTGGAGTTGTGCCCACATAACAAACAAAACGAGCCGATGGTTATCGCAAACCCGGCCCGTCTGGTACCCATTTTCCATTCACTATTAAAAAAGAAGCGCCATCGTACACCGTCCTTTTGGGTTTCTTTTTAATGGAGTGGAATGTGTGTCTGGGACATAAAAGATTTGCTTTTGCTCGTGTTTCCGACCATTTGTGCTGGTGATCAGGCGGATTAAATGTTTTTTTTTGTGGCAGCGGCAATATAAGAAGTTTTTGATTGTCTACCGTTCATTAACCGACTTCGTCTGATGCAAAAGATGCATTTGCTGCTTTAATTCCCACCTAAATACACCCACGAATTCTTTGAACGTTGACAAGTCCCTATTTGCTTTCCCGTCGTATTTGCAAACCGTAAACTACGTTTGCTTTTTCGTTCAAATATTCATATTTGCCCGGCCTGGTCAAAGCTTTAGCCGCCATGGGCCATCATCATTAGACCGTCAACATGATTCTTTGTTTCTGCGCCTGGTGTGTTTGAGGACTTAATTTAAAACGGCCATCAAAGTGCAACGATACGAATTCGTCATGAATAATCATGACCGTAAAAGTTCCCTCGAGACAGCCGTTTGTTTGTAGATTTTGTTAAGAAGATTCTTATATAAAATTTAAGGCTCTTTTTACTTTACAAACCCTATCTGAGGCTTAAACTTCAAATTTGACGTATATTGCATTACATATGTATCAAAGTATTTTGTTTAATTTCAGATGAAATTTAGAAGTAAATATCACACATGCTTTTGTCATCTTCTTTTGCTTGAAACTCATTGGATTAAATCAGTAAACCCTTCAACGCGTCCCATTTTTACGCTTGAACAGTCATTCCTGGAAGCTTGTCGAAATTGGTTACTGGAATGCGATTAGTTTAGCGATATCTTGGAAATTTCCCTCGAGTGTGTCTGCTTTTGCATGGAAAGTCGAATGTCAACATAGACAAGACGCCTTGTGCCCGAGAACACAATGACATATTAGGGCCGTTTACAAAATAATTTGACTTGTTGTTGCTTAAGAATTTAAACATCAAGGAAGTGTCATACCTGGTACCCTGAGTAACCGTACGTACGCTTTTCAAAGTACTATATGTAAGTGATCTAACACGGATTGCCATAGATTACGGAGTCTTTACCGGATCGAGTGCACCATTAACGGCGCGGTCTCGAGAAGAAATTGCCTTTTTAGTAGGAAGTCGCGGTACGCATTCTGTACCATATTCACTGTAGAAAAAAAAAATGTTCTGTTAGTCTACAGGTGTTCCACGTTTGAATGTTCATGCTCGGAGGACTTTTAGTCGTCCTTTTTGACTGACTTTCTACCTTGTGACATATCTTCTCTCGTCCTTGTTACCTAGAAAGTGGTGAGATTCTGTAAAGAAAATCGTTGCTTTTCGTATTAGATCATTTTAATACCGTAATTCTGTTGAAAGGACTCAGATTTGTATTTCAAAAAACAAAAGTCTTTGTTGATAATCATAGTAACCTCAACTTAAGTTTCCAATTAATAAGTTTCAGTTTTTGCATTATAGATATTTCTACAAAAGATTTATAAACTTAACCACGCTAAATTACTAATCTTTATAGATAATCAAACAACTTCAAACCTCTCATGTTCATTTATACAGTGCTTCAACTATTCGCTCTCACTAGCTTTGCAGTTTAATAATTTTTTTTAAATAATTTTTTGTTTTTTCAAAATAACAGTAGACAAGGCAGCAACAGTTCGGGCCCAGTTTCGCTCGCCATTATATTTGAGTTTTTACCTGGAGTCTAAAAACTGATAGTTGTCTTGGTCTTACTTAGATATTGTCCTCAATACCTCCATAGCCTCACCACTTAACTACGACGGCTGTAGTGTTCATGCATGCGCCTTTTAACAAAATTTAAAATTTAATATTTTAAGTTTACAAATAATATTTGTATTATCTTTACGTTGTAACGTATCTAATGCTAGATAATAAAATTGCTAAATAGAAGGAAGATAAACTTGTGATCCATTGTTAGTTAGTGACTAAAGTCTTAACGACGATCTTAATAAAAATCGCAATCTTTACGTTGTCCCAAAGGGCGAAGTCTTTTCTACACATTTCTTCTAATTTACGTTTTTTAGATTTTTAAATGTGGAGCTTTAGTTTAAAACCAATACCGGTATTTACTCTCAACGTGCAAACATGACTACGGGATCTTACAGATTTACCAACCTGACAAAATTTAAATTTTCAATTGCTTTTTCCACAAATTTATAAGACTAACGTGGTATTTAGCCAGAACTTTAATTACTTTTCAACGATAAATTACCAACATTTTTCGTTTTTTTTTGTGACAAAAATTTATTGTTACCAATGAATGAGTATTTTGGTTCAAAATAATAATTTTTACAGTAACAGGAAAACAATAATTTTCTTGCACAAAAATTAAAAACTCTCAATATTTATAAAAATATCTGGAAGAGGAAAAAAAATCTGAAAATATTTATTAGTCCTTTACATAATTTAAAGCTTAAATAAATTTAAGAGTTTTCTAAGAATATATAGTGTATCCAAGAAGGTGCAATTAAGGTAGTAAGTGATTTAGGTACAAGTAATGTCAGCCTCTTTTTTCAATGATTCCTAGAATTTTCTCTAGATTTCCTCGAAGCGTCGATAATTCCTTGAAAAGTCAATAATTCTCAAATTTGCTAAAGTTCGGAAAACGCTTGCTCACGATGCTTCTAAGATTTTTGTGCCTATTCTTCATTCCCCAAATATGCTTTTAAAACTTTCAATTGAAGACATAAGTGGATAAAGGTGTCATGTCGTACTTTTTACAAAATTCCAATTTTTTCGATTTTTTAAACTTTCCTGGTATAAATCCAACCTTAAATATACCCTGAATATTATTTCCTTTTAAATTAAAGAATTTCGTAATGGATAAAGGTGCTAGGTTTCACTAACAATTTAGCTTTAATCAATTGGAGGCAAATCAAAGGAATTTTGTAAAAATTGCGACATGACACATTTATCCACCTCTGTCTTTGATTATTTTTGGTTTAGGATCTCTGTGAACTAGGTAATAATCAAAAATATAGTTTCACAATATTTTTCGTTTCGCTTTGCCTTTCTCAGATTCACCAGATATTCTTCCGCAATTCTCAAACCTCTGTATTTTTTCATTATTATTAGAATTAAGGGTTCATCAGAGTCTCTCCCGCATCCCTGGATATCTTTTCAAATATTCTTGGTTTCTTTCAATGTTTTGACACCTTTTTCTCGGTTTTTTTCGGATCCACCAGATAATTTTCTACAATTCTCAAATTGAAACGCTAATAAAACTATTATTCCGGGTATTTCTGAAATTTTTGGATCTCTCCCTCATTCAGATATCTCTTTAAATCACTCAAATTTACTAAAAATCGTATCTTTGCAAAATATTTATAAAACTCCACTTGTTTTATAAACCTATTCTTCGGACATCCATGTCCAAATACTGAAGAGTTTTTGTAAATTAGCTACTAATAAAAAACATGTTCTCACCATGCTTTTTAACATTTTTCTCTTGGCCTTTCTCAGATCCCCCAGATATTTTCCACAGTTCTAATTTATATAGAAACTCAGACCTTTTAAAACACTACTACAACTCTAATCTTCGGTATTTCTGAGATTTTCATTTCGGTCTCTCCTTCATCCTTCCAATATATTTTTCAAAAATCTCAAATTTACTGAGGATTTTTGTAAATTAATAAAAGACTTGTTCTCTCAGTGTTTTCGAGAACTTGCCTCTCCTACAAAATTTTTAAATTTACAGAAATTTCGATTTTGTAAAATACTAATAAAACACTTGCTTCCGGTGTTTTTCAAAAGTTTATTTCTCTACATTTTCTTATTTCTTAGACAAACATTTTAAGATTTGAGGTTAAAATTTTTGTAAAAAACTAATCAAACACTTGTTTTCTCAATTTTTTAGATCTTTTCTTCGGCGTTTATTTTCACCAAATATTCTTACAAATTCGACCTACTAATATTTAAACTTTTGTAAAACACTAACAAAACTTGTTCCTTACGTTTTCAAAATTTTTTGTTCATTTTGTTTCCCAGAGATTCCATCAAAAATCTCAAATTTATTGAAGCTCGAAATCTCATAAATTTAAAAATAAAACATTTGCGCTCTCAATGTTTTCAAAACTTTTTTTCCAACTTTTTCTTGACTTCCCGAGAATAATAACAAACATTTTTGAATTTGATTAAAACTAGAATATTTGTAAAACACTAGTAAAAATGTTTTGGTTATTAAATACATTTTTTCAATAACTTATTTCTTAAATTTTTTGAGGTTAGAATTTTTGTAAATTTCTCTCAATGTTTGTAAAAAACTTTTGCCTCTGCCTTTCTCAGGATCACCATTCTTATTCAATTTTAAATATTTTGTAAAACACTAATAAAACTTTTATTTTTGTTGTTCCCCATATATTTATGTTTTTTCCCTAACATTCCAGACAGTGTTTCACAAAGATCCGAGTCTTAGTAGATTTGAGAATTTTATAAGAAAATTTTAAGCGATCCAAGAAAGGCTGGGGAAAAAAACTAGAAAACATCGAGAGTGTGTTTGATTAATATTTTTTGAAAATCTGACTCTCAGTAAATTGGAAAGTATTACAAAGATTTCTAGAGAATGACTGAGAAACACAGAAAACATGTATTATTTAATTATTAGTATTTACGTGAAAAACGTTATTTTACTTGATAACGAATAGTAGGATGATTTATTCAAAATTCAATAAAGACACTGGAAGTCCAAAAATCTATAAATAGTCATAATAATTTGGATAGTTTGGAATGATATTATCGAGTATGTTGGTATGATTGGGTCTGACTGTTAAAAAGATCAGAATTTTAGTATATTTGAAAATTTTGTACGAGAATCTTTAGTTGGTCAAAACAAGGCCAGAGGCGGAAGGTTTCAAAACCATTAGGAGAAACCACGTTTTCTGTCTTGATAATGGGCGAGAAAGGTAAAAGATACGATAAATACTGAAAATAGATGTTTCATTCGAAATCTGAGCTCCAGTAAATGTGATTCATCAATAAACAGGAACATAAATCTCAGAAGTAAGAAAAACCGATATTAAATAAACTTTAGTATTTTTAAATAATTCGGTGCATGTAGTTGGGACAAAAAAGGTCTGAGGAACTTATTTATTTATTATTAGACAGAAAAAAAGACAAATATCTAAGAAGCACTAAGCACAAGTATTGTGTTAATGTTTTGTGCAAATTCAAGCCTCAATAAACTTTTAAACTTTCTATGTCTGGGAGATCTGAGGCCGTGTTTTAATCGGTTATTAAAGACATCCAAGTCTCAATAAATGTAAAAATGTTAAAATGGCATCCTCTGGATGAGAAGCAGCACAAGATTCTGAGAAATACTGAAAACGAATGTTACCAAAATATCAGTCTGAATCAATTTGAAAATGATCTTTGATCTATCAGCGTTTTGTTAAGCAAATAAATGGCTAACTGTTCAAAGTTAATTTATTATACCTCGGGCAAGCGAAAAGTTGCGCAGAAAACTGATAAGTGTAAAAAAAGTAGTTGAAAATAAACCAGTTTCGAGCATAATTAAAGTTAAAAATAAAAGTGTTCGGCTGGACATGTAAATAACATAACTCTATGAAAAACTAAAGGTTTTGAAAATACTAATCAAATTACTGCCTATGTTTGGATAAAATATCAGCTTCCCAATGCAGAGGCTGTTAGCCATCGAAACTGTCAATAATGCATTGGGCAGGCCATAAAATGCAATTAAAAACAGTCGTTAAACTCAGATTTGAACCGTTTAAAAAGAGATTTTACAGTCGTTTTATTTATAAGTTTTACAGTTAATTTTGCCATAACCCTGATTCGTGGAATATTTGTCATCCACGGATGCCGAAGAGAAACATGCATCCTGGCCAATTTAAGCTTAATAATTTTGCTGATTTCAATTTGCCTTTTTTTTATACATATATGGAAATAATGCAAATTAGCTTCTTCCTGCGAACTTAGTATTAATTAAAACCGCCAGCAGAAAGTAGATTCAAAGTTTGCATCGTTATAAAATATCGTGACTCTAATTTGGTACCATCAAGGATACCATGTTCATAGTTTAGATACGTAAATAGAATTTTTGCATTAACCACGTATAAAACCGACATTTATCCTCTATGCTGTATGACCCATATTGCGGCACTGTTTACATTTTAATTATGTTTTCGAGGAATCCATTGAAGTTATGAACGGTGTGTGGTATCTGCGAATTGGGCAAGGTCCGTTGTTTGTCAAGTAAACTAACAGAATTGGCGGTATGTTATTTTTTTCCCATAATTTAAAGGTTAGAAATCTATTGAAAAGAGTACTACTTAACACTACTTTTCTATGTGACGCATACTCAGGCATTCTGTTTCTCTCTAGTCTGTCACTACTAAAAACTGTTACTTTTTTTTTACTTTTAAGGAATATGTTTAAACATTTTTTTTTTTATTTCAGGTTTAAAGATAACGAGCCTTATCCATGGGGCCTCCATCTTTCGAACTTTGTTATATTCCCTGAAAGCGCCAATCAGACGATTTATACGCACACAGTTCAAGACGAGGATAATGGCATTTACAAGTGTTTGCTGAAGAACGAGTCTGTGGTGCACGAACACAGTTTCAAACTAAACGTTTTTAGTAAGTGAAGCTTCTTTAGATATAAACACTTCCTATATACAGTAAGGAGAAACTTATTCACTAAGGAAAAACTTCCTATACACACTAAGGAAAAACTGCTGCAACCGAGCGCGGCTGGTAACTTTTTTATAAGGTTTGCATCACAACTCGTCAATTACGACCAATCAAGTTTCGCCCCGCGTAGTGTCTTATGCATGAGCCATTACGGTCAATCGTACTCAAATTACTGCAATGTTTGCAAGACGATGCATTTTCTTAATATATGAAAAGGCTCGTAGAGTGAAACTAGCGATATTTTAAAGAGGAATTTTCTGCAAAAAATTACAAAACAGGAAAACTTGGTCAAGGATATTGGCCAAATTGCTATTTTCTTTAGATAAAATCCATTTTCCCTTCTTAATGAAAATTGTTAGTTAGGTGCACAGTTAGGGTCCATAATATAGTAAATACGATATGAAATTGCATATCCCCAACCGCACTTCCCACGCATTTCCGGCCAAATCGGCGTTACAGGACCGGTTGCTGACATGGGCGGACGTCTGATGTGGGGTATTTGCTCTTTTTTTGCAGCTGACACGCTATAAGTATGGTCGCTTGTGCAACAACCGATACCACCTTTGTAGAAATGTGCGTAGGCTAAACTCAATTTCATTTTCATACAATGAAACTTAATAAATTATTTCAACCAGGGCCGGTGTCGCTTGGCAGCGTGACGAATTTCCATAATGTAACTGCATTTTTGAATACCTCAGGAAGAGACCAAAACAACGATTTCATGCTGAATCCTAGCGTCAGATGATTTTGATTCTGATGATCTGCGAATATGATTAATTCAAGCCGTTACTGACGAGCTTCTTCGGTCCTGTATTTATACTGAATGTCTTTAATAAGTCGACATATTATACCCACACACACGCGAAAGACTACGTGACTGAAAATTGATTTATAGATAGCGTTTAAGCTTCCTTGCTTTCACTGAATACAAAATCAAATTTATGGCACCACCGTGAATGGTACTTACTCATTATTAGTTGTTTATAAGTCTAAAAGTGTTTCTGCTCTGATGTGCTTCACGTAAACCTAAAAATATCTCATTTAGTAGTTGAAGGTTTGTTTTAGCGGGAATAGTTATTAAAAGAATGTTATCAGAATATTAGACGAGCCTTGGAAAAGAAAAATTACCGGATTAACTAACCAATGTTTATAGTTTTTCCCATAAGAAGTCTAATGAAAGCGAGGTAATAATAACGAATATCTCACAAACTCCAGGTAGCATGTGGACTTAAGGACGCGAACCACGATCACCAATACAGCGAGTGCAACAAAATTCCAACGACAGCCGTTAAGAAATTGGTTAGATGATATGCGAAAAGTGAAAAATAAAATCTTAAAAGTGGAAAGTTAAGAAAAATTGAGCAACAACGATATTAAAGGAACAAAGAAATGTTAAATGATGATGACTCGATTAAAGAAAGGTACACTCTAATTGAAACATCAATCAACTAACTGTAAAAATTAATAGTTAGGGAAATGCAAAATAATAAAAGAAAAAAGCGCAGAAGAATATACAATGTTTCGAGTTCGTAACCATTTTTATTATGCCGGCCATATTGGTTTAAACATTTTTGGACAGAGGTAGAAAAAGTTTTTTAGCTATGCATAACGACTCTACCAAACTTTCATCCATGTTTTTTTCAGAAAAAATATATTGTGATATATTTCAGAAAAAATCATATAATGTGTAAAATATAATGTGGATATGTCAACGTTAGTTAAGCTTCCATCTATCAAACTAACTGTAAAGGTGTCTAAAGTTTGCCAATTGGGCGCATTAGCATTTGAAACACTCTGAGAAGACAGATTTTCGTAGTTTTCTTTGAATGTCTTTTGAATTAGTTTTAAAGCCCTCTCGGAGCAATATTTTCAGAGATAAACCCTTTCGGAGGTCGATTTTTAAGCACTTTTAGAATCGCGTTTTTTGATCATTTTTAGAACGACTTTAGAGGTTAATTTCATTCGAATTGAGTTTGTTACGTTTTTAAGGGATTGCAAGGATGCCATTTCGATAAAAAACAACAATAAAAAAACTTGGATTTTTTTATTCAACATTCACAATTCTCAACTTTGACAGCCTGTAACTTGAGAACGCCTCGACCGAGTGGAGTAAATCCAACTGTTTTTTCATCTCCTTGATGTTAGAGCTTCACGAGACCGAGACCGAGACCTACATACCCTCGGTCTCGGTCTCGAATTTATAATTAAGTCTCGATCTCGGTCTCGGTCTTGTGAATCGAGACCGAGACTCGCGTAATCTCGGTCTTGGTCTCGTATAGTAGCAACTCGAATCTCGGTCTCGGTCTCGAAAAAAAAGGTAGTATCTCCATTGTTCTTTTTTTTGACATGTGCAAACTTGTAGTAAGCATGAATAAATTCGTTTCTCCACGACCACTTAATAATATACTGATATTCAGCTTGTTGACAAAAGGTAAATAGGGCTCATATAGCGTCAGAGGGATATATGAATTGAAACAGCGGGAATAATATCATTATTCCCGTTCGCCATTTAAATTAGATATGTTGCCTTGGCAACTAATAGGAGTAGACAACATTGCAATATGAAACGCCGCAGCGTAAAAAATGCACTGGTGGCACCGGTTTTGCCGTCAAACGCGAGTGTCACTTTGACATTTCAATTATTTTCTTTACACTACCCTATAAGATTTTATAATTTGTAATTATTAGACAATGGCCGTGGACAAAGTATAGTATTAAACTCGCTTTTTATGGCATTATTCCCACGGGAGACTTGCGCCCCTCGCCTGCGGCTCGTGACGCAAACGTCCCCCTAAGGGAATAATGGCTTACATAAAAAGCTCGTTTATTAATATACTATTGTTTGTTTGTTTATATTATTGAATATTTAGAATCGCCTCGACAAGAGCTAAAAAAAAACAAAAAAATGTTTTAAATGTTTTTTATTTTTATTTTTTATTTTTAAGATAGTGACTAAACTATCATATGCAGATGAAAATTAGGTGCGCTACTGGATGCTACGTCACAAAAACTACTGGAACGCATTCTTACTTTTATGTTAAATCTAATCTCCGAAATCACCCTGTATCTCAAAAACCAAATGGTTATGGGAAATTCTGCTGGCGCCATCTTTAATTTCACCAGAAAGTAGCACACTGCCGCGAAAACCTCAATCCTTTACCTTTAAAAGTAAGGCAGGACCCCGTTTAGGAGTGCCAAAAATGCGATATCCTGTATATTCCCGGGTGGGGTTTTCAAGCGAAATTTCCTGGTGTGATTGAAGTAGAGTCCTTTTGCCCTTTAGAATGGACATCCGAATCTGAAATTTTAACAGCGTATGCTCCGGGTCAGGAGCATCATGTTTGCCAAGTTTGGTGAATCTGACTAGAATAAATACCCAGTTAATCGGTTTTTTTTTCTGGTCAATAAATTAGACACTTCCCTAATATCTTGCAAACGAATGATGTTGTTCGAGACCGAGACTCTCGAGAGTCTCGGTTGGCAGTATCGGTCTCGGTTTCGGTTTTGCAGATCGAGACCGAGATCGAGACCAAGACAGTCTCGGTCTCGATCTCGGTCTCGGTCTCGTACGAAACCGCGACCGAGACCGAGACTTCTCTCGTGATCTCGTAAATCTCCAAAGGGGGTGGTATTACACTTTTTTCTCAATTCTCAAGTTTGACCGCCTGTAACTTGAGAACGCCTGGACCGATTAGAGTGAATCCAACTATGTTGTCCTCTTCTTGATGTCCTCTTTCACCTCCCACCATCGGAAGTGCCGTACGCATTTTTGCAATCGCGTTGACATTTTTGACCATAAATACTTACGACCAAAAAATATTCCGATTTTTTTGTTCAAAGGTGTATTACGACTTTTTTTCAATTCTCAACTTTGACAGCCTCTAACTTGAGAACGCCTCGACCGAGTGGAGTAAATCCTACTGTTTTTTCCTCTTCTTAATGTCGTCTTTCACCTCCCACCATCGGAGGTTCTGCCAGTGCAATGTTTTTGGACCCTTCGGAGGTCGATTTCAAAAGTCGTCAAAATGAATCTTTTCAGTTGTGCGTCTGGCTTTATCAGCCAGTCAAAAATCTCAAAGAAATCTAAAAGGAGTCGAAAAAAAAAGGAAGATCCCCCCCTTCCTGGATCATCTACTGAGCCCTTTGCAGGCAAGATTTTTGAATCGCAGTTCGATTGCTTTAACGAGTAATTCCTCTATGCCACATTTACTTATTGGCCTTGGGGCAATACAAGAAAAGTCAATTTTTTTTATTCAATGAATTTATAGATCTGAAGTCATAAATTGTTTGAAACTAGGCTGACTTAATTCAGATATGTTCCTGCATATTCAATTTTTATACTTTGAGCATTTTCGTTGGCTTGGAAATGGTATTCCAATTTCAAACTTTTTCTCACTTTCAATTAATTTCCAACTGTTATCATCTTCAATTTAATTTTCTAGAACTGTCCATTCAATAAGTAACGCCTTGTCATTACTATTATTATTGTGTTTAAGTACATCCGATAATAAATTCATATTAGTGACAAGTGGAATCCATCTTACTCGTAAAAATTAGATTTTTCTTGATTTTCTAAAATAGAGTAAAGTCATGAGAGGCTTATTATATATTAAAAATTAAAAAACTCTTTTCCCTCAGTCCAAAAATGTTTAAACCAATATGTTCCCCATACGCAAAATAGAAGATGATGATGGTTCGACAAAACCGAAATGTTGTATTCAAATTTAATCACTACGGATATATTCACCTCAGAAAGTGCCTTCAGAAATGTTTCCATACATTTCGATTATCTCCTAATAGTAAAAAGTTAAGTAAGTCGTTTTTTTTTTCATAAAAGTACAATTTTGGTTTTTCCAAAATGTATTAAAAACCTCCGTTTTTAGAGAGACGCTGTTTTAATAATTTCTTTACTAACAGAATTTTATATAACTTTCCCCTTTGAACAAACTTTATTGCTCCTATGTTCTCAGAGATTCCCGCACATGGAGGGCCAATTTGTAACACACTGTATATGCCTTAAAAATTGCATGGCACAGTCAATTGTCCCACAGAAATGCACAATTGACTGGTGCCTTTCTGCGACATCGCCTATTAAGATTGTAACTGTCATGTTTTATGTATATTTGCGACTTATAACAGTTTTCAATTCGTCACCATATTTTTGGTTTAAAACGTAATTTTTTTTTAAGGTTGCAAAAACTGATCTTTTGGTCGAAAGAAGTAAGTTTTTCATTTTAAACAAAAATTGCGTTTTTTTTTTTATTAAAAACCAGATTTCTTGGTCAAGAAAATAAAATGTTTCAGTTAGCTAAAGCATCTTTTTTTTTCTCCAGGCAAAATAAGGATTTTTATTTAAAACTTTTTTTTTAACAAAAACTCCGTTATCTTTGAATAAAGATGTTCGATAAAAAACAGATGTTTGGTTTAGCAAATAATTTTTTTTTATTACAAAAAGTGATTATTTGTTCCTTCGTGTTTCAAAAGTACGATTCATTTCAATAAAACAAAAATGGATTTAGTCTCGATTCAAGACGATTCAGCATTTTCGTGGCGAGAATGATATTTTGGTCGATGTTGGTGTTTCAAAATTGTAATTTTTTCGTTAACCTTAACATGACAGTTTTTTCTAGAATTTGAAACAATATTTCGATTGAAAAAGGTTCTTTTTTTATAGAAAATCTGCCTTGATGAAATTGAAAAGACCAGAATTTTAATCTGCTTGCTGAACTTCAATTTCTTCATTTTTTGTTGGTCTCGTTTCTATAGAATCTTCTCACTAAAATCCAGAAGATCAACTCTCATCAATTCTTGTTTTCTCGTCACCCCGATTAGCCTCATTTCTTCTTCTGCGACAGAAGTTAGGTAAACTTTGCACTTTATGCCTAACTTCCGGTATGCTATGTTTTAAATTCGTTTTTTATTTTCTTCTTAGTTTGTGCGAGTATTTTGTCTCGTTTGTTTGAGCTTTTCTACGTCAATACGTTTTATTTGTTTTTTCCACCCTACACGCTTTAGCCGGATCAAAGTTTGGTTCAAAACAGCAACAGATTGTGATCCAACGAAATGCTTGTACTTATAAACCATTTACTTATTATTGACATGACCATAGGAACCTGACTTTGAATTTTTATCGTATCTTAACATGTGCTGACAGAAAATAGATATAAAAAAAAATGAAAGGTATCGAGATGTCAAAAATAAGTGAATGAGGTATAGATGTACCTTACAAGAGACAACCGCGTTGCTGTATAGCCGGTTTATTATAACAAAGTCGATCTGGTTTCTGATGATTCTCAGATTGTTTTCAGCTAGAGACTTCCAAGTATACAGTGTGTACCCAAAGTGTTCCTAATGATTGTAAAATCTCCTAGCAGAACTCTATTAATAGTTCTCTATTTTTATTCCTTACTCTTGCAATAATTTTATAACCTTGCTACAACTTCTTCAATTCTTCCCTGTCCGATCTTGGTATTCAGCTCGTTCACTAAAAATTATGTAAATTTTTTTTTCTTGTATGTTTGAGGGCAAACCTAAGTTGTTCATACAACTCCTCCAGCTCTTGATTTTGATTTTTATAATTGTTTCATTTCCCCACATATATGTGGTTATCGTTTACGACGCACTAACCCTGAGTTTGTAGATCTTGCATCCCAATGCGTCAATCTGGAGCTGTTTTACATACTTTGCACAATCCAGGTGTAAATTCCTTTTTGTGTGGTTTGACTTAAAGCGGCTAGATTCTTACCTCTAGAAAGGTGACCGGGACCAAGGGCTTTTACTTGTATTTGTCTTTCCATTGCGAAAACTTGGGGAGAGTATATGTAAGTCAGGTAGCTTTTTCAGGCGGTCTAATTTTGAGAACAGACGCCCTCGGATTATCAGGCATTAACAATGTAATATAAAATTGATTTTATGTTCCTTAAAAATGCTACCTTCCGACACCTATATTAAAGAGTAGACGATCTGAAAGAACAAAAACGGCAATGCGCTGAATAGCACAACTTACAGTTTGTGCGTCACAATAAACTTAATTACACCGTGGTTCGTGGAAACTGTATCGGCGATTACTATCAGAGATTAAATAAAGCGAATTTGTCCGAGAACACCTGGCACTAATTATTATTCCCTATTTGAATTCCATGTATTCGTCGTAGTTGTGCTAATATTACATGTGCATTTAATAGTAGAACTACATGAAGTATCGCAGGAGATACCTAACTTAAATAATATTTATGAATTAACGTACTCATTGAACAGGAAACACAAAGGCAACGCCCTAAAGTGCATTGAACAATACGTTCTATGGTAATAGGCCATAAATTAAACCCAATGCATTCGGCTAAGTAGGTGTAAATGCCTGCCTCTAAACAAGATCCATTAAATTGTATCATTTGTAAATGTATGCAAAACATTTCATAGTACCAAATGTGTGCATTATGCACCTGCTTTTTTAGATATTTAAATTACTTGGAAGCCTTGACAAGGACTCGCCTTATATTCCTAAAGCACTCAGGTTTTCCATTAGGAAAAAAACCGAGGACTTCTATTGTCACTCAAGATGTGCCGTAAGTGACAAATTAAGTCTAATTGCTAACGATACCAAATAAACGTTACAAAGAACGTTAATGAATCATGCAACAAAGACGTCGTCCAAACAAAAAAAAACTCGCTACCTGCCCATAAAATCAGCGGGCCTTAGATCAGTCGTGCCGCGTGGCCATGGACATCATCGGCGAAACATTTGCCTCGCTTAGGGCCATTCCTGCTTATGTCATATAAAGTAATGTGATGATCGGTTTTGAAGTATTAAGCGTGTTGAAACTTGTTTAGGCATAATTTAATGTTCTTCTGCAGATAAGAATAAGGTGCCAGACGAGCCTCAAACTACCTATTATTCCGAAGACCAGGAGGTTTACGCTGGGGACTCAATGCGTCTGTTTTGCGAAGCATTTGGAGGAAGAACAAATCTTCCCGACGCCTACAGTGGAGTTGCATGGCGCAAAGTCTTGTCCAACGGGTCGTCGATAGAAGTCCCTGAAGAATCTCAAAGAAAAATATCAAGGTATATAGTCCTCTTTATTTTTTCTTTACAATACAATTTTACTTGTGTTAGTGTATTAATAATTTAGGTAACTAAACCAAACAGCGATATTATTAAAAATTCCCGGAATTGGGTTTTTACCAGTCACGCAGGATGTTTTAAAACAATGGACGTCGTTAAGCAGGATTTCCTATATTTTTGAAAGGCATTTTGCTGCTAAATAACACGTCTGCGTCTACCCCGCTAGTTTCTGGTGGTTACCACCTCCACTACAAATTCTACTTCATGCAGCAAAAGAAAATAGAGTAATACTACAAGCCCAAGAAGAACATCATCAGAATATAACATTCTGAGAACCAAATATTTGAGAAAGTTGAGGAAAATACAGCTCAGATATGCTCAGGCTGTAATTTTGGTAAATTTTTTTAGAAGGATAAGATCAGATATTTGGAAGATCAATGAAAGAAACCTTCTATTATTTTCTGTATTTAATGTAATGCCTTCAGTATTGCATACCTTTGTGCAGAGATGTACACGGCAGAGTTTCTAGTACCTTATAAAAGTACTAAAATCTTGTAACAATTCACCTTAGTTGAGCAGAACAACTTATTAAAATAAACAAGTTTTCAAAAATTTCTCACGGTAACCTTCTCGTACAAAAAAAAATTAAATTATCTACAGACACAATTTTTGCCGCTTTTTAAACCTGACTTTTAAACTCAATTATTAGACGAAAATCGATAAAATACATACCTATATTAGATTTTTAGCCAAGAATTTAGTATCCTCTAAATTTTGGATTAAAGTTTTATTTTTTGTTTTAAGATTTAACCCAAAAATCGTTATTTTCGACTAAAAGACAGCTACAAAGTTTTTCAAATAATAAAAAAGAAGTTTTCAAAAATTTCTCACGGCAACTTTTCCATTCAAAGATTCTACGAAAAAAAAAAAGTTTATGATGGGACACAATATATACAATTGTTTTACTTGAAATCGTTTAAAAATTAGAGAAATTTTGAATTGAAATCCGAAATTTTTGATCAAAACTGATAAAAAAAAACGCCGTGAGAAAAACTATGACAATCGTTTGAAAATAATAAGAAGTTCAATTTTAAAAATGATGACACATGCAAAAAATTTTTTCGTCTCTTAAAGCTAAATTGTGGACTCAATTGCTAGATATAAATCGATAAATCAACTTTAATTTTTTAGCCAAGAATTTTTACATCTTCTACAAAGGTAAATTTTTGGACTAAAGTCTGATTTGCGGTTTCAAAATTGATTTGAAGGAACATAATTTCTGAGTGACCAAGGTAAGCATAAAAGAACAGGAGTTAATAAAAATCAGTAGTCATAGCAGCAGTTCATCAATTAAACCATAGCTTCAGCTTAATGATGAGCATCACTCAAACATCATCGATAGAGTAAGGGGAGCGAGAGCAGGAGCACAATCGGGCAGTACGTCCATTGTAGCAGCCAGTTCTGGCAAGTCAACTAATTGCCGCAATTTTGAAAATTGTTCTTTTAATAACTGTGTTTTTAAATAAATTTTATGTTATGTTGTTTGAAATAAATATCTGTTAAGATATTTTAGTTTACAGCCTACATGAAAGAAAGCATAAAGAGTAGGCCAGTATGGTCAAAATATGCAATGTCTAAACTATATCACAATTCAGGCATTTGTCCAGCCGAATATAACTCGCCCTCAAATTTTCTCTGATAAATTTTGCCTGTATTTGTACTCAATCATTGTTTCCTTAAGCAAAAGCTCTCAACACCAGCAAACAAAATCCCTCGCGCTAAAACGCTCTGGAGTTTTTTTATCTTTGCTGGTGTATCGTGCTTTTGCTGGGTAACAATGATTTCGTACCTACAGACAAAATTTATCCGATAAAATATGAGGTCTTGTTATATTATATATGTATGAAGAATATATTTCTCTTTCTTTATTTGTCAAAATTCATAAAAAAAAGGTACAATTTTTTTCCCTAATTCGTTATTTATTCTTAAATGTAACACTTAATAGTAGATACATATTATATGATTCTCTTACCCTGTAACGGGGTAGTACTGTACTCGGCCAAATGGGGTATCTGGGTGAGCGGCCGGGTGGGTACACGGTTTTTGCCGCGTACCTTTGTTGGTAAGTACCTTGTTTTCGCAACATTGTAGATATTCTGTTTCCATTGTGTATTATTCAAATTGGAAGAAACGACCGTCACAATGCAAAAAGAGAATAGCAGTAAAGACCCAAATGGTGGTTTCGTGATTTTGCACCACGTCTGGCATTATTTCCGCCATGTTTCCGCCACATTAAGCCCGTTTCAGATGGCGGCATTTTCGTCAAGCTATATACGACCTAAAGTAGTATACTATATGCTATATACGCAGGTTTAACTTTAACTGTTGCCTGCTTAATGCGTTTGTTTTTGTGTACGTGTCGGTGCGAAATAGCCTTCTTCGACAAGTCAAAATTATTCTGAAAAATCGACATCCAAATACACTTACGACCAGCGTATAGCATTTACTTTGGCATCTGGGAGGCATGGGAATTTTTTTTGATAGGTACCTACCTGCAGTAGGCTCGTATCGCAAAAAGGTCGATAATTACCCGTAATTGGAACCAGACGGGTTCGCGGTTCAGTAATGTCGCAGATACCGCGCCGGCAAAAACAGCAGCACGTTGCGTTCGGCGGTACCAAACTCTGAGATAAACTCACGATAGCTATCAATGGGTACCGACATAGTACATTATGACATTCCAAATTAAATATTATTTCTTGCTCAGAAAACTACGAAATAATGGTAATCGTGAAGTTTGACTTTGAGATTGAAACTTACACAGCTTTTCACATAAAAGCTTTACCACTGAATCGTGAGAACTAACGACAAGTTGTGAACTCGTCTTCATTATTGCTGGTTTTTTTCCCGTTGCTTTAATGCTGCCGATGATTGCCGCAATTATCGGGGAACGAGTTCCATTTTTTTTGATAACAGTGATGTATTTTGCTTTACGGTCTTCATTTTCACCGTTTCTATTGGGATTTTTTGTCTCTCGCAACTAATGGCTGCACGCAAATTGATCATCTCTGCAGTGCAAATATGTTCGGTAATGTAAGGCAAAATACGGTGTGTTCATTATAAAACTTCATCTAGTAGGCTGTGAAATGTCAAAAAAAAAAGAATGGAGAAATAAAAGTTCATTTATTTTGATTATTTCAACCTTTTCTGTCAAAATTTCATAGCCTGTTAGATGAAGTTTTATAATAAACACCCCGTACATCACTGTTATAAAAAAAAACGTTACCATCGTCAAACCCTGTTTAAATATACTAGACATGAAATGATCCATTACTACTGAAATGGAACTCTTGGACTCATATCGTCTTTATTTCATCTTTTACATGGTTTTTGGAACACTATTCGTTAATTAATAACACAACACAAAACGCCATTGCTTATTTTTGTCAAAAAATTTGTGTATACACCACCTAACTTGTGCATTAGCCATTGTCAAAGTGAAACGACGTCCGAACGCCGAAGACGTTTCCATTGATTCCAATAAGTCAGCTTCCTTAAACTTTCAGTTATTTTAATTTTTTTTTAATTTGTTCAGAACACTACGCAGTTATTCAATTTTTTTAATGTTTTGACTACATCTAAAGATATTCAAAAAGCTTTTTTTATTGCAAATTTAGTGATATGTAACATGTAACACTTTATGTTTTCATTTGAGTTTATGTTTAACATGTAACACTTTGTTTTTCGTTTGAGTTTATGTTGTTCTTAACGATTTACCTACTTTACACAGAGGGTACGATTTACAGAAATTCGTGGTTCAGCTTTGAAATCTCGAAAATTGTAAAATATACTCGTTAGAATTAATTGAGATCAATTTGTAATAAAAAATCCAACCACTTATGTCAATATTTGAAAAGAAAGCTAATTTTGTTATAGGTAATTGGTTTTATTTTAAAGACAGGCATCATTCTTTCAGGGGTCACAACAGCATATTTCATCTTCGGGAATGAAGAGATTTTTCTTATTGCTATAAATAACACTTTGCAGCGATATTAAACATTCCTCCCCTTCCACCTCCCCTTTTCTCGCCCCCAGCCCGACGCTTCTTTTCAATTTAAAATTATTTTTTGAGATCAAGTAAGCTCATATACATGAATCTTGATTAACGCTTTAAATCGCATCTCGCAGAGATGTTAAAATCCCCCTTCCCCCCAGTATTGCAATAACTGAAAACAGCGTTTCCGTTCCGTTTCAGAGTTTGTAGATAAAATGAGCTCTTCATGTTGCATATTGCAATTTAGGACAGTTTTGTCAATGATGGAGTTTTGTACTGACG
This sequence comes from Taphrorychus bicolor, assembly GCA_951812265.1. Lineage (NCBI taxonomy): Eukaryota > Metazoa > Arthropoda > Insecta > Coleoptera > Curculionidae > Taphrorychus > Taphrorychus bicolor. Next base: position 19,916,905 of record OX638302.1, read on the forward strand.
CAGAAAACTGCAATTTTCAACTGTTTAAAATATTCTTTTTTCAAAAATTTTTATAAATACATCTTTAACAGGTCTGGTCGCGTATTCTCCTTTAAGTTAACAAACCACAAACCGCCATTGCTTACTATCAAAGGATCTGTGTGCGCCGTCGACCAGCACTCAACTGGCGCATCAGCCATTGTCAGACTGAAGTGACGTCCGACCTCCGCTTACTGAAGACGCTTCAGTTGATTTCAATGTAGCCGGCTTCCTTAAACTCTCAGTTTGTTTTACTCCTCTATGCACAACATTAGCTCTTCTTCTCTTCTCATACGATAAGAACAGAAACTTCTAAATCGAAAATTTTAAAGCACCCTTTTCTCGAACAGCGCAATACGCGAGTTAGGTGGTTCAATACCTGCAATACACGAGTTTAGCGATTTAATTAATTTAGAACAAAAGCCAAAAGACGAAACTCAATTTAAAATTTAGTCATGAGGCTAAAACTTTTGAAACCATTTTTAACATCACATTAAAATTTGAAAAACGTAAAAGTATGTGATTTAAACGCTAGCAGGTTTTCATGAAGTGGAAATTACTAACGCATACTTATCCGTAGGTTAAACATTTTTTGTTACATAAAAGAATTGTTATTTTATACATATTTTCATGGAACGTTATTTTAATGTGTTTCTAATGTTATTTGTCTCAGTTAGTAGCTTTTAACGCGATGCAATGACGTCACACTTCGACAGATTTATTAGTTTGCCAATTCATTTACTTAATATTCTTTAAGGACTACATCTTTAAGGATTCTGCCTTAATGAACGACAAAAGGAGGGTAACTCACCTATCAGTACCACATATAATGCAAACGGCAGCTCTGTAATTATTAGAAGCTGGGTCAACTGCTTGTCAAAGCAGGATTCGTATAGGTTATAGGCAAACAGATTTTCTTTAACTTTGGCACCACTCAATTTACTTTAGTTTGGATACAACATTAAAAATTGAGAAAAATGTTATATTAAAAAGATTGTATGTTTTGGTTTTGTAAAGAAAACAAGATATAAAACTAATGTTTATCTATTGTTAAAAAAGGTTCTAAGGCTTAAGGCCATATTATCTTTCTTTTAGATAGCTTTAAAAATATGTAGGGGCAGATGTTCAGATATCTTATACTGGTGTGTTAAACATAAGGCTGCAAAAAGTGGTGAAAGAGTATATGCTGTGGCTAGTGATGGCTACTGAAACTGCTATGGAAATCCATGGTAAAATGGACCATACACAAGGTATGGGAATCGGACCAATAAAAGAGAAAACCTAAATGGCAAAGATAACCAAGCTTAGACTTGAGGGGGAAAACTTAATAAATTACTACTTAAAAAGTCTATCATATCAGACTTTCTAACTGAAAAATAGACAAAAAAAGGGAAATAAGTCCCCGTAGTTCTATATAGAACTAGAAACTCACCCATAGCAATTGGTTTCTGAGGAATTGAGAAGTCTCAGGAAGACTTCTTCTGCCTCGGGGATTATTTAATTTTTATAAAAGAATCCTTAGGCCTATCAAGACCGGTCTACGTCTTGGACCAAAAGTACAAAGAAGGAAAAAGGATCCCAAAACCAAAAAACAAAACCAAAAAATTACTCGTTTTTAGCAACCAAAAAGGTTCTTCACTTCCTTGCTTCCTTCCCCAAAAGGGAAGGGAAATCAAAAAAGCCACGTTGCTGCTTAGATTTAAAATAATCAAAATTTAGGGAAAGTGCATGAAAGCTAAATTGGCAAATACCTAGATTTGAGGAGTAAATTTGACAACACCGGAAATCACCAGTACTGAACGGCGAACCCAGGGATGGGAGCGTAGATAATTAACTAGTAAACAAATATTTATCTACGCGTAGATAATTATTTTTTTACAGGTGCGTTTGTAGAAGGTTGCCTAGAGAAAGTAAAAAAATTGAAAATTTTTTAATGGATTAATGATTTTTTTAGGTTATTTACAATTACCATACATTTCTTCTAAACTGAATTCTCAACCTATCATTTCTCTCACCAGTCCCAACAGTAGCGTTTTTCTTGTTCCTCTGGAAGTCTCTGGAACCTATTTAGACTGACAATGTATTTATTTGCCTATTGCTGTCGTATACCAGGTGCAAGGGGCCAGAGCTAGCAAAATTACTTTATTTAAATTTTATAAACCACAGTCTGTTAATTGAAATCAAAACTTTATAGCATTTTGAACTCGCTGCACTAGTGCAACGAGTTCTAAGCTAAAAGCGCACCGAGTGCATTTCCGTCTTTATATTTTGGTTGAATTGGCAAAAGAGAGAAATACACTCAGTGCGAACTAGTTTTCCAAGTGAGAAACGCTATTAGTTTTGAAATTTGAAATAACAATATGATTATAAAAAAGATCGGTGTCATTTGTCACTCATTGACACTCAATTCTTACGACAAATGCCAAAACTGACGTTCCGAATTGTCATTACTGTCATTCTTAATTATCTACATTTATTTAAATTTTTTACGCGAAAAAATATTTATTTACGTAGATAATGTAAATAAATCCTAATTGGCTTATTTACACATCCCTGGGCGAACCTCTGACAGCATCAATGAGTACATTCCGCCGACGGCAGCAGCTGAGAAGTTTAGTCAGCGAACCCTGAAATTGGCCAATCAGGTGCCGATTTTCAGCGCGTTCGCTGACTAAACTTCTAAGCTGCTGCCGTCGGCGGAACGTACGCAATGTCAACCCCAAAAATTAGGGGTTTTCAAACGACAACTCTGAATATGTGATCACCCCGACGAAGAAATAGAAGACTTCTACGAACAAATTGCAGATACCCTGAAGTTGGCGAAAAAATCAGAGGTGACTTTTATAATGGGCGACTTTAATGCCAAAGTAGGAAGTACTCCACGAGAGGATATTACCGGCAGATATGAATTAGGAACACCAAACGTCACAGAAAGTACCACCAAAATACTTGATCCTCAACGAAACCACAAGAAGAAACCATGGATGTCGGAGGAAATCTTTGATCTAATGGAAAAAAGACGGACATTCAACGGAAAGAACAACGAGTACCGGGCGCAAAACCGCATAACCAAAAACAAGATAAGAGAAGCAAAGGAGAAATGGCTTTCCGAGCAATGCCAAGAAATAAGAGCAATGGAAGCAAAACGCGATACCTTAAACATGCACAAGATGATAAAAGAGGCAGCAGGTATCTGCAGAAACAGAAGCGTGGCGACTCTGCAAAATGCAGAGGGCAGGCTGATATTGGACAAAAACTGACGGAATGGTGCGATTATATCGAACTCCTATTTCACGATACCCGGCCAGAACTTCAGGAAGAAATCCTTGATCAAGGCCAAGGCTTGGATATAAACTAAGGCAGAAATCCAGTATGCACTGTCAATTTCAAAAAACGGGAAAGCTAGCGGTCCTAATGACGTCCATATAGAAGTTCTAAAAGTACTGCAGAACGAAGAATCGCTGAACACACTGGTAAAACGATTCAATCTTATTTACCGAAACGGCAGTATACCTTCTGATTGGCTTAAATCTATTTTAGTCCCGCTCCCCAAAAACGCTAAAGCCAAGAACTGTGGTGATTATCGTCTTATTAGCCTGTGCTTAAACTCTTCTTGAAAATAATACACAAAAGAATATATGCAAAGTGCGAGACAAGGATGGGTGACTCCCAATTTGGTTTTCGCAATGGTTTTGGAACAAGGGAGGCACTATTTAGCTTACAGGTCCTTATCCAAAGGTGCCGGGACATGTTGGTACCCGTTTACACATGTTTCATCGATTACGAAAAAGCCTTCGATAAAGTTAAGCACGATAAACTGATCGACATTCTTAAAGAAACAGGACTGAAGCAACGAGATCTCAGAGTAATAGCCAACCTTTACTGAAACCAAAGTGCTCACATAAAAATCGATAACACCGCGTCCGACGAGATCAAAATCCTGAGAGGCGTTCGTCATTGGATGCATTTTATCACCACTGTTATTTAATTTGTATTCCGACAGGATATTTCAAGAGGCTTTGGATGAGTGCGACGAAGGAATATCTGTCAATGGGATTCATATCAACTGAGGGATGCGGATGACACGGTTCTTCTCGCCGATTCCCTGGAAGGACTGCAGGAACTGGTAAGCCGCGTGTCGGCTGCAAGCTCAGAAGCTGGCCTTAGAACTAAACAACTAGTGATAAAGACAAAGTGGCTAGCAATTAGCAAATCAAACAACGTGGAACGTGCACCTGACAATTAACGGCCAACGAATTGAATGAGTGGAAACTTTTAAATATCTCGGGTGTCAACTAAATGAGAAATGGAACGGCATGCAGGAGATTTCGTATTTTCTGAGGCATCATCAACTTCAGTTTTTTACGTATGGCTCTTGCATTTCAATGCCAAATATTGAAAGCTCTTTTTATTACAAATTCAATGATACGTAACAATTTGTTTTCGTTTGAGTTTATGTTCTTTTTGACTTTTTAGATACTCTTACACAGAGTATACGGGTTACTGAAATTCGCGGCTTCAATACCAATTAGATTAAACTTTGATAAATTTGTAATAAGCAATCTAACTACTTACGGAAAAATTGGAAAAAAAAACATGATATCCCCCCCCCCCCCCTGCGTATAACAATTACGTTTTTCAGCGATCGACTTTAAATTTAAAAAAGTTGTATATTGCAGTCTGTGAGAGATTTGTCAATCATTGAGTTTTTACTTAACTACGTCTTAACTTTTTTAATTTTCGCTTTCTACTTTCCATTAAATTCCTTTTCATTGAATGTTCACTCAAGCAGAAATTTTTTCGTAACACCAAAAATCACATCTTTTAACAGTTTGAAGCAACATTGACCAAAAAACTTAACTTTTTCTCCAATAAAAATTGCATATTTTAGCAAAAAAATCGCATAATTTACCAACTTGAAGCAACATTGACCAAAAAACTTAACTTTTTCTCCAATAAAAATTGCATATTTTAGCAAAAAAATCGCATAATTTACCAACTTGAAGCAAATTTGTTTAAGAATTGAATCTTTAAACAACACTTCAACAATATTGCACAATTGTTTTATTTGATATGGTTTTAATCAAAAACTGAATAGTTTATAAACCAAATATACCAGAACAAAAATGCATCTCTGCATAAATTTTCTTTATTTGGAACAATTTTGGTGAAATATTTTTTTTTTCAATAGAAAAAATTGCATTGACATTGCATGGCAAATATCAAAAACAATTAAAAATAATGTAATGTTAAAACTCGTTAAAATGCGAGATTTTTTATCTACTTCTGAAGTCATGATCATAAAAACTGGGACCCTGTAGAGTTGGTTACATTAAAAGGGCGCATAAGTAACACTTTTTATAACCACCTGTACTACTTTTATTAAAAACTATCTTTTTTCCAAGCGGACTAAAAGTACGTCATTTGTTTTTTTTTCCATACGCACACCTAAAGTGGGCTTTCAAATCCTGACACCAAAAAAGTAGCAAAAAAGTCCTAGGCAGTAAAAGTAAAGTCAAAAGTCACCGCTACTGTCACGGAGGCGCATATATAAACGATTTTCATTCACCAAAATTATTTGAACCCTAGATGACACAAGAGCCGCTTTCCAGCTGTAATAAAGAATTTGAGCGTGAGTCCATACGGATTTTAAAGACTCATCATTTTCATAGTTGTCAAAAGCACTTCAAACACCAAAATATCGGTAGGTATTCGAAGGGCAAAGGGGGCGGAAGATTGGAGCACTTCAAGTGCATGAAGTACCAAGGTGCTGGAAAGCTAGAAAAACGAACTTCTCGCTTCGGAATTGCTCCGAGCTACTCCCATGGCAAAATGGAAAGCAGCTCAGATAGATTGATCTGAGTGTATTGCTATCTTTACATTCTTATTGAAAAAAAAAAGAAATACCTACTCTCACTCGCGCTCGAGAGCAGCACCCGAAACCGTGAATGTCATTTTTATTAATTTAGCATTGATAACAATGCGACATATTTTTAGTTTATCATAATTTACCTAAACCACCTAAACCATTGGTTATGATTTAAAACCATTAAGACTATTGAACATTGAAAACCACCGTTCTAACCCATTCTGTTTATTTTGGGTAAGTATCTAGACCCGCTTAAAGAGGATGAGAGAAAATTGCAAAACTGAATCACTCTGAAATAGATATATTATTTCCTGCAAGCTTGAAAAAAAAACAGTATATGTTACTCGGAGTAAAAGTGAGTCTTTTTGTGTTTCGCCCAGTTGCAGGCCTCAGCTTCGCTTCGGCCGTCAATCTCTGGGCTCAGCACGAAAAGACTCACTTTTACTCCTAGTGACATAATCTACTATTGGTACCAAGGATCTTCAAAAATTACTGTCCTGTGTGAAGCCGTTTTATAATCAAAATATATTCATGTTTCTTATTTAAAGCGTGAGAGACTATTTATTGATTAGTTGTCTTTTGGCATCCTTTAATAAAAAGACATTCTTCTTTTCAGAGAGGAAGGTCAGATCTTTGGAACCTACCTACTATTCGATGAGATAGGGCCTGACGATTTTGGAACCTACACATGCGTTATTACCAAACCTGGAAAAACCATCACCAAGAGCGTCACATTAACTGAGAAAGGTAAGTAAATAATCTACAATTGCTGAAGATTCTTTATTATTCAATCTCCAACATGAATATCGATTAAGATCAGGTTTTTTTCAGTTCGTGTTCAGGAGTATGTTGACCCAAACCCATTCCCACTGAAAGAAGTCCTCATAATGTCGTTCCTGGCCCTGGTACTCTTGACCACGATTCTCATCCTGATTAAGCAGTATGGACTCAAAGTTCGAGTGCTGCTTAAGGACTCTTACGGTTCTCTGGAAGACAATGACGGCAGAAGCACTGACATCCTTATAGCATACAATCCTAAGGACAGCGAGTTGGTCGTTGGGGTTATGGTTCCTAATTTAGAGGCAAGGGGATACAGCTGTGTGACTAAGGAATTACCGAAAGACCTATCAAATTGTAAGTACAACATAGTGCTTAAAAAGGTGTTGGATCGCAGGTGTAGGACAAATGGCCACTTCATCACTTTCTCGAAATCGCCAACGTTTCGACCTTTATTTTTAGGTCTTCCTCAGGGCTATAATAACAACATACGTATGACAAACCAATAGGCACAATGAACTTTAAATATATAGGTAAATTAACAAGAGAAAATCGTCACCAAATTGGTGCATCTAATACATTTTTCCCTACATAAAACTGTGCCTAAATACAAAAATAAATAAACAAGTATGAGTAGAAATAGAATGACATAAACAAATTCCACAAGCAACCGACAAAAAAAAGGGGGAAGGCTACCTGAGGTGGTAATTGATTATAAATTATTAACAAAACAAAAGAAAAACTAATGAACTATTTAACTTGATGGCCATGCATCACTCAGTAATTGAATAGCGCGCCATACCCGCAAAGTACGAGTAAAAGCAGTTACATATTAGAATGTATTCTGCCGCGGGAGAAAACACAGCTTACCTTTTTCAGTCAGTGGAGAATGTCACCAAAGCTTATACAGACCGTCATGGCAGTACATAAAACCAAAATTGTTAAAATCCAGACGGTGCACGTAAAAGACAAGCAACAAACACACGGGCCAACGAAACAAAACGGGGAAATAAAACCAGGAGTCCAAAACGATAAAGTGAAACTCGACCTGTACGAAGTGCAGTGTTTTGCCAAATTTTTTATTTATTTTTTTTCCTATTTACATCGATTTGCACAAAGAAGAAGAAAGAAGGAGATGTCTACCTCGACTGTGTATTTTTAATATGTTGTAAAAGATTGCAATACAGCACACTTAAATTTTGGGTGTCGGTCCTATCATTAACAGTACTGTTAATATGGATATGTATCATTTCACTGATAACTCGCCTATGATAGTTAATCTCTCGGTCTAGTATGGTGGTGTTCTGAAAATCAAAATTATGACCCAAAGTGAAATGGTGCTGTGCCAAAGCAGTCTTCTCCCTCTTTCCCCTATTGATCTCACGACAGTCATATTCATGCTGGTAAATTCGGTTCCTGAGGTACTGCCGGGTCATTCCCACATAGCACTTATCGCACATTCCACAAGGTACTCTATAAATTAATTCAGATGAAAGCGAAGAGGGGACAGGATGCTTCAACCTCGAATAAATTTGGCTCAAAGTTCTAGTGTTGTAATATGCCAGTTTAATATTAGGATTAACACGTGATAGTCTGTATTGGATCTTTTCTGACAATCCCTTGATATATGGGAATCGGCAGTAAGTAAGATCATGGGAACGTAAAACGCGAGATTGAGGCGCAAGTTGATGCTGGTATTCGTTCCACACCCTAGACGGATAATTATTGGTTCTTAAAATATTTTTTACTTTTAAGACATTAGTACGATGAAAAACAGGACTGCTAAGCTGGATAGCTCTATAAAACATACCCTTTATGATTGATAACTTTTGACTGGTAGCATGTGAAGAAAAGTAATTAACAACCCGGCCAGATGCAGTAGGCTTCATGTACCAGTCCGTAAGAAGAGTCCCATCCCCTTGCCTGATGACCAAGGTGTCCAAAAATGGCAACCCGGCGTTAACCTCCGTTTCCATAGTAAACGGTATTCTCGGGTGGTAATCATTAAAATAATTCAAGAGCTCATGGAGAGCCTCTTTAGGACACGCTAAAATGGTATCGTCAACATACAGTTTGATGAACGGTATCGGAAAAGGAATGGTCATTATTACACGATCAATCAAGTCTTCCATCACCAAATTAGCCAAGACAGGGCTAGCCGGATTTCCCATGGCGGAACCGTCGAGTTGGTCGTAAAACCTTCCATCAAACAAAAAATAAGTATTGTGGAATAAGAATTGGACTATTTCGCAAAACAGCTCACGCGACAAAGTCGTGTAGGCTGATATGTGCTTCCAATTTTTTTTAATTATGGATAAAACTAGATCCCCAGGAATGTTAGTGAACAGCGACACCACGTCCAAAGAAACCAGAACACTATCAGGAGGCAACTGTATGGACTTAACACAATCAATAAACTGAAATGAGTTTCTAATATTATAATGGGATGTTATTGTGACATTAGTTAAGATGTTGTGGACAAATGTAGCCTATTTATAAGTTGGTGATTTAATACAGCTAACCACAGGTCTAAGACTTAGGTTGGGTTTGTGTGTCTTTCTCAGTCCATACAGCCGTGGCGCCACCCCATTGTATGACTTCATCTGTTTCCTGTGTGTGGTAATCCTAGTATTAAACTGGCATATTACAACACTAGAACTTTGAGCCAAATTTATTCGAGGTTGAAGCATCCTGTCCCCTCTTCTCTTTCATCTGAATTAATTTATAGAGTACCTTGTGGAATGTGCGATAAGTGCTATGTGGGAATGACTCGGCAGTACCTCAGGAACCGAATTTACCAGCATGAATATGACTGTCGTGAGATCAATAGGGGAAAGAGGGAGAAGACTGCTTTGGCACAGCACCATTTTACTTTGGGTCATCATTTTGATTTTTAGAACACCACCATAGTGGACCGAGATACCTATCCATATTAACAGTACTGTTAATGATAGGACCGATACCCAAAATTTAAGTGCTGTATTGCAATCTTTTACAACATATTAAAAATACACAGTCGAGGTAGATATCTCCTTCTTTCTTCTTCTTTGTGGTCCACATCTGGCCTAGCATAGATAATGTGCGAATCGATGTGAATAGGAAAAAAATAAATAAAAAATTGGGCAAAACACTGCACTTCGTACAGGTCGAGTTTCACTTTATCGTTTTGGACTCCTGGTTTTATTTCCCCGTTTTGTTTCGTTGGCCCGTGTTTGTTGCTTGTCTTTTACGTGCACCGTCTGGATTTTAACAATTTTGGTTTTATGTACTGCCATGACGGTCTGTATAAGCTTTGGTGACATTCTTCACTGACTGAAAAAGGTAAGCTGTGTTCTCTCCCGCGGCAGAATACATTCTAATATGTAACTGCTTTTACTCGTACATTGCGGGTATGGCGCGCCATTCAATTACTGAGTGATGCATGGCCATCAAGTTAAACAGTTCATTCGTTTTTTTTGTTTTGTTTTGTTTTGTTAATAATTTATAATCAATTACCACCTCAGGTAGCGTTCCCACTTTTTTTCGTCGGTTGCTTGTGGAAATTGTCCATGTCATTCTATTGCTAATCATACTTGTTTATTTATTTTTGTATTTAGGCATAGTTTTATGTAGGAAAAAATGTATAAGATGCACCAATTTGGTGATGCTTTTCTCTTGTTAATTTACCTGTATATTTAAAGTTCATTGTGCCTATTGGTTTGTCATACGTATGTTGTTATTGTAGCCCTGAGGAACACCTAAAAATAAAGGTCGAAACGTTGGCGATTTCGAGAAAGTGAAGTGCCTATTTGTCCTACACCTGCGATCCAACACCTTTCTAATTATTGATAGGACGCAAAGCGCAATATGATGATAGTGCTTAAAGTTATGAACTGTGGATATTCAAGGTTTTATTATTTTAGGGCCAACTGTACTCCCCAATCACGCAAAATCCTCTCGGCGTCTGATTACTATACTCTCCCCAGCAGCTCTCTGCGACTCCTGGAGCACAGGAAACCTCTACCAAGCCCTGAAGCAGCTACAATGCATTAACACACCAAGACTGATATGCGTGGCCTTAAAAGAACTTCCTACCACCCAAAACGAAGCCAAGAACTCAGTGGGTGAAACCCTATCTACTGTTGCCAGGTCGATGAACGTCCTAATATGGGAGAGGTCCAGCGACTCCAGGTTTTGGTTGGAACTCTGTAAGGAGTTGCCCGCGAAACGGGGATTGAGAGATGGGGAGAAAACCTATCAACAATCGAGGCCTAGACTGACATCTGAGAGGAGCGTTGATAGTCTCATGGGTGTATAAGGAAGTATGGTATTGGTTGAGCAGAGGTGTGTGATGTGGATGGGTTGGATTGAGGCTATTGTAACCCCAGCATATGCCTGGTTCTGTGAGAAAGGTATTGGGTTTTGATAAGTTTCCAATAAAGTGAACGATCAGCATCTATGTTTTTTTTTACTCTTCAGTATTTAGTTTCGTGGGCGATATCGGGGGTGTTCATTTAAAAACGTCATCTAGTTTGCTGGGAAATATATAAAGAAACGGATGGAAGAATAAAAGTTAATTTGGTTTGATTTTGTCATCCTTTTCTGTAAAATCTGTGTAGCCTTCTAGATGACGTTTTCTAATGAACATGATTGTATATACTAACTATATTATGATAGACTGGCACTGATAATCTATGTTTTTTTTTTCTTATATTTAAACATCTTTATATATAGGGTTATTATAGTGATTATGTTATACTCTTAATTCCTGTCTTTTTCTAATTTATTGTAGGTTGGTAAAGTATTTATTTTTTTAATGCATCTCTGTAGAAAATTGAATGAAAAATTGTATAGAAGTGTTGTAGTGCTAAAATAGTAAATTATTTACCGTCGTCGTGGCTATACACATCTGCAGCCGAAAATGTTTATGTCTTCTTAAAATTTTAACGAATTTATCCAAAGTTGAATAAGTACATATGCATACGGAAGCTCAACAGTTTTAATATAATGAGATTGCTACCTACTTCCTGATTGCCCTTTTTTTGCATATCTATTTATATATATTAAATAATGTCTATATCTTGATGTTAATAAATATATTAATTTTTTTTTGCTTTAAACATAGTGCAGTATGGACCTACATATTTTCCTTATCATTCATTTATTATTTTTATATAATATCTTATTGATCTTGGAAATCAAATTCTGAAATTTTTTTGTATCTTCTCGAAGGGTGCTAAAAAAGCACATACAAAAAATTAAGATTTCCAAGGTAACGAGACATATTTAAAAAATTGGATGAGTTATGTGATGGGTATTTGTAGAGCGTCAATTTTTTAACATTATATCCTCTAGTGCCGACATTTGTTTCATAGTACTGATGTCGATTTGGAGACCGATAGAAATTTTTTGAATTTGATTTTATCACTTAAGTAACGCCATAATGTTTGTTAAATGATAAGTACTGGGACTGCAAAATACAACCAATATATAAATGTATTTTTCGTAAGATTCTACGTGTGATTTATATGATAAAATATGTATTTTACGTGTGATTTAATTATAATATTTTAACATATCTATTATCCTTAATTTTTAGTGTATAAATTTTGGTAATTTGAGTATTTTTTAATAACTACAATTAATACATTTTTATTTTGTAGACTGCGTGTATCATTTCGAGTATTTTTCTCGACTCTATACTGAAACATTAAATGACCCTGGTCCAGTAAGATGCTGTTTTCCACATAAGTACATACATTATTAATTATAAATGTTTATCTGTTAGCGGTGTTGCGTTCTCAGACACCTTGAATCAACTCGGATTTTTCGGTCTTCTCGTAATCGTCTGGAACTCGAGGTAGAAGGGAATTGAAAGGTTGTTGCCCAACAATTTGGGTTTGTGTCAAAGAAGGTAACTTCTTTGGAGGCAGTGAACGCGATAGTTCGTCTACACGCTGGCGCTGGTTCAATGAATTTACAATCATATCTCGCTACGAGAAGACCTGGAGCTTTGAGACATATTAAATAAAAAAAAAACGATAGGGTAGTATCAGAGAACCGGGAGTGTATTAGTCCTAAGATAAATCAAAGGGGAATAAAATAGTCACCAAATGCTTGTTAAGGATGCCACTGAGTTTGTAATCGAATGCCGGAAACTCGGAAACCGACGAAACAGAACTTACACTTCCACTAGAGATACAATTAATAGAATTGGTGAAAAAAATAGTATATTGTTCAACAAGTGTCGAAAATTGCACTTTTCACACGAGTGTGACGGTTTGGACACGAGCCGTAGGCGAGTGAAACAACGTCACAAGAGTGTGAAGAGTGATTTTCGTACGTGTTGCACACTATACTTTTTCTGCGACTGCGATTTTGCTTCATAAATGATCATTCGTGTTATAAACCATACGCAATGTTATAAAATATAACAATCAGAAGCGTGTGCAAAGTCCCTTTGCACACGCTTCTGTGTGAGAGCTTGCGCAATGTGACCCTTGCGCACGCTGTTTGCGATTTGCGATTTGCGATTTTCAACGGTAGTTAGTAGTGCGCATTTGTTCATTTTCGAGGCAGTCGTATAAAAAATATATTTTTTACTAATCATTCAGTCAATATTCAAACATAAATATTTACCTGTTGGATGGTTGGTTGTATTTTGATCTGGAATACGAATTACTATTGAAGGGAAGGAAATACCTAGGCAGCATAGAAATTAAATTTAAAAATACAATCGAATAGAAAATGATGAAAACACAACTTATAAAAGAATAGATTATGTTTGGAAATTTGGGTACCGAGATGAAAAGAAGAATTTTATGAAATATTAAACTACTATTACCAAAACTATAGATTCAGATTTAATTTGTTAGCTCCACGGTTATATATGCGTAATTAAATAAGTGTCCTCTCTTCCTGAATTCTCCTTCAGGTTCTTCAGACATAGCACAAAAAGCAGATAACCTGAACTATCTTATTATCTAATACAATAATAAGAATCCAATGATCGATTCAATGTCCAGATCAGAGATGTTACCAAGTGTCATTCGATACGATGGATATACGTCGACTGAGGGGTGAATATTCAAAAATTATCTGAATTTTTTTACTTGAACTTGTAAAAGTCGCCCTAAGAACTCGTGCTGGCACTGATCTCAAAAGCTTGCAAACAATTTTGATAGCTTCGGCACGTGTTTGTGCCCGTGCTGAGCATGAATTGAATTGAAAATAGAAACTTGACAATTAATGAGCGAGCAAGCGGGTCGACGTTTCACTTTAATTGCAAATTGATTAGAAATCCACCTTTAGTCATGATGTGTTTTGGACTAGAATGTTCATATGTTGCTGAAAAAAGCGACGAAGACACAGAGTTATTTTATGAAGAGCTTCAGAACATCCTTAAGCTTACAAAAAAACGATAATTAACTATTGTAATGGGAGACTTCAATGCCAAGATTGGAGAGGGCAGCTGTGGATAGTATGTTGGCCAATTTGTATTGGGCGAGAGGAACGAACGAGGAGATCGAATGCTGTTCTGTATCGAAGAGGATTTAGTAGTCAGTAACGACATAAGTATAAGGAATAATACATTATATCAGTAACGTCAGTCGGTCGAAAAATTGAAACTCCCCTCCCATTGCCCCGTCCGCCCGGCCGGCGGCCGGTGCACCACCAAACCGGTTTTGGACGGTTTTGGCAATGCTTTGGCAGTGCATCGTATGTGTTTGTCCCCTCGTAACTACTCGAGAAAATTGCCGGGCGCGCTGTAGTTTTGGAAATATCAAAAGTGCCGACACGAACTGACGATACTGATATAATGTATTATTCCTTATACTGTCGTAACACATTGTTCAAACTGCCGAAAATAAGGCTATGCACGTGGATAGGACCGGGCGACAGCACAGAGCGAATAACTAGAAATCAGATTGACTACATCCTTGTTCTTTCCGAAATAGCATAAAAGCAGTGAGAACAACCCTGGAGCGGAGGTTGGAAGTGACCACAACCCCATAGTAATGAATATGTATGTGAGGTTAAAGAGGAGACAGTCCCAAGCAGAAAACACCAGTTTAAATATCCGAAGTATACAACAACCAGAAGTCCGAACTGCTGTAACTAATAACGTAAATAGTAGACTCCATAAACTCCAGGAAGAAAGTGTTGGTGAGCTGGACGAAGAGGAAAAGTAGACCAAAATTAAAGAAGCAATAATAACAACACAACAGGAAAGCATTGGTAAGAGCAAGAACAGAACTAGGCAGAGATGGAAGACACAGGAGATTTTGGGACTGATGGAAGAAAGAAGGGAATACAAGGGCAGGGATAAAACTAAGTACAAGGAGATACAGAACACAATTTGAAGTAGGATAAGGATAGTAAAGGAGGTCTGGATGACTGAAAGGTGCAAGGAAATTGAAGAATTAGAACAGAAGTATGACAGTTTCGGCCTACATAAAAAAATAAAAGAAGTCGCCGGTGTGGTGAGAGAGAAGAAAACTGGTACACTGAAAGATGAAAAGGGCGCACTGGTTGCTGACTTGGATGCCAGACTGAGACTGTGGCAGCAATATATAACTCAACTGTTTGATGAACAAAGAACAGAGACATATGACATAACAATATCATAGAGCGCTCCAGAAATAGCGAAGGAAGAAATAGAGTATGCCATCAAAACCTCAAAATCCGGTAAAGCAGTAGGGCCAGATGAGATGTATTTTGAGGTCTTGAAACTGCTGGATGAACGTTCAATCAGTGTCATAGTGGATCTATTCAATAGCATTTATAGATCAGGAGTAATTCCCAGAGAATGGCTGCTTTCCACCTTTGTTCCTATTCCGAAAAAATCTCGAGCGTCAAATTGTGATGATCACAGACTAATAACTTTGATGAGTCAGGTTCTGAAGATCTTTATAAAAATTATACATACTAGAATATACAAAAAATGTGAGGCTGAAACGTCAGACACACAATTTGGATTCCGCAACGGAATGGGCACGAGAGAGGCCATTTTTGCTTTGAATGTCTTGTCTCAGAGATGCCTAGATGTAAACCAAGACCTTTACGTATCCTTCATAGATTATAGTAAGGCGTTCGACAATGTCAAGCATGAAAAGCTTCTGGACATACTCCAAAGACTTGGCATTGATTACCATGTCCGAATAATATCAAATCTCTACTGGGGACAAACTTCTATAGTGAAATATGACAATGCTTTGACAGAACAAATTAGTATTAGGAAGGGAGTCAGACAGGGGTGTGGTCTCTCTCCTATGCTATTTAATATTTACTCGGAGTTTGGTTTTCGGGAGGCATTGGAAGAGGAGCAGGCAGGTATAGCGATCAATGGCAGAACTGTCAACAACATCAGGTACGCTGACGATACCGCTGTAATAGCAAGCTGCCTCAAAGATCTGCAGAGATTGGTAGACAAAGTAACAGTAGTTGGCGAAGATTATGGGCTAAATATTAAGATCAATAAAACAAAAATGCTAATAGTATCGAAAAGGAACATCAGTGGTCAGCTGACTATACGCAATAAGAGGGTTGAGCAAGTCCATCACTTCAAATACCTAGGAACTATCATAAATGAAAATGTTGCACACAAACAAGAAATCTTGTCAAGAATTGAGCAAGCGAGGACAACATTTATGAAACTGAGAAAACGCTCTGCTGACAGCACGAGATCTATCTTTGACTTTTAGAGTAAGAATGGTGCGGTGTTACGTCTTTCCAGTGTTACTATATGGTCTTGAAGGATGGACACTGAACAAGGAAATATTGAAGAGACTGGAATCGTTTGAATGGTGGGTGTACCGCCGAATGTTAAAGATCTCCTGGATGGACCGCATTAGGAACGAACAAGTTCTGGAAAAAACTAGAGTTTTTTGGGCATGTTATGCGTAATTCAATATATAAAATTCTGCAGCTCATCATGCAGGGGAAGATCGTGGGACGCAGAAGCGTCGGTCGACGTAGAATTTCCTGGCTACGTAACCTGCGAGACTGGTTTGGCCTCTCATCTGTCGAACTATTTCGGGCAGCTGTCTCTAAAGTTAAAATAGCCATGAAGATCAGCAACCTCCGAAGGAGAAGCTGAGATCAAGAAAAAGAAATTCATATGTTCATACGAAAATAAGACCTACAGTTTACCGTTTCTGAGCAAAAATTTTATTTTACTGCATTTACACATAACATTAGATTATGTCACTAGGAGTAAAAATGGGTCTTTTCGTGCTGAGCGCAGAGATTGACGGCCGAAGCGAAGCTGAGGCCTGCAACTATGCGAAGCGCAAACAGACCTTTTACTCCGAGTAACATAAACTATTTTTTTTTCAAGCATGCAAGAAATATGGAATCTACTTCAGAGTGATTCAGTTTTGCAATTTCCTCTCATCCGCTTTAAGCGGATTTAGGTACATACTTACCTAAATAAATAGAATGTGTTAGTACTGTGGTTTTCATTGCTGGATGGTTTGGCTCTGGTACACTTGAGGAAAGTCGTTATTACTAATTTTTTTCGAAAATTTTCTTTAGGAATTAATAAAATGGACAAAATAGAAAATTATAGGTGGTGGTAGAACTTAAAAACATTTATAATAATATCAATTTTTAGAATAAATATAATAATAAATTTCGCTTACCTGAAACAAACTATACAATGAAAGTTGACTTGACTAACGTAATATGAGCTGTGAGGTTATGTTAAAACACTGTCATGGGGATATAAATTGAAACAATATTTGTCACAAATGTCAACAAGTGACATAAGTGAGAAATTCTGGGTAACCTTGTAAATTATGAACATTATATTGAAAAATATCCTAAAAGTTAAATTTTTCCTTTGATCAGGTTAGTTAAAGACAAAGCTGCCCGTTAGGGCCGCTTTGTTTTTCTATGAGGGATCCTCTGGTTACGTTAGTTAGGATTAGAAATGACTAAACTCTAAAGTAGTGCGTTTTACCATATTTCTCAAGATAATCTACATAATTTACAAGGTAACCCAGTCTTTAACTAACCTGATCAAAGGAAAATCATAACTGACCTACAGCGACGTAGGCCTGTACGGCAAAAAAATTAACTCTAAAGTAGTGCGTTTTAGCATATTTTTTAATATAATCTACATAACTTACACAGAGTTTCTCAAAAATATCACTTGTAGACATTTGTCACAAATGTCCTTTCACTTTATA
Source organism: Taphrorychus bicolor (assembly GCA_951812265.1). Classification (NCBI taxonomy): domain Eukaryota; kingdom Metazoa; phylum Arthropoda; class Insecta; order Coleoptera; family Curculionidae; genus Taphrorychus; species Taphrorychus bicolor. The sequence continues at coordinate 19,934,740 of OX638302.1, forward strand.
TCCCCATGACAGTGGTTTAACATAACCTCACACCTCACATAAAAATTGAGTTCGGTAATTACATCTCGAGCGCTCGGGATCGCACTCTAGCTTGTTAAGATTTTGTGAGATGGTCTGAGTCCGGAGCACTCGGATGGAATTACCGAACTCGGCTTACGTTAGTCAAGTCAACTTCCATTGTATAGTTTGTTTCTGGTAAGCAAAATTTATTATTATATTTATTCTAAAAATTAATATTATTATAAATGTTTTTAAGTTCTACCAACACCTATAATTTTCTATTTTGTCCATTCTATTAATTCCTAAAGAAAATTTTCGAAAAAAATGAGTAATAACGACTTCCCTCAACTGTACCAGCCCCAATGGTTTTAATGGTATTAAATCATAACATTCATAACCAATGGTTTAGGTGGTTTAAGTAAATTATGGTAAACTAAAAATGTGTAGCTTTATTATCAATACTAAATTATGAATAAAAATCACATTGGCAGATAAATATGATGGCGCGCATGACAGTTAACAGACTAATTTAGAATTCGAGAACCTATGCGATTTCGACTAATAATGATTTCAGGTGGTGCTCTCGAGCGCTCTGAGAGTATTCCTATAATAGTGCGAGAGGCGCAATCTGGCAAGACCTGTGGTTCTCGGATTGCTCTAAATGCGGCAGATAACAAATCATTAGACTCCCCATTCGAAATATGTCAGGCATTTATTGTTATTGGGAATATGCAGAGTTTGCAAGAAAGCCCCACAAAGACCACTGCGAGGCGGCGACGTTTAGGTTATAGACTGTATGTTCAGTACTTTTTCGGCTCGCCTAGCAAAGTATTATTTTGTTAACTTATACATGTGAGACCTATGTAGGACGCGGTCCCTCATTTACGTCGCGGGTGCTTAAATGAACGATGCATTCCTTAGTTTTGTTTAGTCTAGGATCTAGGGCCGATATTATGTTAATATAAACAACTGGCCTAAAGGCATGGGAAAACGGGAAGGGTCGATATAGAAGTACGAACACTGATAGAGCTTGGTCGATCGGGTTTTAGCTCTGGTTATTTGTTAACTTTATATATGCATACTTGCATATTGTTATTATTATTATAAAGTGTTTCTAAATCAATAGTTGTTTAATTTAGTTACAACAATTGTCAGAAGTGGGATCATTGGGATCTGCTAAAATTCGCGATAACAGCAGTACAAATTAGTTAGTTTTTCTTGTAATTCGTGGAAGTGCATAAACTTTTTTTTAAACTATTCTTGGTGAATTAATGTAAAGTTTAGTGTTGTGCGATTCATCAAAAGCCACCATCGAAGTACCAGATTCAAAAGAAATGGCAGAAAATAACCAAGTCGCTACTATGGGTGCTGGTCCGTCAACTTCATCAACAATGTCCACAACTGGAGATGGACGTTCGCTTACGCCTCCACTCTCAATACCACAGCAGCTGGCTGCTCTTCAAAGAGAAATAGCGGTAATTAGAAGCCAAAACGAGGTCAGTATGAACATTTCTTCTTTTTCGTGGGAGAACGTTCCCGATTTCAATCCAAGTAAAGATGATATAAGCGTAAACAAATGGATACGCTTGGTCGAGGAGCGGGCATATTTTCTACGATGGGATGATGTCTCGACCACTAGTTTTGTTATTTCAAAACTCGTGGGTCGCGCTCGTGATTGGTATTTGGACGGAGAGTTCGCGCACAAAAGTTGGGTCCAGTTGAAAACTGCCCTACGTTCTACTTTTGAAGTGGACGTTTCGAGTACCGGACTTCTCTTTCGCGACGCTGCCGTTTATTCTTCTAACAACAGTAAAAACTTAACGGAGTATTATCAAGAAAAGATAAAGAAAATACAACGCTTACGATGGGATATTCCGGAAAAAGACAAAGTAAATATTATTGTGCATGGACTCCAAAATAAAGACATTCGGCAAATGGCCCTTGCCGCCAATTATTCAAATTGCGATGATTTATTTACTTACTTAAAAAGTTAGCAGTGTTTAGTTTTCGTTGCCTAATATAATTCTGAAATTGTGTACGGGCACGTGCCCTCTCTTTTTTAGGCATAACGGAAACCCCAAAAGAAAAAATCCATTACTATCAAGTCTGGACTGTTTGGTGGCCACGAAGTTGTTCCTCATTATCCTATCCAACCAATTGGATATTCCACATTAACGTAGTTTGGAACTTGAATTACGCTGTGAGGCGGAGCACTATCTTGCTGCCACATCATCCTTGCACTCCCATCCTAATATATATATCGGTCTATCACACCACACCAACGTTAACAGTCTGATATCCTTGACATTTTATTTTATTCCTCGCAAAATAAACTACCTATGATTAGAAAATAATATTAATTGATTCTTAGTTTGAATTTATACTAATTATAAATAAGAGCACATTAAATATATTAATGATAAACTTCACTTCACTATTGAATACATTATATAAATTTGATTTAATATTGTTTGTATCTATATAGACGATACTATTATCATCAGGTATAATTAGCTCGCATAAACTCGTAATATTTATTCCCATATTGCTCAAAAATGTTTTAAATATATAGAGAAATTGTAATGAAATAGTACACAACTCCCAGGGTATGTTTCGGTGCCTTTTTGTGGTACAAAAAAAAATATGATAGAACTGTCGATAGCGGGTGTAGGATAAATAAGAAGCTACTTCACACTCACGAATACGCCAACGTTTCGATCTTTATTTAGATCTTCTTCAGGGCTTTCTATTCAATAAGGCGGCCAGCTCAGTCTCGAGATTTGTCCATGTCTTAAGTACTCGCAGAGTTCGTTCACCGTATGCCTGTAAGATGTGTCGAAAAAAAACCCATTTTGTGACATTATTTGTGTCCTTTCTAATACAATAGAATTGTAGATAGCGGGTATAGGACAAATAAGAAGCTACTTCACAGTTGTGAATACGCCAAAGTTTCGATCTTTATTTAGATTTTCTTAAGGGTTTTCTGTTGTTTACTCTCGAGATGTGTCCATGTTTTAAGTACTTGCAGAGTTCGTTCACTGTATTCCTGTAGGAGACACTGAGAGTACTTAAAACATGGACAAATCTCGCGACTAAGCTGGCCGCCTTGTTGAACAGAAAACTCTGAAGAAGATCTAAATAAAGATCGAAACGTTGGCGTATTCGTAATTGTGAAGTAGCTTCTTATTTGTCCTACACCCGCTATCGACAGTTCCATTGTATTAGAAAGGATACAATATATTTAAAAAATATTTTATTTACTATAAGTGATCTGACTCTCTGGAATTATGATCTTGTTACTACATTATTTGGTTTAATAAAGAAATTTAAATAGTTTTGTTAAAACGATGTGTAATAATAATAATAAAAGATTATACGGCAATAAATTGACATATTATCGTGCTTCCTGGATCGAAGCAAAATCCCCATTTTTAAGTGATTACAAAAGTGTTCAGAAATTATAACAGAACTCACATAAGATGAAGAAGCTACTGCGAAGCATTAAATTAATTTACACTTATGGGGTTATATTAGTTATAAAACTGCAAGTGTCTACGATTTAATGTAGCATGAGTGTCTACAAATTTTTTTACGATTTTATAAATATATTGCAAGTAGAGGAATATAAAAATTAATTATTATGAAGGAACTTAAACGAAGCATTAAATCATTCACTATTTCCATACTCGTCGACGTGTGGGAAAAATTCAAAACTCGTCGTGTTACGGATTACAAAAATTACTTAATGTAAAAAAGCAACGGCCAGGCATTAAATTAAAAAACAATTAGTGGTTTACTAGTGGTTCCATTACTTATGAAATTGATAGGGTTTACGTTTTAATGCAGCATTAAGCACTATATCAGTGTTTTCTACAGTTTCTGAGTTTTTTATGCTTTTCCAAATCTGCTGCAAATGGAGAGATATAAAAATTAATCATCATAAAGGAACCTATTCGAGGCATTAAATCGCTTATTTTTTCGGTACTCGTCAATCCGTGGAAAAGGTTACAAGTCGTCGATCCTTATAATACGATAATTAGTTAAGGTGAAATGGCAACGCCGAGGCAATAAATTAAAAAATTGGTTTATATATTTATAAATATGGTAAACTTACGGATATAACAAATAGGTTTTTTAGACAAAATAATTAAATTTGTGTTGTATTACATAATTATCGTCCACAATTTAGATGAAGAAAAATTTCGAATAAAAATTATTTTGAGAAAAATTCTAATCTATTCACTTTCTTGACATGAATAAACACTTACATACGACTGTTTTTTTTAATTAAAAACATTTTGGATATTTATGTCTTAATCCCGAACGGCAACCATTACTTTTTATTTAAGCTATTTATAATAATTTCCAATTAACACGAAGGCTCAGTCCAAGCTTGGAAACCTCCAACTATTCTCAAAATATTTACACAATTTTTCATTTTCGAAAATCAATTATAAGGATTCTGTTTTCTACGTAACTAATTTTTTTCAAACAAACGTGGTAGTCTAATGGATTCTTTTTGAGTCTCAAGCTGTTCTCAAGGTGTTTAATGATTTTGTAAGATTCCAAAATAAACCCATAAAATTTGTATTCATTTTTAGCTAATTATTTCCAATTAGAACAATGGTTTAGTACAAGTTTTGAAATTTCAAACGGTTCTCGAGATATTTACATAATTTTTAATTTTCAAAAATCGATCACGAAGTCTCTGTTTCTGTATAACTCATTTTTTCTAACAAACATGGTAGTACGGTATTTTTTTTTGGAGTCACAAGCCTGTCTCAAGATATCTTAGAATTTTCTAATTGTATAAAATAAACCATTAGGTTTGCATACATTTTTAGTTAAATTTTAAATCATTTATCGAAATCTTGGTAACTTTCTCAACAAACCATTCTCAAGATATTGAATAATTCTGCAATTTTTCAAAATATACAAAGAAACTAACACGATCGTCTAAGCAATTTCGTGAAGCCTCAAACCGTTCCCAAGATATCTATTAACGTCTTTATTTTCCAAAGCAAATCCATAAAGTTATACCCCGCTTTAAGCTAACCTTTTTCTAAGTAAGCCAATTATGCAATTTATTTTTATGATTTTTAAATTAGTTTTGATACACTTACTATTTTTTCAAAATAGACCCACAAAGATTCTATTTGTTTTTAACTAATTTTTTCCAACCAACAAAAATGTCTAATAAATTTTCGAAAAAAAAAATTGAACTACGTAGCAACAACTGGACACACTGTATATTGGGTACTGGCAGCAATTAAATGCCATTCAAATAATATTAAACTTGAAAGCAACACAACTATTTCTTATCTCAAATAATTTTTTTTTAATTTCGAAAAAATTGGGTTAAAAATTAAAAAATTAAACGGTAGGGGTATTAGCCCTCGAAGAAGTTGTTTCTATTTGTTTTTTTCTTTATGTAGAACTACAAGGTTTTGGAAATACCTAAAGCAGACAAGTTTTCAAATTTCCAAAATTAGTAATTATATATTTTTGTATATCTTAATTAAACCCTGGTTCTATTTTCTTTGCAAAAAGCTTAATATTTTTTGGCTTTTTTGCATTGATTTTTTATGACTTTATTAATTCTTTTTAATATTTTTTTGCTTTATATAATAAGCTTTGAAACAAACAGTGTAATTCAATGCCGGTAGGGGTATTAGCCCTCGGAGTAGTTGGTTCTGTTTGTTTCCTTCTTAACAGCTGCAATATTTTTGGAAATATTGAAAGCAGATAAGTTTTCAATTTTCAATTAGTAAATATTGCGTTTTTGCATATTTTAAACTAGAGTTTCCTGCGAAAAAGCTAAAAATTTCTATAAGTTGCAAATTTGAAGTCTTGGAGAAATTTAGATCAGAACTAGAGCTGACATTTTTTGAAAAAACTCATTTTACCTAAAAGTAATAATTTTTATGTTTTTTGAAAAAGTCAGGCTAAGAGCCAAAATTCGTGAAAAATTACTTAAAGTGTGTAAGGATGCAAATTTGGAGTAGTTGGCAAAATTCAAATTAAAATTATTTCGACAAAATTAATATAATTTGTAACACTTTAATCTCAGTTAAGGTATCTTAGAATATTCAAAAAGTGCTCAGGGAAAAGTATCAGGTTAGGAACAAAAAGTGCTACAAAACCGGCCGGTAAAGTGAGTTCGGGGCGCCACCAATTTTAATCAATTAAATTGGAAAAATCCTACGCTGTTAGGTAGCTGATCAGTTCCCTTTAGCCTCTTCCAAAATACCCATAGTACTTGCAAACAAAATAAAACTAACAAGTTTAATTTATGTCCTATAATATCAAAGAACGAAATCAATGTTGTACAATATGATGATTGTACTTCAAGTTAATGAGTGAAAGATTTTCCTTAATTCTACTTATCACAATTGTCTGGAAAATATTCCCCTAGTGGTGATCACCAAGCGTAACAATAAAAAAAAACAGGTTAACTTAAATACTACTACTTAGCTTGACACGACGCTATTACAGATGGTCTCAAAGGCTAGACGCCTTAGGTCCAAAACAACGCAAAAGGTAGTGGCTATTGGCCCTCCAAAAATTATGGTGGTAGCTGTCTGCCTCTTACACACAATAGTGGTGGTTTTCAAACAATAAGGTGGTGATTAACCTTCAGAAACAATAATGGTGCCTGGTAGCCCCTTGGAAACACAAAAGTGGCGGTAGGCCCCCTTGGAACATTAATTGGTGGCGGTAGGCCCCCTTGGAACACCCTAGGAAGGACATTATTTACTAGGATGTCCCTTGATCTAGTTAATTTTTCCTTTAAATGTATGTTTCGTGAAGCGATCACATACTAGTTAACCAATAAAGTGACTTGAAAATTTTGCTCATGAACTACTTTACATCAAATGGACTTAGTAAACTTAAATTCAATAAATAAAATAAACAAAAGTTATTCAATAATTGAAACAAATCCACCCAGACAATTTAACCCCGTAATGACCCCAGATTGGATTGGAAAAATCGAACCAATAAAGAAAAATCATAAATATCTAAACATAGATAAATTAATGAATAATTACCTCGTCCACGAGGGTTTCCAAAAACAGAACAAAATAAACACGTGGTGTGGCTGCTTTCAGCCCTCACATTAACCTTGCTGACACGTGGTACCTTGGCTTATGTGGCCCTGGATCGTAGTATAGGTTGACAAATGCTTTGCTTGTAGGCCCAAACTCTGATAGAAAGAAAATACAAAAGGCTCAGTGGAAGGAAAAGAAAACCCCTCAACCAAGAAGATGGCCGACGTGAACTTACCTCTTGCTGCACAATCCCGAAATTCGGTTCAACTTCCCTCATCCAAAAATGTCCCAAAAACTGGTCGAGTGACCACAAAACTAACACCAACTAAGGGAAGTTGAAATACTACTACAAATCGACTAAATCCCACGTAGTGGTTTACACTTTTACGTCGAAATGAGTAGCAGCGAAGAGATGAGTGTTGTCTTCCACGTGTCTTGATCCAGAAAGAAAGATCTTCACCAATATTCCGATTTTCAATAGATAAAAGGTGGAGGAGGGGAAAAGATATTGGTCGAGAGCGCCAGCGCGCAACGAACAATTGACGAGTGACAACTCTCATTGTTATCGAAAGGCGTTTTAGGACGACACCCAAAATACTTGCTCTCGCTACCCTTTTTACTCCTCAGAAAATAAGCAAAATGTACCACTTAAAGTTTGTCCCATATGTTTTCCATTTCATCTAGTGATATTATCATAAAATAACGTTTGACTTACGAACAGCTAACAAAGGCTATTAGTTGCAAGCAAAGAATTTGCAAAGTCCTCTCAAACATGGCGGACTTCCGGCCAAGAAACCGAAGCACTTAGGTGGATAGGCAGTCACCTCCATATCTACATACTTCACCCAACAAATCCGTCAATATATCAGTCAATTAATGCGACATTTGAAATAAGTCAGTTGTTTATTTATTTTCCAAGTTTTGGGGTTATAATTTCCCAAACTTAATAAAATCTGTGGCCTCCCTTATTGAAACAAAGGCAAGGAAAATGGGCGCAGTTCACTGCCAGCATAGTCCTGAGACCCCTGACAAGACAAAACGTGAACCCTATCCATCTTCCACAGGTTAGCAAAAAAAGGTAAATAAACAACCTCAAATCTTAACACTCGAGTAGGACAACAAACGTTTCAGCCCCAAATAGACGACAAATATCCGCATTTGCATGACTAATTCTAGCGACAGTTTTCAACCGTTACAAATTTAAAATAAAATTTAGTTGGAAAAACTAAAAAAAAAGTATCTCAAATTTGCAGGCAAAGAGATAAATTTAAAATACTTCTAGTTTTGTGCCAAATTTTCTTTATTACAGTATGTATTAGAAATGAGTAAGTATACATTCCAATTGGTCAGTCCTTAAAAAAAAATCAATTTTTTATGTAAAATATCTCTCAAAAGAGTGAGAACCTAAAGAAAAATCTAATTTAGATGAACGAAAAAAATATTAAAGAAAAAAAATTTAGAAAAGAATTAGAACTGTTGTATTGAGAATTGTTTGAAACGAACTCATTTTATCTAAAAATGACAATTTTGATGTTTTTTTTTTAAACAGTCAGGCCAGGATTAAGGCCAAAATACGTGAAAAATGGTTCAAAGAGGGTAAATAAAAAAACTTGGAAATTTTGGAAAAACTCAAATTAAGAATATTACCAAAATCAATTAAAAATTACTAAAGGCGTCAAAAATGCAAATTTGAAGACTTTGACAAATTTAGATTAGAATTAGAACTGACATTTTTAGAAAAAAAACTCATTTTTCTTAAAATTAACAATTTTTATGTTTTTCGAAAAAAGTCAGGCTATAATTAAGGCAAAATACGTGCTCAAAAAGGTAAATATAAAAATTTTGTTGCTTTGCAAAAATTGAAATTAATATTATTGCCAAAATCAGAAATTACTCAACGTGTAAAAAAATGCCAATTAAAAGTTTCTAGGCAACTTTAGGTTAAGATTAAGGTCAAATTTGGTTAAGTAATTGCACATAGTGTCTAAAAATGCAAATTTGGTGTCTTTCAAGATATTTACAATAGAATTGGGGCTAAAATTGCTTAAAAGTGATTCATTTTATCAAAAAATTGATAACTTTGACATTTTTTTAAAAAGTCAAGCTAGGATTAAGGCCAAAATACGTAAGAATGACTGAAAATATGTAAAAAAAAATTTGGATATTTCGAAATAAAATCAAGTAAATAAGATTATAGGACGAAACTCAATTAAAAACAGCTAACAGTGTCAAAATGTAGAATAAAAGTTTCTGAGCAAATTCAGGTTAGCATTAGGTTGTAAAAATTACACAGAGCGTCTAAAGAGGCAAATTTGAAGTCTTTGGAGAAATTCAGATTAGAATTAGAACTAAAATTGTCTAAAAAGAACTTATTTTACCTAAAAATATCGATTTTAATGTTTTTTTAAGAAATTGGGCTAAGGTTAAACCCAAATTATGAAAAATTGCTTAAAGTGTGTAAGAATACAAATTTGGAGTGTTTTACAAAATTTTTAATTAACATTATTTCAACAAAATTTATATTAAGTTAAAAAGTAAGGGAAGAAATGTGAAAAAATTTATCCAAAATTTCCAGGTGAAGGAATTTAAATATTTCTAGTTGTATGACAAATATTCCTTATTACAATATGTATGACAAATAAGTATAAATTCCAATTGGCCAGTCCTTAAAAAAAATAATTTTGTGTCAAAATTCACTCAATGGAATGAAAACCTAATGAAAAAATACAATTTAGATTGAAAATTAAAAATTAATATAATAAAAAAATTAAAAGAAGAAAACATTTGTACAAAACGAATATTTGAAAAAGGAAGTAAGATATAAAAGAGTAAGATATAAAAAGAGTAAGACAGAAAAACTTGGACAAAGAAAATTTACGATAAGAAAGAGAAGACGAAAGAGAAATAGAACTGTTTATAGTAGAAGAGAATGAAAACAATTCCAAACAGCAGTAAATTTTGTTTTGGTATTGTATTGGTGACATATAGGAGAAAGAAATAACTAAATTGCCGGAATCTTTATTGCAGAACTGCCACAGAAAACAGGAGAGACAATAATTGCAATAGAAAAATGAGAAAACGAAAAGCGAGTTGTCAAAAAAAATAAATAATAAGAAATAAATAGAAAAGTCGACTAAATGGAAAAGTCGAATTTTGATCAATGAAAACAAATATGATTCATAGGTGAAAGAACAATAGGTGAATAATGTTTATATTCACAAGTTAATAAAGATTATAGAATAAAGAATAATGCGATTATTATAGTACGGTCTTGGATAATAATTATTAAAGGATATAATTCATTTTTATTGCCTATATCAGCGCAAGTGTAGTTAAATTAATGCAATTTAATTTAACTATGACGATTTTAAGGAACTTGTTTATCATCGTTATGGTATAATGTGCAACTACGTTGTGTACTGTACGTACACTTGATTGTTATTTAATAGCTGAGTAACTCCAGCAAGGCTTTATAATATCAATTTGGTGGCATTCATTCTTGGGCAAAATATTGTTATTTGATTCACTTTCTTTTACTTAATCACGATGTAGATATTATTATTGACGTATTAAATTAAATTTTTAGTAATAGCTCAGTTAGCTGAGAATCAAACAAGCCCTGTTAACAACTCACTGGCTTTGCAATTAACCTTGGAACGTAGAAAAAACTTCATATCATAACCATTGTTTATAACCATGAAGAAGGGTTTCGAATCCTCTTTGCTACATGCTGTTATTGATTTAATTTTTTTCCATCAAGCATAAGGCAGTTTTGATGATGATAAAGGCACTGTTAGGAGAATTAAATTACCCACTTCTTCGAAGCTGACGCGTCGCAACCACTCACTACTATCGTTGTGCGCGATCACAGGGGCATACCTACCAACACATTCATCACGCCTGGCGCAAAATCGCATACCAGCCGCTTTTCTAATCTCCCAGAACAAGAACTAAACGTCCGCAATTAATTTTCCAGTTAATCGTTTCATTCCAAGACCGTACGTAACCGACACAATATAATTGCCGGCGGTAAAAATAAAAACGGCCGACAAGACATTAAAACGCAAACATAATCCCTGCAACGTAAAAGCGTAACACAAAACTAATTTCAATGCAGCTAGTTTAATTTTATTTCCATCTGCATTAAAATAATGAGTTCGCCTCGACGAAAACGCGCCCGGCGTCGCGAGCGCCCTCTGGTTTTATCGAAATCGTTGCTTTTTCCGATAAGAAGACCACGCGATACCTATCCGGAGTTTTTGCGCCATTCGTGGTTATATTGCGGATTAGGTTTTGGTGCTTCTTTTTTTGTGGGTGCAGTTAGTACAAGGATTTTTATCGAACCGAACGAGGAGCATTAGGGCTCAGTTCCGTTTAACGTTCGTGATGGTGCTCCTGCATTACTATCAGGCATGTAATAACGCACGAGCGTTAGGTCTGTGGTTATAACCTAACATCCATATTATCTGCAAATCAACTAAAGAGACATATTCGTACACAAAAATACTCCAACACACGCCGACCGAAAATAAAGTTATTTCCATAATGAATCTCGCACCAGCGTGAGCAATGTGAAAGTGCCCGGCGGTCGCAAACAAAAACTCATTACGCGAACGCAGTAAACCATAAAGAGCAGGGTTTAATAGACGCTATCCTTGCCGCTATCCTTTGTGTGTACTTAAAAGGACATAAAAATAAGTTGGGTTAGGTTTTCAAAATGGAAATGATGCATCTTTACCGAATTGGTACCATGCGCACTAGTTAAACAAAATTCATATTACATCGACTAAAAAATATAGTTAAATTATTATTATCTATGCATATTATTACAATATACATATCTACAACTGAAATTATATAATTTCAAGTGCTTTCAATTACTCGTATATTGTCGAAATGATTTGAATTCCAGTCTCGTATATCATTCAAATTTAATGGCCACTCGACAGTCGATTATAAAATCTCACAGAATCAACTATGTACAGATACAGTAATCAATCCCCGTACATGTATTATTGCACCAAACGGTTTTGTATAATTGCTTTGAAATGTTATTAATATTTGCCTTATTTGTGTTATGAACGAACTACTGAACTATCGCTTGTGACCCTTGGAAGGTAAGGAATACAAGAGCACTTGTTCGCAGTAAATTTATAAATAGAATAAACTTACATTAACATAAGATAGTAGGGCGAATATGTATAATTTGTTGGCGACTTAGTTTAGTTATGAAATGCCTTATCCGACTACAACATATTCTGAAAATTATTGTCATTTAACTAGCTCTTTCAGGTTAGCGGTATATAAATGTTGCAACTTATAATATCTATAGAAAGCGTTAAGGCTTACTGGTTTCCATAATTGTTCTGATCATGATAGTCATTATCCCGTTTTTAACTTTAGTGAATATTTCCATGGTTCATTAAGGTAGCATTCTAAATTAAATGTCCGTACCTATGTCACTGGGATTACTAAGGACGGTTTATTTATTAAAGTACTTAAAGATCACTCCGAATACATATATTATAAGATAAAAGTGCAGTTATGTATATTTTATCACTAATAAAATTCCTTCCTTAACCGATTAATAATTTTTTTTTGATAAATTATACTTCTACTTATCTACCTGATTATATTGATTTTTTTTGAACGGCACTTTCAGGTTATCGGTTTATCATGGTTGCAATGCATCCTGTCAATAAACACAGTTGTAGATTACTGGTTTTCATAATTGCTCTGGATACGATTATCACTTCCCTGTTAATGCGTTTCAGTGATTTTTTTCAAGTATCTCGGAAGCGATTCAAAGTCGATTGAATTAGGGCAAATTTGCTAATAATGACATTCTACATTTTCTAAAGTTTTGACTAGCGGTCTGAAAAAAATTCGAAAAAAAAAACGAAATTTACGAAAAAGTTTTTTCCTGAACTTTTTGCAGCGATATTTTAGAATAAATTGCACATTTTCGTAGGCATTTCTTCTGATCTACACTAAAGTCTTAATTCATTTTTAGTGCGACGTTTCGAATTTTCTGGAGCACCATCATGTTCACTTTTTTAAATATAGCTCTTACATTTGAATGTTACTTCATATTTTGTTCATACATTGAGTTTATGCTCTTTTTAACTATTTACTTACACAAGTTAACACAGATCAGGTTACTGAAATTCTTCCCTAACCATTGGAGGGTGGGAAATCGTAAAGATAGAAAATAAAAAATGCAAACGAGAGAAATTAAAATCTATTTTTCGAAATCTCTTCTATATACTATTTCTAAACTATATCTTCTATAAGTGTAGAAAAAAAATTAAATCAATTTTAGCTAATTTTCATTTTTTTATGTATCCTGAAATGGTTGAATTATTGTAAATTTAAAAGCAACAAAATTTAAAATAAACGTATTTAGGGTCCAAATTTAATCTAAATCAAAAATTTTCAAAAAATTGTTAAAAAATACATAAATTTATATCCCATTTAAAAAAATTAAAATGTATGATGCCCCGGAGAAGTCAAAACGTCGAATTACAAACTCATAATATCGTCTTGTAGAACAGAAAAAGTACCCATAAAAATGTAAAATTTATTTTGAACAACAGAAAAACAACAAAAACGATTTTCGAAAAGTTTTTTCAAATATTTTTGAAAGCTGTTTAAAAATTTGGAAAATTTTGAAATATCATTACGATCTACACTCAAATGCACAACTTTGGCCTCATTTAACCAAATTCTATTTCTTACGCTTTACAAGATCCCAATAATGAGCGGTGAACTCGATTAAATCTTTATACTCACTAACACAATAGTCAAGTGTAATTTAGAAACTGACACATGTAATTCCGAATAGTCAATTGTAATTCAGAAAGTATTACGCGTAATTCAGAATAGTTAACTGTAATTCTGGAAAGCATCAAGCGTAATTCGAAATAGTCAAGTGTAGTTCAGAAAACAACAAATGTAATTCAGAGAACATTAAGTGTAATTCAGAAAACAAAATGAAATTCAGAAATCATAAGGTGTAATTCAGAATAGTATAGAGAAAACTCAGAAATTGCTAAGTGGAATTGAGAATAGTGAAGTGTAATTCAGAAATCTCCATGTGTAATTCAGAATAATGAAGTGTAATTCAGGAAACGTCGCTTGTAATTCAGAATAGTCAACTGTAATTCGGAAAGCCTCAAGGGTAATTCGGAATAGTCAAGTGTAATTCAAAAAACATCAAATGCAATTCAGCAAGCATCAAGTGTAATTCAGAATAGTTAAGTGTAATTCAGAAAACATAAAATGCAATTCATAAAACATATAGTGTAATTAAGAATAGTCAAATGTAATTCAGAAATCTCCAAATGTAATTCAGAATAGTGAAGTGTAAATCAGAAACCGTCACTTGTAATTCAGAATAGTCAACTGTAATTCGGAAAGCATCAAGTGTAATTCAAAAAACCTCAAATGTAATTCAGAAATCTTCAAGTGTAACCTGGGCTTCTTTTTGAAACAAAAAATGCCGTTGACGAATTTGACTCATCTATTATGCATACGTAGATTACAGGGTTATTTTAAAAATTCTGCATTTTAAAAACTAGTTTATCTTTTTAGTTTCATGAAAAGTAAGTAGTATATTACTTTTCATGAAAGTATATAATATTCTGAATTACACTTGATGTTTTCTGAATTACACTTGACTATTCAGAATTACACTTGGTGGTTTCTGAATTACACTTGATACTTTCTGAATTACAGTTGAAAATGGTGTAGAGAAGCAAAACCACATATATCATCCGGTTTTGGTTCTACAATGTTTGTGTCCCTTTTTTAATGAAGTATCCTGTATTTTCTTAGATATTTAAAATCGCATCGACAAATTGACGGTTTCCGAATTATACTTGTTGCTTTCTGAATTACACTCGGTAGTTTCTAAATTACAGTTGACTATTCTGAATTACACTTGATGTTTTCTGAATTACAATTGCCTATTCTGAATTACACTTGATGTTTTCTGAATTAGACATGACTGTTTTGAATTACACGTTGAGATTTCTTAATTACACTTGACTATTCTGAATTACACGTTGATATTTATTAATTACACTTGACTATTCCGAATCAGACGTTGAGGTTTTTTAATTACACTTGATTATTCTGAATGACACTTAGTTATTTCTGAATTATACTTGACTATTCTGAATTACACATTGAG
Source organism: Taphrorychus bicolor (assembly GCA_951812265.1). Classification (NCBI taxonomy): domain Eukaryota; kingdom Metazoa; phylum Arthropoda; class Insecta; order Coleoptera; family Curculionidae; genus Taphrorychus; species Taphrorychus bicolor. The sequence continues at coordinate 19,949,983 of OX638302.1, forward strand.
ATTTCTTAATTACACTTGACTATTCTCAATTACACGTTGAGATTTCCTAATTACACTTAACTATTCTGAATTGCACTTGATGACTTCTAAATTACAGATGACTATTCTGATTTACACTTAGTTATTTCTGAATTACACTTGACTATTCTGAATTACAGTTGACTACTCTAAATTACATTTGATATTTTCTGAACTACAGTTAACTATTTCGAATTACACTTGGTTATTACTGAATTACACTTGACTATTCTGAATGACACTTGGATATTTCTGAATTGCACTTGATGACTTCTAAATTACAGATGACTATTCTGATTTACACTTAGTTATTTCTGAATTACACTTGACTATTCTGAATTACAGTTGACTACTCTAAATTACATTTGATATTTTCTGAACTACAGTTGACTATTTCGAATTACACTTGGTTATTACTGAATTACACTTGACTATTCTGAATGACACTTGGAGATTTCTGAATTGCACTTGACTACTCTGAGCTACACTTGATGGTTTCTGAATTACACTTGACTATTCCAAATTTTACTACCGAATTACTGGATACCTTCTGAATTGCAGTTGGAAATGGTGTAGAGAATCAAAACCACATATATCATCCGATTATGGTTCTCCAGTGTTTGTGTCCTCACCACTTGGATTCCCTGTAGTGTTAGAATCCGAAAACTATATTTTGCAGCAATAAAACAAAAAAAAACTGCATAATTTGGCAATCAAGTTATGCTTTTGGTGCGATTGGCATTGCCATAAAAGATAATAAACTCTTGGAACTTACTGGTTTTCATAATTGTTCTGGACACGATAGTTACTTATCTGCTATTGCCCTTGTAAAGAATCCCTCAATCAAAGGGCCCAAATATTTATTTATTATTATTATATATGTCAGTCCCGAACCCATTCAGTTGTATTTCCTCATCCGTTTAGTCTGCTTTAGGAATTTTTTTATTCCCGCGTTGAAGTAATATGCCCATCACAAATGACTACTGCTCCTGATATTTTAATCCTCTGCAGCATTAATATAGGAACCGTGTTGATTTACGTTCACAAAAACAATATGCCAACGTTGGCAAAACCTTTGGCATGCAAATTTCGATGGGGATGAAAGTGTGCACTGGACGGGCACCATGTTAATAAAATTGCGACCCGCATTGTCAGGGCATAACAATGGGGCCCGCTTTTGTACCAACCGATCTCACTACGTGCCTTAATCTATTTTCGAGTTAATGCTTTTGCTGCAAAATTGTCCTTCGTCTTTGCCAAAATGGAATTTTTCTGCCCGAAAGAAACTGTTTCTGTCCATGCATGAAACGCGTCAATCGCTAAATTTTGCAATTTTGCTGCAGTTTGGCAGGTGAAAAAGGGCTCGCAAACCGTTCGAAATTTTAAAGACTAACGATATTCTATGACAGAACTCCGGTGAGATACGTGACCGTATTCCGCACGGGGAGATAATCGACATTGTGGGGCTGATAAGCCGACGGCAAAATTTAACAAAAAAAAAATAAAAATGGGAAACTGCTTAAAAGCTGAAACGGACGTTGCGAAAAGCGGAATTGAGTTTTTAGTTGAGCGGTTAGAACTTTGTACGTGACTCAGTTATGTCTTCTTTAACCTCTTGCTGAATCGAATGAAACTCTGCACCAAGTCGTTTTCAAAACAAATTTCAATTTAAATTTTTGTCTGACAATCAAAAGCATCAACGATTTCCTGCGATGACATTTTGCCTGGCATAAAAAGCAATTACTGGTCGTGAATTTTTTATAAAATTAAACTCGAACCAGTAAAACTGGAAACACTGACGGGAAATTTGTTGTTAATAATAGCTGTTGCACGATGCGAACGTCAATCGCGTATATGAATAATTCCATTCGTTTCTATCCGGAAAAATATATAAACAAAAATATGAACAATAACAGTAATCGAGTTTCGTAAATTTGACTGCTACCGGACAGCTTTTTCAAATATTTCACTCCGCTCGAAAAGGTAACAAATATGAATCTCTCATTACCGTTCATATATTATTGATGGATCAAGAGAATTGCCTTTTGTGCAATGATGATTATTAATTAGCCGGCAGTGATTGACTGAAACGCTAATTTGTTATGGAATTGATGGAGTTCCCTTGCTAAATACAACTATTTTAATTTAGTTTATAATTGCACTATTAAAATGTGATTGTAGAAGCGAATTAACAAACGCATGCAATTTATATAATTTATAATATCCAGATTAATGAGTTTGTTATTATTGTAATGTTAGCAGAAGCAATAACATCATCATCCATAGGGTAGTGTTTATTCAGTAATTGTTGTTTAAATAGAAAATTACAAAATTAATGCAGAAGACTGTAAAATACAGAAATCAATTTTTAGCCATCGGTACTATGAAAACGGTGTTTTCGATCTTTTAAACGAACCATAAACCATCATTTCGCAATATCTAAATGTTAAGTTACGCTTCGTCCTCACTGATGAGATGTATACAGGGAAACTAGTATGGGCGCAATTAGATCTTGCGAAATGATGGTTCACCCGTAATAATTAGTGTTGTAATAACTATTATAAATGTTAATAAACTGTTAGTTCTTCATTATCACAAATTTCATGGTTGCCATATCTCAACCAACATTTTCGTTTCGTTCGGCGGTCCCAGTAAAACAATCAAGGTGTACTACTTCAATTTCTGACGTGGCTTCGAATTCAGTTGCCGCGTCTTCTCAGCTATAGAAACAGTTTGAAAGAACAGAAACAAATTTGAAGATTAGAGCCATCTCCTTAAAATACCCAGTAAAATGACAATAATCACAAATGTAAGAATTAATTTTAGATACGATCAGTATATTTTAGTTTAAATTAATTAGAATCTAACCACTTCTTTAATGATTCTCTCTTTCTTATGTCTAAGTTGTTGTGATGACAGGATTTAATTAAAATCCGAACCAATCAACTCCGCAGAAATCTCAGGCCCCTTTAACCAAGCGAACCGAACACCGGAGAACATCCCGGAGAAATCCGGGGTCTTAAACAACCGAGAGGATTGCATCTAATACTGTGAAAATTGTCCGTTGTAAAACCGGAGGCAAGATATATCCCAAGTAGTTATCTGGCGGCAATATTTTAGTGAGCACGCTGTGAAACCGTTAACTACGAAAGTTTTACAGGTTGGCTGCTCGGGGGCCCACCCCACCTGGGGCATACGCCCCGCCAATTTATTAGCTAATTAAATATATAAGTTTTCGTAAAGTTGCCCCGAGGAAGTGCAATTTCGGGTTTCGATAGTTTTATTGTTTTAGTTTTAAAAGGTTTTTGTACGCGTTTTAAAAAGACTAGTAGTAGTGCTATGCGGGTGCTTGGCCAAAGCGGCGCAGAAGCTGCGAAGCTACACTACTAGTGTCCACCTACTAAAAATGTATGGTTCAACACAGACAATTTTTTTAATACATCAAAGTGTTCTTTTTCAAAGCGACAATTTTTAATACTTCAAATGGCTCTATTGTTTCGTTTGCCTCTATTTAAATCGAAATCGACAAAAGAATAATTTTAGCTTATTATGTCCAGCCTAGTATTTTCTGTTCAACAACTAGATAATATCGCGGAACAATAAATTCAGGACTGAGAGGCTAATTTTAAAAATTTATGGCCTAATCGTTCTAAATAAGGGGATATAATGTATGTTTCGCTGTTGGAACAAAAAAAAACGGGCAATTTACTCATTAATTTTTCCTTTTCGATACATTTTGGGTAGAAAAAAGTTTTTTTGTGACGCACGTATCTATAAACATTAGTTGGACAGCTTTGATTGGTAAAGTAAAGTTATATAGTTAAAAAAAATGTGTAATTAAAAAAAAATGCAAATTATTTGTCTTCACAAGCTTCAGTGCACTTTTGGCACAAATGCCATACAATATTTTCTCTATAAGCGCTTAAAAAATGATCCTATGAAAATCTAACTAGTAATATTTACTTTTAAAAACCGTGTTAAAAGTAATTTACGTGACAATTTTAACACTAGTGTTAAAAGTAAATTACTTTTAACCTAAAACGCTATTTTTAACAAGTCATTAGCGTGTTAAAAGTTGACTTTTAAAGAGTTTGTAAAAAAAATATTTTTTCTTAGAAACCTTTTGATTTCTTGAGGAATTTGGTTCTGAACTACTCAAATTTAAATCTTACAGTAAAATATAATAAAAAAAGTTTCTTAGAACTTCTTAGCTAGTGTTTCACTCCGAGACCTTCTGAGCCTAGTTTATGGCTCTATAGTGAATATCCTAACCGTTTTCTGAGCATAGCTTTTATCCACCCTTTCTTTTGTTTATGACTTTTTATTCTAATGTATTTTTAGGTTTAAATGCTTTTACGGGATTGTTTTCTGAGTATTTTGAGTCAGCTTCTGGTAAAAAGTATATCTTAATTGCAATGATTCACATTATTTAATTTAGAAGTCTCTTTTCTATGAAAATTTTGAAATTTGTTTCCTATTTGTAACAGTCTTGGATAATTTTAAATTCGTTTTCTATTTGCCTAATTACTGTTCTAACATCCTCTGAGTCTGCTTCTGGTAACAAGTCTTTTTCTATGATAAATTCCGATGATTCAAATTTCTTAATTTAGAAGTTTTTTTTTCTATAATAACTTTAAAACTTGTTTCATATTTGACATTTAATTACCAAGAAGTTTTTTTTATAGTACCTGAGATTCTCTGAGCCTGTTTCTGATAAAAAGTATTTTTTTATCATAAATTTCGATGTTTTAATTTACTTACTTAGCATCTTTTATTTTAGTCGATTTTGACATGTTTGTTTGAAAAATTGTGCAGATTTTTTTTATGCGCACACTAAGATATTTTTGAAATTTGTTTTCCTTTCGACTAATTACCAAGAAGTTAATTTTCTTTCTTAACGAGTTCTGAGATTTTTCAGTTTCTGTAAAAATGTATTTTTCTACGATCAATTTAATTTTCCAACCTTTATTTGGTTTTTCTTAAATACTACGTAACTCTGAGACTTTCTGAACCATATTTTATCTATTTTTTCAGTTAATATTTTTGATTTTATTGTTGTATGTCTGCTTAAATAATTTTGGAGGATTGTTCTCTGAGCACTTTGAAACTCATGTTTGTGTTTGGTCATCTTTTTTCTATTCCGTTAATCACCAAAAAGTAATCTTTCTTTGTTTTGTCAGTTTAAAGTCAAGTCAACTGTAACCTTCAGACAATGACAGCACTGACACTAAACAGCCGTACCGATCGTAATATGACCTCGAAAATAGCCAAGAAGTTCATTTTGTTTCTTAATAAGTTCAGAGTCTGTTTCTGGTAAAAAATATTTAGAACAAAGCCAATATTCAGACATTTATTCCGTTTTTCCAGAACCTTTCTGAGCCATTTTTCCTTTATGCTGTCAGTGCATGGTTTTAAATTTCTTATAATAGGTTCATTGCAACAATTTTTGAAATCATTTTATTTAATATTTTAAGCGTTATGTGATTATTTTGTTGAAAATGTTAAAACGTTCTTTTTTTGACTGTTTCAATGTTTTTTTTCTTCTATTTGTCTAATCACCAAGAAGTTTGCTTTATTCTGTTTCTTTTGAAAAATGGTGTATTAGAAAACATTTTCTAATCTCAGTGGTTTTCTAATTATGAGCACAGACATTTTAAAGTATTAAGAAATTTGAACTCTGCCAAGTTTATTATTGAAGTCTACAGCTAATTTCTTACTGATATTTTTTATAAATTTTGCCCAAAACAAAAATCAATAATATTTCCCAGTATTTTTGGAGAAATGAATTCAATTTGCATGTGAGTGAGACGTTTTACGACAAGAACACAGGAAGGTAACAAAAAGTTCTAAATTTCCAGAGGCGGACTAATGAAGTTGTTCTTTTTACGATGCCGTAAGACAAACACTCAGTAGACATTTTTTTTTTACACTTTTGCAAAATATATGAAGTCGACAATCTCCAGGCAATAAGAAATTGGAACCATTTTAGTGGTAGCACTTTTGTTTTTTTTTTATTTTTTTTAATTAATGTCATTTTCTATTACTAGTAACTTATTGAGTTAAAATTTGTTCTGGTTATTGCTTATTTTATTATTAATTAATATTTATGACAAGAAGAGAAATAAAACAGATAGATATGAGAAAACAAAATTATTTCAAAATTATTATTTTTAGATTACTTATTTCAAATTTACAACAACTTTAAGTCCAAGCTGTTGCCAGCCAGTTGAGTCCAACCAGTTGTTCTCTATTATTAATTTATTCATTATACACCATTGACGTAAGGCGATCCCATAAAAAATAATCTAGAGAAGTTAAATCTGCACTATTTGAGGGCCAAGGGTGCGGACCTCCTCTTCCAATCCATCGATTAAGGCATGTATCATTTAAATATTCTCTTACGGCCAGTGCAAAATGCAGCATTCCTCTTTGTTCTACTCTTTGTTCTTCGCTCTTCCAGAAAACCGGGTAATATATTTTGCAGGAAATCGAGATAAACAGGTACTGTGAGAGGGCCCTCAAAGAAATGAGGTCCCACTAGTTTGTTGTTGAAAATACCTCACCAAACATTTACTGAGGATCGATGTTGAGGTCTCGTTTTACGAATATCTTTTGGGTTTATTTCAGCCTAAACATGTTCATTGCGAAGGTTGTCAATCCCATCTCTAGTGAACTGGGATTCTTCGGAGAACAGCGTTCTGTAAGTCTTGGGGCTATGGGTCACAATCCAATCACAGAAAGCCAAACGGCGCACACTAGTAGTTATAACGACGGGGTTCTGGGACACTTTGACCTTGAAATTTACGTGAGACCTAGTGTAAAAGGGAGTCTGGATTCAAGGTGTTGGACCTGCTGAATGTGATAAGGATAAAGTCGTTCTTTTTTCAGAGTTTCAATTCAGAAACCACTAAACTAAAAATACTTCTTAAGGAAACTCAAATTCCAGTCGAACCTTTCACACTAATTTTGACAAGACAACCACTACATCAACCAACTAGATAAATATGTAATATTTTTGGGCTAATGGTCACCAATAAGTAAACAAAATAGTAAGATTTATTTGTCTTTGAAATTATTCATCTATTATGCTTGTTTGATATTATTCTCTCATCTCTAGTATTTGTTTTCTGTAATTTTTTTTTGTATAAATATTAAGAATGATAACATTGGTAACATAAAACGCGTGTTGTGACACAAAAGTGTTGCGATTTTTTATTTTCTGGAGTTTGTGAACATCTATCACAAAAGTATTAAAAGTTCGTATACTGAATGTTTGTTTTGAGGCATTATGAAAAGAACAACTTTATTAGTCCTGCACTAGAAATTTTGAACCTTTTGTTACCTTCCTTGGTACTTGTCCTCCAACGTCTCATCCACATGCAACTTGAATTCATTTCTGCAAAAATTCTGGGAAATCTGATTGATTTTGGTTTTTTGCAAAATTTATACAATACCCTGTATATCAGTAAGAAATGAGTTCCGAACTTTTTTAATACCGAATATGTGTTGGCATGGTCAAAACCTATCTCCCATATTACTATGTACATTTCGTCCCGTAACACCCTGTATACCAACTATATTTGAATTTAAAATACCATTAAGCGCACCTAATAAAGTTTCATTCATGCAAAACGGTTTTACGTTTAAATCAGTTACATGTGAAAGCTATTTTAATCATATCGTTGTTCTGCAAATATATTAACCGAAACAAGGCCGAAATAAATCGCCTTTTGTCAAGTCTAATAAAAACATCATCAAGGAAACTTTATGAGCTTCTGAACCCCGAAATTACCCAAATTGTATATTCGCGGAGCGGGGGCGGTGGGGCGGAGCCCCTCTAGCCGAAACTTCCAACTTAAATGACTTTATACTTTGTAATGCGATGCAAATTCTTCTAGTGGCATTAAGGAAAATTGGGGCGAACAGGTCAGGTATATCTGAAATAGAAAATTGCTCCGGGGCTATTTCAGACCCAGGAGAGGTCCCGGCGGTGATATTGAATGTCTTGTATTTGCTACGTACGAAAGTGAAAAATATAAACAACCTTAAATTGTACTATTTAGTTACATATTTGACGTCAGCATAAAAAACGAAATTGATATTTTTAGTGGCGCTTGGGATATAATAATTTATGCTAAAAAAAAGTCAGGCTTTTGCTGCGAATCGAACCCAGAAGCCTTCCCAGCCCGGCAAGTAGAAAGTCTGGGTTCCATTCCCATCAGAAGCTTTAATTTTTTTTCTTTAGTATAAATTATTTTTCCAAAAGCGGCACTAAATATATCCAATTTCTAGTAAGATCTACAGTATTTCCTTACATGCAGTTACTAAGCAGTAACGACAATATGGAAAAGTTTTCGTTCGGTGTTATTCGAAAAGTTGCCATGTAATATAAAAATAACGACCTCGCAGGAATGGCTCGGAAAAGAATGAGGTTTAAAATTTTCCTTGTTTGGGAACTTCCTGCGCTCGTTGGCAAACAATGAGCACATTAACTTACAATCAGCCGATAACTCACGTGAGGGTAAATAAATAACGACGCATGATTGATGATGAAAAAAGGTGTACGAAAGTCTCTTCGTCTGCCTTAAATAAAAATTACTTAGAACCGGCAAAGAAAACACAACTGGAGCTAATAAATCCCTAATTCCTTTGCACCGCAGTAAATCACTGTCAGCCGGCCGCTTTGTTGACAATGCGAATGGGGTTCGTGACAATATTTCACACCCCCGGATAATCGACTTTCTATACTCTCTCCTGAGGAAAAGATTATTTTAAATTCCAGAAATTATTACCGCGGAGAAATAACTTATGTCCTTTTTCACAGATGCCACCCTTTCGACGTCCACCCCCACGCTTTCTTCAGCCGCGCCTACGTTAGTTAAATGTAAACATCAAGATGAAGAAGAAACATACGGCCCACGCCTCTTCCACTCCGTCGGGAGGCGAGTACCCCAAGAAATCCCCGTCCACGTGGCCCATATACGGAGTGGTGGGGACTTTGGCAGTGGCGTGCTATCTGAACGGCATCGACGGGGATTTTGTGCACGACGACATACCAGCAGTGAAATTAAACAAGGACGTGCTGGGGCAAAATCCTTTAAGAAGTGTTTTTGAAAATGACTTTTGGGGCACGCCTATGGCCGACGAAGAGAGCCACAAGAGCTACAGGCCGTTGACAGTGTTAACATTCAGGTTAGTGGAAACGTAATTTTATTATATTAGGTACCATTGACATATAGAAAGTTAAACAGTATCAAAGGGTCTTCTAAATACGATAAAGCTTAGGTCAAGCCAGGTCAGATTAGATTAGTTTAGTGCCATTCAGTTATCTGTTTGGGTTCAGATAAACCGTAATACAGATTTGGTGAAGCTGCCTTTTTGAACTTGTCAATGCGATTCTAAATGTCTAATAACATATAGGGTGTCCCAAGGGGTAGTTCACGAAGCAAAATTTGTACACCTACTGCCAATTTCGCATGTTACAACTCATTATAGCCTACTGCCGCTTGTTACTGCCAATTACTGCTGTACTGGCAAGTATTGCTTGTTACTGCCGAAAACTGCTGGGTAATGCCGATACTGCTTGATACTGCCTAAACGCAGTATCATTTCCGATCAAAAACAGCAAATTAAATTTTTCGATTTATTTTGAAAATGTCCAACGGGGGGGGGGGGGAAGGGGGCTATTACGACTTTTTTCTCAATTCTCAACTTTGACCGCGTGTACCTTGAAAACGCCTTGACTGATTGAAGTGAATACAATTGTTTTGTCCTCTTTCACCTCCCACCATCGGAAGTACCGTAGGTGCAATATTTTCGATGTCGATTTTTAGACACTTTTAGAATCGCGTTTTTAGAACATTTGAAAAAAACATCTTTAGAGGTTAATTTCACTCCAATTAAGTTTGTAAGTAGGGGATTGCAAACGAGTTATTCCGACCAAAAACAGCAAAAAAAAAGTTCCGATTTTTCTTTGAAAATATCCAAAAGGTGTATTACGACTTTTTTTTCTCTCAATTCTCAACTTTGACCGCCTATAACTTGAGAACGCCTCGACCGATTGAAGTTTACAACCAAGGAATCCAACTGTTTTTTTCCTCTTCTTGATGTCCTTTTCCACCTCCCACCATCGGAAGCTTCGTAGGTACAACATTTTCAGAGGTAGACCCCTTGGGTGGTCGATTTTAAGAACTTTTAAAATTTATCGTTTTATGACCATTTAAAAAAAACCCTTTAGAAGTTAATTTCATTCGGATTGAGTTTGTTATGTTCTTAGGGAATTGCAAAACGTGGCACTCCGATCAAAAAAAGCAAAAAAAAATCCAAATTTTTTTTTGAAAATGTGCAATTACGACTTTTTTCTAAGTTGAAAAAATGATCTTGAATCCGTTTTTCAACGTTCCCCATTATAATTATTTTTAAATTCTGTTCTTTTCATCACTTCTCGTTTTCTTCTGTAATTTTCGTTTTTTTCTTTTTGATTAGCATCTCTGGACGTTCACTTTTTAGCCATCAGATTTTTACAGCACTTTTTTATAATTACTCTTAAACATATTCAGTCCTGGAATTGGTAACAGCATTATGGGTTCTCCATAATGATTATTTCATTTTCGATTGACTCCATATTTTTTCAATTTTTGCCTTAAGATTATTGCTGTTTTTTATTGTTGTAGCAAAAACTATTTTATTTTTTTTTAGTTTTGATTGGCTTTCATTTTATCATTTTGACATGGTTTTGTTATTTTTCTCACTTTTTTACTTTAATATCTCACCTCTTTCCAATAATCAGTCATCCTTCTTCTTTTTTAGTTTCCTTGAGGTGTTTTGGTTCTTGTTGTCATTCGTTCTCTTTTTTGTTTTGAGGCTTTCTGAAGCTTTGACCTGTTTTTGTACAATGTTTATTCTCAATTTATTTACCGTTTCGCATTCAGTTTTTTTTATTTTTTTCTTCTTTTCGACGTCTTGCATCTTGTAATTTATTCTTTGATTCTTTAATATTTTCCTCCATAGTATTTTTTTTTAATTTGGACTTTTCATTTCCTCTGAGTTTTTTTTATGTAGTGACACTCCTTCAGTTTTTCATTCTTTTTGTTCTTGTTTTCTTCTTTAATTTCTTTAGTTTCCTTCTTTTTTTTTCTTTTAATTTCGTATATTATATGAAATATATAAATATATTTTTATAATAATATATTTCATATATTATTATCATCTCTCGTCGTTCACTTTGTTGCCATCAGATTTTATAGCATTTTTTATAATTATTCTCAAACTTATTAATTGCTGTTTTTGTTGTAGCCAAAACAATTTTGATTTTTTTTACTTTTGTTTGCCTTTTAATTTGTCATTTTAACATGGTCTTGTTGTTTTTTCCACCTCTTTACTTTATTATATCGCTTCTTTCCAATAATCGGTCATCCTTCTTTTTTTAGTTTCCTTGAAGTTTCTTGGTTCTTGTTGCCATTCGTTTCTGAAGCTTTGGCTTCATTTTTGTTCAACGTTTTTTCTCAAATGTATTTTCCGTTTCGCATTCAGAATTTTTTGTTTTTTCTCCTTTTTGACGTTTTGCATCTTGTAGTTTATTCTTTGATTTTTCTATTATTTTCCTCCAATTATTTTTTCTCTCATTTGGACTTTTTACTACCTCTGAGTTTCTTATATAATAACACTGTTTCACTTTTTCCATTTTTTCATTCTTTCAGTTCTCCTTTTATTCAATAATTTTCGTTTCCTTCTTTTTGATTATCATCTCTCGTTGTTCACTTTCTTGCCATCAGATTTTACAGCATTTTTATAACTATTCTCAATCTTATTTACTCCTGGAGTTGTTTAGAGTATCATGGCTTCTACGCAATGATTATTTAATTGCTTCCCTTTATTATTTTTTTATTTCTCTCCTCTTTTTTTTCAATCTTCGCATTTGAATTTATTGCGGTTTTTGTTGCAGCCAAAATAATTTTTATTTTTATTACTTTACTTCGTCTCTTAATTTGTCATTTTGACATGATCTTGTTGTTTTTTCCACCTCTTTACTTTATTATATCGCTTCTTTCCAATAATCGGCCATCCTTCTTTTTTAGTTTCCTTGAAGTTTTTTTGGTTCTTGTTGCCATTCGTTTTTTTCTAATTTTGAAGCTTTCTGCAGCTATGGCCTCATTTTTGTTCAACGTTGTTTTCAAATGTATTTTCCGTTTCGCATTCAGAGTTTTTTGTTTTTGCTTCTTTTCGACGTTTTGCATCTTGTAGTTTATTCTTTGATTTTTCTATTATTTTCCTCTATATTATTTTTTCTTTTATTTGGACTTTTTACTACCTCTGAGTTTCTTATATAATAACACTGTTTCACTTTTTCCATTTTTTCATTCTCTCAGTTCTCCTTTTATTCAATAATTTTCGTTTCCTTCTTTTTGATTATCATCTCTCGTTATTCAATTTCTTGCCATCAAATTTTACAGCATTTTTATAACTTCTCAATCTTATTTAATCCTGGAATTGGTTACGGTGTCATAGCTTCTACGCAATGATTATTTAATTGCTTCTCTTTATTATTTTTTTATTTCTGTCCTCTTTTTTTTTCAATCTTCGCATTTGGATTTATTGCTGTTTTTGTTGCAGCCAAAATAATTTTTATTTTTTTTACTTTTGTTTGTCTTTTAATTTGTCATTTTGACATGGTCTTGTTGTTTTTTCCACCTCTTTACTTTATTATATCGCTTCTTTCCAATAATCGTCCATTCTTCTTTTTTAGTTTTCTTGAAGTATTTTTGGTTCTTGTTGGCATTCGTTTTTTTCTTATTTTGAAGCTTCCTGTAGCTTTGGCCTCATTTTTTGCTCAACGATTTTTCTCAAATGTATTTTCCGTTTCGCATTCAGAGTTTTTTTGTTTTTTTCTTCTTTTCCACGTTTTGCATCTTATAGTTTATTCTTTGATTTTTCTGTTATTTTCCTCTATATTATTTTTTCTTTCATTTGGACTTTTTACTACCTCTGAGTTTCTTATATAATAACACTGTTTCACTTTTTCCATTTTTTCATTCTTTCAGTTCTCCTTTTATTCAATAATTTTCGTTTCCTTTTTGATTATCATCTCTCGTTATTCACTTTCTTACCATCAGATTTTACAGCATTTTGATAACTATTCTTAATCTTATTTACTCCTGGGATTGGTTACAGTATCATGGCTTCTACGCAATGATTACTTAATTGCTTCCCTTTATTATTTTTTTACTTCTCTCCTCTTTTTTTTCAATCTTCGCATTTGGATTTATTGCTGTTTTTGTTGCAGCTAAAATAATTTTATTTTTTTTTACTTTAGTTTGTCTTTTGATTTGTAATTTTGACATGATCTTGTTGTTTTTTTCCACCTCTTTACTTTATTATTTCGCTTCTTTCCAATAATCGGTCATCCTTTGTTTTTAGATTCCTTGAAGTTTTTTTGATTCTTGTTGCCATTCGTTTTTTTTTTCTTATTTTGAAGCTTTCTGAAGCTTTGGCCCCACTTTTGTTCAACGTTTTTTTCAAATGTATTTTCCGTTTCGCATTCAGTGTTTCTTGTTTTTTTCTTTTTTTCGACGTTTTGCATCTTGTAGTTTATTCTTTGATTTTTCTGTTATTTTCCTCCATATTATTTTCTCTTTTATCTGGACTTTTTACTACCTCTGAGTTTCTTATATAATAACACTGTTTCACTTTTTCCATTTTTTCATTCTTTCAGTTCTACTTTTATTCAATAATTTTCGTTTCCTTTTTGATCATCATCTCTAGTTGTTCACTTTCTTGCCATCATATTTTCCAGCATTCTTATAACTATTCTCAATCTTATTTACTCCTGGAATTGATTACAGTATCATGGCTTCTACGCAATAATTATGTAATTGCTTCTCTTTATTATTTTTTTATTTCTGTCCTTTTTTTTTCAATCTTTGCATTTGGATTTATTGCTGTTTTTGTTGCAACCAAAATAATTTTAATTTTTTTTTTACTTTTGTTTGTCTTTTAATTTGTCAATTTGACATGATTTTGTTGTTTTTCTCACCTTTTTACTTAAATATATCCCTTCTGTCTATTAATCGGTCACCTCCCTTTTTAGTTTCCTTGAAGTTTTTGGTTCTGTTTGCCAATCGATTTCTCTCTTGTTTTGAAGCTTTCTGAAGCTTCGACCTTGTTCTTGTTCAATGTTTCTTCTCAATTGTATTCACCCTTTCGTAATTTAGTATTTTTTGCTTGGACAACATTTTGCATCTTGTAATTTATTCTTTTTTGCTTCTTTTATTATTTTTCTCTACAGTATTTTTTTTCACTCGGACTTTTTACTTCCTCTGAGTTTCTTATGTAATAAGACTGCTTCACTTTTTCGATTTTTTCATTCTTTCAGTTCTCGTTTTCTTCTTTAGTTTTCGTTTCCTTCTTTTTTTTCTTTTTGATTATCATCACTCGTCATTCACTTTCTTGCCATCAGATTTACATGAAAATAACCTCGACAATAACTAATACCACTAGAAGAATTAGAGAGATTGTTTTTTATTTTTTTTTTGCACAAAATGTATGGAGAGCAACTGTTATAAACTGCTAAATTTAATTTTTATATCATAAGTAATCTCGGGGAAATTAAAAAATTTGTAGTTTTTTGATAAAATTTGAACACCCTGTATTGCGAACACGAGGCGATACAGGGTGTGCGACATTTGCGATCGAAAGGAATTTTTAAAAAAGTGTATGTCTACTTTTTTGTTATTTCGACTTGCACTGTCATGTCTATGCATGGTACTTTTTTCAATGTCACCCTATATACCGGGTGTCCAGCACAACCCTGGACATAGGAGATTAACATGGGAAATCGGTTTTTATTTTTTTGCGCCTGTACGGTTGATTTGATTGAAAAACTTTTAAGAGTAAAGTTGTAGAGCGTATGGTCAGCTAGCATCCTGTAATTTTTTCAATACCTCAGTTTTGACGGTTTATTGGAAAAACGCCTCGAAAAGTGGAAAAATTTGAATTTGGCGCGTCTCCCCCGTCATGCATGTGCAGTGTCGCCAACATATTTTCACTGCATAATCACGTTAATTTCAAAATAAATAAGAAAGGAAAATCGGCTCTGACTCTGACATAAGAAATTATTATATTGGCGACACTGCACATGCAAGGCGGGGGTGACGCGCCAAATTCGAATTCTTGTACTTTTCGAGGCGTTTTCCCAAAAAACAGCCAAAACTGAGGAATTGAAAAAATTACAGTATTATAGCTGACCATAAGCTCTACAACTTTACTCCTAAAAGTTTTTCAATCAAATCAACCGTATAGGCGCAAAAAAATAAAAACCGATTTCCCATGTTAATCTCCTATGTTCAGGGTTCTGCTGGGCACCCAGTATACTCAAAATTGCTACTATCAGGCTTTAGCAAATTACTCATAGATTAGTTTTTTTACCTGTAAATTAGAAACAGCAGATTTTAAACGACTAAAATACAATTCCCGCCAGTTGTTAACATGGTCGTATACAATTTATCTTGACGAAATGCAATCTAATGCGAACCATCTAATGGCACTAATTCCAAAATAATGCCCGAAGTAATGCCAATTTAATGCCACTAATGCCAAATTAATGCCACTGATGCCAAACTAATACCACTAATGCCAAACAAATGCCATTAGTGCCAAACTAAAGCTATTAATGCAAAACTAATGCCACTAATGCCACGGATTGTACATCTAATGCCACAGCGGTTTACCCCTCGGCATTAACAATCTTTTAATTGCATTTTTGGATGGATGCGGTTGTTCTCAAACTAACCTGAAAATTTTAAGTTAATATCTCAAAAACACTATGTACTTCGAATAACAAAAAGTTCAATCTCCAATCTCTCTCCAATCTGTCTCAATCTCTCCCTGTATCTCGGTGATGAGGCATTTGAGAACATATGTTTCTATTAACTTTTTTGCTCAACAGTAGCTACTCTATCATCAATTATTGGAGTACATTTTGCAGATGCAAATACACAGACAAAACACGTAGTAGGTACACAATATTATGAAAACAGGGGTTTCATTTTTACGTACTCAATAGTTTTGCTATTATGTGGGGTAAGGGCCCATTAGCACTTGGAAACTGCTATCCGGACTGGGTTGATCACCAACTGGTCATCTTCAACCAATCGCATTAAGTAGCATGTTATCATTCACCACCGTCCAAACGACAGAAACCTCCTCTTATATTTTCTTATTCAGTAAAATGTGTAAACACACGTAGGTACTTTGTATACAAATGCAAACCCTTTTTTTGTGCTTCCAAGGCGAAGCGATAGGATTCCTTTTTAGGACTCTAGCTAGTGTGAGTAATACGTCGAGCGTTCAATAAGCAACACGCTGCATTTTTATTTAAGATTCCCCATATTCCAGCAATTGACTTATAATCCTTATTTCGTGACTGTAAGTCTTAACCTTAAATTGTAGTAAGGATAAGTTGTTTAAGTGTACTAGTGCTACTTGGAAGATTCTGCGCCTGGAAATGGAAGGAAGGGCGAGAGAAAGAGAAGGTAAAATGATTCTTCTACTTTTCTACACACTACAATTCAAAGCCACTTAACTAATGACTAAACGAATTAACCTGAACTAATTAACGACCCAAATAAGTGGTCAACTGCCAAAAGATATACAGAATAGTAGTGCAGTTTGCAAGGTTCTGGATCACTTTGAATCACTAATCTGAAAGAACTATTATCTATTATTATTATTATTATTATTAATATTATGGCTGAATTTTCGAAAATAATGAAAGATAAGAGACAGAATATCTCAGAAATGGTTAGATCTGAACTGAAATCTATCATTTCAGTTGGAAAAGGTCTTTGCCGTTTAAGAATACCTTGAGAATGGTCAGAACTTGGAAAAAAATCTAATCATTGCGTGATTTGGAAAACGTTAAGTTCATGGGCTTAATTTCGAAAATAACACAAGTTAGCTGAAAACGAGTAAAAACTTCAAGGGTATAACGAAGTTTGAAAATACTTTGAGAACGTTTAGCTTGGATTTTTTATTCTTTTGTTTACTTGGACTAAGTTAGCTAAAAGGAGTACATAGGTTACTCTTTGAAAGTCACAAATTTAACAATAACTCGGGAACTGCTAGAGTATGGAAAAAAATTCTATTCTTCCATGTTAGTCAGAAATTGCTTGGTGAGAATGAGTATAAACTTTATAGTTTTATCCTGGAAAAGAGCAAAATTTAAATATATTACGAGAACGGTTAAACTTCATAAGTCTATTTTTGGAAATAATAAAAATTGAAAATATCTCAAGAATATTTTAGGTGTGAAAAAAAATCAATTTTATTGGTTTACTTGAAAAAAATAAGCTGGAAACGAGTTCTAACTTAGAAAGAAACATGTTTTGAAAATGTTGGGAACGGTTAGAGTTCAAAAAAAATCTATTTTCCAATTTTAATTGAACTGCTGGACGTAACAAATGGGACAAACACATTTCCAGATGATTTCTGAAGCGAGATATTTTTAAAATTACAAGAGATAAAATTCTAAGGTTTTCAGTAGTCTCTTGAAGGATCTATAGAGGAGTTATTCTAGAGTACTTTGAACAAAATTACTTATTTAGATGGTGTATGCAAGGTGATGAATAAGTTGATTATATTTTTACAATTTTTTTTTGCCGAGAACTAGGTTTCAGTTTTTTTTGTGAATTGAGGACGGTCCTTAACAAGTTTAGAAAAAACAGTTTTAACCGATTTTAAATATTGTACCACATTTCGGATTTTTTTATTTTTTTATTCAGGCATATCTTGAATTACAGCCTCGAAACACATCGAAAAATGTGTTTTTCCCGTTTTTTTTTGTCCAGTAGTTTAGAAATAGTTACTTAAAAAGGAACTATTTTTGAAAATTACAAGGTTTAAGAATATCTCGATAACGGCAAGAGCTTAAAAAAATAAAATTTTGTTACTTCTGTTATAAAAAGTAAGCTGAAACTTAAAAATGTTGTATTTTTTCTAGAACGTTTAGAGCTTGCTAGAAAAAAAGCTAAAAAAATAAGATGGAAACAACTACGAAATTAATTAGTTAGAAAAATGTTTGAAAATCTTGGGAACGGTTAGAGAGCAAAAAAAACTATTTTGCAAATTTAATTAGAAATAGTTAATTAAAAAGGAGCTATTTTTGAAAATTACAAAGTTTAAGAATATCTGGAAAACGGCAAGAGCTTAAAAATAATCAAATTTTGGAAATTTTGTTACAAAAAGTAAGCGGAAATTGTAAAATAACAAGGTTTGAATTTTTTTGAGAACGTTTAGATCTTGAAAAAAAAATCTATTCCCTCGGTTTACATGAAGGAATTTAACTGAATTGACCTAAATTAATCTGAACAGATAACTGGTTTAACCTGAACAGACCTGCTCGGACTTGTCCTAACTTAACTCACGGTCCTTACAAAGCCACACTTATGGGGAAAAAACAGGCCTCGCAGAGCCCTTAACCAGAGAAAAAGTAAAACTTAACTAACCTGAACAAACCTAAACTAACCTGCACCGGTAGTTTTCTCTGTTTCCAACATTTTAGGAAATACGTCTGTAGCATAAAGCGAGAAATCAGATATTAATTCGCACGAGCTTAAATGGGTATAAAATGATAATTTTGTTTATAAAACCTCACAATGACTTTTTCAAATAAACGCCCCGTATGTTTCGAGGTAAAAAAAAAATAGTAAACTAGTAGATGCACTAAAACAGTTCTGGACCAGTTTCATTCATTTTTAAATGTAAGTCACAAAAAAATATCTGAAAACTAATATTATGGGTGAATTTTTAAAAATAGTAAAAGATGAGAGAGATAATACCTCGGAAATGGTTAGATCTTAGAAAAAATTCAATTTTATCATTTCAGTTGGAAAAGGTCTTTGTCGGTTAGGAGTATATTGAGAATGGTCAGACCTTGAAAAAAAATATATAATTCATGGTTTTAGTTGGAAACCGTCAACTGAAAACTAGTACAACCTTCATGGATGTACTAGTTTTCAATAAACCTATTTTCGAAAATAACAAAAGCTTGCTGAAAACGAGTATAAACTTCAAGGGCAATATCTTTGAAAATAACAAAGTTTGAAAATAACTTGAGAAAGTTTAGAGTTTGTTTTTTTTTTATTCCATAGTTTTATTTCGACAATTTAGCTAATAAAGTTTAGCAATAACTCGGGAACCGCTAGAGCTTGAAAAAAAAATTCTATTCTTCCATTTTAGTTAGAAATTGCTTGGTGAAAATAATTATAAACTTTATAGCTTTATCCTTGAAAAGAACAAAATTCACAATTAAGTAGATCACGAGAACAGTTAAAGCCTGGAGAAAAATTCGTTTCGTAGTTTTAGTAAGAAAAAGTTAGATGAAAACGAATACAAACTTCGTAAGTCTATTTTTGGAAAAAAGCAAGTTTCTCCGGTAATCGCACGGGGCATCCAAAGAATAAAATTCTTCAGCTACCAAGCTTTCGGCAGTACTTTTATTACCTTCTTCAGGGCTACAAAGTTATGGCCTATCGAGGGCAAAATTAATGAATCACTTACTGCTACGTTGTTTCACGATATTGGTCATTACACTTTTGATGACAGGCTGGCACAACATTACAGCCGAGGTGTCCATCTAATCTCTTGGACTACATGGCCAAGGAAATCGTGAATCAAATTACAAAAAGGTTTAAAATTAAAATATAAACGTCACAAACTACGAGCACAAACAGATCAAATTGTAAGCAATAAAAAACTGCAAAGGCAATGAAAGTACTGCCGACAGCTTTGTAGCAGAAGAGTTTTATTCTTTTGATGCCCTGACCGATTACCCGAGAAACTTGCTACTTATTTGTGAATTCTTAGGTCGAGACTCTCACCACATTCTATTTTTGGAAATAATAAAATTTGAAAATATCAGGAGAATATTTAAAGCTTGAGAAAAAAATCCATTTCATTGATCTACTGAAAAAAAATAAGATAGAAACAATTACGAAATTAATTAGTTAGAAAAATTTTTTTAATATCTTGGGAACGGTTAGAGAGCAAAAGAAACTATTTTGCAAATTAAATTAGAAATAGTTAATTAAAAAGGAGTTATTCGCGAAAATTACAAAGTTTAAGAATATCTGGATAACGGCAAGAGCTTAAAAAAATCAAATTTTGGAAATTTTGTTACAAAAAGTAAGCGGAAATTGTAAAATAACAAGGTTTGAATTTTTTCGAGAACGTTTAGATCTTGAAAAAAAATCTATTCCCTCGGTTTACATGAAAGAATTTAACTGAATTGACCTAAAGTAATCTGAACAGATAACTGGATTAACCTGAACAGACCTGCTCGGACTTGATGGACTTGACCTAACATGACCTCACGGTCCTTACAAAGCCACACTTATGAGAAAAAACAGGCCCTGCAGAGCCCCTAACCAGAGAAAAAGTTAAACTTAACTAACCTGAACAAACCTAAACTAACCTGCACCGGTAGTTTTCCTTTTTCCAACATTTTAGGAAATACGTCTGTAGCATAAAGCAAGAAATTAGATATTAATTCGCACGAGCTTAAATGGGTATAAAATGATAATTTTGTTTATAAAAACTCACAGCCAACAAGATGACTTTTTCAAATAAACGCCCCGTATGTTGCAAACATATTAAATAATAATCCAGTAAAATAGTAAACTAGTAGATGCACTAAAACAGTTCTAGACCAGTTTCAGTCATTTTTAAATGTAAATTCCCATAAGAAAATCTAAAATTAATTTTGCAGACAAACATCAAACTATCTCATATTCAGATAGAATTTAAAATTTTCGAAGGTGACAATTGTGAAAAAGAAATTGTCTATGATGGAGCCTCAGCTTTTAATGTGGCCATTTCTTGTATCATACGAACTGGAACAACATATAGCTTTATGGACCAATCCCGTAAAACAAAAGTTTAGAGAGCCTGACACTATCCTTGTCTTCTCGGGGACCTTTTTGGATTACAAAAAAAAGTTTCAAATCTACGGCACTGCAATTTAGTTGTGGTTAAATTATCGTCACGTATCGTTGTTTGCATAACTTTACCCTAGTTATGCAATTTGCATAAAGTAATTTTATTGTTGCGCCACTGATGTATGGGTGGAGTTGTTAGCAATGGCATTTGTTAATGAGGAAGAATGCGAAGCATTGTTGTTCATGCAGCAAACATGAAATTCATTTGCAGCATTACTGCATTACACTTTTATACGAATCTGAAATGTGGCTTAATATTTTAAATACTTAGAGGCAATATCAGTTGGGTTTTATATATTAATTACCAACCCAGTGAATCAAATTTATTATCATTATTTGCGTAATTAATTATTTTATGTTTTTGTGAATCCTTCTGAAGCATAAAGTCAGTATATTCGTATTTTATTGAACGCAAATAAATCTGCATTTTAATACATCGGAGGCAATGTATATTTAATTTGGATTTGTAAATTTGTAAACATGTCAAAGGCATTAGGCAAATATTTGATTTTATTTCTGGTTGAAATGTGACGATGTTTATGATTGAGGGGCGATTTTCGATTCGTTTTCGAGACCGCAAATTGCTTTGATTCTGGACGATATTATATTTAACACTCAACGATAAAATAATAGAATTTGCACATAAATGTGTAATAAAATTTGTTAAACAAACACTTCAATATTATGTGTGTGTAATTTACGGGAATAATATTCGTACAGTAATGTTTTTATTAATAATAATCCAAATAGATCCAAAAGTGCTATTAGAATAGTTGTCTATAATGTTATTCTTTACTTATCTAGTTTTCTATACGAATATGCAAGTTTCATTATTGTTGATTACGTTATAAACTTTCGATAACTTTGGTAATTTTAACAAAACAAAACTGAGTTTATTATCTGAAGTCTGTTTCAAATCAGCATTATTAAAGAACAAAAAGTATGTTCACAATTTTACTTTACTTGGATTGCCCATAGTTCAAAAGAAGCTTAGATCAACGAAGAATATACCTCAACGAAGACTCTCAAGGTCACGTTATTAATCCCTACACCTAAACAAACCTCAATAATAACGTTTCAGCCCACAAGCACCGAGTTACCCAAAAGCAATTTTTGAAGAAAAAAGTAGGTCGTAAACACGCGGATTATGAATAATTCAGAAAGCAAGAAATAATCACATTTAAGCCCGGAATTAAAGGCCCTCCGCCACTAGTCATAAATAAATGTGACATGAATTGCTGACCTCAACACGAAATTAATCAACGAAAAACATAAATCCACACCAGGAGTAGCAACACACACATAGCACGTTACCCTACGACACGAGGAAATAATGGCCCTCAGATATGCAAATGCAGAAACACAAAAAAAGTGGTCAGGAAGTGTTTTGTCAAAGGCGCCTTTTCGGACTCCCTGAGGGTTGTTTTGGCAAACGGGAGACAAAACGTTTCCTTGGTGTGTCGTACGGCCGGGCATTCTTACCTAGTTTACTAGGCCGTAACCGCAAAAAGGTGACCTCACGTGACAGTTTCCATTAACATTCGTTTTACGAATGGGTCCGCCCTAATTCCGCTCAGCCCCTGTTTAAGGAATCGACACACAATTGAAAAGGACTCGTGTTGTATCGGGGAAACGTTTATCCCTTTTCGCCCTTTGGCGTTTTGGCCCCTAAATTTACGCGTAGTAGTAAGCCAATTTGTGTTAGTTTCTTTGTCGGTCGGTCGTTGCTGAGGTGCCGAGATGTCGCATAGAAATTTATCAACATAACCGTCCTTATAATATATCAAAGATTTTATCCGGGCGGTCGTTTGCGACGTCAGCAACGGCCGGAAACACTTCTTTTGTATTCTGCGGCATATTGGATCTGTGCTCAGCAATGCATAAATGACACGATAGAAACAAGGAGAAAGTCGATATGGTTGTGGGTCTTTGTTTAGACCATTCAAACAACAATAGCAAAAGAGGTTGACGAATTCTTAACTCAATTATTTCCAACAACTGTCTAAAATGTAAATTTTACATTCAACAAACGGGCACATTTTTCATCATATCTTCAAATGCTATTAAATTGCAAGAGAATATTGAAAGCAGACTGTGTCATATGGAATCTTCAGTCATTCCGTTAGTAGGCGTAAAAGAGGATAAAATGCGCTTCTACGAAAATATAGGGATATATTTCCTTTTATAAGGAATTATTATGAACTAAGCAGACACGATGTTCTTAAACCTTATTAGTTGGTACAAAAGACTTTCCTGAAAGAGAGCACAAAATGCAAGAAAATGTCCTAAAAAAAAGGTCACAGCTGAAAGCATTAACTGTGTGTGGCCTGCAGTGACTCGTGGTAATGAAAGACTTGAAAACTTGTAGAGAAAAAAATTGCTAGTGCTATGATGGTGCTGGTGTGCGTAATGTGTGACGTGAATCATGGGTATAATTTTGTTTATTGACAGACAGTCTAAGAACAGTTTAAGAAGACGTAAATTAAACGTCGAAACGTTGGCCTTTATTCTAACGACAAGGGAGTTTTATTTGTCCTATACCTGCAAAACCATTACATCTGTAAATTCAGAGGACCCAATACATATCATAATATCGTATACATAATCGTATTTGTTCACTGAAGAATAAAAAAGCAACTGTGGCCTAAAAAAAATTAGTCTTGGACGTAGTTATCTTTGCAGTACATTCAGATGCGTATTGTAAAACTCCTAACCAGAATCGATTTAAAGATAAAAACAACGCGTGTCCCTTTGTAAAAAAAAATCATGTTGAGCCTGTCGTAACGCCTAGAATTAGCAGAAAAGTTATCATGTTTGTGTAGTATTTAAAGCTGAATAAGAAAATCCAGACCTTCATTGGTATATGCTCTTATATTACAAAAAAAGCCAACTTTACATATTGTACTCTACGACACCCTAATTATTAATTTTCAACTCCAGAACCACTCTTTCTCATCTTTTAGATTAAATTGAACGTGTTTATACTAATAAGTGTGCTCATATTTGTTCAGTGAAATATAAAAAAGCAACTTTGTCTTAAAAACGGTTTGGCTTAGACATAGTTACACTAGCAGTACATTCAGATGCATATTATGAAACTCCTAACCCGAATCGTTTTAAAGATAAATGCAGCGCGTGTCTGTTTTTTCCAAAAAATCATGTAGAGCCTGTCGTAACGCCTAGAATTAGCAGAAAAGTTGTCATGTTCGTGTAGTATTAAAAAGTGAATAAGGAAATCCAGACCTTCATTGATATATGCTCTTATATTACAAAAGAAAAACAACATTTACATATTATGCTCTATGACACCCTAATTATTAATTTCCAACTCAAGAACAACTCTTTCTCATCTTTTAGAGTAAATTGAACGTGCTTATACTAATAAATGTGCTTATACTTGTTCAGTGAAATATAAAAAAGCAACTTTGGCTTAAAAGAAGCTTTGGCTTAGACATAGTTACGGTAGCAATACATTCACATGCATATTATAAAACTCCTAACCGGAATCGTTTTAAAGATAAATGCAGCGCGTGTCCGACTTTTCCAAAAAATTATGTTGAGTCTGTCATAACGCCTAGAATTAGCAGAAAAGTTATCATGTTTGTGTAGTATTTAAAGCTGAATAAGAAAATCCAGACCTTCATTGGTATATGCTCTTATATTACAAAAAAAGCCAACGTTATATATTGTACTCTACGACACCCTAATTATTAATTTCCAACTCAAGAACATCTCTTTCTCTTCTTTTAGAGTAAATTGAACATGTTAATACTAATAAATGTGCTTATATTTGTTCAGTGAAATATAAAAAAGCAACTTTGGCTTAAAACAGGCTTTGGCTTAGACATAGTTACGGTAGCAATACATTCAGATGCATATTATAAAACTCCTAACCCGAATCGTTTTAAAGATAAATTTAGCGCTTGTCTGTTTTTCCAAACAATTATGTTGAGCCTGTCATAACACTTAGAATTAGCAGAAAAGTTATCATGTTTGTGTAGTATTTAAAGCTGAATAAGAAAATCCAGACCTTCATTGATATGTGCTCTTATATTACAAAAAAAAGCCAACGTAACATATTGTGCTCTACGACATCCTAAGAATTACTAAGTTCCAACTCAAGAACCATTCTTTCTCATGTTCTAGGTCCAATTGAACGTGTTTATACTAATATATGCGCTTATACATGTTCAGTGAAATATAAGAAAGCATCTTTGGCTTAAAGAGATCTTCGGCTTAGCCATAGTTACCCTAGCAACACATTCAGATGCATATTAAAAAACTCCTAACCCGAACCGTTTTAAAGATAAATGCAGCGCGTGTCTGTTTTTTCCAAAAAATTATGTTGAGCCTGTCATAACGCCTAGAATTAGCAGAAAAGTTATCATGTTTGTGTAGTATTTAAAGCTGAATAAGAAAATCCAGACCTTCATTGGTATATGCTCTTATATTACAAAAAAAGCCAACGTTACATATTGTACTCTACGAAACCCTAATTATTAATTTCCAACTCAAGAACAACTCTTTCTCTTCTTTTAGAGTAATTTGAACATGTTAATACTAATAAATGTGCTTATATTTGTTCAGTGAAATATAAATAAACAACTTTGGCTTAAAACAGGCTTTGGCTTAGACATAGTTACGCTAGCAATACATTCAGATGCATATTATAAAACTCCTAACCCGAATCGGTTTAAAGATAAATCTAGCGCTTGTCTGTTTTTTCCAAACAATTATGTTGAGCCTGTCATAACACCTAGAATTAGCAGAAAAATTTGTCATGTTTGTGTAGTATTAAAAGTTGAGTTAGAAAATGCAGAGATTTATTGGTATATGCTCTTATATTACAAAAAAAAGCCAACGTTACATATTGTACTCTACGACACACTAATTATTAATTTCCAACTCAAGAACAACTCTTTCTCATCTTTTAGAGTAAATTGAACGTGTTTATACTAATAAATGTGCTTATATTTGTTACGTGAAATATAAAAAAGGAACTTTGGCTTAAAAGAAGCTTTCTCTTATACATAGCTTACCCTATTATAAACATATTATAAAACTCCTAACCCGAATCGTTTTAAAGATAAAAGCAGCGCGTGTCTGTTTTTTTTTTCAAAAAATCAGGTTGAGCCTGTCATAACACCTAGAATTAGCAGAAAAGTTGTCATGATTGTGTAGTATTAAAAGTTGAATTAGAAAATCTAGATCTTCATTGGTATATGCTGTTATATTACAAGAAAAAAGACAACTTTACATATTGTACTCCACGTCACCCTAATTATTAATTTCCAACTCCAGAACCACTCTTTCTCATCTTTTAGATTAAATTGGACGTGTCTATACTAATAAATGTGCTTATATTTTTTCACTGAAATATAAAAAGGCAAGTTTGGCTTAAAAAATGCTTTGGCTTAGACATAGTTACCTTAGCAATACATTCAGATGCATATTATAAAACTCCTAACCCAAATCGTTTTAAAGATAAAAGCAGCGCGTGTCTGTTTTTTCAAAAAAATCATGTTGAGCCTGTCATAACGCCTAGAATTAGTAGAAAAGTTGTCATGTTCGTGCAGTATTAAAAGTTGAATTAGAAAATCCAGAAGTTCATTAGTACATGCTCTTATATTACAAAAAAAAGCCAACGTTACATATTGTAGTCTACGACACCCTAATTATTAATTTCCAACTCAAGAACCACTCTTTCTCATCTTTTGTCAAATTTAACATGTTTATACTAATAAATGTGCTTATATTTGTTTAGTGAAATATAAAAAAGCAACTTTGGCTTAAAAAAAGCTTTGGCTTAGACATAGTTACCCTAGCAGTACATTCAGATGCATATTATAAAACTCCTAACCCGAATCGTTTTAAAGACAAAAGCAGCGCGTGTCTGTTTTTTTCCGAAAAATCATGTTGAGCCTATCATAACACCTAGAATTAGCAGAAAAGTTATCATGTTCATGTAGTATTTAAAGCTGAATAATAAAATCCAAACCTGCATTGATATATGCTCTTATTTTACAAAAAAAGCCAACTTTTTGTACTCTACGACACCCTAATTATTAATATCTAACTCCAGAACCACTCTTTCGCATCTTCTAGATTAAATTGAACGTGTTTATACTAATAAATGTGCTTATATTTCTTCAGTGAAATATAAAAAAGCAACTTGGGCTTAAAAATGGTTTGGCTTAGATATTGTTACCCTAGCAATACATTCAGATGCATATTATAAAACTCCTAACCCAAATCGTTTTAAAGATAA
The DNA here is from genome assembly GCA_951812265.1 of Taphrorychus bicolor. Lineage (NCBI taxonomy): Eukaryota > Metazoa > Arthropoda > Insecta > Coleoptera > Curculionidae > Taphrorychus > Taphrorychus bicolor. The sequence continues at coordinate 19,977,259 of OX638302.1, forward strand.
AAGCAGAGCGTGTCTGTTTTTTCAAAAAAATCATGTTGAGCCTGTCATAATGCCTAGAATTAGCAGAAAAGTTGTCATGTTTGTGTAGTATTAAAAGTTGAATTAGAAAATGCAGAGCTTCATTGGTATATGCTCTTATATTACAAAAAAAAGCCGCCAACGTTACATATTGTACTCTACGACACACTAATTATTAATTTCCAACTCAAGAACAACTCTTTCTCATCTTTTAGAGTAAATTTAACGTATTTATACTAATAAATGTGCTTATGTTCAGTGAAATGTTCAGTGAAATATAAAAAAGGAACTTTGGCTTAAAACAAGCTTTGGCTGAGACGTAGTTACCCTAGCAATACATTCAGATGCATATTATAGAACTCCTAACCCGAATCGATTTAAAGATAAAAGCAGCGCGTGTCTCTTTTTTCCAAAAAAATCATATTGAGCCTGTCATAACACCTAGAATTAGCAGAAAAGTTGTCATGTTTGTGTAGTATTAAAAGTTGAATTAGAAAATCCAGACCTTCATTAGTATATGCTCTTATATTACAAGAAAAAAGCCAACTTTACATATTGTACTCTACGTCACCCTAATTATTAATTTCCAACTCCAGAACCACTCTTTCTCATCCTTTAGATTAAATTGGACGTGTTTATACTAATAAATGTGCTTATATTTTTTCACTGAAATATAAAAAGGCAAGTTTGGCTTAAAAAATGCTTTGTCTTAGACATAGTTATCCTAGCAATATATTCGGATGCATATTATAAAACTCCTAACCCAACTCATTTTAAAGATATAAGCAGCGTGTGACGGTTTTTTCCAAAAAATTATGTTGAGCCTGTCATAACGCCTAGAATTAGCAGAAAAGTTGTCGTGTATGTGTAGTATTAAAAGTTGAATTATAAAATCCATACCTTCATAGGTATATCCCCTTATATTACAAAAAAAAAGCGAACGTTACATATTGTACTCTACGACACCCTAATTATTAATTTCCAACTCAAGAACCACTCTTTTTCATCTTTTAGATTAAATTTAACGCGTTTATACTAATAAATGTGCCTATATTTGTTCAGTGAAATATAAAAAAGCAACTTTGGCTTAAAAACGGTTTGGTTTAGACATAGTTACCTTAGCAGATGCATATTATAAAACTCCTAACCCGAATCGTCTTAAAGATAAAAGCAGCGCGTGTCTGTTTTTCCCAAAAAATCATGTTGAGCCTGTCATAACACCTAGAATTAGCAGAAAAGTTATCATGTTCGTGTAGTATTTAAAGCTGAATTAGACAATCCAAACCTGCATTGATATATGCTCTTATTTTACAAAAAAAGCCAACTTTTCATATTGAACTCTACGACACCCTAATTATTAATATCCAACTCCAAAACCACTCTTTCTCATCTTCTAGATTAAATTGAACGTGTTTATACTAATAAATGTGCTTATTTTTGTTCAGTGAAATATAAAAAAGCAACTTTGGCTTAAAAACGGTTTGGCTTAGATATTGTTACCCTAGCAATACATTCAGATGCATATTATAAAACTCCTAACCCGAATCGTTTTAGAGATAAAAGCAGGGCGTGTCTGTTTTTTCCAAAAAATCATGTCGAGCCTGTCATAACGCCTAGAATTAGCAGAAAAGTTGTCATGTTTGTGTTTTATTAAAAGTTGAATTAGGAAGCTCAGACGCTTTTTTTTTAGACCAAGACCAATTTTATATATTTTACTCTATGACCAACTCATTATTTTTTCCAACTCAGGAGGAATCTGCACACAAAATCAAAGTTTTACGGTTACGTAGCAATTGACGATATTTTGGCTTTTTCAAGGCTATCTTACTCATATTGTATAATTTTTTGTCAAATGATTAACTTGCATTATTCCATCAAAACAATCACCGCGAGTGACGTACATTAACGTACAAACCATGGAAAAACATAAGAGAACCATACAGAAAGTGTGTAGCATACGTGCGTGTTAATTGCCTACACAATTTTTGAATGTGAGTAGAAAACAATTTGAGTGGAAAAACAACTTGAACATAATAGTCTTGAAAAAGACGTAAAATAGACGGACATGGCCCATTTCTACGTAACTTAGAAATTTTATTTTTTACACTTCTCCCTAAAACTTTTTCTGCTAGAGGCTAAGTATATGCTAACCATCATACACTTCAATTTGAAATTAAGAAACATGTAACAAAGGCCCTTGAACTAATATCAAATGAAGTATATGGACTAATGAACAAAGAGAGAGTTGGAAGTTGTGAAATGTGCTCTTTAAGGATGGTTATACCGGATTCAAGTCAGTAAGCTTTGCTAAACAAAAAGTAACGTATAGCTGTGCTTCGTAGATTTTGTAAAAATGTAGTAATAAATTTGATCATAATGTTCAAATAGTTCGATTACACATTCGGTGAGAATTAACAAAAAATATCTAAAGCAGTACTATTTGGGTTGTCGTATTTTTCTAACTGCTACAGGAATTTACACACTTAGAATAGAACAGACACTGTGGGCAAAACATCAGCACCATGTTTAAAAGTACTCGAGCACTACTGCTCGGTAAAGATCTACCCAAAACACTATGGACTGAATCACTGAATACTTTAGTATATTTACTGAATCCAACACACACCAAACAATATCCCTAACAAGCAGTGGACAGAGGATAAACTTGAACCTTCAACATACCAAAGTCTTCTGCCCATTACTGCTCTTCGGCCCCATTTCTTTATACCAATCTCTGCGACCTTTAGAGCAAAGCTGGACAGAAGAATCGAAAGGTACATTTTTGTTAGTTACAGAAGAGATTCGACAACAAACAGGTTATATATCCTGTCAAAACTACGTATAAGTTGAAATTCACGCCCAAGAGCACCAGTCTCTAGAAATTGGCAATAATAAGTGAGAGAAGAACTAAACCTTGACTCTTTCAGATTAAATTATCCAAATCTCTTCTACTGTTCTTATATTTGTTCAGTTAAATATAAAAAATAAATTAAACTATAAAAAAAACTCCGACTTTATGAGCTTTGACTTAGACCTTGTTATTTAAATACCACATTAGAGGGTGAATTTTAAAACTCCTAGCCTTAATCGATTTAAAGATAAACCCGTTGAGCTTGTAATTACGCTTAGAATTACAGGAAGGTGTATTAGGAAATCCATAAACTCAATCCCAACTCGAAAACAACTCTTCCAATTTAAATTACCCAAATCTCTTCTAATGTGTTCGGTGTACATTAGCTTTACTTTTTTTAACTTTTACGAAAATATACGGATACATTTTGTCGTTATCTTGTATGAGCTTTAGTAAATGTTGATAACAAATATTGTAAACATGATTTTGAAATAGTTTATGTTTGTAGATTGTTTATATCATACCATAATTGCTAATAATGGAAATATTTCATTTTATCCTTATGTGTGTGTTGAAGACTATTCTTTTGAATTGATCTTTCCTTTTTTTGCTGTTTGAATTACTGCATATCATGTTCATTTTGGATGGCGTCTTTCCATCTTCCTCAGCTGATCTGGGGAATCTTGAGGCATTCAATTACGGCATTTATTACTTGTATAAATTTTCGCAACCATTGCCATTTTAGCAATCAGTTTCGAGGTGGTATGCATGAGTTATGAAGGAATTCATGCATATCATGCATAATTGATTTTTCCATGAGCTTGTATAATATATGGAAAACTCGTGTGAAGAGGTGGTATCTTGTAGCTCTGATTAACTGTTAATGTTTCATTAACAATTATTGGACTATCTACCTTAAATAATTTTATACCATAAATTCCATAAAGTCTAATAGGAACACCGTTTGCAGAAGTTGAAACAATGTTGAGTGGGCCAACCAAACATCGAAACTATTTCAAATTTCATTGCTACAATTACGTGTACACTGATTAAACGTGGATTCAAGTTGTGTTATTGTCATAGATTAACCACGAATAATGCAACGTATTATAATACATTAGCGCAAAACAGTTCCAGAGCGGAATTAATTCTGACAGACCATAAATATGAAAAGTTTTTGGCACAGGAAACTATGCAAATGGAGAACGTGGAAAACGGGAAACGTTTTATCAAGTATGTGGAATTATTAACTGGAACAAAAATATTCGGCCAGACGAGGGAAAAAAACGACCGGGCGAACATTATTCACTTTAATTTGCTAGCGCTGGTCACACGCTTTTTTATTGTCCTCTTTGGAAATATTTCGAGCAATTAAATGCTGATGCGCACTGCTGACAACCATCAGAGCAGTTAGTCAGCGGCCGTCCCATCAATAACTTCACAGACGTCAGGCAACCGCCCTAGAAGTTTCTCCACGACGAAACATTATTGGTTGGTGTTTGCGTTGCCAAACTTTAAAAATGAAAAGTACACTTTTGCAATTGCCCCCGCCTGTTCGGAAAGAATCCAGTCAGAAACCAATCAGTTCGGAAACCGCAAAAAGGCTAAAAACTTAATCTCAACTACATAAGTGTACATTAAAACTTAAGAGACAAGTTGAAAGTTTCATTCGAGCTGTTTTCCTTTTTGGATGGTAAAACTTTAACGGATAGTAGTAGTAGTAGTTCCTCTTGCACTAGCCGGGTAAAAGGTTTTAAGAGCAACGTATACGTAGCAAAGCTCTAATACCGGACATGGTTTTTAGATTTTTAAGCTGAAACGGGTCCTTTTCCTTGCTTTGAGCTCGCCATTAGCTGTGCTGCCTTTAGTTGCTACTTTTAAAAGTTTCGGGAAAAGAGTATTGGAAACACATACACGTTCAAGATATTTCCGACAGTTTAATTTACATATTTATAAGTTGGTATTGCTTTTGACTTTTCGGGGGACTCGAGTGTATGGAAATAGCTAAAGAATTGCATAAAATTTCCATTTGTTATCAATGAGTTATTACGAGTGGTTTTCAAGAAAACATAAATCACTGGTAATGCTGATTTTGATTTAAAAGTTTTAAATGCCATTTGAAAAGTGCGAAGAATAATAGCTGTTTGAAGAATAGATTTTTGTTATTGGTTGCACTACTAAAAACGACAAAAAAATATAAAGATCTATAAATGGATAAACTAGTCAAATGTGCTGCACCCTTAAATTTACCAGTAAAATGATCGTGATACACCTACATAATTAACAGCATATTTCCCTACTGAACAATGAATTGCACGCAGTTTTGTTACTCTGAAGTCTGTGATACTTTAATACGGAAAAGAACATACGAGGTGTTCATTAGAAAACGTCATCTACTAGGCAGTGCATTTTGATAGAAAAGGATGGCATAGTAAAAGTAAATGGACCTTGTGTGTTCTTTCAGCCTTGTGATATTTCACAGCCAAATAGATGACGCGCGAAGAGGTTGTAGTACTTATTGCTGCCTTTGTCCCAAACCGCCAATTTACCCTTAACAGTATGTTTGAAAACATGACATACAAAAAAGCCCTTCTTATAAATTATTAACGGCCAAATATATTTTCTGTCCGAAAACTGACTTACTGATACGTTTTACAGGTACATCAGTCATTCCATCGGTATGTGAAATTGTGCCAATTTGAAATAAACGGTCATGTATACAATTGGCAATTTTGCGACTACAAAAAAAATGGATTAATCAAATATTGCGGGGTCCTATGGCAAAACTGACAGAAGATTCGTTCTCAGTTACTTTGAATTAGTATACAGTTACATTTTTAAGAGAATCAAAGAAACAAAATTTATTCGATGAGATTTCCTTAATAAATGTGGAAAAAGATGAGATTTTTGTTATTTTCGCTAAAAATTTGCCTATGTTTGGCGATCTCTCAAAAAATTATCCTGCTGACCTGGAGCTTTGAAAATAGTACAAGATATTGGTGAACTCTTTCTTTACCGATTTCCCAATTGACAAAACTGTGAGAAGTTCTTGGATTTTTTTACGCTTTTTTTTCCCGAAGGACTACAATCGGCTATTTTGCGACTACAAAAAAAAATGAAAAAATCAAATATTTTGGGATCCTATGGAAAAACTGATTGAAGATTTGTTCTCAGCTGCTTTGAATTAGTATATAACCACATTTTTAGGAGAATCAAAACAAAGTTTTTTCGATGAGATTTCCATACGTATGTGTGGAAAAACATGAGATTTTGATTATTATTATATTTGGCAAACTGCTAAAAATTATCCTGTAGACCTGGGGCTTTGAAAATAGTACGCAATATTGGTGAGCTCTTTCTTTACCGACTCCCCAATTGACAAAACTGTGAAAAGCTCCTGGATTTTTTTACGATTTTTTTCCCGAAGGTCTACAATCGGCTATTTTGCGACTACAAAAAAGAATGAAAAATTCTAATATTTTGGGGTCCTATGGCAAAACTGACTGAAGATTTGTTCTCAGCTGCTTTGAATTGGTATATAGCAACATTTTTAGAAGAATCAAAACAAAATTTTTTCGATGAGATCTCTATACATATTTATGTAAAAAGATGAGATTTTGGTTATTTTCGATAAAAATTTGCCTATGTTTGGCGAACTCTCAAAAATTATTTCGTCGACCTGGGGCTTTGAAAATAGTACACAATGTTGGTGAGCTCTTTCTTTATCGACTCCCCAATTGACAAAACTGTGAAAAGTTCCTGGATTTTTTTACTATTTTTTTTTTCCGAAGGTCTACACTCGACCATTTTCCGACTACAAAAAAAAAATGAATAAATCAAATATTTTGGAGTCCCATGGTAAAACTAATTGAAGATTTGTTCTCAGCTGCTTTGAATTGGTATATAGCAACATTTTTAGAAGAATCAAAACAAAATTTTTTCGATGAAATTTCTATACATATTTGTGTAAAAAGAGGAGATTTTGGTTATTTTTGATAAAAATTTGCCTATGTTTGGCGAACTCTCAAAAATTATTTCGTCGACCTGGGGCTTTGAAAATAGTACACAATGTTGGTGAGCTCTTTCTTTATCGACTCCCCAATTGACAAAACTGTGAAAAGTTCCTGGATTTTTTTACTATTTTTTTTCCCGAAGGTCTACACTCGACCATTTTCCGACTACAAAAAAAAATGAATAAATCAAATATTTTGGAGTCCCATGGTAAAACTAATTGAATATTTGTTCTCAGCTGCTTTGAATTGGTATATAGCAACATTTTTAGAAGAATCAAAACAAAATTTCTTCGATGAGATTTCTATACATATTTGTGTAAAAACAGGAGATTTTGGTTATTTTCGATAAAAATTTGCCTATGTTTGGCGAACTCTCAAAAATTATTTCGTCGACCTGGGGCTTTGAAAATAGTACACAATGTTGCTGAGCTCTTTCTTTATCGACTCCCCAATTGACAAAACTGTGAAAAGTTCCTGTATTTTTTTACTATTTTTTTTCCCGAAGGTCTACACTCGACCATTTTCCGACTACAAAAAAAAATGACTAAATCAAATATTTTGGAGTCCTATGGTAAAAATAATTGAAGATTTGTTCTCAGCTGCTTTGAATTGGTATATAGCAACATTTTTAGAAGAATCAAAACAAAATTTCTTCGATGAGATTTCTATACATATTTGTGTAAAAAGAGGAGATTTTGGTTATTTTCGATAAAAATTTGGCTATGTTTGGCGAACTCTCAAAAATTATTTCGTCGACCTGGGGCTTTGAAAATAGTACACAATGTTGGTGAGCTCTTTCTTTATCGACTCCCCAATTGACAAAACTGTGAAAAGTTCCTGGATTTTTTTACTATTTTTTTTCCCGAAGGTCTACACTCGACCATTTTCCGACTACAAAAAAAAAATGAATAAATCAAATATTTTGGAGTCCCATGGTAAAACTAATTGAAGATTTGTTCTCAGCTGCTTTGAATTGGTATATAGCAACATTTTTAGAAGAATCAAAACAAAATTTTTTCGATGAGATTTCTATACATATTTGTGTAAAAAGAGGAGATTTTGGTTATTTTCGATAAAAATTTGCCTATGTTTGGCGAACTCTCAAAAATTATTTCGTCGACCTGGGGCTTTGAAAATAGTACACAATGTTGGTGAGCTCTTTCTTTATCGACTCCCGAATTGACAAAACTGTGAAAAGTTCCTGGATTTTTTTACTACTTTTTTTCCCGAAGGTCTACACTCGACCATTTTCCGACTACAAAAAAAAAATGAATAAATCAAATATTTTGGAGTCCCATGGTAAAACTAATTGAAGATTTGTTCTCAGCTGCTTTGAATTGGTATATAGCAACATTTTTAGAAGAATCAAAACAAAATTTTTTCGATGAGATTTCTATACATATTTATGTAAAAAGAGGAGATTTTGGTTATTTTCGATAAACATTTGCCTATGTTTGGCGAACTCTCAAAAATTATTTCGTCGACCTGGGGCTTTGAAAATAGTACACAATGTTGCTGAGCTCTTTCTTTATCGACTCCCCAATTGACAAAACTGTGAAAAGTTCCTGGATTTTTTTACTATTTTTTTTCCCGAAGGTCTACACTCGACCATTTTCCGACTACAAAAAAAAATGAATAAATCAAATCTTTTGGAGTCCCATGGTAAAACTAATTGAAGATTTGTTCTCAGCTGCTTTGAATTGGTATATAGCAACATTTTTAAAAGAATCAAAACAAATTTTTTTCGATGAAATCTCTATACATATTTATGTAAAATGATGAGATTTTGGTTATTTTCGATAAAAATTTGCCTTTGTTTGGCGAACTGTCAAAAACTATCCGGTCGACCTGGGGCTTTGAAAATAGTACACGATATTGGTGAACTCTTTCTCTATGGACTCCCCAATTGACAAAACTGTGAGAAGTTTCTGATTTTTTTTACGATTTTTTTTCCCGAAGGTCTCCAATCGGCTATTTTGCAACTACAAAAAAAAAATGGAAAAATCAAATATTTTGGAGTCCTATGGCAAAACTGATTGAAGATTTGTTTTCAGCTGCGTTGAATTGGTATATGTAACTGCAAATTGTAGTAAAAACTGTGCTATGTAGCTACCGGTTTTTTTGACACAGGAATACATAAGTAGAACACAATGTTACAAACCTATATCGATCATTATGCGGCTCGACTTGAACCGATGCCACTTCTCTGAGTTTTTCATGTATGAATCTTAAAACACAAAATTACTAAACTAAGAATGTCTTTTGTACATCACACCTAAAGGAAATATTCATCATCATAAAAGAAAATTAAAAAAAGGAAAAATGAAGGCTTAGAAATAGTCATTGCACGTCATATCATTTAGATAATATTTGGCGAGCATGGGTGGATCATCCCTCAAGAAAGCGTTAAAAAATCATGTTTTGAGTGTCTGAAGCTGGTTCTGAAGTTACAGGTGGTCAAATTGAAAATTGAGAAAAGAAGAGGAAATACCCTTTTTTTTGGTTGATTTTGAAAAAACGATGCAAATTTTGTGTTTTTTTTTATCAGAATAAGGTGATTTATAATATAGTTTAATTGTTTTTAAAATGAAAAAAGACTATGTACGCCACAAACTTAATAAGTATGAAAGTGGTCGCATAAGTAAATTTTTTCTAAAAAATTTACTCTTTCTAAAAAAATCAAATATTTATTTTGGGGTCCTATAGCAAAACTGATTGAAGATTTGTTCTCAGCTGCTTTGAATTGTTATATAGCAACATTTTTAGAAGAATCAAAACAAAATTTTTATTATTTTATTTATTATATTTTTTTATTTATATTCAATATTTATGTAAAAAGATGAGATTTTGGTTATTTTCGATAAAAATTTGCCGATGTTTGGAGAACTCTCAAAAATGATCTCGTCGACCTTTGGCTTTGAAAATAGTACACAATGTTGGTGAACTCTTTCTTTACCGACTCCCCAGTTGACAAAACTGTGAGAAGTTCCTGGATTTTTTTACGATATTTTTCTCGAAAGTCTACACTCGGCCATTTTCCGACTACAAAAAAAATAGAAAAACTTGGGATACAAATAATAGAAAAAACTGGCAAAACTGATAGAAGATTCGTTCTCAGCTGTTTTGAATTAATATAGAACCACATTTCACATGTATGTCAAATGACTATAAAAAATATGGGATTTTGATTATTTTAGATAAAAACTTGCCTATGTTTGGCAAACTGTCAATTTTTTTTTTTGATGAATCCTTTATGTACAGTTTCTCAAATGAGCAAGCCTGTGAGGAGTTCTTGAATTTTTTCAACAATCGCCTATTTTTTGACTACAAAAAAAATTTGAAAAACATCGTATATTTTGAGGCCCTAGGTAAAAACCGATGGAAAGTTCGTTTTCGGCTACCTCGAGTTAGTACATACTCGAGGTGTATAGTTACATTTTCAAAGAAATCTAAGACTCAAAATGTTTTTACGAAATTTCCATATGGAAAAATATGAGATTTTGACCATTTTAGACGAAAATTTGCAAACGGTCAAAATTATCCTGGAGTTTTATTCCTTATACTGTCTTTTTGAGACAGACCTTAAACAAATGAATTTCTTTAACACCTAAATCATCAACGAAAACTAGGAAAATTTGAAATAATGACATTTTAGAGTCTGTTGTGCTGTTAGTAAAGATAAGGCTAATTAATTACGCTTAATCACAAAGCAACAAATTACCTAATTGTTGTTCGCACTATCTAATTTTCGCTTGGAGCGATCGGCAAACAAAGGGGCCAAACGATTTCGATTCCAAAATGTGTACGCAGTAGCACAAAAATAAACGATATATCCATTTGGAACGTTGATTTTTCATGGATAAAGTGGACAAATACAAAATGTGCGGTCGCTACTACGATAAATCTTTCCCAAAAGTGTCGATACCGGGAGAAGGAAGTTTCATGGACAAGCTATAAATTTATTAGACAAACACTCGAAAGCTTTTGGAAAAGTTTCCTCTCCATGCTCTCTCTCTCTTTCTCGGTCCCTGGCTATGGGATGATTGATACTTCCTCCGTGGGGATATCCAGACCTAATTATATCCACACGAAATAAATAATGAAACCCGAGTAAAAGTCACATCCGGTTTCCGAGACGCCTCCTTTTTGACGTCCTAACCCTCTCGCAAAAACATTACCTGAGGCCAAGAGGGTCCGGAGAACACTCATTTGCCCTCTTGTCCCCTACTTTATTTAGTCTGTGTTTTATGTAGCCCTCGGCTGGCCATTAATTCCACTGTCCCTGCTCAAACGACTGTGAAGGATGTGTGTTGTATTTTTGATTAAATAAAGCCGAAAGAGAGACATTCTCCAGAACTATCCTTAATTAAGTCGGTAGAATATGCTGCGATGCAGCCTGATTAAATAAGGTTCAATTTGTCCTGGCAAATTCATCGTGGGAAAGTCGTTTCTGCGATACCATCTCTTCCCCCTTTTTTTCCCTGAAACCGTCTTTGACGAATGGCAAGATGATTGTGTTAACTTATGTAAAATATAGGGCTTATCAGATTACAGCGCCCTTCTCTGGGGTGGATTCTTCTCTACCGTGACTTTATTAGCATGTTAAATGGTACATTTTACGAATGGAAATATACTCGAGGAATTTGCGACACTACTACAGGGAAATGTTGGTAATTGATTTCCTTTGAAGCTTTTGCTAGCTTTTGTTCATTATTGAACTTCCGAGTGGGTGTGGCTGGTACAGAACCTTTGCTGTGCGCCTACTGATATTAACTAAATAGATGATAGTAGTCGAGGCGGAAGAGTTCTGGACCCTACAGTAGGCAATGTTTTAGCGAATATAGTCTTTAAAACATGTAAGTTTATGTCTATAAATAAAAACCAACAAGAACTAGTAGTAAAGTTGGCGGGGTTTTGTGGCAGAAAGTGGGCGTGGCTTGAGTGAAAACCACTATAAAATGGACGTGGTTTTAAACAAAACCTCTATAAAAATGCGTTTGGGAGCTTATATCGCGACTCCATACTTAACAAATCAACAAATACCTAATCAATAAAAATAACTGTGAAAAACACAATTAAAGTCGATGCAGTTTTGTGACTAACGACCGTGCTAAAATCATTATCATAAACCCTTTGATATAAAAAGTGCGCGTAATTAAACAATAAAATAAATATAAATGGGCGACACAATACCGATTTTATCTGCTGCAATAGCGGCACCGACGTCATTTGTAACAAACTAATTAAATATTTATATTTTAAATGAAATTTTATTATTTGGCAAAATTGTTCTTTCAATGAGAGAATAAATGATCACAGACACGAAATTTAATATTCATAAACTGAATGGTTTTAGTATTTGTTGTCATGAGAAATGTACAAGGCAGAGTTTAGTTTTTATTTAATAATTACAGAGATTACCAATCTGTTTATTTATAGCTAAATAAGCTAGTGCGTGTGTTTAAAATAGCACAAAAATATTAATACATCTTAGTGATCTCTAAAAGCTTTATTAATCCTATTTCCTAATACCTTAAAACGGTTGCTGCATTCCTGTCCTGAACCTTCGATTCAGTTTACTTTACTAAAGACGCGATCAAGACACCATTTAATCTATGATTAAATATGTTTTCATGTGTTTGTTAATTTTTATTAATTCAGTTGATTTTTAATGGATTTTAAAATTTAATAAATCAAAAACTATTGACATTAAATATATTAAAAGTAAAAGTAAATGAAAGTTATGTAGAGAGTTTAGAAGAACTCAATAATATATATGGAGATAAAGATTTCTAGAGCAAGAACAATGTTCATCTATGACTACGAGCAACGTACCTGATGAACTCGAATCCTGAAGTTTTGTGTATAATTAAACGAAACGTCGGAGAAGAGGTGGTAGTACTTATTGCTGCTTTTGTCCCAATCCGCCAATTACTCCCAACATACTACTTTTCTGGGATGCAATCTTGTACATTTTACTATTTCTGTATGTAGATAAAGAAAGGGACGACAGAGGGAAAAGCCTTGGAATATGACGTGCCAAAGATACTAAGTCTTATCTTCCCAACCTGCCATTGAGCATTTTATTCGACTTTTTAGAAAGCAGGATGATGCCTTTCTGCTTTTTTGATCCTTGTATTGCAATTATAAATCTGAGCTATAGTACGGAATTGTTTAACGCTACCATTGTTTGTTGCAAATTGTTATAAATATGTAAACTTCTAGTAGAAAGTGTGTATTGCTAAATTTAGTTATAAATTCCTGAAAAAAAAATGGATCTAAATTTAAAAGCTTGATAGCGTTAACTGCCTGCCGCCACGCAAAGCCCGAAGACTAAGCGAGAGCAATTAATATTTTTATTAAAAAGCACCACACAATTAGATGATAAATTTATCCCGGTTATTACTGCAATTGCAGTCCTCGGCGAATAGGAAATTCTTCTTGATTAAATTGGAGCCCTCAATGGGGGGGACGTGACTCTGCTTTTCAATTAATAATTTTAATTAATAAATCGCCTCCTTCGGGGTTATTAAATTGCTAAACTCCTTTTTGGGACGGTTAGGTATTCCTTTTTTAGTCTCGAAATAGGAACCGTTTAATAAAGTGGTCCCGGAGAATAAATAATAACAATAATATGCAAAACGGCGCGGTGGAATTTAACAGCCAGGCAGGAGATCGGGAAGCGAGAGAGGGAGAGAGCACGCTTCGAAAATCTGCAACACATTGTCATGAATATTCATGACAATCATTAGTCTAAAAATATTATTAAAAAAAGAGAAAGACGGTTCTTTTATTGCGAACGCTCGGTGCGAAAGCCCTTTCGCGCAAAATAAAAGGGCTTTGCGAAAAATCTAGCTTGAACTATTAATAAAAGGATCAGGGCTGCGACGAATAGTGGGAGTAAATCTGCAATAATGGGGACTTATACAAACTGGCTTGTTAAAAAATACATAAAAATACACTTAAGAAGAGAGAGTTAAAGGTGTCCATAGAGGAAACTACAACCATGTAATGACTTTAAATAGGAAAGACATCTACGAACTCATTACCCTAACCGCCTTGTTAATAATCCCAAGTGTGTATATTAATGAGCACTACCAAAAGAACTTTGCATATTATTTAAGGGCATTTTGCATAGAATTTTTGTTAATTTTACAAATACAATATTTGTTACACTAAACGGTTGGGTAAAATTTATAAATGCAAATGTGCAATTGAATAAGTCAGTAAAACTAAGCTTAACATACCTAATTTTAGTTAATTCGTATGCCCAGAAAACAATTAAAATTTGTCATTCTGTGGCAATTTTTTAGTCATGGTTTTCTTACACTTTGATTACCCAAAATTTTTCAGTTTGACGTTACAATTCATTTATAAATACTAAACGTAAATTGATTTGCTACATCTTAAAATATTGATAATAGTTGTAGTGGTGGTTTTGTGAGTTTGTGTTGTTTACTTACCCTACGCGGTTAGGTAAGGTATGAATTTCAATACCTTTAGTTTTAAGCAAGAATTTACGAAAAAAATATTTTTTAAGTAGCCCACTAAGCTACTAGATAACATGTATGTTTATACATTTTATTAATAATTTTTTATTACACTAATTATTTTTATTACCCTAAACCAGACTTAAACCCTAACCTGAACAAACCTGAACTTTAAGCTAAAAGCCAATATTAATTAATATTAACGCATCTTGATTTGCAACTTATGAAAACCTTAATATTTATATTAATTATACTTGAAAAATTACCTTTTTTTTACTTACCCTAGACTTACCGTTAGTTTATGCCTATGACCTTTATTAACCTAAGGTGTTAATCACCAATTTAGAAATCAAATAATACCTGATGGTGGGTATTTTTTACTTACCCTAAAGTAGTGTAATTTGTTAAACTTTTGCTTGAAGTTATAAGCCAAAAATTAATACAGAAGCATACGAGGTTTTGTAATTTCTCATAACGCTTATATTTGAAGAATTATGTTTTTTTTTTTAATTACCCTAGGCTTAGTTCTTGGGATACAATTTACTAGTTTTTCTTGTATTTCTTTAACTTACCCTAAGTTTTGTTTCAGGTAATAAATCTATCAAAGACACTCACTACATTATATACATTCACACATTTTAATATCAAATAATTCTTGTTGGATGTCTACTTTGTACTCACTCCGTTTAGCTGATATTGAATTACCCTGTTATTGAATTTTAAACTGAAATTTAAAAATTATTTACTTCTAACAAACGTCGATTTCCACATTTGAAAACCTTAATAATTATTAAAGCATGCACTTAGTGTTAGGTAATCTTTATGACTATAATTTTTATTACCCTAAGGTATCAATTAGCAATTTCAGAAATCAGTATATACCGAATGAAATAATACCGAATGGTGGTCATTTTTTACTTACCCTGAGCTTACCCTAGGCTTAGTGCTTGGGATACAACCTACTAGTTTTTTTATGTTTCTTTAACTTACCCTAAATTTTGTTTGAGGTAATAAATCTATCAAAGACACTCACTACCCTAAAATTTACAAATAATACCGAATGGTGGGTATTTTTTTACTTACCCTAAGCTTACCCTATGCGTAGTGCTTGGGATACAACCTACTAGCTTTTTGTGTTTCTTTAACCGACCTTAAATTTTGTTTCAGGTAATAAATCTATCAAAGACACTCACTACCCTAAAATTTTATTGATACATTTTAAAATCAAATAATTCTTGTTGGATGTCTATTTTTTACTTATTCCGTTTAGCTGATATTAAATTACCCTGATATTAAATTTTAAGCTGAAATTCAAAAATTAATTAATACTAACACACCTCGATTTCCAACATTTGAAAACCTTAATAATTATTAAGGCATGCACTTAGTGTTAGGTAATCTTTATGACTATGATTTTTATTACCCTAAGGTATCAATTATCAATTTAGAAATCAAATAATACCGAATGGATATTTTTTACTTACCCTAAGTTCACCCTATGCTTAGTGCTTGGGATACAACCTACTAGCTTTTTGTGTTTCTTTAACCGACCTTAAATTTTGTTTCAGTTAATAAATCTATCAAAGACACTCACAACCCTAAAATTTTATTGATACATTTTAAAATCAAACAATTCTTGTTGGATGTCTACTTTTTACTTACTCCGTTTAGCTGATATTGAATTACCCTGATATTGAATTTTAAGATGAAATTCAAAAATTAATTAATACTATCAAACCACGATTTTCAACATTTGAAAAGCTTAATAATTATTAAGGCATGTACTTAGTGTTAGGTAATCTTTATGACTATGACTTTTATTACCCTAAGGCATCAATCATCAATGTTGAAATCAAATAATACCGAATGGTGTGTATTTTTTTACTTACCCTAAGCTTACCCTATGCTTAGTGCTTTGGATACAACCTACTAGCTTTTTTGTGTTTCTCGAACCGACCTTAAATTTTGTTTCAGGTAATAAATCTATTAAAGACACTCACTACCCTAAAATTTTATTGATACATTTTAAAATCAAATAATTTTTGATGCAGGTCTATTTTTTACTTATTCCGTTTAGCTGATATTGAATTACCCTGATATTGAACTTTAAGCTGAAATTCAAAAATTAATTAATACTAACAAACCTCGATTTCCAACATTTGAAAACCTTAATAATTATTAAGGCATGCACTTAGTGTTAGGTAATCTTTATGACTATGACTTTTATTACCCTAAGGTATTAATCATTAATTTAAAAATCAAACTGTACCGAATGGTGCGTATTTTTTACTTACCCTGAGCTTACCCTATGCTTAGTGCTTGGGATACAACCTACTAGCTTTTTGTGTTTCTTTAACCGACCTTAAATTTTGTTTTAGTTAATAAATCTATCAAAGACACTCACTACCCTAAAATTTTATTGATACATTTTAAAATCAAACAATTCTTGTTGGATGTCTACTTTTTACTTACTCCGTTTAGCTGATATTGAATTACCCTGATATTGAATTTTAAGATGAAATTCAAAAATTAATTAATACTATCAAACCACGATTTCCAACATTTGAAAAGCTTAATAATTATTAAGGCATGTACTTAGTGTTAGGTAATCTTTATGACTATGACTTTTATTACCCTAAGGCATCAATCATCAATGTTGAAATCAAATAATACCGAATGGTGGGTATTTTTTTACTTACCCTAAGCTTACCCTATGCTTAGTGCTTTGGATACAACCTACTAGCTTTTTTGTGTTTCTCTAACCGACCTTAAATTTTGTTTCAGGTAATAAATCTATTAAAGACAATCACTACCCTAAAATTTTATTGATACATTTTAAAATCAAATAATTCTTGTTGGAGGTCTATTTTTTACTTATTCCGTTTAGCTGATATTGAATTACCCTGATATTGAACTTTAAGCTGAAATTCAAAAATTAATTAATACTAACAAACCTCGATTTCCAACCTTTGAAAACCTTAATAATTATTAAGGCATGCACTTAGTGTTAGGTAATCTTTATGACTATGACTTTTATTACCCTAAGGTATTAATCATTAATTTAAAAATCAAACTGTACCGAATGGTGCGTATTTTTTAATTACCCTAGGCTTAGTGCTTGGGATACAACCTACTAGCTTTTTTGTGTTTCTTTAACCGACCTTAAATTTTGTTTCAGGTAATAAATCTATTAAAGGCAATCACTACCCTAAAATGTTATTGATACATTTTAAAATCAAATAATTCTTGTTGGAGGTCTATTTTTTACTTATTCCGTTTAGCTGATATTGAATTACCCTGATATTGAACTTTAAGCTGAAATTCAAAAATTAATTAATACTAACAAACCTCGATTTCCAACCTTTGAAAACTTAATAATTATTAAGGCATGCACTTAGTGTTAGGTAATCTTTATGACTATGACTTTTATTACCCTAAGGTATTAATCATTAATTTAAAAATCAAACTGTACCGAATGGTGCGTATTTTTTAATTACCCTAGGCTTAGTGCTTGGGATACAACCTACTAGCTTTTTTGTGTTTCTCTAACCGACCTAAAATTTTGTTTCAGGTAATAAATCTATTAAAGACAATCACTACCCTAAAATTTTATTGATACATTTTAAAATCAAATAATTCTTGTTGGATGTCTATTTTTTACTTATTCCGTTTAGCTGATTTGAATTACCCTGATATTGAACTTTAAACTGAAATTCAAAAATTAATTAATACTAACAAACCTCGATTTCCAACATTTGAAAACCTTAATAATTATTAAGGCATGCACTTAGTGTTAGGTAATTTTTATGACTATGACTTTTATTACCCTAAGGTATTAATCATTAATTTAAAAATCAAACTGTACCGAATGGTGCGTATTTTTTACTTACCCTGAGCTTACCCTAGGCTTAGTGCTTGGGATACATCTTACTAGTTTTTTATGTTTCTTTAACTTACCCTAAATTTCGTTTCAGGTAATAAATCTATCAAAGACACTCACTACCATAAAATTTTATTGATGGATTTTAAAATCAAACAATTCTTGTTGAATGTCTACTTTTTACTTACTCCGTTTAGCTGATATTGAATTACCCTGATATTGAACTTTAAGATGAATATCAAAAATTAATTAATACTAACAAACCACGATTTCCAACATTTGAAAAGCTTAATAATTATTAAGGCATGTACTTAGTGCTAGGTAATCTTTATGACTATGACTTTTATTACCCTAAGGTATCAATCATCAATTTAGAAATCAAATAATACCGAATGGTGGGTATTTTTTACTTACCCTGAGCTTACCCTAGGCCTTGGGATACAACCTACTAGTTTTTGTATGTTTTTTTAACTTACCCTAAATTTTGTTTGAGGTAATAAATCTATCAAAGACACTCACTACCTTAAAATTTTATTCATATATTTTAAAGTCAAATGATTCTTGTTGGATGTCTACTTTTTACTTACTCCGTTTGGCTGGCAATATAAATTGGTACTATTTTTATTACCCTAATATTGAACTTTATGCTAAAATTCAAAATTTATTAAATCTTAATATTTTTTTTTTAAATGTATCTGTTTTTTTTCATACCCTAAGCTTAGGGTAGCTATGTTAGGTAACCTTTCTATCTAACATTTTCTTTACCCTAAAGTTTTAAGCATAAATTTAGAAATAAAATAATACTGAGTGGTTGTGTATTCGTTACATCTACACAGCTGGTAATATAATTTTGTAACACCCTTAATAACCTAAAATTTTTAGCTTGGAGTCGAATGTCCAAAATTGACTATGACGCGTACCCGCGATATTAAATAACGCTAATTGCTAGGTAATCTTTCTAAGGCTTCCATTACCCTAAAGTTTGAAGCACCTCTACTTCTACGTAGTTGGCGATGGATGAATTTGAATACTCCCATTACTTTAAAATTTTAAGATTGGAGTGAAAAACTCAAAATTGATACGGACGCATACTCGCGATATTACAAAAGTTAATAATTATTTTTGAAAGACTTGTACCATCTTTCTTACCCTAAACCGTTGAACTGAATGCTAAAAACTGATAATTAATTAAAGGTAACACATCTAGATTTCCAATATCTAAAAACTCTAGTAATTATATTTTCAATTTTATAGTTTTTTTTTTATTTACCCTAAGCTTATTGTTGGGCAATATTTCTATCAAAAACTTCTAATACGCTAAAAATTTAACTTTATAACTAAAATAATAGATTAAAGTGGTTGTGTACTATTTCCTTACTAAACGCAGTTGAAAAAATAATTTCATAAAAACTTAATTTTCCTAAAGTTTTAAGCTTAAAAGTAAAAAGCAAAAGTTAATCCTGGCGCGTATTGATTTGCAATTTCTAAAAACGTCAATAAATCTATTTTAATTACCCTAAAGTTCTTGATATTAAAAATTAATTAGTATTTAATGGCGTCATATTCTCTATTTACCCAATGCAGTTGGTAAAGCAAATTTGTACCGCTCTCGTTACCCTAAAGTTTTAAGCATTAAGGAATAATGAAATCTATAGAGACACCTTTTTATGTCGTGTGTTGTTTTTAATAATTATGCATTTTTTTCTTACCTTAAGCGGTTTCTAATAATTTTTCACCCTAAGGCAAACTAAAATTAATTCAAGCCAATGTTGTTGTTTTACCAACCAAATAGTCTAAGGAACATTAAAATGACGTTTTATCTAACAGTTTAGGGGATTAAAGTATACACTTGATATAACTTCGAGAAAAAAGTTTCTCCGATTAAAAGACCATTAGTAGCTGAAAGCAAGTTTTTCAATGAGTCATAATTTATTATTTTAATAAGTTTTGTTTTCTAAAATATAATTGGTGCAACTACAAAAATTAGAGTAATATTACTCTCCTTTTAACACATATTGAGAAAGCAAAAATGTCAAAGTCAAATTTCCAAGGCTTACTTGACGACAATAATAAGTGAATGGCTTATATGTACAATAATCAAGGATTGGAACAGTGGCAATTAATTAATAAATTTTGCAACCAAGCTAACAATACCAGTCCACTTTGCATATGCCCATACGACCTTGAGCCCCGTCAGCCCTGATTGGTCGTCACGCTACTCCTGCAGCGTCACGAGATAGCGGACGAGAGCAAATTGCCCTTGCTGCAATAGAAATCTAACGTCGAAGCTCATGTTAATAAAGTCAAGTGATAAAGCGAGAAAAGGGCGTCATTTCTGCTTGGTAAAAAGAAAGCAAAGCGTAGGGCCTGTTAATTTTTAATAAAGTGCTAAGTGATGTGGCATATATCCAGAAGTTCGTAATACTCGGGCCCCTTTATTGCGTTCAGGCAACTGCATACGAGTTTTCCAGTTTCCTTCGAATTGGTTTTATAAGGATTTTCTCCGAAATTGAACCGTGTTTAGAGTTTGAAATAGAGTTTCGCCGGAGATATCCGGCACTTACGCGAAAAGCGCAAGTGACTTTTTTTATTTGTTTTGTTTCTAATAAAGTAGCAAAATATTTTTATTAGAGCTATTGTTAAACGCTATAAATAGCAAATCATGAATTGCGGTTACACATATGATTAGTCTTTTTTGTACTCGACATATAAATTATTATTCTAGAGCTTTTTGCTCTGTTAATAACCAGCAATTATAAAGGTATTAGCATGAAATATCTAAACGCAATTATTTTGAAATAATTCATAATATATTATAATAATTATTTCTCACTAATTAGGCCTTAATTAGTCATATTCACGAAATGCGGGCTTTCAGCTCCGGTGGGTTTGCGTGTTAGATTTTGTGTTTTATTGAGCCCATAATGGAAGTGGATTAGACTGAAAAAACATTTCCTTTGATAACATCTTGCAATATATAGTTTAGCTGCTGTCCAGTTGACACGAGTCCGCTATTTTGGTAGGCAGCGACATGCAGGCTCTGGCCAATAAGAAGGACGCAAAATTCGAGGTTACAGGGACACAAGCTAACTGGTCTGGCACCGATATTATTTAACTAATAAAAATTACAAAAAAAAATCTAATTTGTACGATGCTGTAGACATTTAGGGGTTTAATGTCCAACCAATTTCGTGGTCATTGTTCCAAGTTTGGAAGTCCAGTGAGCTATATTGCAATCTAGAGCAATTAGACCAAAACAAACGAACAGGAGCTGTTTTAGTTCGTTTTTCCGTTTGAACTACGTTGAGCCCCAATATTGCTTTCGCGTTTCTAATTTTGGGCTTAAGTGTTGGCAATTTGTTGGAGAAAATGTGTGAGTTGGCCGGCAAAATGCTGACCTATGAAAACCCTTTGAAACGTTATCTGACTTTTGAGTTAATACCTTAATACTCAATTATAGGCATTGTGCATGTTCCTAATCTCAACAAAGCATTTAGGGTAAACTTCTCAGACTATAGCAAACAACTGAATGTTTTACTTTCTTGAAAGGATATGAACTTTTACCAGGTTTTTTACCCGAAACCATTAGTAATAAGCACTACAAGCTTCTAGCCAATTTATTAATTAAAACATAAAAAAAGAATATAAAAAAATTAAAAAAGTAAATCTCTTATATAATTTATTTAAGAGGTGAATTTGAATTTACTTATATTTGTAGTTAATTTAATTTTTGCCTTAACCAATTATGTAATAACTAAAAAAAATAAAGATTCTTACCACCAGAGTAGCGATTACATTAAAATTACATTAAAAAAAAAGTTTTTTTTTAATGTTGATTGGAATTTTGGTTAATAAAAGGTTTTTCGGCTTGGGTAATAAAATTTGAAAAATAGCCAGGTTATTCAGCTAAATGTTCTTTATAATCTTTATTGATATCACACTACTTATTTCATGTTACTTTTACTTATTTTTAACATTTAATTTTTAAATTTAATCTTTAACAGCTAGTTAATAATTTTTTTAATTGACAGGTAGGCAATAGAGAATTTGAACTTTTCGATAATGAAAAATGTTGGGAATTATATATAAATAATGCCAGATTGGAAAGTTGGGCGTTGTTTATGTTTTTTACTGTTTATTACCCTGCAATGCTGGGTAATGCTCTTTTAAAAATATTTACAAATAAATAAAAATTCCAGCTAGCTGAATTAATTTTATAGCAAGTTACTTTTAACTTTCTGAGCCAAAAGATAATTTAAATAGCATGCAGTTAAATACCCTTTTTAATTATTTTTTTTTAATTATGAGTGAGATTTTGGGTAATTTTGGCTAATTTTAAGTTTTTACGTTTGGGTAATAATTAAGATATTATTTAGTAGTTTAGGATTTTTTTTGCGAGTCTCCTACAGACCTAATTACATACTCCTCAATTAATTTTGCCTTTAATTTTGACCGAACTCTTGGGTAACAAAAGGTTTTTACGGTTGGGTAATAATATATAAAAACCTCAGTTTCCTAGATCGAGTGTTGCTTATGTTCTTTATTGTTATAGCTCTGCAGGTTTGTATAATTCTCTTTTACAAGTATTTACAAAAAAGGAAATACTCCAGGGTTCTGAGTGAACTATACACCGTTTCATCATAAAACGTCATCTAGATATCTATGCATTTTCAACAGAAAAGGATGACATAATCAAATTAAAGAACATTTTTTCTATCATCCTTTTCTATTGACATTTCACAACCAACTAGATGAAATTTTCAGAAAAACACTTCCTATTTCAATTTTTTTTTAACTTCCTTACCTTAAACGATTGGGTAATCATTTTAAAAACCACAAAGTTGATAATAGATAAATTAAGTGAGTATGTTGCTAAATACATTGTTTTTTGTAGAGACTATTGGGTAATATAAGGATTTTACGTTTAGGTAAAAGCATATTTAAATTTGCCAGTTTTCTGAATTGAGAGTTTTTTATGCCCATTTTTTGTTATAGCTATACAGGGTTGGGTAATGCTCATTTAGCAACATTTACGAAGCAAACCAAATATTACTGATATCTCAGCAAACCATCTATTGCAAACTACATTTAACTTTCCTCAAATTATTGGGTAATAACTTTTAAAACCATAAAGTTAATAATAAATAAATTAAATGGGTATGTAGTTAAATACATTGTTTAACTGCCCTTGCTTTTAATTTTGAAGGGTCGGTTGGGTAATAAAAGGGTTTGGGTTGGGTACAGAGTTGGGTAATATTCTTTTAGAAATATCTACGAAATAAACAATTATTCCAGAAGCATATTCCAAGTTAATTTTAACTTCACTACCTTAAACGATTGGGTAATCATTTTTAATACCTACCACGTTAAAACATCAAGTTAAACATAATAGATCAATAATAAAAAATTAGATAGGTATGTAGTTAAATAAACTGTTTAATTGATTTGTTATTCATTTTTTATTGACTGTTGGGTAATAAAAATATTTTACAGTTGGGTAATAATATATTTAAAATCACCAGTGTTGTTTATGCTGTTTAGGGTTTGTGTAATCAATTTAGAGAACGTTCACAATTGATAATGTAATTGAATATGTAGTTGAATATATTTTTTTATTGCTTTTGCCTTTAATTTTGACGGGACGGTTAAGTGGCAAATGGATTTTACGGTTGGGTAAATAATGTTTACAAATTTACCAGTTTACTCACGGAGTAATGTTTAATTTCGTTATTGTTATAACCCTACAAGGTTGATAATGCTCCTCTAGCAGGTTCGGCAAAGGAAACAAATATTCCATTTGGCTAAACAAGCTTTATTCAAAGTTACTTGTAACTATTTTACCTTAAACGTTTGGGTAATGATTTTTTAATGATAGGAGTATAAAATATAATTTAATTAATATGTGGTAAATACATTTTTTTTGATTGACAGGTAGGCATAAGATAATTTGAACGTTTGGATAATGAAAAAGGTTGGGAATTATATATGAATTTTGCCAGTTTGCAAAGCTGGGTGTTGTTTATGTTTTTTATTGTTTATTACCCTGCAATGGTGGGTAATGGTTTTTTTAGAAATATCTACAAAGAAATCAAAATTCCAACAGGCTGAATTAATTTTATAACAAGTTACTTTTAACTTTCTTATTGTAATTGGGTAATAATTTTTCTAAATTGAAAGCCCTTTTTAAGTAATATTTTTTTAATTATGAGTGAAACTTTGGGTAATGAAAGTTTTTACGGTTGGGTAATAATTAAAATGTTGTTTGGTTGCTCACAATATTTTTTGCTTTTTTCCTACAGACCAAATTACATAGTTTTTATTTGATTTTGGTTTTAATTTTGAATGAACTCTTGGGTAACAAAAGGCTTTTACGCCTGGGTAATAATATATAAAAATCGCCAATTTCTAAATAGAGTATTGCTTATGTTCTTTATTGTTATAGCTCTACAGGGTCGTATAAAGCTCTTTTACAAGTATTTACAAAAAAAAAACAAATACTCAAGATTTCTGAGCGAACTATACACCGTTTCATTAGAAAACGTCTTCTAGATGTCTATGAATTTTTGACAGAAAAAGATGACATAATCGAATTAAATAAACATTTTTTCTATCATCCTTTTCTATTGACATTTCACAGCCAATTAGATGACGTTTTCAAAAAAACACTCCCTATTTCAAGTTTACTTTAACTTCCTTACCTTAAACGATTGGGTAATCATTTTAAAAACCACAAAGGTGATAATAGATAAATTAAATGAGTATGTGGCTAAATACATTTTTTAATTGCTTTTTCCATCAATTTTGTAGGGACTGTTAAGTCACACAAGGATTTTACACTTGGGTTTATTCCATCTAGAATGAATTCTATTTAGAAACAATTACAAAGAAAACCAAATATTGCTGATATTTCAGCGAACCATATTCCAAGTTAGTTTTAACTTACCTCAAATGATTGGGTAATCACTTTTCAAATTACAAAGTTAATAATAAATAAATTATATGGGTATGTAGTTAAATACGGGGTGTTCATTATAAAACTTCATCTAGTTGGCTGTGAAATGTCAAAAGAAAAGGATGGAGAAACAAAAGTCAATTTATTTTGATTATGTCATGTTTTTCTGTCAAAATTTCATAGCCTGCTAGATGAAGTTTTATAATGAACACTCCGTACATTGTTTAATTGGTTTTGCTTTTAATTTTGAAGGATAACAAATGAGTTTTACGGTTGAGTAATAACATTATTTCAATTCGCCAGTATTCTGTATTGACTATTTAAACTCTTTATTGTTATAGCCCTACAGTTCGGTATTATTATTTTATAAATATCTACGAAACAAACAAATTTTTCAGAAGCATTATCCAAGTTAATTTTAACTTACTTCAAATAATTGGGTAATCACTTTTCAAACCACAAAGTTAAGAATAAATAAATTAAATGCGAATGTAGTTAAATACACTTTTAATTGCTTTTACTTTTCATTTTAAAGGGACGATTGGGTAACAAAAGAGTTTGGGTTGGGTAATAAAATAGCATTATTAAAATTTGCTAATTTTCTGGATCGGCTGTTGTTTACGCTCTTTATTGTTATAGCCTTACAGAGCTGTTTATTTGAATATTGCAGAACCATATTCCAAGTTTCTTTTAACTTCACTACCATAAACGATTGGGTAATAATTTTTTAAACCACGTTAAAACACCAAGTTGATATTAATAAAACCATATTATATTAATAATAAAGAATTAAATAAGTAAGTAGTTTTTAAATGGTTTAATTGTATTTGCTATTCATTTTTTAGAGACTCTTGGGTAACAAAAAGATTTTACAGTTGGGTAATAATATATTTAAAATCACCAGTGTTGTTTATGCGGTTTTTTTGTTATAACACTACAGGGTTTGGGTGGTGCTCTTTTATAAGTATTTACCAAGAAAACAACAATTCCACGTGCCTGAGTGAACCATTTTGTATTATATACTTATTTTTTTTATCTCTTTACCTTTGAACGGTTGGGTAATCAATTTAGACAAAGTTCACAATTGATAATGTAATTGAGTATGTAGCTAAATAATTTTTTGAATTGCTTTTATCTTTAATTTTGAAAGGATTGTTGAGTGTAACAAATGGGTTTTACGATTGGGTAATAATGTTTGCAAATTTACTAGTGTACTCAACGGATTAATTATTAAGTTGTTTATTGTTATAACCCTACAAGGTTGGATAATGCCCCTCTAGTAGGATCTGCAAAGGAAACAAATAACCCATCTGGCTAAACAAGCTTTACTCAAAGTTACTTGTAACTCTCTTACCTTAAACGTTTGGATAATGATTTTTTAAATGATAGGAACACAAAATATAATTTAGTTAGTATGTAGTAAATAATTTTTCTTTAATTTTTGGAGTTTTGGTTAGTAATGGTTTTTACGGTTGGGTAATCTCCAGTTTTCTAAATCGAGTGTTGCTCA
Source organism: Taphrorychus bicolor (assembly GCA_951812265.1). Lineage (NCBI taxonomy): Eukaryota > Metazoa > Arthropoda > Insecta > Coleoptera > Curculionidae > Taphrorychus > Taphrorychus bicolor. Next base: position 20,003,973 of record OX638302.1, read on the forward strand.
TGTTCTTTATTGTTATAGCTCTACAGGGTTGTATAATGCTCTTTTACAAGTGTTTCCAAAAAAAAAAACATATGCTTCAGATTTCTGAGCAAACTATACACCGTTTCATTATAAAACGTCATCTAGATGTCTATGAATTTTTGACAGAAAAGGATGACATAATCAAATTAAATGAACATTTTTTCTTTCATCCTTTTCTATTGACATTTCACAGCCAACTAGGTAAAGTTAAAAATAAAACACTCCCTATTTCAATTTTATTTTAACTTCCTTACCCTAAACGATTGGGTAATCATTGTAAAAACCACAAAGTTGATAATAGATAAATTAAATGAGTATGTGGCTAAATACATTGTTTAATTGATTTTGCTATCAATTTTGTAGGGACTGTTGGTTAACATAAGGATTTTACGGTTGGGTAATAATATAGGTATTTAAAGTTGCCAGTTTTCTAAATTGAGAATGGTTTATTCCCTTTTTTGTTATAGCTGTACAAGATTGGGTAATGCTCATTTAAAAACATTTGCAGAGAAAACCAAATATTTCAAGCGAACCATATTCCAAGTTACTTTTAACTTACCTCAAATGATTGGGTAATCACTTTTAAAACTGTAAAGTTAATAATAAATAAATTAAATGGGTATGTAGTTAAAAGTATTGTTTAATTGCTTTTGCTTTTAATTTTGAAGGGTTAATAAGTTTTACTGTTGGGAAATAACATTATTTAAATTCGCTAGTTTTCTGGATCGACTGTTGTTTACGCTCTGTATTGTTATGGCCCTACAGGGTTGTTCATATAATTTAACTAATATGTGGTAAATATTCTTTCTTTGATAAATTTTTCCTCTATTGTTGGAGTTTTGGGTAGTTTTGGCTTTTACGGTTGGGTAATAACATCTGAAAAATCCTGCAATTTACGCAATTGAGCATTGTTTATGTTTACAAAATGTCAGCAAAGGGTAATCATGTTTTAGCAGTGTTTCGAAATACAGTCAATATTGTAGCAGCTGAACGAACTTTGCTCCAAGTTACTTGTAACTTTCTTACCTTAAACGATTATGCAATGATTTTTTAAAATGATAGACACACAATATAATTTAGTTAATATGGCGTTAGTTAATGTTGTGTGAAAGCAAACAAATTTTGCTTTCATTTTTTTGTTGGACTTTTGGGTAAAATTTTTTTACGATTGGGTAATAATATTTACAAAATTAGAAATTTGTTTAAATTAGTAATTTTTACATTCCTGGTATTTATAAACCTGCATGAATTGGTAGTCAATACGGTAATACGGTTAGACAATAAAAAGATAAGACGCTTGGGTAATAAGATTTAAATAATTCAGCTGAAAACATAAAGAAATGTCCTCATTCTTTAATCATTTCTGGATATAACACAATTTAACAAAAAAGTTGTTCTCAACCTTAGATCGATTTACGTCTTTAGTTCTTTATTCACTAATATAATCGTCACGGAAAAATCGTGATGGCAGGAAACACGACGTTTACACCAGGAAATAAAGTCGAGTAAACAGCGACAAACTTTCAGGGCCCATTAAGCGGCATTCTGACGATTTCCTCTTATTTTAATGGGGCCTGGATAGCCTTTAAGTGGTTTTACAGTTTTCGAGCTTCTGCCCAATTCATTAAATCACTCCACGTGGGGCTGCAGATGGAGGTGCACGTCACATGCAGGAAACGGAGGCTCGATTGCGTGGGCTTCTATACGTATTCCAGAGAGCAGTTGTCGGGATTAATTGTGCCATTTAAATGGGTAGTGCCTCGTTGTTTTATATCCGGTTGAATAGTGTTATTGCCTGAATACTTTTCGTACTAAATAATTTTGGGGAAACAAGGAAAATTCATCAGGCCTCCATCCGCTAAATCTCATTAATAGTCCTTGGTGAATGGAAACAAAAAGCCTTTAGAAATTGCGAGAAAAAGTTACGTGGCGGACCAGAGAAAAATTTATTCATGGTCTTATTTCTGAATAGAGAGGGCTCAGACCCAATTACGCCCATTGCATTTTAATTATGAATGTAAATTAATGAGCAAGAAACTCGTTTAGTCTTTCCCGGAATAATTATGCAAAAAGTACTTTTCTCGACGGCCATTTTCTCTAACCGGGTCGAACACAACTACGACCCATTACGAACAATTAACTTATTCCCAATTGAACCGGAGGAAACTACGACCAACTTCACATAATTAGGCCGATAGGCACACAATCGCTCAGCAGTTTCTGACGCAATTTATACGAAAGCCGCGGCTAGAATCCCGGATTCGCCACATAATACAGACGTCTCCTTTGTTAGTAACTTTACTGCGATAACCTTATAAGGGGCCTTAATTAATATTTGATATTACCACCAACCGGAGGGTTGCGCCGTATTGTGATCGAGGGTTTAATTATTACTATTAGTGGAAATTCATTACAAGTTTCCATGGAATCACACATTAGCGTTTGCTGTTCTTTACATCTGAAATCACAGAGCCTAAAAAGGCTGCTATACTTTTAGCTAATAAGGACATCGAACCCTGCAAGCTCTACTACTAGGATCCCACAAATTTCTCTAGTTACCTTTTTATTGTTAGTTTTCGGTCGAGCTGACTAAGGTCACGTACGCTTTAATCAAGGTCACGTTAGGTTTTAATGGTTTTATAGTCGGTCGTGAGTTTTAATCAGATGCTTGGAGTTAATATACCACGCTCTAACAACTTCTATCGTCATATTTCGCCAGCGCCATTAAGTATTGATCTGATAACTATACCAGCACTACTAAAAGTAGTTTCTTTGTTTGACCAGCATATAGAAAAAATAGTGGGCTATTAGGACCAAAAATATTCCGCAATTATTGGCGTCCGTGAAAACCATTACCATGCGTCCATCTTTCTACAGCTAATTTGGAAAATTGGTTTAATGCTGCCTCTTTGTCGCTGTTCATGTCAATTTACAATTAGACTCACAAATTCGTTCGGTGACAGTGACCCCAGTATTTTCAGCAGGAAAGCAGGAATTTGTTATATATTCCTTTGATAATAAACTCTCATTTAAACACAACTCGTCCGAGGTATAATCATTATCTTATTAACAAAAAATTTCAATAAAAAAAAATTCAATAAGTGGTGATATGGACAGCATTACCCAACTGTCTTTACGTTCTGCAATACAAAAACAAAAATTCTGTATTTCTATGTAGATAGGCATTTTATCTAAGATGATTGAAAAATAAGCAAATAAAAATTTGTTAAAGCGATAACAAAACACTATTGTTTCGGCTAATTTAACAACGGAGTTGGAAAAACATCTTTACGTTACTTTTCCTTCCGAATGGACCAACGCCCGAAAAAAGATCAAATAATCATAATCCATTCAATATCCACTCGATAAAGAATCGCCACCCATCAAACAAACATAAATTTCGGACTTTTATTGTTATTCTACTCGGTCGGACACGAATAGCTATCCGTTCACGAGAGAGCTTTAAGGCTGTTTCTTGAGTTTCTTTTCTAGAGAAAATGACAACCGTACCGTTATGGTTTTATTGTGCCAGTTTTAATAGGCGATAATAGGCGATATGTGCAAACGTTTTCTTCCGTGCAGGTTGCACGCGACCGTGCGACCTTGAGGAGGCTCGGTCGGGATTCGCCATTGAGGAGAGCGTTTGGTGTCATGGCGCTCCGGGAGGGCGCAAACTTCACGTTGCTTTATTTCCACATATGTTCAATGAACTCCAAACCACTTAAAAAATGTGAAAATAAATTTACTATTGGTATAGAAGGTATTATAATTTTCTCTTAATAGTAACACAAACCACAAAATTTTCGTTAAAGCTCTGAAAGAAAGGGAAACCAAATTCGGCTCTAAGCCATCCTCAGCGCCCAAAATTCGTCAAATCGAGGCTGCTCTGGTGAAGGCGGTTAATCGAGGCTGTCCTATTTACACATTAAACTTCACATCCAAAGAGAGTCAACGCAAGGTTGTAGTCAATTTGACCGACAAAAACTGAAAACAAAGGAGCAGAGCTTTCTGAACAAGGTAGGATATCCATCCAGGATACCCCTAGAACGCATCATAGCAAATGTGGAGAGGGGAATCCGGCAGATGCCAATTCAGACAGCTGAACAGATAAAGATGGAAACGTCACGATTTCTACCACGCGCAAAATCACTAAAAAGCAATCTCAACTTTGCAGAAAAAAAAGCTTTTAAAGCCTTGAATTAAAACAAAGATATCTTCATTTTACCAGCAGAGAAAGAAAACTCAACAATAGTAATGTCAACATCGGATTACGAAGAAAAAAACAGGACACTGTTAGATCCCACCTCCTACAAGAAGCTAACTTGTGATCCAACCGCCAGTATTCTAAGGGCCACCAACATAAGCGATAACAAAGCACTATTGTTTCGGCTAATTTCACAACGGAGTTGGAAAAACATCTTTACGTTACTTTTCCTTCCGAATGGACCAGCACCCAAAAAAAGATCAAATAATCATAATCCATTCAATATCCACTCGATAAAGAATCGCAACCCATCAAACAAACATAAATTTCGGACTTTTATTGTTATTCTACTCGGTCGGACACGAATAGCTGTCCGTTCACGAGAACGCTTTAAGGCTGTTTCCTGGATATTTATGCATTCTTGAGTTTCTTTTCTAGAGCAAATGGACCTTAAAGATTGAATTAACAACCGTACCGTTATGGTTTTATTGTGCCAATTTTAACGAAAATAGGGACCTATGCACTCGATAATAGGCGATAGGTGCAAACGTTTTCTTCCGTGCAGGTTGCACGCGACCGTGCGACCTTGACGGAGCTCGGTCGGGATTCGCCATTGGGGAGAGCGTTTGGTGTCATGGCGCTCCGGGAGGGCGCAAACTACCCGTTGTTTTTTTTCCACATATGTTCAATGAACTCCAAACCACTTAAAAAATGTGAAAATAAATTTACTATTGGTATAGAAGGTATTATAATTTTCTCTTAATAGTAACACAAACCACAACATTTTTGTTAAAGCTATGAAAGAAAGGGAAACCAAATTCGGCTCTAAGCCATCCTCAGCGCCCAAAATTCGTCAAATCGAGGCTGCTCTGGTGGAGGCGGTTAATCGAGGCTGTCCTATTTACACATTAAACTTCACATCCGAAGAGAGTCAACGCAAGGTTGTAGTCAATTTGACCGACAAAAAACTGAAAACAAAGGAGCAGAGCTTTCTGAACAAGGTAGGATATTCATCCAGGATACCCCTAGAACGCATCATAGCAAAAGTGGAGAGGGGAATCCGGCAGATGCCAATTCAGACAGCTGAACAGATAAAGATGGAAACGTCACGATTTCTACCACGCGCAAAATCACCAAAAAGCAATCTCAACTTTGCAGAAAAAAAAGCTTTTAAAGCCTTGAATTAAAACAAAGATATCTTCATTTTACCAGCAGAGAAAGAAAACTCAACAATAGTAATGTCAACATCGGATTACGAAGAAAAAAACAGGACACTGTTAGATCTCACCTCCTACAAGAAGCTAACTTGTGATCCAATCGCCAGTATTCTAAGGGCCACCAACATAAGCGATAACAAAGCACTATTGTTTCGCCTAATTTCACAACGGAGTTGGAAAAACATCTTTACGTTACTTTTCCTTCCGAATGGACCAGCACCCGAAAAAAGATCAAATAATCATAATCCATTCAATATCCACTCGATAAAGAATCGCCACCCATCAAACAAACATAAACTACTCGGTTGGACACGAATAGTAGTCCGTTCACGAGAACGCTTTAAGGCTGTTTCCTGGATATTTATGCATTCTTGAGTTTCTTTTCTAGAGCAAATGGACCTTAAAGATTGAATTAACAACCGTACCGTTATGGTTTTATCGTGCCAGATTTAACGAAAATAGGGACCTATGCACTCGATAATAGGCGATAGGTGCAAACGTTTTCTTCCGTGCAGGTTGCACGCAACCGTGCGACCTTGAGGGAGCTCGGTCGGGATTCGCCATTGGGGAGAGCGTTTGGTGTCATGGCGCTCCGGGAGGGCGCAAACTACACGTTGTTTTTTTTCCACATATGTTCAATGAACTCCAAACCACTTAAAAAATGTGAAAATAAATTTACTATTGGTATAGAGGGTATTATAGTTTTTTCTTAATAATATCACAAACCACAAAATTTTCGTTAAAGCTCTGAAAGAAAGGGAACTCAAATTCCATAAAACATTCATAACATTTCGTATAAATCGTCTCCTTTAGTAGCAAGTCGCTTTTCTCCGGTTCCTATTTCAATTTTCCCAGAGCATCGTCTCGCTTCTACAAAGAATCCCTCAGATTATAACGGCGTTAACGAGTTCCTCTCTCTCTCTCCCTTTGACTGGCTGACTGACGCGGGCCTCTCTTTTAGTAATTCTTTTGTTTCTCCATTTCAAATTGCAAATATAATTTTCCCTTTTTTTTCTCCGTCAGGGATGCGTGTCCAACGTTGTGACGTTTATTTTAGGAATATCTGTCCTATCCCGATAGTTGACACTAAAATTAAACTGAAACCCACTAAAGCCGCACGGAGCGGCCGTTGCGCACTTGTCGCAAAATCATACGGTTCTGTAGGCAATTAACGTTTGATGGAGAATGGAAAATGGAGGGCAGTCTGGACGTTTAATAGACGTGTCGGATACCAGAAAACCCGCAGGAGGCCTTCTGTTCTATTGTTCTCCGCAAAATATCCCCGTGACAGGGCATGTAAATCGTTTAATGCCCCCTTGCTTTTGTTTTAATTTTAAAAAAACCATGCAGACGGATTTCAATTTATTCTTTTGTAATATTCGTAATGTATTATCACAAACCTCAATACCTGCAGAGACTGAACGAACAATATCGATATTGCGACACAGAACTACGTCTATATTAAATTACACGGTAGCTATAGGTCAGCCCTATTTATCATTCGGTTGACAAATGCGGGTTTTTGCCAAGCACACACCGAAAGGGTAATTACGGTCTATGTGGACAGATGAAGAATTGTTTTACGGGCATAAAAGTGCATTTCGATTCGATGTGATTATAATTGATGAGGAGGGTTTTGATTTATTTACTTAGTTGCGAGTTTTTCATGTCGCGGATAAAGTTAGTCGCGCTTGAGTGGACAGTTTGTTTGGCGTGAAATTTATTGCCCTCTCTTTTTACCAGAAAGTTACGTTTACGAGTCATAAAAATAAAAGTTGTGTCACAATAAAAATAAGTAATTTACTAGGAAAATAATATTCAGTTTTGCCCACATATGCAGTTTGGGCGTTCCCCGGGCGTTTTGATTGCAAGCACAGTACACGGCGGCGAATCACAGAATGGTACGGTCAAGGACAATTCGACGAGTACAATGCACATGGATATATTCGCATTTTTGCACCACGTTATCTCATTCCTTAGACAATTAAAATGGTTAATCAACTACTTACTAGTAGTAGTTAAAAAAGAGGTTCATGTGTGTTGTTGTGAACCGTAAAAGGATTTTAAAGCCAATTTAGAAGGTATGAACTTACATTAAGAGTTAGTTACTAGTAAAAAGCTTAAAATTAGATCAAAAACTGTGTAATATCTAAATTCGCCAAATTATGAAGTGCTGTGGTAAGGAAATTATTACCCAAGGGTTAATGAAATACTTTCCTAACTTATGCTAATATATCAAAATATTAATTTGTTCATGCACAAAAAAATAGAAAATTACCCAACCGTTACTTAATTATAGTATAATCAGTATGCCAAATGTAATAGATGCAAATGCATTATTACCGAAATGTTTAGGGTAATAATTTGCATAAGTACGTAGTTGCTGCAAAATGCATTGCACTGAATAAAAAATGTAAAAACTTGAACTAACCCAAAAAGATACTTAATAACAGGTTACTTCGTTCAGGTTAAGGACAATATATAATTATGTTGTTACGTAACTTAGGGTAGCACAATAAATATTACATTAGATGTAAGTGTTTTTGTTTAATTATTACAAGACTTACCTAAACTTCTAGGGTAATAATTTGCATAAGTTCTCAGTTTATGCGAAAATGCAACATTAGTGTCCTCGTAAAGAATGATTGACTTGAACTGGGTTAAAAGGTGAAAAATTATTTGTTACTTCACTGCACCTTGAAAATTTACCCAACCGTTCAGGGTGATAAAAATCTAAAATTAATTTGTTAATTGCTTAATGATAGTATAATCAATATTACGTCAAATGCAAATGCTTTATGCTTTAAAAATTTAAAATAATATTACCCAAAAACTTAGGGTAATAATTTGAATAGGTACTTAGATTTCGCAAGACGCACCACGCCTAAAAAAAATGATAAACGTGAAATAACTCAAAAACATTAAACTTAATACCTGGTTACTTGCAGGAAAGTAAATTAAAATTTTGACCAACCCTTTAGGGTAATAAAAATATACAATTACGTTAATAAGTGCTTTATGGTAACACAATCAATATTATATTAAACGTAAAAGTGTTTGTTTTTCTTACTACAAATCTTATTTAAACTTTAAGGGTATTAAGGGGCATAAGTACTCAGTTTATGGTTTAAAGAATTAACCGCAATTGGATTAAAAAGTAAAGAATGATTTGTTACCTCACTTCATGAAGGTAAATTGAAGATCAATCGAACCGTTCAGGGCAATAAAAAATGTAAAATTATATTGTTAACTACCAGGTTAAAGGTAAGATGTAAATGTTGTGTGCCTTAAAAATTTCAGGTAAAATTAATTTTAAATAAAATTACCCAAACGTTACGGTAATGAGTAGCTTAATTACTCAGTTTTGCGAAATGCAACACACTCAAAAAAAAGGTAAACTTAAAGTAACACAAAAAGATATTTAAAAACTTTTTACTTCACTGCAAGAAGTAAATTGAAAATTTGCCTAACTGTTTAGGGTAATAAATAAAAAATTACGTTGTTAAGTGCCTTATGGTAGCATACGCAATAATGCGTTGCTTTTTGTTAGTTCAGGTTAGTATTTTTTGGTCACAATTACCACAAATCTTACCTAACAGTTTTTGGGTAATGAGGTGCATAAATACCGGGTTTAAGCGAAAATGAAACGTGAGTGCGGTCATAAAAATTAACCTGAACTGAACTAAAAAGTAAATAATGATTTGTTACTCCACTGCATGAAGGTAAATTGAAGATCAACCGAACCGTCCAGGGAAATAAAAATATAAAATTATATTGTTAACTGCGAAGTTAAAGGTAAGATGTAAATGTTTTGCGCCTTAAACATTTCAAGTATTATTAATTTTAAATAATATTACCCAAATGTTTAGGGTAATGAGTAGCATAGGTATTCAGTTTAAAAAAAAAATTGAATCAACACAAAAAGATACTTAATAACTTGTTACTTCACTGCAAGAAAGTAAATTGAAAATTTGCCTACCAGTTTAGGGTAATAAATATAAAATGACGTTGTTAAGTACCTTATGGCAGGTTAAACAATACTGCGTTATTTTTCGTTAGTTCAGCTTAGTATTTTTTTGGTCTTAATTGCCACAAATCTTACGTAAAAGTTTAGGGTAATAAACTGCATAAGTACTCAGTTTAGGCGAACATGCAACGATAGTGCGCTCATAAAGACTGACTGAATTAACCTGAACTGGATTAAAAAGAAAAGAATGATTTGTTACTCCACTGCATGAAGGTAAATTGAAGATCAACCGAACCCCTCAAGGTAATAAAAATGTAAAATTATATTCTTAACCGGCAGGTTAAAGGAAGATGTAAATGTTTTGTGCCTTAAAAATTTCAGGTAATATTAATTTTAAATACTATTACCCAAACGTTTAGGGTAATAAATATAAAATTACGTTGTTAGGTACCTTATGGAACCATAATCAATACTGCCTTACTTTTGGTTAGATCAGGTTAGTATTTTTTGGTCTTAATTACCACAAATCTTACCTAAAAGTTTAGGGTAGTGAAGTGCATAAATACTTAATTTAGGTCAAAATGAAACGTTAGTGCTTTTATAAACATTATTACCTTTAAGTAGTCCCAAAAGGTATAAAATGATTGGTTACTCCACTGCATGAAGTTAAATTGAAGATTAACCTAACCATTCATGGTTATAAAAAGACACAGTTATATTGTTAAGTGCCCAATGTTAGTATGATCAATATTTCGCCAGATGTATTTGCTTTTAGTCTAAATTAAAACAAAAATTATTACCCTAACATTTAGGGCAACAAGTACTGAATTCTTATGAAAATGTAACATCAGTGCACCCATAGAGAGTAATTAACTTGCCTTGACGCAAAAACTAAAATAAAAATTTGATTCTTTACTGTCCAAACGTAAATTTTTAATTTACCCAACCGTAATATTTACCGCAAAGTTTACCCAACCTTATATAAAAATTTATATAAGGGTAATAAATACGTTAAATGCCCAATGGTAGTATAATAAATATTCCGTCAGATGTAAGTCTTTTTTGCTTTATGTTTTTTGCGCATTAAATATAATATTACCCAAACTTTTTGGGGTAAATAGGTTGCATAAAATAGTAAAATTATAAAAGAACAAAAAACCACAACTTGATTTTGAAACACAAAATATGAATAATAATTTTTGACTTCACTGCAGGAAAGTAGTAACTAATTTACCCAACCGTTCGGGGTAATAAAAATGTAAAACTGTACTGGCAAACGCTTAGTTATAGTATACGCCATATTAAGTTAGAAGTAAATCTTTTTTCCTTAATTAGCACAAATACTATTATCCAGGATTCAGTAAGGTAGATTGAAAATATGCCTATCCTCTCATGGTAATAAAAAAAAATTGAGTGTCTGGTGATATTATAATCAATAACATGTTACGTAGAGTGTTTCTTGAGTTACTTATTACAAATAGTATTACCCTAAAGTTTCGTGGTAATAAAATGATACTTTTTGTGAAAAAGCAACGTCAGTGCTGACATAAAGAATAATAAAGAATGATTAAAGCGGTAATCAGCGGTTCAGGGTAATAACAATTTATGATTACTCAACGAATTCTTGGGAAGGTATTGAAATAAGAAAGAAGAGATAATATTTCGTCTGATATTTCTGCCTCCAGTATTACAAATTATGATTAACGTTACGAAAAGCTTTTAGTTTAATAGATAGGGTAAGTAGAGTAAACTAATTTAATAGTTAAATTTAAACCACCTTTACTGTACGCAACTGTAATTTAGATTTAACGTGTTCTTGGGGCCCAACTTGTTACAGCAATATTTAACTACATCGTTCAGATTTAAAGGAACATTGTGAAGACGTAGAATCCACCAAGGTGCAGTACTCGTAAGGAGCAGGGGTATATCCTGGAGCTAGAAACCGCCTAGCAATAGTACTAATGTAAAATTAGTATTGTTAGGTGTTGATGAATATTTGAAAACTAGATTAGTATATTTACTGAAACCTTCTAAGCTTTTCTATTTTGGCAAATTTAATTTGAATTAAACTAGTTAGGAAGTTACTCTTATTTTCATATCTGACTAGATCAGCTTTATATTCACAATTAAAGTGTTGAGCCAGAATTCTCCAAACTACACTACTAATAATGACCAATAGTACAGCTTGAGGCCAGAATCCGCTTGACCCTACTACTATTGTAAACTTATCAGTAGTAGATCTAAGCGGCTTCTGATATATTGGGAAAGTTTTAAATCAACACCAACATTTCCATTAAGTAAAACGTTTTATTTCTCTTTATCTTGGTAAATGTCGCTAAACTAGTTTAGGCAATTTACTCTAATATTCATGTATGGTTTGTTCTACAAAACTTTAAATTTACTAAGCCTTTAGGCCATAAACCCTTTGGTGGAATTAACTACATATTTACGCCACGAAAAAAGCGCCGGCTTACTGGAGGTATAGCAGGCCCGAAACTGGATGCAAAGCGGGAAAGTTTGGCCATTTCGGTATAACCGGGGCTTAAAGCGCCAATAAAGTTACGTAAATAGAGAGTGAATGGTTGGAAATTAGTGTCACGGAAACACGAAGCGAATAATTTACTTTGCTACTATGGCATAGTTTTGTATAAATTAAGATCGACGTCACGACGACGCGAATTATAAACCGCTTTGATTAATTGTTCGTATGTCCTTAAGTTTTCGGTTTAAAGGCTTTGTGCCTTGATAGAGCAATTAGGATTATACAAAATATTCTTTGCTTAATGGTAATTACATGATTTACAAGTTGCGCCAAAACAATAATTTGCACCATTAGCGCCTTCTTGAATACACGAGAATTTTGCTCTACCGCCTCTTGCTGCGCCTAGTAAACTTCCCTAATTAATCAGACTCGCGGTTGCAATAACTACAACTTCTGCGACAATCTCCCTTGCAACTCTCTATCTTGTTCGTGGTTATGCAATAAACTTTAAAACTTACACGACCTTAAGAACGCAGCCCTAAATCCACTCCTGACCTTAAATTCCTGCAGCAAAACTCCATCAATTTTGGGCGAGATCCAGATCGTAGAGTGTGGAACGCCGCCGAAATTCTGGATTGACGCGAACAAATTGTAAGGTTAATAAAGGTGAGAGCATTGCAGGCTTGCAGGCGGAAATGTGCTGAATGGGGGGCATTAGGTTTGGCTAAGGTAATTCGTTCCCGAGATGCCGGTCCCGGAACACAAAAGGGATTATGTAACGCGCGAAAATTGAAACGTTTTGACAATAGAGCCTGGGAATGTTGCTTGATGCATCTGGATACATTGTAAGCCTTCTACTGCAGCTACAATAATTGCCAGTCGCTTTGACTAGTGGAATTTGAGGAAAACAAAGAGTCGGGCAATTTTCGGTAGACTTTGTCACAGCCAACACAGATAAACCCCTATCGAGCTTCGGAGTGCACGCACCAATACCCGAAGCCACAAACTCCTTAATACCCCGTGCCATAATGCAATTATCAACTTCCATGCAAGGACTTAATCGTTCATGAATTCGCAGCTAACTTCATTACGGTCGCGGTTAGGAAGCCTCGAGATCTTCCTTATCCTTCGGAACGACGGGCGGGCCTCTTTTGTTTAGCATATTTAATTGAATTCGCCATTCAGTAAGCTGAAATTAATTAAGTCGCTGGTAGGGTGGTGCGAGCTAAATGTCAAGTGTGTAGCGTACTTAAGGGAGAGGAAAAATGTTTTCGAGTTTCATCGTCGGTAATTGGGAAGTGAAAGCGACGAGACGTGAATATTGTTACACCTGGAGTTATGGTACTAGAAATAATTTGGCGAAGAAGGGGCGTTTGAGGCCAATGCTATCCAACACCATCTAGCCACATAGCCACAAGATGCATTGGGTATGTGTATTGTTTTATTTTACGTTATACATCATCCTAGGAACCTTTTTCTCTCTTCATTTAAAAACATAAATCCTCTTGCTGATATTAACTATTAAGAAGCAAGTTCTCCGGTCGAGACACTCACTATATTAACTATGAAGTGATGAATGTCAAAAAATTCGTTAAATTACTTAAATTTATTAAATCGGAATTTAAAAATACATATTTTAATTGAAGAGCAAATTTGATCACATTTGATATGAATTAATTAAAGTTTAATGGTGGTTGAAATAAAAAATATGAAAAACATTTGACTGAGTGGTGTTTTGGAATATCACAATCAACAGATATAACATTTATTTGCCCAAGGTCAATTCAAAACTGGTTTTAACATTCTAAAACTAAATCAATTAAACACGTTTAACACCTAAGATCATTGCCATTTAACCAGGGGTTATGCAGCGTCTGTCCATAAGTTTTGCAATTAAAATTGTGATGACTAAGTGAAAAAAGTTGCTGTTTTCATAATCTTGCAAGATATGAAAAAAAAAATTCTCTCTGAGTGAATATTGTTTCACCTGGAGCTATGGCATTAGAAATAATTTCTTGAAGAAGGGGCGTTTGAGGCCAACACTATCCAGCACCATCTAGCAAAAAGAAAATTTTAATCAGTGTTGATGTGGTCATTCTTAGGTGCAAGTTTGCTTGATCGTCGTTCTTATATTACTGTTAAAAAACGGCCACAAGATATTTATGATATTACGTTCATTTGAAATTAAAAAAAAATGTTTTAAATGAAAAGCAAATACCCACGGTCAATTTAAAACTGGTTTTAACATTCTAAAACTAAATCAATTAATCACGTTTAACACCTAAAATCATTGCCATTTAACAAGGGGTTATGCAGCGTCTGCCCATAAGTTTTGCAATTAAAATTGTGATGACTAAGTGAAAAAAGTGGCTGTTTTCATAATCTTGCAGGATATGAAAAAAAAAATTGTCTCTCTGAGTGAATATTATTTCACCTAGAACTATGGAACTAGAAATAACTTCGTGAAGAAAGGGCGTTTGAGGCCAACATTATCCAGCACCATCTAGCAAAAAGAAAATTTCAATCAGTGTTGGTGTGGTCATTCTTAGGTGCAAGTTTACTTGACCGTGGTTCTTATATTACTGTTAAAAGCGGCTACAAGATATTTACGATTATTGTACGTGGAATTGAAATTAAAAAAATAAATGTTTTAATTGAAGAGAAAATACCCACGGTCACTTTAAAACTGGTTTTAACATTCTAAAACTAAATGAATTAATCACGTTTAATACCTAAAATCATTGCCATTTAACCCGGGGTTATGCAGCGTCTGCCCATAAGTATTGCAATTAAAATTGTGATGACTAAGTGAACAAAGTTGCTGTTTTCATATTCTTGCAGGATATGAAAAAAAAATTGTCTCTGAGTGAATATTGTTTCATCTGCAGCAATGGATTTATAAATAATTTCTTGAAGAAGGGGCGTTTGAGGCCAACACTATCCAGCACCATCTAGAGAAAAGAAAATTTTAATCAGTGTTGGTGTGGTCATTCTTAGGTGCAAGTTTACTTGACTTTTGTTCAGTGGTTTTGGCCTCCTGCGAGGATTGCGACTCGTTTCTGGACTCGACATCCAAAAGCTAAAGTCCCCTGTGCATAAGGTAGTCAAGAGAGGCTCTAAGGGCAAATAAATCATCATAAAATTGATGAAAGTAAAGAAAAGAGCAGGAAAGCTCCGCAGATAATCTTGGAGAATTTCTGCCAGCCGCTGGGACCCTAACTAACTCTCAGCGTTATTCTTGAACATCGAAGCTTTAGCTGAGAGCCTGAGGTACGCTATAGACTAGTAGACCTACGTACGGTAAATATTGGTAAACTGCTGCGAAGCCTACTGTGTTCGACAAGACAACCCTAGTTTCTTCTTGGCCGGCTTGCAAAATGAAAAGAGCTATTAAGAATCGTTGGTGTCCTAAAAGAGAACGCCATGGTACATAAGATGAATTTGAAGTTTTTGCTGGTGATACTACCACAAGAGGAGACCAAGTAATATTCTCTACTCTTTGAGAGGTGGCACAGAGTGAGCTCCATGCATTATGACACGAAGGCCAAACACAAGATCTAGTTGCATTTGAACCATATAAATTCAGAGACTAAAGACATGTTCAGTAAGCTGTGAAAGATGATCGGTAACAATCCGGCTCGAAGGACGAAAATTAGCGTATTTTTATGTATAGCAAGGTCTGCATGAACCAATTCATTCAATGCACTATATTTAACTATGTTTATAACTAAAATGCTCCCAGCAAAAAACTAAGGACATCTACCAGGTACTTCTAGACATTTAAATTACAAATTTTAGAATATCGCCCAAAAAGTATAAAAAGAAAGGTTTAGGCCCCATTTTGAAGAAGAAAAAAGATTACTGGTAAGACCATTTTTGCATTATTTTGACACATTTTCATATTCTCTATGACTTGAAACCATGTTTAACAAAATTGTGAATGAAAATTGATTATGTGACTTTTCAAAATGCTTATACTTATAATAAGGAGTTATGAAAAGGGTCAATGGGCACAGGATGGAGAGATCAAAATGTGAATTTTTCAGCTCTTATTATACGTTTTCTCGTAAATGTTTATCAAAACCAGATGTCAACTATCAAAACCGCAATGCCCAATTTTGATCTCCAAATTTAGGTTTCTGAGTGGGTTCAAGAGCTAAATATGAAAATTTCGATTTTTGTCATTAAAGCCAATATATTTCAGACATCTGATGAAGCTAACATTGAGGACTATAAGATGGACACATCAAAACAAAATTTTCCATCACGGTTTTCGAGTTTTCAGACAAACAAAATCACGGATTCTGTTTGGTTTACTAAGATACCTCCTCCTAAACTATGAGTGACAATTAAGTTTACTTCAAACTTGATTTTTCTGACAATACTCACCAGCTATATCTCTGCCCTGCTTTGCTTGCCTAATGCGACATTCCGAAAACTCTCAATGCGTACGGAGCTTAAACCAACTCGAAATCATCTCGTTTCTCCTTTTTTTTTAATGCACTTCCCCTGGGGAAATTTGATTTCCAGAATGAAAAAAGCGGACCGACACAAATAGGCAGATGTTTCAGATAAGTCCCCACTTGAGAAGTAAGTAGGGGGCGTTCCCGTCCCTCTTTCCAGATCTCCGGAAGGAAGACGTCTCATTGTCAAATATTTAAACGAAAACTAGTACAATAGTATACTATGCTGTCCTTCTCGCTTTACCACCCTTCAACAGTAAATAAATAGCAGCCTAGAGGGCATTAACCGACGGTTAAATAAGTAAACAGGGACGGAGATGTATTGTGCTCCGGTAGCTGAGTTGTGCTCACCGTTGTTTGTGTAAAATTGATGAAATTTGGTAAATTGAGTGGGAGCAAAAGGGCACATCGCCGAGCCCTTCCGATCCGCCAATTTCGTGCGAAAATTTACGAGGGTCAACCCGGTTTTTGATTTATTATTAAGTGTTGAGAGGGTGATGCAAATAGGGACAATCTCAAAACCTTTGTTGTCATGAAGTGAAGCATAACATAATTCTGAAGTAACACAGTTGTGAAACTTGTGAAACAAGAATGAAGATGTGTAGTATATAGTAACAAGTAAATTTTTCCCAACACGCGACTTGCAAGAAAAATTAATGTTGCCCTGTGCATGTAAATGTTAATTTTCTTTTTTCTGGTGACAAAATGGGCAATGAGCTAGTGTTTGAGGTTTTTTGCAACTGCAAAAATGAACAAGCAAGACGCAACAAAATAATCCTATCAGCATCGTTAATTGGTTATGAAAACTGACGTCATCAGGGTTAATGATGCTTTGATAGATTAATTTCGAGTAATGTACCTTTTACTCTTTCTCTACTTGATGATTATTGAAAGTTTGATTTATAAGAGAATTTGGTGATAATCTTTTTTTACTCAGGGATCAGTATTCATTTCAATGCGGTGTTTCATTGTATTTTTAAATGGTTTTAAAGAGCGCCAGCAGCGCAATGTTAAATAAAAAGACAGAGTTACTTCTTATCAACCTAATAAAAACAAGAAAGGGAGAAGTGAACTTGTCAGGAAATCATTATTTTCAACGTTTTAAGGCCGTATTACGGTTATTTGGGCGTCAAGATAAATTGTCAATTAAAAATTCCTATATTAAAGACTAAACTTTGCTAGTTAATGTCATCCTATTGAGTAAATTGCAGTTAAAGTGAAAAGTAAGGTAAGCATTTAACTGATTTTATATTTTATTTAAATTAACATAATGTTTGTCTTATAATTGTTTTTAAAATCTCAAACCTTAAATCAATAAAACACGTCCCTTAACCACTGCCCCTTAACTAGGCGTTATGCAGGGTCTGCTCATAAATTTTGCAACTAAAATTATGATTATAAAGTGCAAAAAGCTGTGGCTTTTCAAACTCCTGTTGGATATGATTGCAAAAAAGCATTCAGTGTCTCTCCAAGAAGTAAGGGTCTTGTTACCTAGCGAATCATCACAATCATAATAGATTTAATGATGAATAAAACATAGTTGTTACACCGAAAACAGAGTAAATATAAATTCTGCATCTCGTTTTGAATACCTTAAACTACCTAATTCTTCCTGTTTAGGTAAAAGTTATTTCTTGTTGGAGAGTATTCAAGAAACCCTTTTTATCTATTTCCTTGCTGGCATAGCTAAAAAATTCTTTCTGCCAAGGTAAAGTTTTCTAGTTCATGCAGCATCCAACAAATCTCCCCTCTCTCTCCACCTTCTTACTTAATAACAGAAATAGAAACTTGACATCACTTAAATATTTGTTAACAGTTAACTTTATAATCTGCACAAAATCTTATCGGCCTATTGCTTTTCATAACAGGCATTAAAGTTTTAGACCACACAAAATTTAAATCAGTTTTCCCTATAATTAAATTTTTCCAAAATCATAAATTTTGCATTTTTAGATAATGTGTCGCATTTTTTATCGATTTTAGCACTAATGTGAAACTGAATTTCCTCAGAGGTTCTAAGTTTGCATTTATATACGCTTTGTATCATTTTTAGCCGATTTTGGTCATAATATTAACTTGCATTTTTCCACAAGCTACAAACTTTCAATTTTAAACGCTATTCTCGTGACTTTAAATTTTGCACTTCAAAGCGCTTTAGCAAATTTTTAACAGGTTTTGGCCCTAATTCTAACCTAAAAATTTCCAATAATTTAAAATTTGCAATTTAAGAAGCATTGACTCAGTTTTACCCGATTTAGGTCTTAATTCTAAACTCCCTTTCTCTCTCGTGAAACTCCAAGTTGTGCACTCTTTGAGTCATTCTTAAGCGGTTTCGACCCTAATCCTAACCTGAACTTTTCCAAGAATTTTAAATTTGTAATTTTAGAACTTTGAATCATTTCTACATTTTTGTACTCGAAAAACATAAAGTTTGTATTTCCCCAAAAATTACATTTTTCTACAAACGTCAAATAATGACGCAATTTACGCTTGCATTAGACAAACAAAAACCTGACCTTTTTTGAGGATCAGAATGTTAGTTTACTTTTACGCGCGTTGCCCAGGACAGCAAGCGAAAAAGATTTTATCGCTTGCTGTCAATAGCAACTACCACCATTCAACCAAATATTTAAAACGTCATTGTCACTTTGATTTAAATTTTCAGATTGTGTCTTCAGTTATGCTCAGTTGTGATTCACATTATTTGGAATTGATTGTTTGTAGAAAAAACGTTGTATGCATTACGAGCAAAAAGTAACTTTTTTGCTCTCGAGTGATTGCCGCTCTCCGCTTCGCGTCGAGCGGCAAAAAAAGTTGTACTTTAAGCTCTTAATACATAAATAACTATTTTATCCTAGGAGGGCCATTTTAGCTTAATTAAGCTAAAATGGCTTAATTTAAGTCTAATCTGAATTTCCCTAAAGGTTCAAAAGTTTGCATTTATGGACGCTTTGTGACATTTTTAATCGATTTTGGCCATAATCCTGACCTGCATTTTCCACAAGATCCAATGTTGCAATTTTAAATGCTTTCAATAATTTTTAAACTGGCATTTTTTGACGCCTTGAGATTAGATTAATCGATTTTGATACTAATCCTGAATTTTTTCATGAATTTCAAATTTGCATTTCGAGACGTTTTAGGCACTTTTTAACCGGTTTTGGCTCTAATTTTAAGCTTTAGCTGCCTTTAATTACAAACCGGGTAACAGTGGTCAGCAGAAAATTCGCTGCTATAATTGTTCCGAGGTAGGACACCGTAGTTTCAATTGCCCACAGAGTCGCTTCTCCGGGAAAAAAGCGCGTCGTAGTGAACCCGGCGTGTGCAATTTTTGCAAAATTCCGGGACATTTCGCAAAAGACTGTCGAAGAAAGAACCGTATACCGGGGAACCAAAATTTGGCATGACAATTAACCTCAAACAAAAACAATATTCTTTTCGTGGCAAACCGGCTTGTAAATCTGTATTTTAAGGACGTTGTAATTAATAATATTAAAATAAGAGGTCTCATAGATACAGGTAGTGAGTGTTCCCTAATAAAAACCTCTATCGCCTCCAACTTGGGTCTCCAAATAGCAAGTGGTCGATCATACTTCTTAAGGGCTTTTTCGGGCGAAATTTATGAGTCTAAACACATCTGTGTCTGTAAAATTTTTATTGATTCTGTAAGTGCAATAACCGGACTAGGGGTTGTACCTGATGTCATATGCCCCGCAGACATCTTGGTGGGCAACAATTTTTTGTCACAACCGCAAGTAGTATTTTACAAGAACGGTTGTGATATCAAATTCAGCACATTCTCAGAAAGCTCGTTAATAAACGCTCTCACGTTTTTGAAACCTCTGACATGTAGTAATATTAACTGTGAAGAGAAAGATAAACTTTTATTACTCGAACTGTTGAATAAGTATAGACAATGTGTAGCTGTTAGTTTGAGTGAAATAGGTAGAACTGAGTCTGTCACAATGACAATAAATCTTAACACGTCTAATCCAGTGAGCTATAATCCGTATAGACTATCGGATTTGCACAAACAAAAACTTAAAGATATGATCACTGAGCTACTTAAAAATAATATTATTCGCGAATCGACCTCACCCTACGCAAGCCCCGTTATTTTAGTTCCAAAACCAAATGGTGACTTTAGGCTGTGTGTAGACTATAGAAAGCTAAACTCATTAACAGTGAAACAAAAGTGGCCCCTCCCGTTAATTGATGATCAAATAGACAAATTGGCAAATTTTAAATATTTTACCTTGATCGATTTGTTTTCGGGATATTGTTACGATTCGCAGCAACGCCGCATGGGAGGCGGGGCAACGCATGGGAGCGTGTTGGTTGGTGGAGCTTCGAGACCTATCCGCGCTGCGTCATGGCTGACACGAGTGATTTATTGCTCGTCTGGCTTAATCTAGAAGGCAGTTGTTTACAACCGTTTTTTTTATGTGAGATTATTCAAGAATTCTTATAAAGAACTTTCTAGGTTTTTCTGTAATTTTAGGATTGTATATAAAAGGCGCATAGAGCGGCGGTTAGGTAGTAGTCGTATTTTAATCGAGCTATAAGTAAGCTAAAGTTACGAAGCGATAATAGAAGGCTATAAAGTGTTAAGTAATGAGTTATTTAGTAGTCGTGTGTAATTGTGGAAATAAATAAATAGTGGTTTCGTGTTAAATCGTTACACTGGAATTATTGAATCCCGAGTTCGCAACAATTGGTGTCAGAAGTGCGAGTCCAGTGGGAATTTGAGGACTAATATTGCTGAACTGTAAGTGAGTGCTTCATTGCCGGACATTACGTGTTTATGCCAGTGACCAGAAGCCAGCATCAAGCGATGGAGGATCAACTTGCCGCCCTGCTGTCCCTTATGCAACAACAGAGGGAAGAACAGGAAAAACGTTATAACGAACAGAAGGAAGAGCAAGAAAGACGTTATAAGGAACAAAAAGAGGAACAAGAAAGACGTGATCAACTACAAGAGCGACGTCATCTAGAACAAAAGGAAGAACAGAAACGGTTTAAAGAAGAATTAGTGAGCCATTTCGCAGCTAGGGAGCAACAATTGGAAGAAAGAATAATGCAATCCGTTAACGAAGGACTCGAAGCTGTCAACCAGAAGGTTCTCGAGCTAGAAAAGAAATTCCGGGAACAACTTGAGGACGACAACGTGTCTACAGAGAGTTTTAGCACAGCCAACGCTAAAATTAAGCCTCCCAATTATGACGGTAACGGCCTGGGAAATCTATAAAACCCAATTTGAGGCAGCTGCAAAAGCTAATGGCTGGTCCGAGCCTCAGAAAGCTACATCATTAGTGGTAGCACTTCGTGGAAAAGCGGCTGAGTTACTCCAATCTCTGTCGGCAGCGGATCAAAGTAATTATGCCGTTTTAGTACACACTCTGCAACTACGATTTGGAAATGAGCACAAAGAAACCGTGTTCCAGGCCCAGCTGAGGATGAGGCAGTAAAAGTCAGGTGAATCCTTACAAGAATTTGAGGCGGACATAGACAGACTCATTCACCTGGCATATCCATCGGCCCCTGAATCTTTTCAAATGCAATTTGCCGCCGAAAGGTTCATTGAGGGAGTTCGCGATAGTGACATGAGATACCACTTACGTCTAGTAAGGCCCAAGGATATCAGCGAGGCACTAGTTCGGGCCCTGGAATTCGAGGCGTCACGAGTGTCATCTAGTTCATCTCCACGTGTACGAATGGCAACTTGCGGTGAAGAGGAGAATACGTCTATGGCTGAATCCATGGCCAGTTTACATAAAGCGATGAAAGATATGGCAGTCAGTATGCAAGCCCTGTTAGAAAGAACGCCTCGATCAACAGACAATCGGGGCATAAAATGTTTTAACTGTGGTAAACTGGGTCACGTCAAGAGTAACTGCCGTAATAGGACAAGAAGTCCGTCGCCGTTGATTAGAAGACCGAGCGGCAACCAAGACCACCCCAGAGTTCAGGAAAGACCAATTCCGGTCAATGTAAGGGGACAATTGACCGAGCCCGTTAAGACCCCCAGGATCAGTCAAGTCAACCAATCAAGTCAAGGCAATAATTTGGTTGGCAAAAGTGTTACAGAGGCCGGACGCATTAAAGGACAGAAGATCCAAACTGAATATCGACCAGGAAGGTCTCACGGAAATACCGATGCATTGTCTAGAGGTAAAGAAGATAGTCAGCATTGTCGAAGAACTGAGCAACGTGAGGGACATCCTTCTGTAAGGAGAACGTCGGTGGAAATAAACGATGGCTGGACCACACAGACGCTTCGAGAAGAACAAATGAATGATCCAGATATTGGACCCATCCTCTCTGCAAAGACTGACGACAAGAGACCAGAATGGCAAGAAATTGCTGGTAAAAGTTCAAACCTGAAGGCGCTATGGGCCCAGTGGCACTCTCTTAAAATAGAAAATGGATTACTGAAGAGAGCGTGGGAGAGTCCGGATGGCAAGACCGTAGTCAGTCAGTTGGTTGTTCCTGGAAGCAGAAAATCGGACGTACTACAGGAAATGCACGACGGAACCAGTGGAGGTCATTTTGGGGTCAATAAAACCTTGGCCAAAATTAAAGAGCGGTTCTACTGGGTGAATTATCATGAAGACGTCGAATCTTGGTGCCGCAAGTGCGAAGTTTGTTGTGCCACAAAAGGACCTCGAACAAGATCACGCGGTCGAATGGTGCAGTACACTGTAGGTGCTCCATTCGAGAGGGTAGCAATTGATGTCGCGGGACCATTTCCTCAGACTGAGTCGGGCAACAAATACATCTTGGTCGCCATGGATTACTTCACTAAATGGCCTGAAGCATACGCCCTACCTAATCAAGAAGCAACGACTGTGGCAACGGTGCTAGTAAATGAAATGTTCTGCAGATTTGGGGTCCCTCTCGAACTTCATTCTGATCAGGGCCGAAATTTTGAATCGGCTGTTTTCCAGAAAGTCATGGAACTTCTCGGAATTCGCAAGACCAGGACAAATCCCTTGCATCCACAGTCGGATGGGATGGTAGAGAGATTTAATCGGACCATGGAACATTACCTGTCTAAAATGGTGGCAGATCATCAGCGTGATTGGGACCAACATCTACCTCTCATGTTGATGGCATACCGAGGCCCTACGCATGAAGCCACTGGTTATACTACGGCGAAGGTGATGTTCGGAAGGGAAATGAGGCTTCCTGCAGATTTGATGTATGGAACACCAGAAAAAGACTCATTCAACTCTGAGAATTTTGTGGAGGAGCTTAAGGAGAGGCTGGACAATGTTCATGAACAAGTCAGGAATAAACTGCGGATATCCAGTGATCGAGCCAAAGCAAGATATGACTTACTGGCTAACTCCCGCGGCTTCCAGGATGGTGATTTGGTGTGGTTATACAATCCGAGGCGAAAGGTGGGGAAGTCGCCCAAACTTAGCCAAAATTGGGAAGGACCTTATACAATTATAAAGAAGATTAATGATGCGGTGTATAGGATCCAGCGGACTCCTAGGTCAAAGATGAAGGTCGTTCATTTGGATCGATTAGCACTATACCATGGAACTCTATCTGTTCGGGACGAACAGCCTTAGGAGGAGGGCAATGTTACGATTCGCAGCAACGCCGCATGGGAGGCGGGGCAACGCATGGGAGCGTGTTGGTTGGTGGAGCTTCGAGACCTATCCGCGCTGCGTCATGGCTGACACGAGTGATTTATTGCTCGTCTGGCTTAATCTAGAAGGCAGTTGTTTACAACCGTTTTTTTGTGAGATTATTCAAGAATTCTTATAAAGAACTTTCTAGGTTTTTCTGTAATTTTAGGATTGTATATAAAAGGCGCATAGAGCGGCGGTTAGGTAGTAGTCGTATTTTAATCGAGCTATAAGTAAGCTAAAGTTACGAAGCGATAATAGAAGGCTATAAAGTGTTAAGTAATGAGTTATTTAGTAGTCGTGTGTAATTGTGGAAATAAATAAATAGTGGTTTCGTGTTAAATCGTTACACTGGAATTATTGAATCCCGAGTTCGCAACAATATTATCAAATACCCATGGCAGCCGATTCTGTACATAAAACAGCTTTTATTACCCCAGATGGCCATTATGAATACCTTCGTATGAGTTTTGGTCTCTGCAATGCACCTTTCGTGTTTCAACATTTAATGCATACGATTGTGAGCGAACTTGATCCAGGAACAGCGTTTCCATATTTAGACGATATATTAATTCCATCTAAAACTCATAATGAGGGGTTTCTTAAGTTGGAAAACGTACTTAAGGCTTTAAAGAAACACGGATTAACGCTTCAACCACTAAAGTGTCAGTTTTTACTTCCTAAAATCTCCTATTTGGGTCATGAAATCTCGGAAGAAGGTGTTCGCCCAAACAAACTAAAAATCCAAGCCATCATAAAGTTAAAACCCCCATCAAGCAAAAAGGAACTTAGACAATTTTGTGGCCTTTCGAATTATTTTAGAAAATTCATACTTAATTATGCCTTTATTATGCAACCCCTTACAAAACTTTTAAAAAAGAATGCTATTTGGTCTTGGACGTCGGACCAAGACGAAGCATTTGATTTAATAAAAAGTATCCTGGCTGACGACCCCGTTTTAAAGATATTTGATCCACAGCGTTCCATAGAATTACATTGTGACGCAAGCAGCATTGGTGTGGCGGGAGTGCTAATGCAAAAATATTCTGAGAATTGGCACCCTGTCGCCTTTTTCAGTAAACAATGTACCTATGAACAGAGTAGGTATCATTCTTACGAATTAGAGACTATGGCAGTCGTGTTTTCCCTTAGGCACTTTCGCACTTATCTTCTCGGCAACCATTTCAAAATTTACACCGATTGCGCAGCGGTTAGAGCATCGGCAACAAAAAAAGATCTAGTTCCCAGAATTGCTCGCTGGTGGCTTGAGATTCAGGAATTCACATTTGATATCGAATACCGAGCAGGAATTAAAATGGGCCATGTTGATTACCTTAGTAGGCATCCGCTCCCAGAAAGTCACTTAATATCCAATATAGTTAATCTCACAGAGTCAGAATGGATCATAGCTGTACAGTCCCAAGATGAAAAATTAGAAAATATCATAAAAATTCTCCAGACTGAAAAGAACGCCCATAACAAAAATTACTTTGAAAATTACGTTTTCAAAAACAATATTTTATATCGCAAAATTAATCATAACCTTAAGTGGGTAGTTCCAACATCATGTAGATGGCTAATATGTCGACTGAATCATGACGATGCTGGCCACTTTGGTTTCGAAAAGACTTTGGAAAGAATTCGCAGAAATTATTGGTTTAGTAAAATGGCTACTTTTGTAAAAAAGTATGTCTCAGCCTGTCTAAATTGCCTTTACATGAAAGACACGTCAGGAAGTAAGCCAGGCTTCCTCCACCCGATTCCCAAAGCCGTGGTACCATTTGAAACAATACATGTTGATCATTTAGGTCCTTTTGTAACATCAAAACGTAAAAATACTCATATTTTCGTGGTGGTAGACGCCTTTAGTAAGTTTGTTTTCATAGAACCTGTTCGTAATACTAGCGTTAGATATGTATTGAGTGCCTTAAATAATTTTAAATTTCTTTTTGGACCACCCAGTAGAATTATTTCAGACAGAGGTTCTGCTCTACGTCAAAAAAGATGCAGGATT
Source organism: Taphrorychus bicolor (assembly GCA_951812265.1). Taxonomy (NCBI): domain Eukaryota; kingdom Metazoa; phylum Arthropoda; class Insecta; order Coleoptera; family Curculionidae; genus Taphrorychus; species Taphrorychus bicolor. The sequence goes on from OX638302.1 coordinate 20,029,981, forward strand.
TTTGCAAAGAGTTTGGAATAAAACATATTAAAAACGCAGTTGCAACACCTAGGGCAAATGGTCAATGCGAACGGTATAACTCTACAATTTTAAACTCGTTAAGGTGTTACAGTGTTAATGACACTAGTGAAACAAATTGGGACTCTCATCTAAAAATGATCCAGTTTAGCATTAACTCTTCAAAAAATAGTACCACAGAAAAATCGGCATACGAAATAATAATGGGTCTGAATCCGAAACCCATAGCAGACGCAAAAATTATTCATGTTATTAGAGATAGTCTAGCTCAAGAAAATTTATCTGTTCTGAGAGCCCAAATGTCAAATAAGATCAAGGGCAAACAAATTAAAGCTAAACGTCATTTCGATGCAAAACGTAAACCCCCTGGCGTTTTTAAGGACAATGACCTCGTAATGGTACGTAAAACGGATTCTGGGTCAAATGCGGGACCGAAAAAGTTACTACCTAAGTTCAAGGGCCCCTTTAGGATCATAAAATGTTTGACGAATGACAGATACGTTGTACGAGATCTGCGTGGTACCAGAACATCGATTTCTATTGTTGCAATAGACAGTTTAAAGCCCTGGATTGTATTAAATGACCAGGCATCGCAACCTATGTGAGTTTTGATTATGACAATTGGCCCTTAGCTAACATTTCTTTTTCTGCCCCAATATGGTACTTATTCTAGTAGAAAAACCTGAATTTCTAAAATTCAGAAGCTCGGTTTGTTTGCGAAAACCGAATGCTCACATGGAAGATGTGAAAGCCAAGATATTTGTAGCTATGAGTATATTCTTCAAATATGCTCATAGGTGCATATTTCTTGAAGCCCGATCTGTTGGAGATGTACAGATCGGATGCCCTCCTTTAATTCATTTTAATTGAGGAGTGGGGAAGAGCGTTTGTTTACGAAAACCGAATGCTCACATGGAAGATGTGAAAGCCAAGATATTTGTAGCTATGAGTATATTCTTCAAATATGCTCATAGGTGCATATTTCTTGAAGCCCGATCTGTTGGAGATGTACAGATCGGATGCCCTCTTTTAATTCATTTTAATTGAGGAGTGGGGAAGAGTACTCGTATCCTGAATGGCTATTTCGTGGGTGAGCGCCAATCACCTCAGTTTTTGTCTACAAATGGGGTTCTCTTTAAATAGGGAGGGGTGGTACAGGGTACGAGGGGTTACAATTATTTATTAAAGGGGGTACTTTCGACATTGGCTGTGTGATTGTGTTCACTGGCGAACCTGACATTCAGAAGCTTGGTTAATGGTGCAGGAATTGGCGTTTGCTAATTGGAGATGGCCGTGACCAAATGCCCGTGTGTGATCGGAAGCCTATTACCTTGCAATGTAATAGATGCCCACTATTGATCATGTGTTGATGGTAATAGTGGAAGCCTATCATGTTGATAGATGTAGAGGTATGTGAATTTGCATATAGCTGGCCTCATGTGTTAGTGAGTTGAAGCTTATGATATGTTAGTATAAACGAGAACAAGGAGGGTTTAAAAGAGAAAAAGAAATGTTGGCAACAAAAACAAAAGAGGGAAGGAAAAAGAGAAAAAAAAAAAAAAAAAAAAAAGGATAGCTACTATGTGTTTGATCTAATATTATGTTCTTTCTCTTTCTTCCAAAGCTCCACACCTGCAAGCGACAACGAAGGCCTGGACTTGGAGTCCACTTAGGTCAAAGGGCATCTGATGTGGTTAAGACGTTGCTGATACAACCACCTTGGATCCCCGTCGGACGGCTCGGACATCTACACGATGGCTTCTGCAGAACATCAGGTGGATTCGAGGACGAACTTCTGTCAGGATGGCCGAACTGTGAGACCTATGTAGGACGCGGTCCCTCATTTACGTCGCGGGTGCTTAAATGAACGATGCATTCCTTAGTTTTGTTTAGTCTAGGATCTAGGGCCGATATTATGTTAATATAAACAACTGGCCTAAAGGCATGGGAAAACGGGAAGGGTCGATATAGAAGTACGAACACTGATAGAGCTTGGTCGATCGGGTTTTAGCTCTGGTTATTTGTTAACTTTATATATGCATACTTGCATATTGTTATTATTATTATAAAGTGTTTCTAAATCAATAGTTGTTTAATTTAGTTACAACATACAGAATTAACGTGTTCAATTTGTTCATATTTAGAGTTTTTGTTATAAACTTTAAACTTTTATCATTTAAAAAGCCATCCAAGTTAACATATTTACTCTTTGCTGAATTACGTGCACAACAACAAAGACGCCTGAACGCGTCTATCCGATATACACGAACACAACACCCGACAAAAGACATTTCTTGAAATCCCGTACTCTCGCCTTAGCGACAGCGTCGGAAAAAGTTATCGAAGGTACATGGGGCTTAAGATTTACAACAAGGCGCGGCACATCCATCGATGCTTTGACGAATCGGACAGCCCAGAATTATTCAAAACAAAAATTAAGTCGTTTCTGATTGAGAAGGCATATTATTCGACCGACGATTTCATATCCTCTTCCTCGCTGTAGAGTTGGCACCCACATAAGTTGTTTGTTGGTTATATACACTGTTTGTTGTATCTGTTATTATTAGTAGAAGTCTTCTGTGTCACTTTATAATATTTTTATTTCTGTGATATTTGCTGTTAACGACTAAAAACTAACGCGGCGATTATCAATCTCACAACTATAAATTTATTATTTGAATTGAATGTAAATACAAGTTATTTACAGAACTATTAAAACATTCAGAGCAACCACCCAACGACGAGTCAAAATGTCAACCCCCGCAAAACTGCCTTCTTTCCCACGTCCCGGTACGCATCAGCCTCCCTTGACGTAATCCGATACCCACTTGATAAACTCCCATATGGATCTTTATGGGTTCGTCGAAACGAAGTGGGCTAGATTAACTTTTGGTTGCTTTGACCCCCGACGATAACATTCGGCCATTCCTGACCATGGAGTGTCCACACTCTCCATACTGGATCTGCAAAGAGAAAACGTCTAAAGACATCGACATAAACGCTGTATCTATTTTTTTTCCCCATGAATTTTAAGAAATGTCATAATCAGAACAGCATCTCCTTGGAACAGCTTCAGCTAAAGTTTAAGGTATAGAATTTCATAACTGAGCAAAATATACATTAAATACAAAGCAAGTTGGTTAATGGTTACACAGATAGATTATTAATATCACGGTACGGTCATTCGTAACTTACGAATGGTTTAAACCTTATGGGACCCACACTAGCATCTTGGAACGCAGTGCCAACTGGAATACCGGACCTTACCACCCTATTCCAGTCCTGGCCTGTCCGCCCTCATCTAGCCGCTGGAATATGAGTCTACCGGGACGCAGTACTAGACTGAAATACCGTGACTTACTCCCTATTTCAGCTATCCTGGCCAGCCCGCCCCACTCAATTCCAGTTACTTAACAGCCTACCTTACGTAACCTTTCAAAATTGAATCCATGGCTTGATATTGTCAATGCCAGCCACGCTCAAGTATAGTGTCCTTGACCTTGTCATTCCGGGAATATCCCTGACCTCGTACCGGTCACATCCCAATACCTTGGAAATCCTGAAAGGACCCCGCCATTTTGGCATCAGCTTTTGGCTGGCGTCCGTTGCTGGGGTGGTCGTCATTTTCAGCAGAACCAAATCTCCTACTTGGTATACCTTTGGTGCACACCGCTTGCAGTCAAACTGCGCTTTTTGACGTACCTGATACCCAGGATAATTCTCGGGCACTTTTTGACGCAACGTGGTTACATCTATAACGTCGTTAATTGGCGGAGGGTACAACGCAACTTGTCCGGTAACACGATACCGTAGTAAAACTTCACTCGGGGCTGCCCCTAGTGCTTTATTTATTGTCCCATTTAAGCCCAGCTGAATGTTCGGTACGTTCTCATCCCAACTGTCATCATGTAAATTTGCACCCATAGTTGACATGGAATCCAAAATTGTTCTATTATAGCGTTCGACTTGCCCGTTCCCTCGGGGAAGCCCCACCGTATTCAGGCAGTGAGCAATACCGCGCATGTTACAAAATTTCTTAAATTTTTGAGAATTAAATGATGTTCCCCTATCGCTTATTATTCGCCTAGGGGCCCCAAAGAACTTTATCACTTATGTCACTTAGCGATTCCAGAACATAACGTGTTTTTGTATTTTTCACAGGGTACATTACAACGAATTTCGTAAAGGCATCTATTATAACTAAAAGCTGAGTATTTCCCCGTGTACTGTTAACAAAAGGTCCTAAGTGATCGTTATGGACAGTGTGGAATGGCCGTGCGACGTTGGGTTATGGATTTAAATGCGTACGATTATGACATTAAACATCGGCCAAATTCTCAGCTACGTCATGCGGATGCCTTGAGCCGTAACCCAATACGTGATTCTGAAGAGGATGCTGAAAAGGTCCCGGATTGCTGTCAATTGATACCGATTTTTTTTTACTGACGTACTCATAATTGCATATATGGAGACATTAGTGTATCATGTATGTGAGAATCGACCTGCGCTTACATTCCAGTCCTGATGCCACTCAGGAACCCGATACCGAACCTTCGATGAAGCTAATGGACGCCGTCAACACTATTGTTACGATCGCAGCAACGCCGCATGGGAGGCGGGGCAACGCATGGGAGCGTGTTGGTTGGTGGAGCTTCGCGACCTATCCGCGCTGCGTCATGGCTGACACGAGTGATTTATTGCTCGTCTGGCTTAATCTAGAAGGCAGTTGTTTACAACCGTTTTTTTTTATATGAGATTATTCAAGAATTCTTATAAAGAACTTTCTAGGTTTTTCTGTAATTTTAGGATTGTATATAAAAGGCGCACAGAGCGCCCGAGTAGTAGTAGTCGTATTTTAATCGAGCTATAAGTAAGCTAAAGTTACGAAGCGATAATAGAAGGCTATAAAGTGTTAAGTAATGAGTTATTTAGTAGTGGTGTGTAATTGTGGAAATAAATAAATAGTGTTTTCGTGTTAAATCGTTACACTGGAATTATCGAACCCCGAGTTCGCAACAATTGGTGTCAGAAGTGCGATTCCAGTGGGAATTTGAGGACTAATATTACTGAACTGTAAGTGAGTGCTTCATTGCCGGACATTACGTGTTTATGCCAGTGACCAGAAGCCAGCATCAAGCGATGGAGGATCAACTTGCCGCCCTGCTGTCCTTTATGCAACAACAGAAGGAAGAGCAAAAAAGACGTTTTGTAGAACAAAAAGAAGAGCAGGAAAAACGTGATCAAGTTCAGGAGCGACGTTATCTAGAACAGAAGAAAGAGCTGGAAAAACGTGATCAAATTCAGGAGCGCCGTTATCTAGAGCAGAAGGAAGAGCTGGAAAAACGTGATCAAATTCAGGAGCGCCTTTATAAAGAACAAAAAGAAGAGCAGGAAAAACGTTATAAAGAACAAAAAGAAGAGCAGGAAAAACGTGATCAAGTGCAAGAGCAGAAGGAAGAGCTGGAAAAACGTGATCAAATTCAGGAGCGCCGTTATAAAGAACAAAAAGAAGAGCAGGAAAAACGTGATCAAGTGCAAGAGCGACGTCATCAACAATTCAAAGAAGAATTAATGAGCCATCTCGCAGTCAGGGAGCAACAGTTGGAAGAAAGAATAATGCAATCCGTTAATGAATCCGTTAACGAAGGACTCGAAGCTGTCAACCAGAGAGTTCTCGAGCTAGAAAAGAAATTCCGGGAACAACTTGAGGACGACACCGTGTCTACACAGAGTTTTAGCACAGCCAACGCTAAAATTAAGCCTCCCGATTATGACGGTACTACGGCGTGGGAAATTTATAAAACACAATTTGAGGCAGCTGCAAAAGCTAATGGCTGGTCCGAGCCCCAGAAAGCTACATCACTAGTAGTAGCACTTCGTGGAAAAGCGGCTGAATTACTCCAATCTCTGTCGGCAGCTGATCAAAGTAATTATGCAGCTTTAGTACACACTCTGCAACTACGATTTGGAAATGAGCACAAAGAAACAGTGTTTCAGGCCCAGCTGAGGATGAGAGAGCAAAAGTCAGGTGAATCCTTACAAGAATTTGAGGCGGACATAGACAGACTAATTCACCTGGCATACCCATCAGCCCCTGAATGTTTTCAAACGCAATTTGCCGCCGAAAGGTTCATTGAGGGAGTTCGCGATAGTGACATGAGATACCACTTACGTCTAGTAAGGCCCAAGGATATCAGCGAGGCACTAGTTCGGGCCCTGGAATTCGAGGCGTCACGAGTGTCATCTGGTTCTTCTCCACGTGTAAGAATGGCAACTTGCGATGACGAGGGGGATACGTCTAGGAGTGAATCTATGGCAACTTTACACAAAGCGTTGAAGGATCTGGCAGTCAATATCCAAGCCTTGTTGGGAAGACCTCCTCGATCAACAGGCAATCGGGGCATAAAATGTTTTAACTGCGGTAAACTGGGTCACGTCAAGAGTAACTGCCGCAATAGGGCAAGAAGTCCGTCGCCGTTGTTTAGAAGATCGAGCGGTAACCAAGACCGCCCTAGAATTCAGGAAAGACCAATTCCTGTCAATGTAAGGGAGCAATTGACCGAGCCCGTTAAGACCTCCAGGATCAGTCAAGTCAATCAATCAAGTCAAGCCAATAATTTGGGTGGCAAAAGTGTTACAGAGACCGGACGCATTCAAGGACAGAAGACCCAAACTGAACATCGACCAGGAAGGTATCACGGAAATGCCGATGCATTGTCTAGACGGCCATGTAAAGAAGATAGTCAGCATTGTCGAAGAACTCAGCAACGTGAGGGACATCCTTCTGTAAGGAGAACGTCGGTAGAAAGAAACGATGGCTGGACCACACAGACACTTCGAGAAGAACAACTGAATGATCCAGATATTGGACCGATACTCATGGCAAAGACTGACGACAAGAGACCAGAATGGCAAGAAATCGCTGGTAAAAGTCCAAACCTGAAGGCGCTATGGGCCCAGTGGCACTCTCTCAAAATAGAAAATGGACTACTGAAGAGAGCGTGGGAGAGTCCGGATGACAAGTCCGTAGTCAGTCAGTTGGTTGTTCGTGGTAGCAGAAAATCAGATGTACTACAGGAAATGCACAACGGAACAAGCGGAGGCCATTTTGGGGTCAATAAAACATTGGCCAAAATTAAAGAGCGGTATTATTGGGTGAACTATCATGAAGACGTCGAATCTTGGTGCCGCAAGTGCAAAGTTTGTTGTGCCACAAAAGGACCTCGAACAAGATCACGCGGCCGAATGGTGCAGTACACTGTAGGTGCTCCATTCGAGAGGGTAGCAATTGATGTCGCGGGACCGTTTCCTCAGACTGAGTCGGGAAATAAATACATCTTGGTCGCCATGGATTACTTCACTAAATGGCCTGAAGCATACGCCCTGCCTAATCAAGAAGCAACGACTGTGGCAACGGTGCTAGTAAATGAAATGTTCTGCAGGTTTGGAGTCCCTCTCGAACTTCATTCTGATCAGGGCCGAAATTTTGAATCGGCTGTTTTCCAGAAGATCATGGAACTTCTCGGAATTCGCAAGACCAGGACAACTCCTTTGCATCCACAGTCGGATGGGATGGTAGAGAGGTTTAATCGGACCATGGAACATTACCTGTCTAAAATGGTGGCAGATCATCAGCGTGATTGGGACCAACATCTACCTCTCATGTTGATGGCATATCGAGGCTCTACGCATGAAGCCACTGGTTATACTCCGGCGAAAGTGATGTTCGGGAGGGAAATGAGGCTTCCTGCGGATTTGATGTATGGAACACCAGAAAAAGAGTCGCTCAGCTCTGAGAATTTTGTGGAGGAGCTTAAGGAGAGGCTGAACAATGTTCATGAGCAAGTCAGGAATAAACTGCGGATATCCAGTGATCGAGCCAAAGCAAGACTTACTAGCTAACTCCCGCGGCTTCCAGGATGGTGATTTGGTGTGGCTATACAATCCGAGGCGAAAGGTGGGAAAGTCGCCCAAACTTAGCCAAAATTGGGAAGGACCTTATACAATTATAAAGAAGATTAATGATGTGGTGTATAGGATCCAGCGGACCCCTAAGTCAAAGATGAAGGTCGTTCATTTGGATCGATTAGCACGATACCATGGAACTCTATCTGTTCGGGACGAACAGCCTTAGGAGGAGGGCAATGTTACGATTCGCAGCAACGCCGCATGGGAGGCGGGGCAACGCATGGGAGCGTGTTGGTTGGTGGAGCTTCGCGACCTATCCGCGCTGCGTCATGGCTGACACGAGTGATTTATTGCTCGTCTGGCTTAATCTAGAAGGCAGTTGTTTACAACCGTTTTTTTTTATATGAGATTATTCAAGAATTCTTATAAAGAACTGTCTAGGTTTTTCTGTAATTTTAGGATTGTATATAAAAGGCGCACAGAGCGCCCGAGTAGTAGTAGTCGTATTTTAATCGAGCTATAAGTAAGCTAAAGTTACGAAGCGATAATAGAAGGCTATAAAGTGTTAAGTAATGAGTTATTTAGTAGTGGTGTGTAATTGTGGAAATAAATAAATAGTGTTTTCGTGTTAAATCGTTACACTGGAATTATCGAACCCCGAGTTCGCAACACTATAATAATTCCCGGGTGACGAATGGGACACTTATGGGTTTGGCGGTTAAAGGGCGGTAATAACTCTGTCTGGGCCTGGGAAAGTGGAACTTCGAGGAACGGCAGAGAGATTTTGGGGCTTGGAACGAGAACCACGCGGCGGATTAGCTATTTTCATTCTGCTCTGCTCAATATTAAAATTATAAGTTTCTGGCCTCAATACAGTTTCGAGTTTTTTAAAAAAAGGGTTTCTTATTATTCTAACTAAACTAAACACTCAGATCGGTCTATATGGTGTCATCTATGCCCGTATTTATAGTCGACACTTGAGTAACACATTGCTTAGGTTCCGCCGACGACAGCAGCTGAGAAGTTTAGTCAGCGAACCCTGAAATTGGCCAATCAGGGGCCAATTTTCAGCGCACCTAAACTTCTAAGCTGCTGCGGTCGGCTGAACCTACGCATTGATATTGAGGGTCACTTAAAACCAAATCGTGTTCTATAATGACATTTTGCTTATGACTTGAGTACCAAGCATCACTTAAGAGTAAGGAACACTCAAGTGTGGTATCTCGGGCACTCAAGTGTTCCTTACGTCAAGAAAGTAAGGTCAGAGAACATATAAAATCTTGTTGTCATACATTTAGTATTATTATTATATAAGAAATTTTTTCGGGGGTTGTTACGAATTTTAAACCATCAGTGATGGATGAACTCCAAGACTTTATTGAATTTGTGGACTTAATTGTGGAAGAAAATGAAAACGAACTGAAATTAGAAAGACGCTACATAAGAGATATCTAGGATCCATTCGAATTTTATGAAAATTCGGAATTTACAATTTACTAGCAGCTTTCGTTTTAAGAAGGAAAGTGTTCGTGAAGTCATTCTACCTCTATTTGATGAGGCTTTGGAAAAAGTCAATAGCAAAGGGTTGCTAGTTCCTCCTCATTTACAATAATTAATTGCCTTGAGATTTTATGCAACAGGAAATTTTCAAGTAAGTGAATTTTCCATTTTTAATTAATACTGAAAATTAAGCATTCTTATTTTCTTTTTAGGTACTATTCAGACAGGGAATGGATATTTACAAGGTTTTTCACAAAGTACAGTGTCACTAAGTATTACTAGAGTCTCACGAATATTGACTAGGAATCTAATGGATTTTGTACAGTTTCCAAATACACTACAAGGCCAGCAAGAAAATATTAGAACATTTTCTGAGATTGCTGCTTTTCCTAATGTTGAGGCATGTGTTGATTGTACACATATTATAACTGCAAATCCTGGAGGTGATAATGGAGAAATCTTTAGGAATCGGAAAGGAAAGTTTTCCTTACATGTCCAGGTAATTATTTAAAAAATAAAATGTTCTTAATTTACATTTTTTGTGCCTTAGGTTGCGTGTGGTCCAGATATGAAGATCCGAGATATTGATGTCCGCTATCCAGGATCTACTCATGATAGTGTAATATTTTATCGCAGTTTTCTTCGTGTACGTTTTGAAACAAACCAGACTGAATGTAAGGGGTATGACAACAGTTTACTTTGCTATTAATCATTGTTTCAATAAAAATTTTTTTGGGCTTTCAGGAATGTTGCTGGGTGACAATGGCTATGCTTGTAGACGATATTTATTAACACCGACAATCAATCCAACTTCTGGGCCAGAGCAAAATTATAATCGAAGTCATATAAGAACTAGGAATATAATTGAAAGGGTTTTTGGAGTTTGGAAAAGGGGGTTTCTACGAAGGCGTAGAAGGGCCAACAAGATTTTTTTTCTTAAATTCCGAGTTCAAAGTCGGAATTTAGTTAAATTCCGAGTTTAAAGTCGGAATTTAGTTAAATTCCGAGTTTAAAGTCGGAATTTAGTTAAATTCCGAGTTTAAAGTCGGAATTTAGTTAAATTCCGAGTTCAAAGTCGGAATTTAGTTAAATTCCGAGTTTAAAGTCGGAATTTAGCTAAATTCCGAGGTTAAAGTCGGAATTTAGTTAAATTCCGAGTTTAAAGTCGGAATTTAGTTAAATTCCGAGTTTAAAGTCGGAATTTAGTCAAATTCTGAGTATATGATTGACAAATCAGTGGCGTAGACGCAAGGTTAATAAAACGTTTCTATTCCATGTTGTACAAGAACGACAAAATATTCTTTGTGAAATGGAACAATATTTTGTTAACTACGACGTCCTCTTTAAGACTCCTATTGTGATTACTTTTAAGAGCTATGATCGATATCCCCGAACGTTTTTTGCGGGAATACCCGCGCCAATAAAACACATAGGCTTTAAAAGTTAATTGATTTTAAAATCATTGGCGTATATTGATAGTTAATAATGAAAAAAAAATAAAATTGTAGAGATAATAAAATAAAAAAGAAAACTGCTAACATAAAAGTCGATACGACATAATTTTTCGTAATTTTGAAAGCGTTTTATCTCAGAAACCACTTATGATAAATTCATAGTTTAAAAAAAGCTCTGAAGGAACGTTTCTTCTAGAACTAACTACCTTGGGCAATCTTTAATTAAATCAGTTTTATCAATGTAATACGGTATAAAGCTTTAAAGTTGAACTCACTCCATTTGATTGGCGTTGGGTAGAAGAACATTTGCACTGGGGAATGGCAGAGTGGAACAATAATTGCATTTTTACAAATGAATGTAGATTTTTGTTGTATGCATCAAATGGACGTATTTTAGTGTTGAGAGGCCAGAATGAACGAAACCTGCAAGAAGATATAGAACCCAGAGTGCCATTTGGGGGTGAAAGTGTCAGCGTATGGGGAGGCGTAATGGGAAATGGAAAGACTGACTTAGTGGTTTTGATTGATTTTAATTTTAACCTGAACTAACCTGAACGCAGTTAGATATCGATATTTGTGTTTGAATGAAATTGTTATTCCCTTCGCTCAAAACTTTGGAGATGGTTTTATCTTAGTTGACGATAATGCATGGACACACCGGGCTCAAATTGTTAATGAAGTTCTGAGAGAGAATAGCATCGAGGGCATGAATTGGCCTGCTAGGTCGCCCGATATGAATGTTATAAAGTGAGGAGCAGAATGAAACTAAAACTGAAAGAAAGAGAGCAAAAATTTCAAAACTTGGATGAATTCGTAGTGGCACTTAGGGAGGAATGGGAAGCCATTCCCCAGGAGTTTATCAGAAATTTGGTGGAGACCATGCCAAGAAGGGCGGCTGAGGTAATGCGAGTTTTCGGTGGGCCCACACATTATTAAGTACATAAATTCGTAGATTTAGTTTACCTCATTAAATTTTTGAATTGCACTCGTATCTTATTTGAGACCACAAAACAAACATCCCCAAAACCGTTCCGATATTTAGCAAACCTATTAAATAACACTTCACTTAAGTTAATAGTACATTTTTGAAGTTACAGCAAAGGAGCTGGGAAATCATTAACAGTGATGATGTCACAGAAGTAATATTAAAGTTTTGCGAAAACATCCGAAGCAATCTTTATGAACAAGAGTTCTACGTCACTAATTTTGTACTTAATGAGCTTTTAAATTTAGTTTATATCATTAAAATCGGGTGACCTACACTGCTATACCGAGCAAAAAATAAAAATACTTCAAACTTTTTGAAAATACCCTGTAACTTTATCTCGAGCATAAAAACAAAAACCGCCGGACATGTCCCGAGATATCTACCAAGCCTATAAAATGACATGACAAAGTTGAAAAGTTAAGATTTACCGTAGATATCAAATAATGCCATCAGTTCAAATTTTACATTTTTGCGCCGTATCACAATGATAAAACTGGTTTAGTTAAAGATTGGTTCAGATAGTTAGTTCTAGAAGAAAAGTTATTTCAGAGCCTTTTTAAACTATGAATTTATCATAAATGATTTCTGAGATAAAACGCCTTGAAAATTGCCAAAAATTAGGTCGTATCGATATTTTTTGTTAGCAGTTTACTTTTTTATTTTATTATCTCTACACTTTTATTTGTTTGTCATTATTAACTGTCAATATTCGCCAATGATTTTCAAATCAATGAACTTTTAAAGTCTATTAGTTTTATTGGCGCGGGTATTCCCGCAAAACACTGTAATTTATAGAAAGGTGCAAAACTTTTTGTAAAAGTCCCGTAACTCGTCTTGTCGACAAAAAAAAAACAAAAAACCGCAAAAAACGTCCCGAGATATCGATCACAGCTCTTAAATGTAATCACAGGAGTCTTAAAGTTTGGACACCCACCATGAAGTCGTAGCTAACAAAATATTGATCCGTCTTTTAAACATTTTTTTGCCGTTCATGTACAACATTGTTCTTGCGCCTACGCCACTGATTTGTGAATCATATGTAACTAAATTCCGACTTTAAACTCGGAATTTAAATAAATTCCGACTTTGAACTCGGAATTTAACTAAATTCCGACTTTAAACTCGGAATTTAACTAAATTCCGACTTTGAACTCGGAATTTAACTAAATTCCGACTTTAAACTCATTTAACTAAATTCCGACTTTAAACTCGGAATTTAACTAAATTCCGACTTTGAACTCGGAATTTAAGAAAAAAAATCGTGTTGGCCCTTCTACGCCTTCGTAGGTTTCCATGTCTACGACATGGTCTAGCTACAAAATTGGAAACATCTATTCGCAAACATGAACAAGCTGATGAAGAAGAACCTGTACACTTTAATAGATAGATTTAATTTAGTATAGCTAAGTATAGAGAACCTATTTAATTAATTATTAACAAATAAGAGGTTTTGAACGCACACTTATTTTATTTATTTTAATAGCTCAATTTACTGTTTCAAATATAATTTTTCCAACTCTACAAGCTCCAGTTTGGCCTTATGACGTTCTTGTTGCTGTATAATGGATTCTTTGACCCTCCTTATTCGCAAGTTTTTTCTCCACCTATTGCAGAATCTATCCTTTTCTGTTTAAAATTTTTCTTTGATCCCAATAGTTTAGAAGTAGGTGTGGAATCTTACTTTAAAATTAAAAAAAAAAAATATCAAATCAGCTAATAATAAAAGAGGCCAATTCATGCACACCCGCACACAACGGAGACAACTCAAACAAAACAGATAAATTTTTTAAAATTTACAAACTACACATCCATTTCAAATTGGCGCCAGCGATACTCCTTTCGCCGGTCATAAAATTACATTTCAACGTATATAAATGTAAAACATAGATTTAAAAAACTCTAAAATCATAGCAACCACTGTTTGGCAAACGCCAAACCAACGCCAACCAAAATTTTGCAACGCAAATCCTAACTTTTATTTATGTAATTCTAGTTAATCTTTTGTTTCCTACTCTCTTTGGCTTTTCTCCTACAGCACAACTTTTTTACCAGCATCTTTAACAATACTACAACCCCTAAGAGTACTACTGTAATAAACCCTATCACGTCCACCATATAATATTTAAACCAAGGTAGTCTGACCCCCGCCACTCTCAAATGAGGCGCACCCCGATGTCTGATGACATAGTCCACCCAATAAGCGGCAGTTTTCATGGGTAGTTCTGGTCGGTCGTGGTAGATTTTTGACCGTCTCTGAGCGTTTTGTCGATACTTGGTGTTCGTGAGTAATTCACGGATGGCGTTTTCAAAGTTCGCTTCGTTGAATTCTAAGCTGTTAAATTTCAGTTTGAGCCCATAGCCATTGTAAACCGCCCTGTCAGCATTGGCGTCTTGATCTCCAAAAACTGGAAGAGCCAAAATTGGAACACCGTGGTAGATAGTTTCGGTGGTACTTAGTAGTCCCCCATGTGTTATGAATAGCTTGATGTTTGGATGGGCTGAAAATTGACAGAAATGTAATTAGAGATTAAAAGTTGGAAGATACGCGTGACAAATACAAACTCACCTAAAACATCTTGTTGTGGATACCATTTCTGGATAATAACATTACTAGGCTTTCCGGGAAAGTCTTCTTCAAACTTCCAAAGGACCTTTTGTTTTAGCCTTCCCAATACGTCGATTATAAATCGCTTCTTTTCAGCGGGCATATCCTTACTTTTTAAGTTAGACCCCATACTAAAATAGATAACACCCTCTTTGGATTTATCTAGAATGTCTTGCAACTGACTGGGTAGTTGTTTAGGCGGATCAATAAAGTACCCTCCAACCTCCACCATATTGGGTACTAGTGGTAAAGCTGGGTAAAGGCTTGTATGAGAATTTAACAGAACCAATGAAACATTGGTGCGAAGATCGAACAAAGAAGGAGCATTTGGAAAGGCATGGCGGATAAGGGCTTCGTGTTTTGGGAAAACATAGTAATTATTTAAGAGATATTCAGCTATGTAAAAAAATGCATTTTTGGCTCTATTTACAAACGAAAGATCTTTGGAAAAATCGCCTGCTAGAAGGTGAGCAGTATATGAGACTGGGGCCTCATTGCCAACCAAGGGGTTGACCCATGAATTTGGGCCCATGCTACTAAGTATAATCAAAGGACAGTCGTAGACATAAGCTAAAACCTTCAAGGCATCATTGCTAAACTGCTCCAAAATGACGGCATCAAATCTTTGGTTCGAATTCAACAATTTGCGCATATTCGGGTGGTATAAAGTGTCATTTGAATAGGATAAAAACATGTTGGTCATCTGAGCAATCATCACGAGGAATCCGTCTTTTTCTATATCGAAGACACTACCCCTTTGAGTCATTAATGCTGAAAATGAAAGGGAGGAATTATAATATAACAATTTAAAATACAACATAAAGTAATAAAGAGTGTTCATAAAAAAAAACCTCGTACCAAGCCATGGAATTAAAAATCTTGTTTGAGATAAGTTCACAAAAAAATTAAAATCAAAACATTTTATGACATTTTCGACTCGACGAGTTTTTAGTTATCTCAGATCTACTGTTCTAATTAAATGGCTTGCTTAAGTTTTTTTTTTTAATGAACGGTGTCACGATGTATATTTTTTGTCAATCGATATATCAAGGGGCATAATATCTCTGGCCCATTTTAGATTTTTTCCGAAATTTTTAGTGTTAACCGAACTAAGACTGTTTTTCTAAATTTAGGTTACCTCTTAATTCGCAATTCCTCATAATCCATATGCACACCGATAAGTCTATTTTGTTAACTTTGTACTAAAGAGAAGGTGTTAGGTTTGAAAAAAAAACACATAGGAGGTTAGTTAAAATTACGGCCCTAATGAATAAGCTTTACTTAGTCATGTCTAAAGCAATATTTTGTAGAAACACTTATAGTTCTAGCTCAGTGTTCTAGCTAAAGCAGTTACTGACTGTTGATAATGAGGATTATTAGAAGTGTAGTAATGTTTAGGTTTATCCTCGCATCATCTCTAGACAAATTTGGATTTTTTTCGAATTTTTTTAGAATTAAAAAGATTGTTTTTCTGAATTTAGGTTACTTCTTAAGTCGCAATTCCCTATAATCTATATGCATGGCAATAAATCTATTCTGTTAACCTTGTACTAAAGCGAGAGGTGTTAGGTTTGATAAAACATATAAGGGGTCAATTAAAATTACGGCTCTAATGAAGAAGCTTTACTTAGTCATGTCAAAGCAATATTGACTATACTAGCTGTTGATATTAAAGACATTTTTCTAATTTTGACATATAAAGTGGCACTTTTCAATACTGATGACAGTGACGTAACATCCTACTTTTCGTAACTAGTTACGAAAAGTAAAATCTTTCGTAACTAGTGATGAAAAGTTGGTGTCACCACCAGTTGCAGGTTTCGGCTATGACACACCGTTGCTATAGTTTTACGGTATTAAGTAGATACAAAGTGGTTTAAAAGTAAATATTGAAGTTTAATAATAATAATTCTCTCTCTAAATAGGTATTTGTAGTCAAATTTAGAAAAAATCTTGTATGAAACACGTGACGAAAAACCTTTTTTGTGTATCTCATTCAAATTGCGGGAACTCGCTGTGCTCGTCCCGCAAACATTCATTCGTTACACAAAATCGGACTTTTCGTAACTGGTTACATAAATAGCTATTTGACCACGTAGTAACGTTTATCTTGGCATCATCTCTAGACGTTTTTGGATTTACTTTGTTTTCTCTGATACTAACAGAGTTGTACTAAGCACTAAAGTGACTCTCTTAAGAAATAAAAAAAAAATCAATTTAAATTGACAATTTTTGGGGTTTAGCACTGCTTGGTTAGAGACGAATTTCTGGAATAATTTAAGTTTGGAAAATTCAAGAAAGCCTTGGAAATTGTCAGAAAATTTCTTTTTCTGACATATGATGGAGTAATGACATATCGATAGACAAAAAATTTAAAAAAATGTGACCTAAAATTTTCCCGTTTCCGTTACAATTTTTGACTACTGTATTTTAATATTTGAGGTTTAGGGAAAAATCTTACAAACATTACAAAAAATAGTGCATCTGCCTCGGGCCTAAATGGCTTTTTTTATGCCTCAGCGACTTGCAGCCCTACTTTTGGTCGGGCCATAAACTTCGCTACGGAATATAAAAAACTATTTTTTCTAATTTTGACTTATAAAGTGGCACTTTTCAATACTGATGACAGTGACGTAACGTTCTACTTCTCGTAACTAGTTACGAAAAGTAAAATATTTCGTAACTAATGATGAAAAGTTCGTTTCACTACCAGTTGCAGGTTTCGGTTGTGGCACACCGTTGCTACAGTTTTACGGTATTAAGTAGATAGGTACAAAGTGGTTTAAAAGTAAATATTGAAGTTTAATAGTCATAACTCTCTCTCTAAGTAGAAATTTGTAGTTAAAATTAGAAAAAATCTTGTATGAAACACGTGACGAAAAGCTTTTTTTGTGTATCTCATTCAAATTGCGGGAACTCGCTGCGCTCGTCCCGCAAACATTCATTCGTTACACAAAATCGCACATTTCGTAAGTGGTTACATAAATAGCTATTAGTTTCTTGCTTTAAAAATAACTATCAGTATATTTTCGTTTCAGAATTTTACAAGACAATAGTGGGTTCTTGTCGTCTTATATGTTTATAACTAGATACACATAAACCAAATAAAGAGATAAACCGTAAACAACGTTGCACAACTTTATACTGATTTAATGTTGCATAATATTGTCACATATTGTCACATACAGGAACTTACCGGTAAACTTCTCGACAAACCCATCCAGTACAATGTCTGTGTATTTGCCACCCTTTGGCACATCCGTCATGGGGTAGGCGCTGACCATTGTGACGTCATGTCCCGCGGCAACTAACCCCTTCATCAACTTTGAAGACAAAATATTGTGGCTGATTCCTGGTATTGGAAAGACTCCTAGGATTCTTGCACATTTTGCTTGCGATAAGAACCCGAAAACTAACAATACAACGACGAATTTCATAATAACAATATTGACCTTCACAAGCACAAAATGATTTCGTTTCGTGCCGGTAATAATAAAATCATTAAGGAACTGCGTGTTCCTCTGTTGGCAATAAATTCTAAAACTAAACTCGGCAACTGGTAGAAGCAGAAGCAACGAATTAATTAGGTATAAGTTTAGACAACTCATATGTATACATTCAGATATACAGGCTGGTTATCTTATGTAGGTAACCGTTTTTATCTGCCAAATCATGATGACTTTAAAGATAGATAACACTTGCCATACTTTTTTAACAAGACAACATAGAAAATTAAATTTTATATTACATCTTATTATTTTATTTAATGTAAATAGGATCTAATTAATTTTAAAATCTTCAGCACACTTTGAGAAAATACGAGAAAATCGTCGTATTTTCAAAGCTACTATATACCGGGTGTCCAGCAGAACCCTGGACATAGGAGATTAACATGGGAAATCGGTTTTTATTTTTTTGCGCCTGTACGGTTGATTGGATTGAAAAACTTTTAAGAGTAAAGTTGTAGAGCGTATGGTCAGCTATCATCCTGTAATTTTTTCAATGCCCCAGTTTTGGCCGTTTTTTGGAAAAACGCCTCGAAAAGTGCAAGAATTTGAATTTGGCGCGTCACCCCCACCATGCATGTGCAGTGTCGCCAACATAATAATTTCTTATGTCAAAGTCAGAACCGATTTTCCTTTCTTATTTATTTTGAGGGGCTATCATGTAGTAATTAACGTGATTATGCAGTGAAAATTAACCGAAAACCTGACGATAATGTTCTTAAATCATACGGTAAGTAAAAGTTACGTTTATTATTATCATAATTAGTAAAACGAAAATCATCCAATTTGTGTATAGCTGGTTGTCTAATTCATTTTAGTTTAGCAATACGACAACCACGATGACATGACAATTTGTCTCTTGTCACCAATTAAGGGGGTTCGTTGTTGTTGTTATTGAGGTGAATTCATCTATCTCCAAATGTTTTACTTCAAAAGTGTCTATTTTGCAGTGCTGTGTGACGCGAGGCCCCATCCTGCATGTAAAAAACCCTTGCTAAGTGCTGGACTCTTCTATGACAGACAAAATCTCATTGGAAAACCAAATACAGCGCGCCCCAAAATGCCAATCCACACATTGACAACTTCTCGACGTTGGTCTCGGTTGTCCTGCACTGTATGTGGATTTTAGAGAGTCCAAACTCATTCATTTTGTTGATTTGAGGGACCATTAATCCAATGTTAACATTCATTGGTGGAACAAATGTTTATAGGAAACAAGCAAGACCAGTAAGCAGATAGCGATGGATGTTTGATCTGCTAAGACCAGTTTCTTTCATGTTTTATCTATGTATCTGGAGACATAGTGCCTGTGAAAAAAAATCTTTTCAGTGACAACAAATCTTGCCAAACTGGCCACAAACAACTTGAAAAACTGGCAAAAATTGGTTTCATTCCAATCGATTGCTGCTGAATGCAAGGCACAGAGGATGGTGTTTGCATTGAGGGAGATTGGAACCGTAAATGACCACGTATCCCAGGTTAAATTTCTTGGGGTTCTTGTGGATGAGAGCGCCAAATGGGATTTACACACTGATAACTTGCTTCAAGACTCGATACAAGTTTGTACCTGCTACGTCAGCTTTCAGATAGGATATCTCGTACGGTACTTAGATCGGCTTACTTTGCATCTTCTCATGCATGGCTCTCTTATGCTGTAGTTGTTTGGGGCCACGCCTCGAGGGCTAAGCGTTTGTTCGGGCTTCAGAGAAGAGCGGTCAGATTGTTGGCTGGCCTGGGCTACAGGGATGACTGCAGAGCGCACTTCAGAGAGCTAGCCATACTAACCCTGCCCTCCATGTTTATATTGGAGAATTTGCTGTTTGTGAAAAATAACATGTATCTGTTTTCTGCTCAGGAGGACATGCATGCTTACCTTACTAGAGGCCGAAAAAGTTTAATAACCTCATATTGTCGTTTGAGAAGGTGCCAGAATGGTCCTGGCTACTGGACGGTAAAATATTTCAACTGCCCATAAAAATTAAAGCCTTGACAGTGGATAGTTTCCGAAAGGAAATTAAGCAAATTTTAATGGTAAATGTTTTTTATTGTGATGAAGAGTATTTTAAGTATTTTAATCAAAATTATTAATTTTTGTTTCTTCTCTCTGTATAGTCTATTTTAGGATGTTGACTGTAAGCTTTTAGTATTAAGTAAATAATGACATCTGGACTGAATTTATTTAAATTTAATTTGTAGACTATTCTATTTTTGAGGTATGTACATTGCTGTTTTGGTGATTGTAAACATGAATAAATTTGAATTGAATTGAATTGAATCTTAATAAAGGTGATAGTGTTTTTATAGGAATAATTGTTGTTATCTGTGTTATTACCTAAATTTATGTTACATTTCTTTTTCATGTCCACTTGTTAATTTCTTCTGTTAAGAAATTTATGTATAGATTGATTATGGAAATATACTTATTTTGGTACTTGTTGCATCCACTTTTTCACACACGATTTCCCCGAAATAAAAATGTAATGTATACAGAAACATTGTATTTATTGATATTAAAAGTAAGGAAATTAGGAACCATTTCGTTGATACAGTGTAAAATTTTATTTTTATTATTTCTTATTTAAATGTTTCATTAGTTATGAATTTTGAGGAGAGGAAACTTGTTTTAAAACAATACTGGGGTGGTAATTCCTTTGCTCAAATTCGAGACAACATTGTTGCATTGTTTCCTGAACAACCAATACCAGCATGCAGTTCACTTCAGGCGGTGGTTGCTCGTTTTGAGGAAACTGTACTGAGTATTAAGCCGATATGTTCCTGTGAGCGAAAGCGACGACTTCAAGCTGGTGCGGCTCCAGAGGATGAAAATGTGGCAAAACTTGTTGTTCTTGCTACAGTAAACGATGATCCTTCCAAGAGTATTCGACAGATTGGCCAAGAAACTGGACTTAGTAGATCGACTATCCATAATTATCTGCAAAAAGAAGGTTTTGAAAGCTACAAACAAGAGAACCATCAACAACTCGTACCGACCCACCTTTTCGCCCCAATGGAGTTTTGTGAAATCCTAACATAAAAAATTATTGCAGCCCCAAGATTTGTTAGAAACATTTGTTTCACGGTTCAATACTAATTTGGATTGACTGGCTCTTCAAATCAACAAAATGATCGGATTTGGGCACTCCAAAACCCACATATAGTGCATGACAATCGGGACCAACGTCGAGCAACTGTAACG